>JAZGQO010000006.1:59022500-60332728 GCA_036850965.1 Patella caerulea | reverse complement strand
GAATGTATTGACCGGGCAATTAATAACTTCGGGTGTGACAGCGGTTCTATCAGATAGTGAGATACATTTTTATTTAAATTACACCGTACCCTAGCTACTGATAATGGTGGAATGACTATCCGTTTAGCTACGGAAATATTGGCATTATTGGAGTACCCATCAACATCGCCATAAAATAAATTGAAAACATCGTCGCCTATTTGCATTCTATCGTTTAACATATCGATATGCACTTTGTTAGCGCGCATAAAATCAAGTCCTAATAACATGTCATCCTCTATTGGAGCGACATACAACTGACTAAGTTCTATTTCGAAATTACCGATTTTTAATTTAGCCGGCCCTACAATAAAACCTGGAAAATCTAATTTACGACCTGCAGTATGTAGGCGCACATACCTAATCTTAGGTGGCTTTTCCGGCAATTCATCGTACCGACGATCACAAAGTATGGTGACTTGACTACCAGTATCTAAAACGGTCAAAATTGCCATGTTTTGAACTTTGACATTAAGCTTATACATCGAATCGGAAGATACCCTACGGATAGACGTCGAAGCTAATACGCACGTTTCCTCGATTTTCGCGGAATCGATTCTTGGAATGACACCAGTAGTAACGGTATCCAGGAACTTTTGATCACCCCCGGGGTGGTGATATATTGCTCATCACCGACGGTAACGGTGGATTTAGAACCGGTCGAACGGCTAACGGTTCCACTTTCATTTACGCCCGTAGCTTCGCTCGACGCCTCACTTTCTGAAAATAATATCGGCGATGGTAAAGCACAGTGGATCAAACGCTCGCCTCCTCGGTCGACCCCTGGTAGTTTAAACCCTGCTCTTCGTCGCGGACAAAACTGACATGTTTCTGTTCCATAGTTGGGTTAGGCGTACTTTGTTTTGGGGTTACAAAACTTGGACACTCTCGTTTAAAGTGACCCAATTTACCACAATGAAAGCATGAGGATTGTTCACGTGACGGCGACCTAGCTGGCGATCTTGAGCGCGGTCTAAATCTTGACATATTCAAGCTGTGTTTGGAAACACTATCTGAAAGTTCTCCCATTGTTTTTAAAACACTCTCCATTTTATTGTCGGATTTAATGGCTCGCTCTTCTAAACTTTGGAGTCGAGAGTCTATATTAGAAGACTTAGGTGAACTGCTTTCTTTTGCAGTTGCATTAACAGACCTTACCCTCGGAGGTTCATATTCCCTAGCTGGGCAGCGCGTTTCTCTGCGGAAATTTCGACCGTAAATCGCAATATTATTATGATTGTACCACTTAATAGATTGAATGGCTTCACCCAGAGTTTTCGGGCGCATATTACAGGCGTACTGTCCAGCTTCTTTATCTATACTACCGTGACAAAATCTCAAGACAACTTGACTAGTTATATGTTCATCGGAACATTCTCTAAAGGCCCGTGAAGCAACAGATAGAACACGGTCTGCCCAATCGTTAGTATTTATCCTTTAGCTATTTGTTTACAGGAAACATTTTTTACGGAATTCTGACACTTTGTCTTTTAGACATTTTGTTGGTTACCATCATCATGCACTTGGTGATGGTAGAGCTCATGGGGGTGTGTCTATTATTCTTATTGGGGATATCCCTCAAAGTAAAGTCACTCTCAACTCGCCCTTACAGGCAGTTGCAGTTCGTGTGACTTTGCATATTCCTATAACACTCTGCTCTGTATATCTTCCACCAAGTTTACATCTTAATCCCAGAGATCTTGATTACCTTGTTGCACAACTTCCTCTCCCGTATATTATTACGGGAGATTTCAATGGTCATCATTCACTCTGGGGTAGTCCCGATGATAAAAACAGAGGTAAACAAATAGCAGACTTCATTAACCTTAATAATTTGTGTTTATTAAATGATGACTCGCCTACTTATCTACATCCTGCCACAGCTTCTTTTTCTTCCCTGGATCTAACCATTTGCTCTCCGGTCCTGTTTCAGGATTTTTCATGGAGAGTAAATGAAGATCTATGTGGTAGTGACCACTTTCCTATCTTGATTGATAATAATGGTCCCTCCCCGGTCGAAAGACCCCAGAGGTGGAAGTTACATAAGGGTGATTGGGCTCTGTTTGAATCTTTGTGTCTCTTCTCTTTTGATGCATAGGAGTTAGAAGATGCAGAAGAACCCATGGTCTTATTCACTTCAATTCTTCAAGATGTAGCTGAGCAGGCAATTCCAAAAACCACGACTAAACCAAAACGTTTCAATAAACCATGGTTTAATGACGATTACAAATCCGCTCATTAAGAGCGTGATCGTATCCTGAGACGACTAATAAACCATCCTTCCATGGAGAATATTGCGACATACCAAATGGTCCGGGCGAAGGCCCGTAGAACCATACGCCAAGCAAAGAAGTCTTCATGGCAAGGATATGTATCTAGGATTAATTCCCGTAGCACATCTAAGTCGGTATGGGATAGGATTAAAGGTAAAAGTAGTGCTTTATCAGTTAACCATCTCAATGTTGATAATACCACACTAACAACATTTCTTGATATTGCTAATTCTCTCGCCAGTACTTTTTCATTCAATTCATCATCCAATTTCTCCTCCGATGCCTTTCGAGGCATTAGACAACAACAGGAGAAAAGGCGACTTAATTTCAAGTCCCGCAATGATGAATGCTATAATGATCGTTTTTCCATTGCAGAGCTCCGTGATTCGTTAAATCGAGCGCGGGACACTGCAACTGGTCCAGATGAGATACACTATCAAATTTTAAAACATATACCTTATCTAATTTTACTGGATCTTTTCAATCGGATTTGGGTTGATGAGAATTTCCCATCCCTAAACCGGGTAAAGATCAGATGTGCTATGGTTCTACAGACATGCGGATTATCGAACGTAAGTTGCAGCTTTGTTTGAATTCACTTCAACAATGGGCAACCGAAAATGGATTTCGTTTTTCGAAATCCAAGACTGTCTGCATGCATTTCTGTCAGAAACGAGGTTTACATCCTGATCCAGAACTTTTCTTGGATGGCAACCGCCTTCCAGTTGTGGATGAAATCAAATTTCTGGGGCTGATATTTGATAAGAAATTATCATTTATCCCCCGCATTAAAAACCTAAAAAAGAAATGTCTGAAAGCCCTCAACATATTGAGAGTCTTATCAAATACTGATTGGGGAGCAGACCGTAAGGTCTTGCTCAGATTATATCGAGCACTCATAAGATCAAAACTCGATTATGGGTGTATTGTGTATGGGTCTGCCCGCGAGTCTTATCTCAAAGAGCTCGACACCATACACAACCAAGGACTTAGAATCAGTTTAGGAGCCTTTCGTACATCTCCAGTGGACAGTTTATACGTCGAGGCGCACGAGCCCTCATTGCACAAAAGACGTGATAAACTGGCCCTGCAGTATGCTACGAAAATTGCATCTCTTCCCAATCATATTTCATTTAACACCATATTTAGACCTCTTCATGAGCATTTGTATCTGGTAAAGACGAATGTTGTTCCATCATTCGGTATTCGCATACAACCCCTTTTGTCTGAGGCGGGCATCAGCCTCGACAGTATTGCGAATACCCCTGTCTTTAGGACTCCCCCGTGGGCTATGTCTCCCCCAAAGATCGATTTCGATCTTACTCAACATAAAAAGAGAGATACTAGCTCTACGGTGTTCCAATCTCTCTTTAGAGAGTTAAGGTCTAAGTATGGTGATTATGCTCCTATATACACAGATGG
This sequence comes from Patella caerulea, assembly GCA_036850965.1. Classification (NCBI taxonomy): domain Eukaryota; kingdom Metazoa; phylum Mollusca; class Gastropoda; family Patellidae; genus Patella; species Patella caerulea. Next base: position 60,328,994 of record JAZGQO010000006.1, on the reverse strand, counting down.
TTCTAAGGATGGTGATCGGGTAGCTTCGGCTACTGTGACGCCATCTGAGACCATTTCTGTGTGTCTTCCACCTGCTGCTTCCATATTTACAGCTGAACTCCAGGCCATTCTTCAGGCCTTGGAGTTCATTCAGTCCTCTTCAGCTTTAAAGCATATCACCTTTACTGATTCTCTGTCCTCTTTACAAGCAATTAACAATAAACAGCTTGAACACCCATTAGTAGCAGATGTTTATCGTCTGTTACTATCGTACGAGCTCGGCAGCAAAGACGTCGTCTTCTACTGGCTCCCCAGTCACGTCGATATAAGGGGGGGGGGGGGATGATCTGGCAGATTTTGCTGCCAAAGCTGCTTTAGATCTTCCCCAATCACACTTTTTAATTCCTTATAAAGATTTTAAATCTTCAATAAATCATTTCATATATGGCCGTTGGCAACGGTCTTGGGATCTTGCAGACACAAATAAACTTCATCACATCAAGCCTCTCTTAGGAGATTGGCCAAGCTCCTACCGTACGAGCAGGAGAGATGAAGTTGTCTTGTGTCGCTCTCGCATAGGTCATACTTTTTTAACACATATTTTCATCTTAAAGCGAGAGCCTCAAACAGAATGTCAACACTGTCATGTTCCTTTGACAGTGAAGCACATTTTGATTGAGTGCAAGCATCTCAAGAATATTAGATCTAAATACTACCGTTGCCAGTCAGCACGTCAGCTATTTGCTCAACCGGAGCTAACATTTTTAAGAGAGACAAATTTTTATTCAAAATTTTAATTGTATATATTTATCGTATACTGCCTTTTAAATATTTATATATGTAATGTAATTGATATATTTATTTTTAGTTATATTTTCTGCGATATTTGTTTTTATTTACATCCCTGTGATATTGTTTTAATATGGCCCGGTTGGAGCTGACGTGCCATTAAACAACATTTCATTCATTCATTAACACAGAGAAAATGTTCATCAATTCTACTCTTTCCGACCTACCAAAACCTGATAAACCCAAAAAACCCCAATTAGAATTTTCATACCATTCCACGGCAACATTTCCCATCAAATTAGAAGATTACTGAAAACCGAAGCAGATATTGAAACCACCTTCATGAAGGGCGCAACAACTAAAGACATAGTAAAGGCGAATGGAAAGTTACATCCCATCAAACCATTCTTACCAAAAGGCTATGTTTATAAAATCCACTGCAGCTGTCAGGAAATTTACATTGGAGAATCCAAAAGACCATTAGATATCCGTCTGAAAGAACATATGTCAAAAGCCCCCACCAACCAATCTGCAGTTGCTGAACATTTGAACGAGAACCCACGGCACCGAGTTGATTGGACCAAGGTAAAAACCTTGGCCGTGAACCACCACAACAAACGAAACCGAAGAATACACGAGGCGATCAACATTAGAAGACACGAACCAAAACTGAACCGAGACCCAGGCGTTTATATTCCCAGAGCATATGACCGCATAATTAAATTGTAAACACAGTTCATTCCCAGTAATTCCCCATGTAAACCATATTCAACTTCTTGCATGATTCAATTATAAATATTGTATATTCTATACCACACCTCTCATATTTAGAACCCTGTAACTTTCACAATATGATAAATGTTTATGTATCTATTATTTTCTATACATTTACTTAAAACTTATATTTCTAAACAGTTGTCACCCAATGCAAAGATTATGGCTTTAATATAAATCCTTTGTTTCATCTTCATGAATGTTTATTTAGTTATTCACAGTATATACTGGTTTCAACCATGGTATAATGAGTATGGTTTCAATTTTTGATGATCTTGTTAATCCTCTGTTTCATCTTTTAATTGTATAATCCTAATATATACAACTGTGCACCTTTGTTTTATTAATAACTTGTAATAGCTAATCATGCTCACTTTCCTTACATTTAATTGGATGGTCCACACTGATGTTTGTATATATATATATATTCATATTTTTCTCATTCTTTATGTATTTGTGTATAATGCTTGATAACGACTTGTGAAATCTTGTTGAAACGTCGCAGTGAAATAAACCATAGTAATTGTTATTCCATAAAAGTGTGTTATTTGAGTAGGCTCGGTTTCTTTCCTTTTTTCATCAAATCTGAATGATACCCGGTCCCTAGTGGCATGAACTGTGAAGCGTCAATCTGTCGTAATTGGTTGTTGAACGTGTGAAGGAATCGAGCTAGAGATGCCGAGACTTACTGAAAATCAACGGAATGAAGCTCTGGGAATTCCAGGGCTGGCATGTCTACACGTGCTATTGCCAGACACTTCAATTGTCATCAGTCCGCTATTGTATGTTGGTGGAACGTATTCGAGTTACTGGATCCACACATGACCGTCAACGTTCTGGTCCACAACGCTTTACAACCAAGGCTCAAGATCGCTACATCCGGGTCACTCATCTGCGTGACGGATTCCGCCCAGCGACTCGAACAGGTGCAGCAGTCGTCCGAAGACATGGACCAGTAAGTGCCAACACCGTAAGCCGTCGTCTAAGACTAAGAGAAGTAGTAGAAGTGCACGGGATCATCACCGTCAGCGGCGTTTGATATGGGCTCAAGGATACCAAACATGGAGAAGGGTAGACTGGCAAAGTGTGCTCTTCAGTGATGAGAGTCGCTTTCAACTTTTATCACGCTGATGACCGTCAACGTGGGTGGGAACGTCTTGCAGACTGCTGCGTCTTCGAAACGGAGCGATGGCGTGGGGGAAGTGTAATGGTGTGGGGAGGCTTCACATTTCATCACCGCCCCTCCCCCCTCCCTACACATTTGCAGGTGTCGCGTTAATGCTGTAGGCTACCGTGATGATGTCTTGCGCACCTACAACTTCAGCACCTCCAAAAGGATAATGCACATCTGCATATACCGCCCGTGACATTATGGACTACCTGGCTGCTAACAACATTAATGTCTTGGACTGGCCAGCCATGTCTCCGGACATGGCACCGATAAACACAGATGCACACCATTGCGCTGCTTTAGAAGCTGCTTTTGTCCAAGAATGGAACAATTTGTCCCAGGCCTTCTTTCAAACATTGGTTAATTCCGAGCAACTTCGCCCATGGAAACCACACGCGCTATTGACATCTGTGTCGTACTTTTGGTTTTAACCCCTCTGGCTTTGTACCGTTTATTATAGATTAAACATCCATAAGTGTGTTGTTATTGATGTGTTCCCATTTGAATATTGTGCACAATAAGAAGCCAAATAAGTACGATATGTTTACAGGATCATTTTGTTATACGAAAATCTAAGTGATGCGTTTTCTATGGCGCCCCTTTATAAACATGGTGTGCCTAGCACGTGTTACTTTCTTATAAATTATGTTACAATCAGGCCATCAACAGTCCCGCTATTAAATGTTCCAGGACTGAAGAATAACGACCACAATGGTGATGTGTTACAATATTGTCTAGCTAGACTATAAATTATTGTCGATTTATAAAAGTTTTTAATAATCTGCCAAATACCTTGTTCCAATACCTTTATCTGAAATGCAACAGACATAGATCTTAACATGAGCCTTTTGAAAAGTCTAAGTGGCACGTCCCTTATTGGATAACACCTATTTTACTCAATTAAAGTCATTGGGGTGTTTTATCCCCAAGATCGATGCTTGCCTTTCGAGAACTTATTGTGGCTTTCTTTTGTTTACGTTAATTCAGTTCTCGTTAAAATGTAAAATAATGATTTAAGATACTAAAATTGAATTTCAAATAGGCCTATAACATTTTACAATAAACAGATCTCAGTGACATGTACTGTATTAACGACCTCTGTGCCCGTCTAATGTTCAAATGAAATGAGGTTTTTAGAAATATTTGGTTTTTAGTGCAGTTTTATCTTTTGGTATATTTTTCTTTCGGAATAGTACTCTATGAAGTGCACCAGGACACATCTGTCAAAGTGGCACTATTGTAATTTTGTAATAACAATAATGAACTAATTTGACTAAAACCATCTGGGGGGGGGGGGGGGTGACCGACCAACGTAAACCAATATATATTTGAAGACTTCAACACGTGTTTAACAATAACACTAGAAGGATGCATGGTGGCAAATTAATAAATATAACAAACAACAAAGGAATAACAAACTAAAATGTCTGTTCATTTTTTACGTTCTGGTTAATATTCCTTTCAAATGTGCCTGAATCGGATTTCATCATTGGCCTGAAATTAAAACGTCATACACTGTGTTAAACTTTCAAATACAGCCGGTTCACTTGGCTGTTGGGAATGTTATTATAACTATTACTGATATATAAAATACAGCAAGTTCACTTCGTTATAGTGAATGGTATTATACCAATTACTGGTATAATAATACTGGTATAGTGAATGTTGTTATATCGCAATTACTGTTATATAAACTACAGGAAGTTCACTTCGTTACAGTGAATGTTATTATACCGTAATTACTGTTATATAAACTACAGCCAGTTCACAGTGAATGTTTTTATACGGTAATTACTATTATATAACCTACAGAAAGTTCACTTCGTTATAGTGAATGGTATTATACCAATTACTGATATATAAACTACTGTCAGTTCACTTCGTTACAGTGAATGTTATTATACCGTAATTACTGTTATATAAACTACAGGAAGTTCACCATGAATGTTTTTATACGGTAATTACTATTATACAAACTACAGGGAGTTCACTTCGTTATAATGAATGTTATTTTACCAATGATATATAAAATACAACCAGTGAATGTTATTATACCAATTACTGGCATATAAAAAATATATTTTTTTAATAAAACGCCAACATTTTGGGGGTCTGATAGAAAGCCATGAACGAGAGGAAAACACGAAATACATTCAAGGACATTGTAAGTTGTGGACAGTGATGAAAATATAACAGTAGGACTTTACGTGTAACCCTGTATTAAATGTTCTTGCCAAACAATGATGTGGTAGTGGGACTTTACATGTAACCCTGTATAAAAGGTTCTGAGAGATAACTATTGTTCTTATAATTAAGTTTTCTAAATAAGCGAAAACAACGAAACCTAAATTTCCTTACCACAAAGATATTCTCCACATGCTGCAGCTGTAATTGAACAAAATTGAACAATAATAATAGAATATTAATCGGACTCAAATTGAACGTCACCAAGACAAAACAGAACGAAATGAAAAACAAAAACTACTGGGTATTTTGATAACATTAAACTCATCAACGTTAAATTCCAAATTATTCCATAACAAGAACTCAACACGGAAAACGAAAGAACAGTTGTCAGCAACAAGTTTGGACACGTATGATATTTCATCGTCATGGCATGCCGTGCATCGAGATTCTCTATCACTCTCATTGCCTCAATATTGGTGATTTTAAGTTAAGCGCTCAATCACACAATTATTGGTTTAAACAGGACTAAATATATATCTTGGTGTCACCTATCTGTAACATATTAAGAACTGGTATATTTACCGTTGCACGTGTCTGTTACTGTGTCACATGTACCATATCGACATGTAAGATTATTACACCAGGCTGGAATAGAAAACATAACGATATGAAATCTGAAATAGACAACATAAAACGATACGAAGTCTATATAAACTAATGTAAGCCATACAAAGCAGTAGTTAATATAAGATTTTATCGGTTCTAACGATTTTAAGTTACAAATCAACCTATGGAAACATTTAACACGCCTTCTTATTGCACTACTTGAAATAAATATTGTTATTGCTATAAATAGCTTTCACCGGGATAATTAATCTGCTTAGAATGTGATATGTTAGCATGGTATTGTTATGAAACGAGAACAAGATTCAGAGTGTGAAGAAACTTATATTACTCTTCATAATTTTCCTCTAATATGAGATCAAAATGACATCTGACATGGTAATTCGTGTGTTAGTGACAATGTAGTTTCAAGCCGATTCCTCCTCTTTATATCGAAGGAGACGAAACACAGATTCAAATAGAGCCCAGTAAGCCTTATTCACTATTCACTACTGGGGGCTTTCGACTGGAGGATGACCACTATTACCGATCAAGGTAGGGAAGCGGTCGATACAACACAAATCATCATTTCAAGGACAATATTGGTACCAGTCTCCCATGTAAAATCCTGAAACAGGACCGAAGAGCAAATGGTGAGATATCGAGGAAAGAAAAGGAGGCTGTGGAAGGATGTAGATAAGTAGGCGAGTCATCATTTAATATTATTAAGGTACCATATTTGTTTACCTCTGTTATATTTTGAACCATTGAAGTCTCCCGTAATAATAAACGTGAGAGGAAGGTGTGCAACGAGCTCTTCAAGATCTCCGAGATAAAGATATAAACGTGGTGGGAGATATACAGAGCAGAGTGTTAAGTTATACGAATATGCAAAATCACACTAACTGCAACTGCCAGTAAAGGCAAGTTGAGGGTTACTTTACTCCGAGGATATCTCCATTATAAATAATAGAAACACCCCAAGAGCTCTACCATCACCAACTAAGTGAGGATGGTAACCAACAAAATGTATAAAAGACAAAGTGTCAGATTTCTTTAAGAAAGTTTCTTATAAGCAAATAGCTATGGATTGCTCTTTTGAATTAAAAATTGAACTTCCGTAAAATTTAGTTTTAGACAATTCTATTAAATAATGTAATTAAGCATTGTAAGGGAAATGTAATTTTTGGCGGGTTACTGAGTGGGTCCACGTTGATATCCACTACGGTAAAACCGTCGCCCATCAGAACATTTATTAAATAGAGTGTATTATAGAACCTTGTATGGATGGAGTACACTTAAGTTGCACCCCAGTGGAACGTTAATCTGAAGTGTCAGCTCCAGATGAAGACAACAGATCAGCCTTCTTGCGGTTTTGGATTGGAGTATTGGGAATTGTCTCAAAACTCCTGATGTTGGCAAGGCGGATACAACCACATCAGTTGTAGAGGTAGTGTTTCTAATCGATACTGGAGGTCGAGATCACTTTAACATGATCTGATCTGATGTAGGTTACGTGCCCTGGTTTTGAAATTAGTCTCACTTAACCAGCTAATCGACCATTCTCCGTCTGATTGACAGGCCTGGATAATCAAGACTACTTTTTGTACGAAACATATGATAGAAAGTTGGAACTACTGCTGGTATCTATTCGTCCCGAACCCGAGTTATTCAGAGATATTATTTGTACTAATCCAAAATATGCCACTCCTAACGGTCTTGTTAATGATAAAGCAATTTAAAAAATAAAACGAGCGTAATTTCTAACGATGCCGTAAAAACCCAAAAGTTAAATAATATTGCTATCCAGAATCGTCAACAATAGATTTTTTACGACTGTAATAGTTGATAGTATGTTGAACATTTCCGCTAGCTATGGCTATTTATAGCCTCAACGACGTATAAAACAAACCCATTCTCAAGAACATTAATTTTACATGTTTAACATCTCACTCATAAACCCGAAATACTGTTAATATTTTCACATTTTACTGACCTCTACAAACGTTATTCACGCACTTTGCATCAAAAGGACAATGTCCAGAACCACATGATTCGCCTGTAATAACAAAAACATCAGTGAGAGAGACAGACAGACAGAGAGAGTGACTTACACATGGTTGAATTTCATTTAAATAATTCGCTTGCGCGTAGGAGTCTTTGGCAGTTGGGGGAACCGGAGGACCTGGAGAAAACCCACGAGGTTGTACAGGCAGCCCTAGCTACATTGCATCTCGTACAACCGGGGAATACATGTAATCGAAACCACCCCCGTTGACTCAAGGATATGCCTTATCCAACCCTCCCCATCAAAACAGAGTTGTAATTTTCGTCTTTATTTAAATCTTACATCCCGCGTCTTTCATATATTTAGGGACCTTTCGTATCTCTAACACGCAGTCCAACGTACGATAATAGCTAGATGTTCGCAGTCCAACGTACGATAATAGCTAGATGTTCGTTTTCGTATCTCTAACACGCAGTACAATGTACGATAATAGCTAGATGGAGTTAATTTCCACTCCATGAACCTCTCGGTCAAGACAAAGATTTTATTTCAATCGGTGTTTATACGCAAATATACAACAAATCAAGCACAATATTGCATTTGGGCGCATTCTACAAATCATGAACAATCAACAATATACACAAGGCCTGCAAAATGGTTGAAATTCCATATGCGTAACGTTTTTCCCTTGCCGAACACTCATTACGGAATCACGTCACAAATAAACACAAATCTATAACGTTTTAGTTTACCATTAATTTCTAAACTAGTGTATCTAAATCTTACATACTGCGTCTTTAATACATTATTGTAACTATTTGTAAACAAACTAAAACAATGCAAATCTAGCGTACCTTGGTTATAGAACATACAAATAACGCCTGCACTTAATGCAGTATCCTCAAAAGAAGCTGAAAATATAACCATAATTTGTCAGTCAACGGAATATTCAGTGTAAAAAACAATTTCCTCACTGTGTAGCTACTATTTTGGTTATGGCGCCTGCATTGTTAACACAATTTGTGGAAGATGCAGCTGGCCTATATACTAACAATATAATATTACATACTGACATGATACTATATACTGACAATATAATATATACTGACAATTACTGACAATATAATATATACTGACAATATAATATATATATACTATATATAAACTGACGATATAACATACACTGGTAATCGGATACCGTTGACTAATTGTTCTCATTTAATCATAACACCACACACATGCCTATACAGGGGTTTCAGGGTCACATGGACTAGCCCTGGAAAGAGGGACACAAGCGGTTTTGTGAATATTTAAAAACAAATCCTATCCGCAAAACACGACAATAATACCCCACAAAACTTAGCAATATTCAGTTTAATTGTTTAGTCGTGTTTCTGGCTGCAACCTGCGACAACACAAATACCCCTAGTGCGACTGCAAGTAAGCGTACTACATAGTGTGTCACTTTTGCACCCGTAACATGACAAACTCCGGAGTAGATTGGCTGGTTGTATTGTTCTAAATTTTTAAGTATCCTTCAACCAGCATTCAAGTTCTGGCGGATTGCCATCTTCGCAGTGAACGTCACACAATAGCTTGGTGTTGCGCTCATTGTTCATTCTCTGCAAATGCATTATTCGTTGAGTAGGACGATATGGTTTGGGGTGGGGTGGGGGTGATGACGATACATTTCCAGACTGTCGATGATACCGACGCAGCTATAAATACAAAGCTGTAAATTATCTTAATATTCTTACGATCACAGTTTCGTATTCACAATTTGGTCGTTTTAGCTGCTGAGGGTCCAAAGTTTTTTCTTGAACTCATTTCTTTTGGTGCAACTGCTTGAGCTATAGCCTTACATTAACAAAGCATAACAAAGTTGGTGAGATTTCTAGTGTGATGAATTGAGATCATGAATCCTATCGATTATCAACATTCAGCGACCTCCAGTTCCAGACTTTTTCGAGTTAACAAACTTTTCCCAAAATGCGATTTACGTTTCAGATTCATATTCGATGTGAGGCGTTTGGGCATCTCTTACACAATCTCGTGTATAGCAGTCGCTTGTTTCTTTATGAAAGTATAAGCTTGGTGATAATTCGGGAAGTTTTTATTCCACTTCTGGTGAGCTTTAATGGTCACAACTAATTGATCACGATCGCAGAGAGTTTATTCTGACATAGTAGAACTAATATAAGGGATGTAAGAAACTAAACCTGAAAATTAGCCTTGCTGAAAACTGAATAATACTTGATACTAAATACACGTACCTGACGTTGTACATGTATTATTGAAACAAATGTGACCATAATCACAGGAAACACCTGCACACTCTGATGCTGAAAGACAGAAATAAGTACAGAAATAAGTACCAACCATATCGTATATATTGTTCTGTTTACATTACATAAATAATTACTTTGGAGAGCTGATAAACGCTCTCTATTTGTGGTGAAACTTGTTCTGGTGTCAAAAGATCAAAATTTAGACTTACTGTTGTGCTTTGTGTCAACATACTGGGAGAATTTGAAAAGCCCTTCGTTATAGGCAAGGCTGCGAAAGCACGGTGCTTTAGAAATTTGAACATTTCTCGTCTGTCGGTTACGCGGAGATCCAATAAAAAAGCATGGATGACAACATTTTTGTTTAAAGAATGGTTGTTGGATTTTAATCGAAAAATGAAAATAAATAAAAGAAACATTTTGCTATTCATGGACAATGCCCTGGGCCACCGGGATATGAAACTATCAAATGTCAAGATCGTCGTATTCTTGCCTGCCAACACAACTTCAAAACTCCAACCACTTGACCATGTAATTATTTAAAGCTTCAAGTCCCATTACACTAAGGGGTTGATCAGATCTGTGCTAGACAAAATTGATAACAATGACGATACGATTGATGCTGCAAGTGTGAAAAGCCTTAATGTTTTAGATGCCGTTAAATATGTGACAGAGTCCGTCGTGAGTGCAACAGCTTTAGGAAATGTGGAATTTTGACAGACGTTGACAACATGGACAGTGAAGATGAAGATGGCAGGCCCCTAAGTGAACTAAAAGACCTAATGTTAATGACACAAGAACGACTGGGGTTGAAAGAACTCATGACAGTGGACTAATATCTTGAAATGGACAGTGACTAACCCATTTGTAAAGAATTTAAGGATGACTGAGAAAGACGGTAATAGACGAGGCCAATAAAATCAAACATGGTGAAATTAGTGTAGGCAAGATGATATATCGAGGACAATGTAAAGCTAATTTCGCAAAAAGAAGCATTCCTATAATGTGTTTATAAACTGAAGAGCTTTTGTGCGTCGAAAACATTACAAAAACTTTTGAAACAAATGCAATCATTTGAGGCATATTTAGAGGCTGAATCAGTACAGATTAAGTGTACCAATACCCAGGCAACTCTTCGGATATATTTTAAGTAAATTTACTGTTGTACATGTAAAATTATTTTTTACGTATAAAATTATTATTTTGTTTTCATGTGTTTTAAAATTATTATTTATGTATATAATTAGGGTTTCACACTGCGTAGCTTGTATGAAACACTATGGTTTTGTTAAAATACTTCTTATTAGGGTTTCACACTGCGTAGCTTGTGTGAAACACTATTGTTTTTGTTAAAATTCTTCTTCTTATTATTCTTCTTCTTATTATTATTTTTTCCAATGTGCTTATATCTCAGGAACTACTTGTCGGATCGATGCAATGTCTTGAGTTTTACTGCGAAAGTGGGTGTGACTTAGAGATTAAAGCTATTTCCGGCATTCTGCGACAATGCGAAATCACCGAAGTTGTCATTTTTTGAAATATTGCCGTAATATTAACAACAATTGTTGGATTTTATTGTTTGATAGTTTTTGACATAGCCAGAGACATGGCACATAGTTACGGGTCTTTAGATTTTTAAATTCTGCCGAATCTTCGGAACAATAAGGCGCCAAATTTTGAAAATTTAAATTTTGACAAAAATCTTTTTTATTAATGAATATTTTTTAATGACCTTTCACCAAGGGTTAGAGGGTCGTCTGATTTGGGCAAAAATGTGAACATTTTTTTTCTGGATAATTTTCCTTGGTCGCTATTGGCTAATTCAGTTTATCGGTTCTATATAAATTATTAATTGTCCGATTTGTATAAAACAAAGATTATATTCATGGTCCAAAATGTCATTTTTTTGTTACCGGCAAAGTTTCCTGTCGGCACCGTAAGTGACGTAAATTTAGCAAAAACTACAATTTTAACAGTTCGGTACCACTTTTTGAAAGTAAAAATTATTTTTTTTAAATCTAATGTGACTGAAAAGATGTGCCATATAAAGGCACACAAAACATAGGGCTCAGTTTTTTAATTTCGATTTCGGTTTCGGGCAATTTGGATAAAAGGGTGAAAAAAAGTGTCAAAATAAGCTATTTACAACCCATCCAGCGTCTTCATATTAAAAAATATATCTTCGTAACATTCATAATCTCGTAGCAATAACCCATAAGAAGAGAATGTGTGTGAAAATTAATTTGTAATATGCGCAGTTGCCGAGAAAAAGTCAATTTTGCATGAGTCACTTTTCACGTTATTTTGGCTGTAAAAGAATCAATTATTATGTGATTTTCAATTTTCTTTCACCATTGGATGCCTAATGCCATAGTGGATAAGGTCAAACCATTCTACCCCATACGCTGCCACCGGAAATGACGTCATTTGCTCAAAACTTAATATTTAGCATTTAAAAACAATATTTTATTCAAATGGGTCGTACTTGTTATTTGTTTCAAATTATAATATTTGATTCTATTCATCAAATAGAATGAACCCATACGATCATACAGATATCACAAAACGGTTTCTAACTTGTACGGTTGTAGAGAGATGGGCGATTTTCCACAAGTCACTTTTCGATGATTTTTAGCCTTCAAAACAGATATTTTTTTTTTCAAATGAGTCTGATTTGTAATATATTTAAAATTAGGATATTTAGTTCGCATCAACTAATAGAATGAACCCATGCGATCATTCAGATGTCACAAAATGGTTTCTCACTTGTATGGTTGCAGAGAAATAGACGATTTCCTACAAGTCACTTTTCAAGGTTTGGGGTCTATAAAAGTGGCAATTCTTATTCGATTTACATAAAATTTTCACCATGTGATTATTATTTCTGATTTTAATTACCTAATTTAATATTTTCATTATTGCGGAAAGTACCGTGATATGGTCAGGATCAAGAGAGAGAGAGAAATGGGGTTTAACGTCCACTCAACACAAACTAGGTCATTTCGGGACTAACATATGGTTCAATTTTTATTTCAATAATTCGCTTGCGCGTAGGGGTGCCCGGAGTAAACCCACGAGGTTGAGAAGGCGCCCCTATCTCCATGCCACATACGCTCACACCAGGGCTCGAAACCACAGCCGCAAGCCAGAGGTGACCGGCCAGCTAGAGTTCGAAGCGCGGCACTCTAGACCACTAGGCCATCCCAACCCCCCATGGTCAGGATCACTTACATGTTACAAATGTATAAAATGAATTGATATTGCTGGATTTTTGTTGATTCTGTTTCCCTTTTATTTGATGTGTGCACTGTTTATATGAAAATCTGTTTATCGGTGCATTGGTTCAAGGTCAACATGGGAGCGAAAGTGACACAAGTTTAAAGTTAACGTGGCACCAGTGAAACCCGTCATTCCTGCGTGCAGGTCTAGTTATTATTATGTTTTCATAATGTGTTGTAACATTAAATCTATTATTGGTAATAAAGTGCATGTCTATATAATTTACCTAACACTGAAATTGCATCAAGCATGCTCACTCAGTAATGAGACTAACTCACTATTAAGACCACAACTGGACAGTCCAAGAGGTTGTCTTGATAGATGGATTTCACTGTAAAGGTATTACGTATGGGTTATAAATAATTACAGAACACACTCTCAAAAATTAAAAGTAGGAGTACTTATCAAATGTAAGCGCCAAAATATAGAGCAATGGTGTACTTACTTTGTCTAAAACTTTCATCTCAAAATATTGAACGTCAAAACTACTTATCCGGACACGTAACCTTTTAAAGATTTCGGGTCATTTGTTTCGTTGGGTGACCTGATAATCGATTCCCGTTCCTTTATAGATCATAGTGTTAATGACCCACGTGTTGTAATTGATAATGAAATGTAAATGTCACCTACACAATGTTTTTATAAAATAAAAGTCTGGTTTTATCCAGACACCACATAATACATCTTGAGACGCGGGTCTCCATTTCCAGGTGAAGACTGACGAGGTTAAGGTTTGAAAACGTATGACATAGCGTGAGTTCCTCGGCCCTTGGATAGAAGATTTTAAGGAATTTTAACAAAAATTTAAACAGTTGTATTTCCCAACTATTGCGTTATCATTTGTTTCGTTGGGTGACCTGATAATCGATTCCCGTTCCTTTATAGATCATAGTGTTAATGACCCACGTGTTGTAATTGATAATGAAATGTAAATGTCACCTACACAATGTTTTTATAAAATAAAAGTCTGGTTTTATCCAGACACCACATAATACATCTTGAGGCGCGGGTCTCCATTTCCAGGTGAAGACTGACGAGGTTAAGGTTTGAAAACGTATGACATAGCGTGAGTTCCTCGGCCCTTGGATAGAAGATTTTAAGGAATTTTAACAAAAATTTAAACAGTTGTATTTCCCAACTATTGCGTTATAAGGGATTGATGTTTATGTGTCACTGCTCCGGTATGATAAAATATAAAATATAAAAAATGACGATTTGTTCAGTACAAGTAAAAATATGCCTGGAATGAATATCAGACTAAAGACTAAGAGTTTTTACCAACCTTTTGTTTTACAGATAATTAAAAGACAATTGCGATTTAACATTTCACACCGTGTTGTATTACACATCCCAACTGTAAAATATAGATTGATTAGTATTAGAGACTATTTGCAAGTGGGATTTTCCCTATCCGTATCATATACGTCACACGTTGCGTCAAAGTAGTTTTGGCAGATTCTTGCACCGCGTACGTATGCATCACTGAGCTAAGCTTAGTTATGTACAGCATGATCCCAGTTATCTACCAAGATCACTATCAGTAATAGTCAAGTGCCTTGCCTACAATTTCTCGGGAGTGCGTGAAGTCATTCGCCGACTGCTGAGCTATTAAAAAAATGAATGTCACATCTTTAAAAAAAAAAATCTTTGGCGTTGACTCGACAGGAAATTTTGGTTTCACTTATTTATCATTTACACCCCTTTACCATAGAATCACATCATTTACAGATTTGCAAGGTCCCATATCTTCCTAAATCTAGCTTCGCATAGATCAACGAGCGTGCAGACAGGAAAAGTATAAAAAATTTCGAGAATAACTCATCGAATATTATGATTAAATTCCAGTTTTTATTATGATTAAATTCACATCAAATATACCTATTTGTTCTAAGATACAAATAGATTCATAAAAAACGCTATGATACAACATTTCAGACAATGTTATACGGGCCTTCTCCATGTGTAAGCTGTTCGATACGGGTTGCCGTATCCGTGTGCTATATCACGTATAAGAAATACACACACATTGATGACGTCACACACAAAATCCATACGGATACGCGATACGCAAGAGGGATTTACGCTTGCTAAAAGTCTTTATTTGGCCCTGTATCCATAGACAGTTCCCTTGTGGCCTTGCGATCTTGTGACCTGACACTGTACCCGCCCGTATCCATAGGCTGTTCCCTTGTGGCGTGTGCAATGTACGGTGGTAACGAATTTCAACAATGTAGATGTATCTCCATACAATATCATACTCGTAATGACGTGTTCCCCTTTGTGCAGCTGCAAAACAATTGACAAGTTCATTGTCTGTGTTCCCGGCCACAAGACCACAATTTCGTGCGCCACGTCACATGTTCCCGTGGTAAATCCTATGGGAACAGCCTCTGGATACAGGCCCCTTATAGTATACAAATTCTTACCGATAAAATAATGTGTAATTCCTAATATATGATTAAACAACCGTTTTACGGACTGGCATAGCAGGGAAAACGCGTGTGATGGTGAGGTTGAATTTTCAAATTTGTCTCCTTAGGTTTGCGTCTCCATGGACCGTACCCGAATGATTGGTGAACAATGAACGGGGAATGGGGAATAAGTCTGGTACTAAAAGTTTGACGATCTCCAATCTCATCATATTTGAAAGAAATCCATCAAAAACATAGCGTCTTTGGCGATAACGCTCAAGCGACGGACATGGGGCTATAACTTCATAATGATATTAGCAGCTAATCTCGAAAAGCCACGATACCAAACGCATAAAGGTCACCAATCACCATATCATATTTAATATTTAATCTGTCAAAAACTTTAGTGTCTGTCGCAATAATGAGCAATTATTGGATATTCTTTTGACTACAATTTACCTGCATTGGTTATTTCTTCCTGTTTTGATATTTTCTTTGTATTATTTTCATCTATTTTGCTCGCTCTGGATCGTGGTCTTGGGGTTTCTAATCCATCAACGTTCGTACTGGACAATGGTTTGGAACCTGGATTATCTTTGTCCTTTGGTCTCATGTCAATGTTTATGGTATAGCTTGTAGAAGTTGTTAGTCTACCCTCTTTATAAATTATAAAAAAAAGTGTTTGGAGGGACTGAGGATGTGGCCGGCTAAGAATACTCCTAAGAAATCATTATTGTTGGCGAAATATTTGCCCGACTCCACCCCGTGGCTATGGACCCGATTTAGTACAGTGTATCACAGTTAAAGTGTCATAATGATCAGCATGTAGTGCAGTATATAAAAATAAAGGATTAATAATACTCTAAAATTTAGTCCAGTATAACAAAGTTAAAGTACCATACTGTCAATATGTCATCCTGGATGTCTTTGTTGGAACGTTCTATTTCTTAAAGATATGTCACTCAAATTATTTCATTATAAGCAGAATAAAGTGGTTGTTCTAATGTACCGATTTGCTTCTACATGTTTCAATATAATTTCATCAGAAAGCCATTGACGTGTTTTAATATAGTTTCATCAGATGTAGAAGCAAATAGGTGTTATTTTTATATTCCATAGCTATAATATAAAGTTTTCCATATCTCGGACTATAAACGCAACTACCAGTTCGTAACTATAAATTCAACTTACCTCTAGGATGGGAAACGCAGTAAGGTTCTTTACATGATCGATCTTTTGTAAAATAAAAAAAACAAAATCATAATAATGATCAAACAAATTTACTGATGTGTGTAAAGTGCATCGAAACATTATGTGTGTACTACTCGTTTTGCACATTAAATAATTATGATCATTCCAAAGTTAGATTTGTTATCAAAAGTACGTCGTGGTTTACTTATTTCGTCTAATAATATGTACCTGATCAGATATAATATTTTCAGTAAACTGATAATGTACAAACGTCAATCCAATCAGTCAGGGGGTAATTGGTGGTTGAAATATTGCTAGACGGATGTAGGCGCTGTCGATCCGAGGCTCAGTGCAAGGTGGTAATCATGCAGTCCGCCTTTAGGTCGTTTTCGTGATATTCGGGGTCAAAAGTCAAATGAGGTCATTTATGACGAAATCGGCTATTTTGAAACTGACAAATGGTTATTTTGAGACTGTACTGTCATACGTTTTTGTCGGTGCGTTGTCATAGTTATACTTACAGTGCAACAAAGTATGGGAAATTATATTGCGGATCATTTTCGTGATTCAATCGGTTCGGAAAATAGAACACGAGAACACGTTTCGAGGTCACTCCTCACTTCAATACACCAAAGACATATCCCAGACTTACAGACAAATCAAAATACGTGTTATAGTTCATTTAACGACTACTTACCGTAACAAACCCCCTTGAAACATCTCTCAGAACTTGAACAGTTAGTATTTCCACATATTATTCCTAGTATAATAATAATAATCAATAATTTGTATAGCACTGGGTGTTCCAGCTTAAAATGAAATGAAATGAAATGTTGTTTAATGGCACGTCAGCTCCAACCGGGCCATATTGCGCCAAACATGATGAAATTATCGAGACAAATTAAAACAATATCACAGGGATGTATTTATATATGTAAATAAAAACAAATATTACAGAAAATATAACTAAAAATAAATATATAAATTACATTACATATATAAATATTTAAAATGCAGTATACGATAAATATATACAATTAAAATTTTGAATAAAAATTTGTCTCTCTTAAAAATGCTAACAATTTATCATAAAGCTCCGGTTGTGCAAATAGCCGACGTGCTGACTGACAACGGTAGTACTTAGATCTAATATTCTTGAGATGCTTGCACTCAATCAAAATGTGCTTCACTGTCAAAGGAACATGGCAGTGTTGACATTCTGGTTGAGGCTCTCGCTTTAAGTTGAAAATATGTGTTACAAAAAGTATGACCTATGCGAGAGCGACACAAGACAACTTCATCTCTCCTGCTCGCACGATAGAAGCTTGGCCAATCTCCTAAGAGAGGCTTGATGTGATGAAGTTTGTTTGTGCCTGCAAGATCCCAAGACCGTTGCCAGCGGTCATAAATAAAATGATTTGTTGAAAATTTAAAATCTTTATAAGGAATTAAAAAGTGTGATTGGGAAAGATCTAAAGCAGCTTTGGCAGCAAAATCTGCTAGATCATTCCCCCTTATATCGATGTGACTGGGGAGCCAGCAGAAGACGACGTCTTTGCTGCTGAACTCGTACGATAGTAGCAGACGATAAACATCTGCTACTAATGGGTGTTCAAGCTGTATATTGTTAATTGCTTGTAAAGAGGACAGAGAATCAGTAAAGATGATATGCTTTAAAACTGGAGAGGACTGAATGAACTCCAAGGCCTGAAGAATGGCCTGGGGTTCAGCTGTAAATATGGAAGCAGCAGGTGGGAGACACACAGAAATGGTCTCAGATGGCGTCACAGTAGCCGAAGCTACCCGATCACCATCCTTAGAACCATCTGTGTACATGTATATAGGAGCATAATCTCCATGCTTAGACCTTAACTCTCTAAAGAGAAAATGGAACACCGTAGAGCTAGTATCTCTCTTTTTATGTTGAGTAAGATCGAAATCGATCTTTGGGGGAGTGATAGCCCACGGGGGAGTCCTAATGACAGGGGTATTCGCAATACTGTCTCAGACAAAAGGGGTTGTTTGCGAATACCGAATGATGGAACAACATTCGTCTTTACCAGATACAAATGCTCATGAAGAGGTCTAAATATGGTGTTAAATGAAATGTGATTTGGAAGTGATGCTATTTTCGTAGCATACTGCAGGGCCAGTTTATCACGTCTGTTGTGCAGTGAGGGCTCATGCGCCTCGACGTATAAACTGTCCACTGGAGATGTACGAAATGCTCCTAAACTGATTCTAAGTCCTTGGTTGTGTATGGTGTCGAGCTCTTTGAGATATGACTCGCGGGCAGACTCATACACAATACACCCATAATTGCTCCCCAGTCAGTATTTGATAAGACTCTCAATATGTTGAGGGCTTTCAGACATTTCTTTTTAAGGTTTTTAATGTGGGGGATAAATGATAATTTCTTATCAAATATCAGCCCCAGATATTTGGTTTTATCCACGACTGGTAGGCGATTGCCATCCAAGAAGAGTTCTGGATCTGGATGTAAACCTCGTTTCTGACAGAAATGCATGCAGACAGTCTTGGATTTCGAAAAACGAAATCCATTTTCGGTTGCCCATTGTTGAAGTGAATTCAAACAAAGCTGCAACTTACGTTCGATTATCCGCTTGTCTGTAGAACCATAGCACATCTGAAAGTCATCAACATAAAGAGCGCCATTTGTACCTGGTTTAAGGCACACTGGGATTGTATTAATTTTTATCGCAAAAAGTGTAGGAGATAATATGCTTCCCTGGGGAACTCCCATTTCCTGAGGAAATGGGTCAGAGAATATTGATCCCAGTCGTACCTTAAATGACCTATCTTCGAGGAAATGTTTAATGAAGATAGGTAAGCGACCTCGTAGGCCGAGGTTATGGAGGTCGCGCATGATACCATGTTTCCACGTGGTATCATATGCTTTCTCCAGATCGAAAAAAATTGCAACTAAATGTTGCTTCTGGATGAAAGCGTCCCTGACGAACGTTTCAAATCGAACGAGATGATCAAGAGTGCTCCTTTGGGACCGAAATCCACATTGGAGGTCAGTAATGAGATTGTTGGACTCTAGGTACCAAACAAGCCTTCGATTGATCAATCTCTCCATGGTTTTGCAAATACAGCTAGTTAAAGCGATCGGACGATAGTTGGTAGGATTCGTATGATCTTTTCCCGGTTTAGGGATGGGAATTATTGTGGCTTCATGCCACGAAGGAGGGAAATTCCCATCAACCCAAATCCGGTTGAAAAGATCCAGTAAAATTAGAAGTGTTGGATAAGGTAAATGTTTTAAAATTTGGTAGTGTATTTCATCTGGACCAGTTGCAGTGTCCCGAGCTCGCCTTAGCGAATCACGGAGCTCTGCAATGGAAAAACGATCATTATAACATTCATCATTGCGAGACTTGAAATTAAGTCGCCTTTTCTCCTGTTGTTGTCTAAAGGCATCGGAGGAGAAGTTGGATGATGAATTGGATGAAAAGGTACTGACCAGAGAATTAGTAATATCAGGAAATGTTGTTAAGGTGGTATTATCAACATTAAGATGGTTAACTGATAATGCACTACTTTTACCTTTAATCCTACGAATCCTATCCCATACCGATTTGGATGTGGTACGGGAATTGATCCTCGAGACGTAACCTTGCCATGAAGACTTCTTTGCTTGACGTATGATTCTACGGGCCTTATCCCGGACCACTTGGTAAGCCGCAATATTCTCCATGGAAGGATGGTTCTTTAGTCGTCTCAGGATACGATCACGCTCTTTGAGAGCAGATTTGCAATCGTCATTAAACCATGGTTTATTGAAACGTTTTGGTTCTGTCGTGGTTTTGGAATCGCCTGCTCAGCTACATCTTGGAGAATTGAAGTAAATAAGGCCATGGGCTCATCTGCATCTTCTAACTCCTTCACATCAAAAGAGAAGAGACACAAAGATTCAAACAGAGCCCAATCAGCCTTATGCAACTTCCACCTCTGGGGTCTTTCGACCGGTGAGGGACCATTATTATCGATCAAGATAGGGAAGTGGTCACTACCACATAGATCGTCATTTACTCTCCATGTAAAATCCTGATACAGGACCGGAGAGCAAATGGAGAGATCGAGGGAAGAAAAAGAAGCTGTGGCAGGATGTAGATAAGTAGGCGAGTCATCATTTAATAAACACAAATTATTAATGTTAATGAAGTCCACTATTTGTTTACCTCTGTTACTATCATCTGGACTACCCCAGAGGAAAAGATGACCATTGAAATCTCCCGTAATTATAAACGGGAGAGGAAGTTGTGCAACAAGATCATCAAGGTCTCTGGAGTTCAGATGTAAACTCGGTGGAAGATATATGGAGCAGAGTGTAATAGGAATGTGCAAAGTCACCCTAACTGCAACTGCCTGTAAAGGCGAGTTGAGAGTGACTTTACTCTGAGGGATATCTCCATTAAGAATAATAGAAACACCCCCATGAGCTCTACCATCACCAACTGCGTGATGATGGTAACCAACAAAATGTCTAAACGACAAAGTGTCAGAATTCCTCAGAAAAGTTTCCTGTAAACAAATAGCTAAAGGATTGTACTTTTGAATTAAAAGTTGGATTTCATTAAAATTTGGTTTTAAACCACGACAATTCCATTGAATATTGGAATTAGCCATTGTCACGGATGATTAATTTTTGACGGCTTACCAACACCGTCCATCGGATCAGCATCCCCATATCTATTGTGGAGGGAAATAGCGTCATTACTACCCCTTTTCTCCCTCCCTCTTAACTTTGCCAATCTGTTCTTTTCTTTTTTAGCAGCGTTTTCTTTCTCTTTTGATGAAGGCGAGGGGCCTGCCCTTTCCCCCATCAGATGTCTGTGAAGATGGCAAAGAACTTGTTCTACGTCCGCCCTTCACTTTGGGAGTAACAGACTTTTCCTTTGGAGAAGAAGTCCCAGAAGGTGTTGCGGATGAAGAGGGGGGAGATGAATTGTTAATTTCATTTAATATTATCTTCGAGCTCTCAGGTGTCTGAGAAGAGCTCGAAATCCCATTATTTAATTGCTGATCTTTTAATAGTTTTGGATGTTACTCTTTGTCAGGCCAGTTATAATCTGTCTGAACGGATATACGTTTGGTGGATACTTTTACCACACTAGAAAACGACTTGCCGCCTTGCGGGGTCGAAATCAGAGATGTAAGTTCCACTTGTTTTCTTGCATCAAAATAAGAAATTTTCCGTTCAGATATTACCTGTTGGATCCGTTTCTCTTTTTGCCAAATTGTGCACTCCCTAGAATATGCGAAGTGCTTACCTGACACAGGAAAATTCTGCAGAGCAGGTAGCACTATCGTGACCAGAAACGCCACATCTAGCGCAGGTAGTTTTACCTTTGCAGACATTTTTACTGTGTCCAAATTTTTGACAATTAAAGCATCTGAGTGGATTTGAGATATACGGATCAACAGGTATATTTAAATAACCTGCCTTGATAGATTTCGGCAAATCGGGACGGTTGAAAGTGAGAATGTAAGTACTGGTCTGGATAACCATATCGTTACGTCTCACACTGATTCTTTTGACGTGTGTGACGCCTTGTGATGATAGGTTCTCCACCATTTCGTCCTCACTACTGCCTTCTAGGTCCCGGCATCGAATGACACCTCTTGAAGAATTTAATGATTTATGTGGTGATACTCTGATGGCAATGTTAGCCAAGGATTCGGATTTTAAGAGTAAATCCGAATGTTTGTCCTTGACACATTCCACCAGAAGTGTTCCATTTCTCAATTTCTTGACTGATTTTGGTTCACCGGCCAAGCCAGTGGTACCTTTAGAAATTGCAAAGGGTGACATTTTAGATAAATCAACTTCAGAGGTGCAGCATCATCATCTATCGATCATTGTCTTTTTAACGACTTGTTTGATGTGGGGGTGGATTGGGGATCCATGAAAATAAGAATAAAAATTCACCCTTCGTCGTCCCCCAAGTTACTTTCCTGCCTACGATGGGGGAGGCTAGCACGGATGTCCAGTGCGTGGCTCCAGGGATAGACGAAGGGTATACTCAAGCCAGAAATATAAGCAAAATATATATCTAACCTGATTGACCCGAGCCGTTGCTCTCCGATAAGGTGATTAGGACACAATGAATGAATGAATGAAATGTTGTTTAATGGCACGGCAGCTCCAACCGGGCCATATTGCGCCAAACATGATGAAATTATCGAGACAAATTAAAACAATATCACAGGGATGTATTTATATATGTAAATAAAAACAAATATCACAGAAAATATAACTAAAAATAAATATATCAATTGCATTACATATATAAATATTTAAAATGCAGTATACGATAAATATATACAATTAAAATTTGTCTCTCGTAAAAATGCTAGCAATTTATCATAAAGCTCCGGTTGTGCAAATAGCTGACGTGCTGACTGGCAACGGTAGTACTTAGATCTAATATTCTTGAGATGCTTGCACTCAATCAAAATGTGCTTCACTGTCGAAGGAACATGACAGTGTTGACATTCTGGTTGAGGCTCTCGCTTTAAGATGAAAATATGTGTTAAAAAGTATGACCTATGCGAGAGCGACACAAGACAACTTCATCTTTCCTGCTCGTACGATAGGAGCTTGGCCAATCTCCTAAGAGAGGCTTGATGTGATGAAGTTTGTTTGTGTCTGCAAGATCCCAAGACCGTTGCCAGCGGTCATAAATAAAATGATTTATTAAAGATTTAAAATCTTTATAAGGAATTAAAAAGTGTGATTGGGGAAGATCTAAAGCAGCTTTGGCAGCAAAATCTGCTAGATCATTCCCCCTTATATCGACGTGACTGGGGAGCCAGCAGAAGACGACGTCTTTGCTGCTGAGCTCGTACGATAGTAGCAGACGATAGACATCTGCTACTAATGGGTGTTCAAGCTGTTTATTGTTAATTGCTTGTAAAGAGGACAGAGAATCAGTAAAGATGATATGCTTTAAAGCTGAAGAGGACTGAATGAACTCCAAGTCCTGAAGAAGGGAGTTCAGCTGTAAATATGGAAGCAGCAGGTGGAAGACACACGGATATGGTCTCAGATGGCGTCACAGTAGCCGAAGCTACCCGATCGCCATCCTTAGAACCATCTGTGTATATAGGAGCATAATCACCATACTTAGACCTTAACTCTCTAAAGAGAGATTGGAACACCGTTGAGCTAGTATCTCTCTTTTTATGTTGAGTAAGATCGAAATCGATCTTTGGGGGAGACATAGCCCACGGTGGAGTCCTAAAGACAGGGGTATTCGCAATACTGTCGAGGCTGATGCCAGCCTCAGACAAAAGGGGTTGTATGCGAATACCGAATGATGGAACAACATTAGTCTTCACCAGATACAAATGCTCATGGCGAGGTCTAAATATGGTGTTAAATGAAATATGATTCGGGAGTGATGCAATTTTCGTAGCATACTGCAGGGCCAGTTTATCACGTCATGCGCCTCGACGTATAAACTGTCCACTGGAGATGTACGAAATGCTCCTGTACTGATTCTACGTCCTTGGTTGTGTATGGTGTCGAGCTCTTTGAGATAGGACTCGCGGGCAAACCCATACACAATACACCCATAATCGAGTTTTGATCGAATACGGTCTGCTCCCCAGTCAGTATTTGATAAGACTCTCAATATGTTGAGGGCTTTCAGACATTTCTTCTTTAGGTTTTTAATGTGGGGGATAAATGATAATTTCTTATCAAATATCAGACCCAGAAATTTGGTTTCATCCACAACTGGAAGGCTATTGCCATCCAAATAAAGTTCTGGATCTGGATGCAAACCTCGTTTCTGACAGAAATGCATGCAGAAAGTCTTGGATTTCGAAAAACGAAATCCATTTTCGGTTGCCCATTGTTGAAGTGAATTCAAACAAAGCTGCAACTTACGTTCGATTATCCGCATGTCTGTCGAACCATAGCACATCTGAAAGTCATCAACATAAAGAGCGCCGTTTGTACCTGGTTTAAGGCACGCTGGGATCGTGTTAATTTTTATGGCAAAAAGAGTAGGAGACAAAATGCTTCCATGTGGATATTGATCTCAGTCGTACCTTAAATGACCTATCTTCGAGGAAATGTTTAATGAAGACAGGTAAGCGACCTCGCAGGCCGAGGTTATGGAGGTCGCGCATGATACCATGTTGTATCATAAGCTTTCTCCAGATCGAAAAAAATTGCAACTAAATGTTGCTTCTGGATGAAAGCGTCCCTGACGAACGTTTCAAATCTGACGAGATGATCAAGAGTGCTCCTTTGGGGCCGAAATCCACATTGGAGGTCAGTAATGAGGTTGTTGGACTCTAGGTACCAAACAAGCCTTCGATTGATCAATCTCTCCATGGTTTTGCAAATACAGCTAGTTAAAGCGATCGGACGATAGTTAGTAGGATTCGTATGATCTTTTCTCGGTTTAGGGATGGGAATTATTGTGGCTTCATGCCACGAAGGAGGGAAATTCCCATCAACCCAAATCCGGTTGAAAAGATCTAATAATATCAAGAGTGTAGAAAAGGGTAAATGTTTTAAAATCTGGTAGTGAATTTCATCTGGACCAGTAGCAGTATCTCGAGCTCGTTTGAGTGAATCACGGAGTTCAGAAATAGAAAACTTATCATTATAACATTCATCATTACGGGACTTGAAATTAAGTCGCCTTTTCTCCTGTTGTTGTCTATTGCCTCGAAAGGCATCAGAGGAGAAATTAGATGATGAATTGAATGAAAAAGTACTGGCCAGAGAATTAGCAATATCAGGAAATGTTGTTAAGGTGGTATATATCATCATCAACATTAAGATGGTTAACTGATAATGCACTACTTTTACCTTTAATCCTACGAATCCTATCCCATACCGACTTAGATGTGGTACGGGAATTGATCCTGGAGACATAACCCTGCCATGAAGATTTCTTTGCTTGACGTATGGTTCTACGGGCCTTTGCCCGGACCATTTGGAATGCCGCAATATTCTCCATGGAAGGATGGTTCTTCAATCGTCTCAGGATACGATCACTCTCTTTTAGGGCGGATTTGCAATCGTCGTTAAACCATGGTTTATTGAAACGTTTTGGTTCTGTCGTGGTTTTTGGAATCGCCTGCTCAGCTACATCTTGGAGAATTGAAGTGAATTAAGGCCATAGGCTCATCTTCTAACTCCTTTGCATCAAAAGAGAAGAGACACAAAGATTCAAATAGAGCCCAATCAGCCTTATGCAACTTCCACCTCTGGGGTCTTTCGACCGGAGAGGGACCATTATTATCAATCAAGATAGGAAAGTGGTCACTACCACAAAGATCTTCATTTACCCTCTATGTGAAATCCTGAAACAGGACCGGAGAGCATATGGTGAGATCTAAGGAAGAAAAAGAAGCTGTGGCAGGATGTAGATAAGTAGGCGAGTCATCATTTAATAAACACAAATTATTAATGTTAATGAAGTCCGCTATTTGTTTACCTCTGTTGTTATCATCTGGACTACCCCAGAGTGAATGATGACCATTGAAATCTCCCGTAATAATAAACGGGAGAGGAAGTTGTGCAACAAGGTCATCAAGATCTCTGGGATTAAGATGTAAACTTGGTGGAAGATATACAGAGCAGATTGTTATAGGAATATGTAAAGTCACTCTAACTGCAACTGCCTGCAAAGGCGAGTTCAGAGTAACTTGACTGAGGGATATCTCCATTAAGAATAACAGAAACACCCCATGAGCTCTACCATCACCAACTGCATGATGATGGTAACCAACAAAATGTCTAAAGGACAAAGTGTCAGAATTCCTCAAAAAAGTTTCCTGTAAACAAATAGCTAAAGGATTATATTTTTGAATTAAAAGTTGGACTTCATTAAAATTTGGTTTTAAACCACGACAATTCCATTGAATAATGGAATTTACCATTGTCAGGGATAATTTATTTTTGACGGTTTACCGCCGACGGGGTCATTATTGGCCCCCTCTACGGTAATACCGTCCATCAGATCAACCCCATATTTCGTGAAATGGACGATAGGGTCTTGTGAACCCTTTTTGCCTCATTCACGCAACTTTGCTAACTTCTTTTGTCTTGAAGATAAATAAACTCTTTCCTGTGAGGGTGGGATAACCGTTGACTGCGATCCTTGTCCAGTGAACATGGGATCAGGAGCTGCAGCTTTCGGTTTATACAATTGATGTGATTCCTTGCCATTCTGAGAGGAAGTATTAGGAATTGTCCCAATATCTCCAGTTATGGGCAAAGAAGATGAACCCTCATCAGGCAAGGGCAAAGTTGTTTGAATCGAGCTCTCTCGTGACTGAGAAGAGCTCGAAACCTCTTTTACATGATCTGATGTTGTAGGCAAAGTCCTCATTTTTTGTTTCTCTGGCCAGGTTATGTCTGTCTGAACAGATATTGATTTAGTAGAAACTTTAACTACACTCGAAAATGTTTTCCCTTGTGGTGCAATGGGAATGAGTGAAGTTAGTTCTACTTGCTTTTTAGCATCAAAATATGAAATCTTCCGTTCAGACATGACCTGTTGAATTCTTTTCTCTTTCTGCCATATTGGACATTCGCGAGAGTAAGCAAAATGCTTACCCTTGCAATTCACGCAGCAAAACTCAGCCTGGCAGGCAACGCTCTCGTGGCCATCATGGCCACAACGAGCACAGGTATCTTTGCCTCTGCAGACGGTCTTGCTGTGTCCAAATTTCTGGCATTTATAGCAGCGAAGAGGATTGGAAATATAGGAATCAACAGGTATATTTAAATAACCTGCCATTGATTGATTTCGGTACGTCGGGACGATTAAAAGTGAGGATATAGGTGCTTGTGGGAATCACCTTATCTCCTCGGCGTACACTAATTCGTTTAACTTGTTGGACGCCTTGAGAAGAAAGGTATTCAACGATTTCATCCTCACTGCTGCCTTCAAGATCCCGACAGCGAATGACACCTCTACTAGAATTTAATGATCTGTGTGGAGACACCTTGATAGGAATGTCTGCCAAAGTTGTTGATTTGAGAAGCATGGTAGCATGCTGCTCCTTGACACATTCTATCAAGAGTGTTCCATTTTTCAATTTTTTAATGGCTTTGGGTTCACCGGCCAAGCCGGCAATGCCCTTAGCAATCAAAAAAGATGAGACTTTCGATAAGTCAGTAGAGGGGCTCTCAATCAAGAGAAACCTCGGCCATTTTATTTTCAAATATATTAGAAACGTCTTCTGTATTAAGACGTTTCTGTTTTAATCGTTCATTTGTTGGTGTGGGGGGGGATTAGGGAATCCATGAACGTATATTGTTTTGATTCACCCCTCGTCGTCCCCCAGGTTACTTCTCTGCCTACTAAGGGGAGGACTAGCACGGATAACCTGCGCGTGGCCTCGGGGCTCGACGAGGGCTATACTCAAGCCAGAAGTAAAAAAACTATCCAACCTGATTGACCCAAGCCGCCGCCCTGCAGAATGTACTAAGGACACAAAGGTAAGTAGTATGCTGAGTGAATAACCAACAGAGCATTTAACTGGAAACGGTACATTCTACAGAGCTAAAACGACCAAAGCCGATTGATCAGAGTGGGCCACTCTGACCTCCCGTCTAGGTGAACCATGGGCCAAAGTAATGTGTTGCAGAAAAGAGGCCCGCAAGCCAAATCCCCACTCAATTACCAGGATTCCACCCTCCACCGACACGGGCACGGGTCGCAACGCACGGCAAACACGCTGCCCCATTATAGGGATCCTTTTAGTCGCCTTCTACGACACGCAGGACATACGAAGGGTATATTCTTATCACCCCCTACACCCCAGGGGGGGGGGGGATTAGGACACAAAGGTTGGTTTGCTGAGTATAAAACGAAGCAAGCAAGAGGGTAATATATCACCCTATGGAGAACAAAAACGACCAAAGCCGATTGATCAGAGTGGGCCACTCTGAACTCCCGTCTAGGTGAACCATGGGCCAAAGTAATGTGTTGCAGAGAAAGGGCTCGCAAGCCAAATCCCCACTCAATTACCAGGATTCCACTCTCCACCGACACCGGTCGCAACGCACGGCTAACACGTTGCCCCATTACAGGGGACCTTTTAGTCGCCTCTTACGACACGCAGGACATACGAAGGGTATATTCTTATCACCCCCTACACCCCGGGGGGGGGGTCCAGCTTAAAGCTGCCCCAGGGCGTTCATTACAAATAAAATAGATGTAAAGTAAAACAATGGTTTTAAAACATTTTAAAAAAAAATATTAAAAGTCAACATGTTCACAGTTTAAAAACCCGTTTAAAATGTTCAGTTTTAAGAAATTTTTTTAAAATCGCAAAATTATTAGATTTGGTAGTCAGCAGAGGCGTAAACTAAGGACAATCATAATAAAGATTCCATCTGCTTTATCGTATCACAAGAGTCTTAGTGAGTACAACACTGGCTTGCTAACCAAGAAATATCGGTTCGCTCCCAGTTTTGGTCGAAAAGGTTATTCGGAATTTTTTGACGTGGTCCCCGTATCAGTGGCGTAGAACGGAGGGTTGACATGGGAGATGTCTATTTGGACTACAAACCGGTGCCCCGTGCACGTTAAATAACCCTTGACAGTTGGTATTCGAATTAACGCCTCAGTCCGGGCATAATTTCTCTTATAGCACACTGTATGTCGTATGCCTGTCTTCATTAACTCATTGATTCAAACTCCATTGCATTTCATTTCATTGGGTAGTGTGATCTGCAGTGTATTGGATAAAAATTAAAGACACTACCTGGACCATTGCATATACTCAATTGGCAGTCACTTCCATCTTCACAATCCACAATACCACATCTAGTTCCTGAAATATTATTTAACATGGCTTTAATACAAACTGAGGTAGTCTTTCCCTTGGGTTAAGATAAAACAATTCGAGAGGAAGAAAATAAGAATGTCATTCTGTCATGGTTTCAATACAGGATTGGCCCGCAGTATTATGGATACATAGTGATATGGACACCAATTTTTATGTCTTGCTCATCAGATTAAGATGTGCTAGAGTTACCTACCTTGACAACGATTATCATTACACGAAACACCTTCAGCACAAAGCTCTTGTCCACACTGTAGTCCTGTAAAAAACAAAAAGAACAAACAGATTCGTTTGGAATTGTGAGTTCTTTCCTGGACATCGCTGACCAAGACTATTTCCAACAATATCCTTACCTAACAGCTGACCATCTAAGTTGCGTTCGCTCAGTGAGTAAGGCGCTGGATTACTAACCAGGAGGCTCACTAATAATGCATTTGAGCGCAATTTGTAACAAGGGACTCGAAGAACGAGGCTTAACATATTCTACAAGTCTTGTCAATATCACCATGTTTGGCACCATATAGCCCGGTTGGAGCTGAAGTGCCATAAAACTACATTTCATTCATATTCTTATCCGGGGAGCATGCGTAATAAATACTATCGATGTAGCTTGGATATAACCAGACGCTAGAGATTGCCATTCGATTGAGACTGCTTGAGTATTAGGCCGCGGATCCAGGGGGAGGCCCAGTGGACCCCCCCCCCCCTCGTCAGCCCCAGTGTGACATAGTTGATTTTCGTTTTCGTTTGCTTTGTTACTGTTGTAGTTCACATATTTGCTCTTTAATAAATGATATAAACATGATTTTCGTTTTCGCATTATCTCCACTAGGGACTACACCAAACCTGATTATTAACCTTTGCTCCAATGTATGGCCCCTCCCTCGACAAAATCCTGGATTCGGGCCTGATAATTGATTTGAAATTAAGGGTAAACATATACATTATTTGATAAATCATTCAGTAAATGGACATGAATATGGTTATCTAACCTTATAAAACGAAGGCGAAACGACGGGTTTGTAAACTGTTTTTTGATTGGTTCGTAGACCATAGCTACAATCAAGGCCAGAACAGATAATTTGAAATCGTGAAAACCCTATGGATTAACCCAGGGTATAGTGGAGTAAAGCGAAATGTGTACACTGGATAAACCGGGGATGACATTAGCCCGGTTAGAAAAGAAATTTAGGACATTAACCCCTTTCTATTCAGTCGTTCACATTACCTGCATCGACACATTCTTCGACTGCACAGATCTTACCAGGTTTACAGCTAGATGTAGTACAAACGTTTCTTGTCACTTAATAAATATATAAATTTATATATAAATACTATTCAAAAAAAGTAGGGGATAATTGATTTTTAAGTGTTATTAAAGTCACCTAATGAAACTGACGAAGAAACAAATATATAAAGTAAGATATCGTGGAACTTGTAACAGCCAACACAAGTGGTGTGGTTGGGTTGGCCTTTAATTTTCTCTTAAACATACATTATGCAAGAGGTAAATCTGCCCATTGCAGGTCTTTCTTAAGGTCTGAAATGCTTTCTAAAGCATTGATTAACTGACCCAGGCCTTAATCAACCCTAGATGGCATCAGATTTCTCCGATATTAAATAGATTGGAACGGTTCCGCGAAACTTAGATTTAATCAAATATGGAGGACCGAGACTTAGCTTCGATCATCCAGTACGGTGGTTGAAAGTATTGCACACGTCTGTCAAACCTTCAAAGGCTAATATCTTCGCTTGCAATAGAGTAATTTGAATGAAATTTTCAAATTATTCATTTTACATTATCTGTGTTTGAACTGTAATAACAAGATGGCTAGTTCTTTATCTAAATGTTACATAACGTATCTTTAAAGAGCCGAGTCGAACAAAAACATACACCTTTGTAGTCCCCATCAATTTTTAAAATCCTTAATATAAAAATCGCCTGTGGAACCTGGTAACGGGTTTGTCATGTGAATAATGTCTTAATAAATATAGGTCAAAATAAAAACCTGCAAATGGCTGAACTCACTCGGCAATCCTCGACAGATTCCGGAACCTACATCTAGTCTCGGCTGTATGACAGTAAGTGATATGTACCGATGCGGCCACCGGTTTACTTTAACAGGAAAACCTGACGCCATTACAAACAAACAAGACACCATGGGCGCAGTCATGTTTCATCCGGGACCTTTAAAGTAGTTCCAAGGCACCATGGGCACAGCCATGTGTCACCCGGGACCTTTAAAGTAGTTCCCATAGGGCGGAATTCGTAATACAGCCGAGACTAGATGTAGGTTCCGGAATCTGTCGAGGATTGCCGAGTAAGGCTGAACTAGCTTAAGTCAGCCTTTATTGAAATTTTAGTTAAAATCCGATTGAAAAAAAATAACAAAGCCTCACCTTCGTTGTTTTTTATTTCCTGTTTTCGTTTACTCGTGTAACTGCCTCTACTCCATCCATCCCCTTTAATCTTAGTACGACTATCTTTACTCATAGTACTCCTAGCTCTACTCCATTCATCCCCTCTACTTGTAGTACTCCTAGCTCTACTTGTACGACTAGCTTTACTCCTAGTACTCCTAGCTTTATTTGTACGACTATCTTTACTCATTGTACTCCTATCTCTACTCCATTCATCCCCCCTACTTGTAGTACTCCTAGCTCTACTCCATGCACCCTCTTTACTCATGTTATCACTATTTCTACTTCTAGCTTTATTCGACGCTGATTTTGAGTACGATAATTCTGAATCCGAAACGTGGTCGCTGTCCAACAAATCTTCGGATCGTCTGAATCGTTTCAGTTCGTCTGGATCCGACAGGTATTTGGCTATAGTTACATCAACCAACATGAAAACAACCAGAAACCGCATCTTTGATTTCTGGAAGATATCGATATACTAGGTATGATAAGTAAGGTTGAATTGTGCAGATTTGAACATTCGAGGCGTCTGTTATACGAACTAGCTGACAACAGATGTGGTTTATATTATATGCTTAATGTTATTATATTGAATATTTTATGACAAGAATTGCAAATAATTTCCTTTTGAGTTTTTGTTGTCAAAGAGATCGTGTTCGTTGGATGTTTTAAACTGAAATGTGTATGACAGAAATTCTCTTTGTTTTACTCCATTCAAAAAAATGAAGGACAATTTAAAATTGAAGTATGTCCTACGTTATGGAACGAGGGATGGAGGATCGTTTGACTAGTATAATTATTGGCAAATAACGAGAATATAGTGACTCGTTAATGGCCATTCAAATTGATATTTTTGATTGCAAATAATTTGCTTTTCAAAGAGATCGGGTTTGTTGGATATTTTAAATTGAAATTTTTATGACAGAAACTGTCTCAGTTTTAAAGGCCATTCAAATTGATATTCTGGATTTAGTATTGAAGCTAACTATCATTAGAATGATTATAACACAGGACACCAATATACTGAATAAAAGTTGGTTAAAAGATTTTTTTGTGGCAGTGTGCTGATGAGAGGTCATATAATGTTGTCATGTGTTGTACCTATCCAATATCCCTCAGTGGGCTTCTCTGCGGCGTTGCAGTGACTGAGTGTTAAGCGGTATCATAAGCTCTATCATTGAGATAACTGGTGTGGTTTGAATTTCCCGGTTGTACGTGACAAGAAGTAAGGTGGCTTATCTAACCTCGTGGGTTATCTCCGGGTCTTCCCACTGCTAACGACCCCAGCGCACAAGCGAATTATTGAAACAAAATTGAACCACACGTTAGCCCCGAAATAATCTAGTTTGTGGCAAGTACATGTTAAGCACATCTCTCTCTCTCTTGTTGGTATTTTGCGGGTATCTTTAAACATTATATGTTATTATTTAGTTAAACACGTTAGGTAGATAACAGCGGAATAATGAGGGATACTATTGTAGCAAATCAATGCAGATTGACATTAGCGAGACAGCATATTGTAATATAGCTGGGAATGTACCCTTTATAACTAATAACGCCAGGCGAATATTATGAATCGTAATAAAGTTGTTTTCAATATTTGAAAGATAATAGGACACGAGGGTTAGTATCCACCTATAGTCAAGGTTAATTTGTTGATTGTTTTCAAATACAGTTGTGATGGAAATTTACCAGATATTCTTTTAATTATAATGTCAGTATCCATTTTTGGGTAATGCTTGGCTTAATTAACCAATCGAATAATTAATAGAAAGCGTTCTAAGGTGCGGACCGTCGGTCTATACCCAATAGAGACTATTCCGGTTGAATCCAAACTAAGTGTAATATACTGACAGGGCTGGACTGGACAGACAATGCCGTGAGCTCCAGCATTGTTTTGCTAGCTCAATTTCAATGACAGATATATTGTTCTTATTAATAAATTACCTTATATGGTACTGTAGGATCGATCTGTCATTGATCCTATGTTTAAGCATACGTGACATATATTCTGGGGTGGATCTATTCTGAGACCAATTAAGACTTAGGTCTTCTGTCGTGGTGAATAGCTATCGTGCTATAGCTGGGTGTTGAACAGTCCATTTGCCGATTACACTATTTTGCCTCGACCGTTTTTTAGGACTTCGAATTTTGACTAATGGTTTGGATTGTTCGTACTTGGTTTTATTTTATTGCAGATAGCAGAATCAGGATTTAGAAATGAAGTTCCAATGAAATCTGGCCATTGTAGGGTTTTGTATTAATAATATCTTCTCCGTTGCTGGTATCAAACTTATCCAAAAAACTGGATTTTCGGGGGATTCGCAAGATCTCAACCGGCCTATCTTGCAACCTAGGGTTAGAGACGATATGTTCCGAAAGGTGACAGACAGGAAGAGATGCATTTCAATAGTCCCTGATGGTATTAAGTAATGGTATATACAAAGTTTCACCACTGTCACTCAATTCGAATCGAGTCTCGACCAATCATTTATTTTAAGTTTCATCAAAATCAGATTAAGTGTTGACCTATAGAGTGTAAACCTGCTAAAACACGATTTTTCGTACAATCTGGGTCCATAATACACGACGCCGTGGTTCAATATGCGAGAATATCAAAAGTTACAAAGATCTTTGCGATATAAACATAAGTTACATCAAAATAGCAGCCTGTGACACTACGGTTTCACAGATAGGACAATGACGTCTGGGGCTTTTCTTCGGACTTCGCGTTGTTCTTTAGGTATATAAACGTTATTTCGCACAGCAGTCTCCCTCGTCTACGGTTGTCTACGGTTTCATCATGACGGCTGCGTCCGGCCGGTAAGCCAGGCCAGCTCCCGGAGTGAACTTCACCTCGGCTCTCTGGAATGTTGTCTGCGTCCAGCCTGGAAGCCGGGCAGCTCCCGGTATGTACTTCCCCTTGGAGCTTTCGAATGATGTCTGAGTTTAAATCAGACGAGTTCTCTCCTATAAAGAAAGTCTAATACGTCATCTACTAGGGCGGTACAATTACCATTTATGGGTAAGTGTTTCGTAAAGGCACCGTATTACATCAACACTATTCTAGTTAATTGTACTAATCTGTGCACGTGAGGACTGGACGATAGTACCCTACTTTCCAGAAAGGGATACTGACATAACTGTCTGTGAGTTAGTCTAAGATAGTAGTAGAATAATGCAAACTACTTCATTACCCTAGTTTTCGCCATACTTCATGTAGGTAAAGAATTCTATATTAAACAGAACACTAAGTCCATAGTGTTACACACTTTTGTGGAAGCAGCGCTATAGAAATGTATATATAATGATAATAATAATAATACATTAGGAGGGCTACCTTTCGTAGAATAAAAATAACCCTTAGAGTATTACATTTGAAGAAGTTACTTTCCATCAGAATATAAAAAGTTTGTCCCATACTGTCTTAAACCAACGAGACGAGAAACCCAGTGAGTAAGACGCTGGAATTCCCCTTTTGCCATTAAAACTACAAAGAACAAAAAATAAGACCTGATAAAATAGAATAACACATAATAAACTGTATTTTTCGAAAATCTGGGGTAAAAATAGAAATTCATATAATCCTCGGTTCTAGCTAGAAATTCATCAAAAATGAAGAGCAATGGATTGATTATCTAAAGGGGAAATAACTCTTCATGTACTAAGAATGGATCCTAATTGTTAGCTCACCATTTCATCTCTCACAACAAAACAAAATGAAATAAAATAAAATGGGGTTTAACGTCCTACTCTTCTGCACCTAACCTGGGCCAATTGAAGACGGGCATACACCATACAGTGTGCTATGACTGCAATTTTGCCTGGGCAGTGGCGCTACGTCCTACTCTTCTATCGG
The DNA here is from genome assembly GCA_036850965.1 of Patella caerulea. Taxonomy (NCBI): domain Eukaryota; kingdom Metazoa; phylum Mollusca; class Gastropoda; family Patellidae; genus Patella; species Patella caerulea. Next base: position 60,293,185 of record JAZGQO010000006.1, on the reverse strand, counting down.
ATTCCAACTGCCAAGGGATCTTTAAACTGCACGCCAATGTGTACACGGGACCTCGGTTTTTCGTCCCATCCGAAGGAATAGACAGCTGGCATTGTCAGGCCCTCAGTTCGGCATCGTTGACAAGTGGGTACCACGCCGGAAAATCGAGATGAACTTTCTCGGCCAATGCAAGGATCGAACACCCGACCTGAAGGCTAGCGATTCAGCTCCGTACCCACTTAGTCACGTGACCCCCTCACACCCTGATGAAATGAAATGGGGTTTAACGTCCTACTCTTCTGCACCCTGGGCTAACTGACGACAGACAGCCTGATGAGCCGAATAAAGTAGAACATTACCATGTCAGGCATAAATATTTTATATGCAGAGATGCTCGATGAATCAATTGGAGACAACTCACATACTGTATGGTGTATGCCCGTCTGTTAGCGTGGGGTTAGAACTTGGGACTATATAAAACTAAGTTAAACTACTAGTAATTAAATGATTAATGAAGATCCATTTTGTATTATTTATATAATAGGGTTTGCTGATTTGACCTTTGTATCAATGCGATCTAAGACAGCTAATACATAGAGAGGACTGGGATGGCCTAGTGGTCTAGAGTGTCGCTTTTCGACCTCTAGCGCGCCGGTCACCAGCGGCTTGCGGCTGTGGTTTCGATTCCTGGTTTGAGCGTATGTGGCATGGAGATAGGGGCACCTTCTCAACCTCGTGGGTTTCCACCGGGCACTCTGCTTTTCCCCCACTGCTAAAGACCCCTACGCGCAAGCGAATTATTGAAATAAAATAGAACCATATGTTAGTCCCGACATGATCTAGTTTGTGTCGAGTGGACGTTAAACACCGTTTCTCTCTCTCTCTCTCTCTCTCTCTCTCTCTCTCTCTCAATATATAGAATCACAGAAAGTACACATACAGTTCAGTTAATTTTGATTAATTTATCACTTGTGAATATAATCCTATGGAGATATTTGTACATAAATAGGGGGGATGCATCATACATTATTTACAAAAAAACAAATATATGGACAAGACATCATACTCAGAGACCAGTATTTATTGTTGGAAATTGTATTTTTCTTCATCTAGGTCGCTTCATCCAACGTTTCAGTAGCGTTTGATCAACTAGACTTTGCTTTTATCCGGCTGTCATAAATGTATATTTTGAATCAACGTTTCTTATCCGATACGTAAAACAGGGGACCCGTTCAAAACCGTAGTTATCGTGCATTGATTGGTAGCTAGGGTAGTGGGGTGTGGCTTCATGAATAGCTGCCAGTTGCGCAATATAGGCCGGTTGGTACTCACGTTCAATAAAATAGATAGTTTTCAAACATTACCAACACCTCCGCCTACAACTTACTTTCAATTGAAATGAATATGATAACTAAGCAATGTGTTCATTGTATAATGAATACAGACAATGTCGATCACAGTGGTGTAAAGTAGAGACGAGGGATGGTCTTATAAAATCTATAAATAGATTTGACTGCTCTACATATTTCTATAGCGCTAACTCAGTTTTACCGAACTGATCCCGCAGTGAATATTCGCTTGGCCGCTACAATCACTGATAAGCATGAAATCGACGAGGCTTAATGAGTACGGCATATTAACTTTTTTACTCCGACAAATTAAATTCTCAAACATTTTTTGGAGGTAAAAGAAAACTAAATAAAGACGTTTGAGGTATTTGTAGTTCAAAAATACTTCCTATTTAGTGTAAATGGGTATTAAAATGAGTAAAATGCATCATTTTGCCCGAAGCAGTTAGGTGTTAAGTAAACATTGCACGAGCCGTTCAGCCAACGACTACGAGGCTGGCAGTCAACGCACGTGTTGTGGACTGCCATCCGTTACAGTGATAATTCGTAAGTAATTCTCTATGAAACAGATTGCAGTTTTACATGATCAATAGCGACCCGTCTTCTCTTAGCTATAGCCTATAGTCACATACTATACAATGTTAACACGATCGACGAAAAATACCAGCTGACCCACATTCGCCATACAGATTAAATCACCAGGATAGAGTGGGTGAGTGTAAAAGTACATAACACACCTGTCTGGAAACTGTTCATCATCAAAACATTGCGAAATGTTTTTGTGTAACAAATATTGCTATTATTCATGAGTGATAAGAAAATGGAGAGACTACATAACTTGTAGAATCAATCAATGGAAAATGATTCGCAATAACTAGACGTGATATTTTTCCCGTGTGGAAATACGCGGCCATTTCTAATTCATTTGATATTGTAATTTGTATTTTAAGTTACTGAAAGTGTGGATAAATATGTTAATTAATTTCACCTGGTTTTTACCTGTATTGGCGTTGTTCGTTTTACCTGTAAATACAGCTAACGGTAAGTTAGTATACCTGTTTGATTTATTAGGGGGTGGAGTGGCAGAAAGGTTAGCACGTGCGTGCTGTATTATAAAGCCTGTCACTGAGTCAACTGGCATTTTTTTGAATCCCCGGTTGTACGTGACAAGGGACAGAGTTTCCTTCCACTGCTAAAGACCCCTATATGTGTAAGCGAAATATTGAAATTTAATTACACCATATGTTAGTCCCGAAATGACCTAGTTTGTGTTGAGTGGATGCTAAACCCCATTTCCCCCACCTCTGTCTCTGTACTAGATATATACTTCGACTGTATTACCTGGGGGTCTCGTGTTCGACCCCAACGTTGGCCTAGACGTGATACCCCCTTGTCTGTGGTACAGGACATCGAGTCTGACAATGCAAAACGTATGGGAAGGAATTTGAGGTTCATAGTGGCCTACACATGGACCTGTACTTAAAAGATCTGTTGGCAGTTGGAATTCGATGTAAGAGTATGCTGTGGTGCCGCTGTTTGGCTAAATTAGTTCACTGAATTGATGCCTGTAGGACGCTAAACCCCATTTCATTTAATTTTCTTATAATACGGAAATGAATTGAAGTGAAATAGTCTTTAACGTCTTATAATTTGTTCCGATTGGGCAAATTTTGACGGGCATAAACCATGCAGTGTACCACGAGGGAAGAAATAAAATGAAATGGGGTTTAACGTCCTACTCCTCGGTACCTATCCTGGGCTAAAGGAAAATGAGCATACTCCATTTAGTGTGCTACGAGGGAAATTTGCCCGGGCAGTGGTGCTACGGCCTACTTTTATGTCGAATTCCAACTGCCAAGGGATCTTTTAGGGGTAGACGGGTCCTCGGTTTTTCTTCCTATCTCAACGACTGGACAGCTGTCCTTGTCAGGCCCTCCGTTCTGATGAGACAGGAAATTGTTTAGTCACGTACGTCGACTGGTAGCAACACGTGTTGCTTTGTTGTATCCTAGATTATCGGACTCAGTCTGGTTGTAACTTTAAGATTAGCAATAGAACAATATATTGACAATTCCAGTCTTTAGTCTGTTATTGTAATGTAATCAAGGGACAGGAGTCCCGTGTTTGGACTTCGACTAGAAATTATGTGCCCATAAATGGCTGTAACATCACAGGCTGTACCCTTTTGCTCAACATTCCGTTGGTTCCAATCTTTATAGGCACAATGGGGACCACATTTGGCAATTTCCTCATCATAAATTTGTAGGGAGGTTGACCCTTTAGATTATTTGCTACGGGGATTTGAAGTTGATGGGGTGAAAATCTCACTTCCCACACAATGATTGCTCTGGAGAAGGACACTTTATTTCCCTAAACTGCTATGAAATTGCAAATTTAAACCCTTTTCTCCAATTCTAAACCAATAAGTCAACCCAAAAATGCAGAAAGTGGGGATACAAAATAAGGGAAAAAAATGCCCGTTTATAACTCGCACGACATTCGTCATGTAATAAGGGGAAATAACTACTAGTCTTAGTCCTTATCATCAAATATGGTCATTAATCATGACGCTCAGTTCAGTTCAAAAATTTTATTCATAATTAATATTCACACAGATAGAAGGACGTAAACACCATTTTATGGCACCGAATTGATTTAATTGCAATGGACATGTCTTGCATTTATCGCCAAATGTTGTCAAATATTTGTCAAATTTGCATAATTAATATTCACACAGATGGACGGGCGTAAAACACCATTTTATGGCACCGAATTGTTTTAATTGTACAGGACATGTCTTGCATTTATCGTCAAATATTGTCAAATTTATTGAACTCGGAAGGGGGGGATGGCCTAGTGGTCTAGAGTGCCGCGCTTCGACCTCTAATCAGGATAGAGAGAGGGAGAGAGAGGGGGGGGGAGAGAGAAATGGGGTTAAACGTCCACTCGACACAATCTACGTCATTTCGGGACTAACACTTGGTTTTGATTTTTAGTTCAATAATTCGCTTGCGCGTAGGGGCCTTTAGCAGTGGAAAGAAACCAGAGGACCCAAAGAAAAACCACGAAATTGGACAGGCGACCCTACTTCTTGTTATGCCTAGGCCTTAATAAATAGATCTAGCCCTAGAAGGACATGAGTTATTTTCATTTTAGACTGGATAATCTTCACTCGATTTTCGTATTGACAATCACCACAATTAAGACCAGTAAATAGAGTCCATCTATTTATAGAATTGATAGTTTTAATGTGTTTTATTTTTGCTTTTTACAGTTCGTTTAGATGGCGGTTTTAATGTCAATGAAGGAGCCATACAAGTGAACCGTAGCGGTGTTTGGAAATATCTATGTGATGAAACACCTTATTTCTATGAGTCACTAGCAGGAGATTTGGTATGCAAGGAGCTGGGGTATATATCGGCTGGTTTCTCAAATGCTATCGTAGATCCTTCAATAGGATATTGGAAATCTAACATAACTTGTAGTGCAGACGATGTTAGATTGATGAGTTGTAGTAATACAGGGTGGTCAGAGACTCAAACGTGTAAAACAAAATCTTACACTACAATATATTGCTTTAAAAATGGTACGTAATAACCCATCTTTACTCTTTATTTCACCGGGTCATTTCGGGACTAACATATGGTTCAATTTTATTTCAATAATTCGCTTTCGCGTAAGGGTATTTAGCAGTGGGAGGAAACCGGAGGACCCAGTAGAAACCCACGAGGCTGGATATGAAACCCTACTGCTTGTCACGTACCACCGTGGAGTCGAAACCGCGCCATTTGACTTATTGACAGACCTTACGGTACAACGTCTAATATTGAGGTTTAGATTTGATCAGATTCCAATCAGTCGACATTACTGTAACCGTGACCTTTCCTAATCGTATGACCGACGGCTAATGTACCCATTAAATACACTCGTTAAATAATTACTGTTGATTTTATCCATATATTTGTCCAATATTTTGCATCCCAGTCATCGACATTTTTTCTAAATGTCCTATACTGTTGTGCATTTTAAGCAGGCCCGGATCCAGGATTTTGTCGAGGGAGGGGCCATACATTGGAGCAAAGGGTAATAATCAGGTTTTGTGTAGTCCCCAGCGGAGACAATGCGTAAATCATGTTTATATCATCTATTAAAGAGCATATATGTGACTACAACAGTAACAAAGCAAACGAACGCGAAAATCAACTGTGTCACACTGGGGCCTGGATCCGCGCCTGTTAAGCTCCACATATTACAATCGTTTTTATACGCCCACATGGAAATGTGGTCGTATATTGCCGTCGCCCCCGTCCGTCCGTCTGTCGGTCCGGACGTCCGTCCGTCGGCCCGTCCGTCCATCGTCCACAATTTCTTGTGAACACTCTAGAGGCTAAAGTTATTATCCGATTGGCTTTAAATTTATACACGGTGTTTAAGGTCTTGAGATGAAGAAGCCTATTGATATCCGATAATTACTACCAGAGTTATGACCCTTGATCACTTTGAAAAATCTTGTGAACGCTTTAGAGGCTAAAGTTAATATCCGATTGACTTGAAATTTATACACAGTGTTTAAGGTCATGATACGAAGAAGCCTATAATTACTGCCAGAGTTATGGCCCTTGATCACTTTGAAAAATCTTAAGTTAATATCCGATTGACTTTAAATTTATACACACTATTTACGGTCATGATACAAAATAGTCTATTTATTTTCAGCGATATCCGATAATTACTGCTAGAGTTATGACCCTTGATCACTTTGAAAAACCATGTGAACGCTCTAAAGGCTAAAGTTGATATCCGATTGACTTTAAATTTGTACACAGTGTTTAGGGTCATGAGACGAAGAATCCTATTTGATTTTCAGTGATATCTGATAATTTCTGCCAGAGTTATGGCACTTGATCACTTTGAAATATCTTGTGGACGAAGGCCTTGAGACAAACCATCAAAACTATTCTAATCATTTCTGATAATTACTTAATGGGCTATTACTCGTAATAAGATTATCATGTGTTGTAAATGTTCTCCTTACTGACAAAAGAAACAATATGCGACAATCCTTGTTGACTGCCCGGACGACTTAGCTGTTGTGGGCGTATGTTTCGTTGCCTGGCAACCTATCTTTACGTTTAACGCTATCATATGGGTGAGGTGGGGGTATTGATAAGTCGCCTGTTTTATACTCGGTGCCATGTCATCAAGCCACCGTCGCTCCCTTCATAAGTTTATGTTTACAGGTTAATTGACGGAGGAGGAGAGGTTCCTGAACCGTAGATCACAAGGTCATATCTCTACAGGACATATAGATTGGAATGATATTGGGTTTAACGTCCCCATTTTCTGCTCCAACAGGGCTAATGAAGACCTTATTCCTGAAGTAATGGCCCGAGAAATACCCCTCTGGCCATTGCTGGAATACTGTTTCTTGAAATTATGCGGGAGTGTGTCTATTGTTTACGTTCAATGAAAGCTATCACTTAAATACAGCAACATGACAGTCCTTCGTTTAATCTGGATCTTCCCTAAAACTTTGGACAGTGACTTAAGGTATTAAAAACGGTGAAAGTATGTTCGTTTCCAAGCAGTAGTGTTTACATTTCATTCGACTTGATAGCCTCGTTTGTCACGCAATTAGTTTTACTGCAGTATTCTGCTATGCACGGGTTAATTAGGCATAATAAAATCGTGAGCCATGAAGTAACGTTATGTAAACATATTTGATCCAATATTTGCACTCGTTTTAAATGTAGAGCTTTTGTAGGGCAGCTAGTGATTGGTTGGTAGACGGACTACTGACCAATCAAAATTAAAACTAGACCTGCATGCAGGAATGACGGGTTTCACTGGTGCCACGTTACCTTTGAACTTGTGTCACTTTAGGTGCCACGTTACCCTTGAACTGTTCAGCTGTTTATTGGTTTCTTTGGTACCGGAAGTGACATAAACAGGTTTCCACAGAACCATTGCACACATCAAATAAAATGGACGCAGAATCAACCAAATCCAGCAATATCAGTTCATTTTATATATATGTTACTTGTAAGTGATCCTGGCAAAATTACATTACTTCCGGTGATAATAAAAATGTTCAATTAGTTTTATGAAATCAGAAATGGCAAAAGGCATCACATGGTGAAAATTTTGTGCAAATCGAATAATATATGCCACTTTTATAGACCCAAAACCTTGAAAAGTGACTTGTAGAAAATCGGCTATTTCTCGGCAACCGTACATGTTAGAAACGATTTGGTGGTATCTATTGTATTTCCACGTTTCAAGATGGTGGCACTTCCGGTTCGATCGACAAACTCCATGTTTTGTGTACGAATCAGTAATTACTTGTCTAGTAACAAATATAAAAATTAGGTCATTCTGACCTTTATTTCGACGATTTTTTTAAAAAATGCGATTCTTAATTCACCAAGGGGAGATAATTTAGAAAATTTTAAAAGTCATTTTTCAATCGCATCAGTAATGTCTACTTACATACTAAATTTCATGAAAATCGTACAACTATTAAAGAAGTTGTCAAGTTCGTCTCAACTTCCGGTTCGAAATCACAGCGACGAATTTTCGAATATTACAAAACTTTTAAAAATAAGCTCCTACTGACCAGCTTAATCGTTCGCAATAAACGTTTGCCCCCTAAAATCTGCAAATTGCTGACTTTAAAGTGAGAAACATTACAACCGGGCGAAATTTCCTGTTTTATCACTTTTACAGTACCTCTGATTACCAACCGATTATAACAAAACTTTAAAAATAAAAAAGAGAGAGGGAAATGCGGCTTAACATCCATTCCACACAAACGAGGTGATTTCGGGACTGACAAATGTCTTTTAATTCTATTTAAAAACTTCCCTTGCGCGTACGGGTCTTTAGCTGTGGGAGGAAACCGACGCACACGGAGAAAACCCACAAGGTTGGACACCATACTCCATGTCACGTGCAGCCTGGAAATCGAAACGACGCCGGTTGACTCAATGACAGACGTTACGATACAGTGCGCGTATGCTAACCATTCAGCCATTCAGCCTCTCTAAAATCGGGAAATTGCTGACTTATAGCAAGAAACATTTCAACCGGGCGAAATTTTCTGTTTTAACAGTTTAATTGGCACGGTACTTTAATTACCAACCGATTATTACAAAACTTTTGACCAGCTTAATCGTATGCAATAAACGTTTGGCCTGAATTGAAAGTTCTGCATCGAGAAAGTTCATCTCGATTTTCCGGCGTGGTCCCCCTTTGTCAGTTAGGGCCTGAAAAGGACAGCTGTCTACTAGTACGGAATGTACGAAAAATCAAGGTCCCGTGTACAAATTGGAGTGCACGTAAAATATCCCTAAGCAGTTGGAATTCGATACTGTTGAATAAGCTGTATACGATGACTAAATGTGCAGACTGTAGTCACCGAAGCTGCATGTTTCGCTTAACAATGAAAGGGGGCCGTTTTCAATGTTCGATCCTTTCATTCTTCTACTCCTGATATTTTGGACTGTTGATCGAAGTTTTCATATAAAAGATTACCGATAAGACTCTTTGTAGAAGAATTTCCCATAAAATATTATGTTGACTTTAAGAGAAAAGAACCTTTAAAAATGCCCCAAATCGTAAAAATACTACTGTTTGGATTTTCGATTTCTTTTATTCTGCTATCCCTGATATGATACAACGATTTCACACAACAGGCTAGCTATTAGACTCTCGATTAACAAGAATCAACAAATCAGCATGCTTATCTCAGCTTACCCTAGCCAGAAAATGCTCATCTTTGAACTCAATCATGACATTGACCTAGTGAACGTCTACACAAAGATTGAACATTCTAGCTCAATTAGAAGGAGAGTTATTGTGTTTCAAAGTCTCGGCCCTTCAAATTGCTACTAATTTTAATATTCACTTCAAAATGGCAACCATCAATTTACCTAAATCAAAATTCTGCCCTGAACAATTTTTAGCCCATCCTTCAAGGATTCAGAAAATATAACCCCTGTGTCTGTAAGTAAATAGCAAAAAAGCCCTAGGGATTGTTCACGTTTCAAGATGGTGGCACTTCCGGTTCGATCGACAAACTCCATGTTTTGTGTACGAATCAGTAATTACTTGTCTAGTATAGAATAAAAATAAGGTCATTCTGACCTATATTTTGTCAATTTTTTTGAAAAATTTGATCCTTAATTTTTTCAATGGGAGATAAGTTAGAAAATTTCTAAAGTCATTTTTCAAGTCGCATCATTAAGGTCTACTTACATATTAAATTTCATGAAAATCGTACTACTACTAAAGAAGTTGTCGTGTTGGTGTAAACGTCCGGTTCAAAATCACAGCGACAAATTTTTTAAATTCGAAAATCCGAAATTGCAGATTTGAAGTAAATGTCTTAGGATACTCAAAGAAAAAAGAATTAGTAAAATAGATCAAATAGTCACAAAGCTACAGCATTGTAGGTCAAATGCATTCGTTCGTAAAATTCGGTGATTTCGGATTCGTAAAACGTTTTGAAAATATATTTAATCAAGGTTTGCACCCCATTTTTTTTGGGGGGGGGAGTAGGTCAAAATTTCAGAAAGATCCTATGGATAGATTCTGAGAAATCCGATTTGCAGAAAACACACACAAAAAAAAATAATTACTAGATCTGCTTCTGTCCCATGCAGATATGAAAGCTTTCATATTCATCGTCACGTGTCATCGATTGTATCAAGTATCCTAAAAAAAAAGGATAAGAAGAAAATATTATCAAAATTGGTCAAAAACTCGCGAAGTTACAAGTCTAAATATTGTATGAAAAAATTGCACCCAGGCATAACAATAATCTGAAAACTAAAGGGAAATAACTGGAACTTGTATTACTGTAATGAGACGGATGAGAAAATGAAATGAAAATGGCGGGAAAGAACTAAAAATGGACGGTTGGACAGGCGACCTTACTCCTAACCATTCAGCCCCCCCCCCCTTTGAAACAAAAACAATAGTGTTTCACGTCCTAATAACAATATCCACTCATATAGCAGTGTGTAGTGGGATTGCCTCTAATCAAACGAAACGCTGCGCGGAGTATGACGAAGACGGGTATACAGTGTGCTATGAAGGAAACTTCATACACCTCGACCGTGTTTAGTTATATCGAACTTTGTTTGTTTACGAATAGGATCTATAATTTCAGTAAAATTCATAAATAGCTATAATAGAGCAAGTATTGGATATGTATCTGTCTACGATGCTAACCAGAAGGAATATCAGACAGTTTGCCTGGAAGGTTTCACAGAAGCAACAGCCCAGGTATTTTGTAAAGAGTATGGTTTTAAGAGCGGAAGAATATCCTCTTTATCAAGAATCAGAAATGATACCATGATGGACACGCTCTATCGTTGTACTGGCAGTGAATCTCGTCTTAGCGATTGTCCAACAGTTGCAGCTTCCGCTAGTTGTACTAATAGCCACCCCGCTGCTGAAGCCGTGTGTGATGGGGATCTTACTATTACTGATAAAGGTGAGCCAGTCATTTATATTACTACTACTACGTGAAGACAGCATTTTGTGTTCAAATTTAATTCAGAAATTTGTGTTCAAATTATACATAAGCAGCAATGCTAGTTATATATAGTATGTAAATATATACTGTGGCTCACTAAGAAATAAAATTACTCAAGAAATATTCATAAAGTTTAAAAGTACTGATGGCCACGTTAAACTGAGATTGATTATTCAACATATCCTAACCACCGAAGGTTTCTCCGCTACCAATAAAAGATGTCGGTATCTTGTTTCGCTTGAACGGCACAGATCGATGAGATTTCAATGAGTCATAACTGTTTAAATACTGAACAGAATAGAACCATTTGGGAACTGACATATCTATAAATGATGCTTAAACTGGATACCGATGGCATAAATAACATTCGTCCATTAAGTTAACTATAAACAATCATGCATGTTGGGTTTGCATGAAAGATAATGTATACATTTCTGGAACACCAAATAATATTTCTTATAACACGATTTGCATGATACGGCATATAAGTGACACGCGATTTGCTTTATACGATGTATCAGAGACACAGGGTTTGCATTATATGATATATCAGTGACACACGATTTGCATTATATAATGTATCAGAGACACACGATTTGCATTATATGATATATCAGTGACACTAGATTTGTATTATATTATATATCAGTGGCACATGGTTTGCATATATTAAATATCAGTGACACAAGATTTGCATTGTACGATATATCAGCGACACAAGGTTTGTATTATGTGCTATATCAGTGACACAAGATTTGTATTATATATCAGTGACACTAGGTTTATATTAGAGTATATGCTAGTGATACAGGATTTACATTCTGTTGACATCAGATCTAATCCATTTATGACATTTGTATTTATAATGTGTGTGTATTTTAAATCAATCTTTAGTCGGCAGGTTAGCAGATGGATATGGAGTTGTTAAAGTTTATGATGATGAAGGTGAAACTATGACGTTATGTGCCGAGGGTTTTAATGAAAATACAGCCAAAGTAGTGTGCCGGGAACAGGATTATGGGGAAAATGGCGCTCTATTTCCGTATCCTTTAAATTTGGACGATATTCGAACTGTTTATAAAGACACGCTGAAGAAGTCATTTGATTGTGTTGGTACAGAAAGTAGATTGAAAGAGTGCCCTTCCACCATAAAACAGTTTTGTCCGAATGAAATAGCAGCATCTGTATTGTGTCAGCGGGATTCGAACTCTACTGGTAAGTTGACGTCTGTTTTAAAAACAAAGCCACAGTCCGGATGCTTTCGACGATTTTCCCAAAATGGAATGCTTTACCCATGCATCTCAAAACTTCGCACTACTTTTAAATCAAAACTATCATCTCACCTCTTTGAGAGGAGAGAAATGGAATTTAACGTCCACTCGACACAAACTAGGTCATTTCGGGACTAACATATGGTTTAATGTTATTTCAATAATTCGCTTGCGCGTAGGTTTTTTTTTTAGCAATGAGAGGAAACAGGAGTGCCCGGAAGAAACTCACGAGGTTGATCATCTGTTTGAGCCCTATTATGACATTTAATGAAATGAGGTTTAACGTCCTACTATTCTGCTCCGACTGGGCTAATGAAGACGGATATACGTCATACAGCGTGCTATTAGGGAAATTGTGCCCATGAAACGGTGCGATAGACTACTCTTATGAAGAATAAATACACGGTTTCTTGGTTTTTCGTCCCATCCGAACGACTAGACCGATTTTCTAGCGAGGCCCTTCTTCCTGCACCACTGACAAGATCAATGCAGGGATCTAACACGCGTCCTCCACGCTATTTATAATAGCATTCGGGGCCACTCCCCGAGCCACCGTGGCCCCGAATCCAATTATAAATAGTGAACTACAAAATTGAAGAGATAAACAAATTGCGCCATGAGAATACAATTTAGATGGAATGCACGCAATTTATATATCGACTTTCATTATTATACATTGCCGAGAACGTAACGCAACCGTTGAAAGAGTGCAGTTGAAAATGATTATCACACTGAATATAAATATTTTTGGTCGAAATTTAGAATTCCACATCAATGAGGCCATGAATATTCATGAATATTCATAAATATTCATAATTCTTTAATTTGTGGTACAGTTCGTCAGTATTCAGTTTTTCCCCGCGAGCGGAACCATAGAAATAGGAAAATTTGTTTTCTGAGAACAAATGGGCTTCAGAATGTATACATATAGAGTTTTATACATAATAATTATGTTTTTATATTTATATATAAATATGTATTGAAATTTGTATTACATTAGATTCTAACCGCGTGGAGTTTCGCCGGATCTTCCGGTTTCCCCCAACTGCTAAAGACCCCTACGCGCAAGCGAATTATTGAAATAAAATTAAACCATATGTTAGTCCGGAATGACCTAGTTTGTGTCGAGTGGACGTTAAACCCCATTTCTCTCTCCCTCTCCTACATTAAAAGATGGACGACGTAATGGTAGAGATTGATTTTTTTTCTGGTTTTGCCTTTTGATTATTATACAAGATAACATATTGGATATTGTGTATTTCAGAAGATGGAGTAACAAGAATTAGAAAGGTTTTTAACCTAGGCGGTGTGGAAGTCATGTATCATGGTATCTGGGGATCTATTTGTGTAGATAGGTGGGATGATAATGCGGCTAAAGTTATATGTGGAACCACTTCAACACATGCCAAGGCCTTAACAAGTTTATTGGGGAGTCCTTTAGACGTTACCTGGATATATGATGTTAATTGTACTGGAAAGGAAGACAGCTTAAACTCCTGTCTGTTTTCAACAGATGGAACCAAGTTTAATTGTAGTTCTAATCATCAGGCAGTCGCCTATTGCTACAATGACAGTAAGATATTTTTATGTCTTTCTTTACAGGGCAGTAATACTACCAGAGCTTGTTAAATTAATCCATTTTATTGGATTGTTGTTGGTTGTTTGGATTTAAAGGACAATATTGGTGCCAGTCATTATCACATATGTGATAGAACTGATTAAACACTTTCCAGATATAATATTAACACAGAGATCATCGCTACCATAGAGGAGTAATAAAGGATTCATGAATCGGAAGTGACGAACGTCAAAGGAAAACACGAGTTATTCCTCTATAAAACTAACTGAAGTGACTATAGTGATAACAGATACATGGGCGAATATCTGCTCACTAATAATTCCCTCGAAGACCTAAAGTTGCTGTGTGACACTGTGAGAGAATATCTTACAATTCATAAAAAGAATTGACTGCCACTAGATAAGAGAACAGTAAAGAAAAACAGATTAAAAGTCCGTGCATTACCATGTTTTTATAAGGTAGGGGAGACCGGGGCACATTGAACCACCATGGCTATATCCTTTGTAATACTATACAACCCAACACTATACAGAAGTGAGATAACTTCTTAGACCCATTTCTCCATCAATAAGCCACATGCTGTCAATTATTTTCTTAGGCAGTGAATTTTTCAAAAAAGCGCTTATAAGAGAAAAATTTCAATACATGTTAACTTCTTAACCTAGGATATTCTTGTACTTAAGTTCATATATGTCTAATCCAGATAAACCGGGGTTTGATCCATATAAAAGGGCATATTGATTTTATTTTTTAAATTTTGATCATGGAATAGAGATCTTCTAATAAAAACATTTGATATGAAATGAGGACAAACATGTATGTGAACAAAGTGGTTCAATGTACCCCGGTCTCCCCTATAGAATGAATAAAAACAAGGGGCTGTACGGAGTATTTCTATTTTTCCCGTGTTCTCTTATCTTATGAAACTTAATTACTTTATTGTATCGTCAGATAACCTCTTGCGGTCCCATCTGTCATCACTCGTCACTTCAGTCATTCACATAGAGAGATAACTCGTGTTTTCCTTTGGCGTTCGTCACTTCCGATTCACGAATCCTTTATTACTCCTCTATGGTAGCGATGATCTCTGTGTTAATAATATATTTGGAAAGTGTTTAATCAGTTCTATCACATATGTGATAATGACTGGCACCAATATTGTCCTTTAATTACCTGCTACAATGAGAAATATTGAAAGAGACGCCCCTTTAAATCATCGTTTGTGTTTTTTTTTTAGAGTATTAACAATGTAAAGCGCGCTTAGATTTTATTTGTATAATATTGTAATGCGCTATATGAGAAAAAACAATAAAAGAGGGATTGAGAGAGAGAGAGCCAGAGAGAGAGGGAGAGAGAGATTTAACACTAGGCCAATATAATTTGAACCAAGTATAACAGCTATGCCCTTGCTATAGGTTTGTCCTGAAATGACCTAGTTTAATATATATTAAAGTAGATAAAGTACATATATATATCCTCTCAATGTGTGGAATCGTTCAATTTGAGTTTGACCAAGACTTGCCGTAGGTATTAACGTCATACTTTTCAGCAAGAGGTTGTTATTGATATTAATTTCAGCTGTTGAATATTCTTTATCCGGCGGTGGAACTAACTATGGATATGTCCAGGCGACGAAGGATGGTAAAACAGGTTTTGTAATTGATTCTAATGGAGCATATCCGAAGGTCATGGCTGAAGCTGCATGTAATACCCTTGGCTTTCATGGTGGTCTACCTTACCAGATGAATGAAACATCAGCTACATATTGGTGGAATGTTTCTACTAATCACCAGCACTATAGTTTCCACCGTCTTCAATTAGAGAATGCAACGACAAAAACTTCACCAGTTCAACAGAAATATGTCTCTGTTTATTGCCATGGAAACGGTAAGTGTACATACATCATGAATATAAGATTAAATATTTTTTATTGCATACAAAAGCTCACGGGGAGCAAGCCTACACAGACATAAATCACATTAAGTATTCCACACAAAGCATAAACATACATATAAGTCACATTAGGACCACAATCATAGTATGCAATTATATAAACCATTTTCAGTACCACAAACATAGTATATGCATAAATCCATAAACCATTTTCTGTACCACAAACATAGTATATGCATAAATCCATAAACCATTTTCTGTACCACAAAGTATACAATTACATGTACATAAACCACTTAATCATATTCAATTTCAACTGAATTGAATTCTTTATGGTATAAGTGTATCTAGTCCGACGCTATCAAAGTTTTAGACATACTTTCAATGTACGAATTGTTTTGTTATTGCAGTGAAACTTGATGGAAGTTACAGTAAACCTCTAGAAAGGGGAGATGTTGTACAGTATAAATATAACAAGTTCTATGCCATCTGTGCTGATGGCTTCACAAAGACCGAAGGGGATGTCGTATGTCGACAGTTTGGATTTCCCCAAGCTGTGAAGGTTAATGATTTACTATTCGGTAGTGCTTTGCCTGTGGGGTTTCACGATTTTAAATGCCCGAAAGGGGCTAACTCTACAGCGGATTGTACATCACGATTTACTGGTACTGGTGCTGGATGTACATCAGGAAAAGCTGATGTTGAATGTGGTGATGTTCCAATAGATGGCGCAAATGGCGCAAATGGCCAGGGAGTACACGGTTTGTACATCTACTATTCAATTTAAAACTTGTAAATAGTGCAGATTGATAAGTTTGAAATTAGAGCCGGTCATCATATGTAGGGTATAAGAGGGAGAGAGAGAGAGGGGGGGAGAGTTAACGTACACTCGGCACAAACTAGGTCATTTCGGGACTAAGATATGGTTTAATTTTATTTCAATAATTCGCCTGTGCTTGGAAAAAACTCACGAGGTTTGACTGGCGACCCTACTTGTCACGTACAATCGGGAAGTCGAAACCACGCCAGTTGCCTTAGTGGCAGGCTTTAAGATACACCGAGGACGTGCTACCCAGTCGGCCATCCATCCCCCAATCTATAATGTAAAACAATTAACATGTTATTGTGTTCCTATGATGTGGGGTATAACAGATAAATAGAAAACAATACAGAAAATTATGTTATTGCCCTTCCTTCTTAATAATTGGACAGTGATAGTTACGATAGAATATAACTATCTGTTGATAATAGTTTTGTTATAATGTAAATTGTATTCTTTATTTCAGTTTCTGTGATATTTGTTATGATGTGCCTTGTTCAGATTGTTTTGATGTAACTTCGACACCTGAACGAAAGCTTAAAATCAGTTTATTTTGACCAGATTCCAACCAAGGATTAATATTAAGTGGATATTTGAGGTATCTTATTGTAAAATTAGAAGTCATATTTCGTTATTGTAGAACATGTGATGATATTGTTAACATTGTGACTGATATTATACACAAGCCAGTGAGTACATACTTACTTCTTCCTCAACACGTGACAACATTCCTCCTTCAACGATTCTAAATATATGTATATAGGACACTGAAATTGGTGACATGTGCCTAGTTCGACATGGATCTCAGACCAATGTTCGTATACTTACCCTTCTTGAACATCTTATAACATTTATAATGCATCTACAATCTACACCACTGGTTGGAGATTATGTTCCTGAGAATTTGTCTACCCCGGAACACGAAGAACGTTTTGTATTTCGGCATGCCTTAATTGAGTTTTGGGAGAGAGAGAGAGAGAGTGTGTGTGTGAGAGAGAGACAGCGAGAGAGAGAGAGAGAGAGAGCGTAATGGGGTTTAATAACGTCCACACAGACTAGGTCATTTCGGGACTAACATATGGTTCAATTTTATTTCAATAATTCGCTTGCGCGTAGGGGTCTTTAGCGATGGGAGGAAACGGGAGTACCCCACGAAAACCCACGAGGTTGGACAGTAGACCCTAGTCCATGCCACGTACAACCGGGGATTCGAAACCCAAAGATGTTGTATACGCTATAATAAAAACATCCATTTGTATGACATGGCCATAATCAACTATCCGAGTCTCTAATATAATTATGTCTTGTAAAAATTTCAAACAGTGATTATGTTCACTCCGAGTAAAATTATGCCTTGTCAAAACTTCAAACAGTGATATGGTCACTTCGAATGAGGAAATTTGAATGAAATATGCAATATATACATTTTGTATTATCTATTTTCTAACTTATTACACCAAGAACGTCCAGGTCTGTATCTAAATCGTTAATGAAGACCTAAATATGTTATTTGTTCTTCACTCAAATAATTGGATAGTGTATCTTGAAACTATGATGAAAATAAACTTCACACAGCTTTTCGTTTCTTGAAACTATGATATGCAAAACATATTTCATTAATGTATTCGATTATGATTATTTGTTTATATACATGTATATATTGAAGATGGTGTTATAAGTTTTAAAACGTGAGCCTTATACACCTGTTATTTAGAACAAACAATATGTATAAATAATATATTTACCATTGCTATTCTGTATATTTGTGTATATTATATGTGTATACTGCTTTTTATGACACTTTTCCACATTTGGTGATAATGGCATATTTTGAGGGATGTTTCGCTGATCTTGGACTCTATACTACAAGGAAAATAAACTGTATAACGTGTGTTTCTATCTTCGTTGTCTGAAATCAACATTTAAAATAGTTGATCTTTCAATCATAATGTTCCATATACTTCTGAAGCTTATTTAGTCTACAATGTATGTTGTTCATCAGTGATCACTTTTTTTTTATCAAAATTGAATTAGGACCAAATATGTTGTTACTATGGTATGTCCTTCCTGTTGTTGTACTAGATATTCCAATCTGTTGATTTTGTAAGCAGTTACACCCATGACACAACCTAGCAACTCCATTCATTTGTGACGTATTCCACAGAAAAACCTAGTAGCTCAATGGTAAAATCAATGGATAAGCTGGGGTTTAATATTCATTCATTACGTTTTCCTTTGTTTTCTGAAATTAAGACAAAAGAGTGAGTTAATAGGTGTTGCCTTTCGACGGGAGTGTTGGACTTTTATATGTTTTAACCACATTTATTTTAACTTTTTTATTTTCTGTTGTTTTAGCTTTTTTATTTTATGTTTTAACCACATTTGTTTTAGCTATTTTATTTTCTGTTTTAACCACATTTGTTTTATTTTTTTTTTTATTTTTAAGTAGTTTTATGTTTAAAGCATGTAGTGTTATTTATTGAAGATCAGGGACCGGTTGCTCAAAACTAAATTGTTTTAACGATCCGTTAAATTCTAACAGACCGTTATCTTGCTAACGTGTCGTTTGTTAACTAATGAAATCATCCCATCTGAAAACCTATAGAGTGTTGCTATTCCGCACCAATGACAACGTTAACCGTGTCGGAAAAATCACGATGAAATTTCTCAGCCTATACAGTTATCGAACACGGTACCTCTAGGTCAGTGGACCAACGTCTTAATACCTGAGTCACCGTGGTCCTAAACAGGAAAATAAATACCTACTAGGAACAATATAAGTTAAGATACTTCCCTCTGAACATTCATCAATAAGTTTGCTGACCGCCAAGGTAGGATACAGTGGAGAATCTAAAAGTACAAGACATCGCATGGAACCAAGAAAACGATCATTTGTGGACGACTTGCCGCCAAGGTTTAAAGTCAGCTCTTCTAGTGGTAGAAAAGGAGCTGGACAAGTGTCCGGAAATTTGAATTCTTCGGCATTTACTAAAATAGATATTGTCCTGGAGAGATGGAATCGTTGAATAGCCAATAAATACCAGATTTGTTTCGTGAGGACTATGGACGTCGGTACCGTTCTGTCGAAGCATATACTTCCATTTGAGTACAAAGTAATCTGGATTTTCCCTTCGGCTTCAAATGTGACGTGGGACAATTTGTTCTATAATTTACAGCGGTATTGCAAAAGCCTTCTTATTATAACTTTTATAAGATGACTGACTTTTATAAGTTCAAATGCCTTCTACACTATCTCGCTGGGACGAGTGCACTCTAAACTTCTATAGATCACTCCCATTATCTGTGCCTATGATGTTACCTCATAGTGATAATCTAGCGCTTGCAGCCCTCAACAATCAATATCGCCATATTTAAGTTCAGACTAATAAGAATTGTTGTGTTTGCATTTGACTTTAGTCAACAAATTTCTATAAATCAAAGTTCTATACATGTTGTCTAGTTTCTCACTAAAGTTCAATTATATTTTGATTTTTAAATATTCTAGTTACCTAGAGAGAGTTTGGATTAAGGAATGTAATTCCCAATATGTTCGCGCAAATAATAAGAAGCTTTAAAATGTTATGATGTCTATTCAGTCAGGATTTTTTTTTTATCTAACATATTTTTGCTATGTTTCCCGAATTAATGAATAGTTTATATGCATATTGATATATTAATAAATAACTTATATACCCAGGTATTAATAAATAGTTTATATACACGCGTATTAATAAAGAGCTTATATACACACTATTAATAAATAGTTTATATACCCAGATATTAATAAATAGTTTATATACCCAGATATTAATAAATATTTTATATACACACGTAATAATAAATAGTTTATATCCCACGTATAAAAGAATAGTTTATATATACACGTATGAATAAATAGTTTATATACACACGTAATAATAAATAGTTTATATATACGTGGATTAATGAATAGTTTATAACATGTATACTAATTTTAATAGAACTTAACTAAAGATAGAATCCAAATTTTAGTTGATGCCTCAATTTTGATTGACTAAACACTAAAATCAATCTTATATTATCCGATCAAATTACCAAAGTTTGGATTTTATCGAAGTTAAAATTTCGTGAAACAGGCCCCTGACTAATAAGATAATAAGAACTATTGTGTTTGCATTTGACTTTAGACAACAAATTTCTATAAATCAAAGTTCTATTAATTTTGTCTATTTTTTAATCATATTTTGAATTTTAAGAATTCTAGTCGCTCCGAGGAAGTTTGGATTAAAGAATGTCATACCCAATATGAAATAAAATGGGGTTTAACGTCCCACTGTTCTACTCCTAAATGAGTGGAAATTTTGCCCGGGCAGCGGCGCTACGATCTACTCCTATATCGATGTCGGGCTCTCCGTCCGCGGCGTCCTATATCACTGAAAAGGGGAACATACTCAATATGTCCACACAATTAATTATAAGGTATGATGTCTATTCTTATAATATATTGTTTTCTGCTGGTTCCTGGAAGACAAATACTAATTTAAACTCACGACAAAGGTTGATGAAAAGAGATGGTATTGGGTTGAACAGCCTACTTCTCACAAAGGTGATATGCGAAAAAAAGGTCGTTCTTACTTGTTTTCTTCATAATTTAAAAACAAATTTAGAAATAAATATACAGAAAAAATATTGAGAGCTTATAAACTGGCATTGATCTCATTCATTCCATTGATTGTAACGTCCAAGCGAATATTCATTTCTGATCAGTTTGGGCTATAGGTCAATAATAAGGCCTGTCGTGACATCAAGTGGTGTGAATTAAACTTCCAAGTAGACATAGGCCTATGTATGACAAGGAGTCGGGTGGCCTTTCCAACCTCGTGTTTCTTCTTTCCCGTCATCAAGTTTCCACAAAATGCTTAAGACCCCATTGTGCAAGCAATTTATTGAAATAAAACAGATCCATATGTTAGTCGCGACAATACCTATTCTATGTCGAGTGGACCCCCTCTCTCTCTCTCTCTCTCTCTCTCTCTCTCTCTCTCACACACACATCACATTACTTTATAAAGTTAATTTGAACAACTAACTATAACCATTTTCATCAAGATTGTGATATGTTGAATGTTCACAGAAATCAATCAAGATTATTTAAGTTTGTCTGAGATGGACGCATCACCAATGATTTCCCTATTGACTTTAAAATGTTAATTCTCGTCTCTTAGATCGACCCTAACTTTTCCCAAAAACTTCATTGGATAACGCTTTCTTCCAGATGGAGTACCACGTGGCAACCTATTGACCAAAAGCGCGTATGAGCTTCATCATGAAAAACTTGGAAGTAGAGACATGCAATTTTCCGCCCTACATTTCAACCTAACCAACCAATCAATATTCATCAAAACCAGACGGAAAATGTATATTCAAACCTTTTTATTCAATTTTACGCCAAAAAGTCAAGAATGGTCGCCGTGCAAAGAGGGGAAAATGGATAGGGGGAGAATGGCTAAAAATAGCTTTGGGTTTTACGTGGGCTGCATCCAGATACACTTATCCTGGGGAAAGAACTCTAAATTTGTATAAATGGAGGCAGACCACCATTAATTTCCCCATTGACTTCAATGATAATTCTGGACTCTTTGCCAACTTCAAACTTTTCCCCAAATTTTCGATGGGAGGAATTTTTTTCACAATAGACAGAGGAACAAATGGCCATGTGTTTGCAATAAAACTTGTATGAGGTTGACCACCAAAATTTTGAGATACAAGAACTTGATAAAGGGTACTAAAAAATGTATCTATGTGCCGTACATATCACCGTAGCCACATATATTTGCTATTTTTGGTAATATTACCACATATATGCACTATATAGGGTAATGCTACTTGCTTATGGTAATTTTATTACTACATTTATTTGCTAATTATGATAATGCTACTACATATATTTGCTATTTAAGAGTGCTGTTTGATACAAAATAAATGTGGAAGCAGACGTTAAACACCAAGTAGTAGTAGTAGTACAAAATAAACATGTTCGTTAAAATAAACAGATTTGTTATTCAATTTTTTTTTTTATATTTTGAAACTAATTTCTTCCTTATTCAATTTACACGACATTTGTTTATTATATTTTGAAACTAATTTCTTCCTTATTCAATTTACACGACATTTGTACTATCGGGTATTAAGGCTGAAGGATGTCACACCCTTTTTATTCCTTAGAACAGGTCTGGAAAAATTCAAAATCCCCAGAACACTTTATTTATTTTGATTATCTGTTTTGGCATCCTGGGTTCTTTTTAGATTAAAATCATCGGAATGTTGCTTTTTGTTTTTAAAAAAATGACTGGCGCCAATGGGCAACATAATTAGTGGTCTTCTCCCGCAAGCATTACAATAGATTTATCTCCCTTGCATATACCGAAACAAGGAAGAAATAGCCACAGAGGGGAAGAGATATTTTCATCAGACAATTACAAGATTGTTCCAGGGTAAATAGGTGAGTTCTTATGATAAAAGACTGCTGAGAGGTCAAACAGAATATATAAGTACGCGTTTCGGACATGGTTTAGAATTTACAGATACGAATCGATTTTTCAAATAATAATGACACCAATTGTCATCAATTACAACACACAAAACCTGTTGTCAGCTCTTAGAGAAGTGATATCAGATGTTATATAAAGAAGAAGTATGTCTTGTCTCATAGAGAAGTCGATGGAAACAAGGGAAAATATAACCTAGATAATAATAGAACAATATCTAAATCGGTGTCATTTAACATTGAAACGTCTGACGTGTGACTCTCTATCTATTTATGGAAAGGGGAAAACCATTTTTCAGCTACTGTCATCAAGGCCTTTATTCATTTGTATATATACATGTATATAGCATGTAGCGACATTGTGATCGGGTCTTGTAGACTGTATACATACTAAAGGACGGATCTAGATTTGTGGGTGGAGGATTCTACCCCCCCCCCCTTCTACCCCGGCCCACGAAGCTGCATAAAAGAAAAATTCAAACAACACTTATTTATGTGCTTTTTCCTTTACATGTATGTATGATATAGAGACGATGCTGGCATCGCCCATTGTCAAATGTATTGTCAAATTTCCTTAGAGTATATATTTCGTTCCTTCTGTCTGTGTCAGTACTGGGCTTGTTGAAAACGACAAGATAATCACTGACGAATGGTAGCGCTGATTTAAATATAGTATTTGTTGATCCATCGTACTCTTGCAGTCGCGGATCCAGAGGGGGGCGCACCCAGCGCGCGCCCCCTCTATTTTTTGGGTGGCGAACAATTTTTAGCTCCATAATCATATTTTCGCTGCAAAGAAGAACAAAACAGTTTAGGTTTGAATTGTAATTTAGAGTAATGGTATGAAATTGTGGGCTTTTTTTCCACTCAAAAATCACGGGCCGGGCTTCGTACTCCCAAGTGGGTGCAGCACGCCTCCCCTTTCTGAAAATCCTGGATCTGCCCCTGTCTTGTATTTATTTTCACCCCTCTCTTGCAAGGCAATGTTTCGTTGGTGTTTATTCAAAAGCGTTTTATAGCTGAGGCGCTAGCCTCCTCTCGAAAAAAATCAAAGAAGTTGGAAAAACAACAAATGCTAAAACCGATGAGAAAACTGAAAATATTGTGTTTAGTACAAACAATGTACTGTTGGCTAGTTGCCCGTACATTTTTGGAAATAATAGTACCCCAACACCAAAGGATGACGTCACTCATTAATTACTCGTATGCAATTTACCAGTTGATTGTATGGCCCAACAAAACTAAGTCCTAAGATAAATGCAATTTTATACAAATTATTCAAACAATGACAACGTATCCTGGAAAAATGTAAATGGTCAACATGTTTACTAAACCAGAGCTCTGTTAATGTATCAAAGTAACCAGCATACCTTCTATATTTATGGTTATGAACTTGTGAACTTATCAGTATTGTTTCAGCCATCATATTCCCCCATTCCTTGTCTTTAGACCCCATGTCTTGTTTTTGTCGCAATATTTCACAAACAATTTAATTTGCGTTTTAAACAATCTTACACAATAGCTAATATTATTTACAATAGAAAATAATTAAGCAAGGCCATATTGTTGTTTTACATATGTGTTCTTCAGCACAAATCCCGCCATCCATATTACTACACACCATACCCACTTCCGCCGTAGATACCTTAAAATAGCATTATGCAAGAGCAAAATCTGCTTATTACAGGTCTTTCTTTAGGCCTGAGATGTTATCTAAATAATCAATTAGACATTAATTAACATATCCAGACCATAATAAACTCTTAAAGTCAAGGCTAGCCTTCGATGTTGGCGGATTGAATTCCGATATGCCGCTTAATGGCCGTTGATAATTAAATCAATCAAGTGGATAATCGAGACTATGCTGTTTATATTAATGATTTGAGTAATGATGACCGAGGCTATGTGAATATTTCAAACGTTTTTTTCTCGGCTAATAGTGGACCAATTTGACTGAACTTTTCAGCAAATTACCTTTACACTATCTAGTTTTTAACTATTATAGCGAGAACTGCCATATATTTATCTTATCTCCCATTATGTAACTTTAAGTATAGTGTTAACGAAACGTGCGGAAGTAAATTTAACGTCATCCTTTGATGTTGGCGTTTCATTATTTATTCTAGTTAAACTTTCGACCCGTGTTACGTATTCCATTGCAAATGAAATGCGAGTGTCTTTATTTTAAGTTTTTCACTTGTCTCGAACTTACGACATTGCGTAATATACTCCATTATATCACTTAATGTCTCCCTCTTGACCATTAAAGGCGCTAAATCGCTAACATTTGGGACTAGAAATTGACACAAGTGGGTCGCAACGCATATATTACTCTAATATAAATGTATATAAACTGATTTACATTCAATGGTTTCCGTGTTTACTCTAATTTCAAATCAGTTATGTTCGGCGAAATGAGCCAGCAGTGTCAATCGAATGCAAATTTCTAGTTATTCCAGTCTACACGCGCCTCGAGTCTCTTGCTAGAACTGGGGCTGAAACATATTATGGTACACGATTCGTCTACCAATGGTAAAATATTTATATTGTCTTAAATATTGAATATCAGAAGCCCATCTTTTTCCGGTAAGATCACATGATCAATTTTGATTCAAATTGACAAATAATTCGCGTTTTCAATGCTGAAGATTTTGGATGATATTGAGTTATAGACTTAGATACATTAAATCACACATAATTTATAATCGTTTTTTTGGGTTTTTTTTTTTTTTTTTTTTGTATTTTAGTGATCTTGAGATAATAACGGCTGCCTGATATAGACCGAAATCTAAACACGATGGAGGCAGAGAGGTTCGTATATTAAATAAACAAGGCTTTACTATACGGGGGTGAAGGTGGCGGCTTGGTCGAATGGTTAGTGTTGTATCATTAGGCCTGTCATCGTATATTAAATAGACAAGGCTTTATATTTACTATACTGGGGTGGAGGTGGGGGCATGGTCGAATGGTTAGTGTTGTATCATTAGGCCTGTCATTGTATATTAAATAGACAAGGCTTTATATTTACTATACGGGGGTGGAGGTGGGGGCATGGCCGAATGGTTAGTGTTGTATCATTAGGCCTGTCATTGAATCATCTGGCGTGGTTTCGAATCCCCAACTGTGCGTTGGTTTAAAATAAATTTGGTGAACAGATTATAAATGAAATGAAATGGTGTTTAACGCCCTACTGTTCTGCTTCTTACCTGGGCTAATGTAGACGAGCATACGCCACACAGTGTGCTATGAGGGATATTTTGGCCGGACAGCGGCTCTACGGCCTACATGTCTATCGAATTCCAACTGCCAAGGGATCTTTCACGTGCATGCCAATGTGTACACGGGGCCACGGTGTTCGTCCCATCCGAACGACTGGACAGCTGCCCTTGTCAGCCCCTCAACCCTACAGACAAGGGAAGAACCACGCCGGCATATCTGGATACACTTTCTCCGCCAATGCAGGATCGAACACCCGACCTCCAAACTAGCGAGCCAGCGTCTTGCCCGCTTAGCCAACGTGATCCCCCGAACAGATTATAATAACACCCCAATTAAACAGTCTGTGCAAGAATTTACGCTTTTCAAAAATTGGATTTGATATATTTTATACTAGTGTTTGATTATTCTTAACTAAGTAAGTATTCTTATTGTGTTTATATTATCTTCAAAATAAAATGCTCAATATATTTTAGGGTACTGGAGTCAAAATTACGCCAAGCTGAAAACGATGGGAATATAGGAGACGTGGTAGAAACATTATCAATTCAAGATAAGAAGCAGGCTTTACTTATAGCCGTTAGAAACAGACTGTACCATGTTGTGATGTATCTGTTAGAACATGGAGTTGATGTACTGTATATTGATAGTAATCAGAACAATCTAATCCACATACTTTTAAATAACCACCACATAGATGACAATACCGATTTGCTCTTGCAATGTGTGGTTAAATTAGATGATGCTGGTATAGATGTGAACCAGGCGAATGACGAAGCAGATACACCCATTTCTATAGCTGCTAGAGAACGATTGTATAAAGTTGTGATGTATCTGTCGACGCGTGGTGTTGATATAAATTATGTTGACACCCGTCAAAACAACCTGCTGCACATGCTTTTATATAGCTATAATAGACATGACAATACAGGTAATTTGTTATTACCAAGTATAGTTAAATTAGTTGTTGCAGGTGTAGACGTCAACCACACGAATATACATAGAAAAACACCCATCGTTATAGCTGCTGAAGATGGGTTGTATGAAGTTGTTTTATTTCTGTTAGAACACGGTGTTGATATACAGTATGCTGATAGACATCAGAACAACATGTTGCACACGCTTTTACAAAACAGATATATCAATGCTGGTGAACATGATTTGTTATTGCAATGTGTAGTTGGGTTAGTTGATGCTGGTGTAGACACCAACCAGTTCAATGCAGATGAAGATACGCCTATAGTTATAGCTGCTAGGGAAGGATTGTATGAGGTTGTGCTATATCTGTTGGCCCGTGGTGTTGATAGACATTATGCTGATAGCAATCACAACACCCTTCTACACACACTTTTATATTGTTATAACATTGAGGATACTTCAGATAGACGTGTTTTGTTATTACAATGCGTTGCTAAATTAGTTGAAGCTGGAGTAGACGTCAGCCAGATGAATATAGATAAAGTGACACCTATAGTTATAGCCGCCAGAAAAGGACTGCATGATGTTGTGTTGTATTTGCTAGAACACGGCGTAGACGTACATTATATTGATAGTTTTAAACGTAACATTCTTCACTACGTTTTAAGTTACATGCGATCTTTTGTGAAATATGACGAGCAATATACACAACTCGTTAATACTTTAATAAACACGGGATTAGACATAAACCAATCGGACTATAAAGGTAATACTCCATTGTTCTATGTCGGTAAACTCGACACTTCTGAAGGCACCCACCCTTCCTATGCGGCTAAAGTACACAGAATATGTTTGACATTACAGGCAGGACGGGACATTCACGTTCGACTGAAATGTCAATTGATTAACATGTTATTAGATGCTGGCTGTAATGTGAGCCATCAAAACGAACTGGGGCGAACGGCTTTAATGCACCATATAATATACCAAGCTGATATCAATATATTAAAATTATTAATTCATCATTCTGATTTAAGTTTAACTGATAATAATGGTGATACAGCAATTAGTTATTGTGTTAAATATCACATGAACAATTCGACACCCGTCTTTAAACTGTTAGTAGATTCAGGTTCAGATTTAATGTCAGTTAACAACGGAGTTAAGTTACTTCATGATATTTTAAAGTGTAAGAGGTTAGAGGTATTCTGTTATTACATTAGGCTAAAGTTGATTGTTAATGGTGTTACAGCTGAAGGAGAAAATATGCATCATCTTTTAGCTCGTGTTAACTATGATTATTCTGTAAGTAAGTTTAAATGGTTGTTAAATGACCAGCTAGACATAAACCACCCCTGTTCTAAAACCGACACACCGACTATGATAGCTGCCTTTTTATTAAACAATACATATTTAGAACTGTTGACACGTCATCCTAGACTAGAAATCAATTTTCAGAATAACCAGGGTCACACAGCTCTACATCTTTGTATCATTGGATTTACGATGGTTAAAGATGGCTTGAACAAGAGACAGGTAAATGACGTTATTAACAATTATTGTAAACAGATATATCCAATATACATGGCTTGTATTGATATTTTACTTGGTGTTGATGGAATAGATGTAAATATTCCAGATAATGGAGGTAGAACTAGTTTAATGATGGCTGCTATGAAAAACGACAGAGTTCTTACAAGGAAACTACTTCAAGCTGGTGCCATAGTTACCATGTTAGACTATTCAGGAAAATCTGCTCTACAATATCTTGATATTTATCAGAGTGTGTTTGATTTGACTTGTTTTAAATTACTGCTATCTAATGGTAGTGCTGGTCTTCTCAATATACCCTGTATTGGTGGTAACACGATTATACAAACAGCCTTGTGTTTTCCCCGCTTCTGGGAACCATGTCAAGTCATTTGTTTTATTAGATATTTAGTTGCTGAAAACTGTTGTGTTCAGACTCTCATTACGTCTTCAGGTGAAAGTAGCTACAATCAAATTGATCTTACTGAACTTAGTAGTTCAGATAGAGATAAACTGAGAAAACTTTTATATCTTAGTGGTGCCCAAGGGGAGGAAATTATGACGACATTAAATTTTGATGAGGAAGACAACGACACAATTCGCTCACGAGGCAGGGAAGAATTCGTTAAGTTTTGTAGTAATATATCTCTTAAGTCTCTGTGTAGAAGGAATATCAGACAGAATCTTGGATTGGGAATAAAGGAAAAAGTTAAGGATCTAGATTTGCCTTATGAACTAAATGGTTTTCTTCTACTAAACGATACTCTCCATCCACAAGATTATAACTTAGACCATATTGATGATGGCTGTAATGATTTTGATGATGATGATGATTATGATGGTTATGATATCGATGATAGAGATGATGATTACAGTCAATACAAATACAACTATTTTACTCTCCATACGGATCCTGAAGTAGTTCAATGTTTCCTAAAAACATCATTATTTCCTAATGGCAAGATAGATGATGACGAAGGTGGTGATTATTACAAGTAAGGTCATATATAGTGATGTGTAACAATGTAAGTGGAGGATTTATGGGATAATGGAATAATTGCGGTAAATACGTGTTTAGCTGAAACGCAATTGAAAGATACGTTATGAGAAATTAAATAACGAGTTGACAGTTCTCACTATAATAGTTAAAAACTACATAATGTAATGGCAATTTGCTGAAAATGTCAGTCAAAGTGATCCACCATGAACCGCGAACTAAGCGGATGAAAGTTCCGCTTATATAGCCTCGAAGTTGGTAAGACAACACCAATAGTCTCGAATATCCACTTAATCGTTTATCATGAAGGAATGTTTTGTGTGTTAATTGGACTATAATCCAACAAATATCACAGGCTAGCCTTGACATCGAGGGCTGATTATGGTCTTGATAAGTTAATTAATAGTTCTTATAACATTTCAGGCCTAAAGAAAGACCTACAATAGACAGATTTTACTCTCGCATAATGCATGTTTAATAATATTATGGCCTTAACTAATTATTCTCCATTGTCGAAATATTAGCTTTAGGTATGGGTTGGTTTAAAAGGCAAATTAAATTGTTTATGAAATATTGTGAAATAACAGGAGAAGGGGTCTAAGGCTAAATTCTATTGTCTAGAATATCCACGAGAGGAATATTACTACATGTACTGTCCCTTTAAGGATGGTACTCATGTCACGAAGCATGAGACCCAATCAGTGTGATTAATTACGTAATGTTGAACCAATTAAAAAGATAGTCCACCGGTATAAAATCGGCCGAATCAGTTCGCTTCGGTAGACCACCATGTAAATTCTAGAGGGGAGGGGCATAGCTTGTTGTAGACAAACATGTAGATTCTTAGAGGAGAGACCAGGGGTTAGACGAGTCTAATGTTAGATTCATGCAGGCGTGATGTCTGAAAGAATGACTTTGTAACCTTTGCCTGTAACCTAAGATGTAAAAAAAACAACTGTGGTATTGTTATTTTTGTATGTAGCCATAAACTAAATAACAGAGGAGAATGTAATACACAACGTGAGATATCAGAAATATTAACATACGCGTGTATATGTTTTCTATGAGTTCACGATATACAATGTAACCATATATAGACAATGGTAACTATAGCCAATTAAAACTACAGTGTTACTATGTAAATATGTATTGATATACTATACTGTCCATCTTTATACAATGACATTGTATATGAATAGTTGGACGGACGAAAAAAAACTTTAATATTAAAATGCTATTAAACCAATTTTATAGTCAGTTTGTGTCAGCATGCCTTATCATCGTGTACCGTGAAACAAAGTAGTTCATCGTCGCAGTTGTGCTTATATTTCTGATTTGCAGTGGAGTGGGTGTTCAGTGATGTAGTGGGTGTTTATCAGCCGAAAGGGTGGGTAGAAATCTGGTGGCTGTTTAGCAGTGGGGTACGGGTTTAGCAGTGGGCTGGATGTGTGTTCAACCGTGGGGTACCGATTTTATTGTGGTGATAGTGCAGGAGCGGGGTCATGGGAAAAGGGGAGAACCCGTTCATGGCCACGTGGGATCGATCTCATGTGGCTTGATTCGAAATCCGGCTACAAGATACATTGGGTAAGAGCTAAATCGTCATATTCCAGGTCTTTCGTTATCATTGATTATAGGCAACATTGACTCTAGACCATCGCATGATCAATAATTAAATGGTGGAATGTAAACACAAAATCGTCTTTCTTCATTCTGAAGTCCCAGTCTCAGAACGTGTCGTCAGTAACAATTTAATATTGCGAATTCAAGCGGTACAGCATAACAGCTGTCTCTACTGAATATGAAAACAACCGACAATTACACGAAACACAGGGTCTAGGCTAAAATCTTCTGCAGGAAAAATCTGAGTGCCCTGAAATTAGGGAGGTCTGATTGTTCTTAGATCGGTTTAAACAACAGGCTATTTTTTTAGTTTGACCATCAAAGCATATTTTGCCCTCCCACCACTTTGGCCCTTACATCATTTTCGTCATTAACTTGGCCTTCATATCAGGCCTGAAAAAATCTACCGCCCCCCCCCCCAACAAAAAACACCTTCATTATTTTGATTAGCTGTATGCGATACTCTTTGATCTTTGTAGATTAAAAACATCGAAATGTATTTTTTTTTCAAAAATGTTTAGGTTCAATGGGGAATATAATTAGTAGTCTTGAACCACTTAAATGGATTTATTTCCCCTGTTTGACTTGCAAGAAGTCAGAACTCGCCATTGGAAGTGGGGAAGAAATATTACCACCAGAGAACTGCAAGATTGTTCATGATAAAAGGCTGTGAAGAAGTCTTTAGAGAAGTCAAACAGAATATATATGTTGCGGGGCGTTACAGACAAGCCATAGAATTTACATTTGAATCACATTAGCACTTAACATATATATGTTGCGGGGCGTTACAGCCTAGAATTTGCATTCGAATCATATCAGCACTTAACATACTATGATGATCGCAAGGGTATTTCTCTAAATCCCACTTGTCACGGAAAAACAGCAATATTTTTAGATTAAATCCCGCTGGTAGTACGGAACTCCGTGGACAGGTGGAAGTAGTCCCGGTTATCCTGACGGACACCTGTATTTTACAGGGCAAAATCACAACACGTAAAAATGACCCGATAAATAAATAGGCTCTTTTATCGTGAATTTTCACAAATAATGCACTATCGATTGTTTTGGCTTATTTGTTTTCTAAAAGAATAATATAAAGCAAGAACTCATAACTTCATGAATCAAAATGAATAAATAATTATAAATCGGTCATGCTTAGTTTAGCTTATCTCTTCCCCTCAAAATTATGAATATACGCACACAAACAAAGTATTTATGATATTATTGAAGTCATTTATATTGGGCCAGGCTTCCAAAACATCGGTGTCGCTGTGCCTCGGTGAGTAAGTCACTGCTTCGGTAACCAGGAGATCTCGGGTTTCCGTGTCGCTTTCCACATGTTAGTGCCTGACGAGGAACTGTGTCTTCATGAGACGAAAACCCAATTACGTACACCAAGAGTAGGCCATAGCGCCCCTGTCCGTACAAACTCCCCAGAAATTGCACACTTCATGACGTTTCCCCGTCTTCATTAGCATAGCAGAGTGTTAAACTTTATGTTGTGTCTTGGGGTAGGGGTTTTGGTGATTGGGCCATTATTGATTCAATTCTATGGTGTCATAACTAAACGAATTTAAAAATGGTATAGTTCTACATTGTTTACACCCTCTCAAATTTCTATATTATGCGCCCGTTGAGGGGTTCCGGGGTAATTGCTACCGCCCCTCTCCTCTTATGTTTTAATGTTTCCAAATGAAATGGAGTTTAACATGATACTGTTCAGCTCCGAACTAAGCTAATACACTACACAGACTAGGTACCAAAAACGGGCTAAATTTTGGATGTTTGTCTTGTGTCCAGTTCACTGACATTTAATTCGCTGGTATGTTATATCTAAACAACATGTCCCACTTGATAGCATTATTACCCTGTTAAGTGTTGACAACTTTTAACCTGCCTGCTATTGAGAGTATCAAATGACAACATTTTGATTTAGAAAATAAAAAGCTCTTTACTATAATTGGTATCAGTTGTTTATTTCTTCCCAAACCAAGTTTTATCATTAAAATGAATGGTATTGGATGCCAGAATAAAAAATGACATCTTTCAATAAAGGTGAGCTATTTATAATCATTTTTTTCTGAAAACAGAAGATATGTAGTTTAATTGGACAAGGATTTGCAGGGTTAGACCCAAGACAAAGTAGTGTGTATTTTTGTACAGAATTTACAAATATTTTAAGATTAAAGGTGCTAAATTGATAATATTTGGGACCTAGAAATTGACACAAATGGGTCGCAACGCATATACTAATGTAATATGAATGTACATAAATTGATTTACATTCAATTGTTTCCGTTTTTACTATAATTTCAAATATTTATGTTCGGCGAAATACGCCAGAAGTCTCAATCGAATAGCAACCTAAAGCATCTAATCTACCTCCATAGTATTTATTGTGCATGCTCTACAGATAAGAATACAGGTCACTGTTTGATAGAACTTGTGGAATATGTCTAGCCTCGTTCTTTGAGTCCCTTGTAAAAAAATTGGCCCGAAACCAGAGCAGTTATTTTAATTTGAGGAAGCTCATTTCGTCCAGTCCTTATTTTTATACGACTACATTTTGTTGTGGATGTATACTGCTGCCGACCCTGTCCATTTATCTGTCCATAATTTATTTGTGGACACTCTACAGGTCACAATTTTTGACTTAACTTGAAATATGGGCATTTCTCCCAAAGATTTTGATTTCTCTCGATATTGGCATGAATCGAGCCAGGTCTCGTTTTAGCTACTAAATCCTCTAGAGGTCACAATTTTAATCCAGTTACATATTTATATCCCAAAGATCTGGGTTACTAATCTTGATACTTCAGACCGTAAATTGCTGGATTATGACCCATGATTGTACAAAAAACGCCTTTTGTAATCTTGTTCTATCCATCAAATAAAGACGGACATTCGCTAAACAATGTGTTATGACGGGAATTTTGCCCAGGCAGTTGCATCATGGCCTACCCTTATATCGAATTCCAACTGCCAAGGGATCTTTTACATGCACGCAATGTATACCCTGGGTCTCGGTTTTTCGTACCATCCGAACCACTGACAAGGTGAAGCCAGAAAGAAATATCCCGATGAACTTTCTTGTCAAATGTAGGGATCGAACATGCGGCCTCCAGCCAGGCTAGCGAGCCAGTGTCTTACTATCGTGGTTCTCAACAATTTAAGATACTGATGATGAATAGAAATTTTAGAATGTTTAGGATCTTTTGTATACAATTTGTTCATGTCTTTGTAAAGCTGTGTATCTTTGTATAATTATGTACATGTAAGCATATTTATCTTTCCTTATTGCGTGTATCATTCTTTTATTTCTATTTGTATATGCACATGACCTTATAATATATGCAATAAAGCTTCTTCTATTATCTTATTTAAAATACATGTATCATAAGCTTAGTAGTATAATCTTATGTAATATTTGAACCAAATGTAATTTTTATTTATTAAATATTTACTTTAATTTTTTTTTTTTTTTTTTTTTTTTTTTGCTTAAATTTGAATGTGATTTGAAAGTCTTATAGAATCTGACCCAAAAGGCTTATAACTTGAACAATCTAAATATATAGAGCAGTGTAATATGATACTTAACATGCCCTATATACACCACATCACCACAAGGTATTGTCTTTGACAACTTGATGACAGGATTCTCTTTAATAAATCTGTATTGTCTGTGGGTGTCACATTCCAAAATCACCACATCACTACAAGGTATTGTCTTTGACAACTTGATGACAGGATTCTCTTTAACAAATCTGTATTGTCTGTGGGGGTCACATTCCAAAATCTGAAGAAAACTTTCTGATTTTCACCTAGTCCCACGACTGAATACGCAATACAGTGTGCTATGAGTGAAATTTTGCTCGGACAACGGCACTACAGTCTACTCTTATATCGAATTTCGACTGTCAAGGGATCTCTTACGTACACTAGACAGCTGTTCTTGCCAGCCTCCCCCCCCCCCGGAAAATCTAAATGAACTTTCTCGGCCAACGCAGGGATCGAACACTCGACCTCCAGGGTAGCGAGCCAGCGTCCTACTTACTCAGCCACCGTGACCCCTCCCCCTCCCCAAATTTATGTTGCCATGCCTGTAAATTATTTGGAATCAATAAATTTATACCAATGATAACTGACAGGTACATAACATTAAAATTGATTAGACAACATAGGGTAGTATAGACAAATATTATTCTTTCAAGAGTTTGCATCCATTCATATTTTCACGTGCACGTATTATGCCATCACACTTGTCCGTGCGTGTGTCTACAGATCCCAATTTGTTATCCGACTTTGATGAAAGTTAAATTTTACATTGATATCCCAAAGATTTCGATAACAGTTAGTAGTGTAGCTCCTGATCGCACGATATTCGCACACATAGCTTGTGGATCACAATTTTTATTCAATTTCTTTGAAACTAAAATTGTATGTTATAAACGAAGAACTCGATTAGGTTCAATTCTGGCGCGTTCGGACCGTATTTTCCTGGAATTTAACTCCTGGTTGGGCGAAAATCGCGTACATAGCTTGTGCGCCCCGAAGAGATCATAATTTTGATTAGCTATATGTCATATGTTTTAAACATAAACAACAATCACTGGTGAATTCGATTTTGGAGGAAATCGGTCCGTAAATTCTCGTTAAAATTGCTCCGCACTTTACGCAAATACATGCAGTTACAAAGCATGTAATACATATACATGTTCACAATAGGCCACCATATAGTAAACAGCGCCACCCGTTAGCATAATGAGAGTTAGAATTATGACTTATCCTAACGGGTTAAAAGGGAGTCATAATTTTAACACGCATTATGCTAACAGGTGGCGCTGTGTACTATATGGTAGTTCATTGGGGACATGTACAATATCGCTCTTTTCATTACCCGTCAGACATGACGATATTTTTATGTCAAAAATACTAAAATTCTTTACGTACAAAGGCAAATTATTCTACATATTTTTCAGATGAATAAATATGATACTTTTTCGTGCATTTGCCCCCGATACGGCCTTATCGATTGATTTAGCCTCCTTTTTTTGCAGTATTCGTTCTCAATATTTTTGAGAGAAGTAATAGGCTAAAGATATATAAAATATGTACAAAAGTAAATTATTCTTATACTATTTAAATAATATAGAAATACACCGGTAGAAAAAAGCTATTTTGTGTTTGTTTTTGGTTTATAAACAATATTTTATTTTATTTGAGACTGGATTGAGAAACAGGAAATGGCAATTCAGATATAAATATTAAAGCAAAGCCACACCCCGCCCACTCCACACATACACACCCCACCCCACCCACCCACCAACCCAAACTTTGAAATGAGATTAATAAGATCAATTTAAGGGGCGAATCATTCGCCCAATGCCCAAAGAGACCCTCTACCTCATAAGACAACCCGGTGATTTGGAAATTAAACATACATTATGCAAGAGCAGAATCTGCATTACCAATCGTCGATGCCACCTTTAGCCTGCGATGTTTACTGTACAGAGATCCGATCTGATGCTCAACGCTGATTCATGATTAAATCAAAACTGGAACATCGAGACTACGTGGGGTTTTTTTTGGGTTTTTTTGTATCTTACCGACTTTAGTAATGATGATCGAGGCTATGCGCAAAATTCAATCGCTAAATTCTCGTTCAAAAGAAACTGAAATTTTCAGCAAATTCCCTTTAAATTAGTCAGCTTTTTTGGGCCAGTCTATTCTTCCTTAATTTATCTTTAAATGAAATCGAGTTTAACGTCCCGTCGTTCAGCACCAAGGCGTGAACACGCCATGAAATGTGTAGTGTGAGGTGATTTTGCACGGACAGAGGCGCTACGGCCCATTATTATTTCAAATTCCAACCTCCAGGGTTCATTTACGTGCAAGCCATAAGAACGACTAGGAACCGAAGGGACGACAAACCGAGGTCCCGTGTACACATTGGCCGTGGAAAACCTGATGGACTTTATCTTCCAACACCGGCAGCGAACCCAAGACCGTGTCTGGGACATACCCACCGAGCCACCGAGGATCATGAAAATTTGGATCGATTTAGCAGTATCATTATGATAAATGCACGACTGAGAATTCTTTATGATTTTGGTCTATGTCGGTTATGAAAAGGACGAGATTTTGCATGTCCCCAATCAGCCTCCATGCAATTGTAAACAGCTCCGTCTGTTAGCAAAATTTGGCTTAGAATTATGACAGCTTTACCGCGTAACATTTGTGAAATGTCAAAATGTTAACGAAACTAAACAGACTACAATAAATTAAAAGTAATAATGGATAAAAAAAAAAAAAAAATACGTATTCGAACTGTAATATTTAAGAAATAAGTCATATAAATAAGCATTTTTACAAGTGTAAACAGCCAATTTAACATTTGTTAGTTAGAACTTACATGAATAGAAGTAAGCATATTAGCATACGCATTACTAGGTTAGGATTTAGAGTTACGGGGGAAATGCCGCTCCATAGGGGACGAATGTCCCCAAAAAGGCGAAAATATAAAAGAGTAGAAACATCTATTAATGATCTAAAAATCGAATTGTTAAATGGAGTAAAAAATGCTATTGAATATACTAACGTCATATCACATTTAGTAAGGTTATGATTCATGTTTGATACACGTATTTGTTGTCATTTATTGTGAATAAAGTTGTTAATTAATTTAAACCTAGTAGTTTTAAAAAGCGGACTATACATTTAACACCATTGTATTCGATAATCCCCTGGCTTGATTAATCCCCCCATGGGAACAATAGCGGGTGGCACGGTGTGTTCCCACTTAGCCGGCAGACTTTTAATCCTTTGATTGATCTCAAAACTATAGTCTGTTTAAAAGTAGTCACTCAAGAACTCTTCACTAGTGTTCAGCGTTAATTAGCTCTTAATTCCTCTTAATAAAATTTATTACCCAACTAATTAATGACATTTTGAACACAGTTCATGCCGGCGTTATGATTTCAAACATGAATTCAACTAAAATGACAGCATTCCATCCTAATACTTACAAGTTCATTAACTTAATAAAACAAGAACAATCCTATGTCGAAATCACCATTTCACAGATATTATTTGGTGGTACCAAAAGGCCTCGAGTTAAGAAATATCGACAACTCGATACAAGAATTGAGCATTTGAAAACACAGTTATTAAAAGACTCTTTAAGTGTAAATCGGTATGGAACAAATATTTCCTATTTAGTGGGGCTGTAAAATGATTGTTATGTTGTAAGGCATTTATTTATAAATTATATAATGCTATTTAATAAAAGTTAAATGTGTAAATTGTAATGCATTTTTATATGTGTAAATCATTTAATGTTACTTAGTAAATATTAAATTTGTTAAAATCAATATATTTTTATATGTGTAAGCTATTTAATGTTATTTAATAAAAGTTAAATTTGTTAAAATCAATACAGTTTTAGTCTTAAAAAAGATATGGACTATAGTTTATAACACCATTGTTCTAGGATTAACTCTGGATTAGCGGCAAAATGTGACATCAAAGCCTGCCGGCTAAGTGGGAACACCCCGGTGGCACAGTGAGATGTTCCCATTGATATAAACTACGTACAAAGTGGAACCTGGTCCTATTATAGTGACACGTCATGGAAATTTGGAAGTATTGGAAGTAGGCTAAATGGCAATTCAATTGTCGGTTTTTTTTAGGTCGTTGTGCGAATTTACTGCACCACAATGAACGTATACCGTATACCCCTATATGATTTACGAGTGATCCAATTTACATAGGTGCAGTGGTAATGTTTATGTTCTGTGAAACTGACTAATGTCCAAAAATGTAAAATTTACAAGAGAATAGATGATTTTATCGAACATATTGGCGTTAAGGTTTGACGAAGAAAGTAATGGGGTGACAATTCCAGGTAGGTTGTTATGTTTTAACCATTATAATTTAAAATTGAAGAAATAGCGGGCAATTTTCGAGTAATAGTGTCGCCTGGAACAGACAGCAAGTTAGCTGTACACGGCAGTCAGTCAACTTTGGGTAACAGTTTAAATTATATTTGGTGTGAAAAATAATATTTTCCTAAGTTCGGCGACCATTGCGCCATGACTTTATTTCAACTTTGTTTGTGCATAACTTTTTGTAAATGATATTTGTCTGCGTGTTTCAAAGATTTATAAAACGTGATTTATTTTTAAAATATACATAGCAAGGTAGTGAATGGTCCGTTCCCGGGCAGAAGAATAAAGACCGCATGAGTTACGATATTGATTAAATAGACGATATTGTCGATTTTTTAAAGTTTTTAAAAATTTAAAACTAATCTACCAAATACCCTTTGTCCCAATACCTTGATTTGAAATGCAATTTACATTTGTCTTAATACGAGCCTTTTGAAAAATCAAAGTGCCACGTTCCTTATTGGATAACGCCCATTTTACTCAATGAAATTCAGGGGGGGCGGGATTTTATCCCAAGATCGATGCTTGCCTTTCGAAAGTTTATTGCGGCTTTCTTTTGTTTACGTTAAGTTAGTTCTCATTAAAATGTAAAATAATGATTTAAGATACTAAAATTGAATTTCAAATAGCCCTATAACGTTTTACAATAAACAGATTTCAATGGTATGTACTGTATTAACGACCTCTGTGCCTGTCTAATGTTGAAGAAGAAATGAAATGAGGTCTTTAGAAATATTTGTTTTATCTTTTGGTATATTTTACTTTTGGAAGAGTACCCTTGGTACATCTGTCAAAGGAGTACTATTGTAATTCTGTAATAACAATAATAAACTTATCTAAATAAAACGATCGAGGAGATGAGTTTTGACTGATAGACGAAGGCCAATATATATTCGACTTGATCACGAGTTTAACAATAACAATACAAGGATGCATGGTGGCAAGTTAATAAAGGTAACAAACAACAAAGGAATCACAAACTAAAATGTCTGTTTCTTTATTGCGTTCTGGTTAATAATCATCCCATTTGTACTCCTATCAGAATTCCAACCCCGTCTGAAATTAAAACGTTATACGTTACTTTACAGGGTGTATTACGTTCAAATACAGCCGGTTCACTTCGTTACAGTGAATTTTATTTCACCAATTACTGATATATAAAATACAGCCGATTCCCTTCCTTATAGTAAACGTGATTATACCAATTACTGATATATAAGATACAGCCAGTTCACTTCGCTAATAGTGAATGTCATCATACCAATTACTGATATATAAGATACAGGCAGTTCACTTCGCTAATAGTGAATGTTATCATACCAATTACTGATTTATAACATATATATTTATTTTATAAAACGCCAACATCCCCAAATTCATGGTCTGATAGAAAGCCATGGACAAGAAGAAAATACAAAATACATTCACGGACATTGTAAGTAGTAGATAATGATGGACTTGTATAAAATGTTCTGGGAAAGTATGGCAGTGGACTGTACACATAACCCTGTATAAAATGTTCTGGGGAGGTATGGTAGTGGACTTTATATGTAACCGCGTATAAGATGCCCTGGGGTAGATAACCACCACTATTCTTCTAATAATATAGTTTTATAAATTAGAGAAAAATAATCAGATGTATATTTACTTACAGCAATATTGTTCTCCACATAATGGAGCTGCCATTGAAGAAAATTAAAACAAAAAACAATAGAATATTAATTGGACTCAAATAGAACGTTATTACAAAAAATAGTGGAAATAAAAAAAACAACAGAATTGTCATACAATAGGTTGTCAGGCACCGAAACTTACACCCACCAGCAGCTAAATCGTCCGGGCAGTCAACAAGAGTTGAGTAATTATCAGAAAATCATTAGAATTTGTTTGGTTTCCATAAAGTTCTGCCCCACGCTAACGTTTAGTATTCAAAACATTTAATAATATGGATTTAGAAATTGAAACTCAGCCATTATTAATGTGTACCGGGGATATAGTTAAACGTTTTTTTAATTCAGAATGACCTCCATATAGGGTCCACAAGGTATAAAACATGATTTTTCGTACAACCAGGGGCCATAATTCAGAAAGTCTTGGTCCAATGTGCGCGAATATCGAAAGGAACCACGATCTTTGGGTTATAAACTTACATTTTAAATTTCAGATTTAAAATGTGACCTCTACACCTCTACAGGGTCCACAACCTTGATATATCAAGTTTTTACACTATTCGCGTATTAGCGGCAGCTATTTTGTCCGGCAGATTCGGTCCGAATTTTACGAAATTCGACCCCAACCTTCATCACAGTGTAACGGTGATATAATCAGACCCGTTTGTAAATCGAATGATAATTATGACCTCTAGAGAGACCACAAGCTACAAAAGGCGATTTTTCGTACAATCAGGGGTCACAATTCAGGAAGTTACAATCCGATATGCGCAAATATCGAAAGGAACCATGATCTTTGGATAAAAAACATGCAATCAAAATCGGATTAAAACTGTGACCTCCAGAGGGCCCACAACCTTGATATGCCATATTTTTACACTATTTGCGTACAAGCGGCGGCCATTTTGTCTGGCAATTTTGGTCCGATTTTCACGAAATTCGAACTTAACCTTCATTACAGTGTAACAGTGATATAATCGGACGGTTTTGTAAATCGAATGATAACTATGACATCTAGAGAGACCACAAGCTAAAAAAGGCGATTTTTCGTACAATCAGGGGCCACAATTCAGGAAGTTACGATCCGATATGCGCAAATATCGAGAGGAACCAAGATCTTTGCGTTATAAATATCCATCTCAGGTTTCATCAAAATCGGTTCAAAATTGTGACCTTTACAAGCTAAAACATAACGCTACATTATACGTCCTCATTCCCGGCTTTGATTGATGTGGTACTTTGTCAAGAAGGCTAGACGTTTGATTTGTTTAGC
The DNA here is from genome assembly GCA_036850965.1 of Patella caerulea. Classification (NCBI taxonomy): domain Eukaryota; kingdom Metazoa; phylum Mollusca; class Gastropoda; family Patellidae; genus Patella; species Patella caerulea. Next base: position 60,251,054 of record JAZGQO010000006.1, on the reverse strand, counting down.
GTTGAGGGTTGTGCATCAACATCAATAGTTGCCGTCCTTCGAGTATAAGGAATAATTATACTAAGATAATCCATTGTCCCATCCGAACGACTAGGCAGCTGTCCTTGTCAAACCCTCCTTCAGCATCACTGTGATTTCTCCTTGTCAGTGATGCAGAAGGAGGGCTTGACAAGGACAGCTGCCTAGTCGATCTGATGGTACGAAAACCCGAGGTCCCGTATACACATTGGAGTGCACGTAAAAGATCCCTTGGCAGCTGGAATTCGATATAAGAGTAGGCCGTAGCGCCGCTGCCCGGGCAAAAATCCCTCATAGCACACTTTATGATGTATGCCCGTCTTCCATTAGCCCAGGTTAGGTGCAAAAGATTAGGACGTTAAACCCCATTTCATTTCATTTCATTTTGAGAATTGTGCCTTTCGTATGACGTATGGGGAACAGTAAAGTAGATCAAGGGATTGTACTCTGTTTTACAAATATTCCATTCACAATCACTTCCTGTTATTGGATAAACCGCCACTCGCCCACATCCGCCATTTCTATTTGGTCCTGCTTGATGCTGGAAGTTACAGAGTACACTGTATATCCCATGTTTAAAGACGATCTATTAAAAATCGTGGTCTGTATGCAACACACACAGACACGAAGTCAAAATGTGCATGGCTCTGCCCTTGGGGATTGTGCAATCACCAAAAAAACAATAGGGGTCATCCTTGGGGTATAAGGAATAGGTTTGCAAAGGATCTGTTAACAATTGCATCATGTAGGCGAACACAAGACACACAAACATTGGGCATGGCTCTGTCCCAGAAGGTCGGGCATGCACCAAAAATAATAGTGGATAGATTAAGAATTGTGGCCTTTAGGAGACACACAAAAAGAAAATAGGTATGGCACTGTCCCTGGGGTTTGGGCATGCGCCCCAAACGATAGGGATCTTCTTTAAGGAACAAAGAATAAGTATGTAAAGTTTCAAGATGATACGGGGATAGGGATGGCCTAGTGGTCTAGAGTGCCGCGCTTCGGCCTCTAGCTGGCCGGTCACCTCTGGCTTGCGGCTGTGGTTTCGAGTCCTGGTGTGAGCGTATGTGGCATGGAGATAGGGGCGCCTTCTCAACCTCGTGGGTTTCCTCCGGGAACTCCGGTTTCCTCCCACGACTAAAGACCCCTACGCGCAAGCGAACTATTGAAATACAATTAAAAATCCGTATGTTAGTCCCGAAATGACCTGGTTGTGTTGAGTGGACGTTAAACCCCATCTCTCTCTCTCAAGATGATACATTAAGAAATGCAGCCTGTAGACAACAAACAAATACAAGAAATGGGCGTGGCTCTGTCCCAGGGGGTCGGGCAGGCACCAAAAACAATAGAGATCGTCCTTAGGGGTCATCTTTAGGATATTTTATGTTTCAAGATGATCGAAGAAGAATTGTGGCCTGTTGGCGACACACAGACACACAATAAGAAAATGGGCGTGTCTCTGCCCCTGGGGGTTGGGCATGCACCCCAAATGATAGGGATGTTACTTAGGGTAAAAAGCATAAGAATTCAAAGTTTCAAGATGTTACGTTAAGAAATGTGGCATGTAGACGAGAAACATACAAATACAAGAAATGGGCGTGGCTCTGTCCCAGGGGGTCGGGCATGCCCCCCCTAAAAAAAAGGGATCATCCTTAGGGTATAACAAATAAGTATGTAAAGTTTCAAGATAATCAATTATGAATTTTGGCCTGTAGGCGACACACAGACACACTAAAAGAAAATGGACGTGGCTGTGTCCCTGGGGGTTGGGCATCCACCCCAAACAATAGGGGTGTGCCTTAGGGTACAAAAAATAAGTATGCAAAGTTTCAAAATGATACATTAAGAAATGTGGCCTGTAAATGACAAAAAAATACAAGAATTGAGCGTGGCCCTTGGGGTCGGGCATGTACCAAAAACAATAGAGATCGTCCTTAGGGTATACGGAATAAGTATACAAAGTTTGAAGAAAATCCAGTAAGAATTGCGCCCTGTAGGCGACCCACACACACACATACATACACACACACAGACAGACAGTCAAGTTTCGTTGAAATCGGATAAAAATTGTGACCCATAGAGTGTCCACAAGCAAATTGTAGACGGACGGACGGACAAACAGGGGCGACGACATAATACGTCCACATGAAAATGTGGGCGTATAAAAACTTGTTTATGTCAAGGGTCACGGTGGCTAAGTCGATAAGACGCTGGCTCGCTAGCATTGAGGTCGAGTGTTCGGTCCCTGCATTGACCGAGGAAGTTCGTGTAGTTCTGCCTTGTCAGTTATGCAGGATGGAGAGCCTAGGGACACCTGTCTAGTCATTCGCATTAGACAAAAAACCGAGGTCCCATGTACACATTAGCGTGCACGAAAAAGATCGATATAAGAGTAGGCCGTAGCGGCGCTGTCCGGGCAAAATTTCGCGCTTAGCACAATGTATGGCGCATGTCCGTTTTCATTATCCCAGTTCGGAGCAAAACAGTCGTTCGATAAAAGCCATTCCATTTCATTTGTTTATCGTGAACTATAACTGATTTTGCTTCCTTTACTGAAAGAGAGAGAGGGGGAGACAGAGAGCAATTTGGACTATTTCATATCAGATTAGGGATGTCCTTGAATATAGCACTGAGACTGCCCTTCTAAAGGTAAAAATAGACATTGATTTTGCCCTTGATAAAAATCATGAAGTCAATCTGGTATTATTAGACTTGAGTGCCCCTTTTGATACCAACAGTCATGACATCCTCTTTAAACGCCTGGAAAATATTTGTATAAAAGGATCAGCATTGGACTGGATCAGATCATATCTATCAACAAGAGGACAACAAGTCCAGATAAATGGTATCGTTTCACAGCCAATACCAATCTCTACTGGCGTACCACAAGGTTCGGTACTTGGACCTTTGTTGTTCCTGATATATGTTCTTCCATTCGGACAGCTAATTAGACGCCATGGTGTGCAAAATCACGGTTTCGCAGACGATACTCAAATTTATGACCCCTTTTTGGTGAATGTCCCCGAGAGTTTCAACTATTCCTTGAGAAAATTGCCTTCCAGAAATTCGTTCACGGATGACAGTCAATAGTTTAAAACTTAATGATGAAAAGACTAAATTCATTGTCATCACAATTGGTGATGTGGTAATCACACTGAATGATAATACAGAGAACTTGAGGTATATCTTTGAAAAACACCTCTCAAACAGACCTCAAATACACTGTATTGTAAGCAAAATGAACTTCCAGCTTAGAAATATTTCTAAGATCAGAATGTGTCTGAATAGGGACTGTGCCATCAGCGTAGTTACTGCTCTTGTAACCTCCCATCTAGACTAGCTGGAACACCGGACTAAGATTTACACAGACTGCAGGTTGATGGCATAATGTTGCTCGTATTATATGTGGAGCTCGGACAAGGGAACACAACACACCCTATATGAAAGATAGAATACCGCATCTCTTTTGAAATACCGTGAAACACATACAATTCGCTATACTCTGATTCCCATGGCCATCCAGTCTATCTGAAAGAACTTCATGCATATTATTCCAACCAACGATCTAATCTGAGATCAACCGATGACAGAACTCGCCTTTCGATCCCAAAATTTAACAAACGAGTTGGTCAATTCTCGTACCCCTGTAATTCTGCCAAACTCTGGAACAACCTACCTGTAACCACGAGACGATCAAATTCATATTATATATTTAGGCGTAAATTTAAAACTCATCTTTTCGGACATTGTTATGATTAATCTTGTGAAGCGCTTAGGAACATTTTGATATGTAATGTAGCGCTATATAAATGAAACGATGATAATTTCAAATTTTAGAACGAGATCAAGGATGGTAAAGACCGACTAAGACCTCGAGGTACTCTGTCGGATTTAGATAATAAGGCGTTTCAAGTGGCATGGTTTCGGTTCCCGCTTGTAAGTGATAAGGAGTCGTGTCTCCTGTCCAAACTCCTGGCTTTACTCCGGGTCCTCCGGTTTTCTGAAAAGTTTCACCTACTGTTAAAGACCCCACGCGCAAGTGAATTATCGTAATGCTACTAATCCACGTGCTAGTCCCGAAATGGCGTTGTTATTCGACGTGAAGCCTATTTTCGCTCCCCCTCTCATGATTTAGAACCAAGACAGGTAGAAAAAAAGATGTGCCATTGTTTGGTACGTCGGGTGAGGTGGGGGTGGAGGATAACTGAAGAACCATTTTGTACTACTACCACTCATTAAATCGATCAGATTATTAATTGCAATTACATGACTTTTAATCAAAGCAGTGGATTGCTGGAATGATTACAACATTGTATACTTACTAGAGCAGGCACCGCCGGTACATATAACACCATGGCTTTCGGCGTTAGTTTTACATGGAACTGTAAATATTAATCATTACTTTATATCAACAAAGCAACATCTTGAACCAATTATATTAAAGGGGTAAAATGAACTCAAAGACAGTGCAACCTACGAGACTAACTCAACTGAGATTATACAGATGGGGTGGGGGGTACAATGTACCTATGCTCAATTGGCTGAGAGAGGGATTAAGATGAAATAATGAAATTGTGTCGGTAGGGTCAAGAAATCAGTAGGTTACGTTTTCAACTGATTCAAGGTAGTGTGTATTAGAACGTACTGCCGTCATTATCCCAGTCCATACAGAAACGGAACAGTAGGACATTAAACCCCATGTTTATTTTATTGACAAGAACACTTCGAGGAACAAAGCAGGACACTTCTGATATTTCGTCGTCATGGTATGCCGTGCATCTAGATTCTCCATCACTTTTATTGCTACATTATGGTGAATTTAAGTTAAGCGCCCATTCATACAATTATTGTTTTAAACAATTCGACTATAAAGACGGTGACGCGTTCAGATGTTAAATAGTTTTATGATAAGGTTCAGCAGTGAGGTTAGCATGCCAACAATGAAATGAAATGAGGTTAAACATCCTACTGTTGTGCCCGTCCTACCGTTGTGCTCCGATTGGGCTAATGGAGACGGGCAGTTGGAATCCGATATAAGAGTAGGTCGTAGCGCCGCTGCCCGGGCACAATTTCCCCCATAAAACACTATATGGCGTATGCCAGTCTTCATTAGCTCAGTTTAGGAGCAGGATCGTTCTATGATGGAAAGTTTGCCAGGACAGCGCTACAGTCTACTCTTTTATCGAATTCCAACTAAGTGAAAATATATAACGTTACATATTTGCGCTTCTGTATTTTATTTGGTACATAGCTTATTGTCACATGTCTGTGACATAATAAAAAAACTGGTGTATTTACCGTTGCACGTGTTTGTTTCTGTGTCACAAATACCATAATCTAGACATGTATCATTATCACACAATTCTGAAATAGAAAACATATAGCGATATGAAATCTATACAAACTAATGTAAACTCACAAAGCAGTAGTTCATTTAATTACATAAGACTGTGTAAGTTCTAACGATTTTTATAATACATTTCAACCTATTGAATCATTTGCACTACTTGTTATTGCTATAAATAGCTTTCACCGGGATAATTAATCTGCTTGGAATGTGATACGATGGGCGTCTATTGCATGGCCGCAAGTTTTAAGTAATCTTTATAAATTTGGCAAGTCTGTTCATGCTAATATCCTTAAAGTGAGAATTTCATATTTTCTAAGAAAGTCAAAACATAATTATTTTTGTATGAATAACATTTGATAAACTGAAGTTTATATACTTGGGGCTTACGTTTCAATTTTATTATATCAGTAAGGTACGTTAAAGTTAATATCCAAACACAATGGTATTGGACTATGAGAATGTCTAGACTAGATTTCCTCGTTCCTTTTAGACATGAAAGGCAAGGGACCTTCTACGTACAACGCTAATGTGACACTAACGGTATTTTCCAAATGTGTCAGTAATGAATTAACGCTGACTTCCACGTAGTGTATAAAATGTCAATGATCAAATAACTCTAGGACACTGTGTTATTATATATGGGTTACAGGAAACTACAACGTTTATGATAGTGCGTTATGGGTTATTTTAATATCGACAGCATGGGTTATTTTAATATCGACAGTATGAGCTTAACAAACCCAGCACAAAGACCCAACGGCTGAAAGATTACAATTTACTGACCTCTACAGGCGTCATCAACACACTTGTGATCAGAAGGACAATGTCCAGAAACACACGATACACCTGCAGTAATAACAAACACAATCCTGTTAGAACAGTTGGATTAATAATACCCTATCCTAACAGAGTTTTAATTTTCAACTTTAGTACAACATCACTGCCCTGGGATAATTACGTGATCAGAAACCATGTTCATTATCATAACAAAGGTAGCAATTCTCTAACAAATTATTGTAAATTTATATTCACAAATCTGTATCCAATGCAGGGTCTTTGGGAGAATTTGTAGATTCAACCTAAATGTTTACTATGTATCATCTTCTGTCAAATTTTGGTACGATCTGAATAACCAAGGTATCCTAAACAAACCTACTAAGAGGTATATTTAACATGTCAATCGAAAGTGTTGTTACAGTACTAGACGAAGTTGGTGGCACAACTAATGTCAGATTAATATTATTTTCTCTTGAATTCGCCTTCACCTTGGCAATGTTTATCTTTTCATGGTGTCTTTCAAACAACGTGTGAAAGACGTCAACCTACAAGAACGGTCGAATAAACTGACATCGAGAGAAAGTTTGAAAGACTACAGTTATTTTAAGTTATGTCAAAAGGCCTATTTAACATGTCAATTGAAAGTGTTGTTAACAATAACTTCGCCAAGAATAATGTAATTTGGTACTGCAATTTTCAATATATTCATTTTTATTATATATGTTTAAATTATAATCTGGTATAGTGAGACCAGCTAGCTGTTTATCTAAATCTTACATACTGCATCTTTAATATATTATTGTAAACAAACATGCAGATCTAGCATACCTTGTTCATAAAAAATACAACCAAAGACTGTACATAATGCAGTATTTTCTATTGTAACTGAAAAACAGAATTAAAACTTAGTTTGTCAGTCAACGGAATATTCAGTGTAGAACAACTGTCACGATGCCTACATTGTTATATCTGAGCTTCCGGCCTATAATTCATTTTCGACATTACACGTAACTGATATTGTCTCCAGTCTTGGATAATTACACTATAAGGGTAAACATAGAAATTCAAAAAGGATATTCTGACAATACAGACAATATGATAATAGGTTTATACATCATATACTATATACTGACACTGCAGATACTATGACAATAGGTTATACACCATATACTGACAGTATACTATATACTGACAGTATACTATATACTGACAGTATACTATATACTGACGGTCTACTATATACCGACAGGATACCATATACTATCAGGGTCCAGAGATCTTGGTTGAATTCGATTTTTGGTACAACTTCGTGAGCTATGCCTTAGATACACACAGCGTAACACAGTTTGTGGGCTCTCAAATTTGGTGTGAGACATTGGAATTATCAGACGAAAAACCCAGCGATGTTCAGCGTTCGTGACCTTCCGTTCTTGAGTTAATAAACTTTTCCCCCCAAAACAACCGTGAACGGGGTGTATGGCAACCGCTTGTTTGCTTATATAAGTGTAGGCTTGGTGTGCCGTATTGGTCACGATTAATTAGTCACGATTGCAGAAGGTTTAATCGGACATAGTAGAGCTGATATAAGGGTTGGAAGACGTTTAACTTGGGCATATCAAGATTTGTGTGGGAAATCGTGAATTACGTTTTGGAAATTGTGTCGGAACCAAAAGGGGGTGTGGGGCTTGTAGCAGCGGCGGATTCAATGGGGGCGAAAGGGGCGCTCCACCCTCCCCCCCCCACATTTTTGACAGTGCCCTTTTTTTACCAGACCCAAATATGTCCGTTCCGAACGTTTACTTAGACGAAAATATCCGCCAAATAGCTCTTGGAATGGCTACAGATGCAAGGAAATGACGGAAAATTTTCTCGGGGGACCCCGCCCCAACCCTCCTCTCAGCGGCGTGCCCCGTCTCCGCGGTTAGTGCCCCCATTTTCAAAATTCCTAGATTCGCCCCTGTTTAGTGAAATACCTGCTGAAAATTGTGTAAATACCAGGGGGTGGGAGGAATAAAACCTTAAAACAAGCCCTGCTGAAAATGTGTAAATACTGGATACTAAAATACACGTACCTCTGTCTGTACACGTATTATTGAAACAAATTTGACCATCATTACAGGCAACACCTCCACAATCTGATGCTGAAAGACAGAAAACATACAGAAATAAGCACCCAACATATTGTAGGTTGTCATGTTATCATTATAGACATATAAGCACCTTGGGGACAGAGCTGGAATGTTATTCTATATACAGGTATTACAACCACGTATAGCATATATAATATAATATTAATTACTGACTGTAAGGTTAACACAATAACAAAATAGTATGGCGATTACACGGCATCAATTTACAGACACTGCATGACTATTGCCTTATTAAATGACACTGCTCCCATATGATAAAATATATAATATAATAATCGATGATATTTTTTTTAATACAAAATGTGTTAAATAGTTAAAATAAGCTGGTTAATACAGATGATAGAATGCTATACTGAAAACTAATAGTAAGCGCAGGGAGGCTGCACCACACCCCATTCTACACAAAGACAAATATACAGACAAGACATCGTACTCAGAGACCACAAACAAAAACAATTCAAAAAGAGTGAATGGATCCGGGGCTAGCCCTGAGCGTCCACTGCGCTGAACAGTCCCGGGCCTGTGGTAACACAGACTTCACTCATATTTGAAAATAATTGGGAATACAACCCAAAGAAATAACTATGTAATGTCAGCATAAGTCATGATCTGTCATTTGTTGCAAGAAATGCGAATGCAAGCATATTGTATTAATTTCGCTATACAAGTAACCACACCGGTAAATGTATCGGAGAAGTAGTTCAAAAAGCTAAATGCACTAAATCATGCTAAAGAAGAGGATTGAAGTACATTGAATGCATTTAGTGCACACATTCCAACCGTCACAGAAACAAAAAAAAACTGAATACAAGGAAGCAAAGGAATACCCATTGTTCTACATATCACTACTACACATGTACCACCATTCATATCACACTGTGTTACATTACATACCCCAGCTGTAAAATATTAATTGATCAGTATTATAGTACATAAATTCTTACGATAAAATAATGTGTAATTCCACTTATGTATGTCTATATGTACAGGATGTTTCTGTCGACGTGTATGCCTTAATACTTTGTGTACCACGTATGTAGATCTAAATATTTTTAGTATGAAAAGAGGGATGTGTTCTCGTCGGGTCCGTAGCCAGCTCATAAAATTTGGTAAGGCTACGGAATTTTTTGGAGGGGCAGAGTGAGCCGGACGTCTCTAAACGGGTTGGGTTAGGGTTAACCCTAACCCTAACCCTAGCTGCAAGCCAGGGGAGGGGTATCTGGGGGGTCCTCCCCCAGTCCCCCAGAAAATTTGAAAATTTGGTGCTCTCTCCTCGCATCTGGGTGTATTCATGGGCCTCATATTGAAGTGTCCCAGGCAGGGTTTTATGGCTGAATTTTCTTCCTCCTCCCGCCAATATCATCTTGATGGTAGTAGAGAGTGTCTTTACGCGGAGACATCTAGGCCGGGCAATACAGCTGTAGTATCAAAGTTCAAGTGAACTATAGGTATTCTATTATTGTAGTCATATAATTACAGTATAGGCTGCACAATAGGCACTCTATGTTAGCCACAATATGCACCTATAGAAGGCGCATGTGTGCATCCTACATCGGGTGTACGCAAATGCAAACATTTGAACCGGAGCCGATAGGACTACGCGAGAACGTTGGTGTGATGAGCGAGTACACGTGTTCAGTGACAGTAGACCAACACGCCCAACAGCAGCTATGTACAGCACGCAGGCCCCAGTGACATAGTTGATTTTCATTTTCGTTTCTGTTGTAGTTCGCATTGTCTCCGCCCAAGCAATCCAAGGTTACAACGTATTACCCTTTGCGCCAATATATACCCCCCCCTCGACAAAATTCTGGATCCGGGCCTGAGCACGTGTGGTATCAAGACAGGACGATCACGAGGTGATGATGACAGGGAGGCCTCGGTGGACCATGCTACGACTCCACGGGTCGTCATCGATTGATTGGTTTATAGTTGGTTTGTCAATTGTTGTTGACAGAATAAAAGGGGGTGGAGAATAACTCTGGTACCAAAAAATTTGACGATCTCCAATCATCACATTGTATGTAAAAGAAATCCGTCAAAAACCCTTGTGTCATTTGCCATAACACGCAAGCGACGGACAGGGGCGATAACTTCATAATGATTTAAAAGAAATCTGTCAAAAACCTTGTCTCTGTCGCGATATATAACGAGCAATTTTTGGATATTCCTGTGACTACAATTTACCTTCATTGATTATTTCTTTCTGTTTTGATATTTTCTTTATATTATTTTCATCCATTTTGCTCGCTCTGGATCGTGATCTTGATTCTTCTAATCCACCACGATTCGTAAGGAGTATGGGATCGAGGTCTGTATAACGGCGGAGTACTTGCCGGTCTCTGAATTCCACTTCCATTTGGGACAATGGCTTTGAGCCTGAATAATCTTTTGCCTTTGGTCTTAGGACATTTTTTATGGTGTATCTTGTAGAAGTTGTTAGTCTACCCTCTTTATAAATTATAAAAAGACACAATTGCATAATGTCTGACGTCGTTGGATCAAAAGCCGCTCGTAAGACCCCTGACACGAGCTCCCAAAACAATTGTAGGACATGGAGAGTATAAAAAAACGAAATGAAATACAAATAGGTATTTTAATTAGATTGCTGTCAAATTTATAATATATGACAGAGACAAATCTAGACGATCACAAGGCCAACAAAGCATTTGTACATGGAATATACTACACGTCGGATGTGGCACCGCTTTTCATGTTCGACCGACGACGTTAAGTGCTACAGATCTTTATATAACGTTTTGTAGCAGTAGTAAATGGTTGTTCTGATGTACCGATTTGCTTCTACACGTTTTAATATAATTTCATCAGAAAGCCATTGACGTGTTTTAATATAGTTTCATCAGATGTAGAAGCAAATCGGTGGTATTTTTATATGCTATACTATTATATAAAGTTTTCCATATCTAGGACTATAGACGCAACTACCAGTTCGTAACTATAAATTCAACTTACGTCTAGGGTGGGAAACACAGTAAGGTTCTTTACATGATCGATCTTTTGTAAAATAAAAAAAAAATAAAAAATCATAATAATGATCAAACCATTTTACTGATGTGTGTGAAGTGCATCGAAACATTATGTGTGTACTACTCGTTTTGCACATAAAATAATAATGATCATTCCAAAGGTAGATTTGTTATCAAAAGTACGTCGTGGTTTACTTATTTCGTCTAATAATATGTACCTGATCAGATATAATATTTTCAGTAAACTGATAATGTACAAACATCAATCCAATCAGTCAGGGGGTAATTGGTGGTTGAAATATTGCTAGACGCATGTAGGCACTGCCGATCCAAGGCACAGTGTGGGGTGGTAATCGGTCCGCCTTTGGTCGTTTTCGTGATATTCGGGGTCAAAAGTCAAAGGAGGTCTTTCATTTATGATGAACACGGCTATTTTGAAACTGACATATGGTTATTTTGTGACTGGCATGTGATATATTACGACTGTCGAGTGTTATTTTAAGACTGCCATAAGTTTTTGTCGGTGCGTTGTCAAAGTTATAGCTACAGTGCAACAACGTATGGGAGATTATATTGCTGATCATTTTCGTAAATCAATCGGTTCGGAAAATAGAACACGAGAACACGTTTCGAGGTCACTCCTCACTTACAGACAAATCAAAATACGTGTTATAGTTCATTTAACGACTACTTACCATAACAAACTCCCTTGAAACATCTCTCATAACTTGAACAGTTAGTTTTTCCACATATTATTCCTAGTATAATAATAATAATAATAATAAACAATTTGTATAGCACTGAATGTTCCAGCTAAAGCTGCCACAGGACGTTCTTTACAAACAAAATACATGTAAAGTAAAAAATGATTTTAAAACATTAAAAAAAAAAATAAAAGTCAACATGCTCACAGTTTAAAAACACGTTTAAAATGTTCAGTCTTAACATTCTTTTTAACACAGCAAAATTATTTGATTTGTTTTACTTGACCGGGTAATTCCTCGTTTAAGCAGACAGCAGAGGCGTAAACTAAGGCCAAACATAATAACGATTCAACCTGTTTTACCGTATCACAAGAGTTTTAGTGAGTACAACGCTGGCTCGCTAGCCAAGAAGTATCGGTCCGCTTCCAGTGTTGGTCGAACAGGTTATTTGGAATTTTTCGACGTGATCCCCGTAGAATGTTAAATAATCGTTATCAGTTGGTATTCGAATAAGGGTCTCAGCCCGGGCATAATTTCCCTCATATACTATTCAAAAAAAGTAGGGGATATTTGATTTTTAAGTGTTATTAAAGTCACCTAATGAAACTGACGAAGAAACAAATGCCAAAATGAAATGAAGTTCACATTCATCGATTTATTCCAAATGATCGTTAGACTAAGTAAGGCACAGGCTGACCATTATAAGGGTAAAATGATACCCGGGGTCAAACAGCAAAGTTACCACAGCATCACAACAAAGTCAGTAACAGGTAAATCCTCTTCTGTTTGCCAAACAAGCATTGATCCGACGTGGCATACTCCTAATGAGACGTCTAAGGTCATTTTGGTCCAGATTGTCCCATTCCTGTTTGCAACGCAGCAGCATGTTCTTGGACATTGGCAGGACGTTGTTGACGTTGACGTAACCTCTGTCCAAGCATGTCCCAAACATGCTCGATGGGGGAGAGGACGGGACTCAGTGCTGGCCAAGGTAATGTGGTGATGTTCTGTTGTTGGAGCCTCCCCATACCATAACAGAACCACCCCAAATCGATCATGTCTGATAACGTTAACGTCTTGGAAGCGCTTGTTTCGACGACGCCACACCCTACTACGTCTGTCAAAAAAAATCAACAGTGAACCTTGACTCATCTGAAAACATCACATTGCTCCAGCGTCGATCATCCCAGTGTTGACGATCCCTACACCAACGACGTCTTGTCTGAATGTGATGATCTCTCAAACAAGGGATCACGCGAGGACGTCGGGCGCGAAGGTGACCCCTATGCAGTCGATTCCGAATCGTCTGGCCACTCACTCTCACACCAGTGTCTCTTTGAAGACGAGCGCTGATCTTATTTTCTGTGATGAAACGATTTCTCAAGGCCAAGGTACGGATAAATCGATCCTGGGCTTGAGTTGTCGCCCTTGGTCGACCTGAGCGTGGTCTGTCCTGTACAGATTATGTATCACGGTATCTGGACCATAGCCTGCTTATGACAGACTGAGAAACATACATCGTCCGCGCCACAACCGCCTGTGTTGTGCCGATCTGTAGCATGCCAAGGGCACGTAATCTTTCATTTTGGGTAAGCCGACGCATATCAAAATTTGTTTTCTGGTCACTAAAACAATTAAACTGATGTTTCGACCCTGGAATTCAATGCCACAATGACTGTAACATTCAAAGTCAGAGTCGTGCAAATCTTGGGTTGGACCCCCATGATGATCCCAAGCATCACATGCATTCCATGCGGTAGCTATTGGTGCGTTTGGGCGTCACATGTAACTGGAAATGTTTCTTCTGTTAGGTTCTATAGTGACTTTTTTCGTAGTCATTTGCATATTATAGTATTATGCCTCCAAAATCAAATATCCCCTACTTTTTTTTAATAGTATAGCACATTGTATGTCGTATGCCCGTCTTCATTAATTCATTGGTTAAAACTCCATTTCCTTTTATGGGTAGTGATCTGCAGTGTATTGGATCAAAATATAGACATTTACCTGGACCATTGCACATACTCAATTGACAGTCTCTTCCATCTTCACAATCCACAATACCACATCTAGTTCCTGAAATATTATTTAGCATGGCTTCAATACAAGCTGGGGTAGTCTTTCCCCTGGGTTAAGATAAAACAATTCGAGAGGAAGAACATTAGAATGCCATTCTGTCATGGCTTTAATACAGGATTATGGATGTTCTGGAATGAATATTACGCCCAAAAATCATTACTTTTGATATTTAGAGTTAGCTACCTTGACAACGATTATCATTACACGATACACCTTCAGCACAAAGCTCTTGTCCACACGACAGTCCTGCAATAAACAAGAACAAACAAATTCGTTAAGAATTGTCAGTTGTTTTCTGAACATCTCCGACCAAGACTACTTCCATCAATGTCCTTACCTAACTGCTGACCATCTACAATCTCGGTTATTCAGTCTCTATAATATATCGAAAGCTTTGTTCGCTCAGTGACTAAGCCTCTGGTTCACTTATCAGGAGGCTCACTAAAAATGCATTTGAGCGCCATTTGTAACAAGGGGATCGAAGAACGAGGCTAAACACATTCTACAAGTTTTGTCAAACGGTGAAGCCATATTCTTATCTGGAGAGCATGCGTAATAAATACTATCAGAGTAGACTGAAATGACCAGACGCTAGAGATTGACATTCGACTGAGACTTGTGGAGTATTTCGCAGTACATAACTGATTTGAAAGTAAGAGTAACAACGGAAACTAATGAATGTAAATCAGTTTATATACATTCATATTACATTATTAAATGCGTTGCGACCCATTTGTGTCCAATTTTAGGCGCAATATCACCCTAAGTCCTTGACATTGAAAACACGAATTATCTAAATCAACATCGATTATATCAGAAATAGATGGGCTTCTGAATTCTGATATCCAGCATTTAAGACAAAATAAACATTTTACCACTGGTACAGTTGTGTACCAATGTGTTTCAGCGCCATCTGTAACAAGGTACTCGAAGAACGTGGCTGCACATATTCCACGGTTCATGTCAAAAAACAGTTTACAAAGCTGACCATAGCTACAGTCAATGCCAAAGCAGATAATTTGAAATCGTGGAAACCCTGTGGATTAAGGCAGGGTATAGTGGAGTAAAACGAAATGGGCATACTGGGGATACCGAGGATGTCACTAGGCCGATTAGATAAGAAATTTAGGACATTAACCCCCTTCTATTAATTCGTTCACATTACCTGCATCGACACATTCTTCTACTGCACAGATCTTACCAAGTTCACAGCTGGATGTAGTACAAACGTTTCTCGTCACTTAATAAATATATAAATAAATATATAAATACATAAGGTAAGATATCGTGGAACTTTTAACAGGCAACACAAGTGGCGTGGTCGGGTTGGCCTTTAACTTTCTTCTCTTAAAGAGCCGGGTCGAAAAAAACATACACCTTTGTTGTCTACATCAATTTTTAAAATCCTTAATATTAAAATCGCCCGTGTAACTTGGTAACGGGCTTGTCATGTGAATAATGTCTTAATAAAAATAGGTCAAAATAAAGATCTGTAAAAGGCTGAACTCACTCGGCAATCCTCGACAGATTCCGGACCCCTACATCTAGTCTCGGCTGTATGGCAGTGAGTGATATGTACCTAGGCCCATATATTTGCGATGCAGCTACCGGTTTACTTTAACAGGAAAACCTGACGTTATTACAAACAAACAAGACACCATGGGCGCAGTCATGTTTCATTCGGGACCTTTAAAGTAGTTCCAAGGCACCATGGGCACAGCCATGTTTCACCCGGGACCTTTAAAATAGTTCCAATATGGCGGAATTCGTACTACGGCCAAGACTAGATGTAGGTTCCGGAATCTGTCGAGGATTGCCGAGTGATGCTGAACTAGCTTAAGTCAGCCTTTATTGAAATTTTAGTTAAAATCCGAATGAATAAACAAATAACAAAGCCTCACCTTCGTTGGTTTTTACTTCCAGTTTTCGTTTACTCATGTAACTGCCTCTACTCCACCCATCCCCTCTAATCTTAGTACTAATATCATCTCCTCTACTTGTAGTACTCCTAGCTCTACTCCATTCATCCCCTCTACTTGTAGTACTCCTAGCTCTACTCCGTGCACCCTCTTTACTCTTAGTACTCCTATCTCTACTCCATTCATGCCCTCTACTCTTATTACCATTGTTTCTACTTCTAGCTTTAGTCGTCGCTGATTTTGTGTACGATACGTCTGAATCCGAAACGTGGTCGCTGTCCAAAAACTCTTCGGATCGTCTGAATCGTTTCAGTTCGTCTGACTCCGAAATGCATTTGACTAAAGTTACAGCAACCAACATGAAAACAACCAGAAACCGCATCTTTGATTTCTAGAAGATATCGATATTCCGGGTATGATAAGTAAGGTTGAATTGTGCAGATTTGAACATTCAAGGCGTCTGTTATACAACCATCTGACAACAGATGTGCTTGATATTATATGCTTAATGTTATATTGAAAATTTTATTACAAGAATTCAAAATAATTTGATTTTGAGTTTTTGTTTTCAAAGAGATCGGGTATGTTGTATGTTATAAATGGAAATTTTTATGGCAGAAATTCTCTTTGTTTTAAAGTGATGAAAGACAATTTAAAATTGAAGTATGTCCTGCTTTATTTGGATAAGGGGTGAAGAATCGTTTGACTGGCCTCATTATTGACGAATAACGAGAATATGATGTTTCGCTAATGGCCATTCAAATTGATATTCTGGATTGCCAGTAATTTGCTTTTCAAAGAGATCGGGGTTTGTTGGATGTTTTAAATTGGATTTTATATGACAGAAATTTGAAGGCAATTCAAATTGATATTCTGGATTCGGTATTGAAGCTAACCACTACCAGGTTGATTATAACACGTGTAACCATTATGCTGAATAAAAGTTAGTTAAAAGATGTTTTTTCTGGCAGCGTGTCGATTAGGGTTCATATAATTGTGTCATGTGTTGTTCAAATCCAATTACTCCACAATTAGAATAAATGATGCGTAGTGTCCCCCAGTGATCTAATCTAAAGGGGGTGGGTGACCGAATGGTTAGCCTGTGCGCGTTGTATCATTAGGTCTGTTTTTGAATTAATTGAAATAACATAACGCTAACGCTACAATATACGTCCACATTCCTTCTTTGATTGATATGGTACTTTGTCAAGAAGGCTCATGGCGTTTGGTTTGTTAAGCGTTGAGTGTAGTGCATGAACATCAATAGTTGCCGTCCTTAGAGTATACGGAATAAGTATACCAAGATAATAAATTCAGAATTGTAACTTTCAGACGCTAAAGGCAAACATGCGTGTGGCTCTTTCCCTGGGGATCGGGACATTCATCAAATTCAATAGTGGACGCCCTCGGGCTATATGAAATACATATGCCACGTACCACCAAGTCGATTCGTCCCGAATTGCGGCCTGTAAACGACAAACACAAAAAGTGGGCGTGGCTTTCCTCTGGGGGTCGGGACATGCAGTTGTCGCTATAAGGAATACATATCCCAAGTTTAAAGACGATCCATTAAGAATCGTGGCCTGTAGGCAACACACAGACACGAAGTATAAATGGGTATGCGGGGTGGGCAATTACCAAAAAAAACCAAAAAGAGTCATTCTTAAGGTATAAGGAATAGGTAGTCCTGTCAAAGTTTTAAAAGGATTGCATCCTGTAAGCGAACACAAGACACACAAACATTGGCCGTTGCTCTGTGTCAGCCTTAGCGTATAAGGAATACGTATAAAAAAGTTTTCAGGACGATTGATTAAGAATTCTGACCTGTAGGTGACACAAAGACACACTAAATTGAAAACGGGTGTGGCTCTGCACCCCAAACGATAGGGATGTTTCTTAGGGTACAAAGAATAAGTATTCAAGGTTTGAAGATGATAAATTTAATGAGGCGTGGCTCGGCTCCTGGGAGTCGTGCATGCACCAAAAACAATAAGGGTCATCCTTGGGGTATAAGGAATAAGTATACAAAGTTTGAAGAAAATCCAGTACGAATTGCGTCCTGTAGGAAATCCACGGACACACAGACATACATACACAGACATACATACACACACCAACACCGACACAGGGGCAACGACATAATACGTCCACATTATGAATGTGGACGTATAAAAATTGAACCATACGTTAGTACCGAAATCTAATCGACAGCAAAATGGTTCTAGTTGAAAAACAAACCAGACTGTTATTCAAGCAGCGAGGGGGCAATTTTATTTCAATAATTCGCTAGGGGTCTTTAGCAGTGGAAGGAAACCGGAGAACCGGGAGAAAACCCACGAGTGTGGTCAGGCGACCATACCCCTTTTCACGTACAACCGGGGAATCAAAACCAAACCAGTTGAATCAATGACCTTATGATACAGTACGCACGCGCTAACCACTCGGCCATCCAACACAAACTATTAAAGCAGCAAATAACAAGTGCTTCATCTTTTTATTCAGATTCAAATTTAAAGTTGTTTCGGGTATCATTAATCATTATATTTTACAATTTAGTTAAATACGATAGCTAGATAATAACGGAATAATGGGGGGACGCTATCCACAGTAGCATAACATATCAGCTTTTATTGAAAATCAATGCAGATTGACAATAATGAGACAGCGTATTGCTATATAGTTGGTTGGGAATGTATGCTATAGGAATAATAAGATAATGAAACACGAGAGGTGTTACCCATCTAGAGTCAAGGTTAATTTGTTTATTCTCTCAAAGGTCAGTGTCCACTTTTGGGTAATGTTTGGCGTATTTAATCAATTGAATAATTGATAGTAGACCTGTGAGATTATTGTATAAAACTGCAGACCAAAGACTATTGTTTTGTTGCTATAAATATGTACTTAACGTGAAGTCAAAGAGAATTACAAAAATATCCACGTCACTTCTCATGATATGTTTACTCTATGTTAATAACTTCACAGATGTCATCATTTACTAGGGTACCTGACCGTTATAAACATGGTGTGTCCCAACACGTGTTACATTGTTTTAAATTATGTTACAATCAGGTCATCAACAGTCCCGCCATTAAATGTAAACAGGACAAATATGTTGGCTACACCATTTCATTTAGGAGTTATGGAATCGTGGAATTTCAAATGGGCCTTAAACGTTTTCCAATAAACAGATTTCAGTGTATTGAGTGTCATGTACTGTATAAACGACCTCTGTTTCTGGCTAAAGTTTATATGAGATGAGGTTTTTAGAAATAATAGTTTTTAATGCAATTTTATTTGTTTAGTGATTTGTCAACGAACCAAGTGATGCCAGATCTGAACGAAGACTAACGCAACAGCGCCATTGGTCGGTTACAAGCAGGTGGATCCCAGACAGATGTAGCCGGGCTGCTGAATGTTTCCCCTGGTACCATTTCTCGCCTTTGGGATAGGTACCGACAGCGAAGTTCAACACATAAACGCCCAACAAGAGTGACCCTACCTGCCCTTGGTCGTCACTTCCGATTACGTCATTTGCAGAAACGTTCTCAACAGCGACCTCTATAGCAGGAGCAATTGCTCGACGGTGTAGAATCTCTGACCAGAGAATCCGTAAGTGCCTGCATGAAACCAGATTACGAGCCAAACGGTCAGTTAGAGCTGTTGTTTTAAAATACGCCAATACCATCAAATCCGACTCCATTGGGTTCAGACATGACGGTATGGTCACAGCAACACTGAAGAACAGTTTGGTTCAGCTGCGTGTCGCGGTTCCTGTTGCAACGAGGAGATGGTAGAGCGAGGGTATACCGACGACGAAATATCACATTGCGTTTCTTTTTTTGGAAGTGTTTATATTTGACGACTTCAACACGTGTTTAGCAATAACGATAGAAGAACGCGTGGTGGTAAGTTAATAAAAGTAACAAACAACTAACTAATAACAAACTAAAATGGCTGTTTATTTATTACGTTCTGGATAATAGTCCTTTCATATGTGACTCCATCTGAATTCATATGACTGAAATTAAAACGCTATACTTTACTTTACATGGTGTTATAACTTACAAATACAGTCTTCTCACTTCGTTATACTGTATGTTATTATACTAATTACTGATATACAAAATGCAACCAGTTCACTTCGTTATAGTGAATGTTATTATACCAATTACTGATACATTCACGAACATTGTAACGAGTAAATAATGATGGGGTGACATGGCAGTGGGACTTTACATGTAACCCCGTATAAAATGTTCTGGGGTGATATGGCAGTGGGACTTTATATATAACCCTGTATAAAAGTTTCAGGGGAGATGACCACCACTATAGTTCTAATAATATAGTTTTCTAAATTAGAGAAAACAATTAAATGTATACTTACTTTTGCACATTTGTTTTCCACATGATGGACCTGCAAGTCAACAAAATTAAAAAATATAGAATATTAATCGGAATCAAATAGAACGTTATTACAAAAAATAAAACAGAAATAGTTGCAATAAAAAAACAACAGAATTATCATAAAAACTTGTTTATCGTCAGGGGGTCACGATGGCTAAGTAGGTATGACACTGGCTCGCTAAACTGGTAGTCATCAGCAAATAAGATACCAATTTGGGTGACCTCCTGCCATCATTTCAAATTCTTGAGGGCCCCTGATAAATATGCACATCACTTTCTGTCGGATTTAGATAATACGGTGTTTCAAGTGAAAAGTTTCACCTACTGTTAAAGACCCTTCACGCGCAAGTGAATTATCGATATACTAATGATCCATTTCCCTAGTCCCGAAATGACGTTATTCGACGCGAAGCCTGTTTTCTCTTTCGCTCTCATGATTTAGAACCAAGACAGACAGAAATAAATACGGGCTGTTTTTTTGGTACGTCGGGGATGGGGTTGGGGTGGGGTTGCATATTTCCTAGAGCAGGTACCGCCGATGCATTGATCACCATAGCAGTCAGTGTTAGTATAACACGGAACTATAAATAATTATCATTATTTTATATCAACAAAGCAACATGCTGATACCAAAGATATAAGACGGTAACACCATATAGGGATACAATGAACTCAACGGCAGTGCTACCCATGGAACTAACTCCTGTGAGATTAGACAGGTGAGAGGTACAATTTACCTATGCTTAATTGGTTTAGAGAGGAATTAAGAATAATGAAATAAAGTGCTACGTAATTGTGTCGAAGCAGTAGGTTCAGATTTCAACTGATTCAAGATAATGTGTATAAGGACATATTGTCATCATTAGCCCATTCGATACAGAACAGTGGGGTGTTAAAACCCCATATTATTTCATTGGCAAGAACCCATCGAGGAAAACCAAGGAACAGTTGTCAGCAACAAGGTTGGACACATCTGATATTTCGTCACCATGGCATGCCGAGTATCGCGAATCTCAGTTGCTGCCATTGCTACATTATAGTGAATTAGCGCTCATTCACACAATTGTTGGTTTAAACAAGACTAAAGACGGTGGCACGTTTAGATGTCTAAATAGCGATATGGTATGGCCAAGCAGTGAGGTATGACGTTATCAAAAATGAAATCAAATTAAATGGGATGTAACGTCCTACTGCTGTGCCCGACTGGGCTAATGACGACGGGTGAGCGTTTTACGGCCATCTTGAAAAATCGCCGCCATCGTGGATTTCAATTGGCCAATCGGGTAGATTTGATTAGTATCCCTTGGAGAACAAGTGTGCCAAATTTGATGCTTGTATCATCATTTGCACGATTCTGCTGTCATCTGTCCCTCTAATACTGCATCTTTAATATTTTATTGTAACTATTTGTAAACAAACATGCAAGGCTAGCATACCTTGGTCAATCCAAATCATGGCAACGCCTGTAGATAATGCAGTCTTGTGCAGTGTAGCTGAAAAATATAATTAAAGCATAGTTTGTCAGTCAACGGAATTTTCAGTGTAGAACAATTGTCACACTGTGTAGGCGACTATTGCCTACATTGTTAACACAATTTGTGGAGGATGGAGCTGGCCTATATTTGTTTTTCAATATAAGACATAATTGATTTTGTTTCGAGCCCTGGATATTTACTCTGGCATACGAGCATTAGAGATGATTTCCAGAAAACCAGAAAGGATATCCTGATAATACAGACAATATTATAACTATAATTTATACTGGCAATATACTATATACTAACACACTACAAAACACTGACAGGATACTATATACAAGGTCCGTACAAGTACGCTCCGAAGGGTCGGGGGGCTTCTCCCCCAAGAAAATTTTGAAAATTGACAAACGCAAACTCATTTTCCAAGCATTTCAGACCA
This sequence comes from Patella caerulea, assembly GCA_036850965.1. Classification (NCBI taxonomy): domain Eukaryota; kingdom Metazoa; phylum Mollusca; class Gastropoda; family Patellidae; genus Patella; species Patella caerulea. Next base: position 60,228,746 of record JAZGQO010000006.1, on the reverse strand, counting down.
AGCAGAAGAAGGCAAATTTTTGATTTCCCAACACAATTAAGAGAACAGAATGACCTAAGAGCACTATCTTTAGATGGATGTGAGAATTCTCTTGAGTGTCAAAAACAAAAACCTTTTATTCTCCCTGATGAAAATAATGCAAATTATAATATACATACAGTACACGTATTCACAGAATATAGCGAGAGGTAAACGACTATTATCATAAGCCCATGAACCTCACGAGCTTATGATGATATTTGTTTACTTCTGTGATGACAACTGATAATTGTTTACCTCCAAGGATACACTGGCAGCCGAGCCAAGAATTAGAAGGAACAAGCCAAATTCTCGTCACCACCAAAATTGGTCGATTTTAAGCAGATTCCACCAAATTCATTCCATGATAATGTTTTGACGCATTTTTGATCAGCGTTAGATCAAATAATTCAGTAAAAGTACAAATGTCATAAAACGTCCATCATGACCTTATTTTACCTTGTCTCAAAGCAGAAATCGAAAGTGAAACTGAAAGTGAAACCCAAACCTTTGAAGTGATTAATTTTTCGCGAAAAACTCAAAACTGGCAAGTTTTTGGCGATTATTTCGGCGATAATGACTTATGAAGAACTAAGTAGGGGTTAAAAGACGTATTACAATGTGTATAATGAGGTCAAACTCATACAGCTCTTTCCTTGTAGTACTCTTCTTTTATTGTGTTGTTTAAAGTCATTTTTTCCTATCTTTTCTTTCTCCTGTCCCATGCCATGTTCTCTTTTTTTTTCTCTTTTTGTTTATAGGCTTAGGCCCACCTTTTTAATGAGCTTAGGCATGTGGGCCCAGTCCGGCACTAACTATAATATATACTGACAATATAATATATACTGACATTATAATATATACTGACAATATAATATATACTGGCAGGATAGTATATACTATATACGGTATACTATATACTGACACTATACAGGATAGTCTACTAAATACTGACAGGATAGATATATACTGATAATATATATATACTGACACCATAATATACACCGCAACTATATACTGACAATACACTCATAATCTGATACAGTTCACTAATGAAGCTAGGCATATTAGTAATCACCGTCATTAAATCATAATAGTGATCAGTATTCTAAAATAATGTTTATTATAGATAGTCTGACCACACCACGCACCGTAACCTGATTGGTCAGTATCCGGTCGGGTGGGTTAATAATCTGGACGGACATATAGTTGTTGGCCAATCAACTAATTCCAGGTATTATATTTCAGATTAAATTAGGGTCTGGGTTTTGCAGCTTGTCATTATATAATAACAGATTAAGCTTCCCGTGCAGATTGCTTTACCATTCAAAGATCTTGCGTAACTCAGGACAGCTGTGATGATTAATGACTTCCTAACGACTTTTGTCTGTCTGTTAGTCTTGTCATGGTTACCGCCATCTTTTGACCCCCGCGACCTGACTGCTAGCTCTGTGATAAGATTGCTAATTGATTTCATGAGGGTATGCAATGATATATCCTCAATTGCGTAACATCTTATGTGGTGTATATATCTAAGCTCTAACTTTCTAGCCGACGAACAGAAAGGTTTCAGAAAATCTAGATCATGCGACGATCATATTTTTTGTTTTCGATGCCTTCAGTCAACTGAAAATGCCTTTGATTACGTAAGTCGGGGTATATTATTATATAAACTCCGTCTTAAAAATATTGATGGTAGGTTGTATAACCGAATCAAAAGTATGTACTTGAATACATCGGCATGTTTAAAACTTAACAATAATTTATCTGGGTGGTTTAATTGCAAATCAGGAGTTCGTCAGAGCGATAATCTCCCGCCAACTTTATTCTCTCTCTTTATCAACGACTTATGAAAGGGAATCAGCTCGTGTAATATTGGCATTAAAATATCCCATTATAAGTTGGCGACATTACTCTACGCAGATAACATAATGCTTCTCGTGGATAATGAAAAGAGCCTACAGCTATTGCTTGACAAGGATAACGAATAGTACAAAACATCAGAATCCAAATGCATTCACTTCAGGTCGTGAAGAATAACACGAAGTGGCTGTCGACACTGTTGAAAGTTACAAAGACACTTCAATAGTCTTAAGTACTGGTGCTGGACGAGCCATTTGTTCGTTTGCATCAAAACTATAATATACACATTTAAAGAGTTTGATTTTAAAACCTTTATGAAATTATACAAGGCCTGTGTCGTACCTATTACCCACTATAGAGGTGCAATATGGGGATATACATCTTTCAGCCCAGTTGAAATGATACAACACAGGGCTATTTAACAAAATGTTTCGCCTCAAGAATAACATACTGTTAAGTATCATATTAAGCAACTCCCCCAAACTCAGAACCTATGCTGTCTTCCAAAATGAGTTAAAAACCGAGTACTACCTAGTCCGTAATCTTCCCAGAAGTGAACGGTCGCTTCTGGCCCAGTTTAGATGAGGGCGTTTTACCCCTTCGTGTTGATACAGGGCAAATCATTGGCGAAAAGTTCTAAGATCAAACATGCTAAATGTGTTCCATAGAGATCTCCGAGAACACTGGTTTAATATGGAAGGCTATCGCTTGATTTCCTGTTACCGTGCGATGAATATCCTTATAGTGTGCTGGTTTATAGAGTACTAGGTTTCCGTATATGTTAATACGTCACGTGATATCCTACATTTGCATATCAAAGTTGATGCTCTGCGAAAGATGCTATGTAGAAAGTCACTGATTTCATTTAAATTTCGTGTAATTGTATAAAAATAAAGCTGTTGATGACGCAACGGATTGTCTCCTTTTTAACGTTTCTTTGGACTTCCAATAATACTAGTACACAACTAAAAAACCAATCTGTAAATTATGTTAATATTTATATGGCCACAGTTTCATATGCACAGTTTTAGATGCTGGGGATCAAATGATCTTGGTTGAATTCAACTTATGGCCTTACATACACAAAGCGTAACAAAGTTTGTGAGCTTTCTAGTGATGAATTGAGACACGAACCCTATCGATAACCAGCATTCAGCGACCTTCAGTTTCGGAGTTAAGCCCCCCCCCCCTCCCGAAAACACCATGGCATCGATCAAAGATTCCGTTTTAAACGTGTTGGTTTTTAAATTTGGTGCGAAACCTTGGGGTCATGAAACGACAAAACCCATCGTTCTTGAGTTAACAAACTTTTCCAAAAACTTAGTGAACGCGATATAGGTTTCAGGTTCATATTTGATATGGGTCATTGGGACATCTCGTACAAAAATCGGCATAGCAGCCGCTTGTTTACTCGCAATTTCAGAAGGTTTATTCAGACATAGAAGAGTTGATAAAGGCGACGAAAGAAGCTAAATTGATCATATCAAGTTCTGTGTAGTGGGGAATCATGAGTTACGTTTTGGAAAGCCAAGGGGGTGGGGAAATAAAACCTTCAAATAAGCCCCGCTGAAAAATGTGTAAATACCGGATACTGAAATACACGTACCATCGTCTGTACATTTATTATTATTGACACATATTTGACCAGCATCACAGGCAACGCCTCCACAATCTGATGCTGAAAGACAGAAAACAGACAGAAATAGGAACCCACCAAATTGTATATTTTCTTGTTATCATTAAAGAAATATTCACCCTGGGGATGGAGCTGTAATATGAATCTATATACAGGTATTAGACATCGAATATTGGGTTAATAATGGATTGGTCTTTATGTGTTGACACTGCTCCAATATGATAAAATATAATAATTAATGATTTATAACAATTTTATTATTAGGTAGTTAAAATAAGACAGATGGTAGAATGTTACACTGAAGACTAAGAGATTTTACTTACCGCTAGTTCTACACATATATACTATGCATCTACCATGTATCATTTGACACACTGTTTTATCACATACCTGGTCTGTAAAAAATTGATAAGTATTATAGTATATAAATTCTTATCGATAAAATAATGTGTAATTAGGGTTTCACACTGCGAAGCTTGTGTGAAACACTATTGTTTTTGTTAAAATTATTATTCTTATTATTATTAGGCTTTCAGTTTCGTCTGAAAGCCTATTGTGATTACTAAAATTATTATTTATTATTATTATTTTATTTTTCGGGGGAGCCTATTTCTCAGTGTCTGTAACAGATACAGATCTGGGACATAATTTTCTATCAGGAAACCATATGGTGGCTATCCCTTCCACTGTATTTGAAACTTCTGCGCAGACCGAAAGTGGCCGAATTTCGTGCGGTGCCAAATATTTAAAAAACGGCCGTAGATTCGTCAATTCTGTATCTATTTTCATACAAATTACATTTTTGGAAACCCTGAGTCTTTTCTCGGACGATAGCAGTTGAAAATTTTGCAATTTCGAAACTTCGCCGCTGACTTCTAGCGTTCGAAAAATGAAAATATGTTGTTTAAGACACATTTTTTGTTATTTTTCAAAATTTTAAAATTTGACCTACATTTTTGGATACCTGAAGGCAATCCGGTTCCAGTAATATAAGTTTCATTCAGAGTTATCGCCCTTTATTTTTCGATTTTTTTCGAATTTTCTTCACATTTTGTGAGCTTAAGTTTCGTTTTACGGCCAGATCGACGCTTCTGAAATTCCTGGAACATGAAGTAATATGGTCAAACCACCGTTTAAAGCAATTTCAACAACAATCCGTAAACCGGAAGTAGTCGAAATAGTATGCGATATTTTGAAAAAAAAGTGAAAAATGGGTGTTTTGGGTAAAAACACGATTTCTCCGTCCGATATCAACGGATTAAACGAATTAAGGTATCATTTGGTTGGGCGCTGATTGGACCACTGAATGATACCCAATTCGTAAGGATACGATTAGCAGGAAGCAAAATATGGCACGCTGAAAATCAAGTATTTTCTGATTTTTAGCATTTTTGGACGCCTGTATCTCGAAAACTTAACCGCAACTTTTTTTTTAATTTTTTCTATCGAGAGTCCTTTCGGAGGTTTTTTGCATGAAGCCATCCAATAAGACTTTGAAATATCTGGAATAGGTGAAATAACGGACTGAAAATCGAAAAAAGTCGAAAAATCGTGAAATTTTGGAAAATGCTCTACTTTTTTTTATTTTAAGAGATTTTCAAAAAAAGATAGTATATTCAGATAGCTGACCTAATTACGATTCTAACGATGTATAATATAATATGTATGTAGTTTTTGAAATTTAATTTTCGATATTTTAATTTTTTTGCATTTTTGGCACTTTTGAACATAGGATTTCTCAGGGGCATTTTATCTGATCAGATAATGTAATATGTCATTACAGAGCCCTGTGGCTATTTTAGTGCCCAAACCGCCTATTAAAACTATTCCGACAATAATAGCCATACCGGAAGTATTCAAAAAATGAAAAAATAATGTTAAAAACATTGTCGCACTTGCGAAAAACTTGATTTCTCCCTTAGGTAATAGCGGACCAAAAGAACTAAAGTGTCGCTGGATAGCCCTATTAATGGACCATCATATGGTGTCTAAATAATACGTTTTCGATGATTAGTAAATAAATTATTGTATGCCAAAAATCTAGTATTTTCCGATTTTTTAACATTCTGAGACGCCCTTTTCTCGAAAATAACGCCGCAGATTTTTCTTAAACTTTTCTTACTCAAAGTCCTATCGGTTGTCTATATAGTGAATCCAAAATGAAAAGCATTGAAATAATATAAGAGGTCCAAAAATGGCCTCAAACTTTGAAAAAAATTGAAAAATCGTTAAATTTTTGGAAACGCTCTTTAATTTATCTTTTTTTCCAAAACTACTCCATGGATGTTTCTGACACTTCTGGTACAGAAAGTTAAGTATCCAAAGAACTTCGTAAAGCTGTCACGACAATGATCGTAAAACCGGAAGTAGTCGAAAAAATGTCCGATATTTTGAAAATTGTTTTTTTTTTTTTTTTTGCGAAAAACTTTTTTATTTATGAATATTTTTTGATGGTATTTTACACAGGGTTAAAATATCATCCTACTTGAGCAGAAATGATAAAAAAAAATGTCTCGGTAATTTGCGTTAGCCGCCATCGGCACATTTAGTTTTTCGTAACCAGAAAAAACTATTTATTGTTCGATTTGTATAAAACAAAGTTCATATGCTCCGTGGTCCGAATTGCAATTTTTTTTGTTACGGTGAAATTTTTCTGTCGGCAACGGAAGTGACGTAATATTAACAAAAACTACAATTTTGACAGTTCGGTACCACTTTTTGAAAGCAAATATTTTTTTTTTTAAAACTGATATAACTAAAAGGATACACCCTGCAAAGGTGTATAAAATTTTTAGCTCAGATTTTTTAAATTCCAATTTCATTTTCGGGCAATTTCGAATAAAATGTAAAATAAAGTGTAAAATTCAATTATTTACAATTCATTCAGCGTCTTCATATTTTGATATATTTATTTGTGATTTTCATAAACTCGTAGCAATAATCTAGACGAAGAGAATGTATGCGAAAATTAGTTTGAAATATGAGCAGTTGCCGAGAAATATGCAATTTTGCATGCATCACTATTCACGTTATTTTGCCTATAAAAGAGTGAATTATTATTCGATTTGCAATATTTTTTTTCCATTTGATGCCTAATGTCAATGTGGACTAGTTCAAGCCAATTTTACATTTTCACTGTGACCGGAAATGACGTCATTTCTGCAAAAACTGTATTTTTAACTTAAAAAACAAATATTTTATTCAAATGAGTCTGCCTTATAATATTTTTAAAATTATGATATTTGATTACCATCAACGAATAGAATGAAACCATACGACCACCACAAAATGGTTTCTAACTTGTACGGTTACAGAGAAATAGGCGATCTTCTATAAGTCACATTTCAAGGTTTTTGGTCTATAAAAGTGTCGGGGGGTTGGGATGGCCGAGTGGTCTAGAGTGCCGCGCTTCGCCCTCTAGCTGGCCGGTCACCTCTGGCTTGCGGCTGTGGTTTCGAGCCCTGGTGCGAGCGTATGTGGCATGGAGATGGGGGCGCCTTCTCAACCTCGTGGGTTTCCTCCGTGCACTCCGGTTTCCTCCCACTGCTAAAGACCCCTACGCGCAAGCGAATTATTGAAATAAAACTGAAACCATATGTTAGTCCCAAAATGACCTAGTTTGTGTCGAGTGGACGTTAAACCCCATTTCTCTCTCTCTCTCTCTCTCTCTATAAAAGTGTCAATATTATTATTCGATTTTTATCACTTTTTTACCATTTGATGCCTATCAACTAAGTTAACATTTTCAATATCATCGGAAGTAATGTAATTTTTGCAAAAAACGTATTTTTAGCCTTCAAAACAAACATTTTTTTGAAGGGATTTATATTTATCATTTGTTTAACTTTATAACGTCTGACTCTAATGGGCAGTAAGATTGAATCAATACCATCATATTGATATCAAGAAAAGGCTTCTAAAAGGGTCACTTTTAATTATTTTACCTTCTTAATTTCAGTTTATGGGTTATAGGTTAATTTTCCATTGTCCGATATGTATTAAACAAATTTTGTATGTTGCAAATTTTCGACTTATTTTTCACCTATAAAAATTTCTTTCGGCACCGGAAGTGACGTAATTTTGCCATAATTTACAATTTTGACCGCTCTTTTCGCCAGCAAATATTACTTTTACATATGGTAGAGGGTGTCACTGAAGCAAAACAACTAAAGTTTAGTTCGGTAGCTCAATGGGTTGGCTATGGTATAATAAACTTCCTGTATGATTCCTGAAAGCCGGTTCAGTGCTGCTTGCAGGTCTAGTTCTTATTATTATTATTATTCAGATTCCAATTTGAATAGATCTCAGCAACTACGTGTCGCATCGTTACGATCTCTTCGGTTTTACTGGGAAAGTGGGTGTGACTTAGAGGATAAAGCTATTTTGAACGTTCTGCGACAATGCGAAATGTCCGAAATCACCGAAGTTATCGTTTTTGAAAATATTGCAGTAATTTTAACAATAATCATTGGATTTTAACTTTCGATACATTTTGGCATAGCCTGAGACAGGGCACATAGCTACGCTACTTTCGATTTTTGATTTTCGGCAAATCTTCGAAGATATTAGGCGCCAAATTTCGAAAATTTAAAATTTTACAAAAAATTTTTTTATTTATGAATATTTTTTAGTCGTATTGTGCACAGAATTAAAGAGTCATCTGACTAGTGCAAAAATGTTAAAAAAATTTGTCTCAGTAATTTTCCTTGGCCGCCATTGGCTAATTCAGTTTTTCAGTCCTAGATTAATTTTTTATTGTCCGATTTGTATAAAACAAAATTCATATGCTTCGTTGTATCAATTGTCATTTTTTTTATTACCAAAAGTGTTATCTGTCGGCACCGGAAGTGGCATAATTTTACCAAAAACTACAATTTTGACAGTTATTTTCCTACTTCGAAAACAAATATTACTTTTTGGAAAAATTATTTGACTCAAAGAGTGTGCCCTTTCAAGGCGCAAAAAATGTAGGAAGCAGTTTTTTTAATTTCGATTTCACTTTCGAGCAAATTCGATTAAGAGGCTAAAAATGGTGTAAAATTTACCTATTTACAACCTATTCAGGCTTTTCAGATTTTAAAATATTTCTTCGTAACTTTTATAAACTTGTAGCTATAATCCATACGAAGAAAATGTATGTTAAAATTCGTTTGTAATATAAGCAGTTACCAAGAAATGGGCAGTTCTGTACAAGTCACTGTTTTCGTTATTTTGCCTGTAAAATAGTCAATTATTATTGGATTTTTATAAAAGTGACATCATTTGATTCAAAAAGCGTCATATCAAGTTGATTACAATTTAAAATTGACACCGGAAGTGACATCATTTGGTCAAAAACTGCATTTTAAACTTTTTAAATCAATGTTTTATTCAACCAAGAATAACTTAATATGTATTAATAATTTTAACTTTTGGTTTAAATTCACATATAAACAAAACTCATATGGTCATATAGATATCATAAAATTGTTTCTAACTTGTTCGGTTGCCGAGAAATAGACGGTTTTCTACAGGTCACTTTTGAAGGTTTCGGGGCCATAAAAGTGTCAATTATTATTCGATTTTCATAAACGTTACACCGTGTTATACCTACTGCCATTTGGGATTTCATTCAAGTAATTTAAGATTTTCATTATCACCGGAAGTAACGTCATTTTGGCAAAAACTGTATTTTTAGCCTTCAAAACAGATATTTTATTCAAATGAGTCTGTTTTGAAATCTTTTTCAAATTATGGTATTTGATGCTAATCAACAAATAGAATGAACCCATACGATCACACAGATACCACAAAATGGTTTGTAACTTGTACGGTTGCAGAGAAATAGCAGATTTTCTACAAGTCACTTTTCAAGTTTTTTGGTCTTTAAAAGTGGCAATTATTATTCGATTTACATAAAATTTTCACTATATGATATCGTATGCCATTTCTGATTTCATAAGACTAATTGCATTCACACCGGGAGTAATTTAATTTTGTCAAGATCATTTACAAGTAACAAATGTATAAAATGAATTGATATTGCTGGATTTTGTTGATTCTGCGTCAATTTTATTTGTGTGCAATGTTAATTTGGAAATCTGTTTAGTGGTTTCGCTGGTACCGGAAGTGACATATGTTCAAGGGTAACTTGGCACCGGAAGTGACATGTTTAAGGGTAACATGGCACCAGTGAAACCCGTCATTCCTGCATGCAGGTCTAGTTCTTATTATTATTAGGCTTTCAGACTTAAAGCCTATTGAGATTACTAAAATTATTATTAGGGTTTCACACTGCGTAGCTTGTGTGAAACACTATTGTTTTTGTTAAAATTCTTCTTATTATTATTCTTATTATTATTATTTTTTTTTTCCAATTTGCTTATATCTCAGGAACTACTTGTCGGATCGATGCAATGTCTTGAGTTTTACTGCGAAAGTGGGTGTGACTTAGAGATTAAAGCTATTTCCGGCATTCTGCAACAATGCGAAATGTCCGAAATCACCGAAGTTGTCGTTTTTTGAAATATTGCCGTAATATTAACAACAATTGTTGGATTTTGTCGTTTGATAGTTTTTGACATAGCCAGAGACATGGCACATAGCTACGGGTCTTTAAAGTTTTAAATTTCGCCGAATCTTCGGAAAAATAAGGCGCCAAATTTTGAAAATTTAAATTTTGACAAAAAACTTTTTTATTAATGAATATTTTTTAATGACCTTTTACCAAGGATTGAAGGGTCGTCTGATTTGGGCAAAAATGTGAACATTTTTTTTCTGGATAATTTTCCTTGGTCGCTATTGGCTAATTCAGTTTATCGGTTCTATATAAATTATTTATTGTCCGATTTGTATAAAACAAACAGGTCCAAAATGTCATTTTTTTTGTTACCGGCAAAGTTTCCTGTCGGCACCGTAAGTGAGTTAAATTTAGCAAAAACTACAATTTTAACAGTTCGGTACCACTTTTTGAAAGCAAAAAAATTATTTTTTTCAAATCTAATATGACTGAAAAGATGTGCCATATAAAGGCGCACAAAACATCGCGCTCAGTTTTTTTAATTTCGATTTCGTTTTCGGGCAATTTGGATTAAAGGGTGAAAAAAGGTGTCAAAATAAGCTATTTACAACCCATTCAGCGCCTTCATAATAAAAAACATATCTTCGTAACATTCATAATCTCGTAGCAATAACCCATACGAAGAGAATGTATGTGAAAATTAATTTGTAATATGCGCAGTTGCCGAGAAAAAGTCAATTTTGCATGAGTCACTTTTCACGTTATTTTGGCTGTATAAGAATCAATTATTATGTGATTTTCAATTTTCTTTCACCATTGGATGCCTAATGCCATAGTGGACAAGGTCAAACCATTCTACCTCATACGCTGCCACCGGAAATGACGTCATTTGCTCAAAACTTAATTTTTAGCATTAAAAAACAATATTTTATTCAAATGGGTCGTACTTGTTATTTTTTTCAAATTATGATATTTGATTCTATTCATCAAATAGAATGAACCCATGCGATCATACAGATATCACAAAACGGTTTCTAACTTGTAGGTTGCAGAGAAATGGCGATTTTCCACAAGTCACTTTTCGAGGATTTTGGTCTATAAAAGTGTCAGTTATTATTCGATTTTCATAAAATTTTCACCATATGATATCTTACGTCATTTATGATTTCATAGACCTAATTTAACATTTTCAGTATCACCGGAAGTAATTATATTTTGGCAAAAACTGTATTTTTAGCCTTCAAAAGAGATATTTTTTTCAAATGAGTCTGATTTGTAATATATTTAAAATTATGATATTTAGTTCACATCAACTAATAGAATGAACCCATGCTATCATTCAGATACCACAAAAACTTGTACGGTTGCAGAGAAATAGCCGATTTTCTACAAGTCACTTTCCAAGTTTTTTGGTCAATAAAAGTGGCAATTATTTTTCGATTTACATAAAATTTTCACTATATGATATCTTATGCCATTTCTGATTTCATGAAACTAATTGAACATTTTCATTATCACCGGAAGTACTGTAATTTTATCAGGATCAATTACATGTACAAATGTATAAAATGAATTGATAGTGCTGGATTTTTGTTGATTCTGTTTCCCTTTTATTTGATGTGTGCAATGTTTATGTGGAAATCTGTTTATCGGTGCCATTGGTTCAAGGCAAGGGCAACATGGGAGCGAAAGTGACATAAGTTTAAAGTTAACGTGGCACCAGTGAAACCCGTCATTCCTGCATGCAGGTCTAGTTAAGCTTTCATATTACATATGAAAGCTTATTGTTTCTGTTAAGATTATTATTATTTTTTTTTTTTGTGTATTTTCTGCAAATCGGATTTCTCAGAATCTAACCATGGGATCTTTCTGAAACTTTGACCTACCCCCCCAAAAATGGGGTGCGAACGTTGTTTAAATATATTTTCAAAACGTTTTACGAATCCGAAATCACCGAATTTTACGAACGAAAAAACTGACAATGCATAGTCGTAACTTTGTTATCTTTTGACCGATTTTACTAATTCTTTTTTCTTTGAATACCTTTCATCTGCAGTTTCACATTTTCGAATTTCGAAAATTCGTCGCTGTGATTTCGAACCGGAAGTTTAGACCAATTTGACAACTTCTTTAATAGTTGTACGATTTTCATGAAATTTAGTATACAAGTAGATCTTACCGATGTGACTTCAAAAATATAATTAGAAATTTTCTAAATTATCTCCCCTTGGTGAAATTAAAGATCAAAATTTTCAAAAAAATCGTCGAAATATAGGTCAGAATGACCTAAAAAAAATTTTCGATACTCGACAAGTAATTACTGATTACTACACAAAATATGGAGTTTGTCGATCGAACCGGAAGTGCCACCATCTTGAAACGTGAAAAAACAATTGAACTTTTGCGATATTGCACTTACAGACACGGGAGTTATATTTTCTGAATCCTTGAAGGATGGCCCAAAAATCGTAGGGAGCAGAATTTTGATTTCGGTCACGTGATGGTCACCATTTTGAATTGAAAATGAAAAGTAGTAGCAATTTGAAGGGCCGAGACTTTGAAACACAATAACTCTCCTTCTAATTGAGCTAGAATGTTCAAACTTGGTGTAGACGTTCACTAGGTCAATGTCATGATTGAGTTCAAAGATGAGCATTTTCTGCCTAGGGTAAGCAGAGATAGGCATGCTGATTTGTTGATTCTTTAGGGCACGATAACTTCGGTTATAATGAAGGGAGGGCTGTGAAACTTTTGTCAATAGAGAGTCCAATAGCTAGCCTGTTGTGTGAAATCATTGTATCATTTATTTTAAATATCAGGGATAGGCGAAAAAAAGAGATTGAAAATCCAAAAAGTCGTATTTTTACAATTTGGAGCATGTTTAGAGGTCTTTCTCGTAAAGTAAACTTAATATTTTTTGGGAACTTCTTCTACAAAGAGTCTTATGGGTAGTCTTTTGTATAAAACCATCGATCAACAATCCAACATATCAGGAGTAGAAGAACAAAAGGATCGAACATTGAAAACGGCACCCTTTCATTGTTAAGCAAAACATGCAGTGTGGGTGGCTACAATCTGCACATTTAGTCATCGTATAGAGCTTATTCAACAGTATCGAATTCCAACTGCTAAGGGATCTTTTACGTGCACTCCAATGTGTACACGGCGGGTGGGGGGACACGCCAGAAAATCGAGATGAACTTTCTCGGACAATGCAGGGATCGAACACCCGACCTCCTGGCTAGCAGGCCAACGCCTTAGCCACATAGTGTGGACACCCATCGTACATTTCATCCGTCAAATCAAAGCATTTCATTGCATTAGACCAATAATTAATTATTCTTAATTGAAAACTTTATTTTAATATTAGTCTGGCATTATTAAATCCTAATTTTATTGGTCTTATTTAAAATTAAACTTTCATTTAACTATGAACAACCCTTAACGTGTCTCTTTAAAACATAAAAAAATACTCTAAAACAGTAGCTCAACCTTTTGACCTAAACTCATTAATTTACCATTTTTTGTGAGCCACTTGTTATTTTTCCTATGACATATTACACGTGTCTGATTTTAAAGGGGGGTTGGGTGGCTGAATGGTTAGCACGCGCGCCTGTCATTGAGTTAACTAGCGTGTTTTCGAATGCCCGGTTGTACGTGACAAGGAGTAAGGTCGCCTGTCCAACCTGCCATTTTTAATTTTTTTTTCCCGCCATTTTCATACCATTTTCTCATCCGTCTAATTACAGTAATACAAGTTTCAGTTATTTCCCTTTAGTTTTCAGATTATTGTTATGCCTGGGTGCAATGTTTCATACTATATTTAGACTTGTAACTTCGCGAGTTTTTGACCAATTTTAATAATTTTTTCTTCTTATCCTTTTATTTAGGATATTTGATACAATCAATGACACGTGACGATGAATATGAAAGCTTTCATATCTGCATGGGACAGTAGCAAATCTAGTTAAGCTTTCATATTACATATGAAAGCTTATTGTTTCTGTTAAGATTATTATTATTTTTTTTTTTTGTGTTTCTCCTGCAAATCGGATTTCACAGAATCTAGCCATAGGATGTTTCTGAAACTTTGACCTACCCCCCCCCAAAAATGGGTGGTGGCTGTTGATTAAATATATTTTCGAAACGTTTTGCGAATTCGAAATCACCGAATTTTACGAACGGAAAAATTAACAATGCATAGTCGTAACTTTGCTATTTTTTGACCGATTTTACTAATTCTTTTTTCTTTGAATACCTTGAAAAAAATCATTTTCATCTGCAGTTTCACATTTTCCAATTTCGAAAATTCGTCGCTGTGATTTCGAACCGGAAGTTTAGACCAATTTTACAACTTCTTTAATAGTTGTACGATTTTCATGAAATTTAGTATTTAAGTAGATCTTACCAATGTGACTTCAAAATTATAATGAGAAATTTTCTAAATTATCTCCCCTTGGTAAAATTAAGGATCAAATTTTTTAAAAAAATCGTCGAAATATAGGTCAGAATGACCTGAAAATTTTTTTTGATACTCGACAAGTAATTACTGATTCCTATACAAAATATGGAGTTTGTCGATCAAACCGGAAATGCCACCATCTTGAAACATGAAAAATCCCTAAGGCTTTTTTGCTATCTTACTTACAGACACGGGAGTTATATTTTCTGAATCCTTGAAGGATGGCCCAAAAATCGCAGGGAGCAGAATTTTGATTTAGGTCAACTGATGGTTGCCATTTTTAAGTGAATATGAAAAGTAGTAGCAATTTGAAGGGCCGAGACTTTGAAACACAATAACTCTCCTTCTAATTGAGCTAGAATGTTCAATCTTGGTGTAGACATTCACCAGGTCAATGTCATGATTGAGTGCAAAGATGAACATTTTCTGCTTAGGGTAAGCAGAGATAAGCATGCTGATTTGTTGATTCTTTAGGGCACAATAACTTCGGCTATAATGAAGGGAGGGTGATGAAACTCTTGTCAATCGAGAGTCTAATAGCTAGCCTGTTGTGTGAAATCATTGTATCATTTTTTTTAAATATCAGGGGTAGCAGAAAAAAGAGATCGAAAATCCAAAAAGTCGTATTTTTACGATTTGGAGCATTTTTAAAGGTCCTTTTCTCTAAAGTCAACATAATATTTTGGGGGAACTTCTTCTACAAAGAGTCTTATCGGTAGTCTTTTATATGAAACCATAGATCAACAGTCCAAAATATCAGGAGTAGTAGAATAAAAGAATCGAAAATTGAAAACCGCACCCTTTCATTGTTAAGCAAAACATGCAGTGTGGGTGGCTACAATCTGCACATTTAGTCATCGTATAGAGCTTATTCAACAATATAGAATTCCAACTGCTAAGGGATCTTTTGCGTGCAATCCAATGTGTACACGGCGGATGGGGGGACACGCCAGAATATCGAGATGAACTTTCTCGGCCAATGCAGGGATCGAACACCCGACCTCCTGGCTAGCAGGCCAACGCCTTAGCCACATAGTGTGGACACCCATCGTACATTTCATCCGTCAAATCAAAGCATTTCATTGCATTAGACCAATAATTAATTATTCTTAATTTAAAACTTTATTTAATATTAGTCTGGCATTATTAAATCCTAATTTTATTGGTCTTATTTAAAATTAAACTTTAATTTAACTATGAACAACCCTTAATTGGTCTCTTTAAAACAATTAAGTACTCTAAAACAAAAAACAAAACAAAATATCAATAAGCGGGTCAATTCAGGTAAGTATAACTACGGGTTCTGTCCACCTTCTCTCGTAAGTATAACTACGGGTTCTGTCCACGTTCTCTCGTCTACGGCCACACCACGTTGAAAACACCAGTTCTCGTCCGATCACTGAAGTTAAGCAACGTCGGGCCCGGTCAGTACTTGGATGGGTGACTGCCTGGGAACACCGGGTGCTGTAGACGCCTTTTTAAAACCGACCCCCCCCCCAAAAAAAAAAATAAAATCAATAAACGGGTCAATTCAGGTAAGTATAACTACGGGTTCTGTCCACCTTCTCTCGTCTACGGCCACACCACGTTGAAAACACCAGTTCTTGTCCGACCACTGAAGTTAAGCAACGTCGGTCCCAGTTAGTACTTGGATGGGTGACCGCCTGGGAACACCGGGTGCTATAGACGCCTTTTTAAAACCGACAAAAACCGCCCCAAAAATCAATAAGCGGGTCAATTCCGGTAAGTATAACTACGGGTTCTGTCCACCCCCTCTCGTCTACGGCCATACCACGTTGAAAACACCAGTTCTCGTCCGATCACTGAAGTTAAGCAACGTCTGGCCCGGTCAGTACTTGGATGGGTGACCGCCTGGGAACACCGGGTGCTGTAGGCGCCTTTTTAAAACCGACAAAAATCAAAAAAAAAATCAATAAGCGGGTCAATTCAGGTAAGTATAACTACGGGTTCTGTCCACCTGCTCTCGTCTACGGCCACACCACGTTGAAAACACCAGTTCTCGTCCGATCACTGAAGTTAAGCAACGTCGGGCCCGGTCAGTACTTGGATGGGTGACCGCCTGGGAACACCGGGTGTTGTAGACGCCTTTTTAAAACCGACAAAGCCCCCCCCCCCAAAAAAAAAATCAATAAGCGGGTCAATTCAAGTATGTATAACTACGGGTTGTGATTTAAAAGTATTTATTCAGAATTCTTATATACAACGATGGAGGGAATAATATGAATAAATTGGATACAGTAACAAGCAACTAAATGCTTATATAAAACTGCTTCCAGAATAGTATGTATGTAATAGTTATTAGCACACTTTCCGAGGTGTATCGGTGAATATCAGGACAGTTTTGGTCGGGGGCTCAGCCGAGGCGGAGCCGAGGCGGCCCACGACCAAAACTGTCCTGATATTCACCGATACACCGAGGAAAGGTGCTAATAAGTTACTTACATCACATTGCTATCGAGTATTGTGAAGCAAAATGTGAAAAATAGTATTTATTATCGAGTCGTTTCAACCGAAAAGTGACAAATAATTTCAGCTCTTTTATTTATCCCTTTCTGTGCCTCACGTTACATTTCATGGTAGTATTTACACGTGCGTCTTGTTGTGAAACCCCGAGCGTGAAACAGACACGTGTTTGTTTAGACCACATCGTCAAAACAATTTGTCTTTGGCGTGGAGGACTGCGATGATATTAAATGTAGTGTAAAGGAAATTCGAAACGTGGGTCATTCCTGATGAAAGTATGCATCGGCGCATAGTTCGTCCGTTGAAATTTAATGGTAATGAAATTTATAACTTTCTAGGCGTTTTTTTTTATATCCTGCTTATGTTCAAGGCTTGTGAAGTGTCTAGCAAGAGAATCACAATTAGTTAAAATAATTATTCAATATTCTCATTTATATGTTTTGCATAATAAATCAAACCAAATTATGGAATAGATGCCAATTGATATGTGTAATAGTTGTTTTTTGTAATATGTTGTTATGTTGATTTTATGTCATTGCATATATTTTTGCACTGCCATGTAGTTCCTACCGGTTTGTTTTGTTACTATGATTTTGATTAGTTGTCTCATGTACTTTAGCCTAGTGCAGTACGAAACAAGTAGATATCATTGCGATCTGGGTCGGACTAAACGTCCGCTTCTTATAGCTTGATAAGTTTCTTAAACGGTATAAAAGTATCCGTGTATCAGAAATGAACAGTACTCTTTATCGAAAGTGTACTGTTCATTTCTGATACACGGCTACTTTTACGCATGTATTGGAAATGAACAGGACAGTTTCATCAAAGGTTGCCATTGGCAACGAGTAGAAGTGGGATGTAATGAATATAAATTAGATTAGGGTTTCATAGTTAACGGTGGAAAGAAGAAAATGTGTTGAGTAAAAAAAAATAAGGAAAATCGAATAAAATAAGAGAAAGAAAAAATTGTAGCGAAGGATAGGGACATTGATGTAGGGGGGGGGGTGAATAGAGATTTGAATTAGAAAGTAGTTTGGGACGCAACGCCAGAAAACCCAAAAAGCAAAACACGCACCAAAAGCTTGTAAGAATACTTTTATTTTAGCAGTTTCAATGTTATTGATTACACATTTCTCGCGTGACCCTGGGTTACCTATGGATTGTGCAAAGGAGATTAGGAGGTGATCAAACTAGTAATAACCATTTTTCGCATATACAAGTTGTAATGGTGATTTGCAGAGCGGGGGCACATTCATTTCCGAGATTTGAAGCGTTTGGTTAGAGCTATATATTGGTGAACTACTGAAAGTACAGACACATTTTTAATTTTAGGAAGATTGTCAATCCCAAACAAAAGTGAATTAATATTCTTGAAATGGTCATCCAATGTATCGATAGTGAGTCTGCGTTGGTCTATAAAAAGGCGACACTGAAAGAAATAATGTTCACTAGATTCACATCTGTTTCCGCATAAACAGGATGGATCGTCAGATACATACATGAGGTATTTATGATGATTTAGGTCAGATTTAGAGTTGCGTAATTTAGAAAGAATAATTTGTAACGACCTGTCACCAAAATTGAAGAGATCATTGTATTTAGGTTTGCCATATGTTTTTCTAATTTGAAATTTGAATGAAGAGATTGAATTTGAAGCTTTGACGTTTTCATCAAGACGATTCCATTCTTGTACTGATGATGGGAAAAACGAGTTTTGATAAAGATTAGATTTACAGTTAATACTCATTAGATTATTGGAGTTTCTGAGTTGATATGGTTTACTGGACGCTATAGATTGGGGGACTAAATCGAATAGATACGAGGGTGTTTGAAGATTGATAATTTTGAAAAATAAAACCATTTTATGTTCGTAGCGTCTTTTTAAAAGAGAGGAGAATCCAGATTCATTATAAAGTAAATTATGAGAAGTACCACGAGGAAGGCCTGTAATAGTTCGAATAGCGTCTAAATGTAGCGATTCTAGTTGGTCACTTTTTTCTTTAGTACAGTTGTTCCAGACACAATCAGCAATTACCGGTTCTGTCCACGGGTTCGTCCGATCACTGAAGTTAAGCAACGTCGGGCCCGGGTAGTACTAGGATGGGTGAACGCCTGGGAACACCGGGTGCTGTAGACGCCTTTTTGCCCTAAACTCATTAATTTACCATTTTGTTGTGAGCGGCTTGTTATTCTTCCTATATGACATATTGCACGTGTCTGATTTCAAAGGGGGGTTGGGCGGCTGAATGGTTAGCACGCGCGCCTGTCATTGAGTTAACTTGCGTGTTTTCGAATGCCCGGTTGTATGTGACAAGGAGTAAGGTCGCCTGTCCAACCTGCCATTTTTAATTTTTTTCCGGCAATTTTCATTTCATTTTCTCATCCGTCTCATTACAGTAATACAAGTTTCGGTTATTTCCCTTTAGTTTTCAGATTATTGTTATGCCTGGGTGCAATGTTTCATACTATATTTAGACTTGTAATTTTGCGAGTTTTTGACCAATTTTGATATTTTTTTCTTCTTATCTTTTTATTTAGGATACTTGATACAATGAATGACACGTGATGATGAATATGAAAGCTTTCATATCTGCATGGGACAGTAGCAGATCTAGTTATTATTATTATTATTATTTACCGCGGGAGCCTAGATCACCATGATCGAAAACAGATATCGATCTGGAATTAGATTTTCTGTCGGGAAACCATGTGGTGGCTACTTGATAAAATATTTTTGAAATTTCTGCGCATACCGGAAATGACCGAACTTTGTATTTTGTCTAAAAATTGAAAATAGGCCATAGTTTCGTCAATTGTTTATCCATTTTCAAGCAAATTACCTTTTTGGAATCCCTGAATCTTTTCTTAGACAATGGCTATCTCACATTTTTCGATTTCGAACATTCGTCTATGACTTTTAGCGTTCGAAAATTGAAAACATGTTGTTTACGAGACAATTTTTGTTATTTTTCAAAATTTTCAAATTTGACCTATATTTTTGGATACCTGACGTCTATGCAATTCCAGTAATATAAGTTTCATTCAGAGTTATCGCCCTTTATTTTTCGATTTTTTTCGAATTTCCTTCCCATTTTGTGAGCTCGGGTTTCGTTTTATGGCAGAATTGACGTTTCTGAAACTTCTGGAACATGAAGTTATAGTCCAATACCAACGAATAAAGCAATTTCGACAAGAATCCTTAAACCGGAAGTGGTCGAAATAATGTGCAATATTTTGAAAAAAATGCAAAAAATGGATATTTTTGGGAAAAACGCGATTTCTCCACCCGATATAAATGGATTAAAGAAATTAGGGTACCATTGGACTGCACTAGGATTGCACTATCGTATGATACCAAATTTATACGGATACTGTGAACAGGCAGCAAAATATGGCACGCTGAATATCAAGTATTTTCTGATTTTTAGCATTTTTGGACGCCTGTATCTCGAAAACTACTCCAGCGATTTTTATGAAACTTTCTCTATCGAGAGACCTTGTGGTAGTCTTAAGTACGAAACATTCCATTACGACTTTGAAATATCTGGAATAGGTGAAATAACGGGCTGAAAATCGAAAAAAGTCGAAAAATCGTGAAATTTTGGAAAATGCTCTACTATTTTTTTATTTTAAGAGATTTTCGAAAAAAGGTTGTATTTTCAGATAGCTGACCTAATTACGATTCTAACGATGTATAATATGTATGTAGTTATTGAAAGTTAATTTTCGATATTTTAAATTTTTTGCATTTTTCTCACTTTTGGACATAGGATTTCTCAGTGGCATTTTATCTGATCAGATAATGTAATATATCATTACAGAGCCCTATGACTATTTTAGTACCCAAACCGGCTATTTAAACTATTCCGACAATAATAACCATACCGGAAGTATTCAAAAAAATAAAAAAAAAGGTTAAAAACATTGTCGCACTTGCGAAAAACTTGATTTCTCCCTTAGGTAATAGCGGACCAAAAGAACTAAAGTGTCGTTGGATAGCCTATTAATGGACCATCATACGGTATGTAAATAATACGATTTCGATGGCAAGGAAATAAATTATTGTATGCCAAAAATCCAGTATTTTCCGATTTTTTAACATTCTGAGACGCCCTTTTCTCGAAAACGACGCCTACGATTTTTCTCAAACTTTTCTTACTCAAAGTCCTATCGATTGTCTATATAGTGAATCCAAAATGAAAAGCATTGAAATAATATAGGTGGTCCAAAAATTGCATCAAACTTTGAAAAAAATTCAAAATTCGTTAAATTTTTGTAAACGCTCTTTATTAAGCTTTCATATTACATATGAAAGCTTATTGTTTCTGTTAAAGTTATTATTAAGCTTTCATATTACATATGAAAGCTTATTGTTTCTGTTAAAGTTATTAAGCTTTCATATTACATATGAAAGCTTATTGTTTCTGTTAAAGTTATTATTAGGGTTTCACACTGCGTAGCTTGTGTGAAACACTATTGTTTTTGTTAAAATTATTATTCTTATTATTATTATTATTATTATTATTATTATTATTATTCAGATTCCAATTTGAATAGATCTCAGCAACTACGTGTCGCATCGTTACGATTTCTTCGGTTTTACTGGGAAAGTGGGTGTGACTTAGAGGATAAAGCTATTTTGAACGTTCTGCGACAATGCGAAATGTCCGAAATCACCGAAGTTATCGTTTTTAAAAATATTGCAGTAATTTTAACAATAATCATTGGATTTTAACTTTCGATACATTTTGGCATAGCCTGAGACAGGGCACATAGCTACGCTACTTTCGATTTTTGATTTTCGGCAAATCTTCGAAGATATTAGGCGCCAAATTTCGAAAATTTAAAATTTTACAAAAAACTTTTTTATTTATGAATATTTTTTAGTCGTATTGTGCACAGAATTAAAGGGTCATCTGACTAGTGCAAAAATGTTAAAAAATTTTGTCTCAGTAATTTACCTTGGCCGATATTGGCTAATTCAGTTTTTCAGTCCTAGATTAATTTTTTATTGTTCGATTTGTATAAAACAAAGTTCATATGCTTCGTTGTATCAATTGTCGTTTTTTTTATTACCGAAAGTGTTATCTGTCGGCACCGGAAGTGGCATAATTTTACCAAAAACTACAATTTTGACAGTTATTTACGATCTTCATAAACAAATATTATTTTTTTGAAAAATTATATGACTCAAAGAGTGTGCCCTTTCAAGGCGCAAAAAATGTAGGAAGCAGTTTTTTTAATTTCGATTTCATTTTCGAGCAAATTCGATTAAGAGGCTAAAAATGGTGTAAAATTGTCCTATTTACAACCTATTCAGGCTTTTCAGATTTTAAAATATTTCTTCGTAACTTTTATAAACTTGTAGCTATAATCCATACGAAGAAAATGTATGTTAAAATTCGTTTGTAATATAAGTAGTTGCCAAGAAATGGGCAGTTCTGCATAAGTCACTGTTTTCGTTATTTTGCCTGTAAAATAGTCAATTATTATTGGATTTTTATAAAAGTGACATCATTTGATTCAAAAAGCACGTAGCGTCATATCAAGTTGATTACAATTTAAAATTGACACCGGAAGTGACATCATTTGGTCAAAAAATGCATTTTACACTTTTTTAAATCAATGTTTTATTCAACCAAGAATAACTTAATATGTATTAATAATTTTAACTTTTGGTTTAAATTCACATATAAACAAAACTCATATGGTCATATAGATATCATAAAATGGTTTCTAACTTGTTCGGTTGCCGAGAAATAGACGGTTTTCTACAGGTCACTTTTGAAGGTTTCGGGGCCATAAAAGGGTCAATTATTATTCGATTTTCATAAACGTCACACCATGTTATACCTAATGCCATTTGGGATTTCATACAAGTAATTTAAGATTTTCATTATCACCGGAAGTAACGTCATTTTGGCAAAAACTGTATTTTTAGCCTCCAAAACAGATATTTTATTCAAATGAGTCTGTTTTGAAATCTTTTTCAAATTATGGTATTTGATGCCAATCAACAAATAGAATGAACCCATACGATCATACAGATACCACAAAATGGTTTCTAACTTGTACGGTTGCCGAGAAATAGCCGATTTTCTACAAGTCACTTTTCAAGTTTTTTGGTCTTTAAAAGTGGCAATTATTATTCGATTTAACGTTTTTATTTATAAATATTATTTAGTCGTGTTGTGCACAGAATTAAAGAGTCATCTGACTAGCGCAAAAATGTTAAAAAAATTTGTCTCAGTAATTTTCCTTGGCCGCCATTAGCTAATTCAGTTTTTCAGTCCTAGATTAATTTTTTATTGTTCGATTTGTATAAAACAAAGTTCATATGCTTCGTTGTCCCAATTGTTATTTTTTTTATTACCAAAAGTGTTATCTAGCAAATTGGATTAAGGGGTGAAAAAAGGCGTAAAATTGACCTATTTACAACCCATTCAGGCTTTTCAGATTTTAAAATTTTTTTACTTAACTTTTATAAACCTGTCACTATAATCCATACGAAGAGAATGTATGTTAAAATTAGTTTCTAATATAAGCAGTTGCCGAGAAATGGGCAGTTTTGCATAAGTCACTGTTTTCGTAATGTTGCCTGTAAAATCGTCAATTATTAATGGATATTCACAAAAGTGACACCATTTGATTCAAAAAGCAAGTGTGCGTCATATCATGTTGATTACTATTTAAAATTGACACCGGAAGTGACGTCATTTAGTCAAAAACTCAATTTTTAACTTTTAAAATCGATCTTTTTTTCAACCAAGAATTATGTCACATGTAATAATAAAATTAACTTTTGGTTTAAATTCACATATTAACAAAACTCATACGGTCAAATAGATATCATAAAATTGTTTCTAACTTGTTCGGTTGTCGAGATATAGGCGATTTTCTGAAAGTCACTTTTGAAGGTTTTTGGCCCATAAAAGTGTCAATTATTATTTGATTTTTATAAAATTTTCACCCTTTGAAGCCTAATGTCATAGACGATGTTATAAAACTAATTTAACGTTTTCATTATCACCGGAAGTAGCGTCATTTTGGCAAAAACTGTATTTTAAGCCTTCAAAACCGATATTTTATTCAAATGAGTCTGATTTGTAATGTTTATACAATTATGATATTTGATTCCAATCAACAAATAGATTAAACCCATACGGTCATATAAATACCAAAAAATGGTTTCTAACTTGTACGGTTGCCGAGAAATAGACGATTTTCTACACGTCACTTTTCAAGGTTTTTGGTCTATAAAAGTGGAAATTATTATTCGATTTACATAAAATTTTCACCATATGATGCCTTATGCCATTTCTGATTTCATAAGACTAAGGGAACATTTACATTATCACCGGAAGTACTGTTATTTTGTCAGGATCAATTACATGTAACAAATGTATAAAATAAAATTGCTGGATTTGTTTGATTCTGTTTCCATTTTATTTGATGTGTGCAATGCTTATGTGGAAACCTGTATATTGGTTTCATTGGTACCGGAAAGGACATATGTTCAAGGGTAACGTAGCACCAAAAGTGACACAAGTTCAAGTTCAAAGGTAACATGGCAAAAGTGAAACCCGTCATTCCTGCATGCAGGTCTAGTTATTATTATTTTTTTTTTTGTGTGTTTTCTGCAAATCGGATTTCTCAGAATCTATCCATAGGATCTTTCTGAAATTTTGACCTACCCCCACAAAAATGGGGTGCGAACCTTGATTAAATATATTTTCGAAACGTTTTACGAATCCGAAATCACCGAATTTTACGAACGAAAAAAATGACAATGCATAGTCGTAACTTTGTTATTTTTTGACCGATTTTACTAATTCTTTTTTCTTTGAATACCTTTAAAAAAACCATTTTCATCTGCAGTTTCACATTTTCGAATTTCGAAAATTCGTCGCTGTGATTTCGAACCGGAAGATTAGACCAATTTGACAACTTCTTTAATAGTTGTACGATTTTCATGAAATTTAGTATCTAAGTAGATCCTACCGATGTGACTTCAAAAATATAATTAGAAATTTTCTAAATTATCTCCCCTTGACGAAATTAAGGATCAAAATTTTCAAAAAAATCATCGAAATATAGGTCAGAATGACCTGATTTTTTTTTTGGATACTAGATAAGTAATTACTGATTTGTACACAAAATATGGAGTTTGTCGATCGAACCGGAAGTGCCGCCATATTTAAAAGTGAAAAATCAATAAGGCTTTTTTGCTATTTTACTTACAGACTCGGGAGTTATATTTTCTGAATCCTTGTAGGAAGGCCTAAAAAATGTCGCGAATAGAATTTTGATTTCGGTCACGTGATGGTCACCATTTTGAATTGAAAATGAAAAATAGAAGCAATTTGAAGGGTCGGGACTTTGGAACACAATTACTCTCCTTCTAATTAAGCTAGAATGTTCAAACTTGGTGTAGACGTTCACTAGGTCAATGTTATGATTGAGTTCAAAGATGAGCATTTTCTGCTTAGGGTAAGCAGAGATAAACAAGCTAATTTGTTGATTCTTTAGGGCACGATAACTTCGGTTATAATGAAGGGAGGGCGGTGAAACTTTTGTCAATAGAGAGTCTAATAGCTAGCCTGTTGTGTGAAATCATTGTATTATTTTTTCTAAATATCAGGGATAGCCGAAAAAAAGAGATTGAAAACCCAAAAAGTCGTATTTTTACAATTTGGAGCATGTTTAGAGGTCTTTCTCGTAAAGTCAACATAATATTTTTTGGGAACTTCTTGTACAAAGAGTCTTATTGGTAGTCTTTTATATGAAACCATCGATCAACAGTCCAACATATCAGGAGTAGAAGAACAAAAGGATCGAACATTGAAAACGGCACCCTTTCATTGTTAAGCGAAACATGCAGTGTGGGTGACTACAATCTACACATTTAGTCATCGTATAGAGCTTATTCAACAGTATCGAATTCCAACTGCTTAGGGATATTTTACGTGCACTCCAATGTGTACACGGGACCTTGGTTTTTCGTCCCATCCGAATGACTAGACAGCTGTGCTTGTCAGGCCCTCCGTTCTGCCTCACTGACAAGGGGAACCACGCCGGGAAATCGAGATGAACTTTCTCCGTGCAGAACTTTCAATTCAGGCGAAAACGTTTATTGCATACGATTAAGCTGGTCAGTTGGAGCTTATTTTCAAAAGTTTTGTAATAATCGGTTGGTAATTAAAGTACCGTGCACATTAAACTGTTAAAACAGAAAATTTCGCCCGGTTGAAATGTTTCTTGCTATAAGTCAGCAATTTTCTGAATTCAGGGAGGCTGAATGGCTGAATGGTTAGCATGTGCGCACTGTATCGTAACGTCTGTCATTGAGTCAACGGGCGTCGTTTCGATCTCCAGGTTGCACGTGACATGAAGTATGATGTCCAACCTTGTGGGTTTTCTCCGTGTTCTTCGGTTTCCTCCCAACGGCTAAAGACCTGTAAGCGCAGGGGGAGTTTTTAAATAAAATTAAAAAACATATGTTAGTCCCGAAATGACCTAGTTTGTGTCGAATGGACATTAGGCCGCATTTCTCTCTTTCTCTTTTATTTTTAAAGTTTTGTAATAATCGGTTGGTAATCAAAGGTACTGTAAAAGTGATAAAACAGAAAATAATCGGTTGGTAATCAAAGGTACTGTAAAAGTCATAAAACAGAAAATTTCGCCCGGTTGTAATGTTTCTCACTTTAAAGTCAGCAATTTCCCGATTTTAAGTGGCAAACGTTTATTGCGAACGCTTAAGCTGGTCAGGGGGGAGCTTATTTTTAAAAGTTTTGTAATATTCGGTTGATAACTAAAGGTACCGTGCAAATTAAACTGTTACAATAGAAAATTTGGCCCGGTTGAAATGTTTCTCGCTGTAGGTCAGCAATTTGCCGATTTTAGGGAGGTTGCGTGGCTGAATGGTTAGCACGTGCGCTCTGTATCATAACGTCTGTCATTGAGTCAACTGCCGTTGTTTCGATTTTTTGGTTGTACGTGACAAGGAGTATGGTTGCCTGTCCAACCTCGTAGGCCGTAACCGCCGCTGCCCGGGTAAAATTTCCCTCATTGCACACATTATGGCATATGCCCGTCTTCATTAGCCCATTTTAGGAGCAGAACAGTCGGACGTTAAACCCCATTCAATTTCATTTCATTTTCTCTATGTTGCTTATTTATTATAGTGGATAAATATTTTTCTGGTTCTAGCAATTATTTAATTTCTGCATAGAAATCTTGCTTTGGCCAGTTTTTTTTATTGCAGAGTGCCATTCTTGTTTAAACAAACATGATCCTTTGTTTAAAACATGCTTAAGAAGTCGTCACGATTTCCTACTTATAACCAAACATATTGGAAATATTAGTCTGGCATTATAAAATCCTAATTTTATTGGTCTTATTTAAAATTAAACTTTCATTTAACTATGAACAACCCTTAACGTGTCTCTTTAAAACTATTAAGTACTCTAAAACAGTAGCTCAACCTTTTGACCTAAACTCATTAATTTACCATTTTGTTGTGAGCGACTTCTTATTCTTCCTATATGACATATTGCACGTGTCTGATTTCAAAGGGGGGTTGAGTGGCTGAATGGTAAGCACGCGCGCCTGTCATTGAGTAAACTAGCGTGTTTTCGAATGCCCGGTTGTACGTGACAAGGAGTAAGGTCGCCTGTCCAACCTGCCATTTTTAATTTTTTTTTCCCGCCATTTTCATTTCATTTTCTCATCCGTCTCATTACAGTAATACAAGTTTCAGTTATTTCCCTTTAGTTTTCAGATTATTGTTATGCCTGGGTGCAATGTTTCATACTATATTTAGACTTGTAACTTTGCGAGTTTTTGACCAATTTTAATAATTTTTTCTTCGTATCCTTTTATTTAGGTTACTTGATACAATCAATGACACGTGACGATGAATATGAAAGCTTTCATATCTGCATGGGACAGTAGCAGATCTAGTTATTATTATTATTTTTTTTTTTGTGTGTTTTCTGCAAATCGGATTTCTCAGAATCTATCCATAGGATCTTTCTGAAATTTTGACCTACCCCCCCAAAAATGGGGTGCGAACCTTGATTAAATATATTTTCGAAACGTTTTACGAATCCGAAATCACCGAATTTTACGAACGAAAAAAATGACAATGCATAGTCGTAACTTTGTTATTTTTTGACCGATTTTACTAATTCTTTTTTCTTTGAATACCTTTAAAAAAATCATTTTCATCTGCAGTTTCACATTTTCGAATTTCGAAAATTCGTCGCTGTGATTTCGAACCGGAAGATTAGACCAATTTGACAACTTCTTTAATAGTTGTACGATTTTCATAAAATTTAGTATCTAAGTAGATCCTACCGATGTGACTTCAAAAATATAATTAGAAATTTTCTAAATTATCTCCCCTTGACGAAATTAAGGATCAAAATTTTCAAAAAAATCATCGAAATATAGGTCAGAATGACCTGATTTTTTTTTTGGATACTAGATAAGTAATTACTGATTTGTACACAAAATATGGAGTTTGTCGATCGAACCGGAAGTGCCGCCATATTTAAAAGTGAAAAATCAATAAGGCTTTTTTGCTATTTTACTTACAGACTCGGGAGTTATATTTTCTGAATCCTTGTAGGAAGGCCTAAAAAATGTCGCGAATAGAATTTTGATTTCGGTCACGTGATGGTCACCATTTTGAATTGAAAATGAAAAATAGAAGCAATTTGAAGGGTCGGGACTTTGGAACACAATTACTCTCCTTCTAATTAAGCTAGAATGTTCAAACTTGGTGTAGACGTTCACTAGGTCAATGTTATGATTGAGTTCAAAGATGAGCATTTTCTGCTTAGGGTAAGCAGAGATAAACAAGCTAATTTGTTGATTCTTTAGGGCACGATAACTTCGGTTATAATGAAGGGAGGGCGGTGAAACTTTTGTCAATAGAGAGTCTAATAGCTAGCCTGTTGTGTGAAATCATTGTATTATTTTTTCTAAATATCAGGGATAGCCGAAAAAAAGAGATTGAAAACCCAAAAAGTCGTATTTTTACAATTTGGAGCATGTTTAGAGGTCTTTCTCGTAAAGTCAACATAATATTTTTTGGGAACTTCTTGTACAAAGAGTCTTATTGGTAGTCTTTTATATGAAACCATCGATCAACAGTCCAACATATCAGGAGTAGAAGAACAAAAGGATCGAACATTGAAAACGGCACCCTTTCATTGTTAAGCGAAACATGCAGTGTGGGTGACTACAATCTACACATTTAGTCATCGTATAGAGCTTATTCAACAGTATCGAATTCCAACTGCTTAGGGATATTTTACGTGCACTCCAATGTGTACACGGGACCTTGGTTTTTCGTCCCATCCGAATGACTAGACAGCTGTGCTTGTCAGGCCCTCCGTTCTGCCTCACTGACAAGGGGAACCACGCCGGGAAATCGAGATGAACTTTCTCCGTGCAGAACTTTCAATTCAGGCGAAAACGTTTATTGCATACGATTAAGCTGGTCAGTTGGAGCTTATTTTCAAAAGTTTTGTAATAATCGGTTGGTAATTAAAGTACCGTGCACATTAAACTGTTAAAACAGAAAATTTCGCCCGGTTGAAATGTTTCTTGCTATAAGTCAGCAATTTTCTGAATTCAGGGAGGCTGAATGGCTGAATGGTTAGCATGTGCGCACTGTATCGTAACGTCTGTCATTGAGTCAACGGGCGTCGTTTCGATCTCCAGGTTGCACGTGACATGAAGTATGATGTCCAACCTTGTGGGTTTTCTCCGTGTTCTTCGGTTTCCTCCCAACGGCTAAAGACCTGTAAGCGCAGGGGGAGTTTTTAAATAAAATTAAAAAACATATGTTAGTCCCGAAATGACCTAGTTTGTGTCGAATGGACATTAGGCCGCATTTCTCTCTTTCTCTTTTATTTTTAAAGTTTTGTAATAATCGGTTGGTAATCAAAGGTACTGTAAAAGTGATAAAACAGAAAATAATCGGTTGGTAATCAAAGGTACTGTAAAAGTCATAAAACAGAAAATTTCGCCCGGTTGTAATGTTTCTCACTTTAAAGTCAGCAATTTCCCGATTTTAAGTGGCAAACGTTTATTGCGAACGCTTAAGCTGGTCAGGGGGGAGCTTATTTTTAAAAGTTTTGTAATATTCGGTTGATAACTAAAGGTACCGTGCAAATTAAACTGTTACAATAGAAAATTTGGCCCGGTTGAAATGTTTCTCGCTGTAGGTCAGCAATTTGCCGATTTTAGGGAGGTTGCGTGGCTGAATGGTTAGCACGTGCGCTCTGTATCATAACGTCTGTCATTGAGTCAACTGCCGTTGTTTCGATTTTTTGGTTGTACGTGACAAGGAGTATGGTTGCCTGTCCAACCTCGTAGGCCGTAACCGCCGCTGCCCGGGTAAAATTTCCCTCATTGCACACATTATGGCATATGCCCGTCTTCATTAGCCCATTTTAGGAGCAGAACAGTCGGACGTTAAACCCCATTCAATTTCATTTCATTTTCTCTATGTTGCTTATTTATTATAGTGGATAAATATTTTTCTGGTTCTAGCAATTATTTAATTTCTGCATAGAAATCTTGCTTTGGCCAGTTTTTTTTATTGCAGAGTGCCATTCTTGTTTAAACAAACATGATCCTTTGTTTAAAACATGCTTAAGAAGTCGTCACGATTTCCTACTTATAACCAAACATATTGGAAATATTAGTCTGGCATTATTAAATCCTAATTTTATTGGTCTTATTTAAAATTAAACTTTCATTTAACTATGAACAACCCTTAACGTGTCTCTTTAAAACTATTAAGTACTCTAAAACAGTAGCTCAACCTTTTGACCTAAACTCATTAATTTACCATTTTGTTGTGAGCGACTTCTTATTCTTCCTATATGACATATTGCACGTGTCTGATTTCAAAGGGGGGTTGAGTGGCTGAATGGTAAGCACGCGCGCCTGTCATTGAGTAAACTAGCGTGTTTTCGAATGCCCGGTTGTACGTGACAAGGAGTAAGGTCGCCTGTCCAACCTGCCATTTTTAATTTTTTTTTCCCGCCATTTTCATTTCATTTTCTCATCCGTCTCATTACAGTAATACAAGTTTCAGTTATTTCCCTTTAGTTTTCAGATTATTGTTATGCCTGGGTGCAATGTTTCATACTATATTTAGACTTGTAACTTCGCGAGTTTTTGACCAATTTTAATAATTTTTTCTTCGTATCCTTTTATTTAGGTTACTTGATACAATCAATGACACGTGACGATGAATATGAAAGCTTTCATATCTGCATGGGACAGTAGCAGATCTAGTTTTATCTTTTTTTCCAAAACTACTCAATAGATGTTTCTGACAATTCTGGTATAGAAAGTTAAGTATCCAAAGAACTTCGTAAAGCTATCACGACAACAATCGTAAAACCGGAAGTAGTCGAAAAAATGTCCGATATTTTGAAAAAAATTATTTTTTTTACGAAAACCTTTTTTATTTATGAATATTTTTTGACGATATTTTACACTGGGTTAAAATATCATCCTACTTGAGCAGAAATGAGAAAAAAAATGTCTCGGTAATTTGCATTAGCCGCCATCGGCTAATTTAGTTTTTCGTACCCAGAAAAATTATTTATTGTTCGATTTATATAAAACAAAGTTCATTAGCTCCGTGGTCCTAATTGTATTTTTTTTTGTCACGGTGAAATTTTTCTGTCGGCAACGGAAGTGACGTAATATTAATAAAAACTACAATTTTGACAGTTCGGTACCACTTTTTGAAAGCAAATATTAATTTTTTTCAAAACTGATATAACTAAAAGGATGCACCCTGCAAAGGTGCACAATATCCTTAGCTCAGACTTTTTTATTTCAATTTCATTTTCGGGCAATTTCGAATAAAATGTAAAATAAAGTGTAAAATTCAGTTGTTTGCAATTCATTCAGCTCTTCATATTTTGAAATATTTATTTGTAATTTTCATAAACTCGTAGCAATAATCCATACGAAGAGAATGCATGCGAAAATTAGTTTGTAATGTGAACAGTTGCCGAGAAATATGCAATTTTGCATGCATCACTTTTCACGTTATTTTGCCTATAAAAGAATGAATTATTATTCGATTTGCGATTTGTTTTCCCCATTTGATGCTTAATGCCATTTTGGACTAGGTCAAGCCAATTTTACATTTTCATTGTGACCGGAAATGACGTCATTTGGGCAAAAACTGTATTTTTAACCTAAAAAACAAATATTTTATTCAAATGAGTCTGCCTTATAATATTTTTAGAATTATGATATTTGATTCCCATCAACGAATAGAATCAAGCCATACGACCATACAGATGCCACAAAATGGTTTCTAACTTGTACGGTTACAGAGAAATAGGCGATCTTCTATAAGTCACTTTTCAAGGTTTTTGGTCTATAAAAGTGTCAATTATTATTCGATTTTTATAATATTTTTACCATTTGATGCCTTATGCCATTTATGACTTCAATGAACTAAGTTAACATTTTCAATATCACCGGAAGTAATGTAATTTTTGCAAAAAACGTATTTTTAGCCTTCAAAACAAAACATTTTTTTGAAGGGATTTATATTTATTATTCAATTAACTTTATAACGTCTGACTCTAATGGGCAGTAAGATTGAATCAATACCATCATATCGATATCAAGAAAAGGCTTCTAGCATGTTCCCTTGTCGAATAATAGCCAATTTTCCCAGTGTCACTTTTAAGTTTTTTACCTTCTTAATTTCAGTTTATGGGTTATACATTAATTATTTATTGCCCGATATGTATAAAACAAAGTTTGTATGTTGTATGTTGCGAATTTTCGACTTATTTTTCACCTATAAAAATTTCTTTCGGCACCGGAAGTGACGTAATTTTGCCATAATTTACAATTTTGACCGGTCCTTTCGCCAGCAAATATTACTTTTACATATGATAGAGGGTGTCACTGAAGCAAAACAACTAAAGTATAGTTTGGTAGGTCACTGGATCGGTTATGGTATAATAAACTTCCTGTATGATTCCTGAAAGCCGGTTCAGTGCTGCTTGCAGGTCTAGTTATTATTATTATTCTTTTGTTTTGAGTAGATCTCAGCAACTACGTGTCGCATCGTTACGATTTCTTCGGTTTTACTGGGAAAGTGGGTGTGACTTAGAGCATAAAACTATTTTGAACGTTCTGCGACTATGCGAAATGTCCGAAATCACCGAAGTTATCGTTTTTACAAATATTGCGGTAATTTTAACAATAATCATGGGATTTTAACTTTCGATACATTTTGGGATAGCTGGAGACAGGGCACATAGCTGCGCTACTTTCGATTTTTGATTTTCGGCAAATCTTCGAAGATATTAGGCGCCAAATTTCGGAAATTTAAAATTTTACAAAAAACTTTTTTATTTATGAATATTTTTTAGTCGTGTTGTGCACAGAATTAAAGAGTCATCTGACTTGCGCAAAAATGTTAAAAAATTTTGTCTCAGTAATTTTCCTTGGCCTCCATTGGCTAATTCAGTTTTTCAGTCCTAGATTAATTTTTTATTGTTCGATTTGTATAAAACAAAGTTCATATGCTTCGTTGTCTCAATTGTCATTTTTTTTATTACCAAAAGTGTTATCTGTCGGCACCGGAAGTGGCATAATTTTACCAAAAACTACCATTTTGACAGTTAGGTACATTTTTTGAAAACAAATATTATTTTTTTGAAAAATTATATGACTCAAAGAGTGTGTCCTTCAAAGGCGCAACAAATGTCGGAAGCAGTTTTTTTAATTTCTTTTTCATTTTCTAGCAAATTGGATTAAGAGGTGAAAAAAGGCGTAAAATTGACCTATTTACAACTCATTCAGGCTTTTCAGATTTTAAAATATTTTTACGTAACTTTTATAAACTTGTAGCTATAATCCATACGAAGAGAATGTATGTGAAAATTAGTTTGTAATATAAGCAGTTGCCGAGAAATAGGCAATTTTGCATGAGTCACTTTTCACGTAATTTTGGCTGTAAAAGAATCAATTATTATTCGATTTTCAATTTTCTTTCGCCATTGGATGCCTAATGCCATAGTGGACTATGTCAAACTATTTTACCCCTTGCGCTGCCACCGGAAATGACGTCATTTGCTCAAAACTTAAATTTTAGCCTTCAAAAAACAATATTTTATTCAAATGAGTCGTATTTGTTATTTTTTTCAAATTGTGATATTTGATTCTATTGATCAAATAGATTGAACCCATACGATCATACAGATACCACAAAATGGTTTCTAACTTGTACGGTTGCAGAGAAATGGGCGATTTTCCTTAAGTCACTTTTCAAGGTTTTTGGTCTATAAAAGTGTCAGTTATTATTCGATTTTCATAAAATTTTCACTATATGATATCTTCTGTCATTTATGATTTCATAGAACTAATTTAACATTTTCAGTATCACCGGAAGTAATGTCATTTTGGCAAAAACTGTATTTTTAGCCCTCAAAACAGACATTTGTTTCAAATGAGTCTGATTTGTAATATATTTCAAATTATGATATTTGATTCCAATCAACAAATGGATTGAACCCATACGATCATATAGATACCAAAAGCTAGTTTTTATCGTGTACGGTTGCCGAGAAATAGACGATTTTCTACAATTCACTTTTCAAGGTTTTTGGTCTATAAAAGTGGCAATTCTCATTCGATTTACATACAATTTTCGCCATTATGCTGCCTTATGCCATTTCTGATTTCATAAAACTAATTGAACATTTTCGTTATCACCGGAAGTAATGAAATTTTGCCAGGATCACTTACAAGTAACATATATATAAAATGAATTGATATTGCTGGATTTGGTTGATTCTTCGTCCATTTTATTTGATGTTTACAATGCTTATGTGGAAACCTGATTGATGGTTTCATTGGTATCGGAAGTGACATATGTTTAAGGGTAACGTGGCACCGAAAGTGACGTGGCACCAGTGAAACCCGTCATTCCTGCATGCAGGTCTAGTTCCAATTATAATTAAAAACAAAACAAACGTTAATTAAAAAGTGTATGTCCATTTGTACAGGATGTTTCTGTCGACCGACGTGTATGCCCTAATACTTTGTGTACGACATACGAGGATCGAAATAATTTTAGTATGAATATAGGGATGTGTTCTCGTCGGGCCTGTAGCAAGCCCATAAAATTTGGTGGGGCTACGGATGTGTATCTGGAGGTCCTCCCCCAGAAAAGTTGAACATTTGGTGCTCTCTCCTCGCATTTGAGTGCATTCCTGAGCCTCAAATTGGAGTGTCCCAGACAGGCTTTTATGGTTGAATTTTCTTAAATTTCCTTCTTCGAGTCCTCCCACAAATATCATCTTGAGGGTAGCAGAGAGTGTCTTCTGATTTACGCGGAGAAATCTATAGGTCGAGCAATACAGCTGTATAGTATCAAATTTCAAGTGAGCTATAGATATTCTATTACTCTAGTGCTGTAATTACAGTATAGGCGGTACAATAGGCACCTATTTTAGGCGCACGTGGGCATCCTACATCGGGTGTACGCAAATGCAAACATTTGAACCGGAGCCGATAGGACTACGCTAGAAGAGAGGAACCGCCAGTACGTGGGTGTGATGAGCGAGTACACGTGTTCGGTGACAGTAGACCAACACGCACCACAGCAGTTATGTACAGCCAATCTGTTTCACAGAGAATTACTTACGAATTATCTCTGTAACAGATGACTGTCCACAACACGTGCGTTGACTGCACGCAGCGGTAGTCATTGACTCAACGGCTCGAGCAATGTTTACCTAACACCTAACTGCTTCGGGCAAAATGATGCATTTTACTCATTTTAATACCCATTTACACTAAATAGGAAATATTTTTTAACTACAAATACTTCAAACGTCTTTATTTTTCTTTTACCTCAAGAAAATGTTTGAGAATTTAATTTGTCTGAGTAAAAAAGTTAATATGCCGTACTCATTAAGCGTCGTCGAAGTCATGCTTATCAGTGATTGTAGCGGCCAAGCGAATATTCACTGCGGGGTCAGTTTGATGTACAGAGGGGGGTTGGGATGGCCTAGTGGAATAGAGTGCCGCGCTTCGACCTCTAGCTGGCCGGTCACCTCTGGCTTGCGGCTGTGGTTTCGAGCCCTGGTGTGAGCGTATGTGGCATGGAGATAGGGGCGCCTTCTCAACCTCGTGGGTTTCCTCCGGGCACTCCGGTTTCCTCCCACTGCTAAAGACCCCTACGCGCAAGCGAATTATTGAAATAAAATTAAACAATATGTTAGTCCCGAAATGACCTAGTTTGTTTTGAGTGGACGTTAAACCCCATTTCTTTCTTTCTTTCTTTCAGTTTGATGTACAGCACGTGTGGTATTACGACAAGAGGATCAGGAAGGAGGTGATGATGCTACGAGTCTACCAATTTGAACACTCCTAAGAAATCATTATTGTCGGCGAAATATTGTGGGGGGGGGGCTAATTCTTTTCCTTTTTTTTGACCTGCGACGACGGGCCCCTAAAGGAGCTAAATCGCTAACATTTGGGAGGTGATGATGACGGAGAGTCCTCAGTCGACCATGCTACGAGTCTACGGGTCGCCTACCAATTTGAACACTACTAATAGTAAGTGCAGGAGGACCGCACTACACGAAAACCAAAAACCTATAAGATTAACCTGCGGAAAATATCAAATCAAGTGAATGGATCCGGGGGCCAGCCGTAAGCGTCCACTGCGCTGTACCGTCCCGGGCCTGTTATGGCACAGGCTTCACTAAAAATGATTTGCAAAAAAAAAAAAAAGAAAAAAAAAGAGGTAACAGAAATAATGCGACCGATCGTGACAATGGTCGTCTCTTCAATGGCGATAGTCTGCCAGTTGACGTCAGATGTTAGAACGTCAATTTCAACAATAAGGGCGATAATCCGGATAGAATCTCGGAAAACGCTAAAATAATAAGTGTAGTGAGCAATCAGGAGCAAAACCCGACAACGAGAACATTCTGCAGTACGAAGGGTTAAAACTCTACTCTAAGAAATCATTGTTGTCGGCGAAATATTGGGGGGGGGGGCTACGGGTCCGGGGTTCTCGTACACACCAAGATTTAACTGGGTGTAACAGACCCTCATACCCTGCGACGACCGTTACTTAAAGGAACTAAATCGCTCAAATTTGGGTCGGAACGCATAAAATACTGTAATATGAATGCATATAAACTGATTTACATTCAATGGTTTCCGTTTTTATTCTAAGTTCAATCAGTTATGTTCGGCGAGTTAAGCCAGCAGTCTCAATCGAATGCAAATTTCTAGTGTCTGGTTATTCCAGTCTACATACGCCGTTTTATTTGGTGCAATGTGTCTATCCTCGTCCATCGAGTCTCTTGTTACAACTGGGGCTGAAACGCATTATGGTACACGATTTGTGTACCAATGGTAAAATGTTTATTTTGTCTTAAATATTGGATATCAGAAGCCTACCTTTTCCGGTAAGATTACAGCATCAATGTTGATTTAAATTGACAAATAATTTGTGTTTTCATTCCTGATGAGTTTGGATGATATTGAGTTGGCATAGCGATGAAAACGCGTGTGACTGCGACCTAAGGGTCGCTGTTCCATGGACCGTACCCGATTGATTGGTTGATAATCTTTTTTTCAAGTGAACAATAAATTGCTGTGGACAGAATAAACGGAGGGTGGGGAATACCTCTGGTACAAAACGTCTGTCGATCTCCAATCATCACATCATATTTAAAGTTCCAATAGCATTTTTTTTACGTTATATTTTTAAAATGTATTAAAATAAAGCCCTAAAATAGATTGAACCAATAAACAGTCCTACCTTGTTAAAGAATAATCCTATTAATCCTATAATTCACTATTGCCAATTGAGAAATTGGCTAAAATATCATTTTCAACTTCAAATTCAAAAGTTTGAAGATGGCCGTCCATGGAGAGGAATGGGAAAACAAGGGAGGTAATTGAGTAACTATTTCCTCAATCAGCCTGTCAGCCTTTCTAATGCCCAAAAAATTTTGCCCATGATCGTATAATAGTGAGTTGACAACCTTTTGAGCAAAAGACATAGAAATAATTATGTTTTGACTTTCTTAGAAAATATGAAATTGGAACTTTAAAAGAAATCCGGCAAAAACCATGGCGTCGTTAGCGATAAATACGCAAGCGACGGACAGTCTTGAATAAACATGGTGCGAAACATCACAACGTCTCCAATCACCACATCATTTTTAAAAGAAATCTGCCAATAACCTTAGTCGCAATAACGAACAGTTATTGGATATTCTTGTGATTACAATTTACCTTCTTTGGGCATTTCTTCCTGTTTTGACATTTTCTTTGTATTATTTTCATCCATTTTGCTAGCTCTGGATCGTGGTTTTGAGGTTTCTAATCCATCAACATTCGTACGGGACAATGACTTGGAGCCCGAATAATCTTTTTCCTTTAGTGCCAGGGCATTTTTTATGGTGTAGTTTGTAGGAGTTGTTGGTCTACCCTCTTTATGAATTATAAAAAGAAACAATTTCATAATGATCTAACATTTAGTCCTGTATATCAAACTAAAAGAGTCAGATTGATCTAGCATTTAGTCCAGTACATCATAGTCCGGGAGCTAGGTGGGTTTTATTCAACATGACAGGTGCGGAAGGTTTGGGATGCTAGTGGTGTATGGCTGGCTTAGGAGACCTCAGAAACCCAATTCTTAAGTTGCACCAGTGGTAGGTGTGGTAAGAGAAGTCATCCATAGTACCCCCCAAAAATCGGTTTATTCAACATGGAAGGTGCGGATTCCACTTCAGTGGCATTTGATAGAAGAGTGTGCCCTGAACCAAGAAATATAACATAAGAATGGAAATTTTGGTGGGAAGGTCACTTAAGAAGAGGTCAAAGGTCACAGATTTGCAATTTTTCGATATTTAACACAAAACTACATGGACATGTTTTATACTGATAGCGGCAAAAGTATGACATGTGAAATTGATGAAGCTATAGCTAGAAGTATCACATAATTTCAAAAATAACGAAAATATCACTTGGCCCCCATCGGTAATTAAGATTTTAATCAACATGAAAAGTTCGAGTGTGAAACCAAGCCTAAATTATACGGAATGATATCAGAAACCATTATCATCAACTTAAGAAAGACATTTCTAGTGGCCATTGTACTTAAGAAGAGGATAATGATGGTGTGCACTCAATGGCCCCTAATTAGAAATTGAATGAACATGAAAGGTGTGACATTGGAACAAGGTGTAAAATGTAGGGAGTGACCATAAGATTCACAACCACTAAGAATGAATATTTTGGTGGTAAATGAACTTAAGAACATCAGATGTGACCAATGCCCAAAATAATTCAGTGACAAGCAGTAAAATATGGCCGGAACGCTAAGTTTCCTATTGATCTGTGATACTAATAGTGATGTATGTCATGTTATTGCAGACATCAATCAAGACCCAATCAACCAAAAACTAATTTAGGAGAGGCAACTGTCTTCATCAGAGGAAGCAATGTCGAAGGCATGCTCATAGGTATCCTGATCAGATTCCCCAATGTCCTCTTCGACCAATGACTCCCGGAGGTCGGGACCGACCATTAAAACCATATGATTTTACACTGTCCTTCTCGCAACTCCCAACCATCTTTTGGCGATGGGCGCTGGTTAATTCCTGATTTGTTAGCTCCCTCCCCCCATATTTGCGTCCAAAAGATACCTCTTTTGATTTGTAGTGACACTTACTTATTCGCAGGGAGGAATCATGGTATTATCGACGCCCTTTATTTCCTCTTGCCCTTTTCCCAAGCACGATGTGCTGTTGAGTGAGGAGATTTCTTGTCCCTTAGCCCCATACATCTGCGCGCTTCCCTTTAGCCGAAAATGCCCTCTGAACCGAAGTGTCTTCTAAAAGCTGTGCATATGGCCGAACCTCTCCTTTCCTGTGGAAAGCTGATGCGTAGTCTAGCTCTATGAAGGCGTGGAACCATGGCAAAGCATCTTAGATAGGATGTTTAGGTAACTTTTTGATAATATTCAAAAATCCCTCCTAACCCAGCCATACACCACTAGCATCTCAAACCTTCCGCACCTTTCATGTTGAATAAAACCCACCTAGCTCCCGGACTATCAAGGTGAAGGAGTCATAAGGATTATCATTTAGTCCAATATATCAAGGTAAAAGAGTCATATTGATCTAGCATTTAGTCCAGTATATCAAGGTAAAAGAGTCATAGTAATCTAGCATTTAGTCAAATACATGTACATCAAAGTAAAAGTGTCATACTGGTTCAGTATGCCATCCTTGATGTAGAGTGGTTGTAGAGTTATCTTGGTTGTAGCCCCGTCTTTGTTGGAACTTTCTATTTCTTAAAGATATGTCACTCAAAGTATTTCATTATAAGCAGTAGTAAGTGGCTGTTCTAATGTACCGATTTGCTTCTACATTTTTCAAATATAATTTCATCAGGAAGCCATTGATGTGTTTCAATACAGTTTCATCAGATGTAGAAGCAAATCGCGGATCGGTGTTATTATTATATTTTATACTATAATATACCGTTTTCTATATCTAGGACTACAAACCCAACTACCATTTCGTAACTATAATTCAACTTACGTCTAGGGTGGGAAACACAGTAAGGTTCTTTACACGATCGATCTTTTGTAAAATAAAAAGAAACACAATCATAACATATTGATCAAACTATTTTACTGATGTGTGTGAAGTGCGCCGAAACATTATGTGCGTACTATTCGTTTTGTACGTATAATAATTGTGATCATTCCAGTAATTGTCATTTGATATGCCACATGCAGACACGTAGTGTCAATTATGCGGCTGTAGACTCTACTACTTAATGGGGTGAACGTTAAAGTTCAACTCCGATTTCAAAACTACAGAAATAATACAAAAATGTTAACGCCCTAAACAATCGGCATATTTGTTTTCAATTCGTATTACTCTTTGACTATATATTACAGTAATAACAAGGTTAATCGGCTGCCATTTGTTTTGACGTGTTGACGTCGTTTTTATTGCCAACGAGACGTTATTTGATCAATATGCACCTTCAAATGTTATTAAATTGGTCATTTTATAGCGTTTTTAATTACAAATCAAACTTAAAACGCTATCACTTGTCTATTCGTATCTTCGACAAACCGGAAGTAAGACGAAAGAGGTCAAATGTTATTAAATTGGTTATTTTACAGCGTTTTTAATTACAAATCAAACTTAAAGCGCTATCACTTGTCTATTCGTATCTTCGACAAACCGGAAGTAAGGCGAAAGGAAGTCAAACGGATACCCTTTTGCTTTTGTTTGTAGCAGACTGTATCACCAAGTCCCTTTATAAACCTATCCATTACTCGAAATTTGTCTAGGAACTGAGTGATTCAGACTGCACCAACAAACAAACACGCGGCCTGACATACGGCCTCGCTCAACAGCAGTCTCGTGGATTTTACGGTGTAAAATAACAGAGACAGGCCACGCCCACATACAGTATATGCCTTGTCAACCACAGTGTCCACATCCGGCTTGCAATATTCCAACTAACAATTACCTCCTGGCTGAATTTTTCCACTATCAGCTTATAACTGAACTATTATTGCTGCACAGTTATTATGTCTAATCAGGTACACAATTATTATGTCTAACCGGGTACATATTGTTTTAATAATTAAAACTGGTTGGTGTTGATAGGTTTGTTACCAAAAGTACACCTTGGTTTACTTATTTCGGTTAATTATTAAAATAATATGTACCTGATCAGACATAATATTTTCGGTAAACTGATACTGAACAAACGTCAATCAGTCAGGAGGTAAGAATTGGTAGTTGAAATATTGCTAGCCGGATGTGGTCACTTTAGATCCGAGGCTCAGTACGGCAGGGGGGGGGCATCAAATAGGCACACAGGCAGACCCAACTTTTCTATAGTATTATTTTGTGTAAAATACGGTGCCGAGTGTCATTTTAAGGCTGTCATAGGTTTTTATTGGTGATGTCATAGTTATATACAGTGCAACAACGTATGGGATATTATATTGCTGATCATTTTCGTAAATCAATCGGTTCGGAAAATAGAACACGTTTCGAGGTCACTCCTCACTTAGAGACAGATCAAAATACTTGTTATAGTTCATTTAACGACTACTTACCATAACAAACTCCCCTGAAACATCTCTCATAACTTGAACAGTCAGTATTTCCACATGGTATTCCTAGTATAATAATAATAATAATTATCAATTTGTATAGCACTGGGTGTTCCAGCTAATAACTACCCCAGGGTGTTCTTCACATGTAAAGTAAAACAATGGTTTTAAAACATTAAAAAATATAATAAAAGTCAACATGCTCACAGTTTAAAAACACGTTTAAAATGTTCAGTCTTAACATTCTTTTTAACACAGCAAAATTATTTGATTTGTTTTACTTGACCGGGTAATTCCTCGTTTAAGCAGACAGCAGAGGCGTAAACTAAGGCCAACCATAATAACGATTAAACCTGTTTTACCGTATCACAAGAGTTTTAGTGAGTACAACGCTGGCTCGCTAGCCAAGAAGTATCGGTCCGCTTCCAGTGTTGGTCGAACAGGTTATTTGGAATTTTTCGACGTGATCCCCGTAGAACGTTAAATAATCGTTATCAGTTGGTATTCGAATAAGGGCCTCAGCCCAGGCATAATTTCCCTCATAGCACATTGTATGTCGTATGCCCCTCTTCATTAATTCATTGGTTAAAACTCCATTTCCTTTTATGGCATTGGGTAGTGATCTGCAGTGTATTGGATAAAAATATCGACATTTACCTGGACCATTGCACATACTCAATTGACAGTCTCTTCCATCTTCACAATCCACAATACCACATCTAGTTCCTGAAATATTATTTAGCATGGCTTCAATACAAGCTTGGGTAGTCTTTCCCCTGGGTTAAGATAAAACAATTCGAGAGGAAGAACATCAGAATGCCATTCTGTCATGGCTTTAATACAGGATTATGGAT
Organism: Patella caerulea; assembly: GCA_036850965.1. Classification (NCBI taxonomy): domain Eukaryota; kingdom Metazoa; phylum Mollusca; class Gastropoda; family Patellidae; genus Patella; species Patella caerulea. The sequence continues at coordinate 60,185,741 of JAZGQO010000006.1, read as the reverse complement.
GTTCTGGAATGAATATTACGCCCAAAAATCATTACTTTTGATATTTAGAGTTAGCTACCTTGACAACGATTATCATTACACGATACACCTTCAGCACAAAGCTCTTGTCCACACCACAGTCCTGTAATAAACATGAACAAACAAATTCGTTAAGAATTGTCAGTTGTTTTCTGGACATCTCCGACCAAGACTTCCATCAATGTCCTTACCTAACAGCTGACCATCTACAATCTCGGTTATTCAGTCTCTATAATATATCGAAAGCTTTGTTCGCTCAGTGACTAAGGCGCTGGCTCACTAATCAGGGGGCTCACTAAAAATGCATTTGAGCGCCATTTGTAACAAGGGAATCGAAGAACGAGGCTAAACACATTCTATAAGTCTTCTCAAACGGTGAAGCCATATTCTTATCTGGAGAGCATGCGTAATAAATACTATCAGAGTAGACTGAAATGACCAGACGCTAGAGATTGACATTCGACTGAGACTTGTGGAGTATTTCGCAGTACATAACTGATTTGAAAGTAAGAGTAAATCAGTTTATATACATTCATATACATTATTAAATGCGTTGCGACCCATTTGTGTCCAATTTTAGGCGCAATATCACCCTAAGTTATTGACATTGAAAACACGAATTATCTAAATCAACATCGATTATATCAGAAATAGATGGTTTCTGAATTCTGATATCCAGTATTTAAGACAAAATAAACATTTTACCACTGGTACACGAATTGTGTGCCAATGTGTTTCAGCGCCATCTGTAACAAGGTACTCGAAGAACGTGGCTGCACATATTCCACGGTTCATGTCAAAAAACAGTTTACAAAGCTGACCATAGCTACAGTCAATGCCAAAGCAGATAATTTGAAATCGTGGAAACCCTGTGGATTAACCCAGGTTATAGTGGAGTAAAGCGAATGGAAACCCTGTGGATTAACCCAAGTTATAGTGGAGTAAAGCGAATGGAAACCCTGTGGATTAACCCAGGGTATAGTGGAGTAAAGCGAAATGAGTACACTGGGTAAACCGGGGATGACATTAGCCTGCTTTGAAAAGAAATTTAGGACATTAACCCCCTTCCATTAATTCGTTCACATTACCTGCATCGACACATTCTTCTACTGCACAGATCTTACCAGGTTTACAGCTAGATGTAGTACAAACGTTTCTTGTCACTTAATAAATATATAAATAAATATATAAAGTAAGATATCGTGGAACTTGTAACAGGCAACGCAAGTGGTGTGGTCGGGTTGTCCTTTAACTTTCTTCTCTTAAAGAACCGGGTCGAAAAAACACACCTTTGTTGTCTACATTAATTTTTAAAATCCTTAATATTAAAATCGCCTGTGGAACCTGGTAACGGGTTTGTCATGTGAATAATGTCTTAATAAATATAGGTCAAAATAAAAACCTGCAAAAGGCTGAACTCACTCGGCAATCCTCGACAGATTCCGGAACCTACATCTAGTCTCGGCTGTATGGCAGTGAGTGATATGTACCTAGGCCCATATATTTGCGATGCGGCTACCGGTTTACTTTAACAGGAAAACCTGACGCTATTACAAACAAACGAAACACCATGGGCGCAGTCATGTTTCATCCGGGACCTTTAAAGTAGTTCCAAGGCACCATGGGCACAGCCATGTTTCACCCAGGACCTTTAAAGTAGTTCCAATATGGCGGAATAAGTCAGCCTTTATTGAAATTTTAGTTAAAATCAGATTGAAAAAAAAAATAACAAAGCCTCACCTTCGTTGTTTTTTATTTCCTGTTTTCGTTTACTCGAGTAACTGCCTCTACTCCATCCATCCCCTCTAATCTTAGTACGACTATCTTTACTCCTAGCTTTACTTGTACGACTATCTGTACTCATAGTACTCCTATCTCTACTCCATTCATCCCCCCTACTTGTAGTACTCCTAGCTCTACTCCATTCATCCCCCCTACTCTTATTACTCCTATTTCTACTTTTAGTTTTACCCATCGCCCAGTTTGGCCTCTCTAAGTATGGATCCGAAACGTCGTCGCTGTCCAAAAAATTTTCGGATCGTCTGACTTGTTTCAGTTCGTCTGGCTCCGACATGCAGTTGGCTATAGTTACAGCAACCAACATGAAAACAACCAGAAACCGCATCTTTGATTTCTGGAAGATATCGATATACCAGGTATGATAGGTAAGGTTGAATTGTGCAGATTTGAACATTCGAGGCGCCTGTTATACGAACTAGCTGACAACAGATGTGCTTAATATTATATGCTTAATGTTATTATATTGAAAATTTTATAACAAGAATTCAAAATAATTTGATTTTGAGTTTTTGTTTTCAAAGAGATCGGGTGTGTTGTATGCTATAAATGGAATTTTTATGGCAGAATTTCTCTTTGTTTTATTTCAAACAAAGTGATGAAAGACAATTTTAAATTGAAGTATGTCCTACTTTATTCGGACACGGGATGGAGGATCGTTTGACTAGCATCATTATTGGCAAATAACGGTAATATGGTGAATCGTTAATGGCAATTCAAATTGATATTCTGGATTCAGTGTTGAAGCTAATTATTACTAGGATGATTATAACACGTGTCACTAATATACTAAATTTATACAAAAATGTTCAACAACACTATTGGAGATGTGTCTGTCACACGATCTAACCGTGTTAAACTTCTCGGTGTCTCAATGGACGAAAACCTCAATCTCAAAAAGACATATCGCAATAAAATCTCGTACAACTGCAATATCACTATTTGATATCAAGAAAATAAACCGCTACCTTGATAGAAATTCTCGCTTAAAACTTGCTAATGCTCTGGTTGTTTAACATCTGGATTACTACAATAGCCGCTATGTCAATCTACCAAAAGTCACCTTGTTACCCCTTCAAAGAATACAAAACCTCACAGCAAAAATGACCCTTGGACAGTCAAAATATTCAAGTTCAACCGCAGATGATCTGCCTATACATGCTAGTGCAGAAAATAAACTATTGCTTCTTGTATATAAGTGCTCAAATAACCTTGCTCCCCAGTATTTGATACATTTACTTAAACCCAATCCCAACCGATATTCGAAACGTTTTTCAAACAGCCACTCACTATACGTCCCAGCTACAAAAAAAAATGATTTAATAATAATAATAATCTATTTATAAAGCGCTGAATATCCAACTAACTAGTTGCTCAAGATCGCCGTAAAAGATGAAAATGACAATGACACGATAAACATTTAAACACAGTGAAGGAATGGGCCGAATAAATGCCTGAACTGGTAAAATTACCATAAACAAAACAGTTATTAACACCAAGGGTAAATAGATTTAAAGACAGGTCCTTCAGTGTTGTCGGCCCACGGTCGATTCTCAATTGCCAGATATTGGCAAACCTCGGATATATTTGTCTAATTACATGTATGTATCTATTAATGTTCTCGTCTATTATATAATAATAAAACTATTTATTATACTGCATGAACATTCTGTGATGTGGCCAATAAAATATTATTTGTATGTGTTCAAGAAGTATACTGGACGTAACTAACTAAAATACATGATTAATCAATCGGATAAAGTTCAAATCAATGTTTCCGGTGGTCGTTAATTGGCCCGTATGTTATAAAGTACACTAAACCCTGCCAGAATCAGCTGAGAAACATATTGTTGCAATTATTTGGGGGTTAAATTGTATGTTGACCTGAGTATATAAAGAAGTAAATAAAGAAACTCCCCAAGCCTAGTAATGTGTTTATTATCACTCCAGCTACACTGAATGGAAAATAATCTGTGTTTGATATAGTTCAACTCTGAACGTAGGTCTCTCCAAACGTTTACTTAAACGAAAATATCAGCCAAATAGCTCTTGGAATGTCTACAGATGCAAGGAAATGACGGATAATTGTCCCCTGAACCCCCTCGCAGCGGCGTGCCCCGTCTCCGCAGTAATTGTGCGCTCATTTAGCGCCCCCCCCCCCTTCAAAATGACTAGATCCGCCTCTGATATTGATGTAATGAAACATAAACCCCAAGTTTCCACAGTTCCCCCAAACAGGTGTTGGGAGAACAAAATGAAAACTAAAACATTATTTGAAAACATATGCTAACAGATGGCGCTGTTTAAAATTGTATTTTACAATGACCCGTCCCTAATTATGAACGGAAATGCGACTCATTTACGGCAAATAAATGAAGGCCAGGGTCGCTGGTGCATTAAGCAGGCGTTCTCTAAGAACTGAAAGTTATCGTTCTCCATGGCAGCTTTGGATATCTGGGATGTGCAATCCACAAGATACAGAGTTTCAATCAGAGGTAATACATGTATACATGTATGTTCTGTAGCAAAGACTTTAAGATACAGTATAGGTTATTTTTTAAGGCAACATATTGCCATCGCCCACAATTTCTTGTGATTGCTATATCATCATCTGTTTCTTTTGAAATTGATTTACATACATGTTTGTTGTTTATGTTAGTGAGATGAAGAAGCCTATTTAATTTCAATAATTTCTTCTGTGGTTATGACCCTTGTTTCTCCATAAAATTTACCATCCGATCTGTATTAATTTTATATCATATAAATTAATAAAACAGAAAAGCCTGTCGAATTTCAACAATTAATTCAAGAGATAAGGGCAAGGCCTTTGTTTTAGTTTGTAGAACCCTGTGACCCCTCAAACAACGAAAATTATAATCTGATCTGTATGTTATCGAAGCAGATAGAGAACAAGACAAGATGGCCTGTGAAATTTATTTCGTAAATGGTATTGTGTAAGAATAAATGAAGATGTGGGCATTCTAAATAATTGCAGAAAAGACTGTGCATAAATCAAATGCGATCAGAACTCATAAATGTACAAGTGATAAAAAGCAAGCTGAAATAAGTCAATGTTTGAAGGACAATAGTTATTGGGTTTCATTAAGAAATAAAGAATTGAGCAAAGTGACATCTCTCACTATAATTCTAATAATCACCAAGGCATTTGACTTTTAAATGCAAAGACATGTCTTGCTCGTTGAAATTTTGATTTTATATAAAGGACAATGGCCACTAAACTGTGTAAATGACCCATTTCAAGTCAGGTTGTTACGGTTTGGAGCAGTTTAGAGCTCTATAAAATTGTCTGATATCAATTAAATCAATATGTAAGGGCATTAGAATATCTTTATCCTGTCAATTTTGAAAATTAATAATTATCAAAGCTTTAAAGCAGGTGGTTTTTCCACGATTAAACACAATGCAACTGTCACAAAGTTATGCAAAAAAATTTAAAAAAACATAACTTCACTTTTTTCATTTAAAATTCTGTGATTGGCGAAACATGACTAACTAAATTTCAATATCCATGTAATATGAAAGAATATTCATTTTATTTAGAACGTAAGTTACCATTTTTATTGTCTGTCCATAGTGTCCATTATTCACATAGAAGTTCGAAAACAAATTTCACAGAACTAAGCATTAAAATTAGATATTAATAGGTTTTTATGAAATTATTGTAAAACATATGAACATGAATGCATATAAAAATAAATAAAAATGTATTAAATCTAAGAAACAACTGTAAAAGACTTATTAAGTCAATCCTTTAAATGTAGCGAAAACACCATTTTAGCCACTGCAACACCCAGGTGAAATTACAACATTTTTTAAACAACTATTTCAAACAGATGTCTTAATTTTATGTTAGAATTAAACAAGGGATGTTCTAGCATCATATAATTTAAAATTTATGTCTATCAAAATAAATTCAATTTTTGGTCATGATGAACCCCTTTACGTGAAAAAGGCCAAATGTGTTTGGTTATTATTGTAAAATGTATAAATAAATGTATGCAAGGAATCTATCAATTCGAGTTGCAAGGCAACAAATATACACCCACCAGCAGTAGAGTGGTTCAGGCTAAAAATGTTTTATAACAAACAGACACTATTTCGGGACAGTAAAGACATTATATGATAAGACTTACTATAAAAACTCCATTGATCAACAATGGAAGTCTGGCCACTTCTGAATTTTGAGGATATATAATCATTTGGACATATATTATAAATGGCTCAAAATCTTCCCGGCTTCCATAATCAAAGGAGTTATCTCTTAGTGAGAATAAGAGCTATGTCCCTTGGTTGTACTAAAAAAAATATGCTCCAAGCTACGCACGTCCCGGAAACGAAATAACTTGATCGCAGTCGGAAAATATCGTTTATTTCCATACTGCAAAGTAACCGAATACACTCTATGAGACGATTGGATTTGACATATGTACGCATGCGCGAACGCTTCTTTGTTTTAACAGTGAACCCGCGCCTTCAAATGTCTTTATATTAACCGTGTTTATAATGCTACAGTAGAAATTAAAATACATGTTAAGCTGGAGATGAAAAGATCGGCATTTGACATGAATTATTTCAAGATTAGCCTCATACATATATTAAAATGAACAGTGCGTTTACTTATTTATACCCAGACACTGGCCTATTTATAACGGCATGTTATACAGAGGGAGCGAGGGAGAGAAAGGGGTCTATAAATCTAATAATGTAACATTTTAATGTTTATCTCAAAGATAACTAAATATTATATTGTGCAGTACGATGTTTGTTATGAAAAATAAATTGCCGGGTAAAGTACGAGGAAAATATAATGACATGTAATACGGGGAGTGAGAGAGAGGGATAAACACCCCAATAAAACTATTAATTAAGACTTTATTTTTTGTCCCTCAGATAAATAAATATTTTGTACTGCATGATGTTTGTTATGAAAAAAAACACATTGCTGGGTAAGTGGCGTATGCGCCGAGCCAGCGATTATTGCGTATGTACCGAATTTAGAGCCAAATTTTGTAGTTTCGTCTGTAGGCCTATAAAGGGTGGTATTTTTCGCCGACTTCAAGGTTTCCTAAACATGTGGACGCCGACGCGCTCACATGATATTCTTTGAACTGTAGATTTTGATGGAGTGTAATTATATTTTTTTTTCCGCGAGAGCCAAACATGCGGTTATAACCACTGCTACGTTACCATTGGAAACGTTTAGATTTTTAAGTTTCATGACCAAATTATGGCATTCTGCTGTGTATCTTTGATTTTTGACATCAGACTAAATTCCTTCGTTCATCTAAAAAGATTTGGACTTGCAACCATTCTTTTTACCTGCCAATTGTTTTTTATTTTCATTATTAGCCTTCATGTGAATCATTTCTTTTTTAGTCTTCGGAAGTTGATTTTTTTTTTAAACTTGGTGATTGTGCTTTTATGACAATCGCCGCAAATACTTTTCTTTCTATCTAAATCAGTTAAGGTCGCATCGGCAGATGTCCGAGTCTCTCTGTTTATTAAATTAATTTCACTTGTGTCTGCCGATGGAGTAACGTAAACTATCACGGAAAAAATGGGGTGTCAAGAAAATCATCGTATGATTTCATACCTTTTAGTGGACTTAACCTTACTTTTACTCACCTTCCTAGTCTTTGTCGTCAGTCTGACCAGTCTATTTTGAATGTATTTGTCACCAAAAGTCACACAGTCGTCATGTAAAGCAGTCATGATAGACCGATGCTCCGAAGTTGTCGGGAATTTATTAACATTTGTCTAGCATAAAGCCTATTTGTGATTTTTGTCATAGGTAGTTTGTTACAGTTCCCAAATCATAGGGGTACTTCTCCAATCCAATGCTGGATAGCAAATCATCCGTGGACGATATCTTGCAGGGCTCAGTCTCAAATCTAGAAAAAAATAAGTCCGTCGATCAAAGTCTATGGCTACAGGATGGTTAGATAATATACTATGATTATAAAAATAATTTACACCATGTTACCGAAAAGGGTCTGGAAAATAAAGACTACAAATAAAAAGTTTGTTTCGGTTATTTTCCGGTCTCAAATAGTTCTGCGTATTTAGAGCTAACAAATATTTATTTCCTAACCACAATAGTCGCCAGCGTAAACCAAGAATGTAGCCACTTAATAAAAGTAAATCTCGAAAGGTTGTAGTGAATTTATCTGGGCGCTTTCACCTACTTGAAAGTTAGAAATGAAACGAAGCTATTATAGCTAGCTCTGTATTTAAATCACCAAAATCGCCAAAATCAAAAATCAAATCAAGGAGTGAAATCGAAATTTTTGCTCACGTTCGCTATTAAATAAACACGTAAGTCGAAGCCCGTAATGAGTGTATTTTTTACTCCGCGTTATATACCAATACAGGTTTGTAAAAATACCTCATGTGACGTATATTTGCTGCGACTTCCTAAACCACGTGCGCGGCGCTAACTTCTGCTCACTTCAGAAGATTTCTCGACGGAGCAATCACACAGATAAGCGGGTCTGTTTTTTTAAGGACAAATACTGTGTCTCTGAACCACTCTACCAGCAGCATGTTGAAGGGTGGTAAGAAATGTAAAAACTATGACGTGGAGTGTTTGCAAGGTTTTAGTAACATAGTTAAAAGATTGGTATATCATGGGTGTGCCGTTTTGAATTTCATCTATGAATTATAAGTTGCCAAGCAAATAGGCTTCTTCGTCTCACTGATGTAAACAACCCTGATATTACTTACTTTAACACTATTTGTGTACACGAACAACCATTTTGTCCGTAAGTTGCGGTCCGATTTTCACAAAACTGGACCTCAACCTTTATTATAGTGTAAAGGTGATATATGCAAACGTTTTAGTAGAACAGATAAAAATTGTAACCTCTATAGGGACCACACACTAAAAATGCAGTTGCGGTTCGATATGTGTGAATTTAGAAAGGAACCAAGTTCGTTGGGTTATAAACACATATTTCAATTTTCATCAAAATCGGATAAAGATTGTGACATAGAATGTCCCAAACCTAAATACGTGATTTTTCCTAGAATCAGGGGCCATAATCTATGAAGTTATGGTCCGATACATGTCAATATCAAAAGGAACCAAGATCTTTGGTAGATCAACCTATATTTCAAGTTTCGTCAAAATTGTGAGTGTTCACAAATAAATTGTGGACTGACACAGCCGACGTCATGAAAATATCACGAAAATATTGGTGACGTCATGTAAATGCTGGCATATAAAACCTCTGACCAGCAGAGAATGTACAAGGTTTCGGTATCAGGGTCAGTATCTATCCAAAATATTAAGGCACAACTTTGAATTCATAAGATTTTACACTCAATAACATTTGGAACAAGTATTTACAAAAACTGTGGGCGGACGAACAGACAGGGATGTCGACAAGATAGACATATTTATACAAGTTTAATCCATTATACTATTCCAAAACCATGTGCCCCAACTACAACCAGAAGTAGGCTTTCTTCAAATCTTGAATAGGTTTTAATTAGCTTCAGGTTTGAAAATGATATGGAGGGTGCACAAGTATTTATAGTTGTGAGTCCATTTGACACATGGTCAAAAGTCATAATCCCACAAGATATATTAGATGGTATCCGTGGGCTGCCAAGTAAAGCCTGCAGTATATGGCCAGTGTTCAAGGTGATTATCTGTTCTTCCAGTGTATCTGGATTAATCCAGGGTGTACTTATTTTGCTGTCTGAAAAATAAAAATGGTGGATTAAAATTATTGTAAAAAACATCTCTTGTAAATTTTCGTCAGGTCAGTCTTTCTGGTTTATTTTTTTAACTTTGTTACCTTCGATTGAGTTGTCATCAATGTAGCACATAAATTTAACATGGAGTTATCAACACAAACATAATAAACACTATCCAGATCAGATGTTTTGCTGGGCATGTTTGATGAGTCACAATCAGAAAGCTGATGCAACATTCACATCATGTTAAATTGAGCGGTTGCATCTGCCACCCAAGGTCATTGGGAGGAATTCTGTTGAAATCCAGAGTTATACATCAGGGTGTTTTTTACTCTGATGAACTTTCTCTGCCAACCTGCAACCTCCAGCCCTACTTTATAAAATAATGGCGACTTACTCTCAACTCTTTTTAAGAATTTACAGAAATTGTAAATAACCATTTCTGCATCAGATTTTTCCAACTCATCCGGAGAAAAACTTGGAAGATAAAAATTCTGTATCATATCTGCTGATTGAATAGTATCTTCAGCTACAGCTGTATGTAGCCTCTAGCTTCATTGGGATATTTTTTTAATATGTTCAAAACTCCATATAACTCAAATCCTGTAACAGGCAAAAAAAAGATCCAAATGACATACCCCAATGGCAAAAGATTTTCATTCTGATCCAGTGAAAATGATTATGATACATAGACTTAAATTTGGAATATACATGTATCAACATTATTTAAATGTCTAATCATACTAAGAGTTAGGTGTGCCAGTACTCATCATTTATTTATTACAATCTAATTAAAATATAGATCTATATTTCGTTTTTTTATACTTTCGATGGCCTACACTCATGTAGATCTAACAAGTTATAGTGGAAGCTCACGTTCTATGACGTCAGGTATCAAGCAGGGAACATTTTATCCGATAACGTCAGTCATACGATTAACCAATTAGCGACCGACATGCTTTTTAAAATTTCCTTTTGTTTTGTTTTGATTCTTATCCGCTAGTAATATTTACCCACAGTTCCACGCATGAAAAGGCCAAAGGGTCGATTCGACAGACCATTTGATTGGCTGACCCCTCATTTCAGACAGAACACGACTTAAATAACAAGTCTTCCAGGTCCAAGAGCAGTAAAAAAACAAAATTTTGAAATATAAAAAAACGAAACGTAGTTGGATCTGTGTTGTTATTTATCAGATTGTTATTTATTACTTAGTTTGTGTAGTCCTTCACATTTAAGGGGAGCTTTTGTACCTACTCCTCTCGACGCACATCGGCTGTCCCTTGAAGGAGTGATTAAAGAATCCTGCAAATTAGCTAAATCGCTCTCCTAAATATTGAGATTAATAAGCTACTCTCAGTTTATCTTTACTTTGAAACTGCATACATTCAAGATATCAGGAGGTTTTTTATGGCTCCCGCACAATTTTATAAACGTGAAGGACTGGTTTGTGAAATGCTAAACATGACCAGACTGGCAGAATGAATTGTGTAGTATTAGTTAAGTGTAATAACTCTGAAAACAATGATAAAAACATTACTGAAATGTATGAGTTTCCACAAACTTCTTCAACATTGTTTATAGTCGAATAAATCTGAACTTATAACCACTAACTTGGATCTATCATTATTTGATACAAACGTTCCTGAATTCCCACCTTGTTTAAACTGTACAATAGAGGGCATCATGCGATAACGTAAAAAATGTGCCTTTATTGCTGTTAAAGCTTCGACCTTGTTTAACATTGTTAAAGACTTGTTGAATCCTGTTACGCTAAGTGTGTCCATATGAGTGTCAAATACACTTTTGATTGTTTCTTCTGTGCAAATTTCAACCTAAAAGAATAAAGTAACATAATATTTGAAAATATATTGTTGTCCGGTATCAGATAAAAGCTCACCAGCAGCATTTTAGTGCTTTTAGAGACAGGGGCAATAACTCTGGGAAAGTGTGACACAAATATGATAATATTTATCTGTATGAATAACTGAACCATTCCAGTAATTCTGGAAAGATCTTTAACACTGTTTTAGTGAGAACTCTGCATAAAACTAAGTTCCTTCTACTCAGAGTTCGTGCTAGCTTATTTGGTGTTGTTGCTGCCGATTTGTGGAACTAGCTATCTGAAAATCCCAGATCATTAGACTTTCCTCAATCCACACAGAAAACATACTTATTTGAGAAATATTTGCTACAGTTATTGTGTTTTTTTGTAGTGCCAAGAGCATGACTACATAAGTGTGGCAAATTTTGATAGGCATACAATATTGTAACGGCTTTTGCGTTGCGACTGAGGTGTGGATGATTTGCTCACTGGATATGGGGAAAAATCTGTCTTACATTGGTGTATTAACTTGTTGATCTGCAGGCCCACCAGATGTTACTTCGGAAAGACCATCGGCAGCTAGACGGAGTGCCTCTGCTGCTTTTTTCTGGGAGTCACTCATCTGAAATTATACAAGATATTAAAATATATAAAATTAGGCCTCCATGTAAGCATGAAGCAAAAATACAACAAATCTTCGTTAGGTATGTCAATTCTACAACGTGCAGGATAGTATGGGAAAATGAAGTCCACTGCACACATTGTCATGCATGTAAAAGAAACCTTGAAAGTTGGATTTACCGCCGTCCAGGCAAAATTCACAATCATGATACAGCATTAACAAACTGGGTCCCGAATAGTAGGAGGTTAAATCCCATTGCATTCATACAAAAAAAAGTACTGATAAAAAAAGGAGAGTTCAAGGTGGGTAGGCTAAAACTCTGGCTCGTTAGCCTGGAAGCCGCGTGTTTGATCTCTGCATTGGCCGAGAAAGTTCATTAGGATTTTCCGAGGTGGTTTACCCTTGTCACCAGCGCAGTACAGGAAGTCTGACAAAGACAGCTGTCTAATCATTTGGATGGTATGAGAGAGAGAGCGAGAAATGGGGTTTAACGTCCACTCAACACAAACTAGGTCATTTCGGGACTAACATATGGTTTAATTTTATTTTAATAATTCGCTTGTCTGTAGGGGTCTTTAGCAGTGGGAGGAAACCGGAGTGCCCGGAGGAAACCCACTTGAGAAGGCGCCCCTGTCTCCATGCCTTTTACGCTCGAAACCACAGCCGCAAGCCAGAGGTGACCGGCCAGCTAGAGGTCGAAGCGCGGCACTCTAGACCACTAGGCCATCCCAACCCCCCGGATGGTATAATAAACAGAGGTCCCATGTATAAATTAACGCGCACGTAAAAGATCCCTTGGCAGTTGGGATTGGATATAATAATGGCACTGTACAGGCAAAATTTCCCTCGTGGGACAGCATATGCCTGTCTTCATTAGCCCAGTCGGGGCAAAACAGTAGGACGTTAAACCCTATTTCATGTCTCTCGTCATATTGGGTTGAATTCTGGAGGTATGGTTTAAAGGACCGCTCTATACATAATATAGAGCGAAGCTCTAAATCATCGCGCAAAGCTTGGTGCTTGAGCAAATATCTTTTCCGGTAACATAGGCAGGAGCGTAACTAAAACTCACCCACAGACTGTTGATAAAAAAAATTCTGACCGGAACTGGATACGCTGGACAAAACTGTCAATGGGCATGTCTAACAGAAGAAACATTTCCAGTTACATGTGACGCCCAAACGCACCAATAGCTACCGCATGGAATGCAGGTGATGCTTGGGGTCTTCATGGGGGTCCAACCCAAGATTTGCACGACCCTGACTTTACAGTCATTGTGGCATTGAATTCCAGGGTGGAAACATCAGTTTAATTGTTTTAGTGACCAGAAAACAAATTTTGAAAGGTTACGTGCCCTTGGCATGCTACAGATCGGCACAACACAGGCGGTTGTGGCGCGGACGATGAATGTTTCTCAGTCTGTCATAAGCAGGCTATGGTCCAGATACCGTGATACACAATCTGTACAGGACAGACCACGCTCAGGTCGACCAAGGGCGGCAACTCAAGCCCAGGATCGATTTATCCGTACCTTGGCCTTGAGAAATCGTGTCATCACAGCAAATCAGATCAGCGCTTGTCTTCAAACAGACACTGGTGTGAGCGGGAGTGGCCAGACGATTCGGAATCCACTGCATAGGGGTCACCTTCGCGCCCGACGTCCTCGCGTGATCCCTTGTTTGAGAGATTATCACATTCAGGCAAGACGTCGTTGGTGTAGGGATCGTCAACACTGGGATAATCGACGCTATAGCAATGTGATATTTTCAGATGAGTCAAGGTTCACTGTTGATAGTTTGGACAGACGTAGGAGGGTGTTGCGTCGTCGAAACGAGCGCTTCCAAGACGTTAACGTCATCAGACATGATCGATTTGGGGGTGGTTTTGTTATGGTGTGGGGAGGCATCACTGTTGCTGGAAGAACGGCTTTACATGTTGTTGCAGGGCGTGTTACAGGCCAGTACTACCGGGACAACATCTTGGCAGTCCATGTTGTGCCGTTCGCACGACGTCATGGCCGCCGTTTCATCTTCCAGGATGACAACGCAAGATGTCACAGGGCCAGGATCGTTACAGGTTATCTCCAACAACAGAACATCACATCATTACCTTGGCCAGCACTGAGTCCCGACCTCTCCCCCATCGAGCATGTCTGGGACATGCTTGGACAGAGATTACGTCAACGTCCTGCCAATGTCCAAGAACTTGCTGCTGCGTTGCAACAGGAATGGGAAAATCTGGACCAAAATGACCTGAGACGTCTCATTAGGAGTATGCCACGTCGGATCAATGCTTGTTTGGCAAACAGAGGAGGATTTACCCGTTACTGACTTTGTTGTGATGCTGTGCTAACTTTGCTGTTTGACCCCGGGTATCATTTTACCCTTATAAATGGTCAGTCTGTGCCTTACTTAGTCTAACGATCATTTGGAATAAATCGATGAAATTTTGTCATTTGTTTCTTCGTCAGTTTCATTAGGTGACTTTAATAACACTTGAAAATCAAATATCCCCTACTTTTTTTGAATAGTATATATCCTCAAAAATCAGACGTGGGCAGACTTCCATTGTTGATGAATGAAGTTTTTATAGTAAGTCTTATCATATAATGTCTTTACTGTCCCGAAATAGTGTTTGTTTGTTATAAAACATTTTTAGCCTGAACCACTCTACTATTGGTATACATAAGGGATAAAATATATCTATGTTTAGCCATTGATTTGTATTTTCAGAAATGCATACATCAAATTTGAACAACGATTGACGCACATTAAATACCTTTTACGCTTTTAGATTTACAAATATTCCTATATTATATTATAAGTTCAGGCGCGGAGCCAGGGGGGGAGGCGGGGGCGTCCCCCCCCCTCCGTCAGCCTCAGTGACATAGTTGATTTCCATTTGCTTTGTTACTATTATAGTTCACATATCTGCTCTTTAATAGATGATATAAACATGATTTAGCATTATCTCCGCCCAAGCAATCCAAGGTTGCAAAGTATTACACTTTTCTCCAATGTGTACCCCCTCTGACAAAATCCTGGATCCGGGCTTGAAGTTAGTCAGGATCAAGGGAGCATGTGACATTTATTAATATGATAACAGTGACAATGTTGCTATACACATTAATATCTAAAACAAGTGGAATAATCCTTTGAAATCCCTATGACCTGTCATTCCAATCCTTTGCTAACGTGTTTGTTTTAAAAACAGTGTATTATTCGATAAAAATGGGTGTGGCGATCGCGCATACAAGTATCAGCTTAAGGATTGTTTGGTGGCTTACTGTTGGTGTTCTTTCCCGGAATTTAGATTTGGAATCTGCCATGGACAGGAATTGGGGTTGTTCTGATAATATCGCATCCTCCTTGAGTATTATCATAAAAATACTAGAGTGGCCGGATGTTAATATCTTCTACGACGCACGAGACAATGAAATAGTTCTTAATACACTCCGCTACATAGAACAGGACCGTGTGGGTTTGCAAAAAACGGTCTTCGATATGACCGGGATAAGTCCACCTAACAAGGAGAATGTATTACGGCAATAATATATTAGAATAAATCCAGGGAAGTTCGAATCATCCTGTTCCTCAGTAACACAACCTTAGAACTTCTAGAAATAGCAAATACTTTTGACTCACGTTCAAATCAAACAAAGAACTATAGGTCGGATTCAAGATGGATTATTCTGTCATCTTCAATGTTCAACAGACAATTTTTGGACTTTAAATTACAGAATATAATAATGTTGACCTGTTACCGCGATCTTGTAGAACATTTTACAATAGTAAATGGGAAAATAACTGCCATCAACTGTTTAAACCATTATTGCACACACAAACCGGAAGTGGGGCGCGAAATTTGTTCGGCGGATTTATTGTTCCCAAATATTAAACATAGATATAGCAGCCGCCATGTTCTTATTGGAACCCTGGAATCTAACTTCTTGCAGAAACATGTTGACAAACACAATAACACTGTTTATTCTGGTGTGGTTGTAGAATTGTCTGACATGTTGGCTAAACATCTAAATTTTACTTTTACTTTCGTTCAACCAAGTGATGGTAAATATGGCGGTAAATCCAGCGATGGAAAATGGCAAGGACTGGTTGGATTGTTAGATCGGGAGGAAGTGGATATGGTTATCGCTGACTTTTCGATCACTAAAGAAAGGTCAAAGGTCGTAGACTTCATTCTCCCACCATTTACGAGAAATACCTGGTCAGCTTTGTCTAACAGGGGAATACAAAGAGAAAGTAACTGGAGTAAAATATTCCGTCCATTCAACGCTTACGTTTACATAGCAATTCTAGCCACGGTTACAGTTGTGGCCATTTTATTTCTCTTGGTACAGACAAATTCTACTGAAGCAAACTGTAGTCATTGTCTCAGACCGTGGAACTGTGTGTTTTCTATTCTCAGCAATGCTCTAGTTTTAATAAGTTTCTTAACATCACGCGGAGACTGAGTTTCCACCAAGAAGGCATCGGTTCGACTAATGGTGGCTTTCCTATGAATGTTTTGTGTTGTGTTGACTGGTGTTTATATGGGTAACCTAACCGCGGCATTAACTGATACTAAATACCACAAACCATTTAACAGTTTGGAGGAACTTGTTCAATTACCGGATTGGAAATGGGGAATACGTGGGTACAGCTTAGCGAAGAAAATTCTAAGGAATTCCAAAAATAACATAATGATGAAAATCTGGAAAGGACTACAGCAATTTAATAAAACTGACCCAAGTATTTTTGATACTGATATAAATGTTCATGTTAACCGAATTCTAACCGAGGGTGAGAAATATGTTTATTTTGGGTTCGGTGCCGAGTCTCAGATTCTAAACAGAAACGACTGTGCTCTCCAAATTGTCGACAGCATCCTCTCCAATTTTCAAACAGCCATCGCAGTTACTAAGAATTCCTACTTGAAGCCCGATCTAGAATCAACGATGGCAAAATTATCGGACACTGGATTTTTAACAATGTTAGATGAAACGATATACAAGGATAACCGTCCACAACATTGTAAGAAAAGGGACACGAAACGGCCTCTACGAGTGGAAGACGTTCTAGGTGCTGTTTCTTCAGCTTCAGTTGGGTTGGCTACAGCTATATTTGTTTTAATTATAGAAAAGTGTCAACAATATTATAAACTATCTCTCCACCAATTCAATGAATACAACTTTTCAATAAAGCGGTAAGGTTGGTACAACACACTATCAGTAAAACAAACAAATGGGCGCTGCGGCAAACAATCAATTGTGATTCGTCCGGTCGCCAAACCCAATATTTTAAGTGAACCTGAAAACTGAATTCAAGGTATTTTTGTGTGATTGATTGTTGTAGAAAGTACGGTGTCCTCGTTCAGAATCTGCCATATTTCGAGTGAACCTGGAAATTGTATACAAGTTTTTTTTGTGTGTGATTAATTTTAGTGGTCTATGGTATGAGAAATAAAGATGACGTCCAAGTACAAGTAGGCGGCCAATTAAAAATAATCCCATACAACTCCCAGGAAATATATCATAAACAGATCTGGTATGTACACGACTGATGGGAGATTAAAAATAAAATCAACAATTCAATTTTTCAATCGATCCCTGCATTGACCCAAAACGTTCATCTTGATTTTCCAGCGAAGTTTTCCCTTTGTCAGTGATGCAGGACGGACGGCTTTGGAGGAACAATGCATAGTCGTGACGGTAAACGAGTGGGCCATGGCGCCGCAGCAGGTCAAAATCACTCTCATAGCACACTGCCATATGCCAGTTGTCATTAACCAAGTTGGAGTAGGGTGTTAAACCACTGGAATCTGACCTTTGTTTGTTAGTTCATTTGCGTGTTCTATTTTATGTCCAAAAAGTGATATTTGGTCGAATTGAGTTTCACAGCTTCCAGATCCCCTACTGACGTTACCTTAAGGTCACTTGAATGTATAACAGTAAATGTGATTCAAACTACGAAGTTCTATAGCCGAGCAAACTGAGATTGGTGATTATTTTAGAAAAAGTTGCTGAGTTAATGAAAAAAAACCTCATGTGTCTTCGAGACGACATAACCCTTCAATCTTTGAAGAACAAATTTGTAAATAATTTCTTGCGCATCGTTTTTCGTGTCTTGTTTCACTCATCTTTTTAGAACATTAGGTTATTGGGGGTAGGGACCCCAGAACATTTACATACCAAAAGTGCAAAGTCACGAATATATGTAAATTTGGGTTTGCGTCAAAATGTTTTGGGGCAGCGGATTCCCGAAAATGGTATAAGGAACCACTTAACACCACTGGGCATATCTCCAAATAAAATAATGTCCCCAAATATATTAATTTTGAGACTAGAATTGCTATTTTATGATAAACCAGCATGTTTTTCATGTAATGAAATCCCCGAAAATGGTTCAAGAGAGCATCGGGCATCTAATGACCCCGACAAGCTAATGCATGGTATCAGTTTCATGTGTTTCTGTTGCAATAGACGCCTTTTTCTTTGTCTGAAGTTGTACGATTTGAAAGAAAATGGCTTAAATCCCGAACTTTGCCTTCAAAATTTAGGACTTTCCCGTACTCCAATTTTGGTAAACCCGGTTTAGTAAGGCAATGGATGTTTATTCCTAATATACCAGGGGCCGATTCGATTGGGCCGTCGGGCGATAGGACCGGTCGGACAAAAAATGAAAAAAATTTTTTTTGTCCAATTCGTCTAAAAAAGATCTTTTTCTGTTGAACTTTATATGGGTGAGGGTGGTATTGGACCGACCATGGAGCCACGATGATCATATTGTCCCGGTGACTTGAACGGGCCGCCACACCATCACTGAAGTCTGGAATGGGCTGGTATAATAGACTTTCTGGGCCGGATGTGCTGAATGTGGGTCAGAATTCGGAATCCTACAATGGGGATTCCGAATTTCAACCGCAAATTTCATCGGATTCACCAGACACTGTTACCCGCAAATTTACTAGTTATTAAATCACCAGCACCCTGTTTGTGGGGATACGCCAAAATTCAACAAGCAGCTTTTATGATTTTCATTTTCGTCTCTCTGTACCACTGTGTCTCGTGCCCTTCCATCACAGGAGGAATCAACTAGCGCCCCCAGCAACAAAACTGGGACTTTTTCCATGAAAATATTCCTGCTGATTCAGTATTCCTAACTGGTTAATCAAATGGTCAAAATTTTCTCAACTAGTCCCATTTTTAAACCCTTACATTTCTTTTCACGTTAATTAATAATATGACGATATGATAATTTCACAGGTTGATGGTTGTAAATTACTTGCAGGTCGGGGTTTTGGCGTAAGTTAAATCGATTTATGAAATATATTATTTGACAGAGATTATAGATTATAATCAGATATGCCACGAAATCGCATATTTGGGGTTCATTTTTCAAAAATTTCTTGGGGGAGAGTCCCCGGACCACATCCCCCTTCCGAGCTCGACCGTCAGTAAAAGGGGCCGTTCCGATACGGGAGCCAGGGCTGGTTCCCGGCCCCGATCCGTCCCATGTAATATACCATATTATAAATATCGATTTGTACATTGACAAAGCATTCTAGATTTCATCCCGCTTCCAGAACAGTTGCTCTGCTTGTCGGACGTGCTGTTCTCCGTATACATGTATAATGTTTAATGATTTCCGGTAATAAATAGTCTCACAGATAGTTCCAGTATTTAGTTGTTATCGAAGATTTAATCTTTTACAGTATAAATACCAATGATTGGACATGTATATCGGCCGTAATCATATTGTTTTCTACTTTTTTACACCGTATTTCGTACTTTATCTAGACGTATATTCACCCAATTAGTAGAACAAGTACTGAAGCGCATACATTTTACACGTGGAAGTGAAACCAAAATATTTATATATATTTGTACAGATTCTAGCACACATGTAGGGATAATGGGTAACATGTTTTCATAGTTGACTTAGTGAATAGGTAACTTGAATTGAACCGGACAGTCGTTTGTTTCAATGTGATCGGTTTACAATCGATTTATGAGGAGTTTAAATATCAAGTACAGGGACAATACAATGTAATCTATTTTAAAGGTTCATTCCCGAGTACAAACTGGGTGATTTGATGATATATTAGGACTAATCAATTATGTTACAAATAGCAAAAAATCAATGATATTCCAAATATTCAATGGTTTTTGTATCAAGCGTTAATTGCCATGTAACCACTTTATCATATAGTACACAATGTAGTAATTTTGTGCGAATTGTTAAATGTTTTGGGGTAATAATTTGGAAGTTTTCAGATGTCGAATGTGAATGCAAATAAAAAACTAAGCCGCTGTTTTATTCGCCACTTCACAAAATGAGTCACCTGCATCACATGTTATTTGGCAAAAGAAAAGGTTCAGTCGCTACTTTCAATTGCGAAATGGTGACTGAGGGCCAGTGATCTTACAAAACAAAAAATAATCCCAATATAACTAAGGGCCATCAACCCGGTGATGTGAATATCAACGATTTGCTAAAACAATATATTGATGAACTCAGACCAGTTAAACCAATATATTAAGGACCAGGGGCGTTTTAAGGTTTATATACTATTTTGAGGGCCATCTTTCGCTGGGGTCGGGTGTGTGTGTGTGTTTTGATTGATGATTTTCATACCAGTGCAATGGCTGCATTCTCATTCAATAGTGGATTCGACAGTAACAGTGTAAAGAAAACGATTGTCTCGGACTCGGGGCCCTTTCCCTCGGCCAGAGGGGCCCTTTTGTCAGACGAGGGGCCCTTTTGTCTTCCTTTAGGGCCCTTCTAACTAGGGAACATTTCATTTTTCTCATCGGTTTTAGCACTTTTCTCCCGTTTTATTTGTTCAATTTCTTTGACTTGTTTCGCGCCTCAGGTATAAAACGCCTTTGTTAAGGATTTGTTAAATCAAGTAACAAGCAAATTGATTTTTATTTTTACGTGATAAGTACTTGCTACACGCTTATTAATATCAGCAATATTTGACAAGTGTAAAGTGAAATAATCTATAAATCAAACAAGAAATCCTTGTTGACATTAACAAGATATAAACGCCGGTGCTTTTAATAATATTTTAATTTCAAGTAATAAAATAAAAACAAGTACGAATAATCCAAGTCATGGGACAGAATTTGAAGTATCCTAAAGGAAAAAAATAGCGTAATCAGTCAAATACACAACGAACAGTGGTAACAAGTGGTTTAATACATACATATTGAGGCTAATAAATAGTAATATTTATTTTCATGGTAATGGATGTAATGCAAAGGCAACAGTTTTTTTTTTACCTAAAACGGCGTTTGCGCCCATTCCTTACGAATTCAATTACTGCAGGGCGTCAAGAGCCCAACACATTCACACGTTACAGTCGAGCTACTAGCCACAGTTTCACAGGCGCCATCAAAATGTTGACAAATAAAATAACATTATTTATTTTGGTGTCGTTGTAGAGCCGGATGGAATATTGGCTAAATTTTACTTTCGTTCAGCCAAATATGGTGGTAAATCCAGTGATGGACAATGTCAGTTGAGAAATTGAACATGCACATCACTTTCAACTTCAAACGTTTGAATATAGCTATTCTGGGGAGGAGGTAGGGAACAAGGGAGATAATTGTGTTATTTTCGGTATCAATGATTTGTGTGTGCGGTGAATAATGCCTATGATCGTATAATAATAAGATGACAACCTATTGGGCAAAAGACTGGGGTAATGATAATGAAGAATATCAGTTCTTAAATAATATAATAACCAATTTACATCAATATTTCTGTCAGGAAGCTTATTGAAAGCAGGGGGGGGGTGGCCTAGTGGTCTAGAGTGCCGCGCTTCGACCGCTAGCTGGCCGGTCACCTCTGGCTTGCGACTGTGGCTTCGAGCCTTGGTGTGAGCGTATGTGGCATGGAGATAGGGGCGCCTTCTCAACCTCGTGGGTTTCCTCCGGGCACTCCGGTTTCCTCCCACTGCTAAAGACCCCTACGCGCAAGCGAATTATTGAAATAAAATGAAATTATATGTTAGTCCCAAAATGACCTAGTTTGTGTCGAGTGGACGTTAAACCCCATTTCTCTCTCAATTGAAAGCAGAAGGCTTATTAATTGGCAATTTAAACAGATTGCAGTTTCTATCAGATCATCTCAGGATAAGTGGCAGGCATACAGAACAAACCCAACAACCCTGAATGTTGACATAGAAATCATAGATGACTGCGTTTTCAACCACACACTATGCCAAGTACACATTCCCCTATTTAATCATACAATTATCCAATATCATTTCAGATATTCATAACGAGTTCAATTAAACCAAAGTGATCCGATATCCATATTTAGCTATTTATAGTCAACTCATTACTGCAATAATATCTAAATGAAAAGAGATTTAACAGTTAAAACACGAGCATACGGTAATATTATCTTCTTGATCAGTGTAGATTTGGAGAATGACAAGGCTTAATTGCACTGGCGTCATTCACAACAGCACTAAAACGGTTCAGAGGGATGTTCCGGGTATTCCAATGCAATTACTTTAACGTATCTGTTAATTTAGAAATTCTTATGAAAATATTATTGAGTCGACGCCAGTAGAAATGAACTGATAAACACGTTTATATTCATGCGAGTAGCGATGCGATCAGCATTAATCACAAGGAAAGTGATATAGTATTGTCATTTAAAGAGACCGGCATGTCGATCGCACGATATATATTAGCTTAATCGTAGTTTGGTTCCTCGATGTTAGTGTTTCTTTTCGGATTTTAGACATAAATACACCAACGGGGCAGGAATTGGAAATGGACAGTAATTGTGCTTCAGGTAATATCGCATCCTCGTTAAGTAATATGATTAAAACACTGGAATGGCCCGATGTCAATATTGTCTACGAGACACCATACAATGAAACAGTTCTGAATACACTCCGTCACATTGAACAAGAACTTCTGGGTTTCCAAACAACACTTTACGATGTAACAGGGATAAACCCATCTATCATGGAGAACATGCTACGACAAATATATCAGAAGAAATCCAGGGAAGTTAGAATCATTCTGTTCCTGAGTAACACAACTTTAGAACTTCTTCTGGAAATAGCAAATACTTTTGACTCCCTCTCAAATAAAACAACCAACTATAGGTCGGGTTCAAGTTGGATTATTCTGTCAACTTTAATTTTCAAAAGACAATTGTTGGATTTTCAATTACAAAATATTATACTGTTAATCTGTTCCCGCCATCTTATTGGCCATTATACACTATCAGATGCAACGATTACTCCTATTGACTGTTTAAACGATTGTGGCTCACTCGAAATGGAACTAGAGCGCAAGAGATGTTCTGTGGAGTCTCTGTTCCCAAATATTAAACACAAATATAGCAAACAGCATGTTCTTATTGGAACCCTGGAATCTAACTTATTACAGAAACAGGTTGATAAACACAATAACACTGTTTATTCTGGTGTGGTTGTAGAATTGTCTGAAATATTGGCTAAACATTTAAATTTTACTTTTACTTTCGTTCAGCCAAGTGACGGTAAATATGGTGGTAAATCCCGCGATGGAAAATGGCAAGGTTTGGTTGGATTGTTGTTAGATCGCAAGGAGGTGGATATGGTCATCGCCGAATTTTCGATCACTGAAGAAAGATCAAAGCTCATAGACTTCATTCTTCCACCATTTGCGACATATACCTGGTCAGCGTTATGTAAACGGGGAATACAAAGTCAAAGTAATTGGGTTAAAGTATTTCGTCCATTTAGTATTGGCGTTTACAAAGCAACTTTAGCAACAGTTGTCGCTGTAGCCGTTTTATTGCTCTTAGTACAAAGGTATTCTACTGAACAAAGCGGCAATTATCGTTTCAGCCTATGGAACCATATGATATCTGTTCTGAATAACATTCTAGTTTTAATAAGTTTCTTAACATCACGCGGAGACGGGGTTTCCACCGAAAAGGCATCTGTTCGAGTATTGGTGGCTTTCCTATGGATGTTTTGTGTTGTGTTGACTGGTGTTTATATGGGTAACCTGACCGCGGCATTAACTGATACTAAATACCACAAACCATTTAATAGTCTGGAGGAACTTGTTCAATTACCGGATTGGAAATGGGGAATACGTGGGTACAGCTTAACGAAGAAAATTCTAAGGAATTCCAAAAATAACATAATGATGAAAATCTGGAAAGGACTGGAGCAATTTAATAAAACTGACCCAAGTATTTTTGATACTGATATAAATGTTCATGTTAACAGAATTCTTACCGAGGGTGAAAAGTATGTTTATTTTGGGTTCGGTGCCGAGTCCCTGATTAAGAACAGAAACGACTGTGCTCTACAAATTGTCGACAGCATCCTTTCCAATTTTCAAACAGCCATCGCAGTTACTAAGAATTCCTACTTGAAGCCCGATCTGGAATCAACGATGGCAAAATTATCGGACACTGGATTTTTAACAATGTTAGATGAAAAGATTTACAGAGACAACCGTCCACAACATTGTAAGATAAAGGACACGAAACGACCTCTACGACTGGAAGACGTTCTAGGTGCTGTTTCGGTAGCTTCAGTTGGGTTGGCTACAGCTATATTTGTTTTATTGATAGAGAAGTGTCACCATCATAATAAACAATTTCTGCAATAATTCAATGATCACAAAAAAAATATCAAGACGTGTAATTCTTTCAGGGTGAACAGGTTCAGATGGATTGCTAAATGGTTAGCGTGTGCACGCTGAATCATAAAAACTGTCATTGAGTCAACTGGCGTGGTTGGTTTCGAATCCCCGGTTGTACGTAACAAAGAGTAGGGTCGCCTGGGTTTTCTCCGGGTCCTCTGGGGTATAAAATATATTTCAAGTGTCGTCAAATTGTGCATTTATTAGGTCCACAACCTTGATAGATCATACATACACTATTAGCGTACGAGGGGCGGCAGTATTGGTCCGATATTCACGAAATTCGACCTCTACCACACTTCCATAACAACACTTCAAATTTTCAAATATTAAAAGAGCGAGATGACGAACAAGTACGTGACGCTATTGAACATTAAAGTCCACCCATGAGCTGCACCACAAATATTCAAGAACACCCAACGGACAGGGTGCTAATATTTGTGACAGTTTTTAACAGATGGGAGATGGACAAAGTGTATGAGAGACAATGATGGTTTATAACACAACAAACATAAATTATGTCCTTCTTGTTCGGTTGACAGCTGACACATTAATGAATTTAATTATTACTTTATCACCCAATATCTTATTTGACAGTAGATATCACTTGTATGATAAATTACATAATGTACTGCGATATCTCCTTAGGAGATATCGCTTTACATGAATTTGATTGGTTAATCAAAAGGGAACTAGTTTCTTTTATTTTAAAGACACCACTTATTTTAAATAAAAAGTTACTTTTTTTTGTTAAAAAGAAACTACGGTTATTTAATGGACCTTGAAGGAAATACGGGGTCAATATATAGGACTTTGCAATAGCTAAACTGGTGTCAAAAAACTGATGTATCACTACGCTGTAGCGTAATTAAGATTCAGTAAAAGTGAAATCTATACCAAAGAATCATATTTATTTATTTGTGCATGTAAGAAAAGATTTGGTGATAAATAAAATCTCCAATTCGTATTTTTTGATATCAAAAATCACTCGTAGGAGATTCTCTATTTATTGTTTTATTTTACTGTAATATCCTTTATATTTTAACATGTCCTCTTTATTTGATATTAAAAAGCTTGGTGTATATTGTTAATTCCTTAGATACCATTTTATATAAATACCGATTTATACATTGACAAAGCATTCTAGCTTTCATCTCGTTACCCGAACAGTTACTCTACTTATATGGGGCGTGCTGTCCTCCGTATATAATATTATGATGTTTAATGTTTTCCATCTTGAATAGAAGGCTCGATCTCGCCTTAACTACATACATCTTATCAAGCCCTTCACGTAATACCCTGTATATTTCGCCACTAAGTTCGTTTGTCACAAGCCCAGCTTAGGAACCTATCAGATTCGCCGGTCGTCGTGAATATCAAGCCTCGTGCTTTATAGCTAACATGCCTACATATCACAATCGAGTTGCAAAGTTCAAAGATCGATCAATGTCACCGTTGCTGTTTTCCCACGAGTTTCTCAATTTAAAAAACACTGTTTGTTGTCCCCCGCCTTTCGAAGAAAGTTGGGGGACTATTAAAATGGGTTCGTCCGTCTGTCTGTCTGTCTGTCTGTCCGTCACACTTTTTGGGACACAATAACTCTCTTCCTAATTGAGCTACACTGTTCAAACTTGGTGTATGTGTTTATTAGGTCAATGTCTTGATGGAGTTCGAAGATAAGCATTTTCCGCTTTGGGTAAGCAGAGATAAGCAATTTGATTGGTTGATGCTTTGGGACACGATAACTTAAGTTCTAATTAAGTGAGAGTTAACTTGGTGTATAGTTTCATTACAGTAATACCTTGACTAAGTTCGATAATGAGCATTTTCTGCTCAGGGTAAGCAGAGCAATACGCAATTTGATTGGTCTAGACTTTGGAACACAATAACTCTCCTTTTAATTGAGTTAAAATGTTCAAACTTGGTGTATATGCTTATTAGGTCAATGCCTTGATGGGGTTCGAAGATGAGCATTTTCTGCTTAGGGTGAGCAGAGATAAGCAATTTGATTGGTTGATGCTTTGGGACACGATACACACTTTTTGGGACACAATAACTCTCTTCCTAATTGAGCTAGAATGTTCAAACTTATGTGTTTATTAGGTCAATGCCTTGATGGAGTTTGAAGATGAGCATTTTCGACTTAGGGTAAGCAGAGATAAGTAATTTGATTGGTTGATGCCTTGGGACACGATAACTTTAGTTCTAATTAAGTGAGAGTGATGAAACTTGGTGTATAGTTTCATTACAGGTTGATGCCTTGGGACACGATAACTTTAGTTGTAATTAAGTGAGAGTGATGAAACTTGGTGTATAGTTTCATTACAGTAATACCTTGACTAAGTTCGTTAATGAGCATTTTCTGCTCATGGTAAGCAGAACAATACGCAATTTGATTGGTCGAGACTTTGGAACACAATAACTCTCCGTCTAATTGAGTTAAAATGTTCAAACTTGGTGTATATGCTTTTTAGGTCAATGCCTTGATGGAGTTCGAAGATGAGCATTTTCTGCTTAGGGTAAGCAGAGATAAGCAATTTGATTGGTTGATGCTTTGGGATACGATAACTTTAGTTCTAATTAAGTGAGAGTGATGAAACTTGGTGTATAGTTTCATTACAGTAATGCCTTGACTAAGATCGATAATGAGCATTTTCTGCTCAGGGTAAGCAGAGCGATAAGCAATTTGATTTGCTAAGACTTTGGAACATAATAACTCTCCTTCTAATTGAGTTAAAATGTTCCAAATTGGTGTGTATGCTTATTAGGTCAATGCCTTGATGGATTTTGGAAGATGAGCATTTTCTGCTTAGGGTAGGCAGAGATAAGCAATTTGATTGGTTGAAACTTTGGGACAAGATAATTTAGGCTCACCTTGATTGATGATTTTTATGCCAATACAATGACTGCATTCTCATTCAGTAATGGATTCGACAGTAACAGTGTATAGAAACGATTGACTCGGGACACGAGGGCCGTTTCCCTTGGCCAGAAGGGCCCTTTTGTCAAGCGTGGGGGCCCTTTTGTCTGCCTTTAGGGTCCCCCTAACTAGGATACATTTTCATTTTTCTCGTCGGTTTCAGCATCTTTATAAAAGACTTTTGGATGACATCGTGTACAGTTTGATTGCTCGATACGTTTGAAAAAAAAAATAAATGTGTGATTAATTAATATGTGTCATCTATTTATTTTGGGATTTCGGCGGGGGAAATCAGCCTCACTGTTGGCTTGTTTATAGTGTGTTTGGTGCCACGAACTCCGATTGGACAATGCTAATTAGTCACTTGTAAAAACAACTAGGGCAAAGTTCGGGAAATTGCTGAGTATTCAAGCAACGGAAAGATGTTGTATAACTCGCGAACGTTGCTTAAAGTTCCAATAGCATTTTTTTAAGTTATATTTTTAAAATTTATTAAAATAAAGCCCCAAAATAGATTGAACCTATAAACAGTCCTACCTTGTTAAAGAATAATCCAATTAATCCTATAATTGCCAGTTGAGAAATTGGCAAAAATATCATTTTCAACTTCAAATTCAAACGTTTGAAGATGGCCGTCCATGGAGAAGAATAGGAAAACAAGGGAGGTAATTGAGTAACTATTTCCTCAATCAACCAGTGTCACCCTTTCTAACCCCCCAAAATTTTGTCCATGATCGTATAATAGTGAGTTGACAACCTTTTGAGCAAAAAACATAGAAATAATTATATTTTGACTTTCTTAGAAAAAGTGAAATTGGAACTTTAAGGAACATGAATGTTTTCCTGTAATAAATAGTCTCAGCTCAGGAATAGTTCCAATCTTAAGTTATCATCAACGATTTACTTTTTACAGTGTAAATACAAATGATTGGACATATATATCAGCCGTGATCATATTGTTGCTATTTGTTTACACCGTATCTTGTACTTGATCTAGACGTGTATACACCCAATTAGTAGAACAATTACTGAAACAAACACAGTTTACGTGTGGAAGCGAAACCAAAACTAATATCATATAATTTGAACAGATTCTAGAATATATGTAAAGATGACAGTTAGCATGTTTCTATTGTTGACTTACTGAATAGGTAACTTGAATTGAACCGGACAGGGGGGTTGGCCTAGTGGTCTAGAGTGCCGCGCTTCGACCCCTAGCTGGCCGGTTACCTCTGGCTTGCGGCTGCGGTTTCGAGCCCTGGTGTGAGCGTATGTGCCTTCTCAACCTCGTGGGTTTCCTCCGGGCACTCCGGTTTCCTCTCACTGCTAAAGACCCCTACGCGCAAGCGAATTATTGAAATAAAAATTGAAACCGTATGTTAGGCCCGAAATGACCTAGTTTGTGTCGAGTGGACGTTAAACCCCATTTCTCTCTCACTTTTTGAACCGGACAGCCGTTTGTTTCAATATGATCGGTTTACCATCGATTTATCGGGAGGTTAAAAATTAATTACTGGGGGAAAAGCTGTAATCTATTTTAAATTTATAAGATGTGGTTAATCCACTTATTCCAAATGTGTTAAGGGATGCAATAGGTAACGGAACGTCAAAAAATATCACCGCTAATCAATTACTTTTTAAGCACTATATCCATATAATCCACTGACCGGCTCTGTGATTGATAAATAGGATTTCAGGTCTAGTCATTTACATTATCATGAACAGAATGTAAGAGAGGTTAAAAGATTTCGATGCTCATGGAATTGATTTAAGAATTGTCATTTCAGACGATCTACATGCATTAAAGTTTAATATCCAACGCTTGTATTTTTTATTGTAAATTTTCTCTTTTCATGGACCATATCTATGTTTTTTTTTATTAATCCTGTTTGTTTATAATAAATCATGAATTTTGGAATATACTTCGGGAAGGGGCAATTACCTCCCTTGTTTTTCCAATCTCCCCATGCAATAGCTATCTTCAAACGTTTGAATTTGAAGTCGAAAATGACATTTTTGCCAATTTCTCAACTGGCAATAGTGAATTATAGGATTATTCTTTAACAAGGTAGGACTGTTTATAGCCACCATCTATTTAAAGGCTTAATTAACACGTTTTGAAAAATATAACTTAAAAATATGAAATTGCAACTTCAAATCTACATGCATTAAAGTTGAATGTCCTACACTTTTATTTCTTATCGTAAATTTTCTCACTTCTTGGACCATATCTATGTTTTTTTATTAATCCTGATTCTTTGTCACGATTCATGTTTGTTGATAATAATTCGTGAATTATGGGATTTATTTCGGGAAGGGGGACAACTCTTACGTGGTATAAACAACATCGTGTTCCGGTTTGTATAGAGCGTCACTTTAACTTTATGTCCAGAACTCAAGCAGTAAGTACCCTAGATATAGTAACAGTGCCGAAACGTTCACTCGTTATTTTATACATAATTTACTGTGATAAATGTAGTGATCTGCGTCCCGACAGCAGACGGGATTACTTTACAGATCCCTGCGCCCAAATTATTGGCTATATATAGCGGTGGTGACCGTGTGTGAATACACAAAAGTTACAGTAAAGATTACAGAGTTAAAAGGTATTATAGAGCTTCCGCAACCAGTACGAACTACGAAGTGTTTATGTGCTGATGTCATCATTTCGCATGATGTCAATGACATAAGCGGCGTTCGGTTCGTCAATTTTGAACGAAGAAAGTGGGAAAAGTTCGTGGTTAAAAAAAGAAGTACGATATCGTAATTTTTTTTGTTTTTTTTGTTTTGCAGATTTATAGAAAGATTGAACACTATTTACAATTAAGTAGAAGGTTGATCGGCGTCAAAGTGGTCGGTAAGGGTTCTGATTTGTGTGTTTTCTATTCTCAACAATGCTCTATTTTTATACGCCCACATTTTCATGTGGACGTATATTGTCTTCGCCCCTGTTCGTCCGTCCGTCCACAATTGTTTGTGAACAGTCTACAGGTCACAATTTTTATCCAATTTCAATGAAACTTAAAATATATTTTTATCACCCTAAGATCACGGTTCCTTTCGATATTGGCATGTATCGGACTGTAACTTCATGGGTTATGGCCCCTGATTGTACGAAATATCACGTTTTTTAGCTTGTGAACAGTGTAGAGGTCACAATGTTGAACCGACTTGGATGAAACTGGACATGCATGTTTATAACCCAAAGATCTTGGTTCCTTGCGATAGTTGCGCCAATCGGATCGTAACTTCCTGAATTATGGCCCCTGGTTGTCCGAAAAATCGTCCTTTTTAGCTTGTGGTCCCTCTGGAGGTCAAAATTATTATCGGATTTAAAAAACCGTTTGATTATATCACCGTTCTATGGTTATGAAGGTTGAGTTCGAATTTCGTGAAAATCGGACCAAAATTGACGGACAAAATGGCCGCCGTTTGTGCGCGAATAGTGTGAAAATATGTTATATGAAGGTTGTGGACCTTATAGAGGTCACAATTTTGAACCGATTTTGATGAAACTTGACATGTATGTTTATAGCCCAAAGATCTTGGTTCCTTTCGATACTGCTACAATTGTTCTGGTTGGTCGCCCAGACATTCCTTTAGGTAGATATGGTACTTCATCTTTATTGATCATTGCACCAGCAATATCCACATGTAGCCAATTTTTATTCTCTACAAATTCCTGAAATGAAAAAGACATAGTGATGTACATGGGGTTCGAGCTCTCACTTTT
Organism: Patella caerulea; assembly: GCA_036850965.1. Classification (NCBI taxonomy): domain Eukaryota; kingdom Metazoa; phylum Mollusca; class Gastropoda; family Patellidae; genus Patella; species Patella caerulea. Next base: position 60,154,434 of record JAZGQO010000006.1, on the reverse strand, counting down.
AAATCGGTCAAGCATTCCATTATTGTATCCTAGATTTTTAACCTGGGAGGCGTTTCATTATTGTATCCTAGATTTTAAATGTGGGTGATGTTTCATTATGGGCATTCTCACTTCAAAATCTGCATCATCTTATCCTAGATGTTTACCTCGGATGGAGCCCTGAGAGGCTCCCTTTAAGAGTTCCTTGTAGTATAGTACAAAGTTCCCTTAAAAATGATAAACCCACTACTGGCTTTTGCAAGTTCGAATGATGGCACACATGTATGTGCATGTATCATCAATGGCCTTCCTCATCATTTGATAACAAAGAACTCATAGACACCCAGAAGATGAACCTACTCCTCGTCACGTACAACTAGAGAATCGAAACCACAGCAGTTGACTTAATGACAGACCTTATGATACAACGAGTGCAAACCATTTGGCCATCCCCCTATTTAAAGGACCAATCCCGGTAATATTTTGGAGAATTGGAGAATAAAACTGCTTAATTTTGCGTTAAAATCCCTTAAAATCCTCTACCTTAGGGCTGAGCAACAAACTCAATATTTGTGACACGTTTTCAAACAACTTAAACCTGTCAGTCTTCATCTGGAAATGGAAACCGGTGTCCCAAACTGCATAATGTGGTGTCTGGATAAAGCCAGAATTTTATCTTATAAAAATAACGTGTGGGTCAAATTTACATTTCGCTATCAAGTACAGCACATGGGCCATTCACTGTACAGACTCTAAAGGAACGGGAATCAATTATCGTTCACGTCCAAACAACTCAATATTTTGAGCTGAAATTTTAAGACAAGGTAAATACATGTACAACAGTCCTCTATATTTTGGAGCATAAATTCCATACTTATTCTGACTTTTATTTATGATACCCTGTTTAAATCGGGATTGTCCCTTTAATGGGAAGCAAGTTACTAATATAAACATGGGAGGTATATTCGAAAGTAATTACTACAGTCTCTTTGTAAGGGATTCACTATATCTACCATTATGGGAGGCCTCTTCAAATGGATTTACTGTGGTGTATTTACCATTATGGGTGGCCTATTCGAATGGATTTACTGTGGTGTGTTTACCATTATGGGAGGCCTATTCAAATGGATTTACTGCGGTGTATTTACCATTATGGGAGGCCTATTTAAAGGGATTTACTGCGGTGCATTTACCATTATGGGAGGCCTATTTAAAAGGATTTACTGTGGTGTATTTACCATTTTGTGGGGTAGGCTATATTCAAAAGTATTTACTGCTGTCTCTCTGAAATGGATTTGCTACATTTACCTTGACATACTGATCAGCAGTGAATATTTGCTAGGCCGCTACAGTCACTAATAAGGATGACATCGACGCGACTTTAATGAATCCTCAATATTAAATTTTCTCCTCCGAGAAATTAAATTCTAAAACATCTTTTTATGTATTAGAAAAATAAATAGAGATGTTTGAAGTATTTGTAGTTAACAAATATTTCCTATTTAGTGTAAATGGGTATTAAAATGAGTAAAAGGCATCATTCTGCCCGAAGCAGTTACATTTTATGTAAACAATGCACACGCCATTGAGTCAATGATTGACGCCGCGTGATGTCATTGCACGTGTTGAAGACATTCGTCTTTGACAGAGATATTATGAGAAGACTTTCGTAATTCTCTGTGAAACAGATTGTTACCTTGAGTATGGACATTTTTCAAGGGATTTAAAGGTATATTTTTTATATATATTTAACTTTAAACTGTGGTCTCCTGGTAAAAGATTTACTATATTTACCTTTATGGATGGTTTATTCAAGAGTCTGTATTGTGGCCTCTTTGTAAGGTATTTAAATGTATATTTACCTTTATTGTGGTCTCTTTGTAAAGGATTTGAATGTATATTTACCTTTATTGTGGTCTCTTTGTAAAGGATTTGAATGCATATTTACCTTTATTATGGTCTCTTTTTAATTGTGGTCTCTTTATAAAGATTTATTCGCATATTTACCTTTATTGTCTTTGTGTAAGGATTTAAATGCATATTTTCCTTTATGAGTGGTCTATTTACGAGGGTCTCTTTGTGAAGGATTTAAAATGTATATTTACCTTTAGAAATGCTGCAGCTGTACATGATCCGCTCGATCGACTGTATTTACCAATATTATTAACATCAGCTAAATCACAGTGTTTTATTTGTGATGTATAATGTTTAAATAACGGCATCCTCCATACTCTATCACCACTAATACCGCCAGCCTGAAGAAAAAACATGAAATAGGGTTAACAATGCCATACAGAATGCTATGAGGAACAATTTAGTCCAGAAAAGGGCACTCATTTACGTGCATGCCAATGTGTTGAGGGGACCTCCCTTTTTGTCCTATCTGAATGACTAGACACAGCTCGTATCACGTATGAGAAATACACACACATTAATGACGTCACACCCAAAATCCACACGATACGCACAAGGAATTTACGCTTGCCAAAAGTCTCTATTGAATAGTAAAATGTAGACCTAAATCCTCAAGATTTAAAATAAACTCTACTCTAAAGCATCCCAGGTCAGCACGACTAAATGGGCAAGATTTTTTCTTTTCTTTCAATTTTCAGGACCGATGTTATCTTTACCTCTACCTGCGAGTAGTAGTAGTCCTACACTCTTAAAGTACGATGATCATATCATCTTCACAAAAAGACCCAAAAATAAACAAAACCCTTTTTATACGCCCACATTTTCATGTGGACGTATATTGTCGTCGCCCCTGTTCGTCCGTCCGTCCGTCCACAATTGTTTGTGAACAGTCTACAGGTCACAATTTTTATCCGATTTCAATGAAACTTGAAATATAGGTTTATCACCCTAAGATCTCGGTTCCTTTCGATATTGGCATGTATCGGACCGTAACTTCATGGATTATGGCCCCTGATTGTACGAAAAATGACGTTTTTTAGCTCGTGAACAGTGTAGAGGTCACAATTTTGAACCGATTTGGATGAAACTTGCAATGCATGTTTATATACCAAAGATCTTGGTTCCTTTCGATATTTGCGCCAATTGGATCGTAACTTCCTGAATTATGGCCCCTGATTGTCCGAAAAATCGCCCATTTTAGCTTGTGGTCCCTCTGGAGGTCAAAATTGTTATCCGATTTAAAAAACCGTTTGATTATATCACCGTGCCATGGTTATGAAGGTTGAGTTCGAATTTCGTGAAAATCGGACCAAAATTGACGGACAAAATGGCCGCCATTTGTACGCGAATAGTGTGAAAATATGTTATATCAAGGTTGTGAACAGTGTAGAGGTCACAATTTTGAACCGATTTGGATGAAACTTGACATGCATGTTTATAACCCAAAGATCTTGGTTCCTTTCGATAGTTGCGCCAATCAGATCGTAACTTCCTGAATTATGGCCCCTGATTGTCCGAAAAATCTCCCATTTTAGCTTGTGGTCCCTCTGGAGGTCAAAATTGTTATCCGATTTAAAAAAAACATTTGATTATATCACCGTGCCATGGTTATGAAGGTTGAGTTTGAATTTCGTGAAAATCGGACCAAAATTGACAGACAAAATGGCCGCCATTTGTACGCGAATAGTGTGAAAATATGTTATATCAAGGTTGTGAACAGTGTAGAGGTCACAATTTTGAACCGATTTGGATGAAACTTGACATGCATGTTTATAACCCAAAGATCTTGGTTCCTTTCGATATTTGCGCCAATCGGATCGTAACTTCCTGAATTATGGCCCCTGATTGTCCGAAAAATCGCCCTTTTTAGCTTGTGGTCCCTCTGGAGGTCAAAATTGTTATCCGATTTAAAAAAACGTTTGGAGGTCACAATTATTATCTGATTTAAAAAAAACAGGTTTGATTATAAAAACTAAACAAATTCTAATGATTTTCTGATAATTCCTTAACCCTTGTGGGTGCACGTGGTGAGAATCACATAGCAGGTAACAAGGGGTCCGTATGGACCCCAGTTGTAATTCAAAGTTTTTACGTACAGATGTATTTGAATTTAAAAGCAGCGTTTAAGTTTTTATTTGCATTTATATTTGACAACTGAAAAACAACTAAATTATTATACAAAAATATTTTAGTGACATTATGAACTGATTTAATAATACTCACAAAATTGCTACTTTGTGTACTATGTTATAACGAGGTTAAATGGCGATTCACGCTTGATACAAAAACCATAGAATTTTTGGAATTCATCATTTAATTTTTGGTATTTGTAACATGCAGATGTTTAAAGAGAGAATAGTCTGGCATACGCAATATGGTATCAGGCAGCAAACACATTAGCAAAATTCCTACTGCGAGTTGTAAGTTTGGGGTCCGATTGGACCCCTTGTTCCCTTCAAGCGTTGGGCCTGTTTGGCATGTAACATAACTCTTCATGTGGGAAGCAGATGAATACCGATCTATTCGCTATGTTTAAAAATATATTGGAGACAAAGTCACTAAATTTCAGAAAGCAGTGCCCAGTAGTTATTACAAAAAACTATAAAACAAGTGCGTGGGGTCCACAGAGACCCCACGTGCACCGACAAGGGTTAATATGTGACAACTCTTGTTGACTGCCCGGACGATTTGGCTGCTGTGTGGGCGTATGTTTTGTTGCCTGGCAACCTATTTTTTTTCAATTGGCTTAATGTAGCAATATATTATATTAGGTGTACGTATGTATCAGAATATCGAACAGCAACAATTGGTACTAGTAGTAGAGGAGTTTTATACATGTTGGTCTAACTCGTAACAATTTCTTTAAAGTGGTATGTAAAGCAGAAAGGTAAGAATATACAATCGCAGTTTAAATACTAAATTGGGCAATGTCCGTTGTTGACCGCGTGAGTCAATCCTTAATCCTCACTAAATATCAAATATATACAAAATTTTCTTTCGGGAGGGAATACTAATCCTTACAAAATATCACATCTAATTACATTCATGAACCCTCACAAAATATCAAATGTAATACAAAAACTACGTTCATTCATCAATTTTTACAAAATATCCAGAAAACCACATACGGCAGCACTCGGCAAACCTCGTAAGATTTCGGGAATCTAAACTCGGCTGTATGATGAATTCCGCCATATTGGAACTACTTTAAAGGTCCCGGATGAAACATGGCTGCGCCCATTCCAAACACAAGTGGGCAACCTATTTGGCTAGAGACCTATTCAACCGATCCAGCTGTAAGATAATGACGAAATTACACGTCTATTCTGAGCTAAAGGAATGGATAAAAAATAATATATTCTACTTTCATTTGATAGACATAACGTTGGATTTTATTGGTTGATAAATAGAGACTGTTGTCTTTACTCTAAATAGGTTTCCAACGAACAGGTTGCAGCTCGATCGGTCGAATAGGTCGCTAGCCGAATAGGTTCCCAATTTGTGTAATAGCGTCAAGTTTTCCTGTTAAAGTAAACCGGTAGCCGCATCGCAAATGTATGGGCGTAGGTACATATCACTTACTGTCATACATCCGAGACTAGATGTAGTTGACGTAGTTTACGGAATCTGTCGAGATTAGCCGAGTGATACGGCAGTCGCCATCTTGAATGGCTGGATTATCCAGCCTGGATACCGGAACTGATAGTTTTGACAGAGCGGGTTCTACGACAGTCTGAGTGGGTTCGAAAGACTAGTCTGTCAATTGCCAATGGTATCGAGTCGTTTAACATCTATATTTTGTCACTATATTGATTAGAACATATCAGTATCAGATGATCCAATATCAAAATTGTCAAAACTTAGACAATGTTATCGCGCATGCGTATGAAGATATATGGAATTTTATTTTTTTAATCGAGATACCTGATACCCAGTTACTAACAACCACAAAAAAAATTCATGGGACCCCGCGGCAGTGGAGATATCGGGGCATAAAGTTGGGGTACTTTATGGGGGTTGATTTATACCCTTCAGGAAAACCCAAATGGCACCCCTAAGTGGAAAGATGGAATTTTCTTATTTCATTTTTTTGAAACATTACTACCTAGCCTAATATATCGAATCATAATTTGTTTCATAAGTACTCATTTACAACCTGAAAAACAGCAGCTAACATTGCCTAAAATTGACGAAAAAATGAGAAAAAAGCCCTAAAAACACCCGTTTGTCGTATCTCAGCTGCTAGGGTCAATTTCTGAGATCGGCGGTTTTGGCTATCAAATAGTCTCATGGGCATGACCAAACCCTATGAATATGAATGAAATCAGTCGACCCCTCACCTTCCCGATTTCGCACGATTTTGCATGGTTTTCTCGTGGACATGCACTTAATAATTTATGGAGATTTTATATTTGACAACAAGCATTTTCTTAATTGCCCTACTCTGGAATGCCTGATACATATTCTGAGATCGGCGGTTTTGGCTATCAAATAGTCTCATGGGCATGACCAAACCCTATGAATATGAATGAAATCAGTCGACCCCTCACCTTCCCGATTTCGCACGATTTTGCATGGTTTTCTCGTGGACATGCACTTAATAATTTATGGAGATTTTATATTTGACAACAAGCATTTTCTTAATTGCCCTACTCTGGAATGCCTGATACATATTATTGCAAGCTATATAAATATTAATTAAGTAAGCAACATCTCATCACTGTCATTCACTGCTGATCAGCTGTGCAGTGAGCAATACAAAAACCGCACGTGTCAACTTACCAAGATCGATGTTGTTCTCAGCTCCCGTTGATTTATTCTAATTAGCGACGTTAATCTAGTAAACAATAGGTTATTTCTTTTCAGCATTTTTACTTTGCTCATGGACGCAGCCATGACAGTTTAGTCTTGTTTGTCACAGAAGTAAAAACCGTTTGCCGCAAAAGACAAGGAAAGAATTATACAAAGTAAGAGTGAGTTGTTTCCCTTGGATCAGTTTATCTGGATACAGCCCACTTAAAGAAAAATCACTGAGGGGAATGGCATCAATGCCGGTTCAGGAACTGCGTAACCTTGATGTTGGATGAAATTTGAAATCTAATTCACCAAATCGATGCAGAATTGAATTGACGGATCATTAAGTTTTTTCGCTGAACCGTTGTGAGAAGTAGGCTGTTATAAACCCAATTCAGCTTCTTTTCACCAACCTTTGTCGTGTGATTAAATAACTAATCAGTATTTATTTTCCAGGAACCAACAGAAAAAAGATTACATATAAATACAATGTCAGTGATGTAGGACAGAGGATGATGTAGGATGGGACAAAAATCCGAGGTCCATTGTACACATTGGCGTGCTCGTAGAAGATCCCTTTGTAGTTGTAATTCGATGTAAGAGTAGACCGTAGCGCCGCTGCCCGGGCAAAATTTCCCTCATAGCGAGGGAGTCTGTAGCAGTGGGAGGAAACCATGCAGAGTGCCCGGAGGAAACCCACGAGGTTGAGAAGGCGCCCCTACCTCCATGCCACATACGCTCACACCAGGGATAGAAACCACAGCCGCAAGCCAGAGGTGACCGGCCAGCTTGAGGTCGAAGCGCGGCACTCTAGACCACTAGGCCATCCCAACCCTCCTTCCCTCATAGCACACTGTATGGCGTATGTCCGACTTCATTAGTCCAGTTTAGGAGTAGAACAGCCGGACGTTAAACCCCATTCATTTCATATTGAGTATGACATTCTTTAATCCAAACTTCCTCGGAGCGACTAGAATTGTTAAAAACCAAAATATAATTAAAAATTATTGAGAAACCTGACAAAAATGATAGAAATTTGATTTATAGAAATTTGTTGACTTCAGTCAAATTCTTATTACCCAGGGGTCTGTTTCACGAAATTTTAACTTTGGTAATTTGATCGGATAATATTAGATTGATTTTAGTGTTTAGCCTATCAAAGTTAAGGTATCTACTAACATAAATATGTTATCTTTAGTTAAAATCTATTAAAATATGTATATAAACTATTCATTAATCCACGTATATATAAACTATTCTTTTATACGTATAAACTCCCTACCCGTCTGGATTTTGACCCTGAACCTTCAGTTAGCCAAATTGAACAGGGGAATAGTCCCTCGGATTTACTCAATGCCCGCTTACAAAACATCCTGTGGGAAAGAAATGGTGCCAGCTCTGCTCAGATGATACAAGCTCAGCGTATGGTCAAGAGGAGTCGAGTGGAACTAGCAACTGGCCAGGTGGGAGACAACGTAGCTGTGCCTATACCTCTAGTGGATAGAGGTCGTGGTGATCCACGTAATATTCTAGGAATTATCATCGACCGCGATGAGAATAACATGTACGCCATTTGTGTTAAAGCAGGGATTCTGAAAGGAAAGTTTTCGCGCAATCAGTTTGATTTGTTTCCCCAACAGTTACTCACTAAATCTGATGTAGACCATACAAGTACGGTAACACTTCGCCAGGCTGTACATAAAGAATCCAGCTGCGGTGGACAGGGGTATGTCCGATGCAATTGTGCTGGTTCCAAGAGATGTGGGACAAATAGATGCTAATGTTTCAAAAACAAACTCAAATGCTCCAGCCGCTGTCATAGCAGCCTGTTATGCACAAACAAGTGACTTGGGTGATGTCAGGATTTCTTTTTTTTTTTTTTTTAAAGTGATTTGACAGTAAGACTATAGTGACGAAGTTAATATTTCGTTTCGAGGGAATTTATATAATTCTACAATGTATTATTTAACGTTGGATGTGAAGTCAATAAATGTTTTACGGTGAATTCAGTCATTTCGCGTAATGTCTGCCCATGATTTTTAGTCATTTCATGTAATGTCTGGAATTTTCAGTCATTACACGTATTGCCTGGTGCTCACAGGCTCTTCGTGAAATGACTGATTCATTTAGTCATTACGCGAAATGACTGATTACACAGATTGGCTGTAACATATATACTATTCATTATTCCACGTATATATCATATCTATATAAACTATTCATCAATCCGCGTATATATAAACTGTTCTTTTATACGTACATATATTCCACGTATAAATCATATGTATATAAACTATTCATCAATCCACGTATATATCATCTATTTATTAATATATGCACATAAACTATGCATTAATGCGTGATGTAATTATATACTATTCATTATAATATGTATATATAATATTCATTATAATATGTATAAAATATTCATTATAATCATGTATATAAAATATTCATTAATATATAAACTATTCATGTATCCATGTTTATATAAACTATTATATAATACACAATGTATCTACATGTATATACTATATTTAATACATGTGTATATAAACTAGTCATTACAGAGGCAAAATTAGACAAAGTTCCTGTTATGAATACATGTATTAATACGCGAGTTTGTCAGTTAGGAATCCAAAACTGATAGCATATTGATTGTAAATTAATATATGAAACCGCTGTCTTGATATATTCAGAAGAATTATCACTCTATCTAATTATTAACACATCCCAGTCATGTGGTGTACTAGGTTTCTGTTCATATCAGTCTTAGCGGGTAAGTTGAACGTTTGAAATAACTTTAGTATTTTTAATAATGTTCTCGAGGCACAGGGAATATATTTCTTTAGTTAAGAGATACCGTTTATTTTATTATTTCTCCACTCTGTCTTTTTGGAGGGGATCGCAGGAGCGGGTTTTAAATAAACTTATTTAACAGTAAATGAATATTTGTTTTCTTGTTCTCGCGTCTATTTCTATATAGTGTTTAGTATGGAAGTGTGGGAGGGGGGGGGGGCATAAACCGAATATATATTTTGTTTGTCATTATTCTCAAGTTTTCAGTGTTTTGAGAGAAAGGGGGACGTTTTGAATAACTTTAGTTAAGAGAGACGTTTTAATCACAGGGACTTGAAGGGATTAAAATAAAACTTCTTACTACTGCTTGACTATAATGGTAGAGTATTAGTATAGAATAAAGGGATGTCAGACGCCATCTTTGTTATGACTTTTTTATGATATGTCGTCTGGTGTCATCTCACAATACTCACTAGTTCTAACACTTCATGTCAGTTTTATTGCCAACGAGACTTTATTTGATCATTATTCACCTTCCGATGTAATTAAATTGGTCCTTTTACAGCGTTATTAATAACAAATCAAACTTAAAAAGCTATCACTTGTCGATATTCAACTTGCCGAGCCCGGAAGTAACCCGAAATAAGGTCAAAAGAAGACTGTATCACCCAGTCCCTTTATAAACCTATCATACTCGATATGTGCATAGGAACTGGGTGATCAAGTCTCGCTCAACAGCGGCCTCGCTTCGTAGGCTCTATCACAAATACTCACTACTGGAACATCGGCTACTGATCTGTTATCCAGGGAGGGGTTTTACTGAGCTCGCCTGGGATCACCACTCTCTTCGGTTAGTAATGAATAAGTGTCAGCTAAATAGTGACTATAAGGAATCCATTCCCAAGTTCTTGACCGAACACTCGGAGGAAATCACTGAATAATAAGAGAACTCAAAAAGGAACCCTCAGACACCCACTCACGTTCTAATACTGCTTAGTCATCTAAGTAAGCGTTTGAACTCTAAATCAACCTGTCAAAAATGCGTTGCGTGACAGCTTATATACAATATACAGAGGCGTTTTATAGCTGAGGCGCTGGAGGCGCCAGCCTCCTCGCGAAAAAAATCAAAGAAGTTGAAAAAATAAAACGGGAGAATGCACCAAAATGATTTCTATTTTGCAAAATTTTTCGACCTCCGGATCAAGCGACCCCCCCCCCCCCCCGCCCGAAAGAGGGTCCTTAAAATAGTATTGCCTCCGCCATGATAAACATTAAAACGCCCATGGAAATATAAAATCCCGTAAAATAGCGGGCAACGAGAATTCCGGTAATACCTCGCGTGCTATCATTCGCGAGACTTAGTTTATTTATCAATAAATCGAAAGTAAAATAACATCAACATCGAATGATCACAGGACGTGCTTTAAATTACAGATGGACAAATGAATATATACTAAATGCAAAATGTGACGAAAGACCAGGGAATGTGGGTGGATACGGATAAATCTGCCGTACAAACGGTAATCTATGAAATGAAAACCGTCACACAAGCAAAACAATAAAAAGCCTATCGAGGGATTCATTAAACAAAAGATACCATATCAAGTGATGTTAATTATAGGGTGCTTTGATAATTAGTGCAGTCTCTGTTTTTTTTTCAATCTAATCCATATGCTGATGACACTATACCAATCGGATTAAAACACAGATCCTATTTCGTTTCGGTTTTTTTATAGTTCAAATTTTGGTTTTACTTGTCTTTACTACACTAGGATCTGGAAGCGTTGTTATTTAACTCGTTTTCTGTTTGAGGCGAGGGATGAGCCAATGAAATGGTCTGTTACGGCGAGCTTTATAGGCGTGTTTTGCACAAAACTGTGGGTAATCAACTGGAAATATCAGTTTTGATTGGTTAATCAAATGTCTGACGAAATAGGGTCAAAATCCGCGCGTATCACCTCTGACGCGACCTATCTCCACAAGCCCTCAGATCTTCGTGTAATGTAGGTCATCGAAAGTTTACAAAACACGAAGCGAAATATAGATCTGAATTTTAATGAGATTGACACTATGTGATTCGCTTAAAGCACCGAAGGCCTACAAGATAGTTTAAGTTGTTGTTCAGAATATTCTAAAGAGTGGAAGATGTAAGTAAATATTGAAAAGACTAAGATTTAAGTATTTATGAAAGGAAGAATTCCTGAGCAAAGAAATTAATTATCAGCGGTATTTATCTAAATTGATTTCATTTATTTATTTCAAAACAAGTTACGATGTCGATGACCGAAAGTGACAACCGTCACAAATTGCAATTATAAATAAATAAATATAGCTATAATATCAAATTGTTTATTGCACTATATATGGGCACAAAGCAGTGAGGCTTCTTAAATTCAACTAAATTGTTATTTTGTCTTTCCACAGTCAATATTTTTGGAGTTATGGGTGTTGTTTTGGAGTTATTGGGTAATTCGACGCGCCCTACATTATCATAATCATGATGCATATATATACATGTATTTGTAATGAATTCCCACGGTAGTCTTTCAAATAAACACATCCACGGCGTCTTCATCTGGCCTGTAGAGAAATCAAGATAGTTATTCGTTATATTATGCATTTAAAATAAATTAGTTTTGTGGGGGGAATCGGGGGTTTTCGAAGTGAATTCCCGTGATTACATGTGAATTCCTGTGATTAGTCCGGCCCTGTTAAACCGAATGCAATTTCTTTTCAGCAACCTTTGTCGTGCGTTCAAATTAGTTTTTTACCTTTTGGGAAACAGAACAAAAATATGTTAGATATCATCATGACATTGTATATCTTCTTATTAATTGTGCGAATGACATATTAGGATTGACATTCTTTAATCCTAATACCCTCTAGGCAACTAGAATATTTAAAAATCAAAAAATAATTGAAATTTATTGAGAAACTAGACAACATGTATAGAACTTTGATTTATAGAAATTTGTTGACTAAAGTCAAATGCAAACACAACAATTCTAATTAGTCTGAACTTAATTATGGTGATATTGATTGTTGAGGGCTGCATGTGCTATATTATCGCTATAAATAACATCATAGACACACATTGTTAAAAATACTTTAACCTAAAATTACGGCCAGCAACAGTTGCCCCTAAATCATAGGTAAAATTACACCGTTAGTTATTTAAATATGTTGATTAAAATTTCTTGTAAAAATACACCACAATGTTAATTTACATTTCTTTTGTAAAAAAAAATACATCACAATGTTAATTTACATTTGTTGTAAAAACACAACACAATGTTAATTTACACTTTTGTTTAAAAACACTAAATATTGGTAATTTTACATGCAGGATTCGGGCAACCAGAAGCTCCGGTGTAAAATATTTCATATTTAATATTGAATATTAATAATCCTGCTTGGTAGACGAGAGCGTGGTTCCAGGCTTTCAGATGCAAGCTCACGGTACTATCTATTTGCAGGCATTATATATCCCTGCTTTACATTCCAGCTCAACTAAAACTGGCCAATCGGTTTAATTAACCGTCTTCAAACGAACTTGAAAACGAGACAATACAGCGTACGGCCAGAAAGTCAAAACATTTTTCTTATACATTTAAGAAAATACTCACAAACTGATTGATTAAAGTGCCAATCCCGATAACTTTTTGGGGAATAAAACTGCTTAATTTTGTGTTAAAATCCTTTAAAATCCATAACCTAAGGCCCACATACTAAGCCGATATTTTTGATACGCTTGTAAATAACTTAAACCTGACAGCCTTCATCAAATGGAGAACGTTTTATTATACAGTATCTGGATAAAACCAGACTTTTTTCTATAAAAATAATATGTAGGTGAAATTTACCTTTTGTTATCAAGTACGGGGCATGGGTCATTCACTGTATAGACCTCTCAAGAAACATTAATTGCTTATCAGGTCACCCAATGAAAAAATTCACCCGAAATCTTAAAAGGGTTACGTGTCCGGATAAGCAGTGTTGACGTTCACGTCCAAACGACTAAATATTTTGAGCTGAAATTTTGAGACAAGGTAAATACACCATGCCACTATATTTTGGTCCATAAATTTCATAATTACTCGGACTTTAATTTTTGAGACTCTGTTCTTATCGGGATTGTCCCTTTAACATACGAAAAATAACAATACACTTTATAGATCTTACAAATAACGGAAATTATATATGCATGACATGCAATATAATAACATGTACAAAATGCGAATGTCCATATAAATTATGGTTAACAGATTGAAATGAATACTATAAGAAGAAAATTATAAGGAAGGTTTCGATGCTATGGAATAATAAAATAAAATAAGGGATGGCAAATTTATAAAATAACGTAAATAAACGTAAATCTGTAAAATGACATGCTGTTGGGGTTATTTTTCGTTCAATTTTGAAATGTATTTTTACCGGGTTTTAAATGTGCCTTTTGAATATTGGTAAATATTAATAAAGTTTTAAGGTAAAAACAAATACTTTAACTGCTGTAATTTTTACTTTTATTTCTTGCCTAAAAGTAAATTACATAATAATGTGAAAAAACTAAAATCTGTGAAGTTACAGCTCTCTGTTCAGCTCTGATAATTCTCTTTTCATCTTCCGAATCACTGGCCAAAGGATTAGATACATACTGGTTGACAGTCTCCCAGCCACCTGCCGATAAATCCGCTATTTTAATCAATTTATTTCTTTCACTTAGTTTGGTCATAACATCATCTATTAAGCCATCTAAACCTTCTCTGTCATCATTATGAACTGCATTTCTTATATGTTGGATCTTATCTCCCAGTTCTACGTTGAAACCAAATTGAATCTTATTGCCTTTAAACTTCCAATCATGATCTTGATCTGTCTTGATCTTCTTCACGTCAGATGAAAACTTCTGCACAGTCCCAGTCTGTTTCAATTCTCTGATGTTTTACTTCATTCAAAATGTCAGCTAAAGATACAGCAGACTGAATGTTTTCGTGTTGATCCATTATGTTGTCGTAGATAAACACCTATCTGTCGGACGTACACGTAGTGAAAACAAATCGGTGTTAAGTTGTAAAAACGTCTGTTGCATCTGGCGACTTCGACCTGAATGACTTCGTAAGACTATTTACTTGCAAATAGTACTTCATACCCCATATATTACTACGCATATGGAGAGAAATTATTTTCCTCCTAATTCGGTTCCCTCAACCGCAGGAAAATATATTTCATTATACCAAGGGGGGGGTGGGATGGCCTACTGGTATAGAGTGCCGCGCTTCGACCTCTAGCTGGCCGGTCACCTCTGGCTGTGGTTTCAAGCCCTGGTGTGAGCGTATGTGGCATGGAGATAGGGGGCGCCTTCTCAACCTCGTGGGTTTCCTCCGGGCACTCCGGTTTCCTCCCACTGCTAAAGGCCCCTACGCGCAAAGCGAATTATTGAAATAAAATTAAACCATATGTTAGTCCCGAAATGACCCAGTTTGTGTTGAGTGGACGTTAAACCCCATTTCTCTCTCTCTCTCTCTCTCTCTCTCTCCCTCTCTCATTATACCAGTCGGAGCAGAACAGTAGGACGTTAAATCCCATTTCATTTCATTTCATTCCCTTTAACTTATATTCGCGGAAGCTCAGATTTTATCATTGTAATTAATAACAATCGTATTTGCCAATCTTTCTGAAAGAAAACTGTCAATTGTTTGTGAGAAGTATAAAGGAAAATTCTAACACGAAGTACCCGATATGGCTTTTGCTATTGTCTGTCCAGAAACATAATCGGCTTGAAATAAACAGTAACGTGGATGTTTCAATTGAAGGCAAATGTAATTTTTATATTTTTTTTTTTATACGACAAAGGGAGTGGGAGTCAACAAAAGAATATTAAACATTATTGATGGTTTTAACACCATGGTTACAGAATGAAGACATTAAAGTATCTTATGTCTCTAACATCGATCAATATCACCCAACATCTTCAACAGTGAAAACACAAATTATTTGTCAATTTAATTCAACATTGATGTTGTGATCTTATCGGGAAAGATGGGCTTCTCATATCCAATATTTAAGACAAAATAAAAAAAAATCATCCGTTTCAGGTCCATTTTTAACAAGGGACTTGGAGAACGAGGCTAGATGGTAGTGCACGGAGAGCATACGCAATAATGTAGACTTGAATAACCAGACGCTAGAGATTGGCATGCTATTGAGACTTCGGGCGTATTTCGCGAAACATAAGTGATTTGAATTAAGAGTAAAGACGGAAATGAATGAATGTAAATCAGTTTATATACATTCATATAAGATTATATTATGCGTTGCGACCCATTTGGGTAAATTTCTAAGCCCCAAATATTAGCGATTTAGCTCCTTGAAACACCACAGAGGACAAATCGAGGTACTGGACAAAGTAATGTTTTTAATTAAAAAGTCTGAAGAGGTTCCGACGGAACTGAAAGCGCTAGCTTTAAATATATAGTCTGTTTTCTTTTCAAACATCTTATTTATTTATATATCACCTGAGAGTTGTTTCCAGAACTTTTTGTATATATATGTATAGGATATTAACCTACCCGAGGTTGATATGATAGAGAACACGCGGGCGCAGCCCAAGTGTTCTCTATCATATCAATCCGAGGGAGAGTAGGTTTATATCTGACATATACAACGTTCACCCTTAAATTTAATGGACTCTTCTAAAAAAAGGCAACAGTGATTGGTTAATTGCTCGACAGCACGTGACGTGTTTGTTTATACGCCGCCATTTTGTAGTAATTGAACTGAAGAAAGCTAAAACAAAATGGATAGTAAAACGAAGTCAGACGAATAATCAATCTTTTTTAGTCATCATATTGACGATAGAATAGATGTGAATGCAACTATGATGAGGATCTATACAAAGCCTGAAGAAAATTTGGATCAAAAGGCAATCTTTTCCGATAATTCTGACAATGAACCGTGACTGAAGGTTACTTTTCGGTATGTTCAGAGAATGATTTGACCGACTGTTTTGAGTGGATTGTAGCCGTAGCCAAAACTACTTTACAAAGGAACTCTTTGGTGAGAAATCCTTTCACGTCTTGGGATGTGTGGAGAAATGATTTGGGCAGAAAGAAAATTCTGAAAGATATCTTAGACATGGACTGGAGTGTGGATAACCGATTTAAATAAGCCGATAAGTACGCCGTCTATTTAGGTCCTGAATGCTACAAACTGTACCAAAACAATTTTTTTTTATTGTCAAAAGAATAAAATTTTATTTCTGTGTTCTTTGTATTATTTCAATCATCTACATCAAGAGCGGTTGATATGAGCCGAATATATCGACCTGTAATGACGTCATCAGCGGTTGATATGTAATATCAACCTCTCAGGACGTCATCAGCGGTTGATATGAACCGAATATATCAACCTCTGATGACGTCACGAGAGGTTGTTATAAGATATAACTGCTATGGACATCAAAGAAAAAAACTACTACCAGTTGTATATATATATATATTGTAAAAGGTCATAGTTAAAGCTTATAGTGATACATTAGGAACGATTAGATAAACAGTTGGCAGTTCTCACTATAATAGTTCAAAACTGGATAATGTAAAGGCAATTTGCTGAACATTCAGTCAAATTTATCCACGATGAACAAAGAATTACGCGATTGAAATTTCCACCTAGCCTCTATCATCATTACTAAAGTCAGTACGATAAAAAGCATAGTTTCGATTATCCATATATTGATTTAATCGCGAAGGGAAGTTATGTAGTAAATCGGATTATAATCCACCCAACATCGCAGGTGAGCGATGCCACCGCGAGTTGATTATGGTAGGGATAAGTTAATTATTGTCTAATTATTGTCTAATTTCCACCTAGCCTCTATCATCATTACTAAAGTCAGTACGATAAAAAGCATAGTTTCGATTATCCATATATTGATTTAATCGAGAAAGGAAGGTATGTAGTAAATCGGATCATAATCCACCCAAGATCGCAGGTGAGCGATGCCACCGCGAGTTGATTATTGTACGGATAAGTTAATTATTGTCCAACTGATAATTAGGAACACGTTTTTAAAGATTTTCTAAAAATTCTCATTTCAGCTATCAAGACTTTAGCCGTGTTTGGAAATATACCCAAACCACATTTTCTATGGCCCTTAAATAACAGAGCATTCAGCTATGAGGTGCGCGGGGCTGGTGTTGATGGTCTACACCCAAAGATTAACGAATGCTTTCTCAGAAGTCCGATTCCTTACCCAGGCTGGAGTAATCATCCATTGTACGTCGACGGAACAAGAGAATCATACATAGATATGGTAGTAGTTGATAATGTCACCATCGACTCCTTTGGGTTTTTCTTTTTGTTTTATCCTGTAACAACAACTGGGACGCTGTTTCATTACCAGGCTGATGTTCCAGAGGATAACACAATTTCTGAGATTATAATAAACCTTATCCTCGGTGACTTACACGTTTACTTTAAGAATGGATTGGGATTAGAGAAAGTGCATCTGTATCTCCCTTCGGCCATTACAGCATCGACGTGGAGTAGCATGGCCTTAGGTTACGACCACAATTCTGGAACAGTTGAGCTGTATCACCAGTTTGATCTTGAATCAACAACAACACTATCACCTGCCATTTTGCTGAAAGTTCCAGGTGTAATACGGATGGGTGCTGATTTGGCTAAAGTTGATCATCTCGTTGGGGCTCTTCGATGTTTAATGATGTATGGTGTGGGGTCTGGTTTTACTGATGAGATTGAATTAGTGGATTGGGATTGTAAGATGAGCTGGAACTACATACCACCTGGTAAGAAGAATATTTTCTTTTTGTGGGGTTGGGCTGTCGTTTGGTACTGACGAAAAATAAAGATCCCACTCACACGTAAAAGAACTCTTGATACTCGATATAAGAGCACACTGTATGACGTAGGCACGTCTTCAATGGCCTCGCCAGTGCAGGCAAGTAGGGCGTTAAACTCAATCCCATATTAGTTCCTGCTTTTATTACACTGGTCAGTAATGATACAAGGACATGCCGAGTACACTTTTTTTACAAGTGTCTGTGATGTATCATATAGATGATATGATAGCTTTGCAAGACTCGTAAGAAATGGAATGTCAGCATTTGTTTTAGAATGTAATACGAGCCGTGATTAAGACACTTTTTCGGAGGGTCAGTAGATTGTTGATTGTTGTTAATCAGTTGTTTCGTTTAGGATAGCTGGGTTGGATGACCGAATGCATAGCGCGTCCGTGTTGTATCATGAGGTATGTCATTGAGTCAACTGGCCTGTTTCCATTCCCCGATTGTATGTTACAATGAGTGTGGTCGCCTGTGGGTGTTCTTAAGGTTCTCCGATTTCTTAACAGTGCTGAAGGCCGCTGCATGCAAGCGAATTATTGGAATAATATTGAATCATTAGTCCCGAAATAACCTTATTTGTTTTTAGTGGACGTTAAACCTCATCTGTAAATTTGTCTACATATCAAGACAACCGGGGGTTCCCACTTTTTCGTTCAAGTGTACATAAATAACTTGTTTTGGTGAATTATAAATACAGATCGAGTCGTATTAACAGCTTTATAGGTCATCTGACAAAGCAGAGCCTTGGGGTACCTACCTAGAAAACCACTCCGAGGAATACAATGTAAAATGTAAACAGAATTATACATGCTTGTGTTGGTACCCAAGGTAACAACAAATCAAAACAAAACAGTCACCATCCAGTGTGTTCATAGGCGCGTGGCTAGCGGGGTGGGGGCAAGAGAGGCAATCGCCTGTCCTGGAACAAATCGGAAACTCAATGGGTGGCTTTACCCAATGGGGAAGGAATCGGTTACACCAATGGAACCCAATGGGCGCCTTTGCTGCCCTTTCCTTTGGTCGCAATACGAAACCAACGACCAACGTGACCCTCTTGCCCCCCAATGGACACTGTATATGGCGTATGTTCCTCGTCATAGCCCAGTTATAGCAGCAAAGTACATCTAGGACGTTAAACCTTATTTCCTGCTTAAAATCTCTTTATTTCTGACTGTTGAAATGGCCGTCATTTTTAATCAGAAAGATTTATACCATAAGGCGGATTCACAGTTGTGCGCACACCAGTGAATGAATCGCCGTGTTCAACAGCCCAGTTAGTGCAGCACACTAGTGAGTTGAACCCGATTGAATTTTATTTCGTTTGGTAACAGTCATTTCATACTGGCGGATTATTGTTTTTTTTTTTCAGTTCCAAAATGTTTTTCTAGTCCGACCAATCCAGTTGTTCAGAGAATTTGGCCCCTGGACAATTCTAGTAAAGCTAATGAAGTTAAAACAGACACGGCACCCGTTATTACGTCAGCTTCCTGTCCAAGATTTAATGACGTGTACTCAAGTTTACCAAACAAGGCAATGTACTTTGACGGTTCAATTTATTCAAATATAGATCTAAAGTTGAACCAGACTTTATTGCAGAAAGATTTCAGTTTGGCGTTCTTTTTCTATTCTGAAGTATTCAACAGTTCTGGTGTCTTATCTGTGTTCAGTTTTAGCGGCAGACATAGTCTCCACGTCACATTTGAAGCCGAAGGAAAACTACGGATTGCTGTGTCCTCAAATGGAAGTATATGCTTCGACAGAATGGTACCGACGTCCACAGTCCTCACGAAACAAGTCTGGTATTTATTGGCTATTCAACGATTCCATCTCTCCAGGACAATATCTATTTTAGTAAATGCCGAAGAATTCAAATTTCCGGACACTTGCCCAGCTCCTTTTCTACCACTAGAAGAGCTGACTTTAAACCTTGGCGGCAGGTCGTCCACAAATGATCGTTTTCTTGGTTCCATGCGATGCCTTGCACTCTTTGATTCTCCACTGTATCCTACCTTGGCGGTCAGCAAACTTACTGATGAATGTTCATCTGGAAGTATCCTAACTTATGATGTTTCTGGTAGGTATTCAATTTCTTGTTTAAGACCATGGTGACTCAGTGAGTAAGACGTTGGCTCGCTAACGTAGAGGTCCCGAGTTCGATTACTGTGTTAGCTGAGAAATTTCATCGTAATTTTTCCGACGTCGTTCCCCCTTGTCATTGGTGCGGAATAGAGTACACTCTATAGGTTTTCAGATGGGACGAAAACGCGAGGTCCCGCATACATATTGATGTGCAGGTAAAATACCCATTGGTAATAGGAATTCGATACACGAGTCGGACATAGCTCCACTGTGGGTATCAATGATAACGTGTTACTGAAGTGGTAACGTGTTTACGAAGGGGTGTGTGTGATATTGAACATGTGCGTGTGTTAATTAAAGTGTTAGCGTGTGTTAATCAAAATAGTAACGTACGTGTTTATGAAAGTGTAATCATAGTAGACCTATTACCCTGTAGTCTACCCCTTATTTCTTTTTCAGGTGATGCCAGCTGCACCGCGACACCTGCTAGTAGGGAAATGATAAATCGAGGTCACAAATCTAAATCTGTCCCACACGCTCAGCTACATTCAATCCAAACATTCAGTGTACGATCAAAGATTACTTGTGCACGTGCCTGCTTAGAAACTACAAACTGTCGCTCATTTAGCATATCTGGCGGCACGTGTTTTCTGTATGATTTTGTAACTGTTGAGGGGCTTCAGGGTATATCAAGCTCAACATATTTTATTAGGGAATAAATTTATTACTATCTATTATATTTATCCAAACTAGTAGCAAAGATAAAACATTAAAGGAACTATCCCAATTTCAACAAGGTCTCAAACAAAATGTCCGACTATGTCTGAAATTTAAGCGCCAAAATACAGAAGGACCAGGAAAATACTTGCATATTTCGTGTTATGTTTTGACATTAAATATTGGGGTTATCACCCCTTGTTTAAGGTTGAAATGTTATCTCAATTATTAATTACACATTAATTAAGTTATCCAGACCATAATCAACTCTTGGCCGAAAGCCTGCGACCTTTGGTGGATTATGACCCGATTTACGGCATAACTTCCATTCACAATTAAATCAATAATTGGTTAATCGAGACTGTGTTTTTTATCGTATTGACTTTAGAAATGAGGATCGAGGCTAGGCGGAAATTTCAGTCGCTTAATTCTCGGTTCATAGAGCATCAAGTTGACTGAAATCTTCAGCAAATTGCCTTTACATTATTTACTTTTTATCTATTATAGTGCGAACTGCTAAATCGTTATCTAATCTCCCATAATGTATCTTTAACTACCTTAAATCGGAAACACAGATATCAGAAAATGTATAAAATAAACATGTATCTAAAATTTTCTCCTGGATAAAATATTTTTAGCAAATTGCCTTTACATTATCCAGTTTTTATAGTGAGAACTACAAGCGCTTTATCTAATCCCCCATAATGTATCTTTGCAGATATTTGAGTAACACCCCGAGAGAAATTTTGAACAACAACATAATACTTATATTGATAGTTAAACGGTTGGTTTATATATGTACAGGTAAAAACTATAATAAAATACATACACAATAAGCTTCAAACATAAAA
Source organism: Patella caerulea (assembly GCA_036850965.1). Classification (NCBI taxonomy): domain Eukaryota; kingdom Metazoa; phylum Mollusca; class Gastropoda; family Patellidae; genus Patella; species Patella caerulea. Next base: position 60,132,437 of record JAZGQO010000006.1, on the reverse strand, counting down.
GTTACTTAAAAAAAAACAACTAAAACAAATGTGGTTAAAACAGTATATAAAAAACAAAGATAAATGTGGTTAAAGCATCACTATATGGCAAAATTATGATTGAAAGATCCACTACTTTAAAATGTTGATTTCAGACATCCAAGATATGATTTTGAACCCCATCCTCCAAACACACGTGTTATCGTTTATTTTCCTTGTAGTATAGAGCCCAAGATCCAAAACGAAACATCCCTCCAAAATATGCCATTATCACCAAATGTGGCAAGGTGTCATTAAAAGCAGTATACAATATAACATAAACAAATATTCAAAATATTTTACAGCATAGTAAAGGCAGATATCTTACTTAGACATATTTTATTGTTCTGTCTATTAAGTGGATAAGACACACGTTTTACAACGCCATCTTCAATATATAAACAAATAATCATAATCGAATTAGGAGATAACACTTCCTGTTATGTATTTAGAGGGAGTTTATTGTCCATTTAACCATACTTGAATCATTTGTCGAGTTATTCTAATGCATAATTCAAGCATGGTTAAATACATTTATGAAATATGTTTTGCATATCTGAGTATCAAGAAAAGAAAAACTATGTGAAGTTTACCTTCATCATAATTTCAACGTACACTATCCAATTATTTAAGTGACGAAAAATAGCATATTTAAGTAAAAATTAAAGATCTAGATACAGAACTGGTCCTTCTTGCTGTAATAAGTTAGGAAATTGATAATACAAAATCTATATGTTGAATATTTCATTCAAATTTCTTGATTCGGAGTGAACATATCACAGTTTGAAGTTTTGGAGCGGCATTATTTTGTTAGATATTCAGATAGTTAATTATGGCCATGTCATGTTAATGAGTGTTTTATTAATAGCTTATACATCATTTGAATTCAAAACAAAGACTTATCATCTTTAAATTACTGGGTGTTCATATTACAAAAAGGCACGCCGGAATGCAAAACGTTCCTCATGTCCACAGAAAGACAACCTCCCTGGAACCTGCGTTGTAGACCCATTTCAAATACTCTGGTGTTATAGGATCTTTAGTTGGAATTTGGTCAAAATAAAACTGATTTTAAACTTTCGTGCATGTGTTGAAGCTACATCAAAACAATCTGCACAAGACACATCATAACAAATATCACAGAAACTGAAACAAAAAATAAAATTGACATTATAATAATAATATCATAATCAATAGCTAATTATTAGGCCTATTCTATCGCACCTATCACTACTGTCCAATTATTAAGAAGGAAGGGCAATAACTCTGTTTATACTTTTCGTCTTAAATCGGGCATAGCATAATTTTATCTGTATTTTTTTCTTTTTATCTGATGACGTTATACTGAACATATACAAAACACAATAACATATTAATTGTGTTACGATATAGTTCGAGGGACTGGATGGTCGAATGGTTAGCACATAAATCCCGTCATTGAGTCATCTGGCGTGGTTTCGAATTATCGGTTGTACGTGACAAGTATGGTCGCCAGTCAAGCCTCGTGGGTTTTTCCGAGTCATAGAGTTTCCTCCCACTGCTAAAGACACCTACGCGCATCGAATTATAGAAATAAAATTAAACCATGTTTTAGTCCCGAAATGGCCTTGTTTGTGTCGAGTGGACAGTGGACGTTAAACCCCATTATTCTCTCTCTCTCTCCCTCTCCCTCTCTCTCTCTCACACACACACACACATACACACACACAAACACACACACACACACACACACACACACACACACACACACACACACACACACACACATTGTAGTTTTTATATTCTATCTGACGGAGATTATTTCCCATATATGATGACCGGCTCTAATTTCAAACTTATCAAGCTCCAATATTTACAAGTTGTAAATTGAAAATAAGATGCTTGACAAACCTTGTATTTCCCGACCATTTGCGCCATTTGCGCCATTTGCACCTTCTGTTGAGCCATCATCACATTCAACATCAGCTTTTCCTGATGTACATCCAGCACCAGTACCAGTAAATCGTGATGTACAATCCGCTGTAGAGTTAGCCCCTTTCGGGCATTTAAAATCGTGAAACCCCACAGGCAAAGCACTACCGAATAGTAAATCATTAACCTTGACAGCTTGGGGGAATCCCAACTGTCGACATACGACATCCCCCTCGGTCTTTGTAAAGCCATCAGCACAGATGGCATAGAACTTGTTATATTTATACTGTACAACACCTCCCTTTTCTAGAGGTTTACTGTAACTTCCATCAAGTTTCACTGCAATAACAAAACAATTCTTACATTGAAAGTATGTCTAAAACTTTGATAGCGTCGGACTAGATACACTTATACCATAAAGAATTCAATTCAGTTGAAATTGAATATGATTAAGTGGTTTATGTACATGTAATTGGATACTTTGTGGTACTGAAAATGGTTTATATAATTGCATACTATGTTTGTAGTACTGAAAATGGTTTATATAATTGCATACTTTGTTTGTAGTACTGAAAATGGTTTATATAATTGCATACTGTGATTGTGGTCCTAATGTGACTTATATGTATGTTTATGCTTTGTGTGGAATACTAAATATGATTTATGTCTGTGTAGACTTGCTCCCCGTGAGCTTTTGTATGAAATAAAAAATATTTAATCTTATATGCATGATTTATGTACACTTACCGTTTCCATGGCAATAAACAGAGACATATTTCTGTTGAACTGGTGAAGGTTTTGTCGTCGCACTCCCCGGCAGAAGACGAGGGAAACTAGGATACTGCAGATTAGTAGAAACAGTCCACCAATATGTAGCTGATGTTTCATTCATCTGGTAAGGTAGACCACCATTAAAACCAAGACTATTACATGCAGCTTTAGCCATGACATTCGGATATGCTCCATTAGAATCAAGTACAAACCCTGTTTTACCATCCTTCGTCACCTGGACATATCCATAGTTGGTTCCACCGCCGGATAAAGAATATTCAAAAGCTGAAATTAATATTATTTACAACAATTATTGATCATACTCTTGCTGAAAAGTATGACGTTGATACCTATGGCAAGTTTTGGTCAAACTCAAATTGAACGATTCCATACATTGAGAGGCGATATATATATATATTTTCTACGTAATTCTTCATAAATAAAAATGGTCTGATGATGTTCAGTACGAACAGAAAGAGCTAACCGTCAAATTAGTATTTTGGTGTCTTTCTTTAAGTTAACAAACTCTGGTAGTATTACTGCCCTGTAAAGAAAGACATAAAACTATCTTACTGTCATTGTAGCAATAGGCGACTGACTGATGATTAGAACTGCAATTAAACTTGGTTCCATCTGTTGAAAACTGGCAGGAATTTAAGTTCTCCTCCTTTCCAGTACAATTAACATCATATATCCACGTGACGTCAGTAAAACCTAGAAATCTAGTTAAGGCCTTGACATGTGTTGAAGTTGTTCCACAGATAACTTTTGCCGCATTATCATTCCACCTATCTACACAGATGGATCCCCATATACCGTGATACATGACCTCCACACCGCCCCATTGTCTACCACCAAAGAAGTTATTAATTCTTGTAACTCCATCTGCTGAAATAAACAATATCCAATATGTTATCTTGTGTAATAGTCAAAAGCCCCCCCCCCCCACCAAAAAAACAAAAAAAAATCACGTCGTCCATCTCCTAATGTAATAGAGATAAAGAACTGGGGGTTAACGTCCACTCAACACAACCAGGTCATTTCGGGACTAACATATGGTTCAATTTTATTTCCAGAATTAGCTCGCGCGTAGGGGTCTTTAGCAGTGGGGGAAACCGGAGGTTAGAACTTAATATAATACATATGTTAATAATACCGGAAAAATAACGGAAAACAACGGAAAAATAACGGAAAACACCATGTTATATTATACTGAATACCAGAGAACACCGGAAAAAAACACTGGTGTGAGATTCTAGATTTCGACCCAAATCGTTACATCACTTGTTTAGCCTGTAGCGCATTATTAGGCGGTGCACGGTCACATAACCAAATGGTTATCGATATAAAGCCTCGTTTGTTTGCATGGCGTGGACGTAAAAGATCCCTTGGCAGTTGGAATTCGATATAAGAGTAGACCGCGGTAAAATTATCCCCAGAGCACACTGTATGTCGTATGCATGTCTTCATAGCCCAGTTTAGGAGCAAAGCTGTAGGACGTTAAACCCCATTTCATTTCATTTGTTTTCAGAAACAAAATATCCTATTTTACTTATCCTATTTTACCTTTATATTTATGTGCAATGCGATAATGTTGCGATAATGTTTTTCAGCTGCACCTTTTCAACGGTTGTGTAATGTTCTCGGCAATGTATAATAATACTCATAATAATAGTCGATATTCAAATTGCGCGCATTCCACCCAAACAGTATTCTCATGGTGCAGTTTGTTTATCTCTTCATTTCTACAGTTCACTATTTAGAATTGGATTAGGGGCCACTCCCCGGACCACCCTGGCCCCGAATCCTATTATAAATAGCGTGGAGGTCGCGTGCTTCATCCCTGCATTGGCCTTGTCAATGGTGCAGGAAGAAGGGCATCGCGCGGACATCTGTCTAGTAGTTCGGATGGGACGCAAAACCAAGGAACCGTGTATCTATTCGATATAAGACGGAACAGAGGCTCGTTTAAATGATGGATCTTCAACATTTTGATTGCATGCCGGTATAATATCAAAAAAGGAAGCAGGGGCCCTGGACGAAGCGACCTTATAATTGGTTTTCCTTGCTGTTGGGGGGTTTATTGCTATTATTTGAAGACAGCTCATTGCCAGAAGTGTCGCTTTTTTAAACTGGCCTTATTTACATAAGATTTTTTCCCAGGACATTTTAGCAGACCTATGGGTTCTAAATCGGGCATATCGGAGTCTATACCTTTGGAAAAGGTTACCTTTCTGCATTTGCCAGGTTTCTTGGATTTACAGAGATTAGATTTTCGTTTTCTACTCAAATTCCGATCATCATTAATAACATTATCGAAAGTACTATTATTATTAATGTTATTTGAGCCAACATTACAAAAAGGGCTTCCGTCAATTACCCGTAAATTAGAATCTGTATTCGTAATATCATCATCTTCAAACGGCAGATCAACCGCTTGATAATCAAGATCACTCCCTTCAAAGGGATCAATGTTATCCATTGTGCGAGCCAGCGGCTGGACATTAGAGACTACAACAAACCCAAACCAAAGTAGAACCAGCGGAACTACTATAGATCAAATAAATGGAAGTCTCAAAAGAGAGAGATCGTAAAATAGAGAAAGTAAGAATTCGACGAATTCTACAAGAGTCAAGTACAACGAGACGACTATAACATGGTCTTTACTTAAACGAAAAAAAGACGATTGTGTAAGGTGACAGTTGCCTTTATATAGTATAGTGTCAATGCTATGACAGCAGGCACGTGCATTACACGTTTGGTTTTTTGACTTTAAATAGTTTGAGCGACTTTTACGGAATCAAACGAAACATGCAATATAAATCCGAGAATTCCCGAAGGGCATATAGTGGAATATAATTTAGATTTGATTTAAAAGTAGTGCGAAGTTTTGAGATGCATGGGTAAAGAGTCCCATTTTTGCGAAAATCGTCGAAATCATCCAAACCGTGGCTTTGTTTTTAAAACAGACGTCAACTTACCAGTAGAGTTAGAATCCAGCTTGCACAATACAGATGCTGCTATTTCATTCGGACAAAACTGTTTTGTAGTGGAAGGACAATCTCTCAATTTACTTTCTGTACCGACACAATTAAATGACTTTTTCAGTGTGTCTTTATAAGCAGTTCGAATATCGTCCAAATTTAAAGGATACGGAAATAGAGCACCGTTTTCCCCATAATCCTGTTCCCGGCACACTACTTTGGCTGTATTTTCATTAAAACCTTCCGCACATAACGTCATAGTTTCACCTTCATCATCATAAACTTTAACAACTCCATATCCAGCTGTTAACCTGCCGACTAAAGATTTAAAATTGGCAAACATTTTAAATACGAATGTCATAAATGAATTAGATCTTATGTCATCAGAATGTAAATTCTGTGTCCCTAGCATATACTCTAATATAAATCTTGTGTCACTGATATATAATACAAATCTCGTGTCACTGATATATCATATAATGCAAATCTTGTGTCACTGATATATCATATAATGCAAATCCTAATCCTGTGTCACTGATATATCATACCATGCAAATCCTGTGTCACTGATATATCATATAATGCAAATCCTAATCTTGTGTCACTGATATATCATATAATGCAAATCTAGTGTCACTGATATATCATATAATGCAAATCTTGTGTCACTGATATATCATATAATGCAAATCTAGTGTCACTGATATATCATTTAATGCAAATCGCGTGTCACTGATATATCATATCATGCAAATACGATGTCACTGATATATCATATCATGCAAATACGATGTCACTGTCACTGATATATAATGCAAATTTAATGCCAATGATACATCATATAATACAAATCTTGTATCTCTTATAATATCGTATAATGCAAATCCGTTGTTACTAATAATCTTCTAATCTACATTCTATGTGACTAGTCTATTTTCCAGGCGTAAATTATAATGTTAGCCTAACAATTAAAATATTGACGGGTGTTCCGATATACCAAGAATTGAAAACACCGTCTAACAAAAGTTTTTTGGTGCTTCAGAAATGTAAACATTATCTTTCATGTAAACCCAACATGCATGATTGTTTATAGTTAACTTAATGGACGAATGTTAATATGTCAGTTCCCAAATGGTTCTGTTCTATTCAGTATTTTAACAGTTATGGCTCATTGAAATCTCATCGATCTGTGCCGTTCAAGCGAAACAAGACACTGCCATTGGTAGCGAAGAGCCAGGATGTGTTGAATCATCACTCTCAGTTTAACGTGACCATCAATAATTTTAAACTTTATGAATATTTTTTGAGTAATTTAGTTTTAAAAAAAACTTTATTCGTGAGTCACGTATACATTTACACACTATATACATATACAATAACTAGCATTGCTGTTTATGTAAAATTGAACACAAATTGCTGAATTAAATTTGAACGCAAAGAAGCTGTCTTCACGTAATAGTAGTATAAATGACTGGCTCACCTTTATCAGTAATAGTAAGATCTCCTTCGCATACAGCTTCAGCAACGGGGTGGCTATTAGTACAACTAGCAGAAGCTGCAACTGTTGGACAATCGCTAAGACGAGATTCACTGCCAGTACAACGATAGATTGTGGCCATCATAGTATCATTGCTGATACCAGATGAAGAGGATATTCTTCCGCTCTTAAAACCATACTCTTTACAAAATACCTGGGCTGTTGCTTCTGTGAAACCTTCCTGGCAAACTGTCTGATATTCCTTCTGGTTACCATTGTAGACAGATACATATCCAATACTCGCTCTATGATAAGTGTCTACAAATTTAACTGAAATTAGAAATCCTATTCGTAAGCAACCCAAGTTCGTTAAAACATGTAAACGAGGTATGTTTCCTCAGAAGTACACTGTATGCCCGTTTCCATTATCGTGATTAGGCCAGAGAATCAGGGCGTTAAACTTTAAAGTTACATTATGGGAGATAAGATAAAGAGATTGCAGTTCTCAGTATAATAGTTAAAAACTAGATAGTGTAAAGGTAATTTGCTGAAAATTTCAGTCAAATTGGTCCACTATTAGCCGAGAAAAAGCGTTTGAAATATTCACATAGACTCGGTCATCATTACTCAAATCATTAATATAAACAGAATAGTTATCCACTTGATTGATTTAATTATCAACGGCCATTAGGCGGCATATAGGAATTCAATCCGCCAACATCGAAGGCTAGTCTTGGCATCAAGAGTTTATTATGGTCTGGATATGTTAATTAATGTCTAATTGATTATTTAGATAACATTTCAGGCCTAAAGAAAGACCTGTAATAAGCAGATTTTGCTCTTGCAAAATGCTATTTTAATTCCATTCATGTCTTTCAATCTATATCATGTAGAGACGTGATAATCCTAAGCACCAGGACGAACACAGGCGCGGATACAGAGGGGGGCGCACCAGGCGCACACCTCCTCAATTTTTTTGCGGTGACGAACAATTTTTAGCTCCATATATTCTCGCGGGAAAGGAGAACAAAGACAGTTTAGGTTGGAAATCGTAATTTACAGTACTGGTATGAAATTAGTCCTTGTGGGCATTTTTATCCACTCAAAAATCACAGGCCGAGATTCGCACTCCCCCTTTCTGAAAATCATGGATCTGCCCCTGGAACACGAGGTTGGGCAGGCGACCCAACTCCCTGTCATATACAGGCCGGAAATAAGGCCAGGCCTTACGATGGACTGTTCACCCCCCCCCCCCCCGTAACTTAAACTCTAAACATAAATTTATTAAGTGAGCGACGGTGGCTTGATGACATACATGACACTGACTGACTATAAAACAGGCGACTTAAAACTATATTGTAATTTGTGGCTCTAAAAATCTGATATATGACATTGTGTACAATAATATAGGACTTTTAGAGCGAATGTCGATTTGGAAGCAAAATATGGGACAAATAGGTGGACACAATCAACAATAATTATCTAATGATTGTATTTAATAGGTACATTAGCCGTCGTATCGGACATACGATTATCAAATATCACAGTTACAGTAATTGGAATCGGATCAAATCTGAATCGCGGTATTAGACGCTGTATCATGAAGTCTGTTATTGCGTCAAATGGCGCGTTTTCGACTCAGCAGTTGTACCATACGACACACCTGTGCTTGCCTACTCCATGATCAAACACGATAGCAGATGGCTTCCATCTTGTTTACTGACGGTACTACTTATTTTAAGACAGACTCGGCTTTCCAATTTATAATATCTACGTCATTGGGGATTTCCAATTTATACTCACTGGTTGCTATGACCCGCTATGGCGTTGTCTAGAAACGCGCGTGCTCACGTTAGTTTAAAATTTTTGCTATACGTTTAACATGTACTATTTGATGTAATTTGCCTGATTTGATTTGGCCCCATTTCCATAAATTTAGGTTGTTTTTTAGAAATTTTTAGCAAATGTTAATCTTAGGTGTTTTTTAATTCTAGCCGAAGTAAATTTTTTTACAATTTATAGCGAGTTAAGTTATCGTCTCTAAAAGGCGGGCGTAGTATTTTAAATGGCGGCCATTTGCCATCATGTGTATTCTTGAAGTAGGTACACATGATGTAATCGTATGCAGTTGTACGTGACAAGGAGTAGGGTGTTGTCTGTCCAGCTTCGTGTTATTTTTCGAGTTCTCCGGTTTCCTCCAACTGTTCAACACCCCTACGTGAAAGCAAATTATTGAAATAAAATTGAAACATACGTTAGTCCCGAAATGACCTGGTGAAATAAAGAGTAAAGATTGGTTATTACTTACCATTTTTAAAACAAATTATTGTAGTGTAAGATTTTGTTTCACAGGTTTCAGTCTCTGACCACCCTGTATTATTACAACTCATCAAGCTAACATCGTCTGGACTACACGTTATGTTAGATTTCCAATATCCTATTGAAGGATCTACGATAGCATCTGAGAAACCAGCCGATATATAGCCCAGTTCCTTGCATACCAAATCTCCTGCTAGTGACTCATAGAAATAAGGTGTTTCTTCATCACATAGATATTTCCAAACATCGTTACGCTTCACTTGTATGGCTCCTTCATTGGCATTAAAACCGCCATCTAAACGAACTGTAAAAAGCAAAAATAAAACACATTAGAAATATCAATGGGCTCTGTTTTGCTCCTTACCTTGCCTAATGAAGGCAGGAAGTCATGATCCATATATTATGGTTATTGTCAATACGAGGAAAGGCATCATCACGTAAAGATTATCCAGTCGAGAGTGAAAAAGTCAACTCCTTCTTGGGGCTAGTTCTATTTCTTAAGGCCAACCCAAGATTTCCTCATGGTCGCTGAGATGTAAATGAGGTTAGAGCACGTGATTGTTGCCGAGATTGTGGGTTATGGTTATGGTAAGCATTAGGACTAGGTCCAGGGTTAGGGTTAGGGCTTGCATCAGCGCTAGCCCTGTTTAGATCTCGTGACCTTTGACCTAACTTGAAGTTGGCTTAATGAAATAGACCCAACCGCATTTATAGCTTGTAAGATATCTGGGTAGTGCTTAAAATACGCGACTGGGCAATTTTTGCCAGGTCGTTGAGTTTTCCAAGGATATAGTTGTATGCTTGTATTAACTACGATTTATTGGCTGGCATTAAAATTGATATAAATAAGAGAAAATGAGGGTTTATGCAGTCAAGAGAAACTAAGTTATTTTCGGGATTAACATCGTACAAGAATATTTCAATAATTTGCTTAAAGATACATTATGGGAGATTAGATAAAGATAGTTAAAAACAAGATAATGTAAAGGAAATTTGCTGAAAATGTCAGTCAAAATGATCAACTTTGAACCGAGATTGATTGAATTTTGAGCCTATCCCTGATCATCATTGCTTAAGTCGGTACGATGACGTACCTCATGGACCCAATTGAACGTGGTAGACACCAACCTCCTCCCGCGATTCCCAATTATTATAATTGAGAGAGAGAGAGGGTATTATTACATTGGAGGGGGGGGCTGAATGGTTAGCAGGTGCGCGCTGTATCACTAAAACTGTCATTGAGTCAACTGTGTGCTTTCAAATCCCAGGTTGAACGTGACAAGGAGTAAGGTAATTATAATTATAATACATTGGAGGGGGGGTGAATGGTTAGCATTTCTTTCTTTAGGCCTGAAATGTAATGGATAATCGAAACTATGTTTTTTTTTCATGGTACCGACTTAAGCAATGATGATCGGGGTGAGGCTCAAAATACAAAGTTGATCATTTTGACTGACATTTTCAGCAAATTTCCTTTACATTATCTTGTTTTTAACTATCTTTATCTAATCTCCCATAATGTATCTTTAAGCAAATTATTGAAATATTCTTGTACCATGCATGTTACTCCCGAACATAACTTAGTTTCTCTTGACTGCATAAACCCTCATTTTCTCTTATTTATATCAATTTTAATGCCAGTCAATAAATTGTAGTTGATACAAGCAATATGTTTAAGCTACATAAAATGTTGCCATTTTGGTCGTGAATATTACCTGCAATTCGATCACAAAAGGAATATGAATTGAAATTATTCGTGTTATAATTGCCGGATTACTGATATTATTATTTTGAAAAGGAAAAGAAGGGTACTCGAAAGGGTTTATGTCTTATTGTTTCTGTTCCATCGAAGCTAATGAAGACGTGGGTGTAAAGGATGCATCGTAACATGAAATGGAGTTCGAAACATTTGACATTTTTTGACAATATTTGACGATAAATACGAAACATGTCCTTTGCAATTAAATCAATTCGGTGACATAAAATGGTGTTTTACGCCCTACTTTGCTATTCCATCTGTGTGAATTTAGAAAAATGGCGGAGCGTTTTGATTTATGTCCATATTTGATGATAGATATTACTCAGTCTAGTAATTATTACACATACAAGGACACAGATGATTTTGCAGCGGAGGGATACGGGTGTAAAGTGTTTTTCTGCAAAGCAATCATTGTGTTATAGTGATTGATTTACATTTCATGATCAGACCAGACTCCAAAGGATTAGCAATTAGTTAAACTATAATGACTTAATCCCTAGGATATCAGTTAGCAATGAAGTTTTGACTGGGTAATCTCTATAATCCTTTTTATAGATAAGCATACTTTATTCTATACGATTAATTAGTTTATGTACATGGTAACCAAAATTAGTATATATACCCCAGTCATCCAGAATATGATATCACTTCTATTCTGGATATTAAATACTTCATATCAGTTAACTGTGTTCCTGTACTATTTTAGGTGCGTCACTCTCATGTATTAATTTCTCAATACTATGTAATTATTGAATTATATATCAATGTAATATATTGTGTAATACATATAACTATCACATTTATAATTGTATGTTTATATGTATGTAGACATCACTTCTATTCTGGATATTAAATACTTCATATCCATAGGCGTACGAGGCGGCTCATGAAAAAAAAATAGAAATCTGAAAAGAGCTCAGAATTGTGAGATCGGTCATTAGCCGAGGAGTTTTTGAAAACGGGGTGGGGGTAGGGGTATGGCCTTTCGGGGAAGGCTATGGTCTTGTCGGGAATGAATGCACAGTTTGTCGGGAAGCGTCGCGCCGTCCATCGGGTTTTGAATATTTTTGATAATATGGAAGCGGAAAGAAAGCAGTCCAGTCAATGATGAACGCGTACGCCATCTGAATGGAACTAGCAGGTACACATGGCCTTTCTCAGTTCTTGAGAACTGTGTTCCTGTATACTGGCATCCATGCACCGGACGAGCCCAATGATAGAAGTGAGCAGCTGAAAATTTTCTTTAATAATAATTGATAAGTTTGTAATAATATTGTACCTTATAGTCACATATAATACACATGTACGATGGCTTAATAGGCCGTAAATAATCCGATATTGAGCCCTTTTCTTTGGAAATAAATATTCATAGGTGAATGTAAAGTGCCACTGGCAAGAGTTATACAAAGATAATGTGCTGAACAACGCTTATTTTACTTATAAATCTCTCCAGGAAAAAGTTCCAAAACCATTATGATGTAGATGTTAAATATATATACAAGTCAGTTATACATCTGAGATCCGGATAAAAAATGTGAAGTCTCATAAAATGAAAAATGTGGCAAAAGTAAATCGTTCAAGATGACTTTTTACCAGTTTTTATGCTGCAACTGACATAATTTACTGCCCACTCCAAATTACTAGAAAGTATTCGAAATGCCTGGAAATCGCGTCAACGGCCGTCTGGTTTTCCAAACCCCCCGTCGGACGCTTCGCGTCTCCAGCGCTCGCGGGGTAACGGCGTCGCCGCCCACCGCCTCTAAAGATATATTTGTCGGGAAAATATGCTGCCCCCCCCAAACAAGTTCGGCCTCGTACGCCTATGTTCATATCAGTTAACTGTGTTCCTGTACTATTTTAGGAACCCCTGCTTACGTAAGGACGCTAACTAATAGCTTGCGAGTTTCAGTCAGGCACCAGCAAAGTGCACGTCCTTAATTGTGTCGGAAGTGACATTTACACCCCAGTCAACATCTAATCCCTGTAGCTAAAAATCTAAACCGCCACCTCCCATCCCCTACAAAATTATGATGAACAGATCGCCAAATGTGGCCCCGTTGTGCCAACAAAGATTGGAACCAACGGGATCTTGAGGGAAAAGCTACAGCCTGTGATGTTACAGCCATTTAACATTGAACACAACGGACAAATAATTGATAGTATAAGTCCAAATACTGGACATCTATCCCTTGATTACAATAACAGGCTTAAAGATACCTTATGGGAGATAACATAAAGAGATGGCAGTTCTCACTATAATAGTTAAAAACTAGATAGTGTAAAGGTAATTTGCTGAAAATTTCAGTCAAATTGATCCACTATTAGCCGAGAAAAAAGCGTTTGAAATATTCACATAGCCTCGGTCACCATTGTTCAAATCATTAATATAAACAACATAGTCTCGATTATCCACTTGATTGATTTAATTATCAACGGCCATTAAGCGGCATATAGGATTTTAATCCGCCAACATCGAAGGCTAGCCTTGACATCAAGAGTTTATTATGGTCTGGATATGTTAATTAATGTCTAATTGATTATTTAGATAACATTTCAGGCCTAAAGAAAGACCTGTAATAAGCATGTTTTGCTCTTGCATAATGCTATTTTAATTGTAAATTAAATGAAATGGGGTTTAACGCCTTACTGCTTTGCTCAAAAAGGGCTAATGAAGACAGGCTTCATGAACTCTTATATATTAAACTCACGTTCACTAAATGTCATTGTGCTTGATAACGATAAGAGGATACTTGTCGAAACGTCGTGTTTTTACAATAAAACCAGTGATTGTTTCCAAAGAAATTGGGTACTGTAAATGAAGACAGGCATAGGCAATGCAGTGAAGTAATTTGGACAAACAGCGGCTCTAAGGCCTCTACTCTTACATCGGATCTTTTACGTACAGGTCAATCTGTAGGCTACAACGGACCTCAACTTTCGTCCCATACGTTGTACATTGTCCGAGAGAGAGAGGGGGAAATGTGGTTTAGCGTCCACTCGACACAAACTAGGTCATTTTGGAACTTGCATATTGTTTAATTTTATTTCAATGTTTCGTTTGCGGGTAGGGGTCTTTAGCAGTGGGGGGAAACTGGAGAAAACCCATGAGGTTGGACAAACGACCCTACTCTTTGTCACGTACAACCGGGGATTCGAAACAACGCCGATTAACTCAATGAAAGGCTTTATAATACAGCACGCACCTGCTGGCCATCCAAACCCCCTTATAGATTAAACAGGTATACTAACTTACCGTTAGCCGTATGTACAGGTGTAACAAACAGCACAATTACAGGTAAAAACCAGGTAAACTTAATTAACATATTGATCCACACTTGTAGTAACTTAAAATACAAATAAAAATATCAAATGAATTAGAAATGGCCGCGTATTTCCACACCAGTATATTATTACGTCTAGTTATCTCGAGTCGTTTTCCATTTATTGATTCTGATAGCTATGCAGTCTGTCAATTTATAATCTAGTCTCCCAATTTATAATCACCCATGAATAATCGCACGACCCGTTACACAAAGACATTTGCAATATGATAAGTTGTTTCCATGCAGGTGTGTTATGTACTTTTACAGGTATGTTGTGTACTTTGAAACCCACACACTCACTGTATCCTTGTGATTTTATCTTTATTGCGAAATTGGGTCAGTCGGTATTTTTACCTCGATCGTCTAAACATTGTATAGTATGTGACTACAGACTGGGTAAGAGAAGGCAGGGTCTCTATGGATCATTTTAAAACTGAGTAATCACTATAGAAATATGTAGGACAGCCAAGTCTATTTATAGATTTTATGTATGAACATCCCTCGCCGCTACTTTCCGTCACCATGTCCATGGTCAACATTGTTCGTATACATTATACAATGCGATCTGAACGACGGACTCATCCTACCTACAGAGAAAGCCAGCTACCATTTAATTTTCGTACGTTGGTTACGTACGCATACAATGAACAATTGCTTAGTCACCATACTCATTTCAATTGAAGGTATGTCGTAGAGGGGGTGCTGGGCATGTTTGAAAACTATCTATTTAATTGGACGTGAGCAGCAACCGCGCCATATTGCTATTGCGCAACTGGCACGGGCCAATGAAGCCACGCTCCATGCCACCACCCCAGTCATTTCAAACAATAAATACTTTGTATACAGATATCTCCATAGGATTATATTCACAAGTGATGAATTATTCAAAATTAACTCAACTGTGTACTTTCTGTGAGTCTAATATATTAAAGCTGAACTCCGATTACAAAACTACAGAAATGATCAAATAAAAAAAGATAGGTTGCCAGGCAACGAAACATACGCCCACAGCAGCTAAATCGTCCGGGCAGTCAACAAGGGTTGTCGCATATTTTTACTAATTTCGGTAATGAAACATTTGTAATACACTAAAAACTGATTAAGAGTAACAACTCATTATGTAATTATCAGAAAATCATTAGAATTTGATTGCTTTTTATAAAGTTTTACCCCACGCTAACAATTAGTATATACATGAAACATTTAATATCATGGATTTAGCTGTTCAGTTATCTAAATTCATTGAAAATCAAAATACTTGTTCGTTTCAACACCTTAAACTCTATGTATCAATCTGAAATCAATCGGATAGTAACTTTGGCCTCTATAGCGTCACAAGAATTTTTGAAGTTATCAAGGGAGATAACTCTGGCAGTAATTATTTGAAATCGCTGAAAATCAATAGGCTTCTTCGTCTCATGACCTTAAACACTGTGTATAAATCTAAAGTCAATCGGATATTAACTTTGGCCTCTAGAGCGTCCACAAGATTTTTTGAAGTGATCAAGGGCCATAACTCTGGCACTAATTATCGGAAATCGCTGAAAAACAATAGGCTTCTTCGTCTCATGACCTTAAACACTGTGTATAAATTTAAAGTCAATCGGATATTAACTTTAGCCTGTAGAGCGTCCACAAGCAATTGTGGACGCCGGACCGACGGACGGACCGACGGACCGACGGACGGACGGACGGACGGACGGGGGCGACGACAATATACGACCACATTTCAATGTGGGCGTATAAAAATTACTGCCAAACATAATCGCCATACTTGTTTTCAATTTGCAGAACAAGTATGGCCGCTGTACGGTATACGAAGACAGAAGCAGGCCACGCCCACATCCAGTATACACTTTGGCCACCACACTGTCCACATCCGGCTAGCAATATTTCAACTACCAATTACCAGCTACTGACTGGGCGGTTTTTCTCTATAAATTGACTGAAAATATTATTGCTACACAATTATTATGTCTGATCAGGTACATATTATTTTACAAATTAGAAGAAATAAGTAAAGTCCGGTGTACCTTTGCTCTAAAAATGAAAGAAAACTACTCCCAAACAACAACAAATCTATGTTGTTGACATAACATCAAGGGACATAACCACCTATATCCCTTGATCGTCATAAATAACAACAAGATGAAAAATATTTTGAAGTGAAGACATACTTCTTCGATGGAGAGAACAGTTGTTTTATTGCTGCTTTGGATATATTTTGGAACGATAATACTGAACTTTTTAATACTAGAAATCATTTGGTGTTTCTACGCTGTTGTGCAAAACCTTTCAAGAAATAAGAATACACATGGTTGGATGATGTCGGTAGATTTGTTGTTTGTTTGAGGTAAGAAAATTTTTCCCCATACTTTTAGAGCAAAAATATACCGTAGGCTACTTATTTCGTACAATTAGTAAAATAATATGTACCTGATCAGACATAATAATTGTGTAGCAATAATATTCTCAGTAAACTTATAGAGAAAAACCGCCCACTCAGTAAATTCCAAAATTACAGGTCTAAAAATCGCCAATAAAATCGCATAGATTTAAGTTTCAAATTTTCAAGCCTTAGCAGGTGGGGGGGGGGGTCTGGACCCCCTGGACCCCCCCCCCCCCTGGATCCGCGCCTGAAGAAGTAACATTTAACTCAGAACACAATGCAGATCATGATCATGATCATCCTTCCCCACAGGAACTGGTTAGAGCAAGCCAATTTATAATCAAGTGACCTACACAAAATATTCCAATTCAAGCATAGATGGAAACACAAACTTTTCCAAAATATTAAGAGAACACAGAATAGAAAAAAAAAATCCCCCCCCCATTTTTTTTTTCTCTTGTTACATATATATATTGATCAGATTTTGTTCATTTGTATTTATTACCAATTTAAATAAATTTAAATAATAACAGCAGCTAGACATATATTATATGTAGGTTTATATCTGAATCGCTCATAATTTTAATTAAAATACCAAAGAAATAAAATTATTTGTGTAAATACAGAAAAGTATATAAAATGTTATAATATATATAATGTGGGTCTATTTATTTGTGAAATTTTGTATTTAATGAGAAGTGAAATATTACAGAATTTTAATTGCAAAGACGAATATGATATATAGGCCCATAAAATATATGTATATAATGTAATAAATTAGTGCTTTTTTTCTCTGAAATTGCCACCCACTGGAAAACTGCACTGTAAATTGTAAAGAAGAATATGAGATACAGACCTATAAAATAAGTAGTTATTCGTTATAAAATGTCGGATATAGGCCTATACTGTAAGTTTTTTGTTTAAAAAAATAGGATAGGCCTATGATAAAAGTGGGGTTTCTTACAAGAAGCTAGGATATAGGTGAACACACCAGATACTGATTTATAGACTGTGTACATACTATAAACATTCTCGTAATGTCTTGGAATTGTGATGAATTAATCACAAATGTGTCAACATACTGTTCACAAAAATTGCTACAAATTACTTAATAAAAAATACATTCTCAGTGAAATCACTGGTTTAACATTATACAGTTCTTGTTGTTACGGTCCACTACCGTTATTGAAGTCTGCATTCCACGATTCAAGGACCATCACATTGCACACATACACACACATGAACAGAAAGTTCCGTCATTCTTGATTATGGTCAGATGTAGATTAAAAATAGTTGTAACTAGAGTTATAACTTAGATAGTTTTAATACCTAGACAATTGCGTCAATGGGCGTGGATTCGATTCCCCAGTTGTACGTGACAAGCAGTAGGGCCGCTTGTCCCTAAATGACCTAGTTTGTGTCAAGTGGACGTTAATCCCCCACCCTATTTCCCTCTACCCCCTCCCTCTCTCTTTCTCTCTGATTTCGCCAATTAGAAAGAATAATTATTATTAAAGATCGGCGAAAGTTGAGAAAAAGTTTCATATGGGAAGAACATCCTGCCAGATTTTGTCAAGTATCTTAAAGTATCCATAAAATATACATATGGCGTCGGATATTAATGTTGCTGTGTCATGCTCTCTAACATTTAAAATTTTAAAAAATTACCCAGAATCTTAGTTCACATTCATAAACTGATTTGCACTTTCTAGAAGACTATTATTTTATGATGTAACGTACAAGAAGAATCAGCGGCGTGAAGCTAGCTTGGTGTTCGTTGTTCGTTATTCGCCAATATGTAACAGCTCTTTCTTCGGATAGAACGAGAAGTTGTTAGAATCTATTTCCCGGAAGTTTGAAGTTTTATAATCCAGTTAGGCTCATAAAAACCCGGATACGGCGTGGCGTGTTCCTTACAAAAGTTCTTTTATTATATTACTAATTCCATATCTGGTGAATACCGAACAACAAACAAGCTCGTTGTTTGGTATTCTCGCGAATACCGAACAACAAACTGGCTCGTTGTTCGTTATTCGCCAATATGAAACAGCTCTTTCTTCGGATAGAAAGAGAGGTTGTTATAATCTATTTCCCAAGACTTTGAAGCTTTATAGTCCAATTGGACTCATAAAAACCCACTCCCGGCGCATTCCCTACAAATGTGTCTTTATTATATTAATAATTCCATCTGGTGAATAACGAACAACAAACCAGCTAGTTGTTCGTTATTCGCGAATACCGAACAAGAAACTGGAAAGAGAAGTTGTTAGAATCTATTTCCCAAGAGTTTAAAGTTTTATAATCAAGTTAGGCTCATACAAACACAACCGCGGCGTATTCCAAAAGTTCCTTTATCATATTACTATTTCCAGCTCACTGTTTGTTATTCGCGAATAAGTCTTAGGGAAAAGATTCTAACAACTTCTCTTTCTATCCGAAGAAAGAGCTGTGATATATTGGCGAATAACGAGCAACGAGCTAGTTTGTTGTTCGGTATTCACGAATAACGACCAACGAGCTGGTTTGTTGTTCGGTATTCACCAGATATGGAATTAGTAATATAATAAAGGAACTTTTGTAGGGAATACGCCGCAGGTGGGTTTGTATGAGCCTCATTGGATTGTAAAACTTCAAAGTTCTCTATCACTTAGCGCCTGTTCTATGGCGAGAGTGATTCCAGCCAATAATCAGACGCGGCTATGGGTATGATGTTCCCCTAGAAACTCCGAATGAACGTCATTCTAAGAATAGTAAATGATATCTCTTTACGAACTCCAAATGATGTGATGTCTTCACCCTAACCTCTTAGCCGAGCCGGATGTGCGTATGAAGTTCCATCTAGGAACTCCAGGTGATGTCTTTACCCTAGCCGCTAAGTCGGGAAGGCCGTGGGTATGATCTTCCCCTAAGAACTCCGAAAAGTATTTTCACGCCAGCCATTAAGACGAGGTGAGTGTGCACATGACGTTCCCCGAATGATGTCTGAATGGAAATTTAACCTCGCTCTTTATTACATAATACAGCTTAGGACACCAATCTCCATTTCCAGATGAAGACTAGCAGGTTTAAGTTGTTTGAAAACGTATCAAGTATTATACTGAGTTAGTTGCTCGGCCCTAAAATAAAGGATTTTAAGGGATATGAACACAGAATTAAGCAGTTTTATTATGCTACATTAGAACAACCCTTTTATATCAACAACGTATTTTTTAAATTGGCATTTCTTTGTTTGTCTCGGATTGCATATATAATATATAAAGACCTGAATAGACCGAACTGTGTGTGACTGTGACAGAAGGGCAAATCAGTACACGCGCTTTCGCATCAAGCTTACTGACATTTCTTCTTCCAATGTGTAATGTTATTCTTTAGTTGCGAATGTACACTATTTATTTGATTAGTGTCCTCGAAACTACGCTGGATGACTGCATGAAAAAATACACATCAATATGATTCGTCCTCTCACGAACACAATGTTCCACGCATGACTGGAAATTAATCCATTCAAATCTGAAGCTTTTATCGCGTTGACAAGAATTTTTGGCTCAAAAGAATTTTCAGCCAACCGGACAGAACTCGGGAACGAACGGTCGCAGAACGCTGATTATGAATAAGGCTTCAAACCAAATTTGAAGAAAAACTGTTAGAAACTACACAAAGCAAGTAAGCTCTTTGTCCTTGCGAACGCATACAACGCCACAGAAGCAACGATTATTTTCCCATATTTACCAATTACACCAGAAGCTACAGAACCAATTCACAGGAAAAGATTATTGGTCGGTTCATACCATTATCAGCTCCACAAATCTTGCCAAAGACGAGACAATCAAATACCACGAACAAAATAAATTTGAACATCTAAACGAAGGGAAATCGACGACCAATAACATAAGGAAGAACTTACACTCCAACAATGATTCCCTACCTAAGACCGCAGTGATCCTCAGCAGCAAACAACTTAGTGATGACCAAGTTTTTCGTCCACCCATCTCTTCCCTATATTGTTGTAAATTTTCGCTTCCACTCTGAATTGTATCAGAGACGAATCTTGATTATTTTAGATTCATGGCATGCACAGGGACCTTCCATGTAGGTTGAGTACCCGGAGAAAACACACCAGGTTTACCATACACCTCTATCCGTACGCCACATACACGCTCATCGTGAACTTTTAGCAAGAGGTGGCCAACAATCTAGAGGATTGACAATATTATATGTATCCGACATCACCCCAGGTGGAGGCAAACGTAAACCCCATCGCAACATCGAATATCCCTACGCGACTTGATCATTCTTATAGGCGGGTCATTATCAAGCCTATGTAGAAACGTCGCTCAGTAATAAGCAGTAATAAAATTGTGACCTGTATACTCTAGTTCACTTACTAAATACCACTGAAACAGTTGGGTCTTTCATGTACATGTCTGCGATAGCAACCGAAGGGGAAGATGGCGTTAAACCCATCCACCGTCACCCCACAAAAGAACAACATAATCTGTATCATATATAAATAATTGATTGATGATTTTCATACCAGTATAATGACTGCATTCTCATTCAGTAGTGGATTCGACAATAACAGTATAAAGAAAACGAATTACTCGGACGCCCTTTCCCTTGGCCAGAGAGGACCTTTTGTCAGACGAGGGGCCCTTTTGTCTATCTTTAGGGCCCTCCCTAACTAGGGTACATTTCACTTTTCTCATCAGCTTTATCTTTTTTCTCCCGTTTTATTTGTTCAACTTCTTGATTTTTTTTTCGGGAGGAGGCTGGTGCTTCGAGCGCCTCAGCTATAAAATGCCTTTGCCGTTTACATTACACCAGTAGTACTAGATAACATCGCCACACTGTCCTCAATTTTTTTTAAAAAAGTCATTAACCTCGATGGCCTGTGATCCGGGAAGCATAAAGTAATATCATAATGGTATCATGAAAAGTTATATCAATAATTTATTAATCTGAGACCCTGTTCTGCATTCTGCTCGACGTTTCCGCAGCGTACCTTTAAGCAAACGTAGTAAACTAAGTAAAACACTGGTCTATAACTAGTATTTGGATGTGACAATGGTCAACGCACGCAAAGTGCCAATATTCGCTGGTAATAAATTCAATTCACTAGCAACATGTTTTAAATTATCAACATTTGCAGGAAACCAAACCAATGCACTGAGCACAATTCGGCCTTGAAAGTCTTGGCGTTGTTTTCAGTTGTCTGGTTTGCATTGTAGAACCGGGAGGGGTGGGGTGTCGAGGAAATGGGCACAAAACCAGAGTCAACTTTTCTAGTGTATTTTTTGGTGTACAATACAATGCCGAGTTTTAATCAGTCCTCTGTTGGGGGGGGGTCGCGAAATGAGGTCATTTACACTGAGATACGCAGCCATGTAGAAAATGATCAAAACTAATCACTATTTCACTTTTGTTCTTTGTGACCCCGGGAAGAGAGAGAGAGAGAGAGAGAGAGAGAGAGAAATAGGGTTTAACGTCCACTCAACACAAACCAAGTCATTTCGGGACTAACCTATGGTTTTTTAATTTTTTATTTCAATAATTCGCATGCGCGTAGGGATCTTTAGCAGTGGGAGGAAACCGGAGTGCCCGGAGGAAACCCACGAGGTTGACAAGGCGCCCCTATCTCCATGCCACATACGCTCACACCTGGCCACGAAACCACAGCCGCAAGCCAGAGGTGATCGGCCAGCTAGAGGTCGAAGCGCGGCACTCTAGACTTCCACTAGGTCATCCCAACCCCCTTGTGACTCCGGAAGCAAAAGGCCGAGTTACTAGACAATTTAATGCATACGATAGAGCAGACAGGCGAGAACACCAATCATACAAATCATTAAACTTGGAGAAAGGAACCACTAAATATTCAATCACCAACCGACACGTTTCAACAGTTTCTGTATCATACGACAGAACACTCCATGACCGTACATTGACTTCAACTTAGTTAAAGCGAATAACATCAAAAGTTTAGAATTACTTTCCAAATGGATTTTGAAAATGCAAAAAAATATATATACTTAAATATTCAATTTGAACATGGTACTAACTCGGGATTCTTTGAAGCCATTATAATGTGGCTAAAATGTTAACGACACAAGCAAAATAAGCAGAAACCCAACTTTAGCACACGAATCCTATATAAGACATGTATAATGGATAAGAGACAGGAAAGGCCAATAAAATGAAACTATGAAATATAGGTTTATCACCCTAAGATCTCGGTTCCTTTCGATATTGGCATGCATCGGACTGTAACTTCATGGTTTGTGGCACCTGATTGTACGAAAAATCACGTTTTTATCTTGTGAACAGTGTAGAGGTCACAATTTTGAACCGAGATGAATGAAACTTGAAATGCATGTTTACAACCCAAAGATCTTGGTTCCTTTCGATGTTTGTGCCCATCGGATCGTAACTTTCTGAATTTTGGCCCATGACTGTCCGAAAAATCCCCTTTTTAGCCTCTGGAGGTCAAAATTGTTATCCAATTAAAAAAAAAACGTTTGAAATTATATCACCGTTACATGGTTATTGCGGTTGCGTTCCAATTTCGTGAAAATCGGAACAAAATTGACGGACAAAATAGCCACCGTTTGTACGCGAATAGTGTGAAAATATGTTATATCAAAGTTGTGGACCCTATAGAGGTCACAATATTGAACCGATTTTGATGAAACTTGACATGTATGTTTATAATCCAAAGATTTTGGTTCATTTCGACATTTGCGCCCATCGGCCTAGATGGTCTTGGGTGTTGTTTTCGATTGTTAATTGGGCAATTGTTAAACCAGACTCAACTTTTCTAGAGACAAACCGTGGATGAATAACACAATCAGGAAAATGAGTAAACTAAAAAATAAAATTCATAAAAAAGCTAAAAAGTCAGATTTGGCAGACCACTGGGTAGAATTTAGAAAAATCAGGAATGAATATATTAACCTTATTAGAACCTGTAAAGAACAATATTACTCGAATTTGGATGACAAAATTAACGATAAAAATAATTTTGGCTCTAAAACCTGGTGGAAACTAATAAATTCATTTGTAAAAGACAACGGTTCATCAAAAGACGAAATACCACCTCTCACTGTAGACAATGACACAGTATTCTCACAAAAAGGAAAGGCAAATGCACTTAACAACTACTTTATAAAGCAAACACAACTAAATGACACAAAGCACCCTCTTCCCACAACACAAAACACAGAAGCAACACTGACTAACATCACATTAACTCAACAAGAAGTAAAAGATATGCTTTTATCAATAGATGTATCTAAAAGTTCTGGTCCTGATAATATTAGTGGAAAATTACTAAAAACAGTTGCCTTAGAAATCTCTTTACCTCTCTGCTCTTTATTTAACTTGTCAATTCAGAACGAGACCTATCCAAGTCCATGGAAATTTGCAAATGTTTTGGCCTTACACAAAAAAGACAGCAAAAGTGAATGTTCAAATTATAGACCCGTATCCTTATTATGTTTAATTTCAAAAATTTTTGAAAAATGTATATACAAGCATATCTTTAACTTCTTTTTAGATAACAAAATAATAACAAAGTGTCAAAGTGGTTTTATGAAAGGAGATTCAACTATCTATCAACTTATTGATCTTAATCATTTCTTTTCAAGAGCAATCGATTCCGGCAGCTACACGAGAACGGTGTTCTGTGACATCAGCAAAGCTTTTGATAGAGTCTGGCATACCGGACTTTGTCACAAGCTAGACAGTGCAGGGATCCGAGGAGGACTTCTTAATTGGATGAAAAGTTACTTAAGTAACAGAAAACAGTGTGTAATTATAAGTGGCGCCTCCTCCGACCCCTCCATTGTCCCTGCTGGTGTTCCGCAGGGCTCCGTTCTCGGACCACTATTGTTTTTACTTTATATTAATGATATAATTGAAAATTTACAATCCAACGTAAAATTATTTGCTGATGATACGACATTATATTTATTAATTGAAGATTCGACAGAAGGCGCGGAAATTTTAAATTCAGATATTGAGAGAATTAACGAATGGGCATCAAAGTGGCTGGTTACCTTCAATCCCACGAAAACTGAATCACTCACAATTTCGTCACGCAGGACTTTCGATTCACCACCACTATTCATGAACGACATTAAAATAAAAGAAGTACAAGAGCACAAACACTTAGGTTTATTTTTTCAACATAATTCTAAATGGGATTTCCACATCAACAGTATTTGCAAAAAAGTTAGTAAACTTATTAATTGCTTTAGATCCTTCAAATATCGTCTAAATAGAAAATCTCTTCACACTATCTACTCCTCGTTTATCTTACCTCATTTTGATTATGCAGACATTATCTGGGATGGGTGTACTGATCAGTTATCTAACCAACTAGAAAAACTTCACTTAGACGCACTGCGCACCATATGTGGCGCTGTGAAGGGAACCAGCCATGCATTAATTTATAAAGAAACGGGTACTATAACTCTCAAAGAGCGGCGCAAACGACACAAACTAGTAATGTTTTTTAAAATAATAAACCATCAAACTCCCGAATACCTATCCAGCAACTTAAAAAAGAAATCACAAAGATATTCATTAAGAGTAGATAATGTTCCCGAGTTCTATTGTAAAACAACGTTATACTACAACTCCTTTTTCCCATCCGCAACTAGACTCTGGAACACTTTAGATTCATCTATCAAAACATCAAAATCTCTATCTACATTCAAAAAACAACTATGTAAATTTGACAACTCCGTTCCTTCCTATTATTTTATCGGCAAACGTAAGTTCCAAATTATTCATTCTAAATTTAGACTTGGATGTAGTGACCTGAATGGACATCTCTTTCTTCGCTATATCTCCGATTCGCCTTTTTGTTCTTGTGGACATCATTTCGAAGACGTCTATCACTTTCTTCTCGTTTGCCCCTTACATTCAGATATCATACAGAATACGATTCATTGCCTAACTCATTCCAACATCAACATTACTACTTTACTCTTTGGAAATAATGAACTTTCGGATGCTGAAAATATTAATATTTTTAAACAGGTGCATAGGTTTATTGAATATTCGAAACGTTTTAATTAATTGAAGCCTCATTGTTAATTAATACTCCTAATTTATGTAATATTTATTATAATAACAGGGTAGCAATACATGTATATATTATTAATTTATTAATTCAAAAAATTTATAATAGGGTACTTTACTTTACTGTACTTTACTCATTTATAAATGTAACGCTTATTACAATGTAAATATGTTATAACTTTGTTTTGGAGAGGGGTGATATAGGCCTTGTCCTGTTCCCCAATCCTTTCAGTTACCTGAATAAATATTGTTTAAAAAAAAAAAACTTTTCTAGAGAGTATTTCGGCGTACAATACGACGCCGAGTGGTAATCAGTCAGCTGTTGGGGCGTTTTCGAGATTTTTTTGGGTCAAAGTGAAATGAGGTCATTTATACTGAGATACGCACGCAGTCGTGCTGAAAATGATCTAAACTAATCACTGTGACCCCCGGAACCACTTCCTGTTACTTGATAATACAATACATTCCTGAGAATCAGTTATCAGAGATACACGGTGCCTGTAAACAATAGAACAGGCAGACAGTAACAAAAGTCATACAAATCATTGAACTTGGAGAAAGGAACCACAAATTATTCAATCACCAACCGACACGTTTCAACAGTTTCTGTATACTACTGAACACTTCATGGCTTTAATACACGATTGAGCGCTTTTTTTGTTTCTTCATGAGTCGGTCGTACAAAAAGATAGGGTAACGTTACCGCAGTGTGGAATCTCTCCCAGTAATTGTACACAAAGGAAACAAACATATTCCGTGCACCAATATATTGATATATTTGTTCATGGATATTTGTTTGTAATGATATCCCAAACCAATGCACTGAGCACAAAAACCTAGGCCCCATGTACACATTTGCCTGCGCGTAAAAGATCCCTTTGCAGTCTTCATTAGCCTAGGTTAGGAGCACAACAGTAGGACGTTAAACCCCATTTCATTTCATTTTAAGAGCGACTGAGTTTTTTCAAAAATTATAATTGTGTATCCATCCCTAAGATGCCTGAGGTTGAGGACACCAGGGTAAGGAACAATCCTCAAATATTAGAAATTTGGTTCCGGTCCCCTTGGAATTTTCTACACCGACTAAGCCAATAAAATGAAGTGGAGTGGAGTTTAACGTACCACTTCTCAGCACCGACTGGGATAAAAAAAAAAAGACCGTGTGCTATGATTGACATTAATTTGTCCATCTATTTACGTATCTTGGTTTCGTCCTCCCCCTCCCCCATAGCCACAACAAGGCGAAACCACGCTGGGCGAATCTCGGCGAACTTTCTAGATTAACACCGGTATGTAAACCTGAAGCGCCCCATTGCGATTATTAAAATAAAATTAAACCATATGTTAGTCCCGAAATGACCTAGTTTGTGTCGAGTGGACGTTAAACCCCATATCTCTCTCTCTATCCAATTTAGGAGCAGAACAGACGGACGTAAAATCTTATTTCATTTCATTTCAGATGCAATTATGTAGCATACTGCAGTGCCAATGTATCAAGTCTGTCGTGCAGTGAGGGTGTAAACTTGGTTGACGATATACAGAGCAAAGCGTGATAGGAATATGTAGAGTCACCCTTACTGACCCCCCCCCCCCCCAAAGGCGTGTTGAGGGCGACTTTACTCTGTGGAATATTCCCATTAAGGAAAATGGAAACACCACCGTGTTAAGCATATTGGTGATAGGCAACAAAATGACTGAGTGATAAGAGATCTGAATTCTTTAAAAAAAAGGGATTCAATTTTTGAATTAAGATTTGAAATTCATTAAAATTGTCATGTATCTCGAACCTGTTAAAGGTTTCGTTAGGATCCGTGTCACCCTTCCTACTACGGAAGGTAGTTAACTTTCGGGGATTTTGTTGATTTTGGGTGAATTTCCACCATTTGGTAGAGGAGTAGGGGGCCCTATCTCCTCTATCCCAGACTCTCCAGACTTATTAACAGCCTGCGTGTTGAGAGATGTATTTACTGGTTTAGGTGGAATCAAGAGTTTTTTTTAGATTGGAAGCGGAATCTTTAGCAGGTGTTTGAAAGGCTTGACTGTATTTGCAAAAGACATTGCAAAACTATTGTGACTGCAGCCTTTTCTGTTTTCACCTGCTGAACTTGTTTTTCTTCCTTCCATATTGGACACTCTCTCGAATATGCAAAAGGGGACCTTTGCAGTTAATACAGTGGTGGTCGAGTTGACAAGATGACCATCTCGTCCACATCGAGCACGCACCGCTTTCCCCCGCACACGTTTTTACTGTGTCCAAAGCGTTGGCAACGCATTGGATTTGGGGTGTGAAATGGAGTTTATTGCCGACTCCTCTGCACCTAACCTGGACTAATGAAGACGGGTATACGCCATACAGTGTGCTATGAGGGAAATGTTACCCGGGAAGCGGCGCTACGGCCTACTCTAATATCGAATTCCAATTGCCAAGGGGTCTTTTATGTTCGCTCCAATGTGTACACAGGACCTCGGTTTTCGTCACATCCGAACGACTAGGCAGCTGTCCGTGTCAGGCCCTCCTTCTGCATCGCTGACAAGGTGAAACCACGCCGGAAAATCGAGATGAACTTTTTCGGCCAATGCAGGGATCGAACACCCGACCTCCTAGCTAGCGAGCTAGCACCTTACACAAAGTAAAGATTTAATTTAATATTTTACTTTACCCAGTTTACCCAAGCCAATACATTAGAGTAGACACTCGGGCCACAAAGGTAGACATGCAAGAAACACATAACAGATGTATGGAAAAGATGCGCCTACTTGTCAGCTAAACACGGCCAAAGCCACCCTGATCTCCTTTCTAGGCTTATTGTCGAACCAATGTTGACCCTCGCCGCTGCATTAAAGTAGGTAGAATTGCAATAAATACATTACAGATTTTTCGGAAGGATGCGTCTACTCGTCAGCTAAACGCGACCAAAGCTAATTGATCAGCGTGTGCCACTCTGGCCAATGCGTTACAGAGTCACAACGCATGGCAAACACGCTGCGCCATAATATAGATCTTTTTAGTCGTAGTGTACGACAAGCTGTACATACAAAGGGTGCAGGGGGTGCCACCAAAAAAACAAACCTGTCTGACATATTCATTACAATTAAATATAAATCACAACAAATTGAGATAATATATTATTCAGCATAATACGTTTCAACACCCTTACATAAAAGACGACATGAAGCGAAACTGTTAAGATCATGTGTGCTTGATAAGGGATCTCTTGTCCAAACGTGTACAAACCAGTAAATGTTTTCCATATCAGATGCGGAGCCGCGATGGCTCAGTGGCAAAGGCGTTACATGTATATAGCTGGAGGCGCCAGCCTCCTCGCGAAAAAAATCAAAGAAGTTGATCGCCCCTCGTCTGACAAAAGGGGTCCTCTGGCCATTGGCAAGCACCCCCCCCCCCGAGTCCGAATCAATCGTTTTCTTTACACTGTTACTGCCGAAGCCACTCCTGAATGAGAATGCAGTCACTGCACTGGTACGAAAATCATCAATCAAGACACACACCCACCCCACCCCGGACCCCCGCGAAAGAGGGTCCTCAAAATAGTACACTCCGCCATGATAAACCTTAAAACGCCCCTGCTCAGTGGGTTAGACTTTGGCTCGCTAATCTGGAGGTCCCGTGTTCGATTCCTGCACTAGCCAGGTGGGGCCTGACAAGGGACAACCTGTAATAGTTGAGATTGAACGAAAACCCCTTGCACAAATTGTCGTGGTTGTAAAATATCCTTTGGCAGTTGGAATATAAGAGTAGACCGTTAATCTTCATATGATTCATTTCCTACACAAACTATGACAAACACCACAGTACACTTCAAACATCGTATATTGCCCAACCACATCAGTCATGTTAAACATTATCGATCGAGAGAGAGAGGAGAAATGAAATGAAATGGGGTTTAACGTCCTAATCTTTTGCACCTAAACTGGGCTAACAATGGCCTAAGGGATCTTTTACGTGCACTCCAATGTGTACACGGGACCTCGCTTTTCGTACCATCCGAACAACTAGACAGCTGTCCTTGTCAGGCCCTTCTCCTGCATCACTGACAAGGAGAAATCACGCCGGAAAATCGAGATGAACTTTCTAGGCCAATGCAGGGATCGTACACCCGACCTACAGGCTAGCGAACGAACGCCTTATCCACTTAGCCACCGCGACCCCCTAGAGAAAGAGGAGAAAGAGAGCGAGAGAGAGAGAGTGAGAGCGAGAATTGGGGTTTAACGTCCACTCGATACAAACTAGGTCATTTCTGAACTAAAAAAACGGTTTTTTAATTTTATTTCAATAATTCGCTTGCGCGTAGGTGTCTTTAGCAATGGGAGGAAACCGGAGTACCCGGAGAAAACCCACGAGGTTGGACAGGTGACCCTACTCCTTGTCACGGAAAACATTATAGAACTCTTTAAACATCGTCCTATTACATAAACCATGTTAAACGTATGAAATTGTCAAGGTGCTTAATTCTTCACCAGTAAAATATTACCCTACCGTGTTTCCGTACATCAGCAATCATAATAAATGAATAATAATATTTGTAATTGTTCATTTTCAGTTGATAAGTGTACGGTTAACAATGTTCCTTTCTTCAATAATCGTTTCTATTTATGTGATTGGAACTTGTACCGCTGCATCTCAAGGTCAATGCAAGGCCACGGAATGGTTTAAACCAAAACCATGTACTGAAAAAACTTTGCCAAAAGGCGATGCTTTTAATGTATTTAGTACAGACCAGAAACTAAAATGTATGAAGGCTTGTAAAACCACAACCTTGGGTAATTGTTTATCCGTGTCTTATGATAGAAGAAACAAACTATGCTATCAGTTTGATGATATCGGTGATAATTGTACGAATTTGGTGGAGGAACCCGATACACAATATTATTACAAGGTAAGAATTTAATATAACACTTGTGTTAATTAAAAACATTTTAATTAGAAATGTTTAATTAATAATTTTGTTAATGATCATACATATGAATATTTTTAATCGTTTTTTGTTGTAACCCTGACGTTTTTACGTCACATCAATTGTTGAAATTAGTAGAAATATATATATTATAGTATAAAATATAAAAATAACACCAATTTGCTTCTACATATTTCAATATAAGTTCATCAGGAAGCCATGATAATATATTGTATATATTATTATTATTAGTCCTATAGTATTAACTCTCCGTGTTAAAGTTGGGAGGCTATATGTACGTCCTCGGGTTAGAGCTAGGACGTTATGTGTACGTCTTCTGGTAAGAGCCAAGGGGTTATAATATGTACGTCTTCAGTTTAAAGTTAGGTTATATGTACGTTTTTTTTATTAGAGCTAAGGGGTTATATGTAAGTTTTTGTATAAGAGCCTAGGGGTTATATGTACGTCTTCAGTTTAAAGTTAGGTTATATGTACGTTGTTTTTTTTTTGTATTAGAGCTAAGAGGTTATATGTAAGTTTTTGTATAAGAGCTAGGAGGTTATGTGTAAGTTTTTGTATAAGAGCTAGGAGGTTATGTGTACGTCTTTAGGTGAGAGCTAGGGTGTTATATATATCTTTGGGTTATTATGGTTATTCCATAAAAGTGTGTTTTTGATTATGTTCCAATTACTAACTGCCATTCAAAGAATAAAGTTAATTTATGTCGCCTTATAAACAAATTTTAAACAAAATATTGACTTTATGTTTCATTTTCGGCGTTTTATCGGTAACTTTTATATGTCATTAAATATAAAAATTAAAAAATAATTTCTTAATTTTACACATCAAAGAAATCAATTCATTGGTTTATGAAAGTTTCTAAAAAAAATCTGGAATTTGAACTTTTATGAAAATATTTTCTACGTTTCAAAAAGTCTTGAAGTTAAAATCTTGAAATGAAAATGTCCAGAACAATATAGTGAATTATCAACATTATTACACCAGAGGGCGTTAGGGTATGTGTACAACTTTGATACAGACTATAGATTAGAAATCAAAACTAGACTTTTCCACGAGTGGCAGTAGGCCCCTGTTGTGTTTACAGTAATTAGTTGCATGAAACAGAAATTAAAGGGCCAATCCCGATAACTTTTTCGGGAATAAAACTGCTTAAGTTTGTGTTAAAATCCTTTATAACCCATTACCTAAGGCCGACCAACTAACCCGATATGTGTCATATGCTTGTACATAACTTAAACCTGACAGTCTTCATCTGGAAATGGAGACCGTTGTATTATACAGTATCTGGATAAAACCAGACTTTTTTCTATAAAAATGATATGTAGGTGAAATTTACCTTTTGTTATCAAGTACAGTACATGGGTCATTCACTGTATAGACCTCCCAAGAAACGGGAATTGATTATTAGGTCACCCAATCAAAAAATTGACCCGAAATCTTTTTGGTTACGTGTCCGGATAAGCAGTGTTGACGTTAAATACACCATGTCTCAATATTTTGGTCCATAAATTTCGTAAATGCTCGGACTTTGCCAGTTAATTTTACTGCTTTCCTAATAGTGTTGTTCATCCAAAGTTTGTCTTTTGATCTAACGGTTGCAGTTTTGTTCGGGATATGTGTTCTTGCCAAATTGATCAACTCGCTTCTGAAGACGGCACATGTATTATCAATAGAATTTGTATCAATAGGGGGATCACGGCGGCTAAGTGGGAAAGGCGCTGGCTCGCTAGTCTGGGAGTCGGGTGTTCGATCCCTGCATTGGCCGAGAAAGTTCATCTCGATTTTCCGGCGTGGTTTCCCCTTGTCAGTGATGCAGATAGAAAGGGTATCCGATCATATGCCTTTGTCAAGCCATGTGTCAGTTAACAATATCAAATCGACATTTTCGGAAAATTCTACAGAAACAAAGTCAAGTTTATGACGTAAGCTTCTTACATTCAGATGCACGAGAGATATCTTCACACGTCTTCGAGAATTGCTGATCATTTGATTGCCAGACGATAACTCTACTCTTATATTCTCGTTTATCAAGTAACATCTTCAATGTCAGTCCTGTCATCGGTAGTCTCCGGTAGTGACGTCAGTGATTAATTTCAAGCTATATTCAAGCCATCCGACGATCTACAAAGTTGATTTTTGTCTTGTTATGTAAATTAAGGTTTGATTAATAACATTTCAAGTATATAGACTTACGATGTGCATTGTACCTTTAATTTTAATTACAGGACATAGAATGTTTAAATGGTGGAAACAAGACGTCATCAACCGGATGTAACTGCCCTGTCAGTTTTATAGGTCGGAATTGCAACAGATTGGCATCAGGTTTGTTCTATATAGTCTTTTTTGCGAAATGAAATGAAATGAAATGGGGTTTAACGTCCTACTGTTTGTACATAACCTGGGCTAATGGAAGGCGGGCATATGCCAAACAGTGTGCTATGAGGGAAATTTTGTCCGGGCATCGGCGCTACGGCCTACTCTTATATCTAATTCCAATTTCCAGGGGATCTTTTACGTGCACGTCACAGGTACACGGGAACTCGGTGTTTCGTCTAAAAATATCCCTTGGCAGTTGTAATTCGATGTAAGAGTTGGCAATTATGAGCAGGCAGTGGCATTATGGCCTACTCTTAAATCGAATTGCAACTACCAAGGGATATTTCACATGCACGTCAATGTAAACACGTGACATCGGGTTTTTCGTCCCATGTGAATGACTAGACAGCTGTCCCTGTCCAGCCCTCCATTCTGTATCACTGACAAAGGGAAACCACGCAGGGAAATCGAGATGAACTTACTCCGTCCGCATTGCAAGGATCGAACACCCCCGACCTCCATGCTAGCCTGCTAGTGCCCTACCCACTTAGTCACTCGATTTCCCGCATAAATTGTCTTAACGGAAAAATGGGAGGCACGTGGCTAAGTGGGTAATACGCTGACTCGCTAGCCTAGAGTTCGATCCCTGCATTGACTGGAAAAGTTCATTGGCATTTTGCGACGTGGTTTCCCCCTTGTCGAATGTCAGTGGTGTAGGCCGGGGTGCCTGACAAAGACAACTGTCTAGTCGTTCAGATGGGACGAAAAATCCGAGGTCACGTGTTGACATTGACGTGCAGGTGAAAGATCTCATGCTAGTTGCAACGTGGTGATATCGATTACAACGGGGTGATATCGATTAAAGGCATTACATTAGAGTTTTTCTTGCGCATGAATCTCCCTAGATAAATGTTACCTGAAATGAAAACGAAGAGCTAGCAGCAACCCAGAACAAACCAATTTAAAAAAATTCATTCAAACATTTATAAAAAAAATAATATATGGCAATGAATATTTAGACAAAATTTAAATTAAATTGGTTGATATGAACTCTTATTGTTAATAGAGGTTTGCGTTTGTGTATGTCCCTATTCTTTTATTATGCCATTTCTCCCCTCTTATATTATTATATTAAATTAAGCAGTAGGTTGAACCGCCATACTGTCCTCCAACAATAGTTCCTTCCTTTGTAACTAGATATATAGTTCCCTTATTAACGTTAATTTATTCTAATATTATTAAAACATCCACGTGGCTTAGGCGATAACATGGTTTACACAGTGGCGGATCCGGGATTTTTTTTGAGCTGGGTGACAACCCCATGTTTTGTCTCGCCGACCGCGGTTTACGGAGCTAATTTCTGCCGCTAGTAACATAGATGCTGATTGTGTGTCTGATAAGATGCACACCGTGTGCTATATAATATATATATACGAACATACGTGCATGTCCTGGTGGAAGCTTGTAGGATCCGGGATTCCTATACACTTGTGGGGAGAGGGGTGACTAGTCACCGTAGTCACCCCCCTGGATCCGCCCCAGCTACACAACCAGTTATCTTTCTCTGACTAGTGCTTTTATAACGCAACTAACTTAACAGTTAATACTGTGAAATTTGAGACAGCTTCATGAATGTTATATGACATATTCCGAGGAGTGGCATTTGCTCATTGGGGAAAATCGACTCCCCTCTAGAAAATTTCGGCGCCATGGGGCTCTGGTTGCACCCTTTGCCCATTGGCAGAAAATAATCGGCTCCCCCCATGTTCGCACCTTCCCTTCCATTGGACGCAATTCGAGGCCAACGTCCAATATCAATATGGGCGCCACATAAAGCCGAATGACATTGCTTGCGCGCATACGACGAGGTCGGAGGCGTCCAACCAATGTAGCTTGGTTTTTCGGGTGCCTCACCAATCATGTCGTTATAAATGAGCCCCTATCCCCAATTATGAGGCACCCCATAATGACTCCCACAGTTAACACCACAGCTGTTGGAGCACCCAAAGTGGCTTGATCTTTGGCGTGCCAAATCACGGAGAGGCGACCATATTGACATGATTGGTGGGGCTCCTTATATTGACAATATATGATTGTCGGGCCGCACATAATGCCGAGTAAGATAGTTGGGTAATTTAACTGTCGCAAACGCGTTTTCCTACTATTCCAGGTTGTGAATACAGCAACTTGAATGTGGTCGAATATAGCCTACCTCGTACGCTGACCCGAATTACAAACAAACAATCAATCGCCGCGGGGTATGGGAGCCTCACCCTTCTGGAGAAAATTTTGAAAATCTAACCACCGCAACTCCAACTTACTTAAGATGGTGGGTTTACGTCCGCTTCCACACAAGTGATATCGCAGACTACCGCAACTCCAAAAGTATCCAATTGTTTTGTAGCCACAATGCCATCCTGAATTCCACCCATCAATCAGACTGTTACAGCTGCATTCACAAATAATAATCGATGCCCGAAAAAAATGTTGCAAAAAGTAGAGTGGACACAGACAAAACATTTTAATCTATAGTCAACTCAATACAAATTCGTGGTATTCAATTGAAAGAAAAAATTAGTGTTTTAATTAGGGCTCGGTGACATGGAAGCAAAACTAGAAATGCCCGAAAAAATTCAAGGTTTACAGAGAGCGGCGCCGGTTTTCTTCGAGAGGCTAAGAAGCCGGGGCTTACTTTGTATGGACCCCAAGAAAATTTTGGAATATTTGACGGCCGCAAACGCGTTTTACTGCTATTCCAGCCTTTTGATATTAGATTTCGGGCACTTTAATTTGCCAAGTAGATGAAATAACAATAATCTTTTCACTTTACCCGTCTGCGCGAAAAGTCAGCTTGCCCGAAAGTTGGGGGGGGGGGGGGCCAGCTGCCCCTAATTTCCAAAAATTTATGGGGGAAGAGCACAATAGACAATCTGACTTTTCGGGCAGACGGGTAAAGTGAAAACAAAAAATATTATTTCATCTAGTTGGCGAAACACTTATTTTACCGTGAATTTGTACCGAATTGACTATAGATGCAAAACCCTATTTTCCAACATTTTCTGTGGGGGAGGGGGGCACCATTAGCAATCTGACTTTTCATCTAGTTGATATAATAATGTCTAGAAAACACTATTTTTAATGCTTTTTAATTGAATACCCCGAATTTGTACTGCATTGACTGTGGATTAAAACATTTTGTCTGGAGCAAATCTTCTTTGTGCCATATTTATCGGGCATAGATTATTGTTTGTGAATGTAACTGCAACAGTCTGCTTGGGTAGTTGGAATTGAGAAACTCGCGGAAAATCATCAACCTTGACATTGATCAATCTTTGAACTTTGCAACTCGATTGTCACATGTAAACATTTTAGCTAGAAGCGCGAGACTTGGTATTCACGACGACCGATATATCTGATAGGTTCCCAAATTGGATTTGTTACCCAATCGGACTTAGTGGCGAAATATTCAGGGTATATTACGTGAAGGACTTGATAAGATGTAGGTAGTTTATGCGAGATCAAGCCTTCTATTGAAGATGTAATACCCCGCGACTATCGAGGTAGGCCATATTGGACCACATATAAGTTGTTGTATTCACGGTCTGGAATAGCAGGAAACACGTTTGCGGTAGTTAAATTTTCAAAATTTGCTCCCGACGGTCCCGTCTCCCGTGGCCTATAGACGATTGATTGGTTGATCGGAGTTCGACTCTGCCACCTCGGTTAGGCTGTATCCGACCTCTTAACGGTATTCGGGGACTGGAGTAGCACGATACACTCGGCTAATCTCGACAGATTCCGTAAACTACGTAAACTACATCTAGTCTCGGATGTATGACAGTAAGTGATATGTACCTACGCCCATACATTTGCGATGCGGCTACCGGTTTACTTTAACAGGAAAACTTGACGCTATTACACAAATTGGGAACCTATTCGGCTAGCGACCTATTCGACCGATCGAGCTGCAACCTGTTCGTTGGAAACCTATTTAGAGTAAAGACAACAGTCTCTATTTATCAACCAATAAAACCCGACGTTATGTCTATCAAATGAAAGTAGAATATGTTATTTATTATCCATTCCTTCAGCTCAGAATAGAAGTGTAATTTCGTCATTATCTTACAGCTGGATCGGTCGAATAGGTCGCTAGCCAAATAGGTCGCCAACTTGTGTTTGGAATGGGCGCAGCCATGTTTCATCCGGGACCTTTAAAGTAGTTCCAATATGGCGGAATTCATCATACAGCCGAGTTTAGATTCCCGAAATCTTACGAGGTTTGCCGAGTGTAGCACGATAATGCGTTTGCGGTCGTCAAATTTGACTTTCTACAACCAAGGTGAAGTGTATTATTACAGTTTTCTCTAATTAAGAGGGGTAGTGGCAACTTGATTGACCTGTTTCATTGTCGTGTTCTTCTCTCTCTATTTTTCATTTTAGGTTGCCAGGAGTTATATGATAGCGGGGTAGGGGGTTTCAACAATGTCCTGATTCAACCTACACCTGGTGGGCAACCTTTACCAGTGTATTGTAGTTACATAAAGAGCGTCATCATGACTCACCACAAAAGCCATCCATTCAGTTTCAACAGAACATGGGATGAATACGTTAATGGATTCATGGAAGATGAATATCGTGTTTGGATTGGACTTGAGACCTTGCACCAAATCACCAAACATATCCCTCATCAGATCTTAACAATCCTAATTGGTATGCAGTACAATCATGATACTTGGTGGGGTTTAAGTGCGGAGTACGCAGATTTTAAAGTTGGTAACCGATCAACACATTACGCAATTACATATTCCTCGTATATCCCCCGTACTTCCAATATTCTTGGCGACACATTAAATGGTTTAAATGGATCATCTTTTAGTACTTATGACCGAGATAACGACGGTAATGCCAACATAAACTGCGCTCTTCAATATGCTGGAGGATGGTGGTTCAATGGTCTGAACGGTTGCTCCAAAAATTCAATTACATCATTTTTCGCCTGTCCTTCACATAATTGTGGTCAAATGGAAATAAAGAATTTTCCAGGTCACGAAAACCTACACGAACAGGAAAAAATTGATCTGGTTTCATTGCATATGAATACGGAAAATGGTTGGAAAAAGTAAAAAATTGATCTGGTTTCATTGCATATGAATAAGGAAAATGGTTGGAAAAAGTAAAATACTTGACTTATTTTAATTATATGGTTAGGGTCCGCTTTATGTAGCTTTAAACAGTTCTAGTTTTATAACAGCGGTATTTTGCTGTCTTGCAGTAATAAGATACACTTAGAGAAGCTATTTTGTGGTCGATCTATTTCATTTTATTTCATGGAAAATGCTACAGGACCGGGAGATTAGACAAGCGACACTACTCCTTATCACGTACAAGCTTGGGACCATGTGAATTACAGTCGTATAGTCAATGTCAAAACATATTTGAACTGCGTTTTAGTACTTTTAACAAACCTCGACATGTTTGTTGCTTTAACATACATTTATTTTATTTTTTTTTATACGCCTACATTGTCATGTGACATCTATTGTCGTCACCCCTGCCCGTTTTTGGACACTCTACATATCTCAATTTTTCTCTTACTGTTTATTAAAGCACGTTTTATATCAAGCACAAAAACATAATCACAAGAAAACATGCACTGAACTAAACAAAAATGTATTTCGTTTAACCTATTAATTCGCCCTAACTGAAAAAAATCTCTTTGAAAAAATGGAACTTATTATTGATTGGACGAATATGCCCAAATATGCAGGCATTGCCCAAATATGGAATGTGTAAACAAGATAGTTCGACAACTATGGGGGTGGGGGGGGCAGGGCAGAGGCTCTATGTTCGACTCTCTCTCTAACAAACGGTGAAAAATGTATAAAACTATTAAGTTTTATTATGCATTATAACATATATATTGGTAAGTTTTAATGGACTGAGAAAACTATTTTTCACTATTTATAAATTGCTTGACTTTTTAAAATTTTAAAAGAGACCTTTTATTTACAATTTTAATTGTATATTTTTTATCATGTAGTACTTCTTAAATATAAATATATGTTCCTTTGATAGTTATATTGTATATTTGTTATCAAGTAGTACTTCATAAATATAAATATATGTTCCTTTGATAGTTAAGCACATTTTGATTGAGTTCTAGCATTTGAAAGACATTCGATTATATCATCACCGTTTTTATAAAAATTTGATATTTCCCTTTTAATTATATTTTTCTGTGATATTCTCTTTTTACGTGTATAAATACATTTCTGTGACATTGTTTAATTTGTCTCGTAAAATTCACCATATTATGGTTGCCCCAATATGGTTGAGTTGGTGTTGACGTGCCATATAACATTTCATTTAGAATAGAAGGGATTATGACGACCAACGAAATCCTAGTGGCGTTCAATGTCATTTTGGACGTCATGAAGCTACGTATGTATGGCTGTTCTCTTCAGGGGGTTGGGATGGCCTAGTGGTCTAGAGTGCCGCGCTTCGACCTCTAGCTGGCCGGTCACCTCTGGCTTGCGGCTGTGGTTTCGAGCCATGGTGTGAGCGTATGTGGCATGGAGATAGGGGCGCCTTCTCAACCCCGTGGGTTTCCTCCGGGCACTCCGGTTTCCTCCCACTGCTAAAGACCCCTACACGTAAGCGAATTATTAAAATAAAATGAAACCATAAGTTAGTCCCGAGATGACCTAGTTTATGTTGAGTGGACGTTAAGTTAAACCCCATTTCTCTCTCTCTCTCTCTCTCTCTCTCTCTCCCTCTCTCTGTTCTCTTCATGTTTTAAATGCAATTTCTAGTTTTCTCTCATGAGCAAAGTCCAAAACACTATATTTTACTTGCCCTCGTTACCATTGCTATGTGAATAAGAATGAAACAGACGCGGATCCAGGGGGTGGCCCAGGGGACCGTACTCCCCCCCCCCCCCGTCAGCCCAAGTGACATAGTTGATTTTCATTTTCGTTTGCTTTGTTACTGTTGTAGTTCACATATCTACTCTTTAATAGATGATATAAACATGATTTTCGTATTGTTTCCGCCTAAACAATCCAAGGTTGCAACGTATTACCCCTTGCTCCAATGAAGCCCCCCCCCCCCCGGGCCTGTGAAACTCCTTCACACTTCCAGATGGTTCAGTGTAGTAAGTGAAGGAGGACCGCACTACACACTGATAAAACCATTAAACAGAGAGAGAGAGAGAGAGAGAGAGAGAGAGAGAGAAATGGGGTTTAACGTCCACTCGACACAAACTAGGTCATTTTGGGACTACATGTGGTTTCATTTTATTTCAATAATTCGCTTGCGCGTAGGGGTCTTTAGCAGTGGGAGGAAACCGGAGTGCCCGGAGGAAACCCACGATGTTGAGAAGGCGCCCCTATCTCAATGTCACATACGCTCACACCAGGGGTCGAAACCACAGCCGCAAGCTAGAGGTCGAAGCGCGGCACTCTAGACCACTAGGCCACCCCCCCCCCCCCCACCATTAAACAGACCTTTAGAAAATGGGCCGCACAAATGGGATGTATGTAGTTTCAAAGGATATGACAATTAAGTGTAACACTATCTAGGTGATAACAGAGATCAGTTTAGTAAATATATGATTATTTACACCAGTGGCCTTATTCACAAAATTTTAACTAGGATAAAATACAAATTTTAGTTATATGATTGGATAATATTAGATTGATTTTAGTGCTTAGCCAATCAAAACTGATGTATCTACAAAAATTTGGAATTTATCTTAATTTAAGATTTCGCGAATCAGGGCCCTGGTATATAAAAAACACCTACATAACTACAACAGGAACTAAACTACATCGGGAATATAAACGATAATATTAACACGGTACATTAAGACAACCATTCCATCATCCTGCCACGACAAGGGCTGAACTTGGATAAATCCAACAATAGCAAAGACTCAATATAATACATGCATTATAGTGCATTAGAGATTCTATAGTAGGCTATAATATTGATAAACGATATTTCTCAACATTTTTCCTGAGCATTCTATAGTATTGTTTAAACTGGTTTAAGCATGCATCTAAATTCTGCTGATATGTGTTTCGCCACCCAATCTATAGAATATGATAGAATTCCATAGAAAACTGTAGTTCGTCTATTTATGGCAATTTTCCTCTCTCCTTTCTCCCCCTTTTCATGCCAAGTATTTGTTGATTATTTGGTCTAGAATGGACAAAAAGGGTTTGAATTAACATTTTCTGTCGGGTTTGGGTAAATATTCATGATAAGAGGCGGAAGGATGAGAGAGTTAATAGTTGGTTACAGAGATATGTACGGCGAAAAGTTACATGTTTTAGTATGCTACTTCAAGGTTGTGTATCTCAAAATTTCGAGTGGTCAACCTCATACAAAATATGGTCCAAAGACACGAACATCTGTTTGGCCGTCAGTAGTGAAAAACATTCAGTCCAACGAAAATTTGGGGAAAAGTTTGAGCCGGCAAAGAGACCAGAAGTAACATTGAAGTCGACGGGGAAACAATGGTGGTCTGCATCCATAAAACTTTTCATTAAAATCGATTTATCCCCCTTGCATAAACTGAAACGAGGAAGAAATCTCCATTCAAGCAGGGCAAGGGAGATTCATCAGACAACTGCGAGATTGTTCATGTAAATAGGTGAGGTTTTTTTATCATAAAAGATGGTAGAGAAGTCAATCAGAATATATACGTATATCGTGAATTGTGATGTGTTTCGGACATGCCACAAAACTTACACATTTGAATCGATAAGTCAAATCATAATGATTTCTATACAACACACACACAACCATATCAGCTATGTGAGCTCAGTAAAGAAGTGGTATCAGATGTTATATAAAGAGGAAACATGTCTTGTCTCATACAGAAGTTGATGGCAACTAGGGAAAATATAACATGAATAATTAATAAAACAATTTCTAAATCGGTGACATTCTTTCTATTGAAACTGTCGACGTGTGACTCACTAGCTATTTATGGAAAAGGGAAAGCCAGTTTTCAAACCGCCATTATTAATGTCCGGTATTCATTTTAATGTACATGCAATGTAATCAAGGTTAGATTTACAAATTAAGGCCACCAGCGGAATTCGCCCAGAGCACGACACGTCGTAAACCGTGCTGGCGCAACTCTAACCCTAACTCACAATCCTCGACAACAAACACGAAAATAATAGTTACCTTTATTTTAGAAATAACATTTTATGTTATGTTGATGCAAAGTACATAACAATAGTCACAAAATCGGTTTATATATGCAGCTGTCGATTTTGTCAGATAAAGATGCTCGAGCCACCAATACTGGTCTAGAAGTTCTTGCATATCCAAACCCAGGCCCGTAGCCAGGGGGTGGCAAAGGAGGGGGCATTGTCCCCCCACCGCCGAAAAAATGTTTTGCCCCCCGCCTCCCTGACCATAACTCTAAAATACCTACTGTAGACTGTGCCAGGTCTGTGTGCTCCCCAAAACTTCACTGCCCCTCCACAGCCAATAAGCTGGCTACAGGCCTGCCCAAACCCGATTGTCCCATATTTTTACATATGAAACGTCTTGTTGTTTATTCATCCCATGGATAAAAATATTGCCACCAAACCTGCTTTGAATACTTTTTGATTCTAAATGGACGCACCCTTTTTATACGCCCACATTTTCATGTGGACGTATTATGTCGTCGCCCCTGTCCGTCCGGACGTCCGTCCGTCCACAATTTGTTTGTGGACTCTCTACAGGTCACAATTCTTATCCGATTTTGACGAAACTTGAAATATAGGTTTATCCCCAAAAGATCTCGGCTGCTTTCGATATTGGCATGTATCGGATCAAAACTTCATGGATTATGGCCCCTGATTGTACGAAAAATCACGTTTTTAGCTTGTGGGCCCTATAGAGGTCACAATTTTGAACCGATTTTGATGAAACTTGACATGCATGTTTGTAACCCAAAGATCTTGGTTCCTTTCGATATTTGCGGCTATCGGAATGTAATTTCCTGAATTATGGCCACTGACTGTCCGAAAAATCACCCTTTTTAGCTTGTGGTCCCTCTGGAGGTCACAATTATTATTCGATTTAAAAAACCGTTTGATTATATCACCGTTACACCCTAAGGAAGGTTGAGTTCGAATTTCGGGAAAATCGGACGAAAATTGCCATACAAAATGGCCGCCGTTTGTACGCGAATACTGTTAAAAAATGGTATATCAAGGTTGTGGACCCTGTGGAGGTCACAATTTTGATTCGATTTTGATGAAACTTGAAATTCATGGTTATAACCCAAAGATCTTGCTTCCTCTCGATATTTGCGCATATCGGATCGTAATTTCCTGAATTATGGCCCCTGATTATACGCAAAATCGCCTTTTTTTTTAGCTTGGAGGTCACAATTATTATTCGATTTAAAAAACCGTTTGTTTATATCACCGTTACACCCTAAGGAAGGTTGAGTTAGAATTTCGGGAAAATCGAACTAAAATTGCCATACAAAATGGCTGCCTTTT
The DNA here is from genome assembly GCA_036850965.1 of Patella caerulea. NCBI lineage: Eukaryota > Metazoa > Mollusca > Gastropoda > Patellidae > Patella > Patella caerulea. Next base: position 60,088,641 of record JAZGQO010000006.1, on the reverse strand, counting down.
GTACGCGAATACTGTTAAAAAATGGTATATCAAGGTTGTGGACCCTGTGGAGGTCACAATTTTGATTCGATTTTGATGAAATTTGAAATTCATGGTTATAACCCAAAGATCTTGCTTCCTTTCGATATTTGCGCATATCGGATCGTAACTTCCTGAATTATGGCCCCTGATTATACGCAAAATCGCCTTTTTTTTTTAGCATGGAGGTTACAATTATTATCCGATTTAAAAAAACGTTTGATTATATTACCGTTACACAGTAAGGAAGGTTGAGTTCGAATTTCGGGAAAATCAGACCAAAATTGCCATACAAAATGGCCGCCGTTTGTACGCGAATACTGTTAAAAAATGGTATATCAAGGTTGTGGACCCTGTAAAGGTCACAATTTTAATTCGATTTTGATGAAACTTGAAATTCATCGTTATAACCCAAAGATCTTGGTTCTTTTCGATATTTGCGCATATCGGATCGTAACTTCCTGAATTATGGCCCCTGGTTATACGCAAAATCCCCCTTTCTTTAGCTTGTAGGCCCTCTGGAGGTCACAATTATTATCCAATTTAAAAAAAAACGTTTGATTATATCACCGTTACACTGTAAGGAAGGTTGAGTTTGAATTTTGGGAAAATCGGGCCAAAATTGACAGACAAAATGGCCGCCGTTTGTACGCGAATACTGTTAAAAAAATGATATATCATGGTTGTGGACCCTGTATAGGTCACAATTTTAATTCGATTTTGATGAGGAAGGTTGAGTTCTAATTTCGTGAAAATCGTACCAAAATTGCCGGACGAAATGGTCGCCGTTTGTACGCGAAGAGTGTAAAAATATGGTATATCATGGTTGTGGACTCTCTACAGGTTACAATTCTTATCCGATTTTGATGAAAAGTCACATTTCTAGGTTGTGTACCGTCACACCATAATCAATGTCGGTTTCGAGTTTCATTAATATCAGACTGGAACTGACCAACTAAATGGCTGCTCCCAATACAGTATGAAATACAGGACTTAAAGATGTAGGAAAAATCATTTTCGGTATTGCTTGTTCTCTGTCCATCTCTCGAAAATGTGGGCGTATCCTGCCTGGCAGTGCCAGCCTATCTTTCTGCGTTCTCGCAGTTAGCGTTCACTGCGATATTTTAGTATGTTTGCGGTAACATATTTTTTTTTGATTTCTTTTATATATAATTTTATTGCATGTCTTAAAATGATATTTTCAAACCTAAAAGAAAAAATTGTGTTCGTGATAAATATATATATATATATATATAGGTGTTAATAGACGCTAAGGATATGTTTGCTAACTTCATTTTGAATCCGGGTGCTGGAATAGGTGTAGCAGTTTTTCTAGGTTATCATTGTAATTCAGACACGTAACCAATAAATACAGAGAGGGTAGGAGATTACGACCTAGGGCGATTTTAGCTTTACATGATACCTGCAAATAATAAATTTCCGTAGCAAATGACCAGTTGAGTTATGTAAGGGAAATATCCGATACAAATTAATATATTTGATTTAATTGGGCCATTTTAAGTTGAGAGGAATAATCAGACAGAATAAGTTCCGCTTTGTAGACATGGAAATCCATTTCATAGAGGCGACAGATGTTGGTTGGGTGGAGCAAAGCCAGATTATCCTGGCAGGTGCCCTGGGGTCTCCTACCTGGGAGGGGGCGACGGGGGTGAATCACATTTTTCATTTACGGATTCAGCCTGCCTTTCACCATATGAAAAAGAAGTCATGGAGAGGTTTGTAAGAAATGGTAAAATCGGCAGTCAGAAAGCTTTAATCGACCGAGTAAGGTACTTGTTTTTAGCGTCGTGCAGTGTTTAGGGCTGTTCGGTGAGAACCCTGTCGACTCAAGATACACCGGACGAAAGGTGACATCGACTTCATTCGGATTCGTTGGGTACTCTTGAAAATCAGCTAGCATTCGTGACATTATACGCTACTGACAATATACTTGATTAAATTGGACCATTTTAAGTTGAAATGAATAAGTTCCGCTTTGTAGACTTGGAAACATATTTCATACAGGCGACAGTTAAGCAAGGCGGTTGGAAGGGGAGCAAAAGATGGTGGCTTGTGTTTCGTCTCATGTTCAGTTTGTATTGTATACTTATAATACTATAGGGCCTACATACTGTAGAGGTTAACGTAGAGGTTAACTTAGTTCTGTAAATATGTTCTGGATAATGTGTTGAAATTGTTAGCTTGTACCAGTGACAACGAGATCTTGGCTAACAAGAATACCTGGTAGTTTAAAATCGGGCAATGACATCACAGTCTGTTTATCCAAATAAGGTAATCCCATCCGTTAGAACCGTGGTTAGCCACCCTCCTAGGTGTTGAAATCATGGACAGCTCAACAATCCGATAAATGAAGTGCCTGGTCAAGTTCCCGGGGCTCATTACTGACTCATGCACGTCTCTTCTTTATAAAGAACATTCGCAGTTTAAGTTTCTTTAAATATCATTGAGAGGCTGGGACAGAAATAGATACCATTCGTAGTTCTCAGGGGAAGATGATACCACCGGCCTCCTAGACTGAGAGGCTGTGACACAAACACTACTCGGACATCATTTAGACACCAGTAGACGACCCCGTTAAGTCGTAGGAGAGCCATATTATGTTGAAGGGTACCGTCATTAAACTTGTCCTACGGAATGGTGGGGTAAAGCGAATGATGTTATTCGAAATCTAGTAAAAGACAAGCTGGGGAAAGAGAACTTATATTTTATGTCATAGCTGTAATATGGATGTTATGAAGATATAGAAATATAGTTAACGTAACAGTGTTCCAGACTTAATTGATTATCGGAAATAGTTATCACGACGTGAAAGCCAAGAAAGTCCTAGACGATTGTGTCACCCTAGTATCACGGGTTGGCCCATAAAGGGGAAGTTATTCCAAATCAATTATTTATCGACACTTAGTCCCGAAATGACCTAGTTTGTGTATAGTGGACTTTAAACCCCATTTCTCTCTCTCTCTCTATTTATCGACACACTGTAGTGTTACAGTTCGGTACCGCGACACAGGATATTGTCACATACCGGTACCTATGATGTAGACTGGTGAAGTGTGTTTCATTTCATGTTCAGTTTGTATGTTATGGTGTAGAATCCCTGTCACAAATATTACTATACAGATGGCGGTTTGTGTTTGATCTCATGTTCAGTATCAGTATTGTATAGACTCTGACAACCACACAGCCTAGTTCATACCCTGAGTATGGTGTAGAATCTCTCCACCACACAGACCCCATCAATATATATGTTGAATATGACGTGGTGTTGACGTAACGTGTGGAAGTATGCTACATAACTAATGGCCTTTATCCAACACATAACTAATGCAGGCGCTGATCCAGGGGTCCCCCCCCCCCCTGCTCAGCTACATAAAAAAAAATAATGCCTTGCATCAATGAAATTACATCACAAAGTGATCCTACATCAGTATAAAAATGATTTCTCTGTTTAAAAAGCTCAATTTGTATGTATGCCTATGTAATTTAGAGACGATGATGGCAGATTTCCGTAACAGAAACCTGGCAAACCCCTGGATCCGCCCCTGCTAATGTTCACAACATGATTAAGTAGTTAAATATGTTCCATTGAAGAATCTGTCCACCCCGCACTCTAACCGTAGAGTGAGGTCTAATGATAATGTGAAAGTTAGTGACACTAACGGCCATGTTATAATGTATATAACTAATAATCTTTATCTATTTGTGTATTTTAGTGAAGTTGAGGTAATAACGGCTACTTGAGATAGACCAACATTCAAACACGATGGATGACCGACGGTATGTATATTAAACAGACCAGACATTAGAATCTATCCATCACCCTCACTAACCCATTGTCTATATAAATAGAGGCTAAGGTATAGCTTAGTTCAGCTCTGAGCGTAGGTCTCATTACACTCGCCAGTACTACGTTCAGGTCCCGTGCCATTCAATACATGTCGAAACTGGAATCTGCCCCAGTCAATTTTACTGGGCAACTTTTTACTGCTAAACGGCCCGTGTCAGTCCATGTGAATGCCTGAACAATGTAAATGAACATTAGTGAGAAAATAATACCTTGCTTACCTCGCTAGAACCAGTATGACAGACACAACACGCTGTTACCCTATTATGGAAGCGTATAGGGGTCAATAGCACGATAGATACCGCAATATTAAGTTGGTATTATGTCAACATATTGTGGTTATTCTGATGATTTTATCTCTGAAAAGGCAATTTTGCCGAGGTAATTGAGTCAACACGCTATGTTTTATGTCCCCGTTTCGTCTTACATGTACACGTTTGCGGTAAGATATTGCTATTCGGAAGCTTTGGCGACATATTCCATTTCGCCGTAGTATATGTCGACATATTCGCAAAATATTGCCATGCGCTATGTCGACGTGTGCATCTAAAACAAAATGACGACATGCAAATTAGCGAGTTATTCAATTAACTCGGCAAAAATTTCCTCTTCAGAGATAAAATCGTCAGAAAAATCACAATATGTTGACTTATTATCAACTTAATATTGCGGTATCTATCGCGCTATTGACCCCTATACGCTTCCATACCCTATCCATGGTCTCGGTCAAGACGTCTAGAAGACGGAGACGTATTTTTTAACAGCGTGTTATGTCGGTCATACTGGTTCTAGCGAGGTAAATTTGACTGTGGTAGATTCCAGTTTAGACCTGTATTGAATGGCACGGGAACTGGACGTAGTACTGGCGAGTGTAATGAGACATACGTTCAGAGCTGAACTAGGTATAGCTAACCTATTGTATATACGGTACAGCTAGTCTACTGTAGATATGCTGAAGTCAGGGTTAAGAGGGGTAAGGTATAGTGTTTAAAGCAAATCTTGTGGACAAATTATGTTTATAAATAATTCATGAAGATTAAGACAATTATTACATGTTTCAGATATTAGAAATCCTTTATACCGTCGCCGTTCTGGAATCATACTAAAATATATCGATAAGACAGAATACGCTGGGTTATTGCATTGTTATAGTGTTTATATCATCTTTAAAACTGAAACAATATGTTTAATATATTTTAGGCTGTGGTTTAAACTAGACCGAGCGCAAAGATTAGAAAGTGTTGGAGAAGTGGTGGACGCATTGACATTACAAGAAAAGAAGCAAGCTTTAATTATAGCTGCTAATTACCGGTTGTATGACGTCATGGTTTGTCTGTTAGAACAGGGAGTTGATGTAGATTATGATGATGGGCACCAAAACAACCTGATACACCTACTTTTACATAACTTTTATAGGCATGAAAATGCAGATATACATGTACTTGATATATTATTGCAATGTGTGGTTAGATTAATTGATGCCGGTGTAAACGCCAACCAGTTGAATGAAAATAAAGAGACCCCTTTAGTTATAGCTGCTAAGAAAGGGTTGTATGAAGTTGTGTTATATCTGCTAAAAGACGGTGTCGATGTGCATTATGCTGACAGCAGTCAGAGCAATTTAATTCACAAACTTTTAGATAGCTATGGATATTTTAAACATGACTATACTGGCAGAAGTGATTTGGTATTGCAATTTATAGTTAAATTAGTTGATGCTGGTGTAGACGCCAACCAGTTGAATGAAAGTAAAGAGACCCCTATAGTTATTGCTGCTAGAGAAAGGTTGTATAAAGTTGTCATATTTCTGTTAGAACACGGAGTTGGTGTAAACTATCTTGATCGGCGCCAGAACAACCTGCTGCACACACTTCTACATAATCATAACATGAATGACAAAATAGGTGAACGTGATTTGGTATTGCAATGTGTAGCTAAATCAGTTGATGCCGGTGTAGATGTGAATCAGGTGAATAATGATAAAGATACACCTATGTTTATAGCCGCTCAGAAACGGTTGTATGAAGTTGTGATGTATCTTTTAGAACACGGTGCCGATGTATATTATATTGATAGTTTCAAATGCAACATTCTTCACTATGTTTTATGTTGTATGTATTCCAGTGTGATCGATGAAGAGAAATATGTACAGCTAGTTAATACTTTAATAAAAACAGGATTAGACATAAACCAATCTGACTTTAAAGGTAATACTCCATTGTTCTATGTCGGTACATACGACACCTCTGAAGACATCAGCTCGCCCTCTCCGGGTAAAGTGTACCGAATAAAATTGAAATTACACATAGCGCAGGACATCCTTGTTCGATTGAAATGTAAATTGTTTAACTGTTTATTAGAAGCTAGTTGTAATGTAAATCACCAAAATGAAAATAGACAAACGGCTTTAATGCACTACATAAAATACCAAGCTGATATCAGTATATTAAGACTGTTAATTCCACATTCTGATTTAAGTTTAACTGATAATAATGGTGATACAGCAATTAGGTATTGTGTTAAATATCACATGATCAATTCGACAGCCACCTTTAAACTTTTATTAGATTCAGGTACAGATCTGATGTCACGTAACAACGGAGTTAAGTTATTTCATGATGTTTTAAAATGTAAGAGGTTGGAGGTATTCTCTTATTACATTAGGCTAAAGTTGATTGTTAATGGCGTTACAGCTAGAGGAGAAAATATGCTTCATCTTTTAGCTAGAGTTAACTATGATTATTCTGTTAGCAAGTTTAACTGGTTGTTAAATAACGAACTAGACATCAACCTTTCCTGCTCTAAAACAGGCACACCGACTATGATAGCTGCCTTTTTACTAAACAATAAATATTTAGAACTGTTGACACGTCATCCTAGACTAGAGGTCAATGCACAGAATAACCAGGGTCATACAGCCCTTCATTGTTGTATTATTGGATTTACGATGGTTAAAGATGGCTTGAACAAGAGACGGGTAAATGACGTTGTTGAGAATTATTGTAAACAGATATATCCAATATACATGGCTTGTATTGACACTTTACTTGATGTTGATGGAATAGGCGTAAATATTCCAGACAATGGAGGTAGAACTACTTTAATGATGGCTGCTATGAAAAACGACAGAGTTCTTACAAGGAAACTACTTCAAGCTGGTGCCATAGTTACCATGTTAGACTATTCAGGAAAATCTGCTCTACAATATCTTGATATTTATCAGAGTGTGTTTGATTTGACTTGTTTTAAATTACTGCTATCTAATGGTAGTGCTGGTCTTCTCAATATACCCTGTATTGGTGGTAACACGATTATACAAACAGCCTTGTGTTTTCCCCGCTTCTGGGAACCATGTCAAGTCATTTGTTTTATTAGATATTTAGTTGCTGAAAACTGTTGTGTTCAGACTCTCATTACGTCTTCAGGTGAAAGTAGCTACAATCAAATGGACCTTACTGAACTGAGTAGTTCTGATAGAGATAAACTGAGAAAACTTTTATATCTTAGTGGCGCCCAAGGGGAGGAAATTATGACAACATTAAATTTTGATGAGGAAGATAAACGATATGAAAACAACGACACAATTCAATCGCGCGACAGGGAAGAATTCATTTACTTCTGTAGTAATATATCTCTTAAGTCTCTGTGTAGAAGGAATATCAGACAGAGTCTTGGATCGGGAATAAAAGAAAAGGTTAAGGATCTAGATTTACCTTACGAACTAAATGATTTTCTTCAACTGACAGATATTCTCCATCCACAAGATTATAACTTAGACCATATTGATGATGGCTATAATGATTTTGATGATGATGATGATTATGATGGTTATGATATAGATGAAAGAGATGATGATTATAGCCAGTACAACTACCAATATTTTACTCTTAATACGGATCATGGACTAAGACAACATTTCCTAGATACATCTATATTTCCTAATGGCGAGGTTGGTGATGACGGTGATACAGGTGGCGATTATTATAAGTATGGTTGTGGTGGAGATGCTGCTGCTGCTGCGACTGCTTCTGTTGATGATGATTACATCTAAACTTTATCCGGGGTAACGTAACACTGGTGTTTATTTTGCCTTATGGTTATAGTGATGGTTATATGCTAATGGCGTTGCTGCTGCTGCGACAGCTTCTGTTGATAAACTATATATCCGAGGTGACACTGGTGTTTATTTTGCCTTATGGTTATATTGATGATGGATAATTATCGCCACCTTATGAAATAAGTTATAATTTATTCAGATAATTCTCTTATTGTTATACCCTAATATTTATACGTGTAGACTCACAATTATGAAAATAGTTATAATTTTTTCAAATACTTCTCTAATTGTTATACCCTATACTCCAATAATATTTATACGCACATGTTTAATGTCTAAATATATTGTCATAATTTACATCCTATGTCGTTTGCTTATATTTCTGGAAACATTGATCATACAGCTTCAAATATACGTAAATTGGTCATTTTATTACAAATCTAACCTGGAGCGCAATCACTTCGTCGGACCGGAAGTAATGCGAAATGATATCAATGAAATTCCCGTTTGTTGTCGTTAGTCGCACTCATCCGGTCCCTTAATTAACTTATCCGTTATATGGAATGTGCTTAGGGACTGGCTTATCAAGACTGTCCCCAAAAAAATGTATTTCGAAGGAAAAAAACCTTGTGGTTCGAAATTGTTCTTGGTATTCACAGTGCAGCATGGACAACTGTTTGCTTTGCGGGTGTGGGTGTCGAGGACGCCTTTCGGTCCCAATAGAGCAAAGGGCAGAGAGGGATTTCTCCAACTATTGCTTCAGGAAAAAGATTGGGAATGGGGAAAATTATACTTATCGAGTTTGTGGCATAAGCTTCGTAAATAATTTGGTCGGAGCGCCCGAAAGGGTAGTTTTAAATTTAACTTCTGTAATTCGCTTGAACGTCTGGGGTCTTAGGCAGTAGGGGGGGTACCCACGACTTTGAATCAACGAGATTGAACATGAGACCAGTAATCCGTGTCACGTACAAGCTGGTAATCGAAACATCATTGGACCTTATGAGGTAAACCATACGATACTCCCTATCCTTCTCCAAGGAATATTACTCAAATATTCACATATCTTCCCTCAATTAGGACTATACTTATCTTATATATGCACGTATCATATCAATTATTGAACTAACTCATGCCATTTATTTCATACTGAAATGAAATTGGGTTTAACGTCCTACTTTTTTCCACCTAACCTGGGCTAATGGAAAACGGGCATACGCCATACAGTGTGCTATGAGGGAAATTTTGCCCGGGCAGCGGCGCTATGGCCAACTCTTATATCAAATTCCAACTGCAAGGGACCTTTTAGGTGCACTCCAATGTGTACAAGGCACCTCGTTTTTTGGTCCCATTCCAACGACTAGCAGCTGTCCTTGTCAGGCCCTCCTTCTGCATCACTGACAAGAGGAAATCACGCCGGAAAATCGAGATGAATATATTTCATACTAACAAATGCCATTATACACACTAACATGCCATATATTTCATACTAACCCATGCCATATATATTATACTAACCCATGCCATGTATTATATACTAACCGGGGGCGTTAATGTGAGGTGGGGGTCGCAAAAATAGTGCAGTCGCTCCGGGTCCAAAATAGGACCAGTCAGTATCAAAATAAGTGCTCACTGCATACAAAACGCGAAAACTCTAAAATAACCTTGTCAATTTTCTATGTTTGAAATAAATGTTGTGGTTCACTCTTATTCTGTTGTGAATATGTTGGTCTAAAAACAACATTTCACCCAAGGAGCAAAATAGTCGGTTTCAAAATAAATGCAGTCACTGCAGTCGGTCTCAAAATTATGCATCAGCCTCTTAATGAATTAATGAGGTAAACAAACAATGCCAGACTAGATCCCAAATATTATGCGAGAATCCATGAGCCTAAATTGTACACGTCTACGTCACACAAAACTATAGCATAACATAACCATGTCTGCTTTACATGTTGGAAAAAATGTGTGTCACTCTTATTCTGTTGTGAGTATGTTGTTCAATGAAATGTTTTATTTTTCCCCTCATAGCTTCAGTCGGTCGCATTTTAGCTAACCCCCCCCCCCCCAAAAAAAAAATTCGTTATGTACGCCACTGATACTAACCCATGCCATGATAGACACGTGCATCAGTCAGTCGCATTTTAGCTACCTCCCCCCCCCCCCCCAACAAAATCTTTATGTACGCCCCTGATACTAACCCATGCCATGACAAACACATCACATAGTGGACTGATCTGTTATAGATACAGTGGTGATTCCTATGGACATCTCAAGTATAGGCCTTAGTACTCCAAAAGACATTTCATTATGCCAAAACATATAAATATTTTAATAAAATGAAGTATTAAAATTTGTACCACAAAGTTAGAAGGGATAATTTAAGAAAAAAAACACATTTAATTTCACTGGATGATTGGATGCTCCTCTAAAATACATGTAGATGTCCACCACTGTATTTCACACAGTGGACTAATTTAAGGGTATAAATATATCACATAATGGACTAATCTAAGTTGGGTTGTATAAATACATCACATAGTGAACTAATCTAAGTTGGGTTGTATAACTACATAACACATTCGACAAATCTAACTTGGGTGGTATATAACCATCACATAGCAGACTTATTTAAAGGAGCTAAATTGCTAGTATTTGGGACCTAGAAATTGACAGAAGTATGTCACAACGCATATAATACTGTAATTTGAATGTATATAAACTGATTTACATTCAATGGTTTCCGTTTGTATTCTAATTTCAAATCAGTTATGTTCCGCGTAATAAGCCAGCAGTGTCAATATAGAATGCAACTTTCTAGCGTCTGGTTATTCCAGTCTACATACACCGTTTGATTTGGATGCAATGTGACTAGCCTCGCTCCCTAAGTCTCTTGCTAGAACTGAGGCTAAAACGCACATGATAAAATATTTATTTGGATGGCATAAAAGTACATCACATAATGCACTAATCTGTGATATCACCTTGGTGGAAGTGGACGTTAAATAAAGCGATTTCACACACGCACAGACACACTAATCTATGTTGGTTGACATTCAATATATCAAATAGTGGACTATATCTTCATTGTCATTCTTTGTTTGATAAAGACAGAGAACCGTCGTGGAAACGTGGCCGAAATAAAATCTTCAAGTAACTTGTATTTCATATAATTGTGTTGTGTGTTAAACTAAGCTGGTTGGTAACTTGAAGTTCATGGTAATTGTATCATATGTTAATCAAAGCTGGTTGGTAACTTAAAGTTCATGGTAACTGGTATATGATCTGTCAATCTCGTCAGCCGAGTCACAAAATTATACCGGGTGGGAATCTAAAATATATAAAATCAGAATGACTTATAGGTCCGGAAATTGACATATATGGTCAATTCTCAATAAAACTCCTGAACTTTAATATATATACAAAAGTCAGATTTTCATTAATGTATTATAATTAATATAATAATTGTAAATTGTTGTTAATAAATACCCATTTACTATAATTTGTTGGACTTCTCTCATTTAGGCTACCTTCTGTCTAATTCCTAATTTTGTCTCTTAAAGTCAAGCCTTTGCCCTGTGAAAGTTACGTTCATTTGCCAACTTCCTTTGCAATTAACGATTTATGGGATTGGTTGATAAAATTAGACCAATCATCAAGGGCAGATAACCCAGGGGTTAGTGAAGTAGAACGGAAAGATACCACTGAATGGCTGGTTTGTGATAACCGATAATTATGTTCATTGTCGTTCTTTTGCTAAAAACATGGATGTTCAATAGTAACCTGTGTATTTTAGAAAGACAGATGAGTGGCAGGATTGGTTCCGACTACAAAAAGTTACCATACGATAGAGCACGATCAGGATCGTTCAGACTTTAGTCGCATCCATTGTCTGCATCCGAAGGTCGCCCTGGGAGCCACTTAGGCTCGTTAAACCTGACCGAGGAAGTTTGACCGAGAAAATTCAACAGGATTTTTAAGCATGGTTCCTAATGTAAGTAATACCGGACAGCGAGTCTGGTCTTGAACAGCGGATAGTTGTTTAGATGGGAAGAAAAACCGAGGTTGCATGTACAAATTGGCGTGAATTCGATATAAGAGTAGATCGCAGTACCGCTGTTTGGGCAAATCCTACCTCATTACACAAAATTTACAACATTATTCCAGTCAGTGCAGATAAGTTGGACGTTAAACCCCATTTCATTTCAACAATAACACAGAACATCAGCTTTTCATCCTATCCAAACAACTAGACGCTGTTCTCTAGTCAAACACACAGGAACAGCATCTGGAAAACCTGGGACACTTTCTGTCAACGGATGACCTAGCTTGTGAACCGAGGAAGGAATTTTACAGAACTACTGTACGGACAGATCTAGCTAGCACAATCTGCCCCTGTTAGATTTACACATCTACATGTAGTATGCACGACCCTCCATTTAAAATTTATTGAACTACCATGCTTGACGCCTGGGCCCTGATTCATGAAATCTTAACTTAAGTTAAAATCCAAATTTCAGTAGATACTTCCGTTTTGATTGGCTTAGCACTAAAATCAATCTAATATTATCTAATCAAATAACTAAAATTTGGATTTTATCTTAGTTAAAATTTCGTGAATAAGGCCCCTGACTCTCTCCCAATACATTTTACAGAACTACCAAACCTGATTCACTCTCTATGAAATTTACAGGGCTACCATCCCCGACTCTCCGCTATTAAACTGACAGAACTACCGTGCCCGACTCGCTATATAAAACTTACAGACAATCTCTTATAAAATTTACAAATCTATCCATATCAAATTTACAGAGCAGTCACCGTGCCCAACTATTGACCATAAAATTGACAGAGCCACCGTGACTGACTCTCATGTATAAAATACTTACAACAGGATAATCAACATGGTACAAAATCAAATCTATTCTACGTTTTCCACCACAAGGACTGATTTCTGTTTTCGGTAAGGCATAAACAATAGTATCTAGACTGGCCTCTTCTATATCAGCATCCACGATAAACTGTTGTCGTAGCAACGGGGATTCTAGACATTTCTTTAAACCCTCCGGTGTTGATACTTCATCTTCGTAAAGATAATGCTGTCTCATTTCAGTTCCTGCAAAGAGAGAGAGAGGGAGACAGTGAGAGGGAAATGGGGTTTAACGTCATCTCGGCACAAACTAGGTCATTTTGGGACTAACATATGGTATAATAGGGGTTTTGAGCAGTGGGAGGAAACCACAGGACCTGGAGAAAACCCACGAGATTTGTCAGGCTACCCTACTCCTTGTCACATACAACCGGGGATTCGAAACCATGTCAGTTGACTCAATGACACAGTATGATACAGTACGCATGTGCTAACCATTCAGCCATTCACCCCTCACGGGTTAGCAAACAGAGCTTAGATGGACACAAAACTTTACACTATAAATTTTCATGAAACGAAATCAAGTTCAACATTCTACTTTTCAGCAATAACCGAGTAGACTAAGACCGGAAAAAAATGCAGTGTGCTACAAGGGATATTATGCTAGGACAGCGGCACTACAGTCTACTCTTATATCAAATTCCAATTGTGAAGGGATCTTTTACATGCATGCCTATATGTACAAATGACTAAATATTGTCCCTTGCCAGCTTTTCATTGGGTATATTATCATATCATTATTCAATCTAACACATCAGATGAATCCAATTCAATAAATCTAGGGTCATGTGGATAAGTGGGTAAGACGCTGGCTCGCTAGCCTGGAGGTCTCGCGTTCGATCCCTACATTGGCCAAGACAGTTCATCTAGATTTTTTGGCGTGGTTCCCCGGTGTTAGTAATGGAGGATGGAGGGCCTGACAAGAACAGCTGTCTAGTCATTTGGATGGGACGAAAAACCAAGATCCCGTGTACACATAGGCGTGCACGTAAAACATCGCTTGACAGTTGGAATAAGATATAAGAGTACCCTGCAGTGCTGCTGTCCGGACAATATTTCCCTCAGCAATCTGTATGGGTAGGCCCGTCTTCATTAGCCCAGTTAGGAGCAGAGCAGTAGGACGACAAAACCTGGGGCCTATTTCACGAAATTTTAACTAAGATAAGATCCCAATTTTAGTAATTTGATTGGATAATATTAGATTGATTTTAGTGCTTAGCCAATCAAAATTGAAGTATCTACTAAAATTTGGATTTTATCTTTAGTTAAAATTTCATGAAACTGGCCCCAGAGCAGTAGCACGACAAAACCTGATTTTATTTCATTTCATTATTTAATTCTAATCTGAACCTCCGGTAAATGAAAGAGGTTCAACTGACGTCTACTTACCAACAGTCCAGTGATGGTCTGTACCTGGTGATTGTCTCCCTTCATCACGATAAACATCAAATAATTCATGTTCTCTCACGTTTTTATCACCTGCAAATAATATAATATATATACTTAAACCTGTCATATATGTTAAACATGCCATATAATATAATATATGGGTTTTTTTACTGCCATATAATATATGTTTAACCTGTCATATAATGTCTACATATTATAATATATGTTTGACCCCTCTGATTTTGTACCGTTGATTACAGATTAAACATTCATAATTGTACAAATGTGTTGTTATTGATGTGTTCCCATTTAAATATTGTTCACAATAAGAAGCAAAATAAATAAGATGTTTACAGGATCATTTTGTTATACGAAAAACTAAGTGATGCGTTTTCTATGGCGTTCAGTATATATGTTTAACCTGTCATATAATATATGTTTAACTGGACTAGAAAAAAAAAATCCATCTGTCACTTTACCCCTCTTTTCAGTCATTTGCAATGAAATTGAAATTTACCTGTCAGAAACATTAAAACATAAAAATTTATAGCTTTTATCTGTAAATACAATTTAAGCAAATATTGTCAGTTTTAAGGGTTTTTTTATTGTCCAGAAGCCCCTTTTCCACAGGTAAATTGCCCTTTTTTGTCTTTCATTTAATATATTTGCATAGCATGTAATTACAAAGGTCAACCCTGAAAACATCTATAAATGCAAATGCACCAACAAATGCCAAAATATCAAACATGACAAGCCTTATTTTCCACCCTTCTAATTTCAAGCAAAATAAATATCATAATAATTAAACCAATATGAACCTAAATTTTTTTTAGTTTTTAAAAAGACAATACATTATTATAATTATAGACTATAAATATAGTATTATATTATAGACCATAAATTTAGTATTATATCATAGACTATAAATTTAGTATATTATAGATTATAAATTTAGTATTATATTATATAAACTATAAATTTAGTATATTATAGACTATAAATTTAGTATTATATTATAGACTATAAATTTAGTATTATATTATAGACTATAAAGTATATTATAGACTATAAAGACTATAAAGTATATTATAGACTATAAATTTAGTATATTATAGACTATAAATTTAGTATATCATAGACTATAAATTTAGTATTATATTATATAAACTATAAATTTAGTATATTATAGACTATAAATTTAGTATTATATTATAGACTATAAATTTAGTATATTATAGACTATAAATTTAGTATATAATAGACTATAAATTTAGTATATTATAGACTATAGACTATAAATTTAGTATATTATAGACTATAAATTTAGTTTTATAGACTATAAATTTAGTTTTATATTATAGACTATAAATTCAATTGATATTAAAGACTATAAATTTAGTTTGGTATGAAAAAACTATAAATTTAGTATAATATAAGATATGCCATATGTTATATAAATGTAAACAAGAGATAGAAATAAAGACTGTTTTATTACATTTTAGTTTTATTACAGAAAGTACAGTGGGTCAGTCAGACATTAAACCTGTGGATTACCTTATTTTTTGTTTGCGATGTATATTTTAGGGTTAATTCTTTGAAATCTGGAAAAATGTGGGGACAACACTTATTAGTATTGACATATGTGCTGGATACAGAATCTTTTCATTAAAAAACAAAACAAAATGGTTGTTTAACGTCCAGTGGTGTTAGCGTGAGAGTGTTGTGTCATTGAATCAATTTGCATGGTTTTCATTCGCTGGTAGAACGTGACAAGTAGTAGGGTCGCTTGTCCAGCCTCATGGGTTTTCTCCGGTTTCCCCCCACGGCTAAAGATCCCTTCAAATAAAATTGAACCATATGTCAATCCCGAAATGACCTAGTTTGTGTCGAGTGGACGTTAAATCCATATTTCTCCCTTTCTCTCTCTGTTTAGCACCCTACTTTCTGCAACTCCGTGCAGTGTGATATAAGGGAATTTAGCCAGGACAGCAGCTAACAGACTACTCTTATTTCAAACAGGGTGTGCACAAGTTTTCCAAGAGTTATATACCAGAGAAGAGAGAGAAATGGGGTTTAACGTTCACTCGACACAAACTAGGTCATTTTGGGACTAACATATGGTTTAATTTTATTTCAATAATTCACTTGCGCGTAGGGGTCTATAGCAGTGGGAGGAAACCGGAGTGCCCGGAGGAAACCCCCGAGGTTGAGAAGGCGCCCCTATTTCCATGCCACATACGCTCACACCAGGGCTCGAAACCACGGCCGCAAGCCAGAGGTGACCGGCCAGCTAGAAGTCGAAGTGCGGCACTCTAGACCACTAGGCCATCCCAACCCCCAGTTATTTACCAGGAGTCCCTGTGTAGAATTCACCATCATATCATCATAATGAATTATTTTTATGCTTGACAAACATTTATGGCAAAGAAACATTTGATGACTACGTTCAGTTTTAAATCTTAAGATATATAGCCAAACCAATTTTCCAGGAATTTCAAGGAGTAATCTCTGGAAATCACATTTGGATTTTTCCAGAATTTTCAAGGAATGTGCGAACCTTGTCAAATTTCAACTCTCAAGGGTACGTTTATGTGTTTGCCAACTTTATTGGATCTCGGTTTATTATACAATCCAAATGACTAGACATTATTCTTGAAGAGCCAGCCAGTGCCTTACAGATGTTTTGTGGTTACAAAAAAAGTAGGGCTACCTCAGTTGAAATATCGTACATATACAGAAAGAGGGAGAAATGGGGTTTAACGCATACTTGATTCCAACCAAATCGTTTGATCATATGGTTAAATTTTATTTTAATAATTCTCCTGCACAGAGGGGTCTTAAGCAGTAGGGGGAAACTGGAGAAACCCACAACGTTGGACAGGTGAACCTACTCCATCCCTGTACAATCGGTTATAGAGAGAGAGAGAGAAATGGGGTTTTTACGTCCACTTAACACAAACTAGATAATTTCGGGACTAACATATGGTTTAATTTTATTTCAATAATTCGCTTGCATGCAGAAAAAGGGTCTTTATCAGTGGGAGGAAACCAGAGTACCTGGAGAAAACCCACGAAGTTGGACAGGCGACTCTACTCCTTGTCATGTACAGCCAGAGATTCGAAACCAAGCCAGTTGATCCAGCGTGCTTAACATTCGCCCCCCCCCCCCTACAATCAAAACCATGCCACCTGACTCAAGAGTCAATGAAAGACCTTATGATTTCATGCCCTCAACTACCCCACCCCCATCACCCACTCTCCACAGTATATATAGAGTCGGCAGCTAAAATGAAAAAAAAAAAGATGAGAATAATTACCTGGAGAAATATTATCAAAGTTAAAATCGCCAGAAAGTATATCAAATGCTATCACATCATTTTCTCGTTTCGTTGTTTCTCGAAATTCTTTTGTCCATTTTACAATATCATCTAGCTGTTTATCATTCACCTCGACCTTTCCTAATAAAACAAACTGTATTATTAAGATTAGTTAATATATCACCAGCTGTCTATAGTAAGCCTATATATGGCAGGTCAGTTTTTTGTTCTATCCGAAGAGAGACACAGAGAGAGACCAGGTCATTTCAGGACTAAGGAACATGTATGGTTCAATTTCAGGACTAAGGTATGGTTCAATTTCATTTCAGTAATTTGCTTGCGCGTATGGTCTGTAGAAGTGGGAATATACCGGAGGGTCCAAAGAAAACCAACGATCACCCAAACCAAAACTATTCGATCACCGAACCCCAATCATTCGGCCACCCAACTCCTAATCATTCCGGCACCCAACCCCCAATCATTCCGGCACCCAACCCCCAATCATTCCGGCACCCAACCCCAAACAAATTGGCTACCCCATCTCCCAATCATTCGGACACCCAACGATTGGATCACCAAAGCCTGAACCATTCGAACACCCTCTTCACCCCATCCATGGAACCATTTGCCCATCTAACCCCCAAAATTATGGCCACAAAACCACAAATCATTCGGCCACCCAGCCCCCAATCATTTGGCCACCCAATTCCCAATCACTAGGACATGCAAACCCGAACCATTCAGACACCCAACCATCAACTATTTGACAACCCAACCCTGCAAGTAGAGAGAGAGAGAGAAATGGGGTTTAACGTCCACTCGACACAAACTAGGTAATTCCGGGACTAACATATGGTTTAATTTTATTTCAATAATTCGCATGCGCGTAGGGGTATTTAGCAGTGGTAGGAAACCAGAGCGCCCGGAGGAAACCCACAGGGTTGAGAAGGCGCCCCTATCTCCATGCCACATAGCTCACACCAGGGATCGAAACCACAGCCGCAAGCCAGAGGTGACCAGCCAGTTAGAGGTCGAAGCGCGGCACTCTAGACGACTAGGCCATCCCACCCCACCCCCCCTGCAAGTAGAGCAACAACAAGATGAGTAAAGCTTGTGGCCCAGTTCCTGGTTCAAAACTCTATGAAGATTACGTCTATACCTTGATAGGCTTGTAATTGTGTAGAATAAAGATATCCAACCACAGCTTTCTCTGTTCTAATATCCTCATACCACAGCAGCACCTTACATAAAAAAAACACATGAAAAATTATCAAAATTAAAAGGTTCTTTATAAATGGACAGAATATATTTGTCACAAGCCTTGGTCACTATAAGTATTTTCAGACTTAAGTTAAGAATCTACTTAAAATTGTTCGCCTTATTTAAACTAAATTGGAGACCTTTATAAAACCTTTGTTGTATTAATGAATCAAATTCATCAATAAGAAACTATGCTCAAAATTTTTTGGTAGGTAGACGAAGTGACATATCTTCATACAGTAAGTAACTGACGATAAGTCAGTAAGTCTATCTACTGACGAATTTTGTGTTTCTGGATAAATTCTTAATCAAGGGCCAATACTCTGCCAGTAATTATCGGAAATCGTTGAAAATCAGTAGTTGTCTAGGGTCAGGGTCCAATGCATAGTCATTCGGAACATCGGATGGGATGCAAACCCGAGGTCGCGTGTGCACATTGGTGTGCACTTAAGCAATCCTTTTGCAGTTGGAACTTGATATAAGAATAGGCTGTTGCGCTGCTGTTCGGCCGAAATTTCACGTCTATTAAGCCCTGTCAGAGCCAAACAGCGGAACGTTAAATGCCATTTCATTTCATTTTATTGACACTCACCTTTATCATCAACAATCCTTTACCTGCATAAACACACTGATTACAGCTCGTTCCAAAATATTTAAAATCAACGTCCAATATTTCATATTTACTGGCAAACATCAGACCACTGTTCAATAAAAAATAATTACTACCATGTCCATATTTACCAACGTCACGTATAACATAGGGATAAATCTTATGAAGTTCTTCGACCAGTAAATCGCTATAATTCGACTGCCATACTTCCTGAATACACAGAAACTCCAAATTAGGAAAGTGCACAGTGATTCCAGTCATCACAGCAGGTGGATTGTTATTTATATAATGCCGAAGAGACAGCTGTATCTCTTCGTTGTCGTTGACGTCATTTCTCTGACCGTAAAACATCTGGTCCAATATAATTCTTTTTCCTATTTCTTTCGCCCGTGAATGAGTGTCTGATAGATTATTCAACCGCGATAAAAATTCAGGCAATAAACAGAAGTTCAGAGTCGCAACACCATACTCATTTATCTTTTTGCAACTCTGCACGTTAAAAGATGTATGTTTGATTGAAAGTCGATACGGATTCCTATATATGTACAATATACAACGAATTATAAATCCAACTATTGCAAAAGGTAGAAATAACAAACAAAGGGCTAAAAGTGGAGAAATCAAAAGAGATCTTTTAAAAAACAATTTCCACACCCTCCTCCTCTCAAAAGTCGTCGCAATACATATTGATACTAACGCACTTAAACACGACCAGAATGGTTTGAACAAGATGACGCTGAATTGAAACAGCCATGCCAAAAGTGGTGATGGAAATTCTCTTCTGTGCAGCATCTTGGTAAATTTGCTGGCTGTTTGTTGATAGATGTTTTACATTTGTATCTGAAAAACAAGGACAGTACATATTAAATCTGTTCAAATTTACTGATTAACAGCCAGGACACAGTGGGTTTAATGTTCAATCAACACAAATCATGTTAGTCAAATCAATAAACTTCAGGAGGAGGAGATACCACTTGTTGTCATGTACCAGCCCTGCTGCCCCACCCATCATAAACTATACTACCACCATGAATTATACACTACTAGTCCCACCCACCATAAACTATACACTACTAGTCTCACCCACCGTAAACTATACACTACTAGTCTCACCCACCATAAATTATACACTACTCGTCTCACCCACCATAAACTATACACTACTAGTCTCACACACCATAAACTATACACTATTAGTCTCACCCACCATAAACTATACACTACTAGTTTCACACACCATAAACTATAGACTACTAGTCTCACCCACCATAAACTTTACACTACTAGTCTCACCCACCATAAACTATACACTATTAGTCTCACCCACCATAAACTATACACCACTAGTCTCACCTTCCATAAACTATACACTACTACCATGAACTATACACTACCAGTCTCACACACCATAAACTATACACCACTAGTCTCACCTTCCATAAACTTTACATTACTAGTCTCACACACCATAAACTATACACTACCAGTATCACACACCATAAACTATACACTACTAGTCTCACCCACAATAAACTTTACACAACTACCATAAATTACATGTATACACTACTAGTCTCACACACCATAAACTATACACCGCTAATCTCACCCTCCATAAACTATACACTACTAGTCTCACCCTCCATAAACTTTACACAACTACCATAAACTACATGTATACACAACCAGTCTCACACACCATAAACTATACACCACTAATCTCACCCTCCATAAACTATACACTACTAGTCTCACCCTCCATAAACTTTACCTACTACCATAAACTATACACTACCAGTCTCACACACCATAAACTATACACTACTAGTCTCACCCTCCATAAACTATAGTCTCACCCACCATAAAATATACACTACTAGTCCCACCCACCATAAACTATACACTACTAGTCTCACCCACCATAAACTATACACTACTAGTCTCACCCACCATAAACTATACACTACTAGTTTCACCCACCATAAACTATGCACTACTAGTCTCACCCACCATAAACTATACACTACTAGTCCCACCCACCATAAACTATACACTACTAGTCTCACCAACCACAAACTATGCACTACTAGTCTCACCCACCATAAACTATACACTACTAGTCCCACCCACCATAAACTATACACCACTAGTCTCACCCACCATAAACTATACACTACTAGTCCCACCCACCATAAACTATACACTACTAGTCTCACCAACCACAAACTATGCACTACTAGTCTCACCTTCCATAAACTATACACTACTAGTCTCACGCACCATAAGCTATACACTACTAGTCCCACCCACCATAAACTATACACTACTAGTCTCACCAACCACAAACTATACACTACTACCATGAACTATACACTACCAGTCTCACACACCATAAACTATACACTACTAGTCTCACCCTCCATAAACTATAGTCTCACCCACCATAAAATATACACTACTCGTCCCACCCACCATAAACTATACACTACTTGTCTCACCCACCATAAACTATACACTACTAGTCTCACCCACCATAACCTATACACTACTAGTTTCACCCACCATAAACTATGCACTACTAGTCTCACCCACCATAAACTATACACTACTAGTCCCACCCACCACAAACTATACACTACTAGTCTCACCAACCACAAACTATGCACTACTAGTCTCACCCACCATAAACTATACACTATTAGTCCCACCCACCATAAACTATACACTACTAGTCTCACCAACCACAAACTATGCACTACTAGTAGTACTAGTCTCACCCACCATAAACTATACACTACTAGTCTCACGCACCATAAGCTATACACTACTCGTCTCACACACCATAAACTATACACTACTAGTCTCACACACCATAAACTATACACCACTAGTCTCCCTCAGTCAGTTTTACTGGACAACTTTTTACTGCGAAGGTCACCTTCTTACCAAAATTTTTGTTTTCTCTTATAATGGCCGAGTTACATAAATTTGTGAGTTACCCTATATTTAGATTTCAATGGCTTCTGCCAGCCTTTTAGCACAAGGGGACACATTTTTAACAGGTGAGGTAATCAAGGTTTTAAATTTTGTCACCGAGATTAACACACGACCCTTTAGTAGTAAAAAGTTGTCCGGTAAACTGACTGCAGGGTGATTTATTTTCGACAAGGCTTCAATAGAACGGTTCCTACTTAATGAGACCATCATTCAGAGCTGCATTAATCCTTCCCTATGTCCGCGAGTTTTACAAACATCTAACCTTTGCTTCAATGCTCAGCAATTCCCGAACTTTTACGCCCGTTGCGTTTACACATGCCTAATTAGAATTGTCCAATCAGAGGTCGGGGCACATAACACACTGTAAACAAACATGGCGGCTTCCATACAAAAAGAAACAGACAAGTTTACCGCCGTTAAAAGTGTTTTTTTTTCAATTGAGAAACTCACGGAAAACCAAAAAAAAAAGCAATTGAAGCAGTTTTAGGAACTAAAGATGTGTTTATTTGCACGGAAACCAGCAGTGGCAAGTCTCTTTGCTATGAACGTGTTCTGATAATTCTCCGATATTTTTAACGAAGGAATCCGATAGGCTCCCAAGCTCGGCTTGTTACCCAATCAAACTAAGTACCGAAATATACGTGAAGGGCTTGATAAGATGTACGGTACCGGTATGTAGTTAAGGCGAGATCAAGTCTTGAAGATGATCCTACATTTAGAAAATTCACTGTTTGTCTTCTCTACAAGTAACAGCTGTGCATTTATTTATTAATTGATACCAATAAATTTTTTTAAAACATTACTTCGCATACCTCAGGGCCTCAATCTTGGCTCCAGACCCTGGTCAACCCTGCAGCCATGCACGTTCCTTGCTCAGGCTGCTGATCTAACTGAGAATGGGGATACATATGTAACTAAAACTACCGATACCTGACGCCAAACTTGGGCTCCCAAACAAAATTTTAAGGCGAAAAATACATTTAAGCTCTGCTGTCACTGTTCTATGACTTTCAAAAATCACTTGTGACAACACCCAACAGCAATGGCATGTATGATGTGTGCAGTAGACCTATGAATGATGTATGTTGACAACCTTGATTGTTGGACTTTAGTTTTCTGTTCTAAAATTAGCAATGTATTATAGTTCTTTAGGTATTTAAGATATTGTCTTAAAAAGTGAAAGTGTCATTTAAAGACTAGATTTCAAATTAAAGCTAAAAAGGCACAGCAAATTTTCCATTCATTGATTACCGTGATCCGTGATCCGTGGTTTTAGTTTGTTAATGTTAGGCAAAGGTCGTATATAAACTGGTCCAGTCTCAGAAAAATCAGACACAGTATAATACGTCTGGGTATAAACTCCCCCAACACCGATGCGATATGGTCTTTTATCTGGACTGGATCCGTCTTGCTGATTTAGTCATGAGCACTCGCATCAAGTAATTTTAAAAGGCATTAACGTTGTCAAATATTCCCCACTCAAGCTTCCTACATTGTCAACCAGTATTATATCCTAGTGGTGCGGGCATAGTCCGATCAGAGAAGACCTACTTTGTGCACGATCGGACTTTATTTCATGATAGCCACTTCTAAGTCTACACCGTTACTAAAAATAGGCGAGAGTGTTTATCAACAGAATAATAGGTCGTGTCTGTTTATTTTCGTTTGAAAGAATTTACATCCGTATCGATATTTTTACTTATCGAAAGTCCATCTGGACGTAGCTTTGCTACTGATAATTCACGTCTCTTGCATTGGATAAACTGACTTTTGGATCTACAGATTGGCTGTATACATGTATTGGTTGTCATTGCCATTGCAATAATTGCCTTTTTGACAGTTGTTATTTCCTAGAAATGGAAAGATCCGTTATGTCGAAACATTGCTTGCGTTGCGACAGGTTAAATTACTCAATACTATAGCTACATGTAGGTCCATGATTTACACGTATAAGGAGTCAATGCTATACATATTGAGCTCTTTTTATGTGATATTTGAATAAATATTGTTTGTGATATGAATATGAATCAATAATTAATGACAATGTTAATGCAAGAATGTTGATAATATTTTGATTTTTAAAAATGGCTGCAAAAGGAGGGATTGTATATTTTTTGTATTGGTGTTTGATCTTCTTTGTAAAAAGTAAGTATGTGTAGGCAATATGGCATTCATGTTTGATGTGACTCCCCATTTTTGTGTTATAGTTACAGGTTTTAATCTTATTTATATATATACCTGACCTTAACCCTAGAGATCAAAGACATGTCCATAATGGATGTTTTGATGCAATAATAAACTTCTTGTCAGTAGCTAGTTCCATTTGGACGCAGTATGGACTGCTAACCGCTTGTTTTTCGGTGTGAAAGTGATGGAAATAAAAAAGGGGAGTCCGATCAAATATGATCGCCGACTATACACCAGGATATTGTAGTATTATTGTGATAGGCCTATAAGCTCTGTGTAGGACCTATAAATGGGGAGTTGAGATGGCCTAGTGGTCTAGAGTGCCGCTTTTCGACCTCTAGCTCAGTAGCTGGCCGGTCACTCTGGTTTCCTCTCACTGCTAAAGACCCCTACGCGCAAGCGAATTATTGAAATAAAATTGAAACCATATGTTAGTCCCGAAATGAAATAGTTTGTGTTGAGTGGAAGTTAAACCCTGTTTGTCTCTCTCTTGATTCATCCCTACAATAATACCAGTCCAAGTATTATTGTTAGGCCTAGAGGCTAGGGTAGGGACGGGAGTACAACCCAGGGTACGGACGATCGACTTAAAGTTACATTATGGGAGATAAGATAAAGAGATGGCAGTTCTCACTATAATAGTTAAAAACTAGATAGTGTAAAGATAATTTGCTGAAAATTTCAGTCAAATTGAACCACTATTAGCCGAGAAAAAAGCGTTTGAAATATTCACATAGCCTCGGTCATCATTACTCAAATCACTAGTATAAACAGCATAGTCTCGAATATCCACTTGATTGCTTTAATTATCAACGGCCATTAAGTGGCATATAAGAATTTAATCCACCAACATCGAAGGCTAGCCTTGACATAAAGAGTTTATTATGGTCTGGATAGTTAATTAATGTCTAATTGATTATTTAGAATAACATCTCAGGCCTAAAGAAAGACCTGTAATAAGCAGATTTTGCTCTTGCATAATGCTATTTTAACAATTAAAAATACTTCGTTTATTTTAGAATATTAGAACACAGTATATTCATTACAGTACATATTTTAGAATATTAGAACACAGTATATTCATTACAGTACATATATTTGTTGTGGTAATTCTTTAACTTGATGGCCGAATGTTTAGCGCATGTGCGTTGTATCATAAGGTCTGTGATTGAGACAACTGATGTGGTTTCGAATCCCCGTTTGTACGTGACAAGGAGTCGAGTTGCCTGTCCAACCTCATGGGTTGTCTCCAGGTCCTCCAGTTTCCTCCCACTGCTAAAGAGCCCAATACGCAAGCGAATTATTGAAATAAAATTGAGTATGGATAATTGAGACTTTGTTTATTGTCGTAAAAATGGTAACTACAACAATTGAGGCTACGAATATTTTAAAATCAGTATTTCTAGGTGCAGAGTGAAGCAATTTGACAGAAATTTTCAGTATATTTTGTTTTCATAATCTATTTTTTAACTACAGTAGAATCTGCATTAAGCAGCCACCCATGGGAATTTTTATGATTGACCGCTTAACGGGAGTGGCCTCTTAATAAAATCTCGTGGGTTTTTTTTGCCGACATCAATTAATATTACGCTTGGGTGCACTTGCATCGGTAAATTTGGCCGTCGCTGAATCTCGGACATAACTTCCGTAAACTTGTCATTTTGTCCCAACCTGCAATACTACTGTCTATCATTGTGATGCATTTTAATTGTTATTTCTTTCTCCCCAGATATCAACGGCAAGGACTATTATTGTTCAAAAGAACTTGTAGAGATTGATGAGTCAGGAACCGGAAGATACGATCGAATAATAAGTCGCTATGAAGATACTCGTTTCTATGGTAACGGATTGAAGTGTAAATGGCGTATCAGAACGAGGAAAGATCAACGTATTCTCCTGACAGTTATACAATCTGTGTTACAATGGGCACCAAAGAGTGCTGTTTGTGAAGGGGATAATTATGATTATATGACGATTAAAAATGGTGAGTATTTTGATTCCCCTATCTCTTATTTTACATCCTCAGTCAAATCAAGCACACTTTAAATCATAAGGTCTGACATTGCATCAAGTTGAATGATATTTTTTCAGAGAAATATAAATGCAGAACCAGCATGGCACTGGCGGACTTTTTCTTTTATTCCAAGGAGAGTTGGATGGCCGAATTGTTAGCACTTGCCCGCTGTATCATAAAGCCCGTCATTGAGTCAACTGGCGTGGTTTCGACTCCAACCTCATAGGTTTTCTCTGGGTCCTCCGGTTTCCTCCCACTGCTAAAGACCCCTATGAGCTAGCGAATTATTGAAATAAAATTAAATCATATGTTATTCTGGAAATGACCTAGTTTGTGTCGAGTGGACGTAAATCTGTTTCTCTCTCTATAAGACAGGTATACCATAACACCATCATTCTCCAAGCAAGTATTGCTCTATCACGTATTCGTTAGTGTGGATTGCAAGGGAAGACTACTCTATTTGGGAGATTGATACACCATGGCTGCTGCCATTACCGAGGTTAGATCTATTTGTTAGGGCCAACGTCAAGTTAGGTCAAAGGTCACGAGATGTAAACACGACTAGCACTAAAAAAACTATAATCCCAACCCTAATCCTGGACCTAGCCAAATCGTTACCTACAATCTCGCATCAATCTCATGCCCTGACTTTATTTACATCTCAGCAACCTTGAAGAAAATTGAGCTGGCCTTTAACAAATAGATTTAACCAATTACAAGCATGTTATTTGTGATGGAGGTCATGTGACATTAAGATAACTCATACAGTACTGTTATATGGAGTAGGAGTGAGACTACAATTGACTGTCTGATATTGTGATATTGTAATAAAATCTACTAAAAACACCATAATTATTTTATTCAGATGAGGAAGATTCTAGTAGTTTGGTTCAATGGTGTGGTCAGCGAAAACCCGGATGGATTATCAGTACAGGACCAGAATTATATATGACCTTTGTAACCAATGATGTCAATCCATATGAATATTCTGGAATCGTATTAAATATGCAAATATTTGGTAATTGTAATTTTTATGATTAAGATAAAACATAG
This sequence comes from Patella caerulea, assembly GCA_036850965.1. NCBI lineage: Eukaryota > Metazoa > Mollusca > Gastropoda > Patellidae > Patella > Patella caerulea. Next base: position 60,060,947 of record JAZGQO010000006.1, on the reverse strand, counting down.
ACTACACTGGTATAAATGTGATGATTGTTCGGATGGGACGGCGCGCATGTTAAAGATCCCTTGGCAGTTGGAATTCGTTATAAGAGTAGGCCGTATGCCGGTCTTCGTTAGTCAAGTTTAGGAGCAAAACAGTAGGACGTTAAACACCATTTCATCACATCTTATATACATGGGACTTTAAGTTTTTCGAGCCATTCGAAGAACTAGACGCTTTTACTTACCACAACTTTTTTGGGTGGGACGAAAAATTGAATTCTATGAAAAAGATCATTGGGAGTTGGAAATCAATAGAAGAGTAGGCCGGGCAAAGTTTCTCTCGTAGCGTGCAGTATGGATGGCGTAAGCATGTCTTCATTAGCCCAGTCAGAGCAGAACAGTAGGATGTTAAACCCCATTTTATTTTATTTACTAACCAGATCCTCCATCTATCACCATTTACAAAGGGAAGCATGCTGGTACATGTAAATCTAAAAGAACTTTTATGGAGTTAAAGACATGTTTACTAAGCCACGGGGTGCCAAGGGATCTTTTACGTGCACTCCAATGTGTACACAGGACCTTGGTTTTTCGTCCCATCCAAATGACTAGGCAGCTGTCCTTGTCAGACCCTCCTTCTGCATCACTGACAAGAAGAAATCACGCCGGAAAATCGAGATGAACTGTCTCGGCCAATGCAGGGATCGAACACCCGACCTCCAGGCTGGCGAACCAGCGCCTTATCCACTTAGCCACCGTTCGCGCACTGTATCACACGGCCTGCCATTGATTCAACTGGCGTGGTTTCGAATCCCCAGTTGTACATGGCAAGGAGTAGGATCGTCTGTCCAACCTCGTTGGTTTTCTCCGGGTACTCCGGTTTCTTCCCACTGCTAAAGACGCCTACTTGCAAGCTAATTATTGAAATAGAATTAACCCGTATGTTAGTCCCGAAATGACCTAGTTTGTGTCGAGTGGAAGTTAAACCCCATTTCTCTCTCTTACTAAGCCACAGTGGTTCTCTAAAAGCCTTTGTAAGAAAAATAAGATAGAATAATGCGCAAGGTGATGGTGTATCTTTTCCTAGTATTACTAAAATAGCAAATTGGTAGACAATCTGGCATATTTTACACAATTTACATATTGATGTAATCAACCAGAATCAACTAAACTAGATTACCATAATTGGTAGACAATCGGCCATATTTTATGCAATTTACATATTGATTTTTTGGAATATCTTTGTACTTCATCACTGACAAGGGGGGAAACCATACTGGATGAACTTTCTCGGCCAATGCAGGGATTGAACACCCAACCTCCAGGCTAGCAAACCAGCGTCTTATCCACTTAGCCACTAAGATTCCTTTATCTTTATTCCACCCCTAGATGTTTAGCCTGATAAGGTTGAACAACTGCATGCCGTTTAAAATCTTTAGAAATACGATATTTTGACATGACAATATCCTGATTCTATGGTGCAAGTTGTTTTCGGCTACACTATACATTTTGCATAGAATTGATTTAGAGAACCTCTAGAAATGGGAATGGGACATTTTAATAATTTATTTTTGCTTATCCTTTGATATTTTTTTCCAGAATCAATTCATTGTCCACCTGGATGGCTGTCGTTACCTGCCACTTATCCCGTTTCGTCAGTTAAACCATCCAAGAAAGTTTGCTATGGTGTGGTGAAAGTTGTTGAAGACTGGAAAGATGCTCAAGAAATTTGTAACAATGCTCAATCTAATCTGGCCAGTGTGCTATCACAAGATCTGTTTGCCATAAAAGGTTAGAGAAGGGACACGGGTGTGGGGGTGGGGTTGGAGGGGCAGGGATAGGGGGTAGGATGACCTGCAGTCAAGGTTTCAATCCCTGATGTGGGCGTATGTGATTTAGGGATAGTGTCCAATCTCGTTCCCAGAGGCAGCCGCGGAGTCGAAGGCCTCTGGCACATTAGACTGTCCATTTTTTCCAATTTTTTTCAAACCTAAGCCCCGCCCATTCTGACCTCTGATTGGTCGATCTTTTTGGATCGATTTCTCGCAAACTAAAGGTCTGATCGTTGTTTCGTTTGTTGTAAAATGATCCTTGAGTCAAAGTCAACTCGCTGACATAAAAAAATTGGATCCTAAACGAACAAATTCAAGTTTTTGTAAAGATATATTTTTCTACGCGTGGGTATATTTTTAAGTGATTCGGTCATCCAGGCACGTAAAATCAGGGGCATACGACGCAAATAAACGAGAAATTTCGCGCATAGGAATTACATGTCACCTTCCGGGAAAATGGCTACCCCGATTCACCAGAGAAATTTCTTCAAAAATCTTTCTGGTTTCGAGATTGGATAGGTTCATCTGCTGAACCTCGTGGGATTAATTCAGGTACTCTGGTTACCTCCCACGGGAAAGACCCCTACGCATGCAGCTCATTAAATCATTAAATGGCGGAACTGTTCTAGTCAACTTAAAATCAAAGCAATCCGATGGCAATGAGAGCTGTTTATGGTCTGGATATGTTTATTAATGTCTAATTAATAATTTATATAACATTTAAAGCCTAAAGAAAGACCTGCAATGTGCAGATTTAGCTCTTGCATAATACATGTTTAAATTTATATATTTTTTTTATTTCCGGATTTTGCATTGAATTCGTACTCTGTTGAGAGTTGATTATGGTTTTGTCATGTTAATAAATGTTTAATTAATGTTTAAGTTTATATCCTTTTTATTTGCAGATCTTGCCGTGAATTCAAACTCTGTTGGTGAAGTGTGGATTGGATTGAATGATATTGTAAATCAACAACAGTTCGTTTGGCTGGATAATTCGCCTAACACACTCACGTAAGTTTTATTCCTTATTTACTCCCATTGTACTGTCTACCTCGTAAGGCCACAGCAAGCTAACCCCAAATTACAAATACCTGTTTGGAGGTTTATTGTAAGAAATCTCTGTATACACATTTAGTTGAGTAGGTGATCTACATACTTCGTGTAATTTTAAGGTAAAAAGACTGTGATTACGTCACATCTTTACAAGAAAATGTTTACATAATAATAAAGGTAAACGTTTTTTACCGTCCACCGGAGCCTGGTCTTATGACGTCATATGTGGATTGTGGGTTAGGATAAGTGTTAGGCTTGGCCCAGGGTTCGGGTTAGGGCTAGCCCTGTCTACATCTCGAGACTGAGATGAAATCTGCAGGCCACAGCCCTTATCCTAACCCTTATCCTGACCCACAATCCACATATGACGTCATAAGACCAGGCTCCGGTGGACGGAAAAAAATGCTTACCATCGTAATAAAGGTGTCCATGTTGGAAAAACATGTGCTTCTAGGCAGCTTATAGAGAGTCAGCAAAGGGACGTTACTCTAAAATAAATCAGGATTGATCACACATATGAGTATAAAAAGTCAATTGACAACACACTCATTGTTTGGACAGCTGAGTAGGTCGGGCCAATAGCCCCCCTCCAAATATTTCGCCAACAATTATGATTTCTTAGGAGTGTTCTTAGCTGGCCAAATCCTCAGCCCCTTCAAAAAATTCTGTAGCTCCTCCAAATTTTATGAGCTGGCTATGGGCTCGGAGTGGTTTATAATGAGAGTGTGTTAACTCTCATTGTAAGGACAGCTGAGTAGGTTATAAGGAGAGTGTGTTTACTCTCATTGTAAGGACAGCTGCGTGGGTTATAAGGAGAGTGTGTTAACTCTCATTGTAAGGACAGCTGAGTAGGTTATAAGGCAAGTGTGTTAACTCTCATTGTAAGGACAGCTGAGTGGGTTATAAGGAGAGTGTGTTTACTCTCATTGTAAGGACAGCTGTGTGGGTTATAAGGAGAGTGTGTTTACAGTAATTGTAAGGACAGCTGAGGGGAGAGGGGAGTTTACAAGGAAAGTGTGCTAAGTTTATACTGAAGCGGCATTATGGACAATTAGATAAAGAACTGACAGTTCTTACTACAAAAGTTAGAAAAAAAAATAGATAATGTAAAGAGAATATGCTGAAAATTTCAGTCAAATTACTTCGCTCTGAGCTGCGAAACCATGCCAGTCGACTCAATGACAGGTTTTATGATACAGCGCACCAGTGTAATGATATCAGTTAGTATAGAGTATGAATCCTATTTATATACTATTTATATGACAAGGACAGCCGTGTAGTCCTTCGAATGGTACAAAAAACCGAGGTCCTGTGTACGCATTGGTGTGTAGGTAAAAAATCCCTTGACAGTTTGGATTCCATATAAGACGAGGTCATAGCACTGCTGCCCGGGCAAAATTTCCCTCATAGCACGCTGTTTGCCATATGCCCCTCTTCATTGGCTCAGTTTAGGATCAGAACAGTAGGACATTAACCCCCATTTTATTTCCTTTCATTTTGACTACCAGCAGGCAACATTAATTACTTTCAATTTCACAGTCTATAGAAACGCAACTGGGGGGAGGGGGGAGGGGGAACGACCTGACTTCATTAGCCCAGTTTAGAAGCAGAACAGTAGGATTTTAAACCAGCCCATTTCATTTCATTTATTAAACCCTATTTTATGTCAGTTTTTGATATTTTCAGGTTGTACGATTCCGAGAAATATAAGAAAGACAGTGACTGTGCATATTTAGCTTTTCATGATGATATAACTTTAAAGGTATCAAACTGTAATATGCAGCAGGACAGACGATATATTTTGTGTAAAATGAATGAAGGTAGGTAACTCTCTATTTCCTTTTCAACAATTAGAGATAGACACAGCTCACCAAATATTTCTACGCGATGACCCACGAAACAAGGGCGAACGTTATTTTTACTCTTTCTTTAGCATTCCCCTTTTCCCCCTTTGGCATGGTGATTTTTGTAAAATACAAGAGTAGTGAGGTTGGTGACGTTGAAATGTGGGGCCGAAAATTGCATGTTTACTTGTCTCTACTTTCAACTAGTGTATCTCACGTTTTTCATGGTGAACCTCATACATGCTTTTTGTGCAAGAGTTTGCCACATTTTGTTCCATCTGAGGCAGAAAGCGTTCTACCCAGGGCTTCCACTTCAAAATTTCCCCAACCGGTCATTTTTCTCACGGAGAAAGTGGTGCTATCTTAAGCACATAATAAGAAGCCAAAAACTACATGCTATCGGAATGTCGATCGACTTTAATTGGGTCAAGGACAGTCACACAAAAAATCAACCTCACATTGACATTTATATACCCATCCACCTATTTATCCCCCTAATAAATAAAAGAACACATGCAATCAATTATTATCATTTAGTTATTTATACATTCATAAAGTATAACAATAACAAGATGCATTCAGTTATCGAGAGTACAGTATTTTCTTAATTTGTTTACGACATCACCCGTATATACTCGTCGGTTTCTACAGGATTTCCATTTCTGTAAAGCACGTGCTGTTGAAATTCTCATTAATTCGTCAAGATTTTTCATGCTCAGGGAACATCGTAACTTGGTTTTAATTATGTTTTGGTGCTAGAATCCCGGTTCTCAGTGGCGTACGTGACATTATTCGGCGGTTGACTATTTTCTCCATACACAGGGAAAAAGTAGTTCCGAATGATTAGCACACGTAAATAATTCAAAGTGATATATACACATGTACAATAATTAACATAATTCTTAAACTTATCAATTTATTAACTCGTATTGATATTTTGAAAGCTCAAATAATATCGTGCTAGTATTTTAACTCTATAACATGTAAAGATATTTGCACATATTTCAAAATGGCGGCGATCGTAAAAGCTCATTGTTTTAACCAAATGACGTCTACCGATTGTTATATAAACGGAATAAATGGATTAAAAACACACCTGGGAATACATATTTTTGTGTGGGAATATCATATCTTAACCGCGGGAATATTTGTAACCATTTAGTAGAGAATTTACGGCTGACTTTGTTTTTCGGGGCGGAACTGTCATCCTCGTGGTTCGATGTTGAAGAAGGGGAATCGGATTCATTGACAGCAATATCATCATCTCGCTTTCTTTTGTTATTCTGGGAGGTGAGGAATTTCAACATTTTGAAATGATATGTAGAATGCTAACATTCTTGTCTATATATATATCATTTGCAAGATTGACATGATTAACTCTTGTGATCCAGTGAAGACATCAAAGAAAAGGTTTTAATTTGTTTGATGTTCAAACAGTGAATTGCCGCACGAATGATGAAAGTCGGTGAATATGCTGTAACAACAACTCAAGAATGATCACGCTCACAGTATTACTAATTATAAAACAAAACAAAACTAAGTAAATTGATTAAATGTTGAGCTTTTAATCTGTTTGATGTAGCCCCTTTGTTAATTGTGATTAGAGCAATATACACAAGGATAATTGATTGGAAGTGGTTTCCATTCATGGGCTACTGAACACTGTTAATTTTATTATACCCGATAGTTTACATCACGCCACGCACGGAGTTTCGTCGTCTCCCGGATTTTATGATTTAGCACAAAATATGCTATTTTTCCGGCGTGCAAAATGACCTACGGGTCTGATCCAGATTCGGTCATTTTCCAAAGCCGTAGGTCCTGACCGGCATATACGGCCGAAATGGAACCCATGGTTCTACCCAACTAAAATTTGGAAAAAAGTTAGAGGCGCCTAAGAGTCGAGAATTAACGTTAAAGTCAATGGGGAAATCAGTAGTGATCTGTGGCGAGATGTATCTGCATTCTTTGTCAGCTTTTGGTTCCAGGCCAGATTTCCCTAACCCTACGCGCTTTATTACTGAAATAAAAATAAACCATATTTTAGTACCGAAATGACCTAGTTTGTGTCGAGTGGACGTTAAACCCCATTTCTCTCTCTCTCTTTTTCTCTGGCAGGTTTAAGCCTATGGCCTTATACTTATAGTTTCTATCATCCAGAAAAATTTTCTACAAATATTGGCCGGGATGCGTTATCAACATTGGCTGGATTATCCAGTCTTTTACATTATCATAAACAAAATCTAAGGGCGGTAACTGATCCTTAAACAAGATCTTGATGCCCATAAAATTAATTAAAGAATGCCATTTAAAAAAATCTGTTTGATTGCATTGCCAGTTCAATATCCAACGCTTTTAAATTTTTTTATTGTAAAATTTCTCTCTTCATGGGCCATGTTTATGTTAAACTGTTTCAATGGCATTTAGTAAGTGAACTAGAGTATACAGGTCACAATTCTATCGAATACAATTACCGCTTATTACTGGGCGACGTTTTGACTAGGCTTCTCTAGTCGTTATCAAGCAATGATAAAATCTAAAAAAAATTGTATGTATATATTGACTTGTCTCTTTTTTAGATTTTATCATTGCTTGATTACGACTAGAGAAGCCTAGTCGAAACGTCGCTCAGTCAGTAATAAGCAGTAATTGTATTCCATAGAATTGTGACCTGTATACTCATGTTTGTGTTCTTTTAATTAATTCTAATTTGTCGTCACAGTTCATGTTTGTTTATATAAATGCAAGAATTGTGGGATTTTTTGTGGGAAAGGGGGGTTGGGATGGCCTAGTGGTCTATAGTGCTGCGCTTCGACCTCTAGCTGGCCGGTCACCTCTGGCTTGCGGCTGTAGTTTCGAGCCCTGTTGTGAGCGTATGTGGCATGGAGATAGGGGCGCCTTCTCAAACTCGTGGGTTTCCTCCGGGCACTCCGGTTTCCTCCCACTGCTAAAAGACCCCTACGCGCAAGCGAAGTATTGAAATAAAATTAAACCATATGTTAATCCCGAAATGACCTAGTTTGTGTTGAGTGGACGTTCAACCCCATTTCTCTCTCTCTCTTTTGTGGGAAAAGGCACAACCAGTACTTGACTTGACCATCAAATATTAAAAATAGTGCCAGGACCCAGATCTTCTCCTAGGTTATTGAATACTAGGAGGTTCTGACCGATCGCGACTAATGGCCTTAAGATCTTAGGACAGTTGTCTAGTCGTTTGGATGGGATGAAAAACCGAGGTCCTGTATATATATTGGCTTGCACATAAAAGATTCCTTGACAGTTGGAATTCAATATAAGAGTAGGCTGTAGTGGTGCTGCCCGGGCAAAATTTGCCTCAAAGTACACTGTATGACGTATGCCCGTCCCCATTAGCCCAGTTCAAAGCAGAACAGTTTAATGGTAAATCTAATTTCATTTTATTTCTTAAGATCTAAGAGCTCCTGGTAAAGGTCATCATCCTCATCTTTTGCTAATTGTCTTTAGAATATACTTTCATCTCCCTGTTGGTAATAATGTACCACATTTTATTTATTTTTTGTTTTTCAGGTGAAAAAACAGATTTATATTCAATACCCCAGGCTCCAATTCCAAAAGGTTCAGGTGGGTTCATTATTTAAATATCGGGGTTGGTTGGATGGCCGAATTGTTAGCGCGTGCCTGCTGTATCATAAGATATGTCATTGAGTCAACTGCCGTGGTTTCGAATCCCCAGTTGTACGCGACAAGGAGTAGGGTCCACTGTCCAACCTTTTGTGTTTTCTCTGGATCCTCTGGTTTCCTCACACTGTTAAATATCCCTACACACAAGCGAATTATGGAAATGAAATTAATAATAATAATAGTAATGTATATTTATATATAGCGCCAATTCCATCCAAAATTACATGCTCAAGGTGCAGTCATGACACTCTGTACACTTTACATTATTTACACTAAAAGCTTGATCACTCGTATTCTAGATTAAATAAGTAAGTTTTCAATTTTGTCATAAACAATTCGAGAAAACTTGACGTTTTAATGTTGTGTGGTAGGGAATTCCATACGATTGGTGCATAACATCTAAAAGATTTATAACCAAAGGATTGCAATTTGAATTTCGGTTTGTGTAAAAGTTCTTGGGAACGAAGATTTCTTACTGGTTCATAAACTTGCAAAAGTTCAGTCAGATATTCTGGGCTGGATCCATGTAAGCATTTAAACACAAGACACAAGATTTTGAACATTATTCTAGAATGCACTGGCAACCAGTTCCTTCAGAACAGGTGTTATATGAGAACGTCTTGATGTTTTACTTATTATTCTAGCAGTGGTGTTTTGAACAGCTTGTAATTTTGAAATTAGTGATTTGTTCAGGCCACATAAAACACCATTGCAATAGTCTAATCTAGAGAACACTAAAAATCGAACAAATTGAACTATATGTTAGTCCCAAAATGACCTAGTTTATCTGTCATTGAGTAGAGTGGCTTGGTTTTGATGCTTCGTTTGAACGTGGCAAGGAGTAGGATCGCCAGTCCAACCTACATGCATGCGAATTATTGAACTCAAATTGAACCACATGTTAGTCTCGAAATGACCTAGTTTGTGTCGAGTGAAGTTATACCCCATTTCTCTCTCTCTCTCTCTCTCTCTCTTTCTGATACCTTATGGTTGGAATTTGCAGAAGTTTAATAGAAAATACTGCTGCTGTGGCAAAATGGTCATAAATGAATTAATGAAATAAAATTGAACCATATGCTAGTCCCGAAATTACCTAATTTGTGGGGTTTTTATTGTTTCAGGCGAAGTTACCAATCCTAAATTAATTCTGGGAATAACGCTAGGAATTCTTTCTTTCCTCCTGGTTATTGGCGTAGTATTTATATGTTTTAGACGATTAAAAAAGCGTTCAAGAAATCAACATACGCGTCAAAGTACGAATAATCAGGCTAGAGCTCCTCCAGCTTATAGAAGCAGCAGTGGCCCCAGTAACACTGATCCTACCAACGTACCTGTAACACCTTCAGCTCCACCCATGCCTGATGAACCACCCTCATATGAAGAAGCCATTCGTAATAAACCAGAATATTATTAAAGTGTGTTTTTTATGCACAACCATATTCTTTTTTAGCATCCATATTGAACCAACCTCATATGAATTCGAAGAAGCCATTCGAAATAAACCAGAATATTATTAAAGTAGGTTTTTTTGTACAACCATATTCCTTTTAAGCATCTTTATTGAAATGTGATCATATATTGTCAGTCTGTTCTTCATGTTTGCTAGTTTTAATTTCATATTTGGTTTCCTGTGTCCACGGAACACTCCCAAGGATTCTATTTTCTCCAAGAATTGGCTATGGTCTTAATATCAATATTGCCAACAGATTGCCATTCCCAAAAAACAAAATCATATATAAATCAAATTAATTCAACAATTTTAGGTTTGACTCAGATCAAAGAGGAAGTTCTGTTTTAAAAAAATATGCCTTGTGTTACTTTTTATATGTTTTTTTACTGAGTATATTACATGTATTAAAGTGTATATAAACATGGTTGTGGTTGATCTAACTTGTGATAGGATTTTTTTATGTACATAGATTCTTTTTTAAAATAACTAAAATGTCACTGATCCATATTTCTCAGACTTAATCTAATTCCTCAGACTATATCTAATTTTTCGCTTTATTTTTATGAGTTTTTCTAATTTTGGGGACTATATCTAATTTTTAGGACTATTTGGGACTATATCTAATTTTTCAGACTATATCTAATTCCTTAGACTATATCTAATTCCTAAGACTATATCTAATTCCTCAGACTATATCTAATTCCTTAGAATATATTTAATTCCTTAGACTATATCTAATTCCTTAGACTATATGTAATTCCTCAGACTATATCGAATTTTTCACACTATATCGAATTTTTTGTGGTTTTATCCACAGTAAAATGTACTCAATTTATTTGTTTACCGTTTAATTAACAAACCAAAATATTAATAGTACATAATTTCCTGAATTTGATTCATATATTTGTAAATAGGGGGGTATTCACATGAAATGTCATTTAGTGAAGTGGCGTGGTTTCGATTTCACGCTGGTACGTATCATGGATTAAGGTCACGTGTCCATCCTCGTGAGTATTTTCTGTGCCCTCCCACATACAAAAATTGAACCATATGTTAGTCCGAAAATGACGTAGCTTTTTTCTCTCTCTGTTTATTTGGAAAATATTGAACGAAATTGAACCATTTTTGGGGTGTCTTTCTATTCAGAATCTCTTGACTGCCGATAAGTGACTTTATCTTCTTTATATCATATATATAAAATATCAATATTTCATGCACAGCTATTTTTATGTTTTTGTTTTTGTTTTGTTTTAAATTGTGCTCAAGTCTAGAAATAAGAAACCTGTCCAAGACATTGGCAGGATTGTAGTCATGGTTTCGATCTGTGGTATGAGCGATCGTGTGTATGTGGCTTAGAGATGGTGGCAATCTTTTCAACCCGTGGGTTTACTCCAATTTCCTCCCACAGGCCTTATAAAAATAATAAGACAATTTGTCTGCGATATTGGTGCACGTAAAAATTGCCATGGCAGTTTGAATTCAATATAATGGTAGACCACAGTGACACTGCCCTGGCAAAATTTCCCTGATAGCACTCTGCCCGTCTTCATTAGCCATCATTTCATTTCTGGTGGTAGTTGCATACAATAAGACAATTACATATAGGGAGTAGCATAGATCGCTGTAATTTCATTTTATCATACTGAATGGAACATAATCATTTCAGAACTGATATTCACGATAGAGAGTGAAATGGTGTTTGCCGTCCATTCGACACAAACTAGGTCATTTCGGGACTAACATGGTTTAATTGTAATAATTTGCTTGCGCGTAGGGGTCTTTAGCAGTGGGAGGAAACTGGAATACCCAGAGAAAACCCACGACGGCAGACATGCGACCTTACTCTTTGCCACATACAACCAGGGATTTGAAACCACGCCATTCATAATAGAGATACAACTCAACAATATTGTTGTTTGTAAGGGATCATATATTGCTCAAGTCACACCGAGAAACTTTAAACGGGCATAATGATGGGTATTTTTTTCGGGAATTATACCTTATTTTTCTTTCACAGCATTCCATTTTATTATATACTGAGCGCCATAGAAAACACATCACTTAGTTTTTCATATAAGAATGATCCTTTAAACATATCTTATTTGTTTTACCTCTTAACAATATTCAAATGGGAACAAATCAATAACAACACATTTGTACACTTATGGATGTTTAATCTGTAATCAACGGTACAAAGTCAGAGGGGTCAAAACCAAAAGTACGACACAGATGGTTAATTCCATGCTACAGATTAAACATCCATAAGTGTTCAAATGTGTTGTTATTGATTTGTTCCCATTTGAATATTGTTCACAATAAGAAGCAAAACAAATAAGATATGTTTACAGGATCATTTTGTTACATGAAAAACTAAGTGATGCGTTTTCTATGGCGCTCAGTATATTATAAACTTATATTTTACCTACGTCTAACTCAGTGAATAGAAGATTTATTTTTTATCATGAGGTGTGGTTGTCTTTTAGGTTAATTATTCATTATTAGTAGAAGTTATTATGATAACACCATTGCCATAAATTATTTTAATATACTATTAAATATACACATCACTAATCTGATTAAATCACACATCCTATTTCGTTTCATTTTTTATAGTTCAAAATTTTGTTTTACTTGTCTTTACTACACTATAGGATCTGGAAGAGTTGTTATATATACATGTAACAAGACTTCTTGTTGTTGTGCGGGATCAACCAATGAAACAGTCTGTTACAGTGATCTCTTGGCGTGGCATTCACGGAATTGTGGATAAACTACTAGAAACATCAACACTGATTGGTTAATCAATTTTTGATGTCATAGGGTCAAAAGCCACTCATATGACCCCTGACATAACTTTCGAATACAACTTGTCTGATCTTCATAGACCAAAAAATTTAAAAAAAAAAAAATGAAACAAAATAATTGGGCCTATTTCACAAAATTTTAACTAAGATAAGATCTGAATTTTGGTTATTTGATTGGATAATATTAGATTGATTTGAGTTCTTAGCCAATCAAAATTGAAGTATCTGCTAAAATTTGGATTTTATCTTTAGTTAAAATTTCGTGAAACAGGGCCCTGTATTTTTATCAGTTTGCATACATAGAAGATATTTGTCGTTTTAGAGTGAATAACATATTTTATTTCATAGAGTAGCAAGAAAACTTTCAAACGTTTTCTTGCTTAGAGATGAAATAAAATATGTTATTCATGACAAAACGACAAATGTTCTATTTAGTTTATGATTTTACAATCATTTTAGGTAAAACAACATGGACTACTTTGCTAGCCAGTGGAATAACACTTTTATTTCACTGATAAAACACAGTATTACACTACTGATCATAAAAGAAATGATTGTATTTGCTCTTCTGAAACTTTAGTTTGTTATTTCATAATCACCATCAGGCTTTCTAGAAAAATTCCACAAGTACATGGAAAATTGTGTATATAGAAGTCGGATCTATCACAGGATTTTTCTATTGAAAATCTATATTTTTGATAGATATTGCAGTATGTATCGGAATGTTCTTGGTTATATTAATCGCATTGACATATCACCTGACTGTAACCGGGGTATCATTTACTAAATCTTGGTAATTTTAAACGATTTTTTTTATTAATATTTAAAGTAAGATATGATATTGAAGGAATGTGAAAGAAATAGTGCTAGACAGACAAGATTAAATGATACCCAGGATACAGTTTAACTTGGCAGCAATTTTAGAAATTGTTGATCATTTTTTTATAACACTATACTATACTCTCTACTTGGTGTGAAATATGGAAAATATTAAAAATGCATTATGTAAGATTTAGATAAAGAGCTGGCCGTTCTTGTTATAATATATTGAGCGAATTTATCACTGTTTAAGCTTTGACACCGAGGTTGTTTATTATCAGCCTCGCTTCTGCATTTTCAAATTAAATCATTAATCATGGCGACTGCATTTCAATCGGTTTAATTCTCTGCCATCCAACGATCAAGAGAGTTGATTATGGTCACGATAAGTTAATAAATGATGACATTGAGGGTTGATTATGGCCTGGATAAGTTAATCTAATTAACACTTTATATAACATTTTAGGTAAAATAAGGATCTGCAATAGGCAGATTTAGCTCTTGCATATATCTTATTTTATTTCCAAAGCAATCTGACAAGAGAGTTGATTATGGCCTGGATAAGATAATTAATGTCTAATAGTTTACATAAATTTAAAGTCAAAATAAAGATCTGCAATCGGCAGAGTTAGCTTTTGCATAATGTATGTTTAAGTTTTACTGAAGGCCTGTGAATCTGTAGCCAATATTTACTTTTTGTGATACTCGAGACTAATGACTATGAAAAATTGAAATATGTTTCATTGAATTTAATAAAAGCTGATATTTTTAAATGGTTGTTTCATGTTGTAGATAACCCCTAGACAATTAGAAAAGTTGATAAAACACAAGAGGGAATGGGTTTACATTTAACCTCCGCTCAACTAGGTGAGGAAAGAGGGTTTGTTTTGTCACCTGATTCGTTTTTTTGTTTTTTGAGAAGGATCACTCGACGTACAATTTTATTTCAATCATTCACTTGCATGTAGGGATCTTTAGCAGTGGTGGGAAACAGAGAAAACACGTGAGATTGGACAGGTGCCCCCTACTACATGTCACGTCAGGCGCGTATCCAGAGGGGGGGATTGGGGGGGTCCAAACCCACCCCAGCTCAGCTACATAAAAAAAAATAATGCCTTGCATTAATGAAATTACATCACAAAGTGATCCTACATCAGTATAAAAATTATTTCTCTGTTTAAAAAAGCTCAATTTGTATGTATGCCTATGTAATTTAGAGACGATGATGGCAGATTTCTGTAACAGAAACCTGGCAAACCCCCTCCTGCAAAAATTCCTGGATCCGCCCCTGCACGTGCAAACAGGGATCAATACCACACCAATTGACTCTATGACAGACCTTATGATACAGCGAGCACATGCTAACCATTCAGCCATCTTTTCACGGCAAGACAACGTCAATGTTAATTTAAATTGACCAATAAGTCAAGTTTGCAATGTCGAAGAATATGGATGATATTGAGCTTCTTTAAATGAAATGAAATTCAATGTCCTACTATTCTGTTCCAATTTGGTCAGGAGGGAAATTTGCCCGGACAGCGGCGCTACAGCCTACTCTTATATCAAATTCCAACTGCCAGGGGATCTTTTACTTCCATGCTAATGTGTACACAGAAGGGAAATTTGCCCGGACAGCGGCGCTACAACCTACTCTCATATCAAATTCCAACTGCCAGGGGATCATTTACTTGCATGTCAATCTGTACACAGGACCGTGGTTTTTCGTACCACTGATAAGGGGAAACCACCCAAGAAATAGTTACTTTAAACAGTTTTTATTACATTTTATTGATATTCATTATATACATACATTACAGTTCGTCCAGTTTAACCCAATATACAAACATACTGAATATTATAATATATCTAGATATTCATAAACATACATTGAGCTTTAATCCAAACAATTCTTACACCGAACAGATTATATTAGGACACATCATTAACATTAGGATAGTAACGGCTAAAACACCAGGCGCCACAGTGGATGCAGACGTCTGACAGATTGATATACGGTAATGTGAAAAATGCTTACACACAATGATTTACACCTGCAAACCCTCAGGGGAATTGAATAACCCCTCTTTATTAAAGACAATGTTCTGTAAACAGGGAAACAGTTTCAAATTTGTCTATCTGATTACCACACGTCTAGCACATCAATTTTACATCATGCATTCCCCCTTTCTCTGTATGTATAACCACCTATATGATTTTTACCAAGGATATAATATGGAGCGGAAGTCTCTAACATTCCTTTATTTTGCAGTTACCCAAGAGTTGCTTTAATTTAACGAGTTATATATTTTAATTAGGGCTTTAGCTAATCAGCAAGGCTATAACGATCATATATACATGAATATATATATATTAATAAATCGCCATGGTTACACTGTCCTAATATCAAGAAATCCCAGGCTTTATAGACTTGACTAGATATTATAAACTAGATAGCTAAAGCATAGCACTGATGATAGGTCTATATCTATATATGGAGATTATCAATTACTTGGCTCTTCCACTATCCTCCCACTATAAACATTATATTAGCATAGATAAGATTCCTGTAAATAGCCATTCTATCATCCTCCCTCTTATTATACATAAATTTACATATACTTTCTATTACTATAAATTAAATATAAAAACTATTTGATATATATATATATATATATTATTATATAACATAATTACTTCGTGGTGTTACAAATGATTTACCGAAAACATCGAGAAAACATTTCCTGTGAAATACTAAAACAAAGTAGGATATTTAGGAAAACAAAAAACAAAACAACATCGTGTGGATTTCTGTAAATGTATGTAGTGCTGTAGTGACTAGGGCCGCATTTAATATCAGGCAATCTCCAGACGGTCTCAGTTTGACCTTATATGCAGACAACGACAGACGCCATCCTACTATTATTTTAAAGTCTCTAAATATCACTTCAGGGACTTTGAATCCCTAACCAACTACTCCATTGGGAAAGATGAATCTTGAAATGAAAAATTGGTCCAAAAAGTGGTTTAATGTCTGTATATAATGGCAGCTATATTAATATTTGAAGAAATTGCTGTCGAAACTATCAAGGAAATATATCTTTAATAAATGTTCCCTGTAGTCCACCAAATGCGGCCCTCAAAACAAAAAATTAATACAAAATTCTGTACAGGGATTATATGTTACGTTAATGTTGTTATATATACAATCATGGTTCACAGCCTTCGATGAGATAAAAAAAAACGCTTCATAATGTTTCCGATAAAATACCAGGATTTAACCACGACACAAAGAATCTATACATTAAAACCAAAATCCTATATTTATTTCTGTACTCCGTAAATAGTATGGTGTGCGGATCAGTCTATCAGGCCTCAAGTTCACAAAGCTAAATCAGACGTAAGTTTAGAATTTACTCAAATTCCAATCACTGCTTATAAGAAACATCTTTGATCCAGAAACTCAAAACTTAGCATATTGATGTATCTGATACATTAAAATAACAAAAGATATGTAAAGGCTTATATTTTAGTTGCAATAAGGTGAAAAATTTTGAGTAAATTCTCAACTTAAATCCAAGAATGCTTCGTGAACTTGGGGCCTGAATAATCCTCACCATAAAATGTCTTCCGTTATTTTAAAAATTCACATTATCAAAGAGCACAAGACAAAATGAACGAAATTAGGAATGGAGTTTAAGAGTCAGGAATTCAACAAAATATAAAATCTTATAGGAATTACAAGTCTGGAAGTAAGGTACCAGGAATTCTTGTATTAAAGCCCTGTCGTGGCTCAATAACGAGTTTAAATTTTCGAATTTAGAATTCATTTTAGAGTGGTCTCCCTTTTAAATTTTTGAACCACGTGTTGGCATTGATGGAATCACGTCGAATTGGTGTACATTTTACTTTCCAAAGAAATAGGTCATCACTGACATGGTCAAATTCGAAATTAAATATTAAATATAAGAATTCCATGTACCTATCACAGACGTTGTCAGACAAAAATCCATGCACAATGCCACTTGCACCTGTCACAGACACCATAACTAACATAAATTCAGGCTTTATCAAACAAAATCCATTGGTGTCTGTGATTTTGTTCAAGACAGATTCATGTTTTTCCTGTGTTTTTTGTTATTGATATTAATACATGTTCGACACAAAGTTCAGTAGTTCCAGGACATATTTCCAGACTAGGAATTAATTTATTTGTATAAACTAAGGTAATAATAACAATTATTTATCTTATACACAGACACGAATAACATATAAAACATATTTTGATCAATGACAGTGTAATTTATACAATCTAGGGCTCTTATTTGTCAGTCGAACATTTTGTTGTTCAGTGGGATAGATACATGCAGAGAAATAAGGTAACTGAACAGTTTTGGGACTAACATCTGGCTTGCACGCAGGGGTATTATTCAATGCAAGGAAACTTATGTATTTCGTCTGTGACATGAAGACTAATTGATTCAGTGGACTACAAATTGACTGACGGGCAAATCCTAAACCAGACATTTACCATCTGCATAAATACTGGCAAAAATGGCACAAAAAGAGGAGCAAACCGATTTACCTAATACTAACTCAATACTACCTCATTATAGTGGGATACTACCTTCAATAGTGTTGGGTAGCACTGGGTAAACTCCCTGTTATTCCATCTAGCTGGTCCTATCTCCTCACACCAAATAGTAGCTCAATATTGCTAAAAACTAACTTAATAGTATTGGGTGGCATCGGGTAGTATGTGGTGGTATTTGATGGTATTTAATTAGTATTTGGTAAATTGTCCTATGCAAAAAACTAACTTAATACTATTGGTTATATTATAGTATGTAGTAGTATTCAGTGGTATTTGGTAGTATCTGATTAGTATCTGGTAATCTTTAATTAGTATGTGGTAGTATCTAATCAGTATTGGGTAAATCGTTCTACTGCAAAAAGAGCCCTGGATTCAATCACAGTTCTACATATATCTAAAATATAGGAATATAACTATCTATTTTGGCTCGATGTCTCTGGGCTACACACTCTCCAATCCAAATGATATTACGACATTCCTGTTCCTTCAACTTTACGTAAGAATAAAATACCCCAAATTGAAATTGATGCATGAAGGAATGTTTCATTAATTTCACCTGAAATTAGAAATTTAAATCGAAGTCAGTGGATACATAAGAACCATATACAAGGTTGGATTGTGTCACAGCTAAAGACATTAATTTTCAAGGAAATATTTGACTAGTTTACTGGAAAGAAGCGCGCTCTACAAAGTCTTAATTTATTATTATTATATAGAAGCTTGGTTTTCGACGTATCCGAAAGACAGGACACATTATCCAGGTTAGCCCCAGTCAAGGGGCTCCATCTGTCCAGAATTCAAGGGAATATCTCATAAATTGATTTTAAAATATCATCATGAAACTTCGTACACACATCATCCTATTATATAGTTGTTATACTTTTGGCTATCCCAGACACGTATCGCCTCTCAGGCATTTACCGCCTTAAATATCTCAGACACATACCACCTAAAACATTTCTGACATTTACCACTTAATTTATTATCAAAACAAGAATAATTTAATCATTACCTCATGTTCAAAGAATTTATCTTCCAGCGTTTTATCTCCAGGATTGGTTCCAGCCCCTTCAAACAATTCTTTATACGACTAAAATAACAACAGAGGATAACAAATATCAATCCTAGATTTTTTGGTGTAAGTTAGAGGGTCTAGTTATTAGGAGAGGATGAAATGAAATGGGGTTAACGTCCTGCTCTTGGACATGCATTCACAATACAGTGTGCTATGAGGGAAATTTTGCCCAGGCAGCGATGCTACGGCCTACTCATATCTCGAATTCCAACTGCCAAGGGATCTTTTACGTGCATGCCAATATGTACATGGGACCTCTGTTTTTTGTACCATCCAAATGACTAGACAGCTGTCCTTGTTAGGCCCTCCATTCTGTATCACTGACAAGGGGAAACCACGCCGTAAAAAGGACAGGATGAAAAAAAAAAGGTTCCTGTGTAAAAGACCACTCAATCACTCAAACCTCCACTTGCTAGACCATCACCATTAACATTGTAATTTTGACAATGCAATCCCAACCACTCAGCCACCAAATATGCAAATACATTAGATAACTCAGCCCCTGATGTTAGATCACTTAGCCCCCACATGTTCGACAATATGACTGGAAATGCAAACCATTAAACATTAGTACCCTTACCCCTCCAACGAATGCTACAGGTTTTATGATTATACTTTAAAGTAAGAGATATAAATTCTACATACTGCGTAATATTCAGCAACTTGTCGTACTTGATCGTAATCTTCAGCTTGAGCTAATTTTGATAAACCATCGGGATATAGATTACCACAACATGGATATAACTTCTCACGATCTTCTTTACTTAACTCCGTTCCAAAAGAGTTAATGGTGATTATAAATGCTCTTCTATCTGCTTCAAACTGAATAAGACAAACAAAAAAATAATCAAAATTAGAGGACAGGGCCCTGTTTCACGAAATTTTAACTTAAGATAAAATCCATATTTTAGTAGATACTTCAATGTTGATTGGCTAAGCACTAAAATCAATCTAATATTATCCAATCAAATTACTAAAATTGGGATCTTATCTTAGTTAAAATTTCGTGAAATAGGCCCCTGAATAATAAAACAACTATTAATTATAAGTTCTGTCACTGACTCAAGTGGTGTGGTTTCAGTTCCCCAGCTTGTACTTGACAAGGAGTCGGGTTGCCTGACCAACTTCTGGGGGGTTGGGATGGCCTAGTGGTCTAGAGTGCCGCGCTTCGACCTCTAGCTGGCCGGTCACCTCTGGCTTGCGGCTGTGGTTTCGAGCCCTGGTGTGAGCGTATGTGGCATGGAGATAGCGGCGCCTTCTCAACCTCGTGGGTTTCCTCCGGGCACTCTGGTTTCCTCCCACTGCTAAAGACCCCCTACGCGCAAGCGAATCATTGAAATAAAATTGAACCATATGTTAGTCCCAAAATGACCTAGTTAGTGTTGAGTGGACGTTAAACCCCATTTCTCTCTCTCACCTGACCAACCTCATGATTTTCTCATAGTCCTCTGGTTTCCCCCCACTGCTAAATAAACATACGTGCAAGAGAATTATTAAAATAAAATGTATAAACCATGTTAGTCCCGAAAGGACCTAGTTAGTGTCCAGTGAATGTTAAGACTCATTTCTCTTTTATTACTTAGACCGCCTGTGAAAGAATATAGTTCTAAACAAGCACAACTTACCGCAAGGGCTTCACACATAACTTCAGCTGTGGCCCCTCCTAGATTCTTACAGAAATTAAAAAAATCTTCCAGATATGCCTGAAAGACAAATCAAAATATATTTATTGCCAACACATACAGAATATTTACAGTACAAATGATTTTTTTAATTAAACTCAATGACAAATGATATCACAAAACATGGAGGTAATTATCCGCTATAAACCAAGGTTACGCCTCCTAATGGTCGACGAAATGGTTTAATGTGGGCATGTTGTATTATATGGTCTGTCATATGAATCTTATGAAAAAGGACCCTGATCTGTAACTCTGCTATATACAGCAGTGTATCAAAATTCACTAAAATATCAAGAATAGCAAAAAGTTAAAAGATACATTATGTAAGATTTAGATAAAGAGCTGAACATTCTTGCTATATGTATAATAGTTCGAAAATAGAAAATGTAGAAGGAAAATGACTTCATTCGGAGCCAAATAATCACTGTTTGTAGTTCTGACAAGATGTGTGCATAGTGGTAATCAGGACACTCGTACATTCCAGATTTAACCCTGCTTTCCAATTTTCAAAATTAAAATTTATAAATGGTGAACCGTTAAAATCTGGAGTATTCAGATGCCACCGAAAGTAGATTATAATCTTGTTTAGTTAATTTCTTAATAAATGTCTAATTAATAATTTATACAACATTTCAGGCCTAAAGAAAGACCTATAATCGGCAGATTTAATTCTTGCATAATGTATGCTTCATAAAAAAAAAACATTTTTAAGTGGTCTAAGGGGAGATAATATTGCTTTAGGGACAATAAGACAGAGTTATCCCCCTTAATATGTTTTTAATGCAGTCTTACCTTGTACAATGTGTTTCTAATGATTTCTATGTTCATCTCATCTAAATCTTGTTCAGATATACAATCAATAAAATACGGAGCTGAAATAAAACAATTTTTTTACACAAAGATAAAACTAAATGGTGCAATATTTTAGCCCCCCCCCGCCCACCCACATGCTACATCACTCAGCCACCCAACCCCACAAATTGTGGAATATTTTAGTCTGTTTTAAAATTAGTTTCCGTGATG
Organism: Patella caerulea; assembly: GCA_036850965.1. Lineage (NCBI taxonomy): Eukaryota > Metazoa > Mollusca > Gastropoda > Patellidae > Patella > Patella caerulea. The sequence continues at coordinate 60,039,138 of JAZGQO010000006.1, read as the reverse complement.
AGGCTTAAGTCATGAATTTGGAGTGGGGATTTTTAACGGAACCTGGCATTTAAAGAGATATTTACAATCTGAAACAGAAAACTGTTCAAAAAGCCAATTTTTCCAAAAATCTATAATGTGAATAAAATATACTTGTTACCGACATTTCATTTTAGGCCTGAAAATATAAGGAGCCATTGAAAGAAAGAAGTTTATGGCCAGACAACAACTGAATTTCAACTGTCAAGGGCTCTTCAACATAAACAGTAGACCTTTTTTCATGCCAGGTCTTCCAACCTGCACCGCTGGCAAGGGGGAGCTAAACCTGAAAACTCAGACAACATTTAACCACAGCAGCTCCCAGACAAAACTCAATATGCACTCAACATTATCTGACGTCATCCAATCAAATTTTTCACAGAAATTTGCCATATTTCCCATCATCCCTAGTGGCTTCTTTCCACTAACCCCTACGTCCATTCACGTGAGAGACACACAGTTCGTACAACAAACCTACGTGACCAAGTAGATAATTTGAATTAATGGATACTACATGAATGGGCCCAGGGGTTAGTGGGTAGAACAGAATAATGTCACTGACACTGGGAATTCCAAGGATACTGATGACTTTACATGTAACAACTTCTAATTTCCGTTACCTAATGGTGTGTCGACAAGTACAGCATTATACAGCTCGGCTGGAGTGGATGCAATATGGATGGCTTCCATCTGTTCAAAACTTCCCAATGGATGACATTTTGAGATGAGCTCATTAATTGGTCGCTGATGAAGTGTACCAGTGATTAGAAGAATGATATTATCAATCATATAACTATATCTGAAATATAAAATACAACATCATAAGTAACAAAATATATTAAATTATAACATCATCATCAGTAACAAAATATAACATCATCATCAGTAACAAAATATTACATCACCATCAGTAACAAAATATAACATCACCATCAGTAACAAAATATAACATCACCATCAGTAACAAAATATAACATCATCATCAGTAACAAAATATAACATCACCATCCGCAACAAATTGTAACATCCTCAGAGAGAGAAATGGGGTTTAAAGCCAACTTGATGCAAATCACATCATTTTAGGACTAACATATGGTTCCATTTTATTTCAATAATTCGCTTGTGTGTAAGAGTTTTTAGCAGTAGGAGGAAACTGGAAGAGCCGGAGAAAACCCATGAGGTTGGAAAGCAACCCTACTCATTGTTACTTACAACCAGGAAATCAAAACCAGCTGACTCAGAGAGAGAGAGAGAGAGAAATGGGGTTTAACGTCCACTCGACACAAACTACGTCATTTTCGGGACTAACATATGGTTTTAATTTTATTTCAATAATTCGCTTGCGCGTAGGGGTCTTTAGCAGTGGGAGGAAACCGGAGAGCCCGGAGGAAACCCACGAGGTTGAGAAGGTGCCCCTATCTCCATGCCACATACGCTCACACCAGGGCTCAAAACCACAGCCGCAAGCCAGAGGTGACCGGCCAGCTAGAGGTTGAAGCGCCCAGCTGACTCAATGCAAGGCCTTATGATACATTGTGCATGCACTAACCATTCCGCCATCCAGCCCCCATCCAAACATCGTCAGTAACCAAATATAAAATCTGTAAATATGACCATAACTAGTGTTTAACATCCTACTTTTCTTCAAATATACATTCTGGTTGACCAAATAGGCTTCCATTAAAATCTAATTAGTATGACTTACTACCCGTACATTGATTGTCATACGGGAAGTTGAATAAAGCACCAGGAAACAAAACCTAATGACTATAAAACAAATTGTTTTTTTCTTTTTTTATATATTTTTCTTTTGCAAGTTTCAACTAACCATGTGTTAATTCATACATGTATTTCTTGATTATATTTTGAGAAATATTTCACTTATATTTGATGGAGTATACATGTCTTTTTGTAAGTACTGAACTTTCATAGCGCACAGCTTTCACAAACGGAGGTTGGGTGACAGAATGGTTAAAGAGTGTGCATCGCATCACAGCCAGCTTTCACAAATAAGCTCCATTGTTGCACATATAAGACACTCAATAAATCGCATGACTCTTCGGAAAAGAACGGTTTGAAGGGGGTGGGGTTTTTTTTGACGTAGCGCCATGGAAATGAAATGAAATGGGGTTTAACATCCTACTGTTCTGCTCTAAACTGGGCTAATGAAGGGAAATTTTGCACGGACAGCGGCTTCTTTCGTATAAAACAAGACAGGTTCGGTGATTGAATGGTTAGAACAGAGCCAGAGAAATGGGGTTTAATGTCCACTGGATACCAACTCGGTCATTCTGGCACAAACATATGGTTCAATTTTATTTTGATAATTTACTTGTGCGCGTGGTTCTTAAGCAGTGGGAGAAAAGTGGAAAAAACAATGAGGTTGCACATGGTACATGTACCCCAGACTAAATATCAGTCCATACGATCTACAGAACACCCACTATACCACGTTTAAAAACTGAAAAAGTATCTTACGTTATGTAGTCCAGGAATGTTGCCAGTGGTTCAAGACAATGGTTTCGAAGATGCTGGAATTCTACAACTAGTTTTTCTCGCATCTTATCATCAATGACCGATACAGAAAGAGGACTCGGTTCGTTCGCTAGAAAACTTCCATAATCTGTACTCTGTAGATGAAGTTTCAAATCTGAAATATATTGAGAAGAACATTTAAAACAGTGACACTACACAAGTTGATAACTTTATATATAAATAAATATTTAACATCCTTGCTAAGAAATGTGGTTTAAAATCTTTCGTTGCTACACTCACCAACGTAATGAATATGGATATATACCCCTTGTGACATGGTATCAGGGAATTTGTACCCCGACAGCAGTGGGCCTAAGGCCTACTGGTATTCACATTTGGATTTACTAGGGAATCTTTAATGTACTGCCAAAGGATTACATCCAAAAGACTTGACGCTTTTTCATGTTTGACCTCCCTACCCTGCCGCGACACTAATGACAAGAGTGGAAACTTGGCTAGAAAGATCCTGAAGAACTTTCTCAGTTACAAATGTAAAACTGGGATAATATCCAAGTCCACTTATCACTACATGACAGGCCCCGGGCTGTAGACACAGCTGGAAACATACGTCTAGCCCTTGTATCCATACACTTGATCTGATATACCAGGCGTTTGTTGTTTGTGGTGTATATTTTGTCCTGTGTAATTGTTTCTGTGTTGTGCAGTCCTCCTACTCTTACTATTAGTGAGTCAGTTACATACTCACATTTTACTCTGAATAAGCCCCCATGTGTAGCCCCCCGTTTCTATAGAGAGGGCCAACCAACCAAGCCATGATTACTTTGTTAAAAAATTGAAATAGGCCTATCATACAGTATCTGCATATTCACATACATGTCATTCAATGTCTAATAATAAGTTACAAGTGTCAGTGTGACTTTGAAATCAGAAGACTGCTCAGACATTACTATGCCTATAATATGTATGTTTGTATTAAAAATAATCTTTCATACACTGAGATACTGAGATAAATTGAGTAAAATCAATTCATTTTAACACTAATGCAGCATATCTTTGTTGTCAAGATACTGACCTCAATGGCTGAATAACCAATTCGAGCAATGGCCAGTGTATTGTAATGTTATGGCATAAAATTAATTTCTTGCATAATGATTGATTTTATCACTGATACGCTTGTTGGAATTACGGAATATTCACTTGTACATTTCATTCTGTTTATATTCAAAAATTTATGTTTTAAAGTAAACAATAATATTAGATTAATAGAATCAGAATCTTGAGTCGAAGAGACTTGACATTTCTAGTTCTACAATAATTTGTAATTAAACATATGGAATACACAAATTAAAAGAAAAAGAACATAATATTGGCCAACAATATTACATAATTGTTGTCTATGATTTTGCAAAAGTTCATCAAGATGAATTCAGGCAAAAAATCTTAAAATTATCATAAATTGAATGAATATATGTAATAAGCAATGACTGAAACGTCATCTAAAATGATGAAAATCTTGGTGTACCTTCCAGAGTTTCACACTGTACGAGGTTCAAGTAGTCAGTTTGCTTGAGAATTCCACACTTAAATCCACGGACCAACCCCTCCAGATATCCATGGTCAATATTGAAACTCAATTCGGGCATCATTTTGCCAAAATTATTAGATGAATCAAGGTAACCTCTATGCTAATGACGGATCCGAAGTCGGCAAATGATCGATCACATGATCACAAATCATAGCCACCTAGCGGCAATATAAAGTCAACATTATGGAAGGGGGGTAATGCGGAGGCTACTGTAAACCTTTTAAAAGTTGGATCATCAGCCGAAAATAAAACAAGCCAACAGTGTCTTAGAGAAATGGTCTTTTATCAACAATGGCCGATTGCATGTAGTGGGGTGGGGTGGGGTCATTAAAACGATCAAAGGGGTGGGGGATACCCTGTTCCGATGGGTTTCTGAAGGGAATTAAATAGGATCTCTCCTCTGGGTCTTTCTTGTATGCCCCCACTCCCTCGAAACACGCCTGTATTATTGGTTTCAGAGCCCATCATTTCAATAAATTCCTTGGTTTTTGTAGTCCTTGGCAGTATCACACGGCCACTCGATAGGTGATAACAAAAATTTCGCCTGTGACACATTGGTTGCCAAGACATGAAATCAATACAATTTTAAAAGTGTACGAGAGCGACTGCAGTGTTGAATCAATAATGCATATCATTAATAAACCCAAGGCCACGTGTTTGATATCATTATCGATAGTATTGACTTGGGTATATAAAAAACTGCATACAGCACATGTATACTAAAACGTGCCTGTGGTGTATAATGTATATCAATATTTGCACGGTATAAATCCTGTGCAATATAAGTATGCATATTCAATATATACGTTTTTCTTGGGGGGGGGGGGGCTGAATAAAATTAGTATACCCTAACTTCTATTCATTTACAAGAATTATTATTAGGATTAGTTAGCAGAGGCGGATTCAATGGGGGCGCCCCCCCCCCCGTAATTTTCGACAGTGCCCTTTTTTTACTACTGAAAGTGGCTTTCAACTAGCTTTTTTGCTCGATTTTGAGACTCTTTTTCTACGATTTAAGAACGTTTAGATGAAAATATCAGCCAAATAGCTCTTGAATTGGCTAGAGAGGCAAAGCAATGTCGGATAATTTTCTTGGGGGCCCCACTCCCTCTCAGCGGCGTGCCCCGTCTCCGCGGTCAGTGCCCTCATTTTGCGCCCCCCCCCTTTTCAAAATTCCTAGATCCGCCCCTGGTTAAGATTCTATCTGTATAAAACCTGTACAAATCCCAATATAGTTTACATTACTACAATAAAACGTAGAGAGAATCATCAGCCTATTAGATTGTCAACATTCTATATAATTTCATTTGCACCCCCCCCCCACCCCATCCGCCTCCCAATATTTATTTCACCAGGCGCGGATCCAGAGGGGGGGGGGGCCAGGGGATCCGGACCCCCCCCCCTGCTCAGGCTTGAAAACTTTTTATGCGATTCTATTGGCGATTTTTAGACCTGTAAATTTCAATTTACCTTCCGGAAATACGCCAGAATGCATCAAATTGAATCTAATTTACCAAATTTTTCTGGGGGAGGGCCCCCCTCACCCTTAATTGGTTGAGCGTCTTCCTGGATCCGCGTCTGTTCACGGCTACGCCCCTGCCCTCTATATTCAATTAAAGTCAAAAAACAATTAAATCAAATCTTGTACCGTTGCTAGTAAAGGACAATCAAGCACCAATAACCAATCTACCACCCCGCCCCGCTCCTTCCAGGGGACAAAGTAGTACGTTAGTTAACATCATCAGGGTAAGTCAACTACATTTAGCGATATTTGCCCAATAAGAGTTTTTCATTTAGGGGAATTAGATGTCATAATGAGACAGATTCTGGCATATAATTCCTGAAGCAATGGCCCGCGAAATCTCTCTCTGGATAGTGGGATTACCTCTAATAAAACGAAACATTGCGCGGAGTATGAGATTCCATTGGCCGTTTTCCTGTCGTGTCCTCTGTATTTTTCCGTGTAAAGTTCAATCGGATAAGGTAAGCTCTACGGGTGAGATAAAGGGCCATCTTTTTTTTTATTTAGGTCGACTGTTGATCACAAATCATGGTATGTTTATCTGCATGGAGCACTATACTGTAAATCATTATTACGTTTTCTTCAATGTTTTGAGTACTTGAATGAATGAATGAATGAATGGGCGTGTGAGCTGGGGGTGACGATTCGGTGAACAGCCCTTTTCCGGGCAATGTATTTCCGTTTTTTATGACACAACATCAGAGAATGGGGAACATTTCATTGTTTTGGGTAAGGGTAAGGGTTAAACAAACTATCACAGCTTTCTGGAAAATTCATTTTATTTAATGATTTGTTCATTCTGATAATTCGGGTGACACAGAAAATTTTTCGGCAAATAGCCTCAGACCCCCCCCCCCCCCAACTGAGATTGGCCAATATTATTCATATGAACGAATGAATAAATGAATGAATGAATGAATGAAGTTTTGAGTTCTGGTAGTGGTTCTTTAAAGTGCACGACAACACACGGCGCATTAATAGATGCCGGGCGACAACACGTGTTTTTTTCACGGGGCCCCGAACGCACCGTATATCATGGAATTTAAATAGTTACGCTTTTCTTGGGTGAAAACTGATAACTAATAATAACATAGGAGCTAAGAGAGGGGCGCTATAGCGAACTTTGGATCATGGATTTGAGTTTTTGCGTCCCCTTGAGTTTTGTGTCCCCTCGCAAATGGAGAAAAATAACGTGTTTTAAATACGGTATTCAACATTATAAATAGATTATAATCATACAGTGTTAAAGATATACCGTGGGTCAGATCGACTCTAGCATGTTACACACAGCCAAATATTACCCGGTGGAAGTGGGGGCCGGGGGGGGGGGGACATTATAAATATTGCGGTGTTTTGTGGTGGTGGAGTGGGTGGGCTCCGAACGGGATCTTGTTCCTCGTGTAAAATCATGGGTCAACACACCCCTGACCAGGCGCGGATCCAGGGGGGGGGGGGGGGTCCAGGGGTCCGCCCCCCCCCCCTGCTCAGGCTTGAAAATTTTTTTATGCGATTATATTGTCGATTTAGACCTGTAATTTTGGAATTTACCTTCCGGAAATACGTCAGAATGAACCAAATTGAATCTAATTTACCAAATTAATCGGTTGAGCGCAATTAGTTAAGCAATTATCAAACCTAGACCACCACCCCACCCAACCCCACCCCCCTGCAAAAAATCCTGGATCCGCGCCTGCTGACGTATGATTACACTTGCGTATATTGTTCCTTCTTACTTTTTGGTCAAAGGAGGGGCCCAATTGGCTAAGCGAATAAAGCTGTGGCACGATAACAGGCCAATTTTGGGACTGATCCCGTCTGACCTAGAAAGTTACTCGAGATGTTTAAGCATGGATTCTCTTTTTGACCTTGTAATTTGTGTAGGAGCGGGAACTGACAAGGAATAGATTCATCTCGCTCATGGGAGGAAAGAGTAGGACGTTAAAGCTGCAATTTCATATTTCTAAATTATATTTTTAAAATATATTAAAATAAAGCCTTAAAATAGATGGTATCTATAAACAGTCCTACCTTGTTAAAGAATAATCCTATAATTCATAATTGCTTGTTGAGAAATTGGCAAAACTATCATTTTCAAATTCAAACGTTTGAAGACAGCTATTGCATGGGGGTAATTGTGTTATTATTTCCTGTGTGAAAGATTTCTAAGAGGGGGAAATAATGCCTATGATCGTATAATAATGAGTTGACAACCTACTAAGCAAAGACATAGAAATGATTATGTTTTGACTTATGAAATATATGAAATTATCGCTTTAAGTCCAATTTCATTTCATTTCAGACATAAAACGGTCACAACGGACCTGTGCCAAAACGGCCAAAAAACAGGTTTGGTCAAAACGGCCTACCAAATTAAGATGGCGTCGACTGCTCGGGAATAAATGCCAGTAGCGTTATTTTACCATTGTTCACCCACCGCTTTTATCTACACGTTTCGTTTGTTTGTTTGCTTGGGTTATTGTCATCTTCTTTATCTCTCTATACATCCGTTAATCTAAAATGGATGTGAAAATAAAAAAACGTTAAAGTTCTTTAACTCATAGATAAATAAATCAATGAAACATTATCACTACAGTTAGTTGATATATTACATAGCCTTCCGTAAAACGTTAGAATTAATAAGCCTAATTTATGCAGGCCTATATAATTCGTTAAACTACAGTAATATATTTGTATTTCTCAAGACGCTATTCAAATCCGTTTTTGTTTTCAGGTTTTACATATTTGGCTTTACCGCTCCTATTTCGGATCATGGTCATTTATTATCAACATTTAGAGTGTTTACCGTAATAGTTTTGACGTTTCGTGGTTAAACCAATGAATAAGACGGATCTAAAAGTCACGTGATTGTGTGAAAATTAGGTCACCAAAAACGTATAAATAGAGCCGATCAACTGCAGTTCTGTCTCTCAGAAATAAACGGTGCACGTGGTTGGACAGCACAACTGATCGTTACTTCACACTCACAGAATGTCTTCTAAACCAGCATATAAAGTCGGTACGTCAGATTTAAATTGCTTGACAGTTGGCATAACATCGAAGTTTAGATCCAGAAATAATACGCAGGGAATCAATGCAGTATAAATTTGATAAAATTGTTTCGATGATGCGTGTCGGACTAACACTAACAATAGTAACAAAGCGGCGTTTTCTATCCTATCTTTTGAAAACTGTTCGATGAGTTTTGACAGTTCGTTTCAAATAATTGGATGTTTGAGATGTGTTCTTGCACTTGTCAACACATGATTCATGACAATTAATTTATTTTACGAAGTATTCAATGTTTTGAGTTTGGACTTTTGGAGCAATCAAAAACTTACAAAAGAATTACGGTAATTAAATGTCAAGATGACCTAAACCTTTGACAGATCCCCACCTCTTCCCCTTCCTTCACTGATGTCTCTCCTTGCAGATATATTATTATGTCGGTGTACTCTCACAAGATTGTAACAGGAGTTCTAAACAGTCACAAGTTTATGCAGATTACCTTGCCGGTTAAAAATGGGGGATACATCTATGAATGCAATTAAGCTAAAATTGAGTGTGTATGAATTATGATCAAGTTAATTTAGACTCTCCCTGTTGTTTAAAGCTGCAATTTCATATTTTTAAGTTATATTTTTAAAATTTATTAAAATAGGGCTTTAACATAGCCTAGATGGTATCTATAAACAGTCCTACCTTGTTAAAGAATAATCCTATTAATCCTATAATTCTCTATTACCATTGCCATTTGAAAAATTGGCAAAAATATCATTTTCAACTTTAAATTCAAACGTTTCGAGATAGCTATTGCATGGGGGCAATAGAAAAACAAGGGGGTAATTGTGTTATTTCCCATTTTAATGAGTTATAAGTGTGGGAAATAATGCCTATTATCGTATAATAGTGAGTTGACAACCTATTGAGCTAAAGACATAGAAATGATTATGTTTTGACTTCTTTTGAAAATATGAAATTATCGCTTTAACGAGATCACAATAGGTGGTGGTAATTTACATATATGTTAGAACTAACTTCTCAGTTGAACTTTGGCTCACTGACCGAGGCTCTGAAGTATACGGTTTTTGATAAAACATACAAATAAGTCAAATGGGCTTGAGGAGGTGATGTCATGTAGCATTGAAAAGATAAATTAACTAAGCTTTCACTCAGTAGAGGCTTTGCACCACAAAATCTGGCCGAGAAAGTTCATCAGGATATTCCGACTTCGTTTCCCTTGTCAGTGGCGCAGGACGGAATACCCGACAAGGTACAGCTGTCTAATCATTCGGATGAGCCAGAAAACCAAGGTCCCTGTATACATCGTGTGCACGTAAAAGATCCCTTTGCAGTTGGAATGCGATATAAGAGTAAGCCATAGTGCCACAGGCTGTGCAAATTTTCCTCGTAGCACACTATATCGTGGTATATGCCTGTCTTCATTAGCCCAGTTGGAGTAGAACAGTAGGATAGGACGTTCAACCCCATTTCATTTCTACTAGGGTTGTCACGATTACAGAATTCTTGAATCGGTTAATCGGCCAGCCAAAAATCGTATCGGTGCCGATTAATCGAATGCCGTATAAATTCCATAATGTCAATCAATGTACGGCGTTCCGAGGTTTTTTTTCATGTGATTGTTTGTTGATAAGTAAATTATAAAATGATGTATCAACAACGAATAGCTGATTGTATATTATTAATAATTGCAGTACATTTATTTCAGTTTATACTAAAGATATGTCGGAATAAATCGTTTAAATTGACAATAAACAGCATTTACGTTAAGTCATCAGTTTTGATATTCAGTTACGAGGTTGACCTAAGTAAGACATTCCCGTGTTCTGACTTACCCCTGCGGCTTTAACTGCTAATTAAAAGTCCAATACTGGCTTTAGATTACTATTCACCTGTACAACAATTCCCTTACATGATATTTAAACATATATAGCGATAATCATATTGACGAAAAACAACGAGAGAACCCGCTAAAGACGGTACAAATAGAAAAAAAAAAACCACGTGACATTTAAAAAGACGGAAACATATGACGAGGGGGGCGAATAGAAGATCCTCCTAATTAGCAATGTTAGGAACTCGTTTATTAGTTGTCTCGTATGCAGTAACGGCACATTCTGATTGTGAATTTAATAATAAATTACAACTGGATTTAAAATTAATTTATACTGGAGAAATTTCTGAGGAAATCGTTCGATTATATAGTTAGAGAATCGTTTTCTTCTTTATAAAACGGAATTTCAATAAAATTACATTGCTAGTTTATCACTCGTAAAAAGGCACAGCCAACTTCCCCGTCTCGTGCAGCATGCTTTCAATCCATGCCTAAGATATTATAATGTCTGTTATTGTCCGTTGTTGACAACTATTTCCCGCCAATATCAACTATTTTACAAATTTCGTAGTAAGCCATACCTAATATGGTAGGCGAAGAATCCCATGCTATATTGACATCGTGCCACTGTATTAATTTGCGTCAAGACGTAGTTTTCGTATGGGTTTTAATACGCAGCATTGTGTTTAGCAGAGAGTAAAAGTCAAAATTTATATGTATTTGTATAAATATAAATTGGATGAAACGACTACCGATTTTTCAAAGTGTGAATCGGTTTGAGCTAGAAACCGAATCGACTACGACTAAACCGATTAATCGTGACAACCCTAATTTCTACATAGTCTGTGCAAATTCCACTCAAGCTTTGGAGCAGTATGAGAAAATATTTAGTGTTCGTTGAGTGATATCTGATAACCAATCTTGTTTTAGCTAAAGTTAAGCTGTTGAAACCAGTCTTCCTATCAGTTGTATGATGCAATGTACTATATATAATCAGTTCACATGATAATGATTGGTAATTTGTTTACTTTTCCCACAAAATCTCTACCTATTCGACTTCTGGCTAGTTCTAGATCAGTGTCAAGGCCTTAAAAACTTATCTTAAAGTTTGATTGAAATTAATCAATAAGGGTTTCAGTACAAAACTGGAGCAAGCATGCCGAGGAGAATGTGGCCCCTGGATCTTTCGCTTGATTTGTTGTATTCGTAATGTTATCTTAATGTAGGTTTATTATGGTTTGTTATGTCTGTGTGCAGTCCTCCTGTCCATACTAATAGATCAGGGTCTCGACCCAGGAGCAAAGTTAAATTGTTGGAAGTCATGACTCATGAGGTATGAGGGTTTGAACCCCATGTAGGATGTGGCTTGTTCAAATCTTATGAAGGTAGGGGTGTAGAAACTTAGTACAGTTGGGAATGTAGAGAGTAAATGGAAACGACACTGTGCTTGCAAAATTCTTCTCTCTCATATTGGACATGCAACCATAGTGAAAATAACCATATGTTAGTCTCAAAATAACCATATGTTAGTCTCGAAATGATATAAATGACCGATTCAGTGGGTCAAATCAGTCTGTTATTGTGTCGAGTGGCATGGTTTCGATTTTCGGCTTGCACGTGACGAGGAGTAGGGTTGTACGTCCAATCTTTAGGGTTTTCTCCAGTTCCTATTGTATCCTACATTTTAAAATTTGAATTTTTTAAATTTGTTTTTTCAGCTGATATCAGTTTGGCCGAATGGGGTCGTAAAGCCATTGAGATTGCTGAAAATGAAATGCCTGGTTTGATGAGCATGCGAAGGACATACGGACCAAAGAAACCTCTTAAAGGGGCCCGAATTGCTGGCTGTCTTCACATGACTGTACAAACTGCAGTTTTGATTGAAACACTCACAGAATTGGGAGCAGAGGTAATTTGTCATTATATTAAGAATAAATGTAAAATCAAACCACCCCTTGCTGGTTATGTTAGTCTTAATTACATTAAAAAGTCTGAAATAAATCTGCTAGAAAATTTACCCATGAGTCAATTTAAGATGAAAATTTTGACCTCCTTTAGGGTCCACAACCCCGATACATAACTCGCTAGACAATCAGATGGCTAAAAGGGTTGATGGAGTATTAGCCTAGATTGTCAAGTATGCTATATCCAACTCCCGTAAAGTTGCTGTGAATACAGTAATTTTAAGTCACACTTATCTAAATCTTGGGGGTGGTGGATAAGGCGCTGGTTCGCTAGCCTGGAGGTCGGGTGTTCGATCCCTGCATTGGCCGAGAAAGTTTATTTCGATTTTCCGGCGTGATTTCCCCTTGTCAGTGATGCAGAAGGAGGGCCTGACATGGACAGCTGCCTAGTTGTTTGGATGGGACAAAAAAAATGAGGTCCCATGTACACATTGGATTGCACGTAAAAGATCCCTTGGCATTTGGAATTCGATATAAGAGTAGGCCGTAGCGCCGCTGCCCGGGCAAAATTTCCCTCATAGCACACTGTATGGCGTATGCCCGTCTTCCATTAGCCCAGGTTAGGAGAAGGATGTTAAACCCTATTTCAATTCATCTAAATCTTACTTTATGCATCTTTTACTCCATAAAGCTGGAAATAAAATGAAAAGATACTTAATGACTTTCTGCACCAACAGGGCTGAAGACAAGTAAATTAAGATATTATGTTTTTTATTATTTTAGGTTCAATGGTCCAGTTGTAATATCTTTTCCACACAAGATAATGCTGCATCTGCTATCGCGAAAACTGGTGTTCCTGTTTATGCCTGGAAGGGCGAGACTGATGAGGAGTATATCTGGTGCATTGAACAGGTATGAAGTTAAAGTATTAAAAAGAAATAGTTTGTCCTTGTTAATGTATTAAGTCAATGGCTACCGAGTTATAGCCCTTAATTCTGTTCAGACGACAAAAATGCATAATGAATTTCAATGATGTACAATAAATTTTACCAGCGCAGTGCAATGGCCCTTGATCTCCTAGAGACGAGGAATCTCTAAATATTTTCATCCAGAAGAACTAGAAGCCTATCAAAAGTTAAATTTTTCTTATGACTATTAGGATTACTACTGCCCTCAATCCGTTATTAGCCTTGTAAATGCTGCAAAAAATTAATATTAATGTCACAACCATTGTGGAGGACTTGGTTGATGGGTGTGTATGTTATAATGCCTTGCAATGGAGCGTCAAAATTACCTATTAGCCTGCCTTACACTCTATCTTTAGTATGTGGACTGAAATTTTATATTTATTTATTGGTTTGGAATATTAGTCTGGAATATTTGAACCTCTTTAATACCCTGTTTATAATTATCTTTCAGACAATCTATTTCCCCGATGGTCAGCCATTAAACATGATTTTAGATGATGGAGGAGATTTGACCAATTTGGTTCATGCTAAATATGCTGATCTCTTGCCTGGTAATTATATAATTCACTTATCCACAGAAGTCAAATTTTTCACTCTGCTGCACAAAGTGCATATTATTTGGGTAATGTGAAGTCGAATTTTGAACTAAAACATATCGTAATGGAATAAGATAAATTAATGAACGAACTGAAATTTATATAAAAGAAATTAAAATTTTTGTGAAGCAGGCTAAATTCTCTAGATGCGTACTATTGTCTGCAAACGCAAATGGCATGCAGTGTGCTATAAGAGAAATTTTGCCCGAGGGGCGGTACAGCCTTATCGTATATAAATTTCAACTGCAGATCAGTTTTCATGCCATCCAAATTACTAGACAGCATCTTACTCACTTGGCCACCATGATTTCTGGAAATTACAACTTGACTATTGACTATTGAAGTAAAATCATCACATTTGGACCCGAGTGAACTTTATTCCGTTTTACTTAAGGTGTTAAGGGTTTAGCTGTTGTTTTATTTTAGGTATTAAGGGTTTATCTGAAGAAACTACAACCGGTGTACATAATTTATATAAAATGATGAAAGAGGGGAAACTAAAAGTACCAGCATTTAATGTCAATGACTCTGTTACAAAGGTAGGTTGAATGGTTCTTATTTTTTAAACACCTGGCCCTGAGTTCACAAAGCATTTTCAGATTAAAGTAAAGAATTTATTCAAATTTCAATGACTGTTTATGAGCTATCTTTGAAGCAGAAACTCAAAAATTTGCACACAGTTTCTTTTTGATGTATTTGAAATTTGATATATACAACAAGTTTTATAAAGGGCTCCATTTTGATTAAAATAAGGCGAACAATTTTGATTAAATTCTTGAATGCTTTGAACTTGGGGCCTGAACCGCCATACTTTATGGAAAGAAGGAAAGAATTGCTAAATAATGTCTCCTATTAGCATTTCAAATCAGCTTCCACTGATGGTGATCATAGACGTACAGGTTGATTTTTACTTTTGTGGGCGGTAAAGGCTATTGTTTATGCTCGAAAAAATGAACCTACATAACTCTACCAGAGAGTGCTGCATCAATCAGTGTTTGCATTGACTGCCTCAGTCCATTCCATTTGATTCAAACACAGGTCCTATTTCTTCAGGGGGGGTGGGTAGCTGCATTGTTATAAGGTTTGTCATTGAGTCAACTGCCGTGGTTTCGGATTCCCGGTTGTATGTGGCAAGGAGTAGTGTCGCGTGTCCAACCTTGTGCGTGTACCCAGGTCCTCTGGTTTCCTCCCACTGCTAAAGATACCCACTACACACAAGTGAATTATTGAAAAAAATTCAACCATGTTAGTTCTGAAATGACCTAATTTCTCTCTTCCCAACCGGACTGTTTTACCTGAACTTAAAGTCCATAATTTGCCGTTAGGTTGAAATATTTTGTGCAATGTTTTTCAGAGTAAATTTGATAATTTGTATGGTTGTCGTGAATCTCTGGTTGATGGTATCAAGAGGGCTACTGACGTTATGTTAGCGGGTAAAGTTGCCGTCGTCGCTGGTTACGGAGATGTTGGTAAAGGATGTGCACAAGCCCTGCGAGCTTTCGGTGCCAGAGTTCTCGTTACTGAAATAGATCCCATCAACGCATTACAGGCAGCTATGGAAGGTAAACGATTGCGTGATTTTAAATTCAGAGTTCTTCGACTTATGGATATTTCCCTCATAAAGTGTGGCAGTACTATACACTGGAAAACACCATGTTATACTGAATACCGAAAAACACTGGTAAAACACACTAAATATAGGAAAACATCCTAAGTGGGTAAGCCTGGAGTTTAAAGTTGGGGTTAGGGTTTTCGAGCAGACCAGGTCATCTGTGTGTGGGGGGGGGGTAGGTTTACAGAGGCAAGTTACCTGTTTGGGGTGTTTTTCGGTATTCAGTATAACATGGTGTTTTCCGGTATGTAGTATAGCCCCATAAATTGTGTGCATTGGATTTTATGTCTGTCATTGAAGACTCTCAGTGAGTAAGACATTTGGACTAGTCATGTTATCGGCTGTGACAAGTCAGAATCGTCTTCAAATTTCTTGTAGTCGCAGACACGTTGTCGAGAATTCGAACCCTCACTGGTTGCCAGTCAGGAATTACTTATTGCTTTAAGTATAAATGATATTGCCCATGCTAGATTTATGATTTATGGTTAATCATTTCAGATTTCTCATTCCTTTTCTATTCTCAAATGATTTATTTTGAAATGACAAATATTAATAATTGTCTGTTTGATAGGTTATGAAGTCACCACAATAGACGAAGCTGTGAAAGAGGCTCGTATTTTCGTCACAGCAACTGGTTGTGCCAGCATTCTTTTACCTAAACATTTTGAACAGATGTTGGAGGATACGATCGTCTGCAATATCGGTCATTTTGATTGTGAGATCGACGTCAAATGGCTGAATGAAAATTGTACGAAAAAAGAACAAGTAAAACCACAGGTAAGATCCTATCCTCCACCACTTCCTCTCCAATAAATCCTAGCTAATTTAGTTATCAACATTCATGGTTAAACCCCCATTCATCTTCAAAAAAATGCTTGATCTCTAACTCAGTACATCTTATCAAGGCCTCACTTAATACCCTGCATATTTCGGCACCAATTTTAATTGGTTACTGGCCCATATTGTATCACAACCTCTGCACCCTGCTGTTCTCAGATGTGCAATAAAGGGAGGTAATGTAGCTATAAGTTTGGCAATTGTAAAGTAGTGTAGCAATGTCCAGATCATGACCCACATGGGGCTTAGTTGTTGCGATTGGGATAAACAAAGTTTCACCTTTTTTTGGTATTTTGATCTATAATTGGGGGCTGGGTACACGAATGGTGAATATCATATTTGATAGTACTGACTTTAAATTAATAATTTAACAAATGAGTTAAAATTATATTTGGAAGTTTTTTAACCAGTTCTATCATGTACAGTATGTAACAATGACTTGACACCAATATTGTCCTTTAATAACTTAACAAATGGGATGTAATTAATTCAACAAATGAAACTTAATAAATTTTTTATTTACAGGTTGACCGATATACATTAAAAAGTGGCCGACATATTATTTTGTTAGCTGAAGGTCGATTGGTTAATCTAGGTTGTGCTCACGGTCATCCAAGTTTCGTGATGAGTAACTCCTTCTCTAATCAAGTTTTAGCTCAGATCGAATTATGGACGAAGGCCGGACAATACGAAGTTGGTGTTCATCTTCTACCTAAACTTGTGAGTATACCTTTATCTTCAGCTTATGGGTGGTCGGGCATTGGATGGTTTGCATAATAAGGTCTGTCATTGAGTTGGATGTCATGGTTTCAAATCCCAAGTTGTACGCGACAAGGAGAAGGGTTGACTGTGTGTCCTCCTACTTCTAAAGATCCCTATGTGCAAGTGAATTGTTGGAATAAAATTGAACCATATGTTAGTCCCAAAATGATCTCGTTTGTGGCAAGTGGACGTTAAACCACATCTCTCTCTTCTGGATGAATAGGCTGGTATAACAGAATTTGAGCACTGCTGATTTAAATTTGTCTATGCAATGAGATATTTATCGTGAGATGAAAATCTGACTTCATACATTTTCCTCTCCCATCTCAGGGGTGGGTGTATACAATGGCATGCACGTTGAAGATTCCCTGGTAGCTAGAACTCAAAATAAGAGTAGGCCACAGCACGACTGTTAAGGAAAATTTCCCCCCATAGCCCACTGTATGTATGCCCATCTTCATCATCCCAGTTGAAGCAGAATAGTAGGACGTTAAACCCCATTTTATTATCCCATTTGGAGCAGAATAGTAAGACGCTAAACTTCATTTTATTATGCCAGTCAGAGCAGAACAATAGGACGTTACATTTATTACCCGATTTCAAAAAAACGTTTGATTATATCACCGTTACAATGTAATGAATGTTTATTTCGTGAAAATTGGACCAAAACTGACAGTCAAAATGGCTGCCACTTGTACACGAATACTATAAAAATATGGTATATCAAGGTTGTGGACCCTGCAGAGGTCACAATTTTAATCTGATGTTGATGAAACTTGAAATGCATGTTTATAACCCAAAGATCTTGGTTCCTTTTGATATTCAACGGATAATATCGGATTGTAACTTCCTGAATTATAGCCCCTAATTATACGCAAAATTGACTTTTTTAGCTTGTGGTTCCTCTAGAGGTCTCAATTATTATCCAATTTTAGAAATAATATTAAATATTTCGTATACTAAACGTTAGCATGGGGCCAAACAAATTCTAATGATTTTCTGATAATTACTTAATATGCGACAACTCTTGTTGACTGCCCGGACGATTTAGCTGCTCTTTGGGCGTATGTTTCGTTGCCTGGCAACCTATTTTATTTCTCTTTTGTCAAGTTTTAAAAAAGCTATCCCAATATTTTTGATAAATGTCTGAAATATTAATCCATCTTTCTTTTTTAGCTCGATGAAGAAGTTGCTTTCCAACATTTGGAACATCTGGGTGTGAAACTAACAAAACTATCCGCAGATCAAGCAACATATCTTGGAATTCCACAGAACGGACCCTACAAACCAGACTTCTACAGATATTAATAACCCAGAACATACTCATTTCATTCGGAAACATTTTATAAAATCCATTTTAAAAAATCACCCTGAATCAGTTGTGTTGCCCCAACCATCGTCTATTTGTAGAGAAATAAACATGTCTGGTTTCACTAAACAGAAGGTGTAAAAATACTGACTCCAAAGAATTTTTTTTGATAAAGCCATTAGTAGCAACATCCTTTATTTTGTATCCTTCAAGCTTAGAAATCTATTTAGGGAATGCATTGATACTGGATAATAGTTTAAATCGACTGATAAGTAACTTCATTTTTTCCTCAAAATTCTTCTGGCTCGTATACAAGAAATTCGACAAATAATTTTCTTCTGGTCATCAATAACATACATGTACTCAATTTCACATTTTTCTTTCTCTCAAATCCAAAGGAGGCAATATTGGAGTTGTCTCCCTTGGATCAAGTTACAGTACATCAAGTTGTTAATGAATTGTTTTGTTATAATTGTACTATATAATATTGGAGTGTAGATTGTATATCATTGTTTGTTGTACAGATGTAATAAATTTTTACATTATGTAGATATCTTAACTTTTTGCGAGAATTTCTTTCGTCTAGAAATTTTTAAATCTCCATGTTGGAGTGTTGAAGTTGGAATTTGCAAGCGCCAGAGATGCGTGAAGGCATAATGGGGGATCTTGGTTGTGGGCAGGGTCTTTTGGCCCAAACCCCTTTAATTGAGCCTGCAAAGGGAATTCCTGCAATCATGTCTATTTAAACATGACATGCCAGAATATTCAAGGTGTCCCCGGATGTTTGTAAACAATACACCACATATTTACATCCTCTGCTTGTACCTGACAAGGACTGCTGTTTTGTTCGGATGGGACAAAAACTGAGGTTCTTTGTACACATTGGTGTGCACGTAAAAGATCCCTTGACAGTTGTAATTCGATATAAGAGTAGGCCGTAGTGTTGCTGTCCGAGCAAAATTTCCCTCATAACAAACTACATAGCCGCTAACTATGCCAGACTTCTTTAGTCCAGTTCGGAGTAGGACAATAGCCCATTTCATTTCCATGGTGGCCAGTTCATTGTTTTACCAATCAGCATGAAAATTGAATTTTTGTAAATTGGTCGAAAGTATAGTGATAGATGATACCATGGTTACCGGTTCATTGTTTTACAAATCGCTGGATTAAAGATCAATCGGCTAATGACGATAAAAACAGTCCATTAAGATCCCTGGTTCACAGGTCCTGCGATATAAGGAGATATTTGGGAATTGCAAAGTAGTGTAGCAACATATTTACATTCCCAAACAGAGGATTGTTAAGGATGTATAAGACTAAAGTGGTGTTAGAAAGTATTATACACAGGGGCGCTGGTACCACAAAATAGGGGAGGGGTCTCTCTTTCTCTGTTAAACCTTCAGGTAAATCTAGCACCGAGAGTGTAGTGTTGTAATGGTCCATTGTTTTGTCTGCAACACTTGCAAACTAATACGTACATTTTGATCCACAAAGGTAAAATCTACCTAATATATATATATACGCTGCTGCCCCGGCAAAATTTCCCTCATAGCACACTGCATCGCGTATGCCCGCCTTCCATTAGCCCAGAATAGGTGCCGAAGAGTAGGACGTTAAACCCCATTTCATTTCATTTTTGCATCAACCGACGAAGACGTACACACGCCATGCAGTTAGTTCCTTTCGGTGATCGGACTAAAGGAGCTGGTCATGCAACATGCTATATGGAAATTTTACCCCGAGTGAACCTCTGATTTTAGTCTCATCAGAAAGACTTTCCAAAACATTTATATCATTTAGAGCTTCAGGGTTGGGATGATCTTTCCAATCACACTTAAAGTAGCTAAGTCTCTAACTCAATATCATCCAAAATCTTCAATATTGAAAACACGAATTATTTGTCAATTTAAATCAACATTGATGCTGTGATCTTACCGGGAAAAGTTGGACTTCTGATATCCAATATTTAAAACAAAATCAACATTTTATCATAGGTACACGAATCTTGTACCATAATGAGCTTCAGCCCCAGTTACAACAGGCGGTTCGAAGGACGAGGCTACACACATTGCACCAAAGCACACGGCGTATGTAGACTGAAATTTGCATTCAATTGAGACTGTTGGCTTATTTCGCCGAACACAATTGATTTGAAATTAGAGTCGAAAAGGGAAACCATTGAATGTAAATCAGTTTATATACATTCATATTACAGTATTATATGTGTTGCGACCTATTTGTGTCAATTTCTAGGACCCAAATGTTGGCGATTTAGCTCCTTTAAATCACTAGACAGACTTCTGAGCTTGAAAAGAGATGTTTTTTTAAATTGTAACTAAAATATGACCCTTTATAAAACGTTTGGTGTTTTAATGTACATGTACAATATACATCAATAAAAACTATATGCAAAAGTTTTGTGTTTCTGGATCAAAGATATTTCTTATAAACAGTGATTGAAAGTTGAGTAAATTCTCAATTTAAGCCTGTGAATCCTTTGTGAATTTGGGGCCAGGAGTCTCAATCGAATGACAATCTCAAGCGTCTGGGTTTGTCTAGCCTCGTTCTTCGAGTCCCTTGTTACAAATAGCGATTGGTGTACCAATGGTAAAATGTTTATTTAATCTTAAAAACTAGTCACCAGTATAGCGCATTTTTTCTCAGTAAGATCACAAAATTAATATTGATTTAAATTGTCAAATCATACGCGTTTTCAATGTCGAAGACTTTGGATGATATAGAGTTAGCGACTTAGCTACTTTAAATAATTGTTTGTTGGGGTTTTTTCAAAAAGATTTTCAAAGTTTGGGTGTTGTTTAAAGTCACAATAAGAGATGATGAATGATATTGTTTGTTGTTATCAATAATATTTTTCATACCGTACCAATTTATCATATCTGCTTAAATTTTTATCTCTATAACATATTTATGTAAACCTGTCCTGTCCTGTTGTAATGACATAACCCAGGCGCGGATCCAGGGGGGGGGGGACCCCACCCCCCACCCCCCCACTCAGGCATGAAAAAATTTTATTCGATTTTATTGGCGATTTTTAGACCTGTAATTTTGGAATTTACCTTCCGGAAATACGTCAGAATGCACCAATTTGAATCTAATTTACCAAATTTGTAATTGGTTGGGCGCCTTTGCCGCTGACGCCCACCGCAATTATCAAACCTAGACACCCCCCCCCCCCCCCTTGCAAAAAATCCTGGATCCGCGCCTGCATAACCCTGTCTTCGTCTTGTACAGTCGGGCAGAGCAGTAGGATGTTAAACGCCATTTCATTCAATGAGGGGGGTTGGGTGGCCGAATGGTTAGCGTGCGTGCGCTGTATCATACGGCCTGCCATTGAGTCAACCGGCGTGGTTTCGAATCCCCGGTTGTTCGTGGCAAGGAGTAGGGTCGCCTATCCAGCCTCGTGGGTTTTCTCCAGGTTCTCCGGTTTCCTCCCACTGCTAAAGACCCATACGCGCAAGCGAATTATTGAAATAAAATTTGTAACAACCAAAACCATATGTTAGTCCCTAAATGACCTAATTTGTGTCGAGTGGACGTTAAACCCCATCTCTCTCTCTCTTCTCTCTCTCTCATTTCAATGACATGGCCTTATCTGCTATATTAGAGGACCGAATTGCGTCCTTTAGGTATGATTGGGGAATATGGCTGAAAGTAATTCAGAAATAAGTATTTTGACAAAACATAAGTTTGAAACAAAACAAAATATCAAAAAATATTAAAGGTGCAACAAGCAAATTCGTTCACATACATGTATGTCATAAATAAAAAAATAGGTACACGGTTTTTTTTTGGGTTTTTTTTATGTGAAATGATAAGAAAGGGTGAGAGCCGGTGATTCTGACTAATCTCCGTCAATTTCCAGCTCAGGTCACAATTCTACAGGTCACAATTCTATCGAATACAATTACTAATTATTACTGAGAGACGTTTCAACCACGGGCACTTGAAGGGATTAAAATAAAACTTCCCTCCAAGTGCCTGTGGTTTCAACTTCCGGTTGGCTTCTCTGGTCATTTTCAAGCCTAGTCGAAACGTTGCTCAGTTATAAGCAGTAATTGTATTCCAAAGAATGGTGACCTGGGCCCTGTTTCACGAAATTTTAACTTAAGATAAAATCCAAATTTTAGTAGATATATATACTTCAATTTTGATTGGCTAAGCACTAAAATCAATCTCATATTATCCAATCAAATTACTAAAATTGGGATCTTATCTTAGTTAAAATTTCGGGAAATAGGCCCCTGTGTATACTCCAGTTCAACTACCAAATGCCATTGAAACAAATTCCAGCCCACAGGTTGTACACACACACACACAAAAAAAAAAGAAATTAGTGAAACCCGTCCAATTCTATTAAATGAGAACAAGATAAATACTTCTCAAATTGTGCGAAATATATTTAGTAGATTCGACTAAAATCGTCGATTTAGGAAATAAAATGTCGGTCAACTAGCTTAGTGTTTGATTCTAGCTGCAAGCTGTCAAGGTTTCTTTCGAGTGTGTTTACCAACGTGTACACACGAATGTTCCTTGACTACCCCCCCCCCCCCCTTGCCCTTTGCATGGAATACAGGACATTAGTTTTATGGGACTTAAGTTTTTTGTCCCATCCGAAAGACTAGAGAGCTGTCTTTGTTAGACCCTCCCAACATTCCTGCTCATTTAGGTGCACACATGTGTAGGGTCGCAGTCGAAGTCGTGTGGATCACAACCAGGCGCGGATCCGGGGGGAGGGGGGCAGGGGCCGTGACCCCCCTCCCCTCGGCCCCAGTGACATAGTTAATTTTGCTTTGCGGACAACGGCAATACGGCCTACACGTCTATCGCATTCCAACTGCCAAAGGTCCTATAATATACCTGCACGCTCATACGGGGCATAACTTTCTCGTCCCATCCAAGCGATTGAACGTTGTTCTTGGTCAGTGCATGACATTATTAGTGTTTAACTAGTATCATAGGAAATGTGTCCGAAATAGTAATAGTTTTAACACCTGGAATCAAGTGCTAATTACTGGGTGTCATAAACCTAGGACAGATGACGCGGGCTCTTTACACCTTCAATAAACGACATTGCAACAGTTACGCGGGACGGAAAACGGACAATGTTCTAATTATGGAAACGAGCGCGGGAAGAGCTATCAGCCGAGGACAGAATTGATCAGTGATTAGGAGCGCCGATCTACTCGTCAATCGCTTAATCATACCCAGTTAATGGACAAAACGCCGTTACCTTTGTCGTAAAAATCAGTCAACCGTATCTGATGGGCCATGATAAATGGCGGGAAATTGTCTTAAAGGCGTCGTATTTTACATTCGGAAAATACTATATTTAAAGATACGCGGCTTTCTCTTGTATTTGATGTCAATACAGACCTAAATTTCACACCTGATCCAACCTATTAGGATGTTTACCCCCCCCCCCAACCCCAACAATATAATGTAAGCGGACATCGTGCAATGGTAGACAGTTCCTAATGGAACCATAATACATAACATAATAAGTCTATTGTCTGCGATATCACCCAGTAAGCGGACGTTAAGATGAATGCTGCCCATTGTTGGTGCTAAATTAAAAATTGTAATCATTTCTTTTTTTTAAATCTGAAAGAAACATTTAATCCATCGTATCTGGTTGTGATATTTTCAGTAATTTCAACTTTAATCGCCTTATCAAAAAATCCTTTCTCTTTTTAAAATTATGTGAAAACGGTTCTTTTAAAAAAAATAAAATCGGGTCACAACATTATTGGCTCATTCAACTTTTATTGATAGCTGAGTGAAAGAGACACGCGAATACGTAATAACTCTTCAAGAGTCGGCACGTTTTTCTTTCTTCAATTCGCATAATTGCACTGCGCGCACCTGTCCGAACGAGCGAACAAGCAGGTGCTCTGCTTGTTAAGAATATTATTCAATCGACGTCATGAAATGATTTCAGTAAACAATTTGTCAGTTTCTTGAGAGATCTGATTCGTATTTACGCATGAGTGACAATTTTATTTTATGATAAAAACTGCCAAAAAGGAATAAAAGTGTTTTTTTTTTTTTCTTTATTAGCCTACCTTTGTCGACATTCTACAACTGAGAGTGTCGTTCCGGTCCAGTTACTCCGAGAATTATGGGAACGTGCCCTAACAGATGTTCCATCATGGCGGAATCTAGAGATAGCAATAACCAGGGAATTCCGTCAATTTAACCTTTAAAATCTGGATTAAGACGGTTTGATTTTAAAGTTAGTTGTTGCCGAATCAAGCTGGAATATCAGCGTCTCATTGGATTGTCTTTTGTTTGTGAAGCCACGGCTTTAGATGCGATTTTAGAAGGCTTTCGCCAGACGAAGCGAGGTGAATCGGGAACAATGGATGTTGTTAAAATCCCTCAACAGTGACTCAGTTATGGATTGAAGGGATTCCCCCGTGTTTTATGTTTCTTAATTGACGAATTTGGATTATATTTTTGTATGCCTGCATTCCTGAATATTTAACGGTCATGTAGATGTATGAATTCTAAAACCTAAGTTACCAGAGTGGTGTTAATTTAGCAATTAAAGTTTTAGAACTGTCGATCAAATTGAAACGATGCCGAGTCGAATTGTTTGTTTTGTGTGCGGTAATATCGGGGCCGACTTACATCTGAACATCAAGCAGAAAGACAAAGGTCCGTATTTTCCGTTTTTGGAACAACATGAGCCGCCCAAAGGATGCCGTTTACCAGGCGGAGACGGTGTTGTAGATAGCTGCACCGTTTGTTTTGCTTTTTTGCGTCAACAATGGGAAGCCTACGAAAGGAACAAAACTCCCGCCATCAAAAGATTGTATTGGCTCAAAAGATCTGACAATGGTCACTTCACAGGAGCAGAGATGAAATTTCAAGGAGAATATATGGCTCAAGTTATGGGACTGCAATATCAGTCGAACGATGGGTACGAACCAGTGAGCCCCGACGAGGCAGGTTACTCGCGGGATTCTAATTACTCAAGACCCCCACCCCAAACCCCAAGACCGAAGCTCCCACCGCCGGTGGCTAACAACACGGATGGGGCACTTGATTTATCTGTACCAACCAAACCCCCGGAGTCGTCACGACAACAAGGATTAAAAGCTCCGTCTGGAAGTAAAGAATGTTTCGTGTGCTTCACCTGTGCTTACGAAAAACCCTTGTCGCACTGTAAAATTGTATCGGCAATAAGACATGCGGCAAATGAGCCCTTTTTTCCATTTTTGGAAACATTGGCTCCTCCAAGAGGTTCGACGCCAATTAACACCCAAGGGGTAACCCGAGTGTGCAATGAGTGTTTTGAATTGCTTGTTAGTCAGTGGCTATCGTACGAACGTGCTGGAACACCAACTAGTGCCCGACTGTTCAAGGTCAAGGACAATTATATTGGATTGTCAACGTCCCTGTCAGCTGAAGTACCGAAAAAAGAAAAGATTAGCGCGTCAGAAATCTGCTATTTATGTGGCCAACCATGGCCAAGTGCAAGTGTGAAACCCTTGTTTATATCTGGTGGTAAAAATCAAATGTTTTTTCCGTTCATTCGTGAATTAAGACGGCCGCAGGGAGCCAGACCTCTGAATCCAGATGGGTCCGTTCTGTGTTGTAATAATTGTCATAACAACCTGCAGACACAGTGGCACCATTATGAACTTGAACGAGTCCAGCCTTTGGAGCGAAGATATTCCTTGTTGCCCATTAACGGAAGGGACGCAATTCACGTGCCCCCAAATCGCGAGAAACCCTTAATAGAGGATGGAGAGTCGAGCAATTCTAAAAGCTCTTTGAAAAGCTCTGATATCACACAGCCATTGAACATTCATATCAGCAAAAGTCCGCAGCAGTCTCTGACAGGTGGAAACCATGGATTGTTGGCCATAGTACCGCAAGCTCCAACAACGATTACCGGTATCGAAAACACCAACAGCAATTCCATGCCTTACTCCCCGTCACCTAGTAAATTGGATCGGCAACGACAGTCATTGACCGATGGTAAAGCTCAACCGCAGAACATGATGACGATACCGCACCCACTACAGCAAGCTAGCTCTTTACCTAAAAAGGTGTGTTTCATTTGCGGAGAGAAGTCGCTTATTACAAAAGTACATATTTTATGTTCGTACCCAACCCGACATGAAGCTAAGGCCCACAATAGCATCGTTTTACCCTTTTTCCCATTTTTAGCCAATCGTGACCCTGCACATAATTCTGATCCCATGACGGATGACGGCACTGTTATTTCCTGTACTTATTGTTTTCATAGCCTGCTGATGCAATGGAAAGAATACGAAGAATCAAAAAACCCGGCCGATCAGAATAGATGGCTGAGGAAATATTCTGTCTCCGATTTTGTTTGTTACGTCTGCGGGAAAACTGTGACGAGATATAAAATTAGACATTTAGAAGTTCAGAAGTTCCCGTTCTTGAAAGATCACAAGGTTCCACAATTTAGCCTGGTACTGGATAATAGAGAAGGCGTAGCGAGCTGTGATACTTGTACGTACAGTTTGATGCACCAGAACGCGGAGTACGAGAGGATGGGAGTACCGGTAGAATTACGTAAATACAACTGGTCTACAAATATTGATGATATATCAAATGATGGCTGTGGTCAGGTAAATATATTCTTTCAAAACATTAAAGGCGACCAGTTTATACACATGTACATGTAGGCCTACATTGTAGTGTGGATAAAGTCATACCCTGGGCTATTGGTCGGTCTGTCAACAGTTGGCTCGTTATTGTAATGTACAATGTACATTACAGTGGTGTAGCCCTTGATTACATGTTTTTACTGTACATGTATGATTAAGTTAAGAAAATTATATGAAAATTGACAGCACTTGATTTAAAAGATGTACATGTAATCACACGGTTTGCTCAGTACATGTACAAATGTAGGTCATGGAGTCTCCTTGCGAAATTTTTAGTTTGTCATGTACACATCTACTGTTAGGCTACATGTAGATCCATTTTTGGACTAGGTGTTTTTCTTTTAGAGTCCTAATTAAATTACGATGTACCTTGTCATGTAGATGTACATACAATACATGTACATGCATGTACTGTTTATATTGAACCATTAGAGATTTAGTTTTCATGATACATGTATTGTAGTTTACTAGGGACTCAATACAGCTCAAATAACCATCAGCAGTGTCTCTATATTTTTCACCATTGTTACATAATGTATCACACAATTGTGTTTTCCTGGTACATGTACCCTTCAAGTTTAATGTTGATTTAGTTAGAATTTTACTTTGACGCAACTGATGTAAAAAAAACCCCACCAAACAAATTTTTAAACATTAAAAGATTCAGTTTTATTTTAAAGTTTACATGTACATGTTTATTGGTTTTACTTCGTCTAGATGTTGCGGGGTTGAATTCCGGCAAATGGAATTATTCCAGCCCTGTTGCCATTTTGTCTTGATATTTGGATCAAAAGGACAATCCGAGATTCCATGTACAAAATTGGTATTATTAATAATTAACTAATACAATCATGTACCCTTTTAAACTTAAACAAGCACTGTGTAAAACTCATACATTGTAGCTATTCTTTAGGCCCGAAATGTTAAATAAAATATTAATTATACATTAATTAACTTATCAAGAACACAGTTGAATATACATTAATTAACTTATCAAGAACACAGTTGAATAGTCTAGATTTTCAACAGAATTATTTTCTAGTTGAAAGTCATGACGCCTCTTTAATGAGTGACATGACAACTATGAATATTGTGTTCGTATTATTACCTCATACGTGTCAGTCATTTATTTTACAAAGTTTTTAAAACAATTTATTTATGAGGTTATGAAATGAATAATGACCATATTTGTTTAAATTTCAACCGCTTGAATCTTGATTGAGGAAACAGTTTTTTTTATGCAAGCACCTACAAAATGTACATAGAAAAACATACTAGGCCTTCACAGGTACAGGTACAATGTATACATATACATGTAGGCCTTCACAGTATACATACAATGTAGGCCTATACATATACAATGTAGTACATGTATATTCAAGTCAAGTGTTTATCAAGGGCAAGCACCAACAAATTTACATAGTCATAGACATACATACATGTAGATAGGTCTACACCATATGCATAGGCTTACACAGTATACATTGCACAAGTACATTTGCATTACACGTACATGTACCGGTAGATGTAGGCGTACACAACAGACAAGTACATGTACATGTATACCCGGTACCATACATCAGATTTACATTCTGACATCTCGTCTCGTAGACAGAGGTAGAAATACTTACACAAATTTAACACTACCAGATGGTTTTAACAGAAAACAGTGATTTCCTATCCCACTCAGGCAATCTTACATGTACCATAGATAATGTATAGTGTGGTATGGAATTCTATTCAACTGTGATAGGATTTATGTGTCTTGTTAGGGTCAAGGATTTTTATACTACGTACATGTATGGTGGGGTTAGGGGTCAAGGATTGTTGTCATGTTGAAAATATGTTATGAAGTACAAATGTAGTGTACATGTACATAATTTTATTACATGCACATGTATGTAAATACATTGTATGTCTTTTTCATATAAATGTGAGTAAGCATACCCTGCATTGTGTATGACATTCACACTGTCAGATGCTGTAGAAATAGTGTACATACATGTACATACATGTGTAAAATGTACAATGTACAGTGCAGGCCATTGCGACAAGTGCTCTAGACTTGAACATACATTGCCTGTGTACCCTACGCCTACACCATGTTTGACACAACCATTTAAAATAGCATTATGCAAGAGCAAAATCTGCTTATTACAGGTCTTTCTTTAGGCCTGAGATGTTATCTACATGTAAATAATCAATTAGATTAATTAACATATCCAGACCATAATAAACTCTTAAAGTCAAGGCTAGCCTTCGATGTTGGTGGATTGAATTCCTATATGCCGCTTAATGGCCGTTGATAATTAAATCAATCAAGTGGATAATCGAGACTATGCTGTTTATATTAATGATTTCAGTAATGATGACCGAGGCTATGTGAATATTTCAAACGCTTTCTTCTTGGCTAATAGTGAATCAATTTGACTTGAAATTTTCAGCAAATTACTGTACCTTTACACTATCTAGTATTTAACTATTATAGCGAGAACTGCCCTCTCTTTATCTTATCTCCATTAATGTATCTTTGATAAAGGGGAAGGGAGCCACGGTGGTTAAGTCAGTAAGTTCATCAGGGTTTTCCAGCATAGTTTCCCCTTGTCAGTGGTGTAAGACGGAGGGCCTGACAAGGTAATCTGTCTAGTTATTCCGATGGGACAAACACCAAGGTCCCATGTGTACATGTATGTTAGGGTGTGCGTAAAAGATCCCTTAGCAGTTTGAATTTGATGAATGAGTAGGCAGCAATGGATTTTCTCCAGGTCCTGCCACTGCTAAAGACACCTACATTCGTACATGCAAGCGAAGTATTGAAATACATGTAGAATTAAACCATAAGATAGTCTAGAGATGACCTAATTTCTGTTGAGTGGACTTTGAACCCCATTTCTCTTTCTTGGTTACAGATGAGAGGAATTGAACCAATGGAGGAAGATGACATTAACAGCCAATCACAGCTTTCAACACAACAGATTGACAGAGAAGGTAGGATTTTTATCGTATTTTTGTTTCTTTCCCTGTATCGATTGAGTCTGTTATCCATGGGTGCGCTTAACCAGATTTTGCGCATTCATGGTCTCTGGTTATTTTCTTTCTCTCCCTGTATTGAATTTAAGAATTTCTAATTCATGTTATGTTATATTTAGTTGAGTCTGTTATCCTTGGATGCGCTTTTGTAGCGTTTCCGACTGCATTTTCACTGTTTACATGGAAACAATCTCATTACATGTACATTTGCATTACACCGACTTTCTTGCCGTTGAAAACGTGTTATGGACCGCGGAGAGCTATACCATTCTGCTATAGTACTCGTGCCTTAAATTACATAATTTAAGTACTGTTGTTACACATATAGTTCTGTGATTCTCTCAGTAAGGCTAAGACTTGCACGATTCCGTGGCACGCATTGGCACGACTCGACTCGGCACGACACCGTCCGATTTGCGCAAACTCGTCGTGCCAATGCGGGAAGGGCGTAAACAGTGCGCAAACTATGCGTGAACACGTCGTGTCAGTTCGTGTCAATGTGGACACTGATGGGCACGACAAAATCGTGGCCAAAAGTCGTGCAAGTGTGTCAGCCTGGCTTCAGTTTGAGGTCCTAGAGAGAACTGTATTTTGTTGTTGGTTTCAAAAATGAACTACAGACTGTAACATACATGTACAACACATCATTTTGTTTTTGACAGTAGTCAATACAAAGTGTTAATAAGTTAATTTAATTAAGTTTGGAACAGTACAAGATAATATAAAACTTCCCTGATTTTTTTTTTTTTTTTTTAAATATATTTACACTTTCTCCAGTTCACTAGTTTATGTAATTCCAAAGGTAAAATTTTATTGCTATTGTTCAAATGTGTCAAGATTTCACTTCAAGATAACTTCAAGATAATAAGAAAGTTTGTCTGTCTGGGATTCCTCTAAATTTTTGACAAGGACAAGCTTTTTAGTTTAAGTATTGTAATTTAATGCAGCAGAAAGCTTGCGGCCTTGTCTGACTTAAGACATGCTGTATTTTAAATTTAAAGCCTGTCTAGATGTTCGCCAGTCTTTGTGTTGAAGTTTTAAACACCAGATGTTAGTGAGAAGAATTTAACATTTAAAAATATCCGATTACCATTCTCTTCCATTATGTAATCTTTCACACAAATATTTTATAGATAATATTTACAGCTTAAAGTTACTCTTTGTCATTTATATTTTATGAACAATATTGAATATTTAATTTTCACAGGTTAATCAACGCTAAATTGTATTAATGTGTTGTGAATATTGAAATTAAATTTAAAAAGAATCTATCCCTAACCCTGAATTGCTATTACCGGTAAATAAATTTTCTGTATAACCCGGAATTATCGCTATATGATGCCCCCACGTCCCGAACATCTCACCCAATCACTTCAGCTCAGTGCTACATGTATTAGTATTATTTACAAAGATATGATATAAATATTAATGTACATTGTACCTGAC
This sequence comes from Patella caerulea, assembly GCA_036850965.1. Classification (NCBI taxonomy): domain Eukaryota; kingdom Metazoa; phylum Mollusca; class Gastropoda; family Patellidae; genus Patella; species Patella caerulea. The sequence goes on along the minus strand of JAZGQO010000006.1, from coordinate 60,007,532 downwards.
TAATTAATATAATCCTTGAGTGGCATTCAGTGTTGGAGCACATTAAAAAACATAAAAAGATTTATATAGAAAACGTTCCAACAAGTCTGTGTTATAATTACATGTAGAAATGTAAAATGTTTTAATCAGTTTCTTATTGATCTGATTTAATCTAACCCAGGTGATTATGTTCCATGGGGGGGTTGAATGACCGAATGGTTCACATGCGCTCTGTATCATAAAGTCTATCACTGAGTCAACTGGAATGGTTTTGAATCCCTGGTTGTTCGTGACAAGGAGTAGGGTCGCCTGTCGATCCTCGTGGGTTTTCTCCGGGTCCTCTGGTTTCCTCCCACTGCTAAAGACCCCTATGCGCAAGCAAACCATAGAGTAGTCCCAAAATGACGTAGTTTGTGTCGAGTGGATGTTAAACCCCATTTCTTCTGTTTTTTTAACTAAATGTTAATCAATCAATTTGAGTTCATTTTAGCCTGGATTAAGCTACGCGAAGAGATAAACTGTTTGTGGAATTCAAGATGTTTAGACTAACTTGTCTGTTGTTAGATATAAGAGAAGAAATATTTGATATTACATGTAGAAGTTAAACTGTTTAACAAGGAAACATGTGCTACACATGTACAATATAGTTCTAATATTACAACTTGACTTGCAGGTTGAGACTCAGCAGTCTGTGTACATGTAAAGTGGAATGAAATTGATGTAGGAATTTTAAAAAAAAAAAATCTTGTGAATTTACCCAGACAATATATGATATATATCTCGTCAGTAGAGTATAAATATGAAGTTTTAATACATGTACATGTATGTGGGGTGTTGGGATGGCCCAGTGGTCTAGAGTGCCACGCTTCGACCTCTAACTGGCCAGTCACCTCTGGCTTTCGGCTGTGGTTTCAATCCCTGGTGTGAGCGTATGTGGCATGGAGATAGGGTCGCCTTTTCAACCTCGTGGGTTTCCTCCAGGCACTCCGGTTTCCTCCCTCTGCTAAAGACCCCTACGCTCAAGCAAATTATTGAAATAAAATTAAAACCATATGTTAGTCCTGAAATGACCTAGTTTGTGTTGAGTGGACGTTAAACCCCATGATTTCTCTCTCTCTCTCTCTCTCTCTAGCTGGCCAGTCACCTCTGGCTTGCGGCTGTTATTTCCATCCCTGGTGTGAGCGTAAATTGGCATGGAGAAAGGGGGCCTTCTTAACCTTGTTAACCTCCCACAGCTAAAGACTCCTACGCGCAAGCGAATTAATTTAACCATATGTTAGTCCCAAAATGACCTAGTTTGTGTCGAGTGGACGTTAAACGCCACCTCTGTCTCTGTCTCTCTCTCTCATGTACATACATGTAGTTTGTGTTCGGAGACAGACAGAGAGAGTTTTAATGTCCATTCGACACAAACCAGGTCATTTCAGGAATTGATACATGGTTCAATTCTATTTCAATAATTCACAGTGGCAGGAACACCGGAGAACCCAGAGAAAACCCATGAGGTTAGGCAGGTGACCCTACATGTAGTCTACTCGTCACATCTGAAATGAAGCACAACTGAAATGATAGAATGTACAACAATAAGAAAAACAAATTATTAATGATGATCTCAGTGATATGGCGGGGGAAAGCGGCAAAAACCTAATGCTATGTAGAAATGTCTAATTCAAAACACACATGTAACATAATGCCATACCAAATACCTAAAACGCCTAATGCAAAAAACAAAATACAAGAAACCTCTAATACAAAATACCTCATACGTCTATTGCAAAAGACAAAATACAATAAACCTCTAATACAAAATACATATAACCTCTTATGCACAATTGATTTTACAATCTGAAACATCTACCATAAGCATTAGATGACATATCTCTCATGCATTACTTACGTTTCTCCACTGAATTATCTTTATTTAGGTCAATTCAGGGCCACCGAACACAACTTGGCGACCTATTCGGCTAGCGACCTATTCGACCGATCCAGGTGGCAACCTGTGGGTTGGCAACCTATTAAGACAACAGTCGCCCAAACTCATCTATTTTTAACAACCAATAAAACAACCACGCCTATCAAATGAAAGTAGAACAATATATTATTTTTATCAATTCCTTTAGCTCAGAATAGAGATGTAATTTCGCATTATCGTACAAAATTCTAGACATCCAACTAAATATATTCCGAAAGGTAATTAAATAGGCTTTCTAAGTATTATCAGTAAAAATTGGCACATTCATATTAAAGGGGTGCACTCTCTTCCTAAACATGATCAATTTTTTAAAAATTTTAAAGGGAAAAACTTTTAATATCCCGTGTCAAAATTCGGACCATCGTAAAAAAATTCTCATGATCCAATTAAACATATTCTAAAAGGTTATCGAATAAGCTTTCCAAATATTATTAGTAAAAGTTGGCACAATCATATTAAAGGGGTGCGCTCTCAACCTGAACATAGCCAATTTTTCAATATTTTAAAGTGAAAGAACGGTAATATTTCGAGTCGAAATTCGGACCATCGTACAAAATTCTTAGCAACCAGCTATATATTTTCTGAATGGTAATTCAATAAGCTTTCTAAATATTATTAGCAAAAGTAAGCTCAATCATATTAAAGGGGCGCGCTCTCAACCTGAACATAGCCAATTTTTCAATATTCTATATGTAAAGATAGACCGGAATTTTTTTCGAAGTCCGAATTTGGACCATCGTACAAAATTGTGACCATCCAGCTACATATATTCTGAAAGGTAATTGGATAAGCTTTCCAAATATTAATAGTAAAAGTTGGCAGAATCATATTAAAGGCTTTCTAAATATTATTAGTAAAAGTTGGCACAGTCATATTAAAGGGGCGCGCTATCAACCTGAACATCGCCAATTTTTCAATATTTTAAAGTGAAAGAACGGTAATATTCCGTGTCAAAGTTCAGGTTGAGAGCGCGCCCCTTTAATATGATTGTGCCTACTTTTACTAATAATATTTAGAAAGCTTATTGAATTACCATTCAGAAAATATATACATGTAGCTGGATGCTCAGAATTTTGTACGATGGTCGGAATATCGACTCGGAATATTACCGTTCTTTCATTTTAAAATATTGAAAAATTGGCTATGTTCAGGTTGATAGCGCGCCCCTTTAATATGACTGTGCCAACTTTTACTAATAATATTTAGAAAGCTTATTCAATTACCTTTCAGAATATATATAGCTGGTTGCTAAGAATTTTGTACGATGGTCCGAATTTCGACTCGAAATATTACCTTTAAAATATTGAAAAATTGGCTATGTTCAGGTTGAGAGCGCACCCCTTTAATATGATTGTGCCAACTTTTACTAATAATATTTGGAAAGCTTATGCAATTACCTTTCAGAATATATTTAGTTGGATCATCAGAATTTTGTACGATGGTCCGAATTTTGACACGTGATATTAACAGTTTTTCTCTTTAAAATTTTTAAAAAATTGGTCATGTTTAGGAAGAGAGTGCACCCCTTTAATATGATTGTGCCAATTTTTACTGATAATACTTAGAAAGCCTATTTAATTACCTTTCGGAATATATTTAGTTGGATGTCTAGAATTTTGTACGATAATGCGAAATTACATCTCTATTCTGAGCTAAAGGAATTGATAAAAATAATATATTATTCTACTTTCATTTGATAGACGTAACGTTGGATTTTATTGGTTGTTAAAAATAGATGAGTTTGGGCGACTGTTGTCTTAATTCTGAATAGGTTGCCAACGAACAGGTTGCCAGCTGGATCGGTCGAATAGCTCGCTAGCCGAATAGCTCGCCAAGTTGTGTTCGGTGACCTTGACATTGACCTAAATAAAGATAATTCAGTGAAGAAACGTAAGTAATGCATGAGAGATATGTCATCTAATGCTTATGGTAGATGTTTCAGATTGTAAAATCAATTGTGCATAAGAGGTTATATGTATTTTGTATTAGAGGTTTCTTGTATTTTGTCTTTTGCAATAGACGTATGAGGTATTTTGTATTGGAGGTTTCTTGTATTTTGTTTTTTGCATTAGGCGTTTTAGGTATTTGGTATGGCATTATGTTACATGTGTGTTTTGAATTAGACATTTCTACATAGCATTAGGTTTTTGCCGCTTTCCCCCGCCATACAGTGAATCTTACCTCATGGAGATGTGTTGAAGCATCCCTTGAGTTCACTCATTTCTCTTCTTCCCTTGTAGAGGGTTGGGTAGTCTAGTGGTATAACGCATCGCGTCTAAAACCATGTCCATATAAGGTCTGTCCTTCAGTCAGGTGGTGTCGTTTTGATTTGACCACTTAGGGTTGCCTGTTTAACCTTGGTCCCCTAATTTCCTCCCTCTGCTATAGACCCCTATGCAAAAGCGAATTATACAAATAACTTGAAGCATGTGCTAGTCCCCAAATGACCTAGTTTGTGTCGAGTGTACGTTAAACCCTATTTCTCTCTCTCCTACATGTACATTTGTACATGTAGTTTGTGTCGAGTGGACATTATACCCTATTTCTCTCTCTCTCCCCCTTGTAGATAGCTAATTTGAAGGTTTAATTCTCAACCATTTGCGAACAGAGCTGGATAAAACCTGACAGGGAGATTCTTTAGAACATTCAAAAAGCATTAACGGAGGTTAAAATGTTACTAAGACGATTCAGCTTTCAATATTATTGTGGTTATATTTTGACATACAAAAGGATGTGGCGAGAAGCAAGTCAATGGAATCTCTGTTTTAATTTGAGAGTTATTTCCCCTTTGCTACGGTTTCAATGTCTGGACCTTGTTGAGTTAAATGTCATGTATTAAAATGGATAAAAGTGAAAATATTAATCAAGCATTTCTTTATAAAGCAATAATTCAATGAGTTTATTGAATTCTTAAATGGAGTTATCTCCCTTATGCCAGCTTACATTAAACTTTTTAGTTTGCTTCACACAAGAGTGAAATAAAATGGAATGGTGTTTATGTCCTACCGTTTTGCTCCGTCTGAGCTAATGAAGACAGGCATAACCATATACTGTGCTATGGGAGAAATCTTGCCTGGAATTCCAGAGGCCAAGGGATCTTTTTACGTACAAGCCAATACATATGTATGTACATGGGACCTCGATTTTCCATCCCATCCGAACGACTATACAATACCAATTTCGACTCACTTGTAGGCCTACATGTACATGTATGTAGCAAGAATGCCCAGCTGTTTACATAGGAACATGTATAATATGTATCGTTATATTTCTTTATGTTAGATTGAATTCATTTCCTTGCTGAACAATCATGTACATCGATGTCATAGTTCTAAAAGGTCTTAATTGTCAAATATTGTCGGATTTAGTTTTTGAGATACCAGAGGAAAACCTATTCCAATCTTAATAACGCAATAAGGATATCAACATTTTAATAGCAATGTTTTAATGAAAGTTACGACCTTACACTTCTGAAATTTTGCATAGAGAAGGCTCTAAATGTGATTAGTCATCTTATGCAAAAAAGCTATTTGGGTCGTAACCTTCCAGAACTGTGGCATCGACATGTACATGTGTAGATATGATTGAACTATTTATCTTGAGTGACAGATAAACTGACCTACAAATGTATTATGCATGTTACTATTTATAGAAAGAAATGAAAAGTGGGTTTAATATCCTACATTCCGAGTAAACGTTACAGGGACTATTCTCTCATTTCAAGTTCAGGGGGTCGGATGGCAGTATGGTTAGGGTGTGCAGTGCATGTTGGATCATAATGTCTGTACGTGACAAGGAGTAGAATCGCCTGTCTAGCCTAGTGGGTTTTCCCTGGATCTTGCACTTTCTTTCCACTGTGCAAGCGAATTATTGAAATTGAAATAATAATTTAATCATACAGTATGTTAGTCCCGAAATGACCTAGTTTTTGTCGAGTGGACGTTAAACCCCATTTCACTATCTCTCACAGTATATTTATTGTGTCAGGTTAATCTCTTAATCAATATCGTTCAAGAAGAGGTTCAATTCCATTTGGTTTACGTGGAATTACGTACATGTAATGCATTTTTAAACGTTGAATTATTAAACCAGCGTGTACATGTAGATACATATTTAGCATATATTGATGATTTAGCGGACATGCAATTGTCTCATTGAGCCATTAATCACTTTGTAAAATCTTGTTGACGTTCTTAATAGTTATACCGTCTTTCTGTTCATGAGATGATGAATCCTATTTGTACACTTTCTGATTATTACTGTCACAGATTACATGTAATTCTGACATTTTTTTTTCTCAAATTTTAGCCCTTAAACAATTTGCTCGTGAGATGAAAAAGCCTATTCGTACACTTTCAGTTAATTCTGACATTTTTTTGCTCAAATTTTTAGGCCTTAAACAATTTATTTATGAGTTGTAAAAGTTGGAAAAAAAAAAATACAACATACAAACATGATTATACGAAGGTAACAGCTGTAGGATTCAGAATAGATATAGCACACCATCTTCAATTAAGCGTTATATATTTAATATTTCAAAATTACATTGTTATCTAGTGAAGTTGAATTGTGGTGATAAATTTAACTTGATGGCAGATGCCACAGATACCATGGTTTTTATCTTCATGTAATTTCTACTCTGACAATTATTGTTGATGAGCTCATATGAAACCTGAAATAGACCATCTACATGTATTGGTATAGTCTGCACTAAGTCGGATTATGAAGGGATATGAAGGGAGTTTCGCAGGGGCAGTGCCGACAGTGGTGTTTCCACCTGTTCTTAATTGATTTCTAACTTTGAAGGGTTATTTTATGTTACATGTTCGCATTGCATCATAAGGTCTGTTACATGTACATGTATTAGTTTGAGAGCAAACTTTGTTAAATGACATTATTTTTATTTTTTTTTAGTAAATATATGTATAGAAATATTAATTAGATTTAAGCAAAAATAGATAGTAAATGAATTGACAAAACGGCACGTTAAAATTCATTTTCAGATCCCCTCATTACTTGAATAATCCCGAAATAACCTAGTTTGTGTCGAGTGGATGTTAAACCCCATTCTCCCTCTCTCATTACATGTACATGTACTTGAAAATTGCCATGCGCTGTCTCTTATACTTTCAGTGGGTGGCTCCCAAATTCCCTCAATTTTTTCCCGGCTTTTTTCCTCCAACAGCAAAATCATGTCAGCAAATCTTTTTCTTCCCATTTATAATATCAACAATCAAAAATATAGAAATAAGTGAAATTTTCAAGATATCCTTTCATATATTGGGTCCTGTGGAAATAAAATTCTTTCTTTCTCTCCCCCCATTTTCTTTTTCTCTCTCTCTAAATCAAGAATCAAAAATACAGCTATTAGTGAAATTTTCAAGATACATGTAACTCATCATATCATAATATGATATCCCCGCCCCCACAATCCCCCCTCTACAATCCCCGCCCCCACAATCCCCCTCGTCCTCTCTCTCTCTCCTTCTCTGTCTGTCTGCCTCTCCTTCTCTCTCGCGCACTCGCACTCTCCCCTACAACCCTCCCTCACTCTCCTCTCTTCTAGTCTTAATCAACAACCAAAAATACAGAAATCAATGAAATTATCAAGATATCCTGTCATAAAAAAACGGCAGCCTCTTGAAGGTGGTTAGGGTTAATTACGCAGTAAGAAACCAATGAATAGCTTAATGGTGTAAAATAATTTTATGTCTGTAATCTGAGGTCTGGTAGTTAATAGATCGTGGTAGCTATTGTCGTTAATCTGTGTGTTATACATCCTGATCGTTAGATCAATAAACATCAACGCAGATATACACACATACAGCGATGCTGTGGATAAATTGACTTGCACATCATCTTGTGGGTTAGTATGAAACGGGAGAGATTAGTCGCTGTACACCAATCTACACAGCTATTATCCCCTGAGAGAAATAACATCTGCCAATAGTATTTATACTGTACCACATAGGTTGAGTTCATTATCGTTGATGAGGGGGGTGTTAGCATGTTAGGAGGAAAATGACAGGTTGTTGTGAGTGTAAGAATGCTATGTCTGATCACTCGATGGTGTGTTAGCGTGTGAGGACAGAGTGACGAGGTCCTGCTATAGATTGGATAATAAACGGGAGCTCAACAAGTATTTTCCCTGACCTTAAGGTGTTTAGGGTCAGAGCTGTTGACCCTCAGGGCACGATATGACTGCCTGAGTCAGACGACTTCATCAATAATGGGAATAAATGGCCTCGATTACGATGTATTACTGACAATCACAACAGAAGGATAGACAACACACACTCTTAAGGTGTTAACATCCAGACAACAATGTCAATGAATAATATCTATTCTCAAGGCTCCAGATCGTCCAGTTATGTTTTCTCTCCTTATGGTGGATTACAAGGATACTATCCTATACCAGGTAGGAGACATTTTAGTTTAAAAAAGAGACTAAATGTTGTAGTCTAGGACTGTGTAACATTTAAGTTTAAAAAAGAGACTGAGCGTTGTAGTCTAATAACCTGTGCAATTATTAATTGACTCAGTCGCTATGTATAATACTATTATATATATACATGTAATGGAGACCTTCTACTGCCATCATGTTTAGTTTCAGGTTATTCGGGGACTTACATGTATTTTTTGAAATTTGACTCTTTTAAAGATTCGTTAAGGGCGATTAGATAACGAGTTGGCAGTTCTTACTATATTAGTTAAAAACTAAATAATGTAAGGGGAATTCGCAGAAAATTTCAGTCAGGTTAATCCACCCTGAACCAAAGTTTTAGGCCTAGTCTCGTTCATCATTACTAAAATCGATACGAAAAAAACACAGTCTCGATTATCCGTTTAATGATTAAATCATCAATGAAAGTGGAACAGCCAATCGGATGATAATTCAATAAATATTGCGGGACATCGACATTTGATTAATGTTCAAGATAAGTTAATTAATGTCTAATTAATTTGTTGAATCTGACTGGAGCCACGGTGGCTAAGTAATTAAGACTTTGACTCGTTAGCCTTGGGTCGCAGGTTCCTTAAGATGGTATGAAAAACCGAGGTCCGATGTACACATTGATGTGCATGTAAAAGATCCCTCGGCAGTTGGAATTCGATATAAGAGTAGGCCCTAGCGCTGCTGTCTGGGCAAAATTTCACTCATAGCACACTGTATGGCGTATGCCCGTCTTCATTAGCTCAGTCTGAGTATAACGGTAGGACGTTAAACCTCATTTCATATTTTCCTCCCACTGCTAAAGACCCCTACGCACAAGCGAATTATTGAAATAAAATTAAACTATATGTTAGTCCCGAAATGACATAGTTTGTGTTGAGTGGACGATAAACCCCATTTCTCTCTCTCTCTCTCCCATTTCATATCATTTCTAAATTTCTGTACCTTTTTGTATTGATTTTCTAATTTTAACAGTTCAAGCTCGTTAATTTTAATATTCATTATTTATCGTGGAGGTGGATGGCAACACGTGTGTATGTTGTATAATAATAAGGTCTATCATTGAGTCAACTGGCCTGCTCAAGCAAATTATTGAAATAAAATTGTCCTGAAATGACCTAGTTTATGTCCAGTGGACCCTCCTACCCCTCTCTCTCTCTCTCTCTCTCTCTCTCTCTCTTATCTCAGTGTAAATATAAGAAAGTGTTTGTGCATGTTTGTCACTTTCAGTTATTAGATATTCTGTTTAGATGGTTTTGAAAACCCATTATTATGATCGCAGTCTATTCTGTGATAAATTATCTGATAAAACTTGATTTGTAATCAACGTAATTGATACATCGTGCGTTATACAATTACCGGAGATGTTAAACTTATCAATAAATTATATGATACATGTACATGCACACAACATGTTTATTTCATGAAAATGAAATTAAATTGTGATTGAACTGAACTTTGATGTTCTTGTCAACTTGCATGTTTTCGAATCTCCAGTTGTACGTTGCCAAATCTCGTGGATTTTCCCTGGGTCATCTGGTTGCCTCCCACTATAGACCCCCTTCGCCCAAACGAATTAATATTGAGATAAAATTGAACCATATGTTAGTCCCAAAATGACCTAGTTTGTGTCAAGTGGACGTTAAACCCAATTTCTCTCTTTATCGGTCTATTGCAGGTCTTGCTTTAAGCCTGAAATGTTATATAAATTATTAAACATTTATTGACATGAAAAGACCTTAATCAACTCTCAATGCCATCGTTAGCCAGCGATATTTAGTGAATTTGAATACCTTTTATGGTGGATAATTTAGCATAAAAATGGATAACAAGGATTTTCTTTATCGTATAAACGATAGATACAGTATGACGTTGGAGGCTACCCTAAAATCGAAACACTAATATCTTGATTCAGAGTGAAACAGCTTGACTGAAATTTTCAACATCATCAATTTTTTATTATGTGTAAGTAAAGGGAATGATTATTGACTGCCAGGAGAATTAAATTGTTTCAAATAGAATTTTAGTAATTGAAATTGAAATTGGAAAGACACAATTACTATTTTTACTGAGTGAAGTTTCGACTCAACTTCTGTAGTCTTTATCACCCGATTCACTTCCAGGCATATACATGTATACATATTAGTTTGGGCTGTGTATTGCCAATTGTGACCAAAAATTGAATTGCAATATATTTCTAAATTTGACAGAAAGTATTACAATATATTGCAGTTTTGCAATTCTTCGATAAATTTATAAAATTGCAGTTTTATTTTGAATAGTTTAATTGTTTTTACAACTTTGGTCTTGGGCACTTATTGTTTACTTCAAAACCTATAATATGACTGATTATGAGAATACACATTTTCACTTTATTTTTTTTTACAACTTTGGTCTTGTCTTTGTAGACTTATTGTTTACTGCAAAGCCTAAAAAATATGACTGATTATCAACAGTCTAGCTAACATTTGAATATAAAAAAAAGTAGAAAAAATGTTGATACAACAAAAATGTATTGATACAGTGTATCACAGACAATCGTATTGCAATATATCAATACAGCAATATTTTTTGACCGACCTTATATTATTACAGGAGTATGACTGCTTTTAAAATTATTTATTCATATTTTGGACGCCATGCCTTATTTATTGTGATTGAGATAATAGTCAAAGACAAAGATATTGTAATGGCAATATTGAATTGAGTATGTGGGCATTATATCATAATACTTGTTGCGTGAGGCGTGTAATTTTCGTAATTTACAAATGGTTTCTGAGGTGGTAAGTTCAAATTGGAAGTAATTTTAGTTTTCCAATTATTAAAAGACCTTTGTTTGCGATGTGATATCCATTAAATTATCATTTGGTAAAGTCATCATTAATATTTGCTGTAACGTGTAATTCCATTAGAATTCCTCAAGCCCTGTTTCTACTTGTCAGCTTGCGGGGCTGATGAGTAGTATCTCAATCCCAGTTTCTACTTGTCAGCTTGCAGGAGAGAGAAAAATTGAGTATAATGAAATGTCCACTCGACACAAACTTGGTCATTTTGGGACCAACACATGGTTCAAATTTATTTCAATAATTTGTTGCGCATTGGTGTCTTTAACAATGAGAGGAAAACGAAGGACCAAGATAAAACGCATGAGGTTGGAGAGTTGAATCCTACTCCTTGTCACGTACAACCGGTGAATCGAAACCCCGCCAGTTGACTCAATGACATATCTTATGACACAACGTGCATGTGCTAACAATTCGGACATCCAAACCCCAGGACGGATATGATAGGTACATGTACATGAAGATCTGATGATGGTGTACATTTAAAAAGACATATGATAATTGAAATTGTTGCAACAGTCTGTTCAAAATATTAGTTCTGTGCGATCAAATGCGACCGAAATAAAAAGAAATAACCAGAGGTAAATACTGAAGTTTTGAATATTTACTACTTAACTTCATGTATTTTTTCTGGGTACTCCAGTTTTCTTCCAATGCTAAATACCCTACAGGCAAACGAATTATTGAAAAAAAAAAAAAACATGTATTAGTCCCTAAATGACCTAGTTTGTGTTGAGTGGACGTTAAAAACATCTCTCTCTCTGTCATTTTTACACATGACCAGGAAGTAGGATTGCCTGTCCAATCTCGTGGGATTTCTATGGCTACTCTGGTTTCCTCCCACTGCAAGTGAATTATTAAGAAAAATTTGAGCCATATTTTGTTAGTCCCAAAATAACCTAGTGTGTGTCGAGTAGATGTAAAACCCCATCTCTCTTTCTATTGCCCAGATGTTAAACTCCATTCCATTGGTTGTAATAAGAAAGATTTAAGAATATGTTAATAGCGATGTATGACAATAGCGACCACTCTATCGCTGATCAACGAGAGAAATCTGATCATCTATATATTTATTAACAACTAGTCTATTGATTATTAAACCCCGATACTAACAAGTCTTGTAACTATAGGGGGCGCAGTTTAATAAATTATTCAAACAAGCCGTGTAATAAATGATTAAGAGATATGTGATAAACCGTGGTATATTGGCCGTGGTGTATAGTGTGTATTGATTATCTAATAATGTTATAATCAATATACCATGCTGTAGACGACTGACATACTTAAATACTTAAACAGTTTCAGAAAAAAAACCATAACACATCTGTTCATTTTATAAAGATCAGTAGTTAGTACTATTAGTCGAGGTTTAGTCAATAAAATTAAATAGGGTTTAATGTACTACTGTTCTGCTCCCACAGGCAAACCCTAGCTTAGACATAGGCCTGAAGGGCCTAGTGGTTTAGGGGGCCCCACGGTTCATGGAAAAAACAATTATATTGCAGATGAATGTTTTGTAGTAATCGATCTAGCAGTGTATGTGATTAGATATTATGTAATTATTCTTGTATTTACAGGCTGTTTTATTGTGTATACCATTCAAAAAGATAAGAAATTATTTTGTTGTGTTAGGGCCCTATGATTCTAGTCAGACACAGGGCCCTGCCCTGGTTAAGCTGGCCATTGCCGACTGGGCTAATAAAACGGACTTACACCAATTATTTTACAGGTGTCTTTTTTCTAGACCTGCAACTGTATTGTTTGAATTAAAACAAAAAAATGAAATTTGGTTTTATGTCAAACTGTTTTGCTCTGACGCGCTAATAAAACCGTACATAGGCCAAACCTTTTTCAAGTATCTTCATCTAGACCTACAACTGTATTGTTTGAGTGCAAAAAAAATTTAATGGTGTTTAACGTCCTACTGTTCTGCTCCGACTAAGTTAAATTGACAATTTGACAGATGCCAACTGTAGTTCAATTCTGTTTAATATGGTAGAACCTCAATGTACGATATATATACATGTTTTTGCGTCTTTGTAAAACTATAATCAGTATATTTTATTTGAATAGATGGCGCCGGTTCACTAGAAAAAGTCTGTGAATTACAATGTTTTTATGAAGTATAGATTAATAAAAACGAGGGAATGTAAGGAGTATTTCTATTTTTTGCGTATTCTCTTATCTTGTGACATTCATTTATTTTTTTTGGTATTATTGGATGACCTCTCACAGCCTCACATGACCACCAAAAGACTTATTAGAAATTCGCCCTTGTATCTGTTAATACTCGTCACTTCAGTCAGTTATATAGCAGAATAACTCGTGTTTTTCTTTGCTTCCGACTCATCACTTTCTTGAAAGCTTTATAACACATTTATTGCAGCAATGATCTCTGTGTCAAAATTATATTTGGAACGTGTTGAACCAGTTCTATCACATACACGTATGTGATAATGACTGACACCAATATTGTCCTTTAACATCCAATGTGGAACCGTATTTGGTAATGTGAACTCAAATTATGAATTTTCTGGTCAGTTTTTGTGAACAGAGTCAAATTGATAAAATGTGTGGAGTATTAAAAAGTTGTTCCTTTCCAAGTCAAGTACTTTGTACAGATAAATGATTTTCAGCCTGTGTGGGTTTTTTTTTAACAACCTCTCGACTTTAGATTCAGCATACTATACTGATGAGCTGAATTGCCAATGAATGTATTTTTTGTTCAAATATGAATTAAATTTATGTAAATAAAGATTTATTACCTGTCATTGACATCATACAGATGCAGTATTTATCATAGTTAAAATGATTTTATTTCAAAAACATGCAACGACTGATCGTTTGAATTATACGGGACAGTGTGTAGTGTTTAAAGATAGCTTTCTGCTCTCAAACCGTGATATGTTCAGGCTAATTCAAACTTATTTATTTATTAAATGTTTACTCCATTTTTCTCTCAGTAGTACTTTTTAATCTGAAATCTGAAGAAAACTACCTCACGTGACAAGAATCTTTTTTTTCATAACTTGTTACTTGATTGAGTGGGAAATCCATTTCTGCTTGTATTTATCGTTAGGCGCTGTTAATTTACCATAAATTTTGAAGCTTAAGTCAATTCCTTGATTTTCCTCGGATATTCAGGTACTTGTACATGTATGAAGATCATGCTTTTCTGAGATGGTGTCTAGTATTATGGAGCAGACTTCCTATAGACATCAAGAGGTCCGAAACCCTTAACACTTCTAAGTCACAATGTAAAGACAAAATTTTCAAGCATATATATATACAACTAGTGCTCTTGAGCAGTTTACTGGAAAGACTTGCGGTCTACAAATTCATAATTTACATGTATTATAATTCATTGATACTTTTTTTTAAAAATTGATTTCACTAAGAAATGGGAAATAAAAATTTAAGAATTTATTATGATTTGTTAAATTTTATTTTACTAAAAATGGGAAATAAAATTTTTAATAGGTGTTCGGGAAGTAAAGAAATTCAAATTATTGTGACTTTACATGTAATTCTCAATTCCACATTGGCTTATAATTTCATATTGACCTGAATTCAATAGGTCTTGGTCCCTGACAATCAAATTAAACTATTTTATTGTCAATAACCTAATAACAGCTCTTAATATGCAATATAATCACAGACTATTTGGGCACATAGTGAAAAACCCAGATCTTCGTATCCCGGAGCCCAAGGGGTCAATCTGTTACAGACACTGTTGTCGATTTTTTTTTTTTTTAGTAACACGAGGGCAAATACGATGAAGTGACGTGAATCTATGAATAGGGAATTGTCTATCTGTTAGCTCTTTAGATAAATGTTTGCGCTACTGCTCTGTCTTTGTGTGCGAGTTATTTGCATTGAACACGACAGATGGGAAATCAATGAGATGATATGAGGACATAACACCAGGGCCAAAGCTTGTGGCTCGTCAACCATACAGCTTCATCATCAAACTTTAATAGGATGCGTGTTAAGGTGAAGACTAACGGAAATCTAACATACAAGCGGATAATGATTTTTGCTCAATCGGACCTCTTGCGTCGTGAGTTCGCTTGACCCCTGTGTAATAAACCTCTGATTTTCTGGTGGACATATTAATAATTTTGTTTGTTTATTTCCCGCAAGTACATGCAAGTATAATCCAAACTTGACTCATCAATCGAAAGGAATTGATAATGTAAGGACCGTGTTAGGTTTTTAACGAGTTAAAGCAAATTATTTATTGACGTGTTGAGATATTTAACCGTTTATTTATAGACCAGTGGCGTCGATTTAATGGAGGCCACGTTCCATAAATTGTAAAGAGAATATCCAGCTGTGTAAAATTCATACAACCAGTGAAGATCATTATGATTGGGTCTTGAAATCAAATCTGGAAATAATTTAAACATAATAACAATAGTGTTTAAAACAATGGTGCGTTATGTACATGTAGGAGCTAAAACTGCCTATTTTATCAGGCCCCCAAAACAAAGGCATTATATACATGTAGGAGCTAAAACTGCCTATTTTATCAGGCCCCCAAAACAGAGACGTTATGTAGGAGCTAAGTCTGCTTTTTTTGACAGGCCCCTCAAATCAACTCTCTAGACGATCGAAGGTTTGTTATTTTAGACGTATTGAAACGCAATTTAATATGAAAATGGATAAAGGATTATCGTAACAATGATAGCAACGAATTTGACCGAAATTGTCAATATATATTTATTTTTATTTGTCACTATCTATTTTAAAACTAGAATAAGAACTGCCAGCTCTTTATTTAAACCTTATATAATGCATAGTTCATATTACATAATAACTACATGTACATCCTTTATATTGAAATAGTTCATATTATGTAATAACAGCAGTCTTTATATTAAGATATGTTATTTCGTATTACATAATAACAACATCCTTTACATTAAAATAGTTCATATTACACAATAACATTCTTTACATAATAACATCCTTTCCTTAAAAATAGTTCATATTACATGTACATAATAACAACATCCTTTACATTAAAATAGTTCATATTACATAATAATCTAGTATCCTAACAACATCATATTACATAAAACTGTAACAACCTTATCATTTACGGTACATATAACATAATAACATTGTTTGTATTAAAATAGTTCACACCACATAATAACAATTTTTACATTGAAATAGTTTATAGTTCATATTACGTAATAACAATAGTCTTTATATATAAATATTTCATGTAACATATTAACAAAATTATTTCTATAAATCAGTTCACATTACAAAACAACATTCTTTACATTAGAATAATACATATTACAAAACATTATTCTTTACATAAAAATAGTTCATATTACCTAACAACATCGTTTACATTAAAATAATACATATTACATAATAACATTCTTTACATTAAAATAGTTCATATTACGTAATAACAACAGCCCAATAACATCATATTACATAAACTGTAACAACTTTCATTTGCTTAGTTCTAAGTTAATATTGGGTCAATTTGATTGAAATTTTCAGCAAATTGCTTTTACATTAGCTTGTTTGTAACTATTGTAGTGTGAACTGCCAACTCGTTATCTAATCTCCCATAATGTATGTTTAAATAAATTCAGGTTAGATTGCATGTAATAACAAAAGACATACAGTACAACTGTACTTTATATTTTGGTCGTTTTGAAGTATATGTGAATGATCTAGCATGTTACAACTAATATCATATTATTATCCCATAATTAGATGTTAATGGTTGTTTTGTTACAAGTATCGTGACATTAAAGTCGTATTAATCCGTATTGATCAAGGTATTGATTATTGATTTTAAAACCGTGTTATGTTAGATGATAACCAGTGATTTACATTCAACGTTTATTTTGTTCTTTAGGAGAACAGAAATGTTTATTGAAGTTAATTTGACTAACGATAGAACACATCTTATACATGTACAATGATATCCAGTCAACATTAGACGAGTAAGATTCAAAATGGCCTTTACAATGTCAGAAATTTAAAAGCATTTAACATCAGAATTTAAAGTGCGCTCAAAATTGAAGATTTTTTTTTTTTGTAGATGTTTGGATTGACGATCAAATTTTTAGACAAGACAAGAGAGTGTCCAATTATATGTTTGCACAATTATGGGCCATAATCCAGGAAGTAATAGTTTGAAATGCCAATAGATTAAAAGGAACTGAGATCTTTAGGATATAAACATATATTTTATGTTTCATCAGAATCTGACAAAAATTGTGACCCTCTAGAGGGTCCACACTATTCACAGGCTGTTTCATGTCATGACCCTCGAGTTTGCTGAAAATGGTGCAAAGCGTGGCGTTCATGGAGCGATACTTGTAAGACATGTAAAATCACTTACACGAATTGTGTTACGACCCAAGGGACGTATTGAACATTGCTTACAGCCCGTCATTAATTAATGTAAATACCTAGCTTTCAAGTCTGTTCAAGCCAAAAAGTCAATAAATGTTGTAATTTCCAGCATTCAACAGTAATTGATAGTCATGCTTTTAAACACGATTTATCGACCCGGGAATTAGTAGCAATGTGTACAATGGACTCGATAATCTTGACAATAGAATACTACTCCACCAATTTGTATTAATTATTGTTATTTATTCAAGTCCAATCGTTTACTGTACATTGCGTTTATGGCTAAGTAGTGACCAGCAGGATATGCTGACCCCTTTCTATCATATCTCATACTACTTCTATCCATTACAGGCCCTTTTAGGTCTGAAATGTTATCTAAATTGCTGTATTTATGGCTTAGTAATGATCTCAGCATGTACACGAGGCAGGGTATGCTGATCCCTTTCTAGAACATCTCATGGTACTTCTCAATTAAACATACATTATGCAAGAGCTAAATCTGCCTATTGTAAGTCTTTAGGCCTGAAATGTTATTTAAACTATTAATAAGACATTAATTGACGTATCCAGACCATAATGAACTCTCAATGCCATCGCTAGCATACGATTTTTAGCGGATTGGAATATATTTTTTGAAAAATAATGAAACGTAAAAGTGGATAATCAAGACTATGCTTTTTATCGTACTGACTTAAGTAATGATAGTCGAGGTCAGATCCTATTTTATTTCATTTTTGATATTTCAAAATTTTGTTTTATTTGTCTTTACTACACTGGGATCTAGAAAAGTTGCTATGCAAACCGCGTTCTGGTTAATGTGAGGGATTAGCCATTGAAACAGTATGTTGCAGCGAGTTCTTGGCATGCGATTGGTTAATCAAATGTCTGAGGTCATAGGGTCAAAAGCTGCTCACATGACCCCTGACACGACCTCCCACTACAACCGGTCAGATCTTCATGTGGTGTAGGCTATCGCAAGTTTAAAAATACGAAACGAAATATAGATCTGTATTGTAATCCGATTGGCCGCTGCTTACACGTATCTTCTATAGACCTATACAAAGATCTATTGTTCCTTTACGCTTCTATATTCTACTCAAGACATTAAACATTTCTTCAGACAATCATCTATTTTTATAACACCATCATATTTTATATCTATTGTTTCTCACCTTCATTGATCTATCTCCTTGTTTATAAAATAATCGAGAAATCTTTATTCTCACATTTTGATATTTTGATTCATAACATTGGGTATTGTTATTAGTAATGCCAAAGATATACAAATATGATATAGATAGATGGGAGGGGGGGGAGATATTTATTATTGTTTATCTAACGGTATTTGTCTGAGGATGTTCTTGATCTTACAGTTAACATATAATTTACATGTACTTAAAGGCTCAATACCACTCTTGTTGTAACTGAGTAATACATGTATGCTCCAATCTTTATTCTGGTCAACAAATTGTATTATTTTACAATATTCCAATTAATTCATGTTACAAATTTCATCTTAACACACCTAATTTAATTGGAAAAATTCAACTACATGATTTGAAAAAGTTAACGTAATTAAACCTTTTAAAATGTGACTTGGATTTTAAAATATTTTCGAACCCCCTGGGCAATTAAAATAGGATGTAATGGATGATTTACACAACAAGTATGACACTTAAACATCTAGTACTTAGAATAAGGCTATTATTTATTTTCTGATGCTGCCAAGCCAGCAAGAGTGGTATTGTCCCTTTAAATGTGGACGTAAAACCTCATTTCCCTCTCTCCTCTAAAACTGTTCGCAGAGAGCCGTCATGGCTCCCTATAATTGCAGATAATATTTCTGTTTAATTATGGGATTCATGCAACACCTGTATCTCTTGTAGGCGATTGAACCTAATGACCTCCTGCTCAGTCAGCCCGTGTCTTTTTCTACTGAACAACCATTGATCCCAATATGAGTTTAATTACAGCCCTTCATCCGCCAACACCTGTATCTGCGTGTAATTAAGGCTATTTGCGGTGTTTTCTGTCACATCATTATCCTGCTTAAGATTATTACTAAATAATAAAGTTAATTAACCCAAGACTTGTCTTTACAGCATAGTGGAGATTTACGACTGACCACAGGGTCGGTATTCAGTCACTTGATCTGATACTTACAGTGGTTGTTTAGGTTGGTGCTTTCCTACATTTAATTACTATTATGTTGAGGTAATTAATAGGAATTGGATATATTATCCCCCAACCCTCCACCCTCCTGACCCTATGAACCCTTTCCCACTACACAGGTGTCAATATAAGAACCCCTCCCCCACGCACTACACTACACTGTAGGGCTGGACGATATTGACAATTTTAAATATCGCGATATTTGAAAAAATATTCACGATATATTGAAATATCGCGATATTTTTACGTGTGTAATGTTTTATTAAAAAATGTGTATAAATTAGGGCTGCAACGATTCATCGATGAATCGATGAACCGCGATTTTGTAAAAATCCACGATGCACGATACAATCAATGTCCGTATCGCGATTCATTATCCAAAAAATCCACAAAAAAAGACCAGCGTTCTGTCGTTTAAATATCCTAACGTGGAATGCGTAAATAATTCCACAAGCAAAATTACTTTTTTTACTGTAAGCGAGTACATGTTATCACACTCTCGACAAGTTATTTCGCCAAGAATAAATAATATCAGTCTGGATAAGCCACTGATAGATCAGTGGGATAAGCAAGTCGAGCTTGAAATAAAGTAACTTGCAAATTACGCACTTGAATAATATACGGAAAAACATAGAGCATATTATTATAAATACGTCAGTAATATGCGAATTGTGCTAAGATTAATGCACGAGATTGGCGATTGGTGCATACATTGGTCAGCACAATTATCATTTCTATATTTCTAATGTATAATAATATTTTGACATTCAAAATTCCGTACTGTTATTTTCTTCGCCATTGCCACATCTGCGACTGACCTGACAACGAGAAAGCTTTTCATTGGCTGAACTTGTTGTGGCAATACGAGCCAGTCATATTGATTCTGCAGCTGAATTTTTATAATAATAATGCATTCGTCAACAAATTCAATGTGCCAAAGTCAAAGCCCAGCTAAGGCATGGGCCTGAGGGGCCCAGGGCCCCGCGGTTCATGGCAAAAAGAAAAATTTCAGATAACAGTTTCACAGTAATCGATCTAGCGGCGCGAAGTGTCGAGTCGGAGCTATCCACCAACCTTCAACTACCTTCTCTGTGTAGTTCCACTCGGTTATCGGCCTAGGCTGCTAGACTTTGTATGTCGTTCGGAATTGAATAGATTTCCTAATTTCGCACATAATTAGCAATATATCGTCAATAAATATCGCGGTATTTACGATAATCTGCAAAAAACGATATATTGCTATACCGCGATGTTTTTGGTGACCAAAGATCGTCGACGATGAAAAAATTTGACATCGCGATATATCGGGATATCGAGAATATCGTCCAGCCCTACTACACTGGTGTGGATATATGCCCCCACTTCTCCCCACTATATGTGGATATATGAACCTCTCCCCCACGCACTACACTGGTGTGGATATATACTCCCGGCTCTCCCCACTATATGTGGATATATGAACCTCTCCCCCACGCACTACACTGGTGTGGATATATACTCCCGGCTCTCCCCACTATATGTGGATATATGAACCTCTCCTCCCACGCACTACATGTACACTACACTGGTGTGGATATATGCCCCAACCTCTCCCCACTATATGTGTGGGTAGATGCCCCCTCCTCCCACGCACTACACTACACTGGTGTGGATATATGCCCCAACCTCTCCCCACTATATGTGTGGGTAGATGCCCCCTCCCACCACGCACTACACTACACTGCTGTGGATATATGCCCTCGCCTCTCCCCACTATATGTGTGGGTATATGCCCCCTCACCCAAAGTTACCCCTGTATAGCATTATATACATGTAGTCCCACCCCCCTCCCTACACACACCTGTATAAAATGATATAAATATAGTTACCCCCCCCTCATATCCATCCACCCACCTCCCCACACACACCTGTATAATATTATAATCCTACTTAGAATATCTACCTGTAGCTATTTGTACACCTTTTATCTGTATATTGATTTTTGTCTACAGGTAAATAAATGAGTTGGTGTGTATTATACTAGTACCTGTATATTACTATTTCTACCTGTAAGATCAATAATTCACTTACTTGGACTTCAATCACATTCTTACTGTATGGCAAGTTACAGGTACCATGGCATTAGATAACATGTAAGATTCAAACAATGTTCATAAGTACATGTAGGACCCATGGTATGGCATTAGATAACATAAGATTAAAACATTTACATGTATTATAAGTACATTTACATGTACAGTATAGGGGTGATGATTTCCTGGAAAAAAATGCAGTAATCGCAGCATTGGGCGTCAAAACGGAAAAGCCGATATTTGTTGATATTAAATAAAAATTCAAAACAATTTTGCAGCTATCCAAATATTTCATCTTTTTGTCCCCCGCCTTTCGAAGAAAGTTGGGGGACTATTAAAATGGGTTCGTCCGTCCGTCCGTCTGTCTGTCTGTCTGTCTGTCCGTCTGTCCGTCACACTTTTTGGGACACAATAACTCTCTTCCTAATTGAGCTAGAATGTTCAAACTTGGTGTATGTGTTTATTAGGTCAATGCCTTGATGGAGTTCGAAGATGAGCATTTTCCGCTTAGGGTAAGCAGAGATAAGCAATTTGATTGGTTGATGCTTTGGGACACGATAACTTTAGTTCTAATTAAGTGAGAGTGATGAAACTTAGTGTATAGTTTCATTACAGTAATACCTTGACTAAGTTCGATAATGAGCATTTTCCGCTCAGGGTAAGCAGAGCAATTTGATTGGTCGAGACTTTGGAACACAATAACTCTCCTTCTAATTGAGTTAAAATGTTCAAACTTGGTGTATATGCTTATTAGGTCAATGCCTTGATGGAGTTCGGAAATGAGCATTTTCCGCTTAGGGTAAGCAGAGCGATACGCAATTTGATTGGTCGAGACTTTGGAACACAATAACTCTTCTTCTAATTCAGTAAAAATGTTCATATTGGTGTATATGCTTATAAGGTCAATGCCTTGATGGAGTTCGAAGATGAGCATTTTCCACTTAGGGTAAGCAGAGATGAGCAATTTGATTGGTTGATGCTTTGGGACACGATAACTTTAGTTCTAATTAAGTGAGAGTGATGAAACTTGGTGTATAGTTTCATTACAGTAATACCTTGACTAAGTTCGATAATGAGCATTTTCTGCTCAAGGTAAGCTGAGCGATACGCAATTTGATTGGTCGAGAGTAGTCGAGACTTTGGAACACAATAACTCTCCTTCTAATTGAGTTAAAATGTTCAAACTTGGTGTATATGCTTATTAGGTCAATGCCTTGATGGAGTTCGAAGATGAGCATTTTCCGCTTAGGGTAAGCAGAGATAAGCATTTTGATTGGTTGATACTTTGGGACAAGATAACTTAGGTTCATCTTGATTGATGATTTTTATGCCAATACAATGACTGCATTCTCATTTACATGTAGTAATCGATTCGACAGTAACAGTGTATAGAAACGATTGACTTGGACACGAGGGCCCTTTCCCTTGGCCAGAGGGGCCAAGTCAATCTACGGTACATTTTCATATTTTCGTTGGTTTTAGCATTTTTCGTTATAAAAACACTTTGGGATGACACTTCGTGTACAGTTTCATTGCTCGATATGTTTGAAAAAAATAAATGTGCGATTGATTAATATGTGTCGTCTATTTATTTTGGGATTTCGGCGGGGGACATCAGCCTCACTGTTGGCTTGTTATTCATAAAATTGAAGTAATGAAATAAAATTGAACCATATTTTGGCCCCCAAATGACCTAGTTTATGTCGAGTGGACGTTAAACCCCATTTCTCGCTCTCTCTCTCTCTCCCTCTCTCTCTCTTGCCTCTCCTTTCTCTTGCCTCTCCTTTCACCCCCTCACCCCACATCTCTTCCCCCCCTTTCTCTCCCCGATTATTCATTTACTATTTTCACCCTGTTAAAGCTCAATACTTTAAATCTTATGGTTGACGTCAATGCTTGTTACCAGTAATACATTGCACTCGTAGCTCAAGGCTAAACAAGTCTTTATGCGATATAAAACACCGACGATTCTTGTCTTGTTTAATCTCCTCGTTCGTTTCTAATAGATACACTGATTATAAGGAATTCATGTACATCAACTACAAGATAATTCCTGGTAATAGTTGCTTCTCTTATTATTATACATTATTACATCAAGTCGAAAAAAAACATGGCACAGTAACTACAAACAACCAACATATATCTGTATCAAACCAAGGAAGAAATTTCATTAATTGTGTTCACATTGACATAGTGTACTGTTCTATATTATGCTGAGATAGACTTTTTTTTTTATATAGATAATAATTTTTTCACAGAAAAGGAATAAACCTGTATTACCTCTCTCCTATATCAGAAGATATACAAAAAGACGATATAACCATTTAATGATAAAATCTTTCTAAATTAGTAAATAAGATGAACAAATGAATAAAAAGAGAGAGAAAGCAATGGGGTTTAACGTCCACTCGACACAAACTATGTCATTTTGGGACTAACATATGGTTTAATTTTATTTCAATAATTCGCTTACGTGTAGGGGTCTTTTTTAGCAGTGGTAAGAAACTGGAGTGCCCGGAGGATGCCCACGAGGTTGAGAAGGTGCCCTGCCCCTATTTCCGTGCCACATACGCTCACACCAGGGCTCAAAACCACAGCCACAAGCCAGAGTTGACCGGCCAGCTAGAGGTCGAAGCCAATGTAATCATTGAAATAAGATTGAAGCATTTGATAGACCTTAAATGACCTAGTTTGTGTTGAGTGGACGTTAAACCTCTCTTTGTCACCTCTGGCTTGCGGCTGTGGTTTCGAGCCCTGGTGTGAGCGTATGTGGCATGGAGATAGGGGCGCCTTCTCAACCTCGTGGGTTTCCTCCGGGCACTCCGGTTTCCTCCCACTGCTAAAGACCCCTACGCGCAAGCGAATTATTGAAATAAAATTAAAACCATATGTTAGTCCCGAAATGACCTAGTTGTGTTGAGTGGACTTTAAACCCCATTTCTCTCTCTCTCTCTCTAAACCTCTCTTTCTCTCTCTCTCATTCACCACTCCTGTGGTACATGTACATGTATTTTCTTAGATTGAACCCAGAACCTTATGCTCATGGTTGGTGAGCCCGAATGTACTTGCATAGCTTCCATGACTCCCTGTAAAAAGATGACTTTATGTATCTCATCGTGAGACATCAGCTTTATTGTTGGCTTATTTTTATTGAATAAAATATGATGTTTGTTTTTATAATTAATTAGTACAGAAAATTTCACATTAAGATCTTATTTAAGCTTCTTGATTCTAGTCGAGATGATTTATTGCTTGTAATATTGTAAAATTTAATTTTTTTTTATTATGGTTACTATGGTAACTATTATAATATGGGAAATAAAAGATAGCTAATGCGTTTCATTTTGTCATAATCACAGCATAATTACTTAAAATACAAAGAAATACAAGGAAAAAAGTCTCTTAATGGATATTCATAATCATATCTAAAGTCAATTTTCTTGTAAAATTTGTGTTTTCAGAAAATAATGATGTAAAAAAAATTGTAATCGATCTTATATGTCTAAGAATAAAAAATAAATTAGAATCGCCATTAAAAATACGATCTTTATACCAGGTAGATGTTTTGATCTATGATTCCAGGCACACAGTTCCGTGGTTGATTGGACAACAGTGGTAGTGTGTTACAAAATTCTTTAGTACATACTACCCTCCCCCCATCCTCCTTTGTCTTTTTTTTAAAAAAACTGTTAAATTCACATGTGAAAATATAGATCTTTTATCCAAATTCTCACTTCACTAAATTCAGAATAAAATCACACAGATGTATAGCCCCTTTCTTTCTTTAAAGGAGGGGGTGGGGTGGGATGGCCCAGTGGTCTAGAGTGCCGCTCTTCGACCTCTGGCTGGTCTGTCACCTCTGGCTTGCGGCTGTGGTTTCGAGCCCAGGTGTGAGCGTATGTGGCATGGAGAAAGGGGCGCCTTCTCAACCTCGTGGGTTTCCTCCGGGCACTCCGGTTTCCTCCCACTGCTAAAGACCCCTACGTGCAAGCGAATTATTGAAATAAAATTAAACCATATGTTAGTCCCAAAATGACCTAGTTTGTGTCGAGTGGACGTTAAACCCCATTTCTTTCTCTCCCTTTAAAGGAGGCAAGTCTTTAACTCTTAGGGGGTTACATCGTGTATGTGACACAGAGTATGGTCACTGGTCTAACCCTGTGGGTTTCTCTGGATCCTCCGAGTTTTCCCTTCACTGCTGAAGACCAATACGCACATCGAGTAAATACAATAAATTGAACCATATGTTAGTGCTGAAACAACCTGGTTTTTGTTGAATGGACATACATGTATCCCCCTCTCTCTCTCTCTCTCTCTCTCTCTCTCTCCTTCTCAGCCCAATGAGTGTACAAAAGTAGGACTTTAATCCCTGATTAGATTTCATTTGCACAAGGTTTGAAACAATCTCTCTCTCTTTCTTTCTCTCTCTCTCTCCCTCTCTCTTCCTCCCTCTCTCTCTCTCTGATCATCTGTAAATGATTGACTATTGCATGCATGTGTAGTACATGTACCTAAATCATGCATGTGTACAGTCATCACTAGAAATGCACATGCTTTTATTGATGTGTACATGCACATGCTGACAACCAACAAGATGTCTACACACAACTTTTTGTCACTAACACTGACTTCTATTGTTATCTCTGTTTTCATTTTAATATAGATAGCTCATTTATATTCACACATTATCCAGACTTTCTGTTGTAATAATGTACTTATTATCCAGACTTTCTGCTGTACTTATAAGGTAGGTTGAAATGACTAAATAATCATCATGAATTTCCTGTGTGGGTTCCTCTTGTCAGTTGTGTAGGACAGAGGGCCTGACAAATACAGTTGTCTTGTCATTTGGGTGGGATGGGAAACTGAAGTCCTATGTAAATGTTGGGGTGCACGTAAAAGATTCTCTGTTCTTTATCTTAAAAGGGGGTCTTATGTGAAATAAGATAAAGAGCTGACACATAAATAAAGAAAAGAGAATATGCTGAAAATTGAAATCAGATTACTTCTGTCTAAACCAAGAAATTAGCGATTGAATTTCAGACTAGGGGGTTGAGATGGCCTAGTGGTCTAGAGTGTCGCGCTTCGACCTCTAGCTGGCCGGTCACCTCTGGCTTGCGGCTGTGGTTTCGAGCCCTGGTGTGAGCGTATGTGGCATGGAGATAGGGGTGCCTTCTCAACCTCGTGGGTTTCCTCCGGGCACTCCGGTTTCCTCCCACTGCTAAAGATCCCTACGAATTTCAGACTAGCCTTGATCATCATTACTACTATTTGAATGATGACGAGAGTTGATTATAGTCCGGATCAATTAATTAATGTCAAATTAATAGTATATAACATTTCAGGCCTAAAGAAAGACCTGCTTTAGGCTGATTTAGCGCTTGCATAATGTTTAAGAAATCTGAGGTCATGAACAATGTGTTTCAGCTGTAGTATTATGATATTTTTATTATAATGATGTCTTGTAAGAAGAAATGTTATTTATTATAATGTTATTACATATGATGATATATTACTCATGGTTTATTCATTACATTCCATTCTTTGTCTGTTATTTCGTCTACGTTGGATTATCTCCCTTGTGAAAATGTATTTACATGTACCATTCATGTCAACTATAGGATATTAAATCATTCAGTGTGAAAGTATTATATTAATAATTGTTTATATATGTCAGAGGTGGTATCAGGTGTTCAATACTTAGGGTTTACTCTTGAACAATGGTTTAGATCTAAGACACCTGTAGATATTTTGATGTGACAAGGAGTAGAGCTGCCTGTTCTAAATTGTGGAATTTCTCTGAGGCCTCATGTTTCCTTCCACTGCAAGTGAAATATTGAAATCAAATTAAATTTGTTGTTCTGAAATGACCTAATTTGTGTCGAGTGGATGTTAAACCCCACCCCCCAAACTCACTTTCTGCGTGACCTCCGATTTTCTTCCACTGCTAGAGCTACATGTACATGTATGTGCAAGCGAAATGAAATTAAATCTTATGTTAGTCCCGAAATGACCTAGTTTGTGTTAAGTGGTCCTTAAACCCCATTTCTCTCTCTGGAGCTACAGTGTCTTAAAGTGGTTATGATGTTTGCTTGGTATTTTCTGGCATGGGTGGGACGAAAAAACAAGGTCCTGTGCACACTGTGCACGTAAAGGATCCCTCGGCAGTCAGAATTCAATATAAGAGTAAGGCATAGGATATTGAGATATTTTTTTGACATCCCTAATTCAAAGTATAACAAAATCTACTGTACATAATATGTGATACGATACATGTATAAAGAGAGAAGGAGAGAGAGAGAGAAATGGGATTTAACCCAAATCGACACTAACTAGGTCATTATTTCGGGACTGACATGAATACAGAGTATCTAAATGTATGATATACATGTATAAACATCTATTGTATCCTGTACATGTAGTATGATTATTATCTCACTGTTCAATCTTACATCATACAAAAACATTGTATTTAAAGTGGCATTAACTCTTCTTACTATAATACACTAGTACATCACATATAGCTGCTTTAGCAGTCAAACTAAATGAGATGGTATCAGGTGTTCTCTTTATAATGATATATACAATTCTTAACATCTACGGTCATCTCAAAATAGTAATATTACAGGCCATATTATCAATACATCATTTCATTTGGTTAAGTTTTCACATTGTATTGTGGTGGAATTTATTGTCAAGATCTTGTCGAAATGTGCACAAGAGAATTATGGAATTAAAATAGAACCATATGTTAGTCCTGAAATGACATTGTTTGTGTCGGTCGAATGGATGTTGAACCCGATCTCACTGTCTCTCTCTTTTGTGCGCGCTCTGGGTTTCCCCTATGCACAGCGTATGTGGCATGGAGATAGGGGCGCCTTCTCAACCTTGTGGGTTTCCTCCGGGCACTCCGGTTTCCTCCCACTACGAAAGACCCCTACGTGCAAGCGAATTATTGAAATAAAATTAAACCATATGTTAGTCCCGAAATGACCTAGTTTGTGTTGAGTGGACGTTAAACCCCATTTCTCTCTCTCTCTCTCTCCCCTATGCACAAAATTATTATTATTATAAAATTTAACTAAAATGACCCGTTTTATGTGGAGTGGACATTAACCCCCCCCCCATCTCTCTCTCTCTCTCTTCTCTCCCAGCATCTTGCCATGTCCCTTTAAACTGTGTGAGATCTACTACCTAAGTCTGTTTAGTGGCTCCAGCATACCACATCTGTTTCTAATTGTCGTCTCCCTCCCGTTTATTTAGCTGCATATGATAGCGGAGAAAATACAACTATACAACACTACCTAATAGCTCACATGTGGGCCAACACTCTGGCAAACTATACTCGATAGAAATATTCATTCTAACATTGGGATTATGTATTTGAACTTCAAATGGTATCTTTATACTTCATTTTGAATTATTTCTCAAGGTTTTTAAGTCGTGTGTGTGTTTCTTTGTGCGGTTTTTGACATTGAGAACGAGTATGTTAAGTTTCTGTATGTTAAGTGTAATTATATACATGTAAAGACACTGCATATGAAAATGGACTGGGGAGTTTTCTAACTCTTTCACCCAGGATGTGTAAAAACTCGCCGATTGTTTCCATTCAGTCAGCTTCTTTATTTAGATTTTTAAACTTTACAACATGGTGTTTGTGTAACGACAAGTTGGTCTCGGTGTATGGGACATTGTTGTTATTGCAAGTCTGTGAACAGAATTATCAATTATTAGACACCGTTAAGAGGGGTAAATTATAACCGGAAGAGAAGTCGTATTACAAGTAATCTGCACAAGAGGTGAAAATGCATCCGTGGATGCCAAAATGTAAGTAAAACCTTCCTCGTTCCGTTCTTAATTCAAAGAATCGTAAATGTCAAGAAATTGTTTACATTTTACCCAACCCTAGAATTGAACTTAAAGCAAACATTTTATGATTTTATTTAGCTGTTTGTTTGATGATTTTGATGTGAAAAGGAAACTTGTCGGCCTTTTGCTGGTGAGAATTGATGTAATTTAATAGACCCCCATTCTTTTCATGCTTTTATGATAAGTTTAGGTAGGGGAGAAATAGAATCGCAAACAAGGTTATTTCGGGAGTAACATATGGTTCAGTTTTATTTTAGTAATTCACTTGACTTTAGCAGTGGCAGAGGAAACATAGAAAACATAGGACGAGTTTGAACAGGCGACCCTACTCCTTGTCATATACAAGTGTGGGGTCGAAACCATGCCCTTTGACTCAATGACAGACCTGCTGATCTAAAGTGCTAGTGTGAGACTATTGAGACACCTAGACCCATCACCTAAATTCATATTTAATTTGTATGCTGTTCAGATGGCAATCAGCTTACATTGTCTTCTGAAGTTTGCGCTAATTAACCAGTTTCAAACCCCCTTAGATTGCTGTGTGTACTGTGTCTTTTGTTTTTGAAGGAAGACTATTTTTCTTAGACGTCTTATCTTTGATTGTCTGGTGTTTAAAAACATAGGCAATCGTTAAACTGGTTGTGGCAAATAAACCAATTTTTATACTCAGCTTGCTACCTGTCTTCAATGGAAGGCTATTTTTCAAATTTAGGATAGCATGTGTCGTCAAGGTTACAAAAATTTAATTTAGAAAACAAAACTAAAACATCAATGGGAGATAATCTTTCAGTTTGGGGGGTTGAATGGCCAAATGGTTAGCGCATGCTCGCTGTGTCATTAGGTCTGTCATATCAACTGGCATGGTTTCTATTTCCCGGTTCTTCGTAACAAGGGGGGGGTGGGATGGCCTAGTGGTCTAGAGTGCCGCGCTTCAACCTCTAGCTGGCCAGTCACCTCTGGCTTGCGGCTGTGGTTTCTATCCCTGGTGTGAGCGTACGTTGCATGGAGGTAGGGGCGCCTTCTCAACCTCGTGGGTTTCCTCCGGGCACTCCGGTTTCCTCCCACTGCTAAAGACCCCTATGAATTTCAGACTGCTAAAGACCCCTAAGCGCAAGCGAATTATTGAAAATAAAATTAAACCATATGTTAGTCCCCATTTCTCTCTCTCTCTCTCTCTCTACGTAACAAGGAGTAGTATGAGTGCCAGTCCAACCTCGTGTTTTTTTTTTCACCAGGTCCTCCGGTTTTACCCCACTGCTAAAGACTCCTACGAATTATTGAAATAAAATTAAACCATATGTTAGTCCCAAAATGACCTGGTTTGTGTCGAGTGGACGTTTAAACCCCATCTCTTTTTCTCTCTCTCTCTCCTTTAAAGATAGGTTAGTTAAGAGTTTGATATAGTGTTGGTCATTATTGCTTTAATAATTCAAAAATAGATGTAAAAAAAAAAAAATATTAAAAATTTCAGCCATATTACTCCATTCTCAGCCAAATTATCACTGTTTATTGTTTTGACAAGATGTGTGCATAGTGGTAACTAGTGCTTTGGTATATTCGTGACTTAACCTCACTTTCCCATTTTTAAATTGGATTTTTAAATGGCAAACCGTTCTAATTTACTGAAAATCGTGAGTATCTGATGTAATTGAGAGTTGACAGTTCGAATTCGATATGAGAGTAGACCGTAGTGCCGCTGCCCGGGCAAAATTTCCCTCATAGCACAATGTACGGCACTTACCCGTCTTCCTTAGCCCAGTCGGACCAGAACAGTAGGACGTTTAACCCAATTTCATTTTGTTTCATCTTAGGTCAATTTGTACTTAGTGTGATTATCACTTTAAAATAAACAAGTAGTACTTGTATCTGTAAAGGTCATCATATCAAAAATAAATTATCCCATGATTCTCTCATTTTCTCCATGATTTAACGATAACGGGGACGAGTAAAGTAGGTATCAGTAGAAGGGAAGTAACTGGAGCTGATTGTTACAAGAGATAGGAGAGTAACTTTTATTATTAGTTGTTAAAACGTTCTCGTGTTGTGGTGATTGCCTGTTATTCAGTTAAACACCCCTCATTGTAAATACGCTCAGAAGAATCTTAGCTGTCTGATAACATCATAAGTCTTGGCAATAAATCAAAACAGCTGTTGAATAGAGGAAACATTTAGAAGTAAAAATTTTATGTTTTTCTTTCTGTCTTGTCTTTTAGAGGCTTCTGTTTTTGTATTTGATGTTAAATTAGCTTTCATTCATGTTCCTGTTTTATATGCTACGTATAGATATATAGGTTTAGTAAAATGATTTCAAGAGATTTAAAAACTTTCAAATAACAATCAGTTTGTAAAGTTTACATGAAAAAACTTTGTGTGGTTGGGCTTTAAATAAAGTCGATGAAATTCTTGTCTCATAATTTACTTTTAAACATACATTATGCAAGAGCTAGATCTGTCTATTGTAGGATGTTCTTTAGGCCTGAAATGTTATCAAAATTATTAATTAGACATTAATTAAGATGAAAAGACCATAATCAACACTCTCTACTCTCTACCATCTTATATGTCCAATTTTCATTGGATTTGAGTCCGATCTGCTGTTCAACGCTCGTTGATGATTACACACAAAAATGGATAATCAACACTATGTTAAAGTTCCAATTTCATATTTTCTAAGAAAGTCAAAACATAATTATTTCTATGTCTTTTGCTCAAAAGGGTTGTCAACTCACTATTATACGATCATGGGCAAATTTTCTGGTGGATTAAAAAGGCTGACACAGGCTGATTGAGGAAATAGTTACTCAATTACCTCCCTTGTTTTCCCCATTCCTCTCCATGGACGGCCGTCTTCAAACTTTTGAATTTGAAGTTGAAAATGATATTTTTGCCAATTTTCTCAACTGGCAATAGTGAATTATAGGATTAATAGGATTATTCTTTAACAAGGTAGGACTGTTTATATGTTCAATCTATTTTAGGGCTTTATTTTAATACATTTTAAAAATATAACTTATAAATATGCTGTTGGAACTTTAATTATTGTAACACTAGTAACGAGTCAATTGAGACTGTATTGATTTTAAAACAAGGTTTTTTTTTGTCTTTTAGTGAAGCAATTTGACTGAAATTTTCAGTATATCTTCTTTACATCATTTAATTTTAACTTTTATAGCAAGAACTGTCAACTCTTTATCTAATCTCTTATAATGTATCTTTAATTGCTCGATCCATTAATTACAAAATATCTATCGTAATAAGATATCGGATCGAATAAAATAGTTTGAAAGTCATAAATTATCAGCAAATAGTAGATATGAACGCATGAATATTGATGATGTCATAGAGAATTTTATTACTAATCATTTGATAAGGAATTTTTTTTCCCATACGTCTGGAATAATTTGTGTGGGAAAATGTTAAAATGTCTGCAATCTTGAAGATCCAATCAAAAAAGTGTTCTCGGCACATGATGCCACGTGTGGTTTTAAAAAAAATTGGTATTTCAGAAATATGCTACTAATGAAGATATATAATTAAAAACATCTTTCCATGAAATGTAACTGTTTGGTTTTCGGTTTGACTCTTAAAAGATACATTATGGTAGAACTAAATCTGCCTATTACAGGTCTTTATTTAGTTTTCAAATTTTAAATAAACTATTATTTAGACATTTATTAAAGATACATTATGGGAGATTTTGACAAGGAGTTAGCCATTCTTGCTATAAAAGTTCAAAAATAGATGGTGAAACAAGAATATATTGAAAATTTCAGTCAAATAACTTTATCCTGAACAAAGTTGTTACCACTATAATTTTTTACTAGAAATGGTAGTTAAAATCATCGACTCCCTTTTTCCACTATGGCCGATTGTTGATCGACAGGCGTTAACTCCACCTACATAGTCTCGATCATCAAGTAATGTTTAAACGGTATCTAGTGAAGTTTGTGTATAGCCTCTGTCATCACTGTCTTTTATGAATAATTTCCGGAAGTATGATGACGTCAACGTCACGGAGAAACCCCACCCACGACGCCATAGTGATTAAATCAGTCGACGAAATCCTGTTTTAATCCGAGCCCAATCCAAGCCATCCGTGGGTCTACAGTGTTCATTTCGGGCTTGTTGTTTAAATAAAGATCTAATTTATAATTTCTATGACTTCTGAGGCCCAAAGGAAGACCGACAAAAGTCAGTTTTTGCTCTCCCATAATGTATGTTTAACATGGCAAGCCTATAATCAACTATGTAGACCAATGAATAAATAGTGATAGAGAAATTGGGTTTAACATCCACTCGACACTAACTATGTCATTTCAGGACTAACATATGGTTTAATTTTATTTTAATAATTCTTGCGCACATAGGGGTCTTTAGCAGTGAGAGAAAACCCATAAGGTTGGACAGGCAATCCTACTCCTTGTCACGTACAACCGGGAATTCAAAACCACGCCAGTTGACTCAATGACAGACTTTCTGATACAGCGAGCATGTGCTAACCATTCATCCATTCGCCCCTCCCCCCCCCCCCCCTGAATAAATAGTGTTAAGGAGTTTGACGTGGCTGACGGTACATGTGTATATATATATATATATTTATGTATAATCGCATTCTTTCTCCTCATCAAAGCCAATCTATAACTATTTTCTGTAATTTCTCCCTCGGGGATAAACCTTCTACATTGGTTCAATGGATATGGTATCTATTTCCAAACTCGTTTATTGATTTTTTTCCCCAAGCTATAAAACATGAAGTCGAATCTTTAACCATCGTGGTCCGATTCCAGACAAATTACAATTGAATCAACAAAGGGAACATTTGTTACAAACTCAGCGTTTTTCTAATATTTATTTTAATTCAAAGTAACATCTACGACCTACGCAAAAAAGCAATTTTTAGTTCCGGTATGTTGTGCGATTGTCGTTTACTTTAGATCAAAAGGTTAGTTATTGAAAGAGTTGTTTTCCATACCACACATGTCCTCCCACTCATGTTCTTGACAATGTGTAGTAACCTTAAAAGCTTTCTCTCTCTCTCCCTTTCTCTCTTTTTCCATCCCTCTCTCTCTCTCTCTCTCTTGCTTTATTTTAAATGTGAGTAATGGTCAGGCGAGGTCGGGCAGCCTCGCAACCTAATATGGCCTGATCACTTGTGTGGAGCAAATAACGGAGGTCCTGCATACACCTGGTCAGTGGATGGTGGGGGGGTTGGATGGCCGAATGCTAAGTGTATGTATATGTTGTATCATAAAGTCTGTCATTGAGTCAGCTAGCCTAGATTCTGTTCCCTTGTTCTACTGACAAGGTGTTGGGTCGCCTGTCCCTAGGTCTCCCAGTTTCTTTGCACTGCTAAAGACCCCTACCTGCAAGTGACTTACTGAATTGAAAATTTGAAACATATGTTAGTCCTGAAATGGCTTAGTTTGTGTCGAGTGGACGAGTGGACGTTACAGTAAACCCCATTTCTCTCTCTCTCTCCCTCCCTCTCTCTCTCTCTCTCTCCCTCTCTCTCTCTCTCTCTTTCTCTACATGTAAAATATACTGTTTATATAAATGAAAGACTTAGAAACGAAAGGAAACAGCAAAAACAATGTTTATAAAACAGCTCCTAAACATATGTCGGCCATCTGCCATTCTCCTAGTACTTGTAGTGGGTACTACACGAACACACCGCACACCAGTTGCTTACTTTTACTCTCGTCATTCGATATTACTTACAAATGTTGCAATAAATTAACAGACATCTTGTAAGATATGATACCTGCCTACCTTCGTTAATCATTCCCATTTATCAGGTGTTGAAATCAAAGCTATAATTAACGACCCTGACCTCTAAGGTTAAGGGTCAAGAAGGCGGGGATAGTGCTCTTAGTTATGTTTATGATCTGGTTGTGATATTTCAAGCCAACTCATTTCCTATTTGGTTTCCTTGCCCTTAGATGTTTAATATCTTCTAGTATACTAATAAACCATAAGACATACTTATGGAAGGTCAATTACTGAATGGTTAGCATGCGCCTGTTGTATCATTAGGTCTGTTATTCAGTCCGATCCCAGAAGTGGTTTCGATTCCCGGGTTGTTTTATTCGAAAAGGAGTTGAATCACCTGTCCAACCTCGCGGGATTTCTTTGGGTCATCCCGTTTACTCCCATTGCTAAAAACCCCTACACACAATTGAATTATTGAAATTAAATTGAATTATTTGTTAGTCTAGAAATGCACTGCGTCTCTCTCTCTCTCTCTCTCTCTCTCTCTCTCTCTGTCTCTCTCTCTCTCTCTCTCTCTCTCTGTTGGCTTCTACAGTGTCATATCACAGGCAAAGTAGCTGTAATCTTCAAATGGAGGTGTTTTCCTTAGACCGCAATAAAATTTAGCCAAGTCCTGTTGTAATGTACGTATTTTGTCGGACAAGAGTTCATCTTATACAGAATCTCAAGTGGTACTTAGACACCTTCGAATTCAAAGTGGAAACTAAAGACAGGTTACCGTCAGATAAGAAAGCATCCTTCAACTAGAAGCAAAAAAAACGCATCTTTCAAAAGAAAACACATTTAATATGTCATTTTGAATGTGAATTTTAACAAAAAACATCTTTTCAATTTGATTTGTTTAGTCTTGCCTGGTGCGAACCACTTTCATACTAATCATTTAGAGATTTCTTCCTTTTAATGTCTTTTGAATCTCGGGTATTGTGTTTATATTTCATTATGATTACGACACTATCAAATTTTATTACATATTTTATCTACATTCACACCATTGCGATCAGTAAAGTTTAATTTACAAATTGAACCCAAATGTCCACAGGACGGCAATTTTCATCTATAGGCACCAAAAACTTTATTATTTTAACATTTCCGTATATTTTTATTGAATAATAGGCGTAACCTTTTCAAAAATGCATGGAGTATATATTAACATAATTCGCTGCTGTTTATAATGTCAGTTTAACTTTCTCGATGCTAAACTCTCTTTTGATAGAACTTTCATATGTATACCAACGTAATCGCATTTCATAGCGTAATTAAATTACTACAAATACCTTGCCATCATACTTATTCGCCAATTAGACTATCGGTTGAATATTTACGGGAATGATTAAAGTGTTTTTACAGAACCCTGATTCAGTTTTAATTACTAATTAGTTATAATCAAGTTAGAGTGAATATGGAAAAAGGATCGTGAATGTTATAACGATGCGATTGGGGAATATGTACAGTTTACATGTTCGTGATCTGTGTTCTTGACTTTCACTGGAATTGAAAATTATGAAATTGTAAATTGTGACTTTGATCATTTTTGCCGATATAAGAAATGCGAATTTCAAATTTGAAATGATTTTTGTAGTGGTCTGTAGAATAATGGAGTGACGAGAGGACTCTGAGAAAACACACAAGGGTACTAGGCATATGACTGTAGTATTTATCTGTGTACAGTCAGGGGCTGGATTGTTGAATGGCTTGTGCGTGCCCATTGTATTGTCATTGAGTCAACTGGCGTGTTTTCAATTCAGCAGTTGTATTTAACAAGGGGTAGGGTTGTCTGTCCAACCTTAATCTTACGAGGTTCTTTTCCGGGTCATCTAATTTCTCCCCACTTACAAAGACCCCTCCCTACCCTCTGTGCAAGCAAATGAAGAAATAAAACTGAACCATTATGTTAGACCTGAAATTACCTAGTTTGTTTTGGTTTGAGGTTAAACCCATCTCTCTCTCTCTCTCTCTCTCTCTCTCTCTCCCATAGTGTCAGTAGTTGTTGAGTATAATAGGCTATGAGGGAAGGCAGACTGCCAGAAGTTTATAATTATAAGTAGTTTGTCTTTATAGTCTGTCTGTTATCTCTTCAAACAATAACTACTACACTCTCATTTATAACACACATCACTTCACTTATTTAAATACTCAGCTAGGAAAAGACAACTCTTGTATCACAAACAGGGCTTAAACCACAATTTATCAGAATGGACTTTCAGATGGTCTTGATGTACACCTCATGATATAAAAAATCAAAGATTAAATACATTTATTTTTTAAAATGAGAACTATTTTCAAATACCCATTCGAAAAGAACATGAACACTGATTGGTTAATCAAATGGCTGATGTCATAGGTTTAAAAGCTGTTCATATGAGCCCTGACGTGACCTCCGTATACCACTGGTCAACTCTAGATCTTCATGTAGAGTAAAAGCCATCGAAAATATAAAAAAAAAAAAAAAAAAAAAAATATAGATTTTGTATTTTAATCAGATGGTTTGCTATACATTTTAATTGGATATGTAAAATGTACATATTCAAGCCTGGATATATGTCACAGGCATTATCAAAGCACAAATTAAGACTTTATCAGGCACAGATTTGTCTATTTTCTTTACTATTGTTCATATTTTAAATACCACATGTTTCCACCACAGAGTTAGAAATGTCAGGTACCACTTACCAGGCCTGATAACGTGTATATTGTGGAATATTTGAGACCAATATCATCTACCCATTGGCATTAGAGAATAGAAAGATTATTAAGAAATGATTTGTAATATGACAGAATAGAAAGATAAAAATGAAGTATGAGTGGTTTATCGAATGATTGTTGGAACAAGACCAGTAAAAATAAGATCTAGTTTTACTTTCAGAGTATCGTGTTGAACAAATGTTTATTTAAAACACAGACGGAATTTAACACCTTAACAAGCGTTTTTACACAGATAATTTGAGTGAATTTGAGTCGTTTGTTGTCATGGTTAAATAAATAAAGAGACAGATACCTGTATTGGATTAACAGGTCTTACTTTCACTTTATATTGAACTTAACACATTGTAGTTATTGATAGGCACACTGATACTTGTTATTTACAGGCCTATTGATACTTTCTATTTACAGGCCGATTGACATGTGTGTTAATGAAAGGCCGATTGATACTTTTTATTGACAGACCTATTGATACTTATCATTGAAAGGCCCATTGATACTTGTTATTGAAAGGCCCATTGATACTTGTTATTGATAGGCCCATTGATACTTGTTATTGATAGGCCTTTTAATAGGTCATTTAAAGATCCTGTCCCATGTAGAAACTGTGATTTGACGATATATTTGCGCTAAAAACATATTCAAATTAATGTACCGTATAAAAAGTTTGCCTCAAAACTTTGTATTCACAAGGAGATACACCAAGCTATAAAAATCTATTTTTTGAAACCATGTTTGTTAACTTGATGGAGGGAGAGCCCTTTCTTAAGAAGTTATTTGTCATTACTTACTGTCCATTTTTATACGCCCACATTTTCATGTGGACGTATATTGTCGTCCGTCCGTCCACAATTGTTTGTGAACAGTCTACAGGTCACAATTTTTATCCGATTTCAATGAAACTTAAAACATAGGTTTATCACCCTAAGATCTCGGTTCCTTTCGATATTGGCATGTATCGGACTGTAACTTCATGGGTTATGGCCCCTGATTGTACGAAAAATCACGTTTTTTAGCTTGTGAACAGTGTAGAGGTCACAATTTTGAACCGATTTGGATGAAACTTGAAATGCATGTTTATAACCCAACGATCTTGGTTCCTTTCGATATTTGCGCCAATCGGATCGTAACTTCCTGAACTATGGCCCCTGATTGTCCGAAAAATCGCCCTTTTTAACTTGTGGTTCCTCTGGAGGTCAAAATTGTTATCTGATTTAAAAAACCGTTTCATTATATCACCGTTCCATGGTTATGAAGGTTGAGTTCGAATTTCGTGAAAATCGGACCAAAATTGACGGACAAAATGGCCGCCATTTGTACGCGAATAGTGTGAAAATATGTTATATCAAGGTTGTGAACAGTGTAGAGGACACAATTTTGAACCGATTTGGATGAAACTTGAAATGCATGTTTATAACCCAAAGATCTTGGTTCCTGTCGATATTTGCGCCAATCGGATCGTAACTTCCTGAATTATGGCCCCTGATTGTCCGAAAAATCGCCCTTTTTAGATTGTGGTTCCTCTGGAGGTCAAAATTGTTATCCGATTTAAAAAAACGTTTGATTATATCACCGTTCCATGGTTATGAAGGTTGAGTTCAAATTTCGTGAAAATCGGACCAAAATTGACGGACAAAATGGCCGCCATTTGTACGCGAATAGTGTGAAAATATGTTATATCAAGGTTGTGAACAGTGTAGAGGACACAATTTTGAACCGATTTTGATGAAACTTGAAATGCATGTTTATAACCCAAATATCTTGGTTCCTGTCGATATTTGCGCCAATCAGATCGTAACTTCCTGAATTATGACCCCTGATTGTCCGAAAAATCGCCCTTTTTTGCTTGTGGTTCCTCTGGAGCCAAAATTGTTATCCGATTAAAAAAACAGTTTGATTATATCACCATTCCATGGTTATGAAGGTTGAGTATGAATTTTGTGAAAATCAGACCAAAATTGACGGACAAAATGGACGCCGTTTGTACGCGAATATTGTGAAAATATGTTATATAAAGGTTGTGGACCTTATAGAGGTCACAATTTTGAACCGATTTTGATGAAACTTGACATGTATGTTTATAACCCAAAGATCTTGGTTCCTTTCGATATTTGCGCCCATTGGATCATAACTTCCTGACTTATGTCCCCGGATTGTCCGAAAAATCGCTTTTGTTCGCTTTTGGTACCTCTGGAGGTCAAAATTATTATCCGATTTAAAAAAACGTTTGACTATATCACCGTTACATGGTAATGAAGAGAGAGTTTGAATTTCGTGAAAATCGGACTAGAATTGACGGACAAAATGGCCGCCGTTTGTACACGAATAGTGTGAAAATATGTTATATCAAGGTTGTGGACCCTATAGAGGTCACAATTTTGAATCGATTTTGATGAAACT
Source organism: Patella caerulea (assembly GCA_036850965.1). NCBI lineage: Eukaryota > Metazoa > Mollusca > Gastropoda > Patellidae > Patella > Patella caerulea. The sequence continues at coordinate 59,966,906 of JAZGQO010000006.1, read as the reverse complement.
TGACAGGTATGTTTATAACCCAAAGATCTTGGTTCCTTTCGATATTTGCGCCCATTGGGTCATTACTTCTTGAATTATGTCCCCTGATTGTACGAAAAATCACCCTTTTTAGCTTGTGGTGCCTCTGGAGGTCACAATTATTATCTGATTTAAAAAAAAAAACGTTTGATTATAAAAACCAAACAAATTCTAATGATTTTCTGATAATTCCTTAATATGCGACAACTCTTGTTGACTGCCCGGACGATTTGGCTGCTGTGTGGGCGTATGTTTCGTTGCCTGGCAACCTATTTTTGAATTATTTTATACCAACTTCTTTTTCCGCTGTGTTATAGTAATCTGTTATGTTTGCACTCCTCAATCTACCCAAAACCACCTGACCATTCAATCAAAAATTAACAACGGCTTCCTAAGTGTAGTCAGCAGACAAGAAGCTGCCGGGTTGCCAGTTAGTCATACCCCAACATTTTTGCCCAGTGCTTGCCCCATGGATGTTTATCGAGTAATCCAGGATGTTTCTAGTTAGATTGGGTGTCTATACTTTCCATATATACCAATTTGCCATAGTTTTAATGGAAATAACCACCCTATAAATACTTTTGTGAGAAGGTATCTTTAAGGAAATAAATAACTGTATAAACATGCACATGTAGACTACAGGTAGTTGATATTATCTGTTATAGATATATAGGGTTATAATCTCAGGTGTGTCAGTAATACATCAGATAGGTATACATGATCTATAGATAAGTATATACAAGGCACTTGTTGTATAATTAACTACTTTATATTATGAAATATAGGGTACTTGTTGATAGGTTGAACTACAATAGATTATGCATAGTATACTATAGGGCACTTTTTGTATAAGTAACTTCACTTTATTATATTATACTGGCATTTGTATGATGTACATATAGTAGGCGTGATATAAACATTTTATTACACACCTACATGTATATATTACTATGGATTATAATATAATCATGGTATAAATGTTATATTTCACACCTATATATAATATATGTCACCTACATGTACATAGTATTACTATAGGTTAAACATGTATATAGGCATGGTATAAACATGTTATTAAAAACCTATAAATAATATTATAATATAGGCATGGTATAAACATGTTATTGCGTACCTATATATATATTTACTATACATCACCTACTACTAAAGATTATATAAGCATGGTATAAACATGTTATTACATACCTATATATATATATATATATATATATATATGCATGTATATATACTACTATATAATCTTATTAAATATGTATATACTGTAGGTTGTATACATTGTGTAGGCGTGGTATAAACATGTTATTACACACTTAATACTATTGGTTATAATATAGTGAGTAAAGATAAGCTATAAATATGTTAAACAGTAGTCTATCAATCACCACTTCTCACTGGCGAATTCATAAAACATTTACATAGGGGTCATTCGGTGTCATAACCCCCTTCATATGAGGTCACATGGCTTTCACCCCATTCACCCCTTGTTTGAAGTTATAATGGTATAGTCGAGAGATTAGCTTACACATCGTGTAACATCTGCTGGGCTTTGTGTTTATTGAGGTTGTTTAACGATAGCCTGTGATTCCTTCACTCCTCATAAACAGTAGTTGAACCATGTTATTAATAGTGTAAAACTATCTTCATCTCGTCTTTCTCTCTCTCGGTGTGTCCTGATTCGTGTTGATTCATAAGATACTGGACTATTCATCCTGCATGTTAAACAGTTAAATCAATATGGTAATTGTTTAACTAATTATCAGTAGTGTTTTGTGGTATCAATATACTTGTTGTACTTGTGTTGTTTGGATGTTATGGAGAAGGTGAAATACTTAAAGAATGTCTACAACTCGACCAGGTCATATAATTATATCTTGTGCTTTATAGTAGTAGTTCATCATATTATTACCAGTAGTATTATTTTGTGGTTTCAAATACACATAGTTCTTAAAGAATGTCTACAACTTGATCAGGTCATATAATTATGGCTTGTGATGAAAAGTAATAGTTCATCAGATTATTACCAATAGCATTTCATGGTCTAAATATATATGATAGTGTTCCTTGAATGACATTTAGAAATAGAGAATATTCATAATAACACAACTTGATCGATTTACTACTTCTTGGTTTATTACATACAACGTTTCAACACTCTATCAGGTATCTTTATCAAGCATTCATAAAGTGGTATTATTATGTATATGATAGTGTTATTTGGGTGTTATGAAAAAGATAAAATACCTAAACCATGTGTGCAACTCTCCCAGGTCATATAATTATGGCTTGTGCTTTAAAGTAATAGTTCAAATTATTAGCGATACTGCTGTAAATATAGTAGTGTTGTTTTGTGGTATAGAAATACTTGTTGTGTTGTTTTGGATGTATAAATAATGTGCAATATTTAAAATCTGTTGACGACTAGAAGGTCATATAATTATTAATAGTGTTTTATGGTTGCCAAATACTTGCTATCAGATTTATATAGTCATGTTGTTTTCATGTATTACATTTATGTGTATGAAATGCATATTAACCGGCTATCTGATTATTAGGGAGTTGATTTGCATCATTAGGTCTGTTGTGGTTTTGATTCAACCTCGTTGCTTGTCCAACCTCGTTACTTTTTTCCGGGTCCTCCGGGTCCTTCGTTTTCCTCCCCCTGCTGTCGAGTGGACGTTAAACCCCATTTCTCTCTCTCTCTCCTCCCTCTGCTAAAGACCCCTATGCACAAGCAAATTATTGAAATAAAAATTGAACAATATTTAAGTCCCAAAATGACCATTTATGTGTCGAGCGGACATTGAACCCCTCTCTCTCTCTCTCCCTCCATCTCTCCCTGTCTAGTTATTGGTAGTGTTTTGTGTATACTTGTTTTTTGCGGGATTTTGTTGTGATATATATGGGGCTGTAAAACATGTCTGCCATTGTAACCAGTAATTTAATTATTGGTTTATACATGTATAGACTGTGTTATGATCTCTAGACTGTGTTATGATTTATATGATTTATGTGAAATATGTCAACAATTGTGTTAAGGATGCCTTTATGATTTGGCAATTAAAGGTCCTATCATAGTGGCCCAAATCATAACATACAGAACTAATTTTAATGAGATGGAAAAACAAATTGATCTCCCTATTCATCCTATTATCAGAACTGTTATGAATTGTCGGCCACTTTACAAATTGATCTTATTAAATGAAATACGAGATTTGATACTGTTGTCATGTTTTGGTTTGCATATTTGTTGTGTTATGGTTTGTATATGTTGTTGTTTGTATATTTATTGTGTTGTGGTTTGTATATCTATTGTGTTGTGTGTTGTATATTGTGTTGTGTTTTGTATATTTATTGTGTTGTTGTTTGTATATTTATCGTGTTGTTGTTTGTATATTTATTGTGTTGTGGTTTGTATGTCTATTGTGTTGTGGTTTGTATATCTATTGTGTTGTGTTTTGTATATTGTGTTGTGTTTTGTATATTTATTGTGTTGTTGTTTGTATATTTATCGTGTTGTTGTTTGTATATTTATTGTGTTGTGAAGTAGATTAATAATGTAGTAATCTGTGTTATATTGATTAATACTACTTAGTTTATAACCTAGTGTTAAACTCTTCATGAATAATCAATATTCACTGATACATCACACGCCACGTTATTAACTTCAAGTTGTTACACCATTTGTGTCTCTTCTTCTGGGGGGTTGGGATGGCCTAGTGGTCTAGAGTGCCGCGCTTCGACCTCTAGCTGGTCGGTCACCTCTGGCTTGCGGCTGTGGTTTCGAGCCCTGGTGTGAGCGTATGTGGCATGGAGATAGGGGCGCCTTCTCAACCTCGTGGGTTTCCTCCGGGCACTCCGGTTTCCTCCCACTGCTAAAGACCCCTACGCGCAAGCGAATTATTGAAATAAAATTAAACCATATGTTAGTCCCGAAATTACCTAGTTTGTGTTGAGTGGACGTTAAACCCCATTTCTCTCTCTCTGTCTCTTCTTCTTCATTTGTGATATTTGAAAGGAAATTAATTGATTACCATTTGTGTCCATTATTATTAAACCGAAGGTCGCAGATTCACTCCCAGTGTTGGTCTAGAGAGTTTCTCTGGTGCATGTTCGCAGGACAGATCGTGTCTAGTCATTCAGATGAGACAATAAAGTCAGGTCCCTGGTACAAATTACCATGTGCATAAGTGAACCCTTGACAGGTGGAATTCAAAATAAAAGTGTCGGCCATAACATCACTGTCCTGACAAAATTTCCCTAATAGTTAGTCCCTGCAGAATAGCAGAACGTTATACCCCATTTCGTTTCTATTCATCCCATTTGTTGTTGGGGGGTTGGGATGGCCTAGTCGTCTAGAGTGCCGTGCTTCCACCTCTAGCTGGCCGGTCACCTCTGGCTTGTGACTGTGGTTCCGATCCCTGGTGTGAGTGTATGTGGCATGGAGATAGGGGCGCCTTCTCAACCTCGTGGGTTTCCTCTGGGCACTCCGGTTTCCTCCCACTGCTAAAGACCCCTACGCGCAAGCAAATTATTGAAATAAGATTTTTTAAAAAAAAAACATGTTAGTCCCGAAATGACCTAGTCTGTGTTGAGTGGACTTTAAACCCCATTCTCCCCCCCCACCCTCTCTCTCATTTGTTGTTGATTTCTTATGTTTGAATTGAGTTTAGTTTGTTGTAAACAAATCTGGGGAGATTTGGTGAACCGTCCATTTTTCGGGGAATGTATTTTATTTTTAGGGGGTCCACAATCAGACATATGTCATTGTGAAATTAATGAAAATTAAACAAAACAGCTTTGTGGAAAACTCATTTTAGTTAATGATTTATTCATTCTGAAAAATCAGGAAACAAAGAAAATATTTGAGCAAATAGACTCTACCCCCCCATCCCTCCCAACTAACTGAAATTGGTCTCCTACTCCAATGCTGATCATTTCTTGTTGTGTTATAGTCAACTGTGCAATGTCATTATGACCGCAGTCATAGTGGTGGGGGTGAGGGGACCCATGACTCAGAATCCTTGCTTGTTAACAGAAAGTTTTAAATGATAATTTGCATATTTTTGACATTATATTCAGTATTTCACTAAATTATCAAAATTTAGTGAAATTGTGACTACTCAAAAACTTGGGGGTGAGGGAAGTGCAAAAGGGCCTTCGACCCAGGACGCTGAGAACCCCCTCTACGCCACTGCTCCTTAAACAGAAATTTGATTCTTATGAAGTGAAAGATATCTACGATGTAAACTTATATGTTGATATTAGACTCATATAAAAACTTCGATCATGTGTGAAAGTCTCAGTAGGTAATGAATACAGGAGATTATTCATAATACTGTATTCGGTGAAGTTGTATCACATATCGGTGTGTTCGAGGTCGTCCGATTATTGTGATATGAGTGTTAAGAAAACTCAGTGAAGCCATTGATGAAGAGGGGAGCGTGGTTATAGATATATATTGTTAACAGCAGTTAGTTCTGTGTAAATTAGGTATAATTATAGTTGTGGTTACGCACTGCGTCGTTGTGTGTATTTAAGCAGTTAGAGCTAGATTATGTTGCGGAGAGGATAATATCTTAACCCCAGCGTTGCCGGTGTTTTTATAAGTGTGACCTTAATTTAATAGTTATAGTGTCTTCATGCTTATGATCATCTATATAGCCTATATGATCAACCATTTGGCAGTGAAAATATTTTAACTTTGTGGTTTCAGCTTGGTTTGTATTGAATGTAATATATTTATATATTGTATATATATAACACATGAGACTAACACATGGTTCAATTTTATTTCCATTAATCGCATGCGCATAGATGTCTGTAGCAGTTGAACAAAAAATCGGATCCTAAGCCAGTAAATATTGCAGGGTAGCGTTGGCATCAAGAGCTTCTGTAATTATAGTTTGGACAAGTTAATTAATGTCTAATACTAATTGATTATTTAGATAACATCTCAGACCTAAAGAAAGACCTGCAATAGACAGATTTAGCCCAGTTTACTAGCAGGGGCCTATTTCACAAAATTTTAACTAAGATAAGATCTGAATTTTAGTTATTTGGTTGGACAATATTAGATTGATTTTAGTTCATAGCCAATCAAAATTGAAGTATCTACTAAAATTTTGATTTTATCTTTAGTTAAAATTTCGTGAAACAGGGCCTAGATCAGTAGGATGTTAAACATCATTTCATTTCATTTTTTATCAACCATAATTTGTGGTTAATTTTGTGAGAGAAGGGAGAGAGAGAGAGAAATGGGGTTTAACATACACTCGACAAAAACTAAGTCATTTTGGGACTAACATATGGTTTCAATTTTATTTCAATAATCCCCTTGCACGTGTAGGGGTCTTTAGCAGTGGGAGGAAACCGGAGTGCCCGGAGGAAACCCATGACGTTGAGAAGGCGCTCCTATCTCCATGCCACAAGTGAGAGAAAGCTTGTGGTTTAAATTGGTTTGATTGAAACGTTAAAGGCTGTAATATAATTACTATTTGTGGTTAATTTAGTGATGAGAAGACTTGTCGTTAAGCTGGTTGGATTGAAACATTTGTGGTTGTTTAAGCTGGTTGTTAGTTTTAAGTTTCAGGTTGTAGGATTGTAAATTGACCAGCTACAGGATATCATCAACTATTTGTATTAAATTGTTATAGTATATTTTTAGGTATGTAATCATCCATTTATGATTCGTTCTCACTTGTTGTTTAAGCTTTAGTGTGTAGGTTTGTTGCATTGGCCAAGGGATCTTTTATGTGCACGCCAGTGTGTACACAAGACCTTGGTTTTTTGTCCCTTCCAAAAAACTATACACTTGTTCTTGTCATGCATTCCGTCCTGCATCTCTGACAAAGGGTAACAATGCTGGAAAATCTTGTTGAACATTCTGTGCCATACCGAGAGCGAATCTCCAATCTCCATACTAGTGAGCCAGTGTCTTGCTCACTTAGACGTTGTGACTCCCGAACTGTTTATAATGCATGGTGGTAATACACATGTATAAATAGATAATCTCTCCTATTCTAACAATATCTAGAGTTGTTTGAAATTCTTCACGAGGAAGTGAATTGTGAAATCATCATTGGTTTATTGATACTCAGATAAAACTAGATCAAACTGTCGTTCTAGTAGGTCAATAGTGAATAAGACTATTTATATTTATTCAAGTGTTCAAATTGCTGATCCTGTTAGTAATTTCTGTTCATACTTTCATTGATCCACATAATAAAATTGATTATTTCATCCCTTAGTTTGAATTCAATTACAATATTTTCGGGGTACAAGTCGATATTTTTTCCGTAGACGTCAGGCGTTTGTCTTGTACTCTGCTCCGACTGATATATTGATAAAGGTAAAAAAGAGATTTATCCAACATTAATAGATCAGTCCTTCATGTTTAACATGCACTTTAGGTCCTGCTCCTCTCAATGTACCTGGACTTTCCTTCACGCGAATCATTAAATTCTCCTGCAAGTTTATTTTTAAACTGTATACATTCTAGCTATCAGTTTTCATGAAGATAGTCATGTACATGTATGTATGACCTTACCATATTCACCAAATATTAAAGTCCGGTAGCTAAGTCTCGAACTTAATATCATCCAAAATCTTCAACATTGAAAACACGAATAATTTGTCAATTTAAATCAACATTTGTGCTGTGATCGTACCGGAAAAAGATGGGCTTCTGATATCAAATATTTAAGACAAAATAACCATTTTACCATTGGTAAACGAATCGTGTACCATAATGCGTTTCAGTCTCAGTTGTAGCAAGAGAATCAAGGAATGAGGCTAGAAACATTGCATTAAAATGTAAACAGAATTTATATCTGAGTATAATATGAATCAAAGAGATGATATATTTATTATTTAATGGATAAATAATTAGTCACCGGTCACTCTCTCTCTCTCTCTCTCTCCAATAAAAGACAAGCTGTTGATGATTTATATAAATATGTCTGTCCATGTGGATGATTTATGTAAATAGGTTATTCCAGGTAGTTGATATTCACCGATATATTACAATCACCAACTGTAATTGATTCAATCTATTCTCTAGGCCTTGACTTTGTTACACAAGCCTGGCTAAGTGATAGTTCTTGGCCAAATGGTTAAATGTGTGAGAAGTTAGAAGGTCTCATCGAGCCAGGTGGATTGGTTTCGATTCCCCGCTGTAGGGTTTTTCCTCAGGTTCTCTGGTTTCCTCCCACTGCTAAAGACTCTACACGAATTATTGAAATACAATTGTTTTAGAAAGAGTAAGCTTGTAACATTGTCAATAGTAGATATTTACAGTGAATTTATAATGATACAATCAATATGTATAAATATTCATCAGGAAGTGGTATGAGGTGTTCTAGATATACACTGTGTCAAAGGTCAATAAACTGTTCAAGTTTATGTACTTAAATAGCTATAAATAATATTACATTATTCTGAAGGAGGATCAACCTACGTTTCAAACAGATCATCTTGTGTATTATTTCAAGTTTTTCAAGAGATTTCAAACCAAGAGGATTAAAATTTTTCAATCAATGCAGTATAAAAACGAAAGCCGATTACCACTTCTTAAAATGACGTACATGTGGAATGAATATCCATTGATTTTTTTTTGAACAGGTGAATTCTAAACCTTCATTACACCTACTATACTATAGTAATTTCAAGGATGTACATGTACATATAGAATAAATAAGCATTGATTTGTTATGAATTCTAAATCTTCATTACACCTGCTGTAGTAATTTCAAGGATTATTGTATACACTGTAGGTACATGTTAAACATTTTCATGATTTTATTTATTTAATTTTTAACAGTGGGCTAGACGTTAACTGGGAATAAAAAAGGGAAGATGAATTTAAAAGAAAGAGTTCTGAATATTGAAGCCTTGGTTGTTCAGTGAATAACATGCAAAAATTTATCAAAATATTTAAAAAATGACGATATGACCTTGTGTATAGATAGAAGTATGTCTGCAGACAAATTTTGTATATTTACTTAAATATTTGTATGACATATGAACATTATCAATTTATCATAATATGACAGGTAACTTGTCACAAATTGATGTCAGACAATAAAAAAAAAAGTACTGATTTATTCAAGTTGAATACCAGGATAGCTTAATACACCTTGTTCATTATGTCCTATATGTAGATATTTTCAACAATGTAATTTACATGGATGAGTAGATTTAGGGTGCTAGAGGGTAAAACAAAATAAATAGTCCATTATATAGTAGATTGGAGTTAGAAAAAACACTGATCTCTCTCTCTCTCTCTCTCTCTCTCTCTCTCTCTCTACATGTATCTCTCTCTCTACATGTATCTCTCTCACTGTATGGGTGATAAGTAATCACCCCCCACCCCCAACCCCCACCCCCACCCCTGCTGATACACCTCATCTCAAACGGATGGGGGGTGGACTGGACGGTCGAATGGTTAGGGTGTGTGCACATTGTATCATAAGGTCTGTCATTGAGTCAACTGGCTTGGATCGATTCCAAGGTTGTACTTGACAAGGAATAGGGTCGCCTGTCAAACCTTGTAGGTTTTATCTGGGTCTTCCGGTTTCCTTCCACTGCTTAAGACCCCTACGCGCAAGCGAATTATTGAAATGAAATGAAACCATATGTTAGTCCCAACATGACCTTGTTTGTGTCGAAGGGACATTAAAACCCATTTCTCTCTCTCTCTCTCTCATCTTTAGATAATTGAATGTTAGTCTTCTGTCTCTTTGGTTTCCTAATTAATCAGACAGAGTTTCGATATACTCTCTGTTTTTATTGCATGTTAATTTGTCAGTTGGCTATAAAAGAAGTTATTAATATTATTGTGTTAAATTATTCATAGTGTGATGGAGGCAAGTAACAGCTGTTTAATACAAACCCTGTTGAAACGGCTGACCCCTTCATTATCATCCTTCTTTATTTAATGATTCTCATTATTGTCAACCAAAAAGACAATCGTATAATGATATCTTTTCACTTGAATTATATCTCGCTATGTTGGGCGTATCATCTGTTTTAATCATCAAATATTCATAGAGTTTACACAAAATTCTACCTTTTTTCAGATTGGTTATATTTTATTTTATGAGCTAAACAATTTACTTAATGATTGTAGGACAAGAATGGAAAATTGACTTACATGTTCTGGCCCCGAGTTCACAAAACATTCCCAGACTCAAAATTCTTTAATTTATTTTAACTAAAATATAGTTGTTTAGAAAACTTGTTGTTTTAATGTATAATGTATAAATGAACTATTCATAGTTTCAAATATGGCTACATTCCTCACCCTCGCCACACTGAACACATAATCAAAGTAAGTAAAGATAAACCATATGTTAGTCCCAAAATGACATGTATAAAATGTAGACAAGTTGTTAAACCTCTTATAATCATATCTTAGTCTCAAAATGACATGTATAAAATGTGGACACGTTGTTAAACCTCTTAAACCATATGTTAGTCTCAAAATGATAAAAGGAAGAGTATGGACGAGCTGTTGAATCCCCATTCTATTTTAGTAAAGTTTGACTATGCGGTTGTATTGTATAATGTATATTGTATATGTTAGTGTAAGAGTATGGATGAGCTGTTGAACCTCCATTCTATTGTAGTAAAGTTTGAATACATGGTTGTATTGTATATTTGTTATGGAGCGTGTTATCAGTATATGGTGTGAAAGGTATTGATTATAAATTGTAACATGATGTTGTATAAATAATAGATTAATATAATATACTTAACAATCTATATATAGATCATACTATATTCTCAATATTACACAGTTATACTGTATTGATATACAATATTACACAGTTATACCATATTACACAATTATACCATATTACACAAATTATACAGTATTGGTATACCATATTACATATTACACAGTTATACCATATTGATGTACAATATTACATACCATATTGATATACAATATTACATAATAACACCTTATTGTTATTATAATACATAACACCTTATTGTTATACAATATTACACAGTTGTACCTAATTGATATACAATTTCACACAGTTAAATACAGTATTACACAATTAAACAGTATTGATATAAATATATACAATATTCTACAATTATGTACAAAATTAATATTACATAATTATACCTTATTTCTCTTGCTTATACCCCCCCCCCCCCCAACTCTTCTCTGGTTAAACAGAAGTTTTCTTCGACTTCACAAAACTGTTCTAAGGTCCCACAGAGCTGATCTCTAACCACACAGAACTGTTCTCTGACGACACAGAACTGGTCTAGGGTCCCACAGAACTGTTCTCTCAGATCTATTCTCAGGTCCCACAAAAATGTTCTCCTACCCCATAAAACTGCACCCTTACATGAAGTAATGTTCCATTCACCCACGGAATTGTTCAAGTCCAGATCCAGCCCCACAGAACTGTTTTCCTGCTGATTTTGTATCTCCGGTTAATATCAAGCGGACATATTGTATTTATAACAGGCGTGTAGAACAGATTATATTCTATTTACCTTGGGAATTAAACCCACGTATTGTTGAACAATCATAAAATATATACATGTAATTATACACGATGTACACTCTGTGTCAAACATTATAGCTCTGTTACCAGTCATTATCTTTCCCAGTGGTTTCTCATTTTACAGTTAAACTGATTCCCAGGCGCGGATCCAGAGGGGGGGTCCAGCGATTATCAAACCTAGACCCCCCCCCTGCAAAAAATCCTGGATCCGCGCCTGCTGATTCCTGCATCTGAAATACTTGCAAGGCAATATTAACTTAAATACATACATGTATACTTCTCCCGTAATGTGGAAAAACCTAGCAAGTCAAATTTTGGTGAAAATTGAGTTAGACCCATATTTGGACTCAGTACACATGTTTTTTTCTAATTATCTTCATCTAAAAAGACAAAATCAAATTGGTTAGATATTCAGTTTTCCTTTGTTTACTCAAAACTACATTCAACAGAGTTACTAGGTTTTTCCCGATTACGGGAGACTTGAAGTTGAGAAAGAAATGGAGTTCAATGAGCACTCGACACAAATCAGGTCATTCTGTTTGTATCAAAAGGTCTGTCATTGAATCAGCTGGTGTGGTTTCGATTCCCCTACGCACAAGCGAATTATGGAAAGAAAATTTAACCATATGTTAGTCCTGAAATGACCTAGTTTGTGTCTAGTGGATGTTAAACCCTCTCTCCCTCGCTCTCTCTCTCTCTCTTCTCTCTCTTTCTCTCTCTCGCTCTATATCTTTCTAAATTGAGATCAGAGACATTTAATGTACCATGTTTCTAAATGTGTTACTACGCCTCAGTGACTAAATATCTATAACACGAGGTAATGAGGCCTAGCCTATTTACCCACTTTCATTAAATATTTAGAAACGGTTTTCGTTGTGCCGTGGTGAAGGTGTAAATGTAGAATAAATCGTATTATATGTCCGAAACCCACTGTGTTAATCCATGTCTATTTCTAGCAGTAGGTAAAGTGAGAACATTTCAATAATTCAACTGATTCTACAACATTAATTTTTTATTGTGAATTCCATACGACTGTTGCACCATGATGGCTGATTATATTTGAAATGAGAAGAGTGTATTTTTGTCGGCCGTGTTTGATACCACTTTGTTGTGTATTTTGTAAGCGGCGAACAGTCCAATCAATTTGCCTATTTAACTTTTTTTTTAGGACTTCAAATTTCGTCTAATGGTGTGGATTGTTCGTTTCATACAATAAAACCAAGTATGAGAACAATCCACACCGTTAGACAATTTATGTAAGCAGGGTAGAAAAAATTGGTATCTTGGAATGAAAAGTTGAGAATCTTCAGTCATTTATTGCTTTGTCTAGCCCAACTACGATTAAATTTTTCAAAAATTTCTAATTTTGTTTCACCTGCTTACCTAAATTTTATTTCGTCTGATATGGCTGAGTTACGTAAATTTGTGCGTAACCCTATATGTAGGTTTCAATGTCTTCTGCCAAGCCGTTTAAGCAGAAGGGCGCATTTAGCCGTAAAAAGGTGCCTAGTAAAATTGATTGGAGTCTGAAACTTTTTTGACGAGGATTAAATAAGGCAAGACTTTGTATTCAAGACGACCGAGGAATCAGATAGGAAGCTGTGTGAATACCCAATCGAAATTAGTGCCAAAACATGGAGGGTATTACGTGAAGGCCTTGATAAAATGTACTCGTTAAAGCGAGATCAAGCCTTCTATTGAAGGTGAATAAGTATATATTGTCACAATACTCAGGCCTAGTATGTGGACATATTATTAGCAGACAACAATGTATTAGCAGACGACAATGTATTCCATGTTTTAATGATTTGCGTTATTTATATTTTTCAGGTTTGGTACAAGGTAGTAAACCCCCACCATTAACCATGCTGAGTCCCGCTGGATCAAAACTCGCAAGAAACACAGCAACGGTTCCACCTCTGAATCAAGTCTCTCCTAGCAACGGTTTGAATTCCGTTAGCAACAATTCGGCTCTGAATGCCACACGTACGTCCAGTTTCGCCGCCGCGCTGAGGAAATTGGCCTATCAGGCTAAAGATCCTGCCGGTATTTTTTACATAAAATCGTTACCATTTAGCTGTTGTATGGTGGCTTGCCCTAATTTGGTATATTTGGACATCATCTGGTTTTCTTACTGATGATAGCTTTTTTATTTCTATTTTTCTTGTTTGGGGGGGTGGGGGCCCTTCTAAGTATTTCATTTCTGAACAATATTTTCACAGCTTGCTAATGTTTTTCTCTTAACAAAAACAAGGATAATTTTGGTTTTAAAAAAAAGATATGTTAGTTTAAAAAACAAGTGCGGACAGTTCTTATTTAATTCCATGCTCAGACTACTTGACATCCCTTTTCCAAAATATTTACTTGTTCAAGCCCGGTTCTAAGTGCCCAGGCGGTGGGGGAGCATTTTCTCTGTCTAGTATTTCAGATGGGACCAAAAAAAGGGTCCAGAAGTGTACTTGTTGATGTGCACACTAAAGAACCTGTATTGTAAGCCCATTATATTCCGTTGGGGTGGGGGGGACGAGAGGTTAGCGTGTGCAATTCCCCAGTTATGATTACAAGGAAGAGGGTCGCCTGTCCAACCTTGTGGGTTTTCTCCGGGTCCTCTAGTTGTCTCCCACTGTTTTTTGTTTTTTTTTGATTTGCCCCATGAGCGCCCAGAATCAGTTTTTATTTGAGGAATTCACATAGCTAATATATTGTTGTGGTGTATTTAAAAAGGAGATTTAATTTAAGGGATAAACGAGCTAAGATTAACAGAGGGATACTATACTAATCCATACACTATGCCTGATAGCACACTAAAAATACAATCATATAAAATATGGGAAATTGTATTTGAAAGTTCTTTCACTGTAATCCAAGTATCATTCAATTTTGTGTATCTAGTACTAATTTCTTTCACATTTGCTTAATATCAGATTTTTGTATAAAAAATCATTTAAAGTTACCAAAAATCATCTAATTTGTACTTGTGTTTAGTTTTAAGCTGACCATTCAATTTACAACTGTTTAATTTCTCAATTGCTGTTAAAAAATAAACAACCCAGTTGATTATTGATGTATAATGATTAATTACTTAACAGCGGTCAGGAAATTAAACATTTATAAATTGGACACTCAATATCAAAATTAATCAGTCATACATAAATCGGCACAAGTACAAATTAGATGATTTGGGGCTGATTTTAGATGATTTTTATGAATTTTTAAACAAAGATTTGATATTGAATGAATGTGAAGGAAATTAGTGCTAGATACCCAATATTAAATAATACCCGGGTTACAGTGTTTAATGCATAAAGCTGTAACTATGTCTTTATTCAATGACTTGCCCCTCCCCCTTTTTTTATCAAATTTAATTGTCTTTGATTTTCTTCTCAGCTTCTTAAAAATATTTTTCACTTTAGTGTTGTGAACACCCTTAATTGTTTTGCATATCAAATAACTTTTATATAACTCATTGTATTTGTGGAACCCTCTTCAATTTTATATCTTTTTTTTTTTTTTTTTTTTTTTTTTTTATCGTATTGCTTTTTGTCTTTCTGAATATTATTTTTATTGCTATGAAATATTTTAATCTTTTGTTTTAATTGGTAAGGTACATGACAATCTCTTTAAACAATTCAAAAATTATAATATAAGTAAGATCCCTGGTGCTAGTTTAAAAACAATTCCTTTTCTTATCTATGTGTCGTGTCTACTCCTTCCTATGAGGGGAGTTGCATGGCCGAATGGTTAGCATGTGCGCTGTATCATAAGGCCTGGCATTGAGTCAACTGGTGTGGTTTCGAATCCTTGGTTGTACGTGACAAGGAGTATGGTCGCCTGTCCAACCTCGTGGGTTTTCTCTGGGTCCCCCCACTGCTAAAGACCCCTACGCCCAAGCGAATTATTGAAATAAAATTAAACCATATGTTAATCCGGAAATGACCTAGTTTGTGTTGCGTGGATGTTAAAACTCATTTCTCTCTCCTTCGAGGTGTAAAACACCTGGGGCGCAGGTGAAATAGCCATTGACAGTTGGAATTCAACCGCTGTTTGGCAAAAACCCCTTAAAGTACACCGTCAACATTGGCCCCGTTTCCAATTGTGACAGTGGCTCTCTGTGGTTGAGGTGTTGGTTCTCTAAAGTGGAGGTCCCATGTTCGATCCCTGCATTGACAGAAAATTCATCAGGATTTCGCGGCGTGGGTTTCTCGTTGTCAGTGGTTTCAGGACTGAGGGCCTGGCAAAGGACACCGTACAGTTACTCGGATGTGATGAAAAAAGGAGGTCCGTGTACACATTGGCGTGCATGTAAAAGATCCCATGGTAGTTTGAATTATGATCGGGTCCAGATGTACGCCTGCCTTTAATTATATGGGATATAAACGATGAAACAATCTTGTGTTATACGATAAATAAAACGTTTCCTGTAATAACAATTAGAATACTTTTATTCTAGCGCCAGTGGTGAAAAATAAACTGAAAAATTGCATTTAGATAGGGCATGATGGTAACTTGATATTTCACGTTTGAGATTTGAGAAGATACACCATGAAATAACTGTTAATTAATAGTTAATTAATGTTATAATGAATATATAATTGATTTATACCACAGTTGATATCGTTGAGATATTTTATATGTCAGTAGAAATTTATATCAATGAAATATACATAACATAGATAAATATAAAACATACGATAAGAAGAACTTCCTTCCAAAACTCTTTAAATACCATGTAAAATTTTGGCATTAAAAAGACAGCAGCCATAACAGTAAAATTATATATTCACTTCAATATTTTGCTGGTCTGTCAATTTTTAACATCACAAGAAATTTATTGCTATAGACCTGTAAGTGTAAGCGAATTATTGAAATAAAATTGAACCATGTGTTAGTCCCAAAATGACCTAGATTGTGTCACAGATGTTAAACTCTGTTTCTCATTATCCCTCTCATGAGAAAAAAGGATTAAAGACTGTCTTAAGGTATATTTTTACAAAATAAGATCACATGATTGATCCTTAATGCCCCTATTAATTTGATTGGTTATAATTTGTCAACAAGACTGTAAACCCATGGCCATTTTAAGGTGTTTTGGAAGAGAGTTGTTGATATATAAACAGTAGAAATGATTTTATTTTGTTAACTAGATTTATCTCCCTTTATGATTAATCAGTGTTTCTGCTTTCAGATGATGTCATCAAACATTCTAGTCCAAACAGTAATAACAGTAGCCCAAGGTCATCAACACCTAAACGTGCTCCTCCGCCCCTCGTGTATTCTAGTCATACTTCGACCTTGACATCGCCACCCGTTGTTACCATAGCACCTACTCCATCTCACCAGTCGGCTCTTTCTAGTGACATCAGACACGTAAGTTATTGGCAGTTAAAGGGGCATTATTTGAGATTTTATAAAGAGTTGACAGTTTTTGCGATAATATTTGAAAAATACATAACGTAAATAGAATATGCCAACGTTGATATGATAAAAACATAGTCTTGTCCCGATAAGCCATTTTTACGTTCAATTATCCATCACAAAATGTGTTCAAATCCAGTAAATATTGCAGGCTAGTGATGCCATCGAGATTTTATTGTGGTCAGGATAAGTAAATTAATGTATAATCAATAATTTAGATAACATTTCGGGCCTCAAGAAAGACCTAAAATAGGCAGATTTAGCTCTTGTATAATGGGTGTTTAAGTAGTTGTTACTCTTATAATCAGTTTTAAGTTTCTTGTAAATGCTTTTATAACTGACTAAAGAACAAATATATGCCAATTCTGGTAGACTGCGCAAACTGAGCATATGTTTCATTGCCTGACAGAACCCTAAGATTTTGATTTTTGCTACTTTTCTTTTCTTTTCAGAATATAGACCGAATCCCATCAGGCCATAGCACGTCATCAAACTACGAATCTCTAGGTCTTAAACAGGAACGTGATCAACGTCCCCTATCACGTCACTCACGTGAAGATGATAGGTCTAGTAAAGAGGGACATTCACTGCCACATTCAGCTAGAATGTAAGTAGATATGTTTCATCGTCTTCCTGGACTCTGTAACATTCTTGAACATCATCATTAGTGAACCAGTGCAATACTTATCATATCACCATAGTAACCATACAAGATAATATTCAGCCCTGATGCATGTCCAGTGGAGGCCCGGATCCTCCCCTACAGGTGGTTCCCTCTTGTCAGTGACTCAAAATGGAGGGCCTGACAAGAACACCTGTCTAGTCATTCGGAGCAGACAAAAAACTGAGGTCCCGTGTACACATTGGTGCACGTAAAAGATCCCTTGACAGTTTGAATTCGATATGAGTAGGTCGTAGTGCAGCTGCCTGGGCAAAATTTCGCCCATAGCACACTATATGGGATATGCCCGTCTTCATTAGTTAAGTTCGAAAAAAAAACAGTAGGACGTTAAACCCAATTTCATTTGATTTTGTTTTATTTATAAATGTATAAATGTTATTTACAGTACGCCACATTCTAATCCTGGGTCTGGTCTATTACAATCTGGTAGGGAAGAAAGTTTGACACGAGGGTTTCAACCATATAGACATGGTGAAGATATACGACAACCTGTACCCCCAGGGTTTGGAATGGATCCTGCCTACGCTGCGTATCATTCAGCATTGTTGGCTTCACATTATTCTCATCCAGCTTACAGGTAATTGGTTTTCTTAATTAAACTTTAATTATTGTCCGTGTGGTGTAAGTCTTCCTCACCTGTTCAGTTGTTTTTAATTTGAGGCCTGTCAAGAATAGTTATCTAGTCTATCGGATGGGACGAAAAACCAAGGTCCTTTGTATACATTAACGTGCATGTCAGCTCCTACCAAAACATTTACGACATAATGCTAAAAATATTAAAGTTTCATTATGTAAGATCTAGATAAAGAACTAGCCATTCTTGCTATAATAGTTCGAAAGTAGATAATATAAAATGAATAATTTGAAAATTTCATTCAAATTATTCTATTGCAAGCGAAGATATTAGCCTTTGAAGTTTTGATAGACTTCTGCAATAATTTCAACCACCGACCTGGTTGTTCAAAGCTTAGTCTCGCTACTCCATTTTTAGATTTAATCAACATACGACTGAACTGTTCTAATCTATTTAATATCGGAGAGATTTGATGCCATCGAGAGTTGATTAAGGCCTGGATCAGTTAATTAATGTCTAATTAATACTTTAAAAAACATTTCAGGACTAAAAAAAGACCTGCAATAAGCGAGAGAGAGAGAGAGAGAAATGGGGTTTAACGTCCACTCAACACAAACTAGGTTATTTCGGGACTAACATATGGTTTAATTTTATTTCAATAATTCGCTTGCGCGTAGGGGTCTTTAACAGTGGGAGGAAACCGGAGTGCCCGGAGGAAACCCACGAGGTTGAGAAGGCGCCCCTATCTCCATGGCACATACGCTCACACCAGCTTGCATAATGTATGTTAAATGATTTTATTTTTATTTCAGATTTGAAGATCCTCTATTATTAGAGCGATATCGAATGATGCAGCCATCGTTTATGCCCTTCTCTCACCCAAGTATGATGGGGCACCCTGGTGTTCACCCATTATTAGCTGCAGGAGGACGGTATCCCCCAGAACTACTTCACCAGTATCCCTACATTTCACCCAGTGCTGCTCAAAGTTTGGATCCACGATCTCCAGCTCTGTCTGTCGAACGGTATTCATATTTTCTCGTAATCATGTTGCTATAAAAGATTGTTTTTTATAGAAATCAAGGCCCTGGAAGCAAAAGGTGTCGGACCTCCTTAATTAGATCCCACAAAATGGTTGTCTAAGTCAATGATTTAAAATCGTACACTGAATTTTCAGACCGGC
Organism: Patella caerulea; assembly: GCA_036850965.1. Taxonomy (NCBI): domain Eukaryota; kingdom Metazoa; phylum Mollusca; class Gastropoda; family Patellidae; genus Patella; species Patella caerulea. Next base: position 59,947,485 of record JAZGQO010000006.1, on the reverse strand, counting down.
TGGGATTAAATGTTGCGACAAGACTCAAATGAGGTGCTCCGACAATGGTTTTGACGGCCATGGTCTGGCTGGCATTATGGTCTTGATATCCATGGTCTAGCTGGCACAATGGTTTTGGCAGCCGTTGTCTAGCTGGCACAATGGTTTTGATGATAAAATTGTATTATAATAAATATCTGCATTATAATGTTCAGATAATCCAAGGGGGATAACTCACAGTTCCAATCAAACGGACAATGTTGATTATTTACTATTTATTTTAATATCAGAGCCCGGCTTGAAGATGAAAGACAGAGGGAAATAGATCGGGAAAAAGAAAAAGATCGAGAGAAGGAACGAGAAAAAGAAAAATGGCGCGAGAAGGAAAGAGAAAAGGAAGCTGCTCAAAGAATGCGAGAACGAGATTTAGAAAGAGATAGTCAGCGGACCTTAGAGCGATTGAAATTAGAGCATGATCGCAGAGAATATATTGCACAGAATGCTGGGCACGAATTTAATCATCGACAAGAACAACATCGAGAAGAATTAACGGGTACGGTAAAATTAACTTTTTATCCCTTAAAGAACAAAGTCAAGGGAGAGATATTCAAACAGGGATCTTTTCCTTTTTATCTCTCAGGAGACGAATGGAGAGATATTGAAATGGGGTTCTGTCCTTCTTTTCCGAAGCATATCTCATAAGCCATTCAAGATATCTTTATAAAACATTGTTTACATATCAACTTATTATAGTAGCCTGACGCTCTCTACAGTCTACTCTTATATGAAATTCCAACAGTTAGGGTGTCTTTCATGTGCATTCCAATGTGTATACAAGACCTTTTTTTGTCCTATTTGAACGACTAGACAGCTATCCTCCGTCCTGCATCACTGACATGGGGAATCCACCAAGAGTGTACCCACGATGTCAAGACTAGTGAAAGCCATCGTCTTACTCACTTAATAACCATGGCTCCCGTTTTCTTTGAGTCTCTAATTTTTAACAATTTCACCATCCTTGTTCAGCTTCATTTTACTTTCTGTTTTCCTCAACTCAGCATTCTCTCTCCACTGAATCTGTCCAAAGATTCCTGACATTCTTAATGATGAAATAATCTCAAAGTGAGATAGAAATGAAAAAAATATCACGATCTTTGTAAAGTTTAATGGTACGCTTTCTTAAAAGACAGTAATGAAACTACGAATGTAAAAGATTTTATATTAAACATCAGATAAAAGAAATTTGTAAACAAAAGGAATTATTTATTTATTTATTTCAGCTGCCAAGTTTGGTTCGATCACACAAGGAACACCTCGTGATGTCCTATATAACGATAAATATAAATCACCGCTTCCTCCACATCACGATTATAAACGTTCGTTACCTGATTCACGTCTGGATACTCATCATAAAACAGCGTCACATTTACTAGATGGTAGAAATCTCAATCAACATAGGGTAAGTTGATGTTATTATGTTCTAGCCAATCAAATATAGAGTAAGTTTGTTATTTTTCTCTAGCCAATCAAACATAGAAAGTTATTTTTCTCTAGCCAATCATACATAGGGTAAGTTATTATACTCTAGCGAATCAAACTTAGGGTAAGTTAGAGTAAATATACTCTAGCCAATCAAACATAGGATAAGTTATTATACTCGAGCCAATGAAAAAGTTGAAGTTATTATATTCTAACCAATCAAACAATAGAGTAAGTTGATGTTATTCTAATCTATCCAATCAAAGATAGGTTAAGATGACATTATTATACTCTAGCAAATCGAAAATCCACATTACTATTCACCATGGAACTGCATGGGTAAGACATTTACTCGCTAACTGGGGGGGGGGGGGGGGGCATGTTCGATTGATAGTGCACAACGTAGGGCATGGCAAAGGATAACATATAGTCGTTCAGATTGGGTGGAAAATCAGGTCTAGTGTACCTGTCGGCATGCATATAAAACGACCTTTGAAAGTTGATGGTGTTTGAAATATAAGTAAGCTTTAGTGTAGACTGGCCCAGTCTCTTCTATTTATTTTACATTTCGATTTATATAAAAGTATTAATTTTAAGTAAACCAACACTTTCGTTACCATCTGTATAAAAAAAAAATTTGAGTAAACCTGTAACCAGCACCAGAGACTGGACAATTTGCGAGCTTCACAATAAAATGGGCGTTCCTGTCCTGTTTTACGTTGTTCCTTATTTGGAATGATTGACAGTTGTCAAGCAAGCCCCGAGTCACGTGACACGAATTTGTAAATAAAGTCATGCTGAAACCATCTGCGGGGCTGATGTCACGTTTTTGTTTCCATTCGCCATCCGGCTTCGTCCCGATATGCATGAACTGGCTTCGTTAAGTTGTTATAATGATGTCGTGTGTAATTATTTATGTTCATTCACCTCATCCCATACGTTGTATCCGTTCATTCGACAGATACTGTCCGTCAACAAAATTCTTAGATCGTTAAAGTATCACTAAATAACAATAACTGTTATCCACAACAAACATCTCGCACCTACACCAGTTTGCCAGTTAGTCGACAGCCATGTTTATTATCACGTGATGTTAGATATGTCGTGATCACGTGCACGACGTCACACGACCTACATAATGCAGATTGACCTACTAGATGAGAATGAAGCTCTATTTGCCCAGTCTCTAGAGATTACGTTTTTTTTTGTTTTTTTTTTTGAGAGGACTGGCCAATTTTTGGTGTGTGGAGAAGACTGGCCACCAGTCTAGCTTTAGTGCTGCTGTCATGGAAAAATGTCCATCATAACACACTATATGCCTGTCTTCATTAGATCAGTCGGACTATAACAGTAGGATGCAAAACAATTTTCATGTATTAAAATTCACTGTTTTAGAATTCCTGATATGGTCATAATTTAATTAATACTTTCAACAGGACTTGTTCGTGGAGAGAATTCCATGCCTGGGGTCACGGGGTCAAGTCCCAACAAGAGAATCCTGTCACATGACTTTCAGAAGAAAAATATCTAATGTTGTTCTTTGATATTTACAGGAAGCAAGTCGGAATACAATCTCAGTGGAGGCTCACAGACGATACGAACAGAATCATAGACAGGAACACGAACTGTCTCGTGGACAGCCACCTCCTTTAATATCTCCGAAAGAACCGGGGGAAATTGCTCAACACAGACCCGATACTGGACTATTCCGTCCATTTGAAAAAGAAAGTAGAATGCAGTATTCACATTTAGAAGTGCCCAATTTACATACTCGTAAAACAGAACTCACTGTACCACCACTCAAAAAACCACAAAGGGAGGTAATAAATGATAAACATAAAACGTATTTAAATGAACGTGATCCGATGCATGGTATCCATGGTAATATGGTCAGCCATAGCAACCACAGTAACCATAGTAAAGAGAGTTATAATATGAAAAGGATTGTGAGTGATTTAACTAAAAACAGTAAAATGACTGCTGAAGTCGTGTCACATGATGTCGTGCCTAATCAGGTTACCATGGAGAAAGCGGTGCCACTCGTTAGTAAACTGGATAAAGAAGAAGAGAGATTACGCAAAGCGAGGTTAAGTGGAAATTACGTCAGTGATGATGACGACGAAGATTTTAGTGAGAAGGAAGAAGACAGAATTGAGAGAATGATGATCGTAAGGAATGGACCCCCATTGCCCCTCGATAAAACACCAGCTAAATTGAAATTCCTCTCAATATTAGGTCTTTGTACTGTTCAAAAGAAAAAAGGTGAGTCACTATTTCTTCGTAGTTGATGTAAATTTAATTCCAGGGAATAAGATTTTTTTTTTTTTTTTTTTTTTTTTTGATATATACAAACACTGGGCCTTCACCTGGACCTGGTGCTGCACAGATTAACTCTGTTTTGAAGCAAGTCCCCATTATCTATAATACTGAAGGACAGGAAGTCCCCTATATGTTAGACTCAACGCCTAAAGGAATTCCACTAGAATATGACAATGCAAGCCAGACTATACCTGTAGGCTATCACCCCAATTGTCTGAAGTAGTCTTTACTTGAAACTACTCGTACGTAGAGAAACACCTTTAGACAAATTATCTTAGGGTCGAAACGGATTCAGGGGGGCTTTTCCCAATTTTGTACTGGAAGCCATCTACCCAGTTGCTTCTGCTTAGAGCTCTAATAGGTTTCATGCATGAAGCAGGGTGTGCTTACTCATTTGAAGACTTCACATAGTTAACAATTCTTTGTTATGAGAAACCCCATACAATGAAGGTGAATTGGGTTTGTAATTCTGGGGTAATACTTTAAATTTTGGGCCAAAATGCGTTGAATGTATTGATTTCAAAGTGAAGTTTGTCTAATCTGGGCTTACATTTTACAGTATCCCACAAGGGCCACACCCAACAGTTTCCAAAAGCTTACACCTAACATTTAACATACTGCATGAGCCACACCCAACGGCTATACAACCGGGCCACACTTGACGGCTATATAATGGGCCACACCCGACGGCTTACAATGAGCCACACCCGACAGTTTACAAAGCACCACACTCGATCACTTAAAATGGCCACATCCGACAGTTTGCAATGGGCCACACCCGACAGTTTAAAATGGGCAACACTCAATGGTTTATACGTCACAACAGTTTAGAATGGACCACATCCGATGACTTACAATGAACCACACCCAATGGCTTACAATGGGCAACACTCAATGGTTTATACGTCACAACAGTTTAGAATGGACCACATCCGATGACTTACAATGAACCACACCCAAGAGCTTACAATGGGTCAAACCAAACTCAACAGCTTACAATGGGCCAAACATGACAGTTTACAATGGGTCACACCACATCAGTTTACAATGTACCAAACCCGACTGTTTATAATGGACCAAGCCCAACAGTTTACAATGGGTCAAACCAGACAGTTTACAATGGGCCACACCCGACGGCTTACAATTGACCAAACTTGACAGTTTACAATGGGCCACACCACAACGGCTTACAATTGACCAAACCCGACAGTTTACAATGGGCCACACCACAACAGCTTACGAAGGGCCAAACTTGAGTTTACAGTAATCCACACTTGAGTTTATAGTAGGTCACACCCGAGTTTATAGTAGGGCACACCCGAGTTTATAGTAGGGCACACCCAAATGTTTATCATCCATAAGACCATGAATTGTTGCTTTCATTTTGATGTTTTGTTTTGGTTTTTTTTTTTTTTTGTTTATCTAACCTGCACTTACTGTTGACAATAAAAAAAACACATCCTGATTTCGGTTTAACATGACTTTATCTTTCCCTTTTGTCTGACTTCAAAATGGTGGAGAAAATGTCCGAACATATATCACTATCGCTGTTCGACCCTTGGGAATCAATTGAAAGAATATTTTGTCCTATAATTCAAAACTCTGACTTAGCTTACTTAAATTTAATTAATAAATTTTTAACATAGATTGGATTAAATCACCGAAGTCACCCATTCTTGGACACTCAGCATCACTCATTATATCGCAGAGAGCCGAAACAATCAGTCCTGTCTGTTCATATCTTGTATGCGGTAGTCAAGAAAAACTTTATTTTCATTTTGATCGCATTAAAGGAAATTTGACGATATTTTTTTTTAGTTTTAGTGCACCTTTGCAGATTTTGAAAGAAAGATTGGAAGTGGGGGGGGGGGTGTTACAAGATTTGAAATAGGTTCAACATCAAGTTTTGATGAAATGAGGTTTAACTGTCCTGGTTTACTAGACCAAATGGGCGAATGAGGATGGGCATACACAATCCTGTGTGCTTTGACAGAGCTTTTTCTTGAATTTACATTTGAGGGGGTGGAAGCTTTTTAAGTTCTTAACCCCCCACCCCTCTAAATAGAGTGAACTTTAGTTTGTACATACATGTAGTTCCATCTTCATTAGCCCAGTCGAAGTAGAACATTAAACCCCATTTTATTTCATTTTGTACGTAGTTGAAACCATAAATAATAAACATATAAATCTGCAAAGGTTGCATTTCCCTTTAAATAAAACACAAGATTTAATTGAAACTAAACCAGACCTTGTATTGCAGTCATATTCACCAATCTTGATCAATTAACAGTGGAATTGAACCCACCTTGCATTTAAAAACAGTTAAATTAGAGCAAGTAATTGAGATAATTAGAAAAAGAATATGCTAAATATGACGTCAAGAAATAATTTTAAAATTGATGAGCTGGCAAAATTTTAAAGCAAAAGCCATGCGGTACACTGGTTGTTTCGGCTCGATGTTCCCTTCCCACAATCTCATTATTTACGAGTGACGCTGAGGTTCCACGACAACAAATCACCAAATCTTCTTACTAACTTACAGATAAAGAATTTGAAAGATTTAAGAAGAGGCGGAAATTATTCCGAGAGAAAAGTTTAAGTCCATTAGTAGTTGAAGAGGAACGAAAAAGTGGTTCACCGTTGTTGACCATTCCAAAAGTTGATGTGGATGTTTTGTGTATGGAGTCAGGTTATCCTAATAAATGTAGTTTTCTAGCATCTTTTAATCTGCAGCAGATCGAACGTGACAAACGTAAAGGTTCGTTCTTAAACAAATTTCATTTAGTTTAGATATAGCAAGTCTTAGATATTAAGGAAAGTGTATCAGCAAACGACAATTAAACAAAATGGGGTTTAACATCTTACTATTCTCCACTGCCTGGGCTAAATGTCGTTGGGCATACACCATACAATGTGCTATGAAAGCGGCACTACAGCGTACTCTTAAATTGAATTCCTACGGTCAATGGATCTTTTACGTGCATGCCAATGTGTACATAACACCTCAGATTTTTCTGTTCCATCTGAATGACTATTATACACTGTTTTCATTCTGCACCAATGGCAAGTAGTAAATAAGCCAAAAAAAACAGATGAACTTTTTCGGTCAACACTGGGATCTCCTTACTCACTTAGCCACAAACAGCAAGTTGTCTAATTAAAACAGAATGTTTTTTTTTTCGTTTATTTTTGGTTGATCAGACCATTATACATCTAAAGACATGTTTAATAAGTCCTTTCCCACTGTGGGCTGATAAAGTTCCTCAGGATTCACCAGCATGAATTCCCCCTTGTCAGTTTCGCATGACGGAGGACCTTATAGCAAGGCGTAGCGTCCAGTTGTGTGAAAGGTAAAAAAAAAAACCTGAGGACCTTTTGTACGTGTTGGTGTGCACATCAGGGAAGAGTTAACCATTGATAGTTGAAATTCAATTGCTTTCCCGGAAATAGTTTTACTTCATAAACACCCATTCATTTAAGAGAAGTGTATTGTAGACCTGCGATGACAGCACATTAGTATCGTCTACCTTAGACAACATATGTTGTATGGATAATCCAAGCCTTGTAAAAGATTTGGCAGAATTTTCTGTGTCAGGTTTTGTTCGGTCAGTTGATCTCGATTCAACCAATCACAACCGTTGTATTATAACGCAATGTTTTTAGACCAAAGGGAAGCCGAGTAAACAACCGAAAAATATAACAGAATAAAATTGTGGAAATTATTTTAATTAGACGGGAAAATGAGAGTTAATTGCCTCGGTCACATACATGTACACTTACGCTGGATCCTTGCCTGGGTCACTTCTGCAGAACTCTTGGTACTATCCCTTACTTTAAACTTGTACCACAATTGCTTACACAGTGTATTATTACCACATTGTAGCAATCATTTGAAGTGAGAAATAAAACTGATAGCCATCATTTTCTTGTGGCAAGCTCAACTAGGTTTTATTATACTGTGTCATGTGGATGTAAACCCAATTTCTCTTTCTCTCTCTGTCTCTGTTTGATTTTACATTTGAATTTCAGAAGTTTAAATAGGCAAATCTCTCTCTGTTTGATTTTCCATTCAAATTTCTTAAGTTCAAATAGGCAAAGAGATGATTTAGAAATAAAAAAAATCAAACTTTCAAAAATATTTTACATGGTGGGACACATTTTACCTCTTTGAAAATAAAGAATTTAGAAAAAAGGAAAAATGCATCAAGTGAAAGATGCAAGATATACGATACAGAGCTGGTCAGTCCTGCTATGTTAGTTTAAAAAATACATAATGAATAATTAATATATTGAAAACATCCTCCTCAAAAAAAGAAGAAATTAAGAAAAGAAAAAAAGCTCATCATACGTTTTAAAGATGCAGTATGTAAGGTTTTGATGGTTGAAATATACCTAACCTTATGAAAAAAAAAAAAACGGTATATTGAAAACATCCTCCTCAAAAAAAAAAAAATAAAGAAAAAGCTCATCATACATTTTAAAGATGCAGTATGTAAGGTTTAGAGAGAGAGAGAGAGAGAGAAATGGGGTTTAACGTCCACTCAACACAAACTAGGTCATTTCGGGACTAACATGATTTAATTTTATTTCAATAATTCGCTTGCGCTTAGGGGTCTTTAGCAGTGGGAGGAAACCGGAGTGCTGGGAGGAAACCCACGAGGTTGAGAAGGCGCCCCTATCCCCATGCCACATACGCTCACACCACGGATCGAAACCACAGCCGCAAGCCAGAGGTGACCGGCCAGCTAGAGGTCGAAGCGCGGCACTCTAGACCACTAGGCCACCCTGACCCCCCTGTAAGATTTAGATTTAGATAAAGAACTGGCCGTTATTGCTTTGATAGTTTCAAAACATATAATGAAAAATGAATATATTAAAAAGTTAAGTCGAATTTCTTTATGAGTATGGGTGTTTAAATTTTTGACAAGATGCAGCTTAAAGATACTTTATGGGAGAGTAGATAACGAGTTGGCAGTTCTCACTATAATAATTTAAAAAACTAGCTAATGTAAAGGCAATTTGCAGAAAATTTCAGTCATATTGATCCACTGTGAACTGAAAACTAAGTGAATGAAAGTTCCGCTTAGCTCGGTCATCAATACTAAAGTCGGTAAAACAAAACTAGTAGTCTCTGTTATCCATTTAATCAGTTAATCACGAAGGAAATTTTTTTAGCAAATTGAGCTACAATCCAACAAATATCGCAGGCTATCCTTGACATGGAGAGTTGATTATCGTGTGGACAAGTTAATTAATGCCTAATTGATAGATTTTATAACATTTTAGGCCTCAAGAAAGACCTGCAATAGTCAGATTTAGCTCTTGCATAAAGTATGTTTAAATAGTCTTGGTTGACAAGTACTATTAGTATGATAATAACTTTTGAAGCTATTGTCAGATTTTGTACTTGCATAATGCATCTATAAATAAAAAAAAAAGAAGAAAAATATGAATTGTATGTTTCTCCGACAACGCTGACCCCCCAATCCTCCAGCCCCACGATCAGTATGCCTCTGTGTGTTCCATTTATTTTATCAGCATTTTAGAATTGAAAACTCCTGCACGTAAATTCTAGTTATTGAAAGAATATGATGTTCCCAGTCAACCTACCTTGTCCCTTTTCAAAATTCGATTATTTACATCAGACTTCTGTGTCGTGTTTTTTTGTATCAGATTTCTGTCTCGTTTTTTTTTTGTGATGGATTTCTGTGTCATTTTTTTTTTTTTTTTTTGATCAGATTACCGTGTCATGTTTTTTGTATCGGATTTCTGTGTCATGCATTTTTTTTTTATCAGATTTCTGTGTCATGATTTTTGTATCAGATTTCTGTTTGTTTATTTCTATTTCACTTACCTCACTGTTTATACTAATCAAATTTAAAAAATTGAAATCATCTCGATATAATTACGATCTGTAACTTGTCACTCTCATTATGATTGGATCATTATTTTATTATTAATATAACTTTTTATGTTGACACTAGACTTAGGTCTAACAACATTTATACAAAATTTGTGTTCAATTGACCTGAAGTGATCTTTTATCTAGCCAATGATCTTACTTGAGCAAGAATGATTTAAACCAATGACAGTTGATAAAAGTAGCCTTGAATAAGAACTATGAATTGATAATGATGTTTTGTCTGCAATATCACACTTGATGGGAAGCAGACATGAAACCCTACGAACAATGAAACGATTAAATCAGGTCTTCATGAGGACCTGTCACACTTCAACTTCAGTATCATGTACTATGTAGTTTTAGCAGTGTCTCTTAATGTTTAGTTTCAAACCATGGTTGGAAAACTTATGTAATTTGTTGAGAATCCTAGAAAACTAATGGGTTTCTACTGTTGTGTACATTGTCATCACAACTGTTGTAATTCTACTCTCTATTCATTGGATATTCTGAACTCACGGTTGCGACGTTCTGAACTCACAGTTTGGACATTCTGAGCTAACGATTACAACATTCTGAACTCATGGTTAGGACATTCTGAACTCATGGTTAAGACATTCTGAACTCATGGTAAGGACATTCTGAACTCATGGTAAGTAAGGACATTCTGAACTCATGGTAAGGACATTCTGAACTCACAGTTTGGACATTCTGAACTCACAGTTTGGACATTCTGAACTCATGGTTAGGACATTCTGAACTCACAGTTAGGACATTCTGAACTCAAGGTTGCGATGTTCACATTCTGAACTCACAGTTTGGTTATTCTGAACTCACGGTAACAACGTTCTTAACTCACAGTTAGGACATTCAGAACTCATGGTTAGGACATTCTGAACTCACGGTTTGGTGATTCTGAACTCACGGTAACACTGTTTTAAACTCACAGTTAGGACATTCTGAATTCACAGTTCGGAAATCAAAACTCTCAACTGATCCCTCCCATGTGGTGAAAAGTTACAGATTGCAATTTATACCATGATGTGAAACTGTTTTGTTTATTTGTTGATAAAGCACGTGTTTAATTGAAATATGTGTTTTATTTATAGAACTGTGTATGATCCGTGAAGCATGTGCGTTAGAGAAGAAAAGGAGACTAGGTATCGACAATACAACAACTGTTGATAAAACTACAAATAAACAAAATATTGAAAATAAAAAAGGTAAATGAAAATATATGATGAAACAGGATGTAAAGCTTGTTGACACATTACTTCAGTTACATGTATATTTATACGCCCGCATGGAGTTTATTACTTCTGGAGTTATGGCCCTTGTTTCACAGTCATTTTTATGGTTAAGTGCGACAAAATAATGAAATGTAAAAAAGTAAATGAAATGATGGGAGAAAATGGGGTGGAGTTTCAAGTCTTGACACTTTTGCCCTTTACATTGCTACATAGATAGACCTCAGATTTTTTGGTCCAATCCATAGAACTAGACACACTTTTTCCCTGTTGATTTCCCAGTTGTATTTGACAAGGAGATAAGTTGCCTGTCCAACGTTGTTAGTCCATATGTTTGCCCCAAAATGACCTAGTCTGAATTGAGGGAATATTAAACAGTTGTCTAAAGAACAACCATGCCAGGTATTTTTATCAATTGTGCCCAAATTGACAGAGACTTAAGGTTGATTTTAAAATTCTCACCCCCAAAAATAAGAAATGAAATGTATAAAGCCAATTACTGATTCAAAAATATTCTTTAGATTAGCCAATATAAATTTTTCAATTTCACTATTTTCCAGGTGTAAAAAGAAAGCATTGTGATGACAGTATAGAGATCATTGAATCCGAACCAGTTAAAATGACCTTAGGTCAACTACAGCAGCGCCATCTAGCGGCACAAAAAAATAAATTAAATAATGTTCATAATAAAACTGTCGAAAATCGAGCTGTGATATTTCCTGAATCTCGTGATCGGGGTCGTGTACTCAGTAGAGAATTTGCTGAACAGTTTCACGAATCAGTTTTACAGACGACCAGACAGAAAGAATTAGCGGGAAGATTAAGTAAGTGAGATGTAAAATTCAACGCATTGAACCGGTTTTCAACATGAGGCATGATCGATGTTATGTCTGTAGGCTATTTTAAAACCATAAATGAGGGATGGTTTAAAACAAATCAATTCTGAAAGGATCAGATTTTCAATGCTGTACTGGTTACAGATTGTTAATATAGTGAACCTTATAGGTTGTGAACACAACCGCATGAGTTGTAAACACGACCGCACAGGTTGTGCGCAGTGCAAGACCTCACAGGTTGTAAGCAGTACCCCCCAGGTTGTAAACACGACCACAGGTTGTAAGCTGTAGGGGGGTTGGGATGGCCTAGTGGTCTAGAGTGCCGCGCTTCGACCTCTAGCTGGTCGGTCACCTCTGGCTTGCGGCTGTGGTTTCGAGCCCTGGTGTGAGCGCATGTGGCATAGACATAGGGGGGCCTTCTCAACCTCGTGGGTTTCCTCCGGGCACTCTGGTTTCCTCCCACTGCTAAAGACCCCTACGCGCAAGCGAATTATTGAAATATAATGAAACCATAAGTTAGTCCCGAAATGACCTAGTTTGTGTTGAGTGGACGTTAAACCCCATTTCTCTCTCTCTCTCTGTAAGCTGTACCTCACAGGTTGTAAGCAGTACCCAACAGGTTGTAAACACAACTGCGTATACTATGGCTACATTCTCCGAACAAGTTGTTCCTAAGCATTAATGGTAGATGCTCTTCAGTATTTTATAGAGAATTACAATATATCTGAAATTAATTAAACAGACTAGTCGAAACGTCATTCAGCAAAAAAGCAGTAATTATATTCCAAGGAATTGTGACATGTATAAACAGACTGAAACAGAATATTTGGCCAGTGGTTTATTTCCTCAGAGAAGAAAAAAAAGCTTTTTAATTCTTAAGAAGACAAAAACTTATAATTGACTAATTTTATTTTTAGGTAATACACGCTCAGATGAAGCAACCAATCAAATAACAGAACACAGTAGCTCATCGCACCCTCGATATCATGTATCAAGTGATGGTATTGGTTCAAGTAGTTTATCTGACCAATCAGAGAGTGGCTCTTATAAATGGCCAGGTATAACAGCAGTAATGGAGGCATATCAAAGACATGCAGATGGTAAGTAGTTGTTCGGATAGAACAAAAAACCAAGGTCCCTTGCACACATTCAATAATTTTTTTTAATATTTGGAAAATAACATGGACATGAGGTCTGTGACTTAGTTTAAGTCAAGGCTCATTTGTTTATGATTTAAAATTATTATTGAGATGGAAATTTACCAGATATTCTCCCAAGGCAAATGTCCGTATTTGAGCAATGACCAATCGTCTAATTAATAGCAGAAACCAGGGGATATATAAAGCTAAATTATGCTTAGGTAATCAAGGACCGCTTGAATTTTTATAAAATTTTGCTAATGTCAAATGATTTGTATATTCCAGAACAAAAAACAGAACATGACATTTTATCTGAAAGATGTAAAAAGTTACAATCTGATAATAGAGATCTCAATAAAGCCGCTGAAAAACTCAGTAATAAGATGTCGGTAAGTTATAAAAAGATAAGAATAAAATCTCTCACACTTATATGTTCATCATTTAAATTGTTTATCAATGTGGGGTTGGGTGAAATCACAAGATCTGTCATTGAGTGAAGTGGTATGGTTTGGATTCCCTGCTTGTACGTGACAAGGAGTAGGGTCAACTGTCCAGCCTCATGGGTTTTCGCTTGGTTCTTAGCTTTCCTCCCACTGTTAAAGACCCCTACATGTATGATAGTACTGAAATGACCTTGTTTTATGGACGTTAAAACCCACCTCTATCTCTCTGTACCAGGTAAGAAAAGGTGTATCGAATGTTGTCCGCTTGGGGTTGACGGTTACACAGGGACTGATCTGAGGATGAAATTTAGGGTATAATGACAGTCCATTACAAGAATGATATAGGCCTTGTGGCGTTGCATAGCCACTTCTAGTTTCAGTGTTCTACTACTTCTAGTTTCCTGAAAATCTTATAAGTAATTTGTGCTGGTCTCTACCTGAGCAACAGCAGGGAAATTGCTAGATCACATTACAAAAAATGTCACAATTTTTTTTATTTCAGAGTTTTTTGGAACAAAAGCAGCAATTTGAAGAAGAAAGAAACAAAACACAAAGTGCAATCGAAAATTTAAAGAAATCTCTGCGTTGTTTGAGATGATAATTATAAATGTTTTATGTACATATTAATGGTGTAAATATAACAATCTCGCATAATTTGCTCTAAAAATTACTTTGTTTAAAAGAGGGACCTATTGTCTTTGATTTCTGTACGAGTACGAAGTGTCGATTTGATTAGTTTTATTGTTATCACATGATGGGAGGAATATTGGTTTAAAGCCTCTCATTGAGTCAACTGGTGTGGTTTCAAATCCCTGGTTGTACGTGACAAGGAGTAGGGTCGCCTGTCCAACCTTATTGTTTTGCTCCGCATCCTTTGGGTACCCCCCCACTGCTAAAGACCCCTACGCGCAAGCGAATTATTGAAATAAAATTAAACCATATGTTAGTCCCGAAATGACCTAGTTTGTGTTGAGTGGACGTTAAACGACACCCTCTCTCTTTCTAAACAGTATTTTGTGCAGGAGAACATAGTTAAGTATTTGTTTATAAAGTATTAATTCATCCACCCTCCACTTACGGGATTAAAACAAATTTTACAGGTGCTTACGAAATTTTAATAGGTGTTTTATTTCGTATTTGTTGTAAAATTTCATCTGCTTTGGGAAGCCACAGTGACTCAGTGAGTAAGACATTTGCTCACTAACCTGAAGGTTCCATTTCGATCCCTGCATAAAGACAAGAAAGTTCATTAGGATTTTCCTGGACGTGGTTCTCCCATTTCAGATCATCTCAACACTCGAAAAATGCTATATAGTAATTAGGATGGGACAACAATAAGATCAAATCAGCTTGACACTATGTGTTTTTCGTATTAAATCAAAGATTGTGTGTGGTACCTGAATATTATTATTATCATGTCTCAGACTATATTGTGTATTGTATTTATCACAGCCGTAATATTGTTCTTTTTTTTATGACTTAAAAATTTATTTTATCATATTTTATAAATAATGATATGTGTGTTTGTTAAAGTTTGAAATTGCTAATGGCAGATAAAATAGAACTTCAGGAATGGAATCCAGCAGGCCTTCATTCGTGGTACATTTCACTCTACTTGTCTCTTGAATTACAATTTAAAAAAAGACGCAAAGAAAATAAAAAACTCTAAAACATTCAAACGATGCCCTCAAATTATTTCGTAATCATGAAACTAGACAGGACAATTTAATGATGTTCCTAAAGAAATGAATCAACTTTTTCAAAGATGAAATAAAAACTATTTTCTTGACAAGAATTTGTAACATTCATAGTCACTTAGAAAAATATTCATAGTCACTCTACAGTCATTCTGTACAACACTATACAGTCACTTTAAGATTTTCATGGTCACTTAATAAAGAATTCATAAAACTTTAATAGTCACTCTAGAAAACTTTCTTAGTTACTCTAAACAAACTCTGATATACAGCATTCAAGCAAGGATTATCCAGGCCCCAGTTGTAATGGGGAATAATCTCATCTACTTTGTAGAATAGGGGAATCGTTACGCTGACATGATATTTATATTTTATGAAGGTAGGAATGGGTGTGAGGCTCGCTGGTTTCTTTTTCTAAAGTTCAAATCCCTACAGTGCCCTTATTGAATAATATATATGATAGGAGAATCTATTGCCTGCTGAATTACGTCTGATATAATCAGATATTTATTGTTAATAATCCTGTTAGAAATATACATTAAGGAATCATTATAACAATGTTAAATTGTACCTAGAGAAGTCACTATGGGGAAGCTTGATTCACAGTTCCGGAATTGAATTCCAAAACTGGTGTCAATCGAGTGAAAAGGAGAATTTCGGAGTACAGCGCATGTGTCGACTGTATAAAAAATATCTCGACCAATCATGACAGCTGAAACATATTTTTTACCTAGGAATACGTCACGATTCTACTCACTCCACCTCAGCTATCAGGACTGGCAGAACTGTTACAGGACTGAATTCTGCGTCACTCGATTGTAATTCTGTCAATTCTGGACGTTCTGGACTATGAATCGAGCATCCCCCTATAATGCTATTAAATTGTATATTGTGGCATCTCTGTTAAGATGTACCCAGAGAAGTCACTTCAGTAACGTTAAGATGTGCAGTGAGGCGTAACTATTCAAAGAAATGAATAAAACTTTAATAAATGAACAGATAAAAAAAAGACCTGAAACTAACAGATTGACTGTATCTCAGTCTAAAAATGCATTAAAAATAGTTCAAATGTTTATATTTCATTGATACAAATATAGGAATAGTATTTCGATTGATGATTTTAAATATTTGAATAGTGAAATAAGAATAGGCTGTGACTAGTGGATGTTTAATTCTCGTTGAGAAAATATATTAGACCATCCAAACAAAATATCCTTGTTCTCAGAAAGTCACATTTATCTTTTAGTGTCTTTATTTTGTCATAGGATCACTACTGCAGTACTTGGCTAAATGACTTCTTATTAAAGGGACAATAACATTCTTGCTGGCTTGGTAGTTCTAGAAAATAAATGATACCCTTATTCTAAGTACTAGATGTTTAAGTGTCCTACCTGTTGTGTAAATTATCAATTACAACCTATTTTACTTGTCCAGAGGGTTCGGAAATATTTTAAAATCCAAGTCACATTTGAAAAGGTTTACGTTAGACTTTTCAAATCAATTGGTTGAATTTTTCCAATTTTTTTAAAATAGGTGTGTTAAGATGAAATTTATATCATCATTTAATTGGAATACTCTAAAATAATACGATTTGTTGACCAGAATGAAGATTTGGACATATTATTCAGTTACAACAAGAGTGTTATTGGGGCTTTAACATTAGAGGAGTTGAATGGCCAAATGGTTAGCGTGTGCATGTATCATAAGGGCTGTCATCGAGTCAACTGTCAAGGTTTTCGATTCCCTGTTGTACGTGACACGGATCACCTGTCCAACCTCGTGGGTTTCTTCAGGTCCTCCAGTTTCCTCCAACTGCTAAAGATCCCTACCTGCACGAGAATTATCAAAATAGAATTAAACCATGTTAGTCCCGAAATGACCTAGTTTGTGTCTAGTGGACGTTAAACCCTCACAACTCTCTCTCACTTTATAGAAATGTTTGATTATCCAGTATCATTTACATTGTTAGGATTGCATATATACTTGATAGTTGATAGATATGCGTAACAGAATATTTTTGGATTTATTTAAATTAACTGACTGTGACAGCAGACAAATTGTTACCTGCAGTTATTAAATAGCCTGTTTTTATTTTTTGTAATGAAAATGGGTCATGCATATGCAGCCCGTTTTAAGAGATGTGAGATTACCTGAGAACGAGAATATTTTTTTTGTATGGCCATTGTATAGTGAGTCTTGTTCATTTGCTTCTACTATTAGGCAATTTTTTTTTCTATTGAATTTTGAAATCGCTTCCCACGTCACTTTATGGAGAGAGACATCTCCAAAAATATGGTTATTAAAACCTTTTTAAGGGATTTAAGATTCCATAAAGATAAACTTCAAACTGTTTCCTTGTATTTATCCTATTATTGAACAATTGAGACTTTTAGCATATGATATATATATAGGCATTTTGTAAGAAAATAGCTTTTTTTTTTGCATATAAATTATATTATTTATTGTACCGTAGTAATTATAAACCTGTATATGTGTGTGGATCATGACTTTATCTCACTTAGCGTGCAAACCAAGGCAGCACCGAAAATAAAATATTCAAAATCATCTCATCCTTCTACTGCAGGGCAGGAAATCTCATTGGATAAATAGTCATAATGAAACCTACGCAGGAACCAATCATCATTAAGCAATTTTTTTTTGTTGAGTATTTAAACCCTTGTTTTAAAATATTTTTAGCAGGCTGAGCCTGCCAGGGGTCTTGGCAACTGCCATTCAATTTATGTACATGTAATATTAAGTGAAATCATTTAGATTAAAGTATAATACATTTCATCTAGAATTTGAAAAATGGGCATTAATACGCAGGGTCCACTTTTGAGTTTCATTTCATGAAGGAAGCAGTAATAAAACTCTAATTTGTCATTTGTTAAAGTCAGTTTTAAATGACGACTTTATAAGTCAATCATGATTCTCAAATTCCTAGAAAATTTTCGGAATTGAGTAACGAACATTAAACACTAAAAATAATTGATGTATTTCAGAGATAGTATACATGTACTAGAATTTCCGAACAATTTTTTCAGTCTATGTACATTTCTTTTCCTGTTGCTTAAGAGATTAACCGCAAAATGGGCTTTTGAAATAAAGTAAATTCTAATGTTATTGATACATGTCTTTTGTTAAAATCTATAACCACTAATGTTCAATGTTTCACACTTTCAGTACCACGAGTCAAATCAAAAATTTGGAATTTCTTTGACTATGCTGTCAGAACCTGATCACATGACCCCTTGATGAAAAGCATTTCCCAAGCCCTGTCCAACAAGGGGTCACATGATTTTCTCATTCAATTGATTTGTGGCACTGAAAGGGTTAAGCAGTTAAGGACAACATTATGTTGCATTTTTACCAACCTGTGCTTTCTGTATTAAACTAAATACTCTAATGAGTAAATTAAAACAGATTTCACTTTTATCAATCTCCGAGTTCTAATTGATACTTTCAATAAATAAATTTTAAAAAAAAGCATTTATGAAATACAGTTGTTTGGCTTTTATTAAACTAGTTGAAACATGGCTATAATAAAACCTGAGTAATTGTTATTCAATATAGTTATTTTTATTCATTTATGCTTGTCAATTACCAAAGATCATTTAAGCAACAGATTCTCCATCTGCAATAGAAGGGTTAATCTGGCTTTAACTACATGTACGTCACGTAATATACCCTGCATATTTTGGCACTAATTTCGATTGGTTACTTACCCAGCTTTAGAGCCTGTCAGGTTTCTCGATCATCGCAAATATAAATTGTCGATCTTTCCAGCTAAAATGTCTACCTGTGATAATAGAGTTGCAAAGTTCAAGGTTTGTTCAATGTCAAGGTTTGCGTGGAGGTCCCCATGTTTGATTTGTGTGTGTGTTACAACCTCTGTTTGGACGCTACTGTTCACGTCTGCAGACCAGTCTAGTTCACGCTTATTGCTTCAGGAACCAGTCTGCAATTGTCTACAGATGCCGAACCGTTCCGGAACCTACATCTAGTCTCGGCTGTACACCCATACATTTGCGATGCGGCTACCAGTTTACTTTAACAGGAAAACTTGACGCTATTACAAACAAGACACCATGGGCGCAGGCATGTTTAATCCAGGACCTTTAAAGTAGTTCCAAGACACCATGGGCGCAGTCATGTTTCATCCGGGACCTTTAAAGTAGTTCCAATATGGCTGAATTTGTCATACAGCCGAGACTAAATAAAGGTTCCGAAATCTTTCGAGGATTGCTGAGTGCTTCAGGAACATGTACATTCTCTCAGTGTTCTTGGTCCATTTTGGGGGATCTTATTAATGACAGATGATGAATAGTCTTGTGAACCAAGTCTATGCAGTGTCCAGACTTGATCAACCAGATCCTTGTTAAACTAGATCATTTCGAACTAACATATGGTACACAATAATTTGTTTCTTTCACAATAATTTGTTTGTGCGTAGAGGCCATTAGGAGTGGGAGGAAACCGGATAAAACCCAAGAGGTTAGGTTTTGAAACAACACCACTTGACGCAATAAATAACCTTTGATCTATAGCACAATGGGGGGGGGGGGGATGGCCTAGTGGTCTAGAGTGCCGCGCTTCGACCTCTAGCTGGCCGGTCCCCTCTGGCTTGCGGCTGTTTTTTCGATCCCTGGTGTGAGCGTATGTGGCATGGTGATAGGGCGCCTTCTCAACCTCGTGGGTTTCCTCCAGGCACTCCGGTTTCCTCCCACTGCTAAAAACCCCTACGCACAAGCGAATTATTGAAATAAAAATAAACCATGTGTTAGTCCCGAAATGACCTAGTTTGTGTCGAGTGGACTGTACGTTAAACCCCATCTCTCTCTCTCTCTAGCACAACATTCTTTGGATGGCCGAATGGTTGGGTCTGTCATTGAGCCAAATGTATTGTTTTGATTCTCCACTTGTAAGTGAAAATGAGTAAGGTTACTTCTCCAGCCTTGTTGGTTTTCTCTGGATTCCTCCCACTTATAAAGATCCCTATGCGCCAGTGAATCATTGAAATAAAATTGAACCATGTTAGCCCTGTAATGACCTAGTGGACATAAAACCCCATTTCTCACTCCCTCTCAACCATTGCCCCTTCCCCTCCAACAACAACATGAACACTATCTGTATAAAAATATATTTTATATGTACATATATACAGATTACAAAAAATATAGTTGAAGGGAGGAACAAAGATAGAGTAAACAGTGATGGGATTTCAGATATTTTTCTTGTCAGACATTTTTTCCCGAAAATAAAGGGGAATAAGTCTTGTCATTATTTAAGCATGCGTTTTTAGACCACAATTCAAAATCAACAAAATATTCAAATTCATGTCATAGAAAAATAAGTGCACCTGGTTATTTTTTATACTTAATTCTCGCACGGTATTCAAATTCATGTCATTAATATTTCTACGCTGCGTACCATTACATAAACAAACATAATTAACAACAAAAGTTAGTCTATTCCAGTTATTCCAAATAGATGACACTATATGACCACATCACCATCAGAAGCTAAAGAGTTATTTAAATGTTTCTAACTTTACAATTGTTGACATGGTACTTCAATCACTGTGAGAATAGACGGGAGGTCTTTTAATCACTGTCAGAATAGATTGAAGGTCATTCAATCGCTGTGTGTATAGACTGAAGGTCCTTTAATCGCTGTGTGTCTAGACTGAAGGTCCTTTAATCGCTGTGTGTATAGACTGAAGGTCCTTTAATCGCTGTGTGTATAGACTGAAGGTCCTAGGTCCTTTAATTGCTGTGTGTATAGACTGAAGGTCCTTTAATTGCTGTGTGTATAGACTGAAGGTCCTAGGTCCTTTAATTGCTGTGTGTATAGACTGAAGGTCCTTTAATCGATGTGTGTATAGACTGAAGGTCCTTTAATCGATGTGTGTATA
This sequence comes from Patella caerulea, assembly GCA_036850965.1. Lineage (NCBI taxonomy): Eukaryota > Metazoa > Mollusca > Gastropoda > Patellidae > Patella > Patella caerulea. Next base: position 59,926,533 of record JAZGQO010000006.1, on the reverse strand, counting down.
GACTGAAGGTCCTTTAATCGCTGTTAGAATAGGCTCAATGTCCTTTAAACACTGTTATAATATACTGAAGGTCCTTTAATAGCTGTTAGAATAGGCTCAATGTCCTTTAAACACTGTTATAATATACTGAAGGTCCTTTAATCGCTGTTAGAATAGGCTGAAGGTCCTTTAAACACTGTTATAATATACTGAAGGTCCTTTAATCGCTTTTAGAATAGGCTGAAGGTCCTTTAAATACTGTTATAATATACTGAAAGTCCTTTAATCGCTGCGAAAAAAGACTGAGGTTCTTTAAATAGTTCCAAGTATTCAATCTTGTGTTGGTTTAATTCCACCAGTTAAATTTGTCCGTAAAATGTGCATTTGATCGAGAGAAAGGGTTAAAAATGATCGGACTGTATTAATCTCCATTAAAGTCAAATGATTCAGCTAAAAATACAAACAAAAAAAATATATTAAATCATGCATATTTTGGACAACATTTAATTTATTTAATTTTTCAAAGCTTAATGCTACAATTTACTACAGTAAAACTGATTATTTAATTAAGAAAACCAAACCAAAATATCAACACTTAAAATAAAGAAACATCACAGTTTTTACCCAACATTGTAACATGCTTAAGTGTAAACCTTGCATTTTGATTCGTCAATTAGACACTGTCTATTGGACAATAACACCCCTCTGTTTTAGTAATGTCCTAATGATCTCAGGACTTGTCTATTGGACAATAACACCAGTCACCACTCTAAATGAGAAACATGAAGTGTTTATCTCCTAACTGATAGGCTGCAGAGAATACCTCTAACAAGTGAGAACTAAGCTTGAAACATCATGAAGGGTTTTCTTGGTCCATGCTAGGAATTGAACCTGGGAAACTCTAGTCACTGTAATTAAATTGAACAGTCAGCCATTAAATTAATGCTAGTTCCCCACTATCACGATTCAGACTACGACTGAAATTGTTGAGTAATTGTGGTGATCCTATTAGGTCTTATCATATATTGAGATTTGTAGCATCTGTGTTGATCGTATGAAAATATATCCAAAGGTATCTGCACATAGCAGATTGTGGACTCAATAGCAATCTAATTAAAATATAGATCTATATTTCATTTCGTTTTTTAAACTTTCGATGGCCTACACTCATGCAGATCTAACAAGAGCTCACGTTCTATGACGTCAGGTATCAAGCGCAGGACGTTTGACCCTATAATGTCAGTCAATCGATTAACCAATTAGCGACCACCATGCTTTTTAAAATCTACTTTTGTTTTGATTTGATTTCTATCCGCTGGTGTTAGTATAGACGTATCTACCCACAGTTCCACGCATGAAAAGGTCAAACGGTCGATTCGACAGACCACTGATTGGCTGACCCCTCATTTCAGGCAGAACACAAGTTAAATAACAAGCCCTCCAGATCCAAGAGTAGTAAAGACAAGTAAAAACGAAATTTTGAATAAAAAACGAAATGAAATTGGATCTGTTTTAATCAGATTGAGTCAATAGGGACAATCTTATTGAAACGAATCACACAACTGTTGGAACCTAGAGTAATCTATGCAAATCACCAGCACAGCTGCATAGCATGCACATTTCAATTGTCACACGTTCTTTTCTCTGCACGGCAATGTGTACATGGGACTTGCATCCCAACTTTCTCGGCCACCACCAGGAGTGAACCAAAGATATTCTTTCAAATAAATTTTTTTTTTTTATAATTTTACCTTGGCATGTGTAGCATCACTCTTTATAAATGTATCAATACTACTTCTTAATTTAGCTATACGTAAATCCCAGATATCCTTAATTAACGTTCTAACATCGTCAGCTCGTGGTATATCAGCTGTAGCACTGTAAATATAACATATACAATGGGAATAAAATACAGACCTATATTTCGTTTCGTTTTTTTTTTTTTATCCTTTCCATGGCCCACATTACATGAAGATCTGACAAAGTTGTCTTGGAGTTGTGTGCTTTGACCTAGACTGGCCCAGTCTCTTCTATTTATTTTACATTTCGATTTATATAAAAGTATTAATTTTTAGTAAACCAACACTTTCGTTTCCATTTGTATAAAAAAAAAAATTTGAGTAAACCTGTAACCAGCACCAGAGACTGGACAATTTGCGAGCTTCACAATAAAATGGGCGTGCCTGTCCTGTTTTACGTTGTTCCTTATTTGGAATGCTTGACAGTTGTCAAGCAAGACCCGAGTCATGTGACACGAATTTGTAAATAAAGTCTCGATATTTACCCTCATGAATCATGCGGTTCGAATGGAGTGCAAAGCAGTCATGCTGAAACCGTCTGCGGGCTGATGTCACGTTTTTGTTTCCATTCGCCATTCGGCTTCGTCCCGATACGCATGAACTGGCTTCGTTAAGTTGTTATAATGATGTCGTGTGTAATTATTTATGTTCATTCACCTCATCCCATACGTTGTATCCGTTCATTCGACAGATATTGTCCGTCAACAAAATTCTTAGATCGTTAAAGTATCACTAAATAACAATAACTGTTATCCACAACAAACATCTCGCACCTACACCAGTTTGCCAGTTAGTCGATCACGTGCACGACGTCACACGACCTACATAATGCAGATTGACCTACTAGATGAGAATGAAGCTCTATTTGCCCAGTCTCTAGAGATTACGTTTTTTTTTCGGTTTTTTTTTTTTGAGAGGACTGGCCAATTTTTGGTGTGTGGAGATGACTGGCCACCAGTCTAGCTTTGACCCTATGACATCAGGCATTGATTAATCAATCAGCATTGATGTTTCTGGAGGTGCATGGCACGTTAAGAGCTCGCCGTAACAGACTGTTTCATTAGCTAATCCCTCACTTCATCCAGAACTCTTCCAGATCCTAGTGTAGTAAAGACAAGTAAAATGAAATTTTGAAACATAAAACACAAAATGAAATAGGATCTGTGTTTTAATCAGATAACTTTAGAAATAACAGATGGAAATGGAGAAATGGAGTTTAACTTCCACTCGTCACAAACTTAGGTCATTCCGGAACTAACATATGGTTCAATTTCATAATTTGCTTGCAGGTAGGGGTCTTTAGCAGTGGAAGGAAACCTGTACTACCCAGAGAAAACCCACAAGGAGACACTAGCATTAGAAGGAAACCTGTAAGACCTAGACAAAAACCCACAAGGTTGGACAGGAGACGTACAAGGAAACCACGCTAGTTGACTCAATGACAGATGTTATGATACAGTGTGCACGCGCTAACCATTCGGCCATTCGACCCCTGTTAATTTCATCCTTATACAAAGACATCTAACTACAACAATTTTTTTGTATTTTTGGTGTTTGTGATTTTTATCCAAAGAATGTAGTATCTGACATGGCGTTTAACAGCACATCAGCACCAAACTTACCATTTTAACAATATCTGAGTAACTTCCATATAATATTTACTTGGCATCGGAGTAAAGAATTTAGAATCTGTTTCTTCTTGCTTCTTGTCTTCAAGTTTCTCTGTGAAAATAAAACATTATAGTTTGTAGTCATCGAAAGTCAAGCAATTTCGTTATGAAGATCAAAGGTGGCATAGTTGGTGAGGTGCTGGTTCACTCAACAGGGACCCAGGTTTGAGCCAAATTTGTCCAGAGACCCGGAACCCAAATTCGGTGGCCTTAAACATGCTGGTTATATTTATACTACATATGTGAGGATGACGCTCGCCAACGAAGTACAGGCCCAATTTACCGAGGGTCCAAGTTATGTGGCCTCAAACATTCACAGGGCAATGCTGGGGGTGGATCACGGCAATGAAGGGTGATGGGCAAACATACAAACACACACACATTGATTTTATTTATTTAGATAGATACATGTTATGCGATAATATATATCTGACAAAGTCTGTGACAGTTACTACCGTATGCAACCAGGCTTGATTACATGTCAACAGAAACACTGCTGTGCAGATAATATTCTTCTCCTTAGACTAGAACTGAACGGATAACATTGAAGTCCATTCCTCTCCTATTCCAATAATCAAACTTACCAACATCCATCCAATCAGGGGGAACAACTCTACATTTATGTCTTTGTTTTAAGTTGACTGCCATCCATAATGGTATTTGAACGGGTAAACCGGGATTTAGAGGTCCAATATCTCCCTGAAACATTCAATTTTACCATCCATTTCAAATATGTGTGCACAAGTTGGGGTTGCCAGTGAGGTTTGTCAAGTTTCGATCTGAATGGGTTGTTCTCTCAGTTCAGAAAGTAAAACAAAATTTTTCCTCCGTTAATGCATTGAGAATATTTCAAAGAATGTCAGCTGTCAAATTCATCCAGTTCAATTGCAGCTACATCTCAGTCTGTCTGTAACCATAAAAAGGCTGAGAAAGCAGTTTATATTTTGGATTACTGTACCCCAAGAAAGAAGGTCAACCCTAGATACATCATTTGGGAAATATTCCCCTTTTTCTTATTGGGGGTCACAGTGGCTAAGTAGGTACTTTGCGTCGCTAGCCATGTCGGATCCCTCCATTGGCTGAGAAAGTTCATCCCTCCATTGGCCGAGAGAGTTCATCCAGATTTTCCGGCGTGGTTCTCCCTTGACCCTTGTCCGTGATGCAGGATGGAGGGCCTGACGACAGGGACAGCTATCTAATCGTTAGGATGGGACGTAAAAAATCCCTTGGCAGTTGGAATTTGATAAGTATAAGATAATTAGACAGGAACAGTCTGAGATCAAGTTAAAGAGTGTTTATGAATGAACAGGATAATATAGCATCTTTTAATTGATAACTTACGCCAATCAGAAATATTTTGTCTTGTGCAAAGTTTGGAACAATCGTTACTAACTCTTTTTCGGCTAAAAATTCGACTTCAGCCGGGTCCATCATCTTTAAACTTAACAGAAATATTGAATAAAAGCTCAAAGTTTAAACAAATAATTGCGTTATGAAATGTCATGCAATAATCATTTAAAATCGGCAACAAGATTGCTTCTCATTCTCCACAACTTGTTTTTACCGCCATATTGCTAATAAAGGTCAAGGCTGAAACAAATAGCATAGTCTAAAAATGAATCTAGGATTCAACTTATGCGTAAAAATTGTTTTATGTAGATTCATTATCATCTAATGTCGAGATTGTTATTTCGATGTAAATTGTAAATTACAAACAATATTTCAATTTTGATTTTTTTTTTGTTGGTTTTTTGGTAAAAAAGAAAAAAAAACAAAACAACTGAAATGAAAATAGGTGCCGTTCTAGATCCAAGTTTCGAAATTAGATATTTCCGGCAGATTTGTTTTGCCGTGTTTCAAGATGGCGATAACCGTAGGGTTATTGTTTGTTGTTGGGGTTGTTGTCCGTTTAATTCTACTACAAACTGATTTACCACAATGGGTAGCCAACAAGAACGAAGTCATAACCCCACTCACCGCCTGGGAAAGAGGTATATAACATTACTTTTAATTTGACCAATCTAACAAACCTACTGTCTGTTCCAGGTGATACTCCAACTCGAAAAATGCTTACCATGCCTTCATTTTTTAATTAAATTGGCTAAAACTTTGTGACATAACTGGAATTGACATCCCTTTGATTTATTCCCTTAGCCCAAATGACTAGAAGTCAGATAAAATCCAGTATTCTCTTGTAAATTTCACATATTTAGACATTGTCACTTTCTCATAACATCAACATGGAGCACATGCATTTCGCATTAGGGTAGACAAGTACTTTACAATTTGGTGCATTCGGTTAGAAATGTGACACAGTGAAGGAGAATTCGGCCGTCTTTTTCGCGACAACAATACTTGTTTTTGTTTCACACTTTAAAGCTTGCGTGAAACAATATTGTTTTTGTTCAGATTGATATGTTTTTTTTTCTGTTTCCACCTTGATTATTTCGCACAAAAATTCTCATTGGAAAATTTGGAGTGACTTAAAGATTAAAACTATTTTGAAAAGTCGGCACATGGCATAACCATGCGAACTCTCAGAAATAGGTAAATTGGTGTAAAAGGTTATTATAGCCTTATTTAAAGTTTGAATAAATATGTCTGGTAAAATGATTCTGAAATTTGTTTTCTGCGACTTTATAGCTCTGTTTAACTGGATATAATAGCGTAAAATTATCTTATTTTTAAGATGTTACGTGCATTGATAAAGAAACTGAGTTTGCCACTTGGAACTAAAGGCAGCCATCCAACCGTAGCTAAAAACAAACACATCAGGATATCTCAACGTTTTTAGCTATGCTCTCGTAACTACTTTTGAGTATGTTTTGCAGCCCCCTTCCACAATTTCGTTGATAGCGGGTTAAAATTTACATGTAGCTTATATTGATATAAAAAATTACAACCTTCGGACGGTTGGCGACTAAATATTCAAGTTAGTGGGACAAACAGCCGTGGTCTGGGATTCAGTAAATAGCTCTTTCAAAAGAGTTATATTCTACTGGAACGAAACAACCAACTGCTAATCAAAGTAGGGTGAAACGACTTAAAGCACCCCTTGTCCAGTTAGGCTCGTCCAGATAACTAGGCCAAACATGGCAGGTTCAATTAGTAAGATGTAAACAAATAACGATTTTTCATAGAAGAAAGGACATAAAGCATGACCTGAACTTAGTTCTCACAAGACAGAAAGCAATGGGATGACCATTCCAGGTATTACACGAAGTTTTAGCCATTTTAATTAAAATTTAAATAAATGACAAGCGATTTTCGAGTTGTAGTATTACCTGGAACAGACAGTAAACGTCATGACTAAGCATGAGTAAATTTTGATCATCATTAATTAATTATCAATCATTGAATATTCAATAGATCTAATGAATGTTCACTTCACTGTATCAGTAGGTCTAGTTCAGCTCTGAACGTCGGTCTCATTACACTCACATCTTAGTGAGAAAATAAGACCTTGCTCATTTCGCTAGAGTCAGTATGAGCATCACAACACGCCGTGTCATGGTGGCGAAAGGGTAGTTTGATAGGAGGGGACGTATTTTAAACAGCGTGTTGTTTCGCTCATACTGAGTCTAGCGAGGTAAGCAAGGTCTTATTTTGTCACTAAGATGTTCCTTTACATTGTACAGACGTCCACACGGATTGACACTCTGATGTTTCGCAGTGAAAAGTTCCCCAGTAAAATTGACTGGGGTTCAAATTATTTTCGACATTGATTGAATAGGCCAGTCCCTGAACGGTCAGAGTGAGTGTAATGAGACCGACGTTCAGAGCTGAACTACTGTCTGTAGTGCCAACCTACGCTGTGCATTCCCCAAATCCAAATGTAAGAAATAGGCCGACTAGGGGATCGATCCACACTCACAGTGGCTCAGCAAGTAGGCACTGACTCAATAACCAGTTCCGGGATTCAATCCCAGTATTGGCTGAGAAACTGTCTTCGGATGTTACAGCATGATTTCTCCTTGTAAGTGGTCAGTGGTGTAAGACTTAGGGGCAATTTCAGTTAAACGGATGGGAAGAAAAAGGTAGGTCCTGTACATGTGTAGGCTAGTTTACATCGTACATATTGGCATGCATATAAACCCTTGGCATTTGGAATTTTGTGAAGATCAGGATGAATTTTGCTGTACCGGCATAAAGTATCCCATCTTTATTAATACTGTATACGTATAGAAGTTGGACATACATAATCCAAATTTCATTTCATTTCAAGGACTAATATACTCACGAACATAACAGTATCGTTCCGTAAGTTGGTAAATTCCACAACTTCATCAATTGTACATCAATCTCCTTTTGTCAGTAGAATAGTACGTTTTTTGAGTGTAAAAAAAAAGGAATAGAGGACTTTTTTGGCAGCACTTTAAATTTAAATGTTTCCTGAAAATCAAAATGACAGCAGACTGTAGCAATTCATTTCTGTGTATTATATATATTTAATTATGTATTAAGGCAGTGGTTTGTTTTTATTTATTTCCAGTACAGGAAGGCTTGGCTCTCAAGAAGAACATGATATCCCCATACGATGGCGATATATTTCATGAGGTACATATAACTATTCTATTGGTTGTAGTTCAGCATTCTGATCAGGAATTTGGGGGGGGGGGTAGATGGCCGAATGTTTAGCACATGCACGCTGTATCATAAAGCCTGTCATTGAGTCTACTTGCATGGTTTTGAATTCCCAGTTGCCTGTCTAACCTGGTGAGTTTTCCGGTTGCCTCCCACTGGTAGAATCATTAGATTGCATAACTTGATAAATGGATCAGTGGCAGATATCTTGGGGTGATTGGGTTGGAACAATCTGCATTTTCATTGACATACTCCATGTACATCTATTCTACTCTTCAAACAGTCATAACTTCACTCAGAATAAATAAAATAAAACAAGTACGAACAATCCAAACCATTAGTCAAAATTTGAAGTCCTAAAAAACGGTCGAGGCAAAATAGTGTAATCAGAAGAGTAAGCTTGAATGAGATTTTCAATATATTCATTTTTCATTATCTAGTATAGCAATAACGTATAATTCTTTATGTAAATCTTACATACAATAATACATTATACATACTGCTCATAAAGGACTTCGTTTTCATATTCTAGTAAAACTCGAAATCTTGATGATTTTTCTTTTATTTTAGACACCAATTCTATTAAAAATCATGGAGGTCGTCAATAATTTTCCTAATGGAAGTAAATATTTCTTTGTGGTAAGTCAACAAGTATTTATATATTATAAACATAGCTGTTCTAATCAAGTAAAATGTTAAAGTATTTTTTCAGTGGTTAGCATCAGTCAAAATCAGCATGTATCTTTTAAGCAAACTCCTGGTGTAGACCAAGAAGAAGCTTCCAGATTATTCAAGCTTTAATTTCACTTATCAGTAGAGTTGATGAATGCATAGTGGACAAGAAAAGTGGTCCTGGTCAGTAAGATGCGTTTGTAAACCAAGGACCCTTGTACAGTTTTAGTAGATCCAGTGACATTAGAATTTGAAGAAGAGAATGCAAAACGTTGCTGTCTGGGCAAAATTGTCCAAACCTAGAATGATAGTAAACCATGGAACTAAAACTTAATGTATGTTATTCTACTAATGACTACCGTAAAATGTCCTAGTGATATTAAATCTTGTTTCCCCCCATCCATTCTTCCAAAAGATTGTGATTTTATTTTACAGATTCTTGATGTATGGATGGGTTTGTTATTATTGTCAATTACTAATAAATTTGCTGGTTACAAGGTGAGTACCGGTATTTATTCCTGATGAACAACCATTGTTATTTATATATTTGACAATCGGTTGCTCAGTGAATAAGGTGCTAGCATAATTAGCACAATAACCTGGAGGTCCCTGCATTGAACCAGGTATTGAACCAGGTATTGACCAGGAAAATATCTCAGGATTTTGAATGTGCGTTTTTTATGCGGTCATTGAATTATGGCCATATATTATCGATACGTCATCCACAATTGATTGTAGGCAGTCTAAAGTTATTATCTGATTGCCTTGAAATTTGAAGTTTATGTTCATAGGACAAAGATGCCAATTGATTTCCATTATCAGAGTTATTGCCCTTCTTCACTTTGCAAAATCTTGTGAACTCTCTTGGGGCTAAATTATACCCAGCGTTTTAATTCATTATATGAATGGTATTCTATTGATGTTTCATGATTTCCAGTAACTTGAACAGCTGAGCTTATCGTCTGATTACTTCACTATAGGTTTTGGTTATGTTAGCTCTGGGAAGAACTAAAAGCCTATCAAATTATTGGTTGGTGCCCTTGATAAGATTTGAGTAACATGTAAATGCTGACATTAACAACAATAGAATTAAAATGTGACAGCCTTATGGAATGCCTGTCTGACTTGGTATTGTTTTTATGTGTTGTTGCCTGGCAACCTATTTTATCTGATGGTAATTGTAACATATATTTAACAGTTAACACAACAGGCTGAAGGAGTGAAGAAATATTCGGTGGATGTTGAGAAGATTATTTTAAGGTCGAAAGATTTGAAACATTTAGGAAGTTATGTTATCGCAGTGTAAGTTATTTGTATGTTTTTATACGCGCACATTTTCATGTGGATGTATTTTGACATTCCCCTGTTCGGTCATGCATATAGGTTTATCTCTCACAAATCTTGGTTCCTTTCTATATTCGTTCATATCAGACTTTAACTTCCCGGATTATTGCTTCTGATTGTACCAAAATTTGCATTATTTTTTTAGCTTATTCTCTATCCATCTTATGCAAAATGTGGGTGTATTTTGCATGGCAACTGCTTGTTATTGCTTGGATTTGATGGGATGATGTATGAGTCGCTAGTCTGTTGGGATATACCTGTTTCAATATTTTGGATCCCTTGAACACTGCCAATTGCAAGCCTGGAAATAAGCCACTTGTCACAGACAATGCCAGGAACAATTCCAGGCTTTGTCAGGCACAATCCCTCTAGTTCCTGTAATTTTCTCTGGCACAGAGTTCTAAAATGTCAAAGACCTGAGGTTGAGTAGAAAAAAGAATATCGGGAACAGTCCATATTCAACTAAAAAAGGAAATATCACAAACATGATTCACAGTTCAACAGAACATGTTTCTTTAATGTCATGTCACTCAATTTCAATTCAGAACATTACTGATTCTACAATCACTTCAATCGGTCATTGCTCAAGACTATAAATACTTTCTAAAAAGCTAATTACTGTTTGATTAGATATTCCCATAGTTTGGTTAGAATTAATCTCCCTCTGTTATACTATAACTTATTACATGATATATCTATGAATTATTTCAGACATTTTTTAAATCCGTACACTATATCAACTTGTTTAGCCAGATCAACGGCATCAGTGTCAAATTTAGCTATAATTTATCTTTTCTACTATATGTTACACAGTAAGTAGAGATATTTTTTTATATTGTCCTCACCCACGGCTGTCAGTCTGTCGGTCACAATTGATATTGGATGCTCCAGAGGCTAAAATTGATCCTTTTGAACAAATGCTGTGGACACTTCAAGAATTATTATCCCATCAAATTTAACTTCATAAAGACAGTGTTGAAGCCCAAGGTCATTAAGCATGGGGGGTGGATGACTGAATGATTAGTGCTGTCATTGAGTCAACAGACGTTGTTTGTGACAAGGAGTAGGGTTGTCTGCCCCACCTTCCTGTTTCCTTCCACTGCTAAACAACCCTACGCTCAATTGGATTGTTGAAGTAAAATTGAACCATATGTTAGGCCCGAAATAACCTAGTTATGTCAAGTGGACGTTATGAAATTATGAAATAAAATGGGGTTTAACATCCAACTGTTCTGCTTCAACTGGACTAATGAAGACGGGCATATGCCATCCAGTGTACTATGAGGTAAATTTTGCCCGGACAGCGGCGCTTCAGTCTACTCTTGTTTCAACTGCCGAAGGATCTTGTCTACACATGACCTCAGTTTTTCGTTCAATCCGCTTCATCCTGTAACACTGACAAGAGGAAACCACTCCAGAAAATCCTGATTAACTTTCGCGGCCAACATCAGGATCGCACCTGCGACCTCCAGGCTAGCAAGCCAGCGTGTTATCCATTTAGCCACGGTGGCGACCAATGAGATTATGAATGTCCATTAGTAAATATAAAACACTTTAACTGGACTATGTTTTTAATTTTTCAGATAAATTGATTCTGTGTACTTTTTTCATTGCCGTGGCAACATACCAATCATTTTATCCATTTATATTATGTGCACCTGTGGCTTTATATTTCTATAGTCATCAGGTTAGTTCAGCTTATATTTCTATATACTGAGTTGGTTCAACTTATATTTCAATATATATTGGTTTAGTTCAACTTATATTTCAATATATATATCGGGTTAATTCAACTTATATTTATATATTTCTCGGTCAGTTCAGAGAAAGAGAGAGAAATGGTGTTTAATGTCAACTCAACACAACGTATCTCCTGTCCAATTTTGTGGGTTTTCTCCGGGTCCTCCGGTGTCCTCCCACTGCTAAAGACCCCTATGCACATTTAATTGAAATATAATTGAACCATATTTTAGTCCCGAAATGACATAGTTTGTGTTGCATGAACATTAAAAACCTATATCTCTGTCCTAAACTCTCTAAATTAACACCTATTTCAAAACCTTTTGTAATTTGTTGTTTTGTTTTTTATTTTAGACTTCATCAAAGAGTGATAGGTCCTATAATAGTTCTAAGGCTATATTTAGTTACACGCGGACATGCCTTCTATCAATTGGCTGGTTGATGGCGTTGTTAGGTTTATCGTGTGTTATGGAAGGATCGTGGAGTTTCCTCTACTCTACATATGGATTCATGTAAATATTATTTTTTTCCATACTCTATCTCCAGGATATTCCCCTCCTAATAATTACCAGATATCAATTGCTTTGTAATTTTTGGTGGCTCGGTAATTAGTAACCAATCATGCCAACTGAAACATATTTCTTATTTAAAACAAGCTGTCAGGACTGGCACACAGGGCTGAATTCCATATCACTTGATTGTAATTCTGTCAGTTCAGGGTGTTTAGGACTGATAATCGAGCACTCCCATAGTTTGGTCAATTTCCGGTGGATATACATACGTCTTGTAATGGCAGTATATAAACAACAGATGGTAATAGAAGTTACTCTATTTTTATTGTTTTTTCTTCAGATTAACTGTCCCTGATCTATCACCAAATGTTGGTGTATTCTGGTATTTTTTTACGGAGATGTTTGAACATTTCCGTGTTTTCTTCATCTGTGTTTTTCAAATAAACGCAGTTGTTTATACAGTTCCTTTAGCTGTTAAACTCAGGTATGTGTAGATTTATTTTCGGGTAAAACAAAATTTTTTCAGTGCTTATTTGAGTTACATTTTAAATATTAGTATTGCTGTTAGCTTTTGAGTGCATAATGTATATTTAAGATAAATTTATATTTTATTTCAGGAAGAATCCAGTATTTTTTCTGTATATGTTGATATTTTTAACAAGTATATTTAAATCGTATCCTAGTTACAGTGACGTTGGTCTCTGTTTAACATTACTACCATTGTGGAAACATACATTTTCATGTAAGTAGTCTCGATGAACCAGCCATCTAATTTACAGTATGATAGTCTCAAACGAACATGATAGAAGTCTCTACCCTCCAGTATAGTAGTCTCTAACTTCCAGTATAGTTGTCTCTAGTGCCACCATCAGTAGTAGTAGTTATAAACAAAGTCATGGGTAACATCTAAGTGTATAAGTAAGACACTTGGATCGCTAGTCTCGTGGTCGCAGTTACGCCTCCGGTGTTGGCTGAGAAAGTTCATTGGTATTGTCCAGTGTGATTTCCCCCTTGTCAGTGGTGCAGGGCAAGGACAGAGATGTCATTCCGAGCGGATGCAAAACATGAGGTCCCATGTACACATTGGTGTGCATGTAAAAGATCCTTTGACAATTGGAATTCGATGTAAGATTAGAATGTAGTGTCACTGCCCAGGCAAAATTTCCCTCATAGTACACTGTATGGCGTATGCCTGTCTTCAATGGCAAGTTTGAGCAGAACAGCAGGATGTTGAACCCTATTTCGTTTCATTTTCTATTTTCAGATATGCGTAATAGTTTTGTTGTAGCATGTATGTATATATGTTGTACAGTGTTCGCTCCTGTACTGTGGCATCTATGGATTTACGCTGGTAGTGCTAATGCCAACTTCTACTTTGCTATAACATTGGTATTTTCAACCGCTCAGGTATGTCTGTAACACGTCTGCATAAAGGTGGAGTGTTAAACTTTTCATCTCATTTCCATATTCCTGAGGGTGTTGAATGGCCAAATGGTTAATGTGCATGCACGTTTCATCATAACGTCTGTCATTGAGTCAAACAGCGTGGTTTAGATTTCTTGTTTGTATGCGACAAAGAGTAGGGTGGCCTGTCCAACCCTGTCTGTTTTCTTCGAGTTCTACCACTACTCATTAGCTGTTTCCCAAATCATACAACTGCCTTATGTCTGTTCTTGTTGTGAGGACCAAGGACTTGACAAAGGACAGCTGTCTAGTCGTTCTCATGGGATGAAAAACCATGGTCTCGTTGAAAAATTGGTGTGCTTGTAAACGACCCCTTGGCACTTGGAATTGGATATAAGAGTAGTCAGTAGCGCTGCTGTTCTGGCAAAATTTCTCCCTCCTAACACAATGTGTGATGTTTTCCCATCTTCATTGACCCATCAAAGCAGAACAATATTTCCTATCTTGTGTTGACTTATAAATTGATGAAAATTTTGCAGAATTGTTCCAGTTCCCAATTATTTAATATGATACGTATTTTGTTTTTTATTACAGATATTTTTAGTAACGGATCTTCTGTTTGCGTTTCTAAGAAGAGAATATGACTTGTATAATGGTACCACCCATAAATTAGAAAATGGTGAAACAACACAAATTATTTTAGAATAATGGTTCGAACAATTCCCCAAAACAAAGCTGAAAAAATGTTATGATGAAACAAGATGTCATTATGTCTAGTTTAATGGTCGAGTGCCAGACATCAAGTAATATATGGATAATGTACCAGTACGCAATGTCTTGCACGAGACCATTAAACAACTTAAAATACAGACACTATTCAGCAGTGCATTTCAATGAATACGTCACACGTTCCAATAACATAAATAATGTACGCTTGGCACATTGCCTGTTCCATTATTTGAAATAATTGTACGCCAACATAAGGATGACCTTCAGATCAATATTTTAATTGCAATTATGGTATGCTAACATCAAAGCATGACGTCACATCTGTATTTTATACTAAGCTATTAATGGTTAAATCTCTAATGTCACCAGAATGAGAATGGTATGGAACAGAACTAACATGATTATGTTCAACAGTATTGTAGCTTCTCTTCGCTATAGCAATCAAACACTCCCTTTTGCACTTTTTATCCTAAAAGCACATTTTCTTGTTATATGAGTGTTTATAAAGTTTTTCATATCGAATTTTTAAACATTTTATTGTAATTTCTAATCATTAATGTTGGGTGAAATACGCACACAATCCAACTTGAAGAACAGTCATTTGCACCTGCTTAGTCCATTATACACATTTTGTTTTTTTTTTATAGTATTTTTTTGTCATTTGTGAATCATTTTTTTATTTCTCCGCTTTGTCTTCTGGGATATGATTTTCTTTGGTCAATTACGAATGTTGCTCAAACCCATTATGTCCGTAGAATACAGAATCGTATAGTTCATTATGAAATGTTCATTGTGTCTTAAATATTGGATATTAGGATCATATACTTCCATCATAAGATAATAATATAAATATTGATTGAGATGGGTCAGTATTGAAGTCTAATTCATATTTTGAAGGATCATTTTCTTCACGGTAAGATAATAACATCAACATCAATATTGATTGAGTTGGATTGGTATTGAATTCTAATTCTTAATTTTGATTTCCAATATTATGGATACCAGAGAGGTTTAGCAGTTATCTCATTTAATGTTGATTGGTTTATTATGTCATTTTATGTGGATCAAATCAGACATTACAATTTGAATGCTGGGGAGGTTCGAGCACCTCCTTTAACATTCCCCAAAATTTATGAGATAGATGTACTCGTAATATCAATGGATAAAGTGCTGGCTCACGGATACAATGCTGGTGCGTTAAACCCCATTTCATTTCATTTACAAAGCTGGTGTTGGCGGTCAAATTTCTCCTTCTCAAAAGTGGAGGACAGAGAGTCTGGCATGGAAAAAATGTCTAGTCCTTCGAATTGAATGAAAAACTATGCCCATCTTCGTTAGCCTGGTGGTGCAGAAATGTAGAACATGTGCACTAGATTAAAAATGAAATGAAATGGGGTTTAACGTCCTACTCTTCTGCTCTGACTGCGCTAATGAAGACAAGGTACTAGATATATAACTATCACTATTAAAATAATCGTGAGTATGTTACAGAACTATTTAGATAATATTTTGATGTAAATTTCTTTATATACCTGTGAATAAAAATTTTGTAATAAAAATATGTTTATACAAGAACCCAATTTGAAATAATTTCTCCATCTTTTTTTTTGTAACCTTTGAACTAGTTCCGTGCACTTGGTTATCGCAGACTTGGGGCTTGAGTACAACTGACATGAACCTTGTTCTTTGGATCGATGGACTTTGATGTGATGTCTGAATTCCATGATGCACCAATGACTAGTTCAAATATTATGTGCTGATTAGGAGAAAAGGTCCGCCATTTAATTTGCTCTCTCCATACCACTTCAAATGATATGAGCTATTTCATTTTTGCAAGTCTGAATAAGCATCACAAGTTATTTGTCCAGTAGTTTAGGAAAGGAAACAGAAATATATTGAGTCATAAAGTTTCCTCATCCCCTTCCCAAACTTGATTTGAACTAATATGAATACGCCACCACCTAAACAATAAATCAAGCAGTTCTAGAGTAAAAGATGAAGAGTTGCATGATTGAGGACAGCTAGAGGGGATGGGAAATATGGAAGCCCTCGAATTTATGAGACAAATGGATGGCATTGTTGTTCTTAAACAGAAGCAGGCTGCAAATGGGTCTTCATGGTAACAAAAAGAGACAAACAATGTCCAAAAATTTATACTTAGTGAGGTTAAATTTCTGGACAAGGGACAGGGTTAATACTATAATAGAATGCCTGTTACACCATGTGGAGAGAGTTGGGAAACATTTGGAAGGATTTCAGCGCATGATGACCAAACACTATTCGTTGACACATCAAAACAAAATCCAGAAGCTCCTCCAAATTTTAGACCCGTGATTTATATTCCTATAAGTATAAGGTTCTAATAAAATTGCACATATTCTGTAATATAACATGAAAATCGAGGATTAATTAACAGTCCTGGGGCCTTATTCACGAAATTTTAACAAAGATAAAATCCAAATTTTAGTTATTTGATTGGATAATATTAGATTGATTTTAGTGCTTAGCCAATAAAACCTTAAGTATCTACTAAAATTTGGATTTTATCTTTAGTTAAGATTTCGTGAATCAGAGCCCAGATAAAAAGTTGCGGTTGTTTACGGCATTGTTTACCCGCCGACGGATAACGTTAAAAAAAAGGTATTATTTCATCTAGTTCGCAAAATAAAGTGCCCTAAATCTAACAAAAAAAACACTAATTTTACTTTTAATTGAGTAGCACGAATATGTAGGCTACTGAATTGACTATGGATTTAAACATTTATTTTTTGTGAGTGCAGCTGTGTCTGGATGGTTGGAATTCGGATCGGCATAGTGGGATTTCGGTTACAAAACCATTGGTTACTTTTGAGTTGCTACTACAGAAAAACGCATTTGTGGATTGTGGTAGTTAAATTTACTCCGGAAAGGCGAAGCTCCCATATCCCACGACGATTGTCTGGTTGTTTGGGATTAAGGTCAGCCTCTTGAGGAAGGCTATATTATAGGACCATTGAAGTTGCTGTATTTACGGGCTGGAATAGCAGGAAAATGCGTTTGCAGCTGTTAAATTTTCAAAATTTTATTAGGTTATTATGGCGGTATATTAGTGCCAAAATTCTAACATGCTATCGTCTAATTTCTTACTTCTATTCATGTAATTTCTAACCTCCATTCATGTAACTTCTAACTTCCATTCATGTAATTTCTAATTTAAGACAATGTATAATTCAACTTCTTTATTTGTTCAGTGTAAATATCAATTCTATTTCATCTTATTTCTAATATTGGGGCGACAAATGTCTACTTCATTGTGGTATTACATGTTAAGCATGAACGGCAAACAAATTTAGAATTTTGATACTTCTACCTAGCAACCATCATTATGACATCGTTTGGTGTCGTACACGGTAAGATCGGCTCCTCTGCTTTCGCAGAAGACCGACGCGCCGGCGTCTTTAATCCGATTTTTTTCGGGGATTTCGGGTTCTGCCCCCCTAAATGTCATCAAGGCCGTGCGCACATGAACAAAATGCCATGTGACAGTGTGTAAGGGAAATAAACAAATATTCAGAATCGTACACATATTTACAATAAAACTGGCAATGACTGTTTCGTTAGGCAATCCAACAACCCGACAGTTTAACCCGACACCATGACAACCCGACATTTTAACCCGACTTTACGACACTTTCACCCGACAGCGGGTTAAAATTCGATGTCGGGTTGTAGGGTTATCGACCATATACATGTATATATATTGATTACATTCCTCTGTCGGGTTATCAGTCTTACTCCCCTCAATACCAATGTGTACACGGAAGATTGTTTTTGTGTCCCTTCTACGCAAATAGACAATGTTCGTTGCTAGACCCTTTGACTTGCACTACCGATAGGGAGTAGCCACGCTGCAAAACCCCGAGAAACTTTCTTGACCGACGCCAACACTAGGATCATTGTATATAATCATAGTAATGAGAGGAATGTGGCCGATTACCCGACATCATAACATTTTAACCCGAAAATACGACATCTAAACGCAACATTACGACATTTTTTAATGAATGCCGTGGTGGCAGGTGAAAACGTCGTATTGTTGGGTTAAAATGTCGTGATGTCTGTCGTAATGTCGTGTTGTCGCCTTATAAAGGTCAACAGTCGACACCACCACATGATACCAATGAGCCATCATAGGAACCAGAAGTCAGCAAATTCAGGTTCAGAGTACAGTAGTACAGTGTATGGTCATTACCACTCGACTCACGTACACCAGCCCCCTGCATGGTACCTGTCTTCATCATACCAGCTTATCTAGAATTGTCGTCCGAATACGGTCTAAACAATTGGGCCGTTTCTTGTCAAATCCTCTCCTTGGCAAAAAATCACTGGCCTTGTTCATGCAGGGGCGTTTTAAGGTTCATCATGGCTGAGTCTATACGATTTTGAGGGCCCTCTTTCACGGGGGGTCCGTGTGTGTGTGTGGGGGGGGGGGTGTTCTTGATTGATGATTTTCCTACCAGAGCAATGACTGCATTCTCATTCGGTAGTGGATTCGACAGTAACAGTGTGAAGTAAATGATTGCCTCGGGTGGAGTGGGGGTCTTTCCATTGGCCATGAGAGGGGCCCTTTTGTCAGACAAGGGGCTCCTTTGTCTGCCTTTAGGGCCCTCCCTAACTAGAGGTTTAGCATTTTTCTCCCGTTTTATTTGTCCAACTTCTTTAATTTTTTCCTCGAGGAGGCTGGCGCCTACAGCGCCTCAGCTATAAAACGTCTTTGTGTTCATGCTTTAATCATCCATGCTAAAAGTTTATAAACATATATTTGTCAAGCAACTGCGTGGAATGTAAACAAGGACTGCAAATAAAAAGATCAAGAATTTAATTTAAAATATTAAAAGGAAATATAAGTAGGTTAAATTCTGGATTAATTAAAAGTCCTGACAAAAAGTTGCGGTTGTTTAAGATCTTTCCGGATATAGCTGCTACTTTTTAGATGCTGTTTCATGCCGTGCAATCTATCTTTCTGCTAATATAATATAATTTTATTGTATAGAAACACGCCTTTAGGTGTAAATAAGGTGAAAAATAAAAGTATAATTATCAATTATACGCGGGCAAAAGTTCAGCCAGTCAATATATAAAAATGAAAAAACCAAACAACAACACCCCACCCCCCTTAAAAAAAACCCACATACCCCCCCCCCCCACCCCAAACAAACTTTAGCTCGCATAAATTAGATACGTGTAATGAAATATAAGGTACTAAATGTAGACATTAAAAATCGGGTAACATTTCCAATCGTTACCGGTACGATCATTTAAAAATATGAACATTTGACATAGGCTAATAATGAGCGGCATTTTATTACATATCGTCATAAATTCTTGTGATGAAAGTTGGACTGGTGGTGGATTGGGGCATCGGTGCTGTGATGCTTGGTCATGTACATTAATTTGGGATACTAAAATGTAGGCGACCTTTTTCAGCCCAGCGCTTCTCCAGCTCAGTCCATTTTTGACTTGATAACCGAGAAACGGTCACGTGACACACTGCGTGTTCGAATTTGTGGACGCCATTTTTAGAGCCGCTTATATGGTATGCAGTATCAACTAATATTTGATTAAAGATCAAATACCAGGTAATTTTGACTAACAAACGAATTATAAATACTATCTATAAGGTATTCCCAACATAATACAGTGTGGCTGAAACAGAAGCTTGCTCCTTTCTGCGCAACTTTCGTCTTACATGCCAGCTTTTTGCTGTATCCAGAGCTGTTATTTATTTGTTTCGCATTCTGCTGCTAGCTCCGAACGAACAGCAAGGGTTTTGATGTCTTGTGGACAGTTGTCATATTATGTGTACTATTACAAATTATGACAACTTTCCCAATTGAGCGTGATAGTTTGTTAACAGATGGAATAAAATAATAAAATTAGCAATCTCAATCTCAGAATCTACCCAAGTTTTTTCTGTAAAATTCGACATTCATGTTTGATGGTACCCCCCCATAAAGTCCCATTATTGTGTTATAGGATTTAATCTTAAATACCTGACCCTAATAGAAATTAGGAAGTTCCATGGACATGGGGAATCGCGTGGGTAAGGCGCTAGTTGCCAGTCTGGAGGTTGGGTGTTCGATCCGTGCATTGCCGAGAATCGGAAAGCTCATCTCTATTCTCCGGCGTGGTTTCCTCTTGTCAGTGATGCAGAAGGAGGGCCTGACAAGGACAGCCATCTGGTCGTTTGGATGGGATGAAAAACTATGGTCCTGTGTACACATTTGTGTACGTAAAAGATCTCTTGGCAGTTGGCATTCGATATAAGAGTAGGCTGTAGCACCGCTGCCCGGGCAAAATTTCCCTCAAATCACACTGTATGCCTGTCTTCCATTAGCCCGGGGTTAGGTGCAGATGAGTAGGACGTTATACCCCATTTCATTTCATTTCCATGTGGATACAGTAGAGACAGCGAACCGCTAGTTTTTCGGTGTAAAAGTGATGTAAATAGGTCGCTGCAAATTCATAGGACCTAAATATTTGTTAAACTAAAGACATCATTTATGTTCAAGCTGGTTCAATGAAAATAGGATGATAGTACAATTTCATTTGACTTCATTCGTAATATTGCAATCCAAAATACCTACTGTAGACTGTGCCTCCCCCCCCCCCTAAAAACTTCACTGCCCCTCCGCAGTCTGCAGACAGCAAGTTATTGGCCTGTAGCAATCTGTGTTTACTTTATTATTACTGGTAGGTCCTTGCTTATCAGAGCCACGGTGGCTGAGTGTAACACACTGGCTTGCTACTAGACTGTAGCCTAGGTCGCGTGTTTGATCCATGCATTGCCTGAGAAAGTTCACTGGGATGTTTTCAACACGGTTTCTCCATGTCAGTGGAAGGAGGGACTGACACAGATAGCTGTCTAGTCATTTGGATGGAATGAAAAACATAGGTCCCATGTATGCATAAGCGTGCACATATAAAAAGATCCTTTGGCTGGCATAATTTCGAAAATTTATTCTAGTGCATTAGATGACTGGCTTTACCAATACCATGTCAATCAATTATGGAAAGCTCCACCCAGGAATTTGTTTTCTACTGTCTCACACAAAAAATGACCAGTCAAAATCCTGTTTTTATTAGATTAGAAAAATATATTCCATGCAAATTGTTGACATTTTGAAATGTGCAGTAGCTTTGCCAGCCACAATCTTTACTTGTTCAATAATAAAACAAAAATTATATGTTTAAAATACAGGGCCTGCCAAGTACAGCTCTGTCTAGTCATTTGGATGGGACAAAAAACGAGGTCCCGAGTATACCTTGGCATGAATGTAAAAGATCCCTTGGCAGTTGGAATTTGATGTAGGAGAAGGCCATAGTGCTACTGCAAGGGCAAAATTTCCCTCAAACTCTTTCTTAATGGACAAGAGACGACTGATTACATGTACATGTATCAAGTTGCATGACGATAAACACATAATGTAACAAACATCCTGAATTAGACCTACTCATTAGTACTAGTAGGTTAATCCCCTAAATCAACTACTCAAAAGGATTTATATTGTCTTTAGGAATCCTTAGGAAAATTTTGTTACAGGTTTCTTGGATGTACAGTGTTAATGTGAACAGTGCCCAGTGGTGGCAGGCGCGGATCCAGAGGGGGGGTCCAGGGGGTCCGGCCCCCCCCCCCCTGCTCAGGCTTGAAAATTTTTTATGCGATTTTATTGGCGATTTAGACCTGTAATTTTGGAATTTACCTTCCGGAAATACGCCAGAATGAACCAAATTGAATCTAATTTACCAAATTAATCGGTTCAGCGCAATTGGTTAAGCAATTATCAAACCTAGACCCCCCCTGCAAAAAATCCTGGATCCGCGCCTGGATGGTGTCCCCCAAAAGCATTATTTAAAAGATTTACATTCTTTTTTTACCCAGGTTGGGATGTCCTGATCAAATATCTACTAATTCCAGGTTCTCAAACCTTTTGTACTCAAAATGTTGATTGAATTTTTCCAGCACCTGGACTAAATGATCCAGTGTCACACATTATCAGGTCTGTGCTAAATGGAGTTACCCCCCTTGAAAATTAGTCAATTGTCTTGTGGGTGGTGAGAGAGAAATGGGGTTTAATGTCCACTCAACACAAAGTAGGTCACATTGGGACTAACATGTTTTTTGATTTTATTTCATTAATTTGCTTGCGCGTAGTGGTCTTTAGCAGTGAGGGGACTCGAGGAAAACCCACAAGGCGAGCTTTTTGTCACTTGAATCGGGGAATGAAAACCATGCCACTCAATAACAGACCTTATGATGCAATGTGCATGTGTTAACCATTCGGCCAAAGCCCGCCTGTTGTGGGAGGTAATGGGATGCCAACCCCCACACCAAATGATGTATTTATATTTTATCACATGTACATGTTCCTATCTCAGATATTTTAGGCAGAAATCTGAAGAAGAAATTTATTTAACAAATCGTCTATCGATCTTGACTTTATATTTCTGTATTATTCAGATTACTGATGAAAGAAAATCGTCCATCATGCCACTTGATACATTTATATGTGGGAACTGCCAAGGAGCTTTCTGTGATATTGAAGCCTTTATGAACCATAAAAAGAGCACCTGTTTGCAGGAGGAACCAAGACAGGCAGCTGAAGTGATACAGGTTCGGGTATCAGGGGAAGTAACCAGCCTAGATGAAACAACAGCCATTCCCTTAGTTTCAGTTGGTAGGCTTGTACACTTTTTGGATAAACATTTTTTGGGGTACCACATCCTAAATCTGACAATGAAAACAGTGTTGTGTGGCTTTTGTTTATGTACTTTTATACTTATCTAGTGAAAGACACTTCCGTATCGGAACCTTCGACCCATTGTTTTCATATTCCTGTTGGACGTGGATTCTACACAAATAAAGACAACTTGAAAAAAAATTCTTTTTACTCCTCATACTAATGTACATGGCAGTCATTGTTTTTATACGCCCACATTGAAATGTGGTCGTATATTGTCTTCGCCCCCGCCCCCCCCCCCCCGTCCGTCCGTCTGTCGGTCCGTCGACCACAATTGCTTGTGGACGCTCTAGAGGCTAAAGTTAATATCCGATTGACTTTAAATTTATACACAGTGTTTAAGGTCATGAGACGAAGAAGCCTATTGTTTTTCAGCGATTTCCGATAATAACTACCAGAGTTATGGCCCTTGATCACTTCAAAAAATCTTGTGGACGCTCTAGAGGCCAAAGTTAATATTCGATTGGCTTTAAATTTATACACAGTGTTTAAAGTCATAAGACGAAGAAGCCTATCGATTTTCAGTGATTTCCGATAATTAGTGCCAGAGTTATGGCCCTTGATCACTTCAAAAAATCTTGTGGACGCTCTAAAAGCCAAAGTTAATATCCGATTGACCTTAAATTTATACACAGTGTTTAAGGTCGTAAGATGAAGAAGCCTATTGATTTTCATTGATTTCAAATAATTGCTTCCAGAGTTATTTCCCTTGATCACTTCAAAAAACCTTGTGATGCTACAGATGCCAAACTTATCATCCGATTGACTTCAGATTGATACACAGAGTTTAAGGTGATGAAACGAACAAGTATTTTGATTTTCAATGAATTTTGATAACTGAACAGCTAAATCCATGATGTTAAATGTTTCCTATACTAATTGATAGCGTGGGTCAAAACTTTATAAAAAGCAAACAAATTCTAAGGATTTTCAGATAATTACATAATGAGTTGTTTCATTACCCAAAAAAAGTAAAAATATGCGATAACCCTTGTTGACTGCCCGGACGATTAGCTGCTGTGGGCGTATGTTTCGTTGCCTGGCAACCTATCTTTTAAGGCGAGTGATCGCTCTCGAGCGCCTACAGCTCACCTGAATGTCGACCGAGGGGATTATTTTTCCCTCCCCTTAAAATTGAAAATCACTCCCCTTTACAAAGTCATCGGGGGTTTTATTAACATTTATCTACCAATCACTCTCCTTAATATCAGATCACTCTCCTTAATTTCTAAATCACTCTCCTTAATTTCTAAAGCATTCCTCTGATCGAAATTGGGAGAACCTTTCAGGAGAGCCATTTTTTTCAATTTGTTGATTGAGGGGAGTTTTTTTTTGCTCTCCTATGAAATACAAAAAAAAACCATCGACTGACATGGAGATATCAGGCCCCGAGGTCACAATTCGTCCTCAGACTTAAGTTAAGAATTTACTCAAATTTCACTCATAGCACACTGCATGGCGTATGGCCGTCTTCCATTAGCCCAGGTTAGGTGCAGAAGAGTAGGACGTTAAACCCCATTTCATTTCAAATTTGTTTTTAGGTGAAGCTGCCACGAACACATCCTTAACCTTCTACAGTGAGGCAGATGTGAACTCTAGTGAGGCTGTGACAGGGGAGACAACTGAAGGACAAACTTTGGTTATATTAAATGATGATTTCGAGAGTATTGACAGCCATTTAACCAGCGACAAAGGAACGTCAACCGTTGATATGGAAACGGAAGAACCTCCTAAAGGTAATTAAGTAATCTCTTTTGGCCTAAACGATAAAATCATTACTAGATTATGGTCAGATTTATACATAGTGTTTATGTTCATGAGATGAAGAAGCCTGTTGATTTTCAACAATCATAGTTTAAGTCATCTTGCCAGATCGATTTAGAAAATCTTGTTGATGCTCCACAGGCTAAATCGATTTAGGGAATCTTGTTGAGGCACCACAGGGCTAAATGTATCACCTGATTAGAAATCTTGTTAAGGCCCCACACGGTAAAATTATCGTCTGATTGATTGACTTATATACTGGAAAAAATAGATGCCAATCAAATTATAATTAATTCTGATAATTACTTTGTGGGTTGCCTCTCTGGATCAGTTTTTAGTGTGAATTCTCCTATTACCTGCAGAAGAATAAATATGTTACAACCTTTGTGGACTGCTCTGTCGACTTAGCTGGTGTGTGTGTATGTTTCATTCCAAGGCAACATACTTTTATTTTACATATGCATTTCTATTCGAGACGGTCTTCTATTTGTTTCTTGTTTATTTGATAGTGAAGAAAAAAGGACGACCAAAGAGTAAGAAGAAAACAGAAGTAGTTGTAAAAAAGGAAACAGGAAGACCGCCATTACCAGAGAGAGGTATATTTTAACTTAATTTCTCTCCAGTAGACCAGGGAATCACGGTGGCTAAGTGGATAAGGCACTGGTTCGCTAGCCTGGAGGTCGGGTGTTCGCTTCTACATTGGCCGAGATAGTTCATCTCAATTTTCTGGCGTGATTTCCCCTTGTCAGTGATGCAGAAGGAGAGTCTGACAAGAACAGCTGCCTAGTCATTCGGATGGGATGAAAAACCGAGGTCCCGCTTACACATTGGAGTGCACGTAAAAGATCCCTTGGCAGTTGGAATTCGATATAAGAGTAGACTGTAGCGCCGCTGCCCGGGCAAAATTTCCCTCATAGCACACTGTATGGCGTATGCCTGTCTTCCATTAGCCCAGTTTAGGTGCAAAAGAGTAGGACGTTAAACCCTATTTCATTTCATTTCCAGTAGATCAGCATTTAATTTTTCTCCAGTAACTCTACATTAAATTTGTCCGCAGTAAGGTTCAGTGAGTGGGTCTGTTAAAGTTCCAATTTCACTTTTTCTAAGAAAGTCAAAATATAATTATTTCTATGTTTTTTGCTCAAAAGGTTGTCAACTCACTATTATACGATCATGGACAAAATTTTTTGGGGGTTAGAAAGGGCGACACTGGTTGATTGAGGAAATAGTTACTCAATTACCTCCCTTGTTTTCCCATTCTTCTCCATGGACGGCCATCTTCAAACGTTTGAATTTGAAGTTGAAAATGATATTTTTGCCAATTTCTCAACTGGCAATAGTGAATTATAGGATTAATAGGATTATTCTTTAACAAGGTAGGACTGTTTATAGGTTCAATCTATTTTGGGGCTTTATTTTAATAAATTTTAAAAATATAACTTAAAAAAATGCTATTGGAACTTTAAATCTGTCTTTGACAATGAGTAAGGTAGCATGAACAACTTCAGGTGAAAGCAAATTATAGAAATAAAATTAAACCATACATGTATTATTAGTCTCGAAATTACCTAGTTTGTGTTGAGTGGATGTTAAACCCAATTTTATCTCTCTCTGTCTATTTATTCATTTTCATTAAATAGACAGACACCAGTATATTCCCCTAAATAAAGAATCATCATGCAAAACGTTTAAAATTCACGATTCGCTGTTGCCAGAATGACACCAGAGGGCGGTAGTGTCTGACAATGTATGTAACAGGTGCCCTATATGTATTTCCATGCTTGAATAAACACTAATGAGAGTATTATAAACCCCACCCATAATTTCTATTCTAGGTGCTGATGGTAGATTTACGTGTGTTCGATGTAAGAGATCATTTATTAAAGACCGATATTTTAATACACATAAATGTCTATCTGATGATTATGTGGATATTACCAAGAAGGATGTCTTCTCAATGGGTAACGGTAAGTTATATTTTATTTACTCACATGAATGACCTTAGACCATCATATTATCTCCACTACCCATATAATATTCAATAGCATTTTTTACTCCATTTAACAGTTCGATTTTTAGATCATTAATAGATTTGCCTTCTCAACCTCATGGGTTTTCTCCGGGTCCTCCGGTTTCCTTCCACTGCTAAAGCCCCCTACATGCAAACGAATTATTGAAATAACATTAAACTATATGTTAGTCCCGAAATGACCTACATGTAGTTTATGTGGAGTGAAAGTTATGGAATTTTCTCCTGCTTTTTTCTTTTAGATGATGATGAGGATGATGATGTGCATGACGCAGGTGAGATAGATGATGAAAACGTAGATGAATATACAGCACCCGTCGTTGTAACTGAAGATGCAGACGAAGATATCGACATCGATCCTAAAACCCTGCCTAAAACCATTGTGAAAAATAACAAAGACAATGCTAAACCTACTAAGCTAGATAAAATACAAATTATATCTGATCCAGATTTAGAAAACTCTGTTAAAAAAATCACTGATGCTATCGAAGATATCCCTGTCTTTAAAAACGACGCAGAGAAGCTGAATTTTGAAGCGAGCGTGAACATTGACTTAAGTGGGATGGATGGTATGTTTACGAAACACAGCATTGAACAAGATTTAGTGGAGAGCGTTGGTGGAAACGGGAAGAATATCTCCAGTGAACTATCGCTGTACATGTGTAACATTTGTTCGAAGGTTTTTAAGACATTATCTCACATCCGTCTACACTGTTTAATACATACTGATCTAAAACCGTTCAAATGTCCGCATTGTGAATACGCTTCAAACTCTAAAGGTAAGAATAATGAATGTCTCTGATTTAAGAGGGGTTGGAGGGTCGAATGGTTAGCACGTGCGTGCTGTATCGTAAAGCCTGTCATTGAGTCAACTGGCGTGGTTTCGAATTAGCGGTTGTACATGACAGGGAGTAGGGTCGCCTGTTCAACCTCGTGGGTTTTCTCCGTGGACTCCAGTTTCCTCCCACTGCTGAAGACTCCTGAGTTCAAGTGAATGATTGAAATAAGATTAAACCATGTGTTAGTCGCAAAATGACCTTATTTGTTTTGAGTGGATGTTAAACCCCATTTCTCTACCTCTCTCTCTGATTTAACCCTGGACAGTTTGGCATATTCAATTTTGCGGGTCATTATCTGTAAGTAAAATTTTAAATATTTTATGCATTTGTATGATTTACTCAACTGACCTGGTTTCGATTGCCTGGATGTACATGACAAGGAGTAGGATTGTCAGTCCTACCTCGTGGGTTTTTTCCTGGTCCACTGGTTTCCTCCCACTGCCAAAGACCCCTACGCGCAAGCAGATTATTAAAATAAAATTGAACTGTATGTAGTCCCGAAATGACCTAGTTTGTGTCGACTGGATGTTAAACCCAATTTCTCCCTCTCCCGAAATGACCTAGTTTATACCCAGTGGACTGTCTCTCTTATTTCTACCCATCCTACATTCTGTTTTATATTGCAGGTAATTTATATACCCACATGAGACGTCATACAGGACAGTTTTATGTCTGTCAAAAATGTCCGTTTCACTCAGTGAATAAAAGTCATCTTATAGAACATGAAGCCACTCACAACAATACCAGATATTTATGTAATTTATGTAAAAAAGACTACAATACACAGGTATGGCTCTATGTTTCGTTTTGTTTTTTATACATTTGATGTCCTGATCAGTAGTAGTGGGAGGTCGCATCAAGGAACATACAAGCAGCTTTTGATCCTATGACCTGAGACATTTGATTAACCTATCAACGATGATTGCATAGTAGTTTACCTAAAGTTCGTGCATTGCTGCAACAGACTGTTCCATTGGCTAATCCCTCACACGAGTTATATTGCAACTCTTCCAGATCCTAATGTAGTAAAGACAAGTAAAACGAAATTTCGAACTATAAAAAGTGACACGTAAGTCTCCTGCACGTGTGTGAGCTAGGCTTTAAACCCAATTTAACATAATCCCTCTTTTATGCTGAGAGCAGAAAAGTGGTTCCCTTTCATTTCTTCAATGATGAAATTCAGTTTTTTTTATTCTTATATTCTTCCCTTGCCTTTCAGAAATCTTTAGTTAACCATATAAGGAAATACCACTGTGATTCCCAGAAAGGCAAAGACTACCTGGCCATCTTTCTCAATAAACGAAGTAACCAATCACAGACGGTCATACATCAATGTCACGTTTGTAACAGAAAATTCAAGAAAAAGATTGATCGGGACAGACATTTGTTCGTTCACGATATAAAAGACATTCCCAACATACAACGCTGTGAACTGTGCGATTACACGGCCAGTCGGAGAGTTTATTTAGAGAAACATTATCTCAAACATCGCGTGATTTACTGTTGCTTTTCATGCCCGCAACGCTTTCTTAGTTCTGTGCGATTAATCGATCACCTAAACTCAAATCATTTAAATAACGATGCATCAACCACCTGGGAGACGTTATTTGAACAATGTATAGAAAACAGTATTTATCTACCCGAACCAGACGACCAAATAAGACCAGGATTTGGATCGGATATTTTAAACCTGCCACCCGAACTTTCAAAAACATCTTTAGAACTTTCCGACGCCAACAAGAAATTGTCCAGTTTAGAAGTGAATGCAACATCTGCTACGGTGACACCAGCACTGAATGCAGACACAGCTCTTCCTCTAGTGACAGACTTATCTTCTACAGATGCTTCGTCAACCATTTTGGATCCAACATCCAATCAGAACGAAGAGTTAATGGAGACGGATTCTCCGTTAGTTATTAATAGTATTACAGACAATTTACTGCAATCGACGACACAGAGTGAGGAATCTGCAGAACCAGTTGTACCTAGTGATGTGTCTATTGTACCAGTCGTACAAAATGACGTATCCGTGGTACCAGTTGAACCTTGTAAGGTATCCACAGCACCAGCTGTATCTAGTGAGGTAGTTTCATTACCAATCAACAAAGATGCGGTAGATAATGAAACCATTTTGTTAAAGGTAATAATTCAATCAAGTGTCTGTTGGGGGGGGGGAGAATAGACGAACTCCCTCAAAAGCTCAACTATTAGAAGTCAATCGAGCAAAGGCCATAGAGAGATTTCTCAGGCCATTGCGTCTTTAAAATTCTTTCAAGCTTCCCAGAAATCATATGCTAATCAAAAATAGATTCTTTCTAAAAATTCTACACTTAAGTTTCCTTGACACCTTTCATCTTAGAACTACTCATCAGACCATCCCACAATAGCATGGTTTAGTATTTTTGGACTATGGTCCTGATTAAATAAAATTCAGATTCAACTAGATTGACCAGAGGTCGTTATGGGACGATCTGGCAAATAAAGTTGGTCTTATTCCTTCGGATGGTATGAAAAACCAATGTCCACATTTCATTTCTATGAAAAAACATGATTCTGATTCCAAAATGAAATCTGAATGATTCGAATTGGAGTTGGATTGTACAATGGTTTATGAACAGTACTTTCTATAAATTCGATTTTTTTGGCCTTTCCAGGAAACTAGTCAGATGGCGGTTGAAGTTGTAGGGCCAAACAACGCCTCAGACAGTAAGGATCAAAGTACTAATAATTCAACAACGATAGGCGTTGAAGGTAGTGATATAGGGGAGACAATTCAAAACAACTTGAATGTCGAGGGAGATGATTTACCAATGGATGAGGATATTAACGAAAGTTTGAACGTTATATCCGAAGTTGAAGCAGAAGGCTCCGAGAATGAGTCAGCAGCTAAAATTGATATCATTATTGCCAAACTGGGATATCGTGAAATGTCGATGGATATTTTCCACAAGATGCGTGAGACGTTTGGAAGTGAAGAATGTGAATATTGTGGACGTCTGTTTTATAGTAAGGCCGATTTTGAAGCTCATCAAAGAATCCATACAGGTAAGATCATTGCATGCTTCTTATCAAAAATAAATGATCAGCTTTAAACAGGCTTGTCTGTCCAACATCTTGGGATTTCTCTGGGTCCTACGGTTTCCTCCCACTGCTAAAGACCACTATGCGTAAGCGAATTATTGAAATAACATTGAGCCATATGTTAGTCACAAAATAACATAGTTTGTGTTGAGTGGATGTTAAACCCAATTTTATCTTAACGGGCATTAGGCAAGAGATAAATCTGCCTATTGTAGGTCTTTCTTTAAGCCTGAAATGTTATCTAAATTATTAATTATACATTAATTTAGTTATCCTGACCACAATCAATTCTTGATGCTACAGGGGGGTTGGGGTGGCCTAGTGGTCTAGAGTGCCGCGCTTCGAACTCTAGCGGGCCGGTAACATCTGGCTTGCGGCTGTGGTTTCGGGCCCTGGTGTGAGCGTATGTGGCATGGAGATAGGGCGCCTTCTCAACCTCGTGGGTTTCCTCCGGGCCCTCCGGTTTCCTCCCACTGCTAAAGACACCTAAACGCAAGCAAATTATTGGAATAAAATTAAAAACGATATGTTAGTCCCAAAATGACCTAGTTTGTGTTGAGTGGATGTTAAACCCCATTGCCTTCTCTCTCGATGCTACATGTACATCTATCTTTAACCTGCATTTTGTAATGGATGAAATACACATGTACAGTACACTTCAGGGCTAAGTATGAAAATCCCCCCTGTGGGTGTTTTTTCCACTCAAAAATCGCGGTGTTTTTCTCATGTCCACTCCGCGGAATTTGCGACGTTCTGGGCGGAAAAAAGTCCGCGAAAAGATAAAATTCGCGGAGGATTATTGTCCGCGAAAATTTGAAATTCGCGGCGGATAATTGTCGGTGGAAACATAAAATTCGCGGAGGATTATGTTCCATTGTGATTCAAAATAGTCTGAGTAATTTAGTCAATATTGTCACAGCGTTATTTAATAGTTAATGGAATAATATCACGAGTATATTAGTCGTTTTAGTTAACCTGTAATTTATATATTCATAATACTATTTTCAAATTGTTTTTTGAAAATTAACTAAATTGTACCAAAGTATTATTTTATTCATATCCTAAAATATCTGTTATGCTCGATTCATTTATAATGTACATGTACATCGGTATTCAATTCGTAAATCGCACCACAGAGTGCATACACATATCAATTTTCTATGTCATTAGTTCATCCGACAAGCAGATAATGAAACCATGTTTCGTGAATTCTGATAACATTGTCTGAAAATGGATGACAATAAACATAATATCTAGCGATTTGCACGTGGGCGTCTTAAAATATGCTGTCGATTTTTTATATACTGATTTATTATCGATTTTAAATATGAAGAAGAATTTAATGACAATCGTAGAAATAAACAAATTAGCATTAATTCTTGGAAGGTATATTTTCTCCCCGATATTTAATTTAACGGTAATTTGATTAAAATGACGATTGGGCTCCCAACGTTCAAATAATACTTTATGTCCCGAGAATCAAATATCATGTAATGTATAGAAGCTGAAAGATTCTTTACTTATTTCAGTTTCGTATTTGACTTTAAGATACAGAGTCCCTATTCCCCACATTTCAATACAGATCAACATGTCAAATCGTTTCAGATAGCGCTATATGTATATGGCTTAAAAGTATCATGTCTCAAATGGTCGCTTCATAGATATATTATTTTATGCTTTAACTTATAAATGCAACACACAAACTGCTTACCGTATTTATACAGTTGACGATAAATATCCTAGATAATAATCCGGTTCGGTTTCTTTCCAATAATTATCACAGAAACAAATATTAAATTTCATTTTTCCAGTGAACATATCGATGAAGCTTTCAATAAATAAATCACCTAACAACCAGACCATATGAATCGAATCTTGTGCGGACTGAACTTAGATTTATAGGATTTAATTGTCGCACCAAAGAGTACAAAGGAAAATGCTTAACAACAAAAGCATGCATTAGTTAAAGCGGCTTGGCGTGATATAAGGGATGATTTTTGTGCCAAATTAAAAATACACTGAAAGGGCCTCACTAGTCCGCAGGTGCTCTACTCGCTAGTCTGTCGCTGTAAGAAATACGTGTACTAAATGTGGGTATCAATAAAGCCTAACCCTAATAACAGATATCGGTTGACCAATGAACCCTAACCCTAACACAACCCTAACCCTAACACAACCCTAACCCTAACTAATGAACCCTAATAATATATTATAGAACCCGCGGGCTAGTGAGCATTCCCCTTATTACCACCGGTTAAAGGAATAATTCTATTGACAGAATATGTCAACTGCGAATTAAGTATTGATTTCATAATTTGCATGCGCCAACCTTCAAGTCTGTACCGATTCAAAAATTAAATTATCTCTTATTTTAATATCCATAATTTTTAAAGCCTGAGTTTTATGTTATCGTTAATAAAATTAATAGAATCTTATGCAAATTACTGGTAATACGTGATGTAAATTGTAGGAGGTGGGGAGGTGCTATTCATCGTAGCCCGTTCGTAATTTAGCCATGTGTGTGTTAAAGGGGTTTGTATTTTAGTCAATTATCAATTCCTTTTGATGGCACGTGTGAATTCGCCTAATAAAGAAAGTTGATTGACAGTATGCATTGACTCAGACTCCTTGGTGCCTAAATGAAATGTCATCACGGTATTTTCCGACTGATAGTTTAAATGTGCATGTGTTCAGTAAGGTTGACGGTGAATTTTGGCGATGTGTGCTTAAAAACAGGAGATGAAGGCGTTTCATTCATTTGGGAATTAAATCAGAATATATTACTTGAGGTGTGAATTTTGTAACTTATTTGTCAGAATGGAAATGGCTATTTTAATGTACAACACTTTCGCCCAAGGTAAGGCCAGCATTTATGTGTGTAAATTTTGAAAATTTCCTAATTTGAATGAGTTTGAAATAGTCGAACGATTCAAGTTTTAAAAATATCGAACATATTAATGAAGTATTGTATCGATATTGGGTGAAACGATCGTGGGATGAACTGACCCATATTCGCCTGTTTTTAATATTCCATTTTTGTGATTTATAGTTAAGTCTAATAAAACAATACTTTAATAGTATAAACACTTACAATTACCGTGCCAACGCGTTGCGGATTGAAACCACGGCTTTAAAACTATGAGTGAGCTCACTTTTTTTAATTATTTGAATAGAGGCTCTAGAACCACTTGTAATAACATGCTCAACACATTTCGGATTGAAACCACCGCTTTGTAACAATGAGATTACTCACTTTTCTTTATTCTTTGCCGACATACATAAACGGTAAACGGCTTCGTAGCACATTGTTGTTTTAAAAATCCAAAACCAAAACATAGTAACAGAATACAGACTACATGTGAACGTACATGTGTAAATGTATAAGTCATTAATGGGCAGTCAAGCGGACGTTAAATAAAGCTGAATAATACATTTTTACGAATGTTCGTCCATATGATTATTTGTAAGGTTTGTTATATATGCCGCACATGTAACAAACGAGTATGCGATGTTGTAAATTATACATCGATAATATATGCATATGGATACGAATACAATGTAAAGCATACGTGTAACAATAATTTCATCAAATTAAATTTCGCGCTGGGGTCGGTGGTTTATGCATATATTTTATTTCAAAGTTTTAAAAGGATGCCGATAATGCTGTTTTTCGGGATTGGACTACTGAATTATGGATACGAATACAATGTAAAGCATACGTGTAACAATAATTTCATCAAATTAAATTTCGCGCTGGGGTCGGTGGTTTAACAATTCCGCGGCAGTCGGTGGTTTAACAAATCCGCGGTGGTCTACGGTTTACTCAAATTCGCGGCGGAAATTTAGAGCGGATTTTACAGCGGGACCTGAGCGGATTAATAGCCTGTACTCCGCGATTTTTCAATTCCGCCCAGGTCGGACCACGGAGGAATTTAACACTTAGCCCTGAAGTGTACTGTAACCGTAAGAATGGATAATCAAGACTATGTTTATTATAGTATAAATGGTGGTAATGGTGAACAAGGCCAGCCTAAAATTGAATCTTTATTATCACGGTTCAGAATGAAGCAATTTGACTGAAATTTTCAATATATTTCTTTTACATTATTAATTCATTAAAGAGACAATAACATTCTTGCTGGCTTGGTAGCTCCAGAATATAAATAATACCCTTATTCTAAGTACTAGATGTTTAAGTGTCCTACCTGTTGTGTAAATTATCCATTACAACCTATTTTACTTGTCCAGAGGGTTCGAAAATATTTTAAAATCCAAGTCACATTTGAAAAGGTTTACGTTAGACTTTTCAAATCAATTGGTTGAATTTTTCCAATTTTTTAAAATAGATGTGTTAAGATGAACTTTATACGTGTATCATCATTTAATTGGAATATTGTAAAATAATACGATTTGTTAACCAGAATAAAGATTGGGACATATTATTCAGTTACAACAAGAGTGTTATTGGGGCTTTAACTATTATAGCAAGAAATGTCAGCTCTTTATCTAAGCATTTTCAACATATTTCTTTTACATTATCAATTCTTCCAACAATCGCAGCAAGAACTGTTAGTTCTATCTAATCTTAATTAAGATTGTAAACACTGTCAATTAAAGCGATGAACTGTAATATATTGATTAAAATATTTCAGGTGAAAGACCATTCCATTGTGAACACTGTCAATTTAAAGCCATGAACAGTAACGTTTTAAAAAAACACATTGAGAAAGATCATCCAACCGATAATACGACGTATAAATGTACGGACTGTGATTTTACCACCACGACTAGAAATATGCTGTGGAGTCATAGAATAAAACATCTCGCTGTTGTAGGACTACAATGTCCAAAATGCCCAGATAAATTTGAAAGGTATCTTTTTTTTTTATTGTCCCCTGCCATTCGAAAATCAGGCCTTGAACTAGAAACATCCATGTTGATTGGTTAATCAGATGTCTAATATAGGATTAACAGCTGATTGATTGTATGACCTCTGACATGACCTTCCATTACAACTGGACAGATCTTCATGTAGTGGAGGGGGTTGGGGTGGCCTAGTGGTCTAGAGTGCCACGCTTCGACATCTAGCTGGCCGGTCACCTCTGGCTTGCGGCTGTGGTTTCGAGCCCTGGTGTGACCGTATGTGGCATGAAGATTGGGGCGCCTTCTCAACCTTGTGGGTTTCCTCCAGGCACTCCGGTTTCCTCCCACTGCTAAAGACTCCTACGCGCAAGCGAATTATTGAAATAAAATTAAACCATGTGTTAGTCCCGAAATGACCTAGTTTGTGTTGAGTGGACTTTAAACCCCATTCTCTCTCTCTCATGTAGTGGAGACCATCGAAAGTATAAAAAATGGAACAAAATATCAATCTGTTTTTTAATCAGACTGGCTTGATGACTGGCAACCTATCTTTATATTTTCAGTATGAAACAACTCCGCACACATTTATTAGAGAAACATCCATATATAGAAATGGAAGAACTAGAAAAACTGACGGGATATAAACACAGATTACATGGAAAAATGGGTAAATATTCATATAACTAATTAATCAAACGTCATTTACTTAAAAGACCTAAATCGCTAATATTTGGGACCTAGAAATTGACACAAATGGATAGTAACTCACAATGCATATAATGATAATTTAGGAATATGACATCACATTTTGACATGAATTGTGGGATATTAAAAGCCTATTTTTCCCCGGCAAGATCAATGTCCAAGACTTCAGATCATATTGAGTTAGAAACTTAGCTACTTTAATCTTATTGATAAGACTGAAGTAACTTTTTATCAAGTTTTTATCCCATTCAAGTGACTAAACATAGTTCCTTGCATTCCTGCGTCACTGATGAGGAGAAGCCAAGCTGAAAAATCATGAACAACTTTCTAAAACAGGATTGAGCCCAGTACCTTCTGGATAATTAGTCGTACTTAACGAGCCACCATGGTACGAGCCGCATAAGATAGTATTTTAGGGTCAGCTCTATTTACCAAGGCTACCTGCAGATTTCCTGGAGGTGTGGGGGGGTTGGGGTGGATAGCTGAATGGTTAGTGCGTGCTCGCGGTATCATAAAAGCCTGTCATTCAGTCAACTGGCATAGTTTCGAATCCCTGGTTGTATGTGTCAAGGAATATGGTCACCTGTCCAACTTCGTGGGTTTTCTCTGGGTCCTCTGGTTCCTCCGGTTTCCTCCCACTGCTAAAGACCCCTACTTGCAAGCAAATTATTGAAATACATTTAAACCATATGTTAGTCCCGAAATGACCTATTTTGTGTCGAGTGATTACTTCAAGGTCACAAGATGTAAACAGGGTTAAGGCACGTGATTGTTGCTGAGGATTGTGGGTAAGGTTAAGGCTGAAGGAGTTGGTTCGCCTGTCAAACCTCATGGGTTTTCTCTGAGTCCTCCTATTTCCTCCCTGAAAACATGCTAATTTCTGTTTCAGGTCGAAGATCTTACAAGTGTCCATATTGTGAAAGAATATTTATGAAAGCGAACGCAGAGTTACAAAAACATATCTGGATGCATGAAGGCATAAAACCATTTAAATGTGCATTATGTACATATTCTTGTCGCAGTAAAAATAACCTCCAAGCCCACATGTTACGTCACTCCGCGGAGAAACCATTCCACTGTGAAGAGTGTGGTAAGCTGTATAAATCACGGACAGCTCTGCGATGGCATGTTAGATCACATAAAGATGGTAAAATGTTCAAATGTTCCAAGTAAGTATGAAGTCATTTCTGGTTAGGTCTGGAGAAGTTGGATGCTAAAGGCCTGTGACCTTTAAAATGTGTTCATTATTATATTTTATTTGATCATCACGATGTAAAGTTAAAGACCCTGTTTGGATCTGATCCTGGTTCAATCTTGGTGTTTGTCGATAATGAAAACTTGCAATAAACAGAGAGTAGTGACTACTGTCATGGATGGGACCTTTGACATATTAGGAAGTGCGGAAGCGAACCATTTCTGTTAATTCCTGTAGGCGTTATTAAAGCTCTGACAAAAATTGTCATCCTATGTGCTTGACATGTATAGGATAAGATCTTCGAAATAGTGAAATGAAGAATTCTATTGCAACAAATTCTGATAATTACTTACAGAATTATCACCCTTGCTTATGTCCAAACTTTTTTTTCAAATCACCAATAGTATAAAGATATTGTTATTTATTGACCAAATCAACATCCTTTGTGGACTACTCGTCAATTGAACATTGATATTTATTTTGTAGATGTCCGTATGAAGCGGCACAACGTAGTCATTTAAAACGTCACATGGAAACTCACGATGTATTAAAACGTTTTGCGTGTCAGGAGTGTGATTATACGGCTAATACCATACAGTTTATGAAGATACACTACGCTAGAAATCACAAGGGCGTAAAGTTTGAAACCAGCATTTCCACCGAAGCTGAGCGTAATGAACAGAATCTAGAAACCAAAGTAAGTTTTCTGAAATCAACGAAATAAAATGGGGTTTAATGTTCTGCTTTTAAAAATGGGCATATTCCATACGTTGACTTGAAGACCAGGTTGTGCAATGAAATAAGGTTTACAATTCTACTTTTCTTGAGAAAGAGAGAGAGGGAAGGGAAGAGAAGAGAGAGTAAAATAAAGGAATGTTGCCAGGCAATGAAATATACATACATGTACACAGCAGCTAAGTCGATAGAGCAGTGTACATAGGATGGAACATATTTTTTCTGCTAGGTAATGGGAAGAGAGAGAGAGAGGGAGGGAGGGCGGGAGAGAGAGTGAGAGAGTGTTGAACATCCCCTTGTCACAAAATATGTCATTTTGGTATATGGTCCAATAGCATTTCATTAATTCACTTACACCTAGGGGTCTGCAGCAGTGGGAGGAGACTGGAGAGAACCCACGACGTTGGACAGGTGACCCTACTCCTTGTCATGTACAACTTGGGTATCGAAACCATGCCACGAGGATCATTAACAGAACTTCAGATACAACATGAGCATGATAATAACTTTTGTCCGGAATTTTAAATTAAAAGATTAAATTGCCGTTGTGTTTTAATCCATCCCAAATCATGAAAATCTGGTAGTTTAGAGATTTTTTATGGTCTTCTCATGTAAATAAATGTCTAAATAATAATTTATATTAGAACTGAAGCCAAAATAAAGAGCTGTAATATAAGGTATCTTTAAACACCCATTATGCAAGAGTTAAATCTGCCTATTGTAGAGGGGGGTTGGGATGGCCTAGTGGTCTAGAGTGCCGCGCTTCGACCTCTAGCTGGCCGATCACCTCTGTCTTGTGGCTGTGGTTTCGAGCCCTGGTGTGAGCATATGTGGTATGGAGATAGGGGCGCCTTCTCAACCTCGTGGGTTTCCTCCGGGCACTCCGGTTTCCTCCCACTGCTAAAGACCCATACGCGCAAGCCAATTATTGAAATAAAATTAAACCATATGTTAGTCCTCAAATGGCCTAGTTTGTGTTGAGTGGACTTTAAACCCCTCTCTCTCGCTTGTTGCAGGTCTTTCTTTAGGTCTGAAATGTTTTCTAAAGTATTAATCAGACATTAATTATCTGATCCAGGCCTTAATCAACTCTTGATGGCATCAGATTTTGATTTAATCAAATATGGAGGTGGTGGTTGAAATTATTGCTCACGTCTGTCAAACCTTCGAAGGCTAATATCTTCGCTTGTAATGGAGTAATTTGAATGAAATTTTCAAATTATTCATTTTACATTATCTATTTTTCGATCTATTATAGCAAGAATGGTTTGCTCTTTATCTAAATCTTATATAATTTATCTTTTACTAATATTTGTTAAATTGAGATGATCTGACTGTTTATATTTCAGGTGTTTAAATGTGTTAGCTGTGATTATTTATTTGGCAACATGTCCGAATTAAAACGGCATCTTCGTGTTCGACATCAAGTTCAAGTTCAGGATATCGCTAAATTAGAATCATCCATGGAGACTTGTGAAGTGCAGGTTGGTTGTGTTTTAACTATGATTTAGTGGGTAGCTGTCCCAGATCTCACTCACGAAGCGATTAGTTTCGTTCAGTTTGAATTCATCAAGCTGAAGTGAGACTGAGCTTCTATACGTGTGCATTATTCTGTACTGCTTGTACAATTTTATGCTTACATAGTGGAGGTTGATCGTAGCCATGGTTAAAAGTTGAATTTTGAAAAAAGGCTATTTTTCCGGCATGCTAAATGACCAATTTGTCAGATTTGGTTACGGCCATTTACCATAGCCGTATATCTCTTGAAGCGGATGTAGTCTTTGAGGATCGACGCAAGTGGCTTGGCACAGTTCTGTATTGGTGAACAGAGAAATCCGTTATGAATATTTGCATAGACTCTAAAACTCCCACAGGCGCGGATCCAGGCACGCCCCCTCTTTTTTTGAGGTAGCGAACAATTTTTAGCTCCAAATATTTTCGCGGGAAAGGAGAACAAAATAGTTTTGGTTGGAAATCGTGATTTACAGTACTAAAACTCCCACAGGCGCGGATCCAGAGGGATGCGCACGCCCCCTCTTTTTTTGAGGTGGCGAACAATTTTTAGCTCAAAATATTTTCGCGGGAAAGGAGAACAAAATAGTTTTGGTTGGAAATCGTAATTTACAGTACTAAAACTCCCACAGGCGCGGATCCAGAGGGATGCGCACGCCCCCTCTTTTTTTGAGGTGGCGAACAATTTTTAGCTCCAAATATTTTCGCGGGAAAGGAGAACAAAATAGTTTTGGTTGGAAATCATAATTTACAGTACTATAGTATGAAATTAGTCCTTGTGGGCATTTCTTTCACTCCAAAATCACGGGCCAGGCTTCGCACTCCCAGAAGGGTGCAGCACGCCCCTCCAATCTGAAAATCCTGAATCTGCCCTGTCCCAACCCCCTTTGACTATGTGGTTTGAAAAAATAAGTAAAGGTATTGAACTATTTGGACAACTAGCTGACTGGCCATACACTAAGGTTTAGTCCCCATCTTCTTTATTTATATTAGTTTTATCTAATTAAATGTGCCGAAGCACCAAATATCATTTGACTGCTTTCTACCTATATGAGCATTGGAAAGATAAGTTCCAAAAACTTGTCTTTAGCTAAAATTGTGCACTTGGTGTTCATGCATGTATAATTAATAGATTTCGTAGTCATGGTAATCAAGCAATAAGAGCTCCAGTCTGTGCCTAGTCACCCTTTACATAGAACTATTTACGAGATTAGGTGATGAGTATATAATATATACTATATTTCATAAGGGAACTACCATTGTCTTTTTGTTGGGGTGTCTAGTAGTTTGGTTCCGTCTTGGACACGTGTACAGAACAGAATTCTTGGCAAAGTAGGCAAAAACGTGACTGGTTGTTGACTGAAAAAGTTTAAACCGAAAGATATCTATTATTACTATAATTATGTTGTAGGTTGTACAGTACGTAGATGAAGGACAGGAACAATCGGAAATAACAACAACAGAACTAACACAGATAGAAGACATACAGGAACAATCAGTCGGTACGGTATACAATACACACTCTGTTGCTAGATTATACAATATATACTCTGTTGCTAGGGTATACAATATACAATCTGTTGCTAGATTATACAATATACACTCTGTTCCAAGATTATACAATATACACTCTGTTCCTAGATTATACAATATACACTCTGTTGGTACGGTATACAATATACACTCTGTTCCTAGATTATACAATATACACTCTGTTGGTACGGTATACAATATACACTCTGTTCCAAGATTATACATTATACAGTCTGTCGGTACGGTATACAATACACACTCTGTTCCTAGGGTATACAATATACAGTCTGTCGGTACGGTATACAATACACACTCTGTTGGTCGGATATACAATATTAGATTTGTTGATATAGGGTTGAAGGTTTGTTTGATATCGTGGTTTCCGTGGAGATTGCAATGTTTGATTTGAATGTGTATGTGTCACAACCTCCGATTGGAAGCTTTCGTTCACGTGTCGGCATTAAAGGGAGATAACATAGCTATAAGTTCAGGAATTGCAGACCGTTCTAGCAACGTCTAGATGTTGTAAAACTAGCAGTCGTTTCTCCTGATCCCAGTGCTTATTAAAAAAATTACTCAGGAATTTCAAGTTTGATCTCTCCTTGTTTAAAGTTTATGATGTTGGGTCTTTGTATACAGTGGGCACAATTAAAGATCCCCTGGCGGTTGTAAATCCTCAGATAAATTTTATTTATATTGTCATTCCAACAGACCTGAATAAAAAAGCAAAACATGCATAAGTGATTTTACTCTTGATCTAGGTAGACATTAGAGTTTTCACTAGATAAACTTTCTGATCGGATTCTAATGATTGAATTCTAAATTTATTTTTCTTGTATGTTGAACTATACAATGTTTCCAATTAAAATCCTCCATTAGAAGAATTTTTCAAGTGAATGATGTTTATTTTGTGATATTTTGAATCAATGACATGTGATTTATTATTTTGTTTATTTGATAGAAATTTATTATTTTGTTTATTTGATAGAAACAGACGGTCAATTGGATGAGAAAACTGTTTCAGCTGTCACTTTATTACAACAGATTATAGACATGTCCAATCAGGTAGTAGCTTTCATATATATATATCATACATAATATGTCCAATCAGGTATCAACTTTCATATATATCATACATAATATGTCCAATCAGGTGCTAGCTTTCATATATCATAAATAATGTGTCCAATCAGGTACCAGCTTTCATATATTTCATAAATAATATGTCCAATCAGCTTCCATATATGTCACATATGTCCAATCAGTAATCAGCTTTCATATATTGAATATATCATGTCCAATCAGGTATCAACTTTCATAAATATATCATAAATAATTATAACATGTCCAATCAGGTATCAGCTTTCATATTTATATATATTATAGATATGTCCAATCAGGTATCAGTTTTTATTTACTAATTAACACTTTATTTTATTCAGGGAGCTTTCAACCAGCAACATTTAACCGTTTTAAATGAAGAGGGTCAGATGGTCGCCGTTAATCCAGATACAATAATCGTACAGGAAGATGGACAGGAAGTACTGGTATCCGATGGTAACACGGAACTTGACGGTAGTCAATATGTTATACAATATGTCTCACAGCAAGACGCACAATTAGATGGAATACCAGAAGAAATACAAACCACCGAAGAAATGCAAACCCAATAATTAAAACTAATGCATTCATACGACCAAGATTTGAGTTTTTTTAAAGATACATTACAGTATGTAAGATTTAGATAAAGTGCTGGCCATTCTTGCTATAATAGTTCGAAAATAGCTAATGGTGCCATTGCGAGTGAAGATATTAGCTTTTGAAGGTTTGACAAGATGTGTGCATTAATTGCAAACTCGAAACTGGTTGTTTGAGTCTTTTAAGATTAAAAGTTGATACTGGTCTATTGTGTTAATTAATGACTAATTAATAATTTTTATAACATTTCAAGCCTTAAAATAGCATTATGCAAGAGCAAAATCTGCTTATTACAGGTCTTTCTTTAGGCCTGAAATGTTATCTAAATAATCAATTAGA
Organism: Patella caerulea; assembly: GCA_036850965.1. NCBI lineage: Eukaryota > Metazoa > Mollusca > Gastropoda > Patellidae > Patella > Patella caerulea. The sequence continues at coordinate 59,883,027 of JAZGQO010000006.1, read as the reverse complement.
CATTAATTAACTTATCCAGACCATAATAAACTCTTGATGTCAAGGCTAGCCTACGATGTTGGCAGATTAAATTCCTATATGCCGCTTAACGGCCATTGATAATTAAATCAATCAAGTAGATAATCGAGACTATGCTGTTTATATTAATGATTTTGATAATGATGACCGAGTCTATGTGAATATTTCACTCGCTTCGTTCTCGGCTAATAGTGGATCAATTTTCAGCAAATTATCTTTACATTATGTATGTTTAAATGTAGAATGTTTAAGATACATCTTGATGTATAGAATCTAGACAGTTTGGATTCAATGTTGACTGAACACCGCTGTCAGGACCAAAATTCCATTGGTCTGGCATTGCTCATGTTATCTGATATTAATGTGTCCCGAAATTGCCAAACCTAGATGTCCAGTCTCTGTGAGGCTTTAGAAGTAATTGATGATTAGCCAACTTCCATTGCAGTAAAAAAGACAACCTCATTTGACATCCTTGGTCAGGTCAGGTCAACTGAACCTTGTGGGTTTTCTCTGGTTTCCTCGGGGTTTAATGCCCACTTGACACAAACTATTATTCTCTCTCTCACCTCGTACTTATTTGTACCAACCAAGTTAATGAAAATGGGCATGATCATACACTATGTTCTATGAGGGAAATTTTGCCTTGGTAGCACACAAATCCCCATTATCAAGGGTTCATGTATGTAAATGCGAATAACTAAAGGCCTTGTTGGGGCCTCCGTCCTGCACCACTGACAAGGGGAAACCATGATGAAACATCTAGAGGAACTTTCTTGGCCAACAACAGGAAGCAAACCCAAACATCCTAGTCAGCGAGCTTGCACCTCCCTCACTGAACCACCAGGGCTCCAACATGTGCCTGTAAAGGTTACTACAACTGTTCTTTGTTAACTGCAATATTTATTATTATTTTTGTTAAGGAATGTAAATGTGTATATTATTAATTGAATTAAATTAAATTTGTCACAAGAGATCTTTTAATTATTAGATTTAATTTGATATACACTTTGACCTCTGTATAAGGTGGTTTGTGTATAAAGGGAGGGTGGGTGAGGATCAACATGGTTTGTAATATGATTACAGTAAAGCCTGACAGTCTAATATTTAGGACAAAATAGCTACTTATTTATTTGGGCCATATTCTGAGGTACTTATTTATTTTGGCCAGGTCTTAGAATACTCTTCAAAGCGTCGCCCAAATAAATAAGTAGCTTTTTTTCCAGTTACATGCCTGGAAAGATTACTAGCAATGATATAGTGAGTGGGCCCTTACAGCAGTGATGTAGTCAAGCCATTCAGTATGATATATTATGGACGCCCTATAATGGGTTTTAGATCAGTGGACCATTACATATATAGATCTTAGTCATTTTGGCGACCTCATACATCTATAGTTTATAACTTTTCCATCCACGCTTCAACTGACTGCCACATCCCACCTCCACATCACTGAAAAGTGGAAACCAAGCAAGGAAATTTCTGGGAACTTTCTAGGCCAACATTGGGATTGATCCCAGCGGTGGGGTTGTATATTTCCGAGAGTATCTGTGAAAATTGGCACTATGCTCTTCTAAATATACTTTCTACTGACTTAATTGTGGGGAAATCCCTTCCGTTTACTTGATAGTGGGGAAATCCGCCCAGCCACCATTCACATGGTTGTGGGGAATTCCCCTCATTCACTTGGTTGTAGGGAATTCCCTTGCGTTCACTTGGTAGAGGTGTTCTCTTCAAATCCAGTATTGAAGTCGCGTGTTTGATTCTCCACTCTCACAGAATATCCCCACTCCCACAATCTTATATACTCAAAAGTCAAAATTTGAAGTTGAGTTTATTATGTTATAATACATTATGTTGCATAATAATAATAACCTGTAATGTTTAAATCACAAGATACACACTACAAGATATCCTGATCGTATATGATACACATTATAATATGTCCTGGTCATACATACGATACACATTATAATCCGTCCTGATTGTACATACAATACACTTTATAATATGTCCTGATCGTACATAAGAATCATCTACACATTATAATCCGTCCTGATTGTACATACCATACACTTTATAATATGTCCTGATCGTACATACAATTACATTATAATATGTCCTGATCGTACATACAATAATATTATAATCCGTCCTGATTGTACATACAATACACTTTATAATATGTCCTGATCGTACATACAATAACATTTATCATATGTCCTGATCATACATACAATACACTTTATAATATGTCATGATCGTACATATGATTCACATTATAATATTTCCTGATCGTACATACAATAACATTATAATATGTCCTGGTCGTACATATGATACACGTTTTATTATGCCCTAGTCGTACATATGATACACTTTACAATCTGTCCTGATCGTGCATTTATTTACATATCATATGTTCTGATCCTACATACAATACACATTATAATATGCCCTGATCGTAAGATACACATTATAATACGTCCTTATAAATTAGCCTGTTATTAAATATAAAATACAGATCTCAGCATTATTTTAAAACTATATAGACACCTGGAGACTAATTAATTTATAACATATAGTCACACCATCCGATAAAAAATCATACATTTTGTATATACAATTTAACAATGATATACAATTATCATTTTCAACTATTCATATTATTATTATGCCACAGAGAACCGTCAAGTGTCAGTACATACCTTACGATCCAAAGAGCATGCACTGTACCATTTGACCCCCCCCCCTACCAAGTCCCGCTCGGCCTCAGGCCTCAATGACAGCTATCTTAAAAATACATTTATAAATGTATACGTCCGCTTTAAAAAATCAACCGGAAAGAACTTGTGACGTTGGCTATGCCTAATGCTCAATCCTTTTCCAATGAATGAAATATCGTTTAAACTAAATCTGATCTTAATTGAGCATCTCCAGACATCATATTACACTGTTATTCTACAGAATGTAGACAAGGTTTCGGCCATGTTGATTTTAACATCGAAGCGGTCTCATTACATTTGCACTGGACCGACTTTTTAGCAGGTGAACTCTCTAGCAGAAATGCTGCGAAAAAGGCCTAACACTATTTGATTCACCCAGGGCTTCAAATATTTGTTAAGTCCAGCTTGGTTTTTGTCAAGGTCGTTAAGAGTTGTAACTAAGGTAAGTAATAATAATAATAATAATCTATTTTTAAAGCGCTGAACATCCAACTAACTAGTTGCCCAAGAGCGCTATATACATAAGATTAAATAAATGAAGGAATGAGCAGAATAAAAGTCTGAAATGGTAAAAAATTTACACTAAGGGTAAACAGAGTTGAATAGTTCAGTCTTAAGAGATTTCTTAAAAGATGTCATGGTTTTAGAGTTTTAAGTCTTTTTTGATAGTCTATTCCATAATGTTGGGCCACTATGGGCGACAGTTCTCTCACCACTTTTAGTTTTCACTGGAGGACATACGAGAAGGTTCTCATTCTGTGAGCGAGGGAAACACGAGGGAGTGTACGGTGTAATAATTTCTTGTAGATATTTAGGAGAGTCAATGTTATTCTTTGTATTATATGCAATGACATTTATCTGAAATTTCTCTAACCTGGAGCCAGTGTAACTGTTCAAGCACAGGAGAAATGTGTTCACGTACACCTAATTCTTCGCGAGATAGCAGGTTAGGGTTAGGGTAAGCAGTTTTATATAGTCTCCAATGTAGGGTCTTTAGAAGTGGGAGGACCTGGAGAAAACCCATGGACAATTGTTAGAATTAGACTGACCATTGACATCATCTTCAATTTAAGAGAATAACAGTTTGAAAGGTAACTGTGTGGTAACTGTTACAATGTACACTGGTATAAAGCTTATAAAAACAAAACAATGTTGGCCTCACCATGGTTTTACTGAATTTCTTTACCTGTCATGTGACCATGTGTATATGGGGATGCTTGAATCACAGTTCCGGAATTGAATTCCGAAACCGGTGTCAATCGAGTGAAAAGGAGAATTTCGGAGCCAACTGCATAAAAAATATTTCAACCAATCATGACAGCTGAAACATATCTTTTGCTTAGAATACGTCACGATTCTACTCACTCCACCTCAGCTGTCAGGACCTGCAGAACTGTGATTGGACTGAATTCTGCGTCACTCGAATGCAATTCTGTCAATTCAGGACGTTCTGGACTGTGAATCGAGCATCCCCTAAGTGTCTTACTCTATTATCCACAATCTTGCTAGGCCAGTCCATTGCAGTCAACGAAACTGACAACTTTAATGGGTTAGTCCACTGTAGTCAATTAAACTGACAACCTTGATGGTTTAGTGAACTGAACTGACAATTTTAATGGGTTAGTTCATTATAGTCATTAAAACTGACAACCTTAATTGGCTAGTCCATTATAGTAAACAGAACTGACAATCTTAATGGGTTAGTCCATTGAAGGCAATAAAGCTGACAACATTAATGAGTTAGTCCATTATAATCAAAAGAACCGATTAATGAGTTAGCCTGTGGTCGTCAAGATAACTGACAACTTTAATGGGTTAGTCCACTGTAGTCAAATGAACTGAGAACTTTAATGGGTTAGTCCACTGTAGTGAACAATGAAAACCAAAATTGGAAATGTTTCAAAGCATTGCCCTAATAAGGACAGGTAAAAATCCTCAAGTCTGTTGCCATGGTGAGGCCAAGGTGAAGGTCAGTGACAATTATTGCAGTCTTCGTGACATCTCTGACCGTTAACATTACATCGGCATCCTCCGGAAATGTCTCCCTCGCCCTGAAAGAAAGTCAAATCATTTTTAGAAAGAGAGAGAGAGAGAAGGCAATGGGTTTTAACGTCCACTTGACACAAACTAGGTCATTTTGGGACTAACATATGGTTTAATTTATTTCAATAATTCGCTTGCGTGTAGGGGTCTTTAGCAGTGGGAGGAAATCGGAGTGCCCAGAGGGAACCCACGAGGTTGAGAAGGCACCCCTATTTCCATGCCACATATGCTCACACCAGGGATCGAAAAGACAGCCGCAAGCCAGAGGTGACCGGTCAGCTAGACCACTAAGCCATCCCAAACCCCCAGAGAGAGAGGGAGTTAAATGTCGTCCACTTGACACAAACCAGGTCATTTCGGGACAATCATATGGCTTGCGTGTGGGGGGTCTTTAGCAGTGGGAGGAAATTGGAGGACCCGAAAAAAAACCCACAAGATTGGACAGGCGACCCTACTCCTATTCTAGTACAACGCGGGGAATCGAAACCAGGCAAGTTGACTCAATGATAGACCCTATGATACAACCATTAGGCCATCCAACCACCCTTAAAGTTCCAATTCCATATTTTCTAAGAAAGTCAAAACATAATTATTTCTATGTCTTTTGCTCAAAAGGTTGTCAACTCACTATTATACGATCTTGGGCAAAATTTCACAGGCATAGAAATGGCTGACACAGGCTGATTGAGGAAATAGTAACACTATTACCTCCCTTGTTTTCCCATTCTTCTCCATGGACAACCATCTTCAAACGTTTGAATTTGAAGTTGAAAATGATATTTTTGCCAATTTCTCAACTGGCAATAGTGAATTATAGGATTAATAGGATTATTCTTTAACAAGGTAGGACTGTTTATAGGTACAATCTATTTTAGGGCTTTATTTTAATACATTTTAAAAATATAACTTAAAAATATGCTATTGGAACTTTAACTGCAGACTAAAATTCCTAGTATGGATAAAATCAGAATTACACTCACTCTTGGACCCCATCTTCGCCCTTTTGTCACCCAACAAATTTCTGTTTTACAACATGAACATTTTACCCAATCACAGCCTTCCTTCTTCGTGATGATGATACTACATTGTGGACAGTGCATGGCCTCACCAGCATCTACCATATTCTACAAAAAAACATCAACAACTGAATATAGATTTACAGTGAATAAAATGGGGTTTAACGTCCTACTGTTCTGCTGCTAAACTGGGCTAATGGAAGATGGGCATATGTCATACAGTGTAGTATGAGGGAAATTTTGACTGGACAGCGGTGCTACGGCCTACTCTTATATCGAATTCCAACTGCCAAGGGATCTTTTACATGCACGCCAATATGTACACGGGACCTTGATTTTTTGTCCAATCCGAACGACTAGACATTTACATGACATACTGAATCTGGAAGCCTTTGATATTTGTGAATGAGTGTAACCTCTCCTTGTCATCAGATTGATTTAATGACATTTAGAACTTCTAAGTCACACTGCACCACTGACAAGTGGAAATACTCAGGCCCTCCATACAGGCCTCCAATCCTGCACAACAGGCAAGGTGAAACACTCAGGCCTCCCATCTAGCACCGTAGACAAGGAGAAACACACAGGTGCCCATACTGCCCCACTGACAAGGGGACATCACTCTATCTCAAACCACTGACAAGGGCAAACCAGACTGCAAAATTTGAGGAAATTCCTTGTAAAAACTGGATTTCTAAAATGAATATCGGTCCAAAAATGGTTTCACTTCTTTCATCTGCAGAAGCTATAAACAAGGCATGTCAAGCTATAAGTATCCACAGAGCATAGATTGCCCACTTACCTTTGAATCATTATCACAGCAAAGATTTTATGTGGCAAGGTTTATCTGTGCCGTCATATTGGAAAACATTTTAAACGTTAGTTCAATCATTGTGACAGGGGCGGATCAAGGAATTTTTGCAGGAGGGGGTTTGTCAGGTTTCTGTTATGGAAATCTGCCATCATCGTGTCTAAATTATATAGGCATACATACAAATTGAGATTTTTAAACAGAGAAATCATTTTTATACTGATGTAGGATCACTTTGTGATGTAATTTCATCGATGCAAGGCATTATTTTTTTTTTATGTAGCTGAGCAGGACCCCCCCCAAACCCCCCTCTTGATCCGCCCCTGTGTGTGGTATGTTAGACCCCCCCTGCCTCTCGAAATAGATACTTACATCGAGGTATTTTAGACCACTTTCCCACCAGGAATGATTTGACTACTCCCCCACTACCCCGACGAATATGTAGATACATCAAGGAATGTTAGACCATTCCCTCAGGAATAGTTATCAAGGTATGTTAGATAATGCCCCACCAGGAATAGATACTTACATCGAGGTAATGTTTAGTTTGTCTAATTGTTTTATTATTATGAGCCGCTCTTTTTAAATTCTCCTGATATTGTTGACAATTCTGACCTTCGTGTATTGCTTTACACGTTAAACAGTTCTCTTTTTTACACACGGGACACATAAAGAAATTAACGAGATCTTCGTAAATACACCAGCCATGACAGTCTGTGGTGGCACAATGATAACTATTGGACGCCTGACTTTCTGCCGTTGTTAAACTTCTCTGTAAAATTTGTTGGAATATCTGATCGTTTACTAACTGTAGGAAAATAAAAATAGGATAAAAAGTTTAGTAATTAGACACGTATCATAAATCGATGAATCATTAATCACTCATCCATTATGGCTCTCTAATAACTGACCAGAAGAGAGAGAGGGAAATGGGGTTTAACATCCACTTGACACAAACTAGGTCATTTCGGGACTAACATATGGTTTTTAATTTCATTTCAATAATTCTCTTGCACGATGAGGTATTTTGCAGTTGGAGGAAACCGGAGGATCTGGCGAAATCCCACGAGGTTGGACAGGCAACCCTCCTTCTTGTCAAGTACAACCTGGGAAACCGTTACTAGTCCAGTAAATCTATGGACCCGACCCACTATGACCTGGAATAAATTTGCAGAAAGCTGAATTCAACTGTTTTTGTATCTGGGGTACTTGCTTATCAAAATACCAAAAGTCTTCCAAAATCTGATTTGCGGGTCTAAGTGAAAATCAATAATCAATCCAAGATGGCGGACGACAGCGTGAAATGGCTTAAAATATCAAATATCTCGGAAAGAAATCGTTTTAGACCATATAAATGTACTATGAGTCAATATAAAAGTGATATCTCTGCATCAGATGGTGGGGTCAAATGGTTGCTATGACGTCATAGTGGCGACATATCGCAATATCGAGTCAGAAAACGAACAAATTAAATAGAAAGTGACGTCATAACACAATATCAAGTCAGAAAATAAACAAATTAGACAGCAATGTCTTTTAAATTAACGTAATATTCCATCCCCAGCCACATCCATATCACCATCTCGGTAATTATTCCATGGTGTGTTCTCAAGCTGTTAGCGTTGCAGTCGGAGGCAACCGTTCATGTGCGACAAAGTTTTTCGACGATAAAGCGTCGACTTCGGTTCAAAATGGTATAAGCCAGCGTAAAGCCTGTCTTGAGTTAGGTATACCATGGACCTTATATACCAAAGTCAACTCTTCAGGACAAGCGTCATGGAGGCATGGCTCGAAATATTGGCCTGTCTACTTGTCACTGACAGACGATTTTTCAGTCGGACAGGTAATAAGTAAAACTTCCTGTCGCGTTCGACAGCTTGACAAAATTTTACTCTGTGTTTAGTAAATTGACTTAGATCACAACACTCACATTATCACAAAAATTTAATTATTCGTTTCCAAATGCTAGAATAACCAATGAAGTACCACGATACGCCACCATTTGCCATATTTACACTTAGCTCTGTCCGACGCCACAGTTACATGTACTCGCAAACTTGTAATTCGATTCCTTATGAAGTATCTATAACACATAAATATCTAAATAAATTAGCCCCAAAGTCATGTAACCTAATTCTACCGTGACCACAGAGTAATAAATATTGTTGTGGCTCGAATGTACACTTTTCGTTGTAAGGCGTATTTAATCATTTAAAAATTGAAGACGATTTCTATAAATAAAGTCTATGTATAATCTACTGGAAAATTTGACAAAAGAAAATAAATACATGTTGGTCGGAACAGTATCTCGTATATAATTTTTACCTGTCCCCCACATTAGGTATATATATTGTTATGCACTGATATGATATCTTGATTTGATATTCAATGTATTACGGATATTTTAGAATCTAAATTTACACACTTCTCAATAGCGAAGTCATTAGCCTTTCTAATCAATTTAATGCGTAAGTTTTGAACATGTTTGATAGTAAGTGGAATGCACGTGTATTCGGATTAGGCTAGCGAATTCGTGAATCGTCGAGTTACGGAGCCAAAGCAGATTCGCGGACTTGCGAGAACATTTTAGGCCTTCCGATGTCCAAGAAATAAAGATGTGTCTCATTATGATATTCATATGGATCAATTTAAGGGTGTGTGTGTACCTATATGTATGGACAATGTGTTACGTGATTGGTATTGGATAATTGAGTAACAGGTCAGTCAATGAAGCGATAGCTATGAGGTCTGTGGAAAGGTTCCTGAAGAAGTAAAATGGGTCCAAATACTGTTTTAACAACAGCTGAAAAGGGATACATCAGAGAAATTGGTTCTTGATTTATCCATGGTCGTCTTTCACGGGAAGAAAACTTATGTGATCAATACAGTGAAACGAATTATAGATGATGATAGTCTGGAAAATCCCTTCACAAACATCTGTTGGGATGAACAGTGGTAGAAGAGATTTCTTATTCGACATCCTTCAATTTATGTACGTACTGCTGAAACAATAAACAAAGGAAGTCTTGGGTTGACTGTGACTAGCTAACCTAAGAAGTTGGTTTAAGGGGTTGCACGATTAACTTGAGGAAAACTGTCAGCTCATTTTGGAGGATATAAGCAGAATACGTATGACGAGACCAAGTTTCAACAATGCCTTAAAAGAGGAAAATTCCTCAGTCCAAGAGATGGAAAAATGTGTATGAAACTGTCAAGGGACTGATATATTGCCACATGAGTGACCTCCCAAAGTTACATTGAAGTCAGTATCGGGCACATGGGCTATTGGAATGTCTCAATCCGGATGGATGAAAATCAGAAACGTTTTATGAATATTTGGCTAATGTTTTCCATCCTGCTCTCAGAGAATGCAGTTCCACCTCCAGTGTTACTTTGTAGTTGATGGACATAAAGCACACTTGCCATATCATCTTAGTAACTTTTGTAGCTCCCATGGAATTTTTTCCCAATGCTACCCATATTTTACAACCTGCTGATGTTTCGGTATTTCGGCCCCTCAAAGTCCAATGATAAAAAAACATGCAAGGAATTAGCATGCAATCAGACTTAGGAAAATCACTATCCAAATGGACATTTGCTCATATATTAGACCTGGCCACGAACTCGGCTCTTGGAAACGCAATATCAAATGGTTTTAAGGCATGTGGGTTATTCTCATTCCATTCCATATTGGAAATAACCATTCATCGGTGTCACAGAAGTCAAGTAGGCCTGACATAGTATATAAAATGAAACGAACATTTCAAATTTCAAAATAACATTGATAGAGTTAACAGATTCGATAGTTAACGGTGATTTCCATATTTATTTATAGACAGATGAATATGTGGACGATGAAGCAAACATATATATTTCAGTAACCGGAAGTTATGGCAAACTGAAATCACAATAGCCGGAATTAGATTTGTCGATGGCCGATGACTGCAAAAATAGGAATCTTTCCTCAATATGATAATATATTAATATTTTGGATTAAATACCCATCAACGAAACAATTGAAACACGTAAGGGTTTCAATATTATACCAGAAAACACCAACAATATTAAGACTAGTAGGAATTTTACTTAAGTGGCCGATAACTGGCACAATCACCCTATTATACATTTATATTATCTAAAACGCTTCCTTTCAGAGATGTTATACATTTATATTATACATTATTTGGCCTAAAACGCTTCCAGTTGGAGATATTATATATTAATAAGGTCTAAAACTTGTACTTTCCGAAATATGATACATTTTTATGGTCTAAAACTCTTCCTTTCGGAGATATTTGACATTTTAAGTCATTTCCCGCCATCTAGGATTAATGATCAATTTTTTTCTCAATACGTAATATATAAGGTGCGATAGTATCTCCTTTAAAAGACATATTGTGGTCTAGTTTGTTTACTTTCTGACTCGATATAATGTTATGACGTCACTTTCTATTTAATTTGTTCGTTTTCTGACTCGATATTGCGATATGTCGCCACTATGACGTCATAGCAACCATTTGACCCCACCATCTGATGCAGAGATATCACTTTTATATTGACTCATAGTACATTTATATGGTCTAAAACGATTTCTTTCCGAGATATTTGATATTTTAAGCCATTTCACGCTGTCGTCCGCCATCTTGGATTGATTATTGATTTTCACTTAGACCCGCAAATCAGATTTTGGAAGACTTTTGGTATTTTGATAAGCAAGTACCCCAGATACAAAAACAGTTGAATTCAGCTTTCTGCAAATTTATTCCAGGTAAAAATCTAGATTTACTGGACTATACCACGCTGATTGACTCAAAAACCGCGCGCAATTTCCTTGACAAATTTTGGTTACGGCTCTTATTTCTCTTTCTAGCATCACTGACTCCGGTTGACTGAAAAACCAAGAGGAACTTTCTCAGAAAATTTTACTTACTGCTCTTATTTCTCTTTCTTGCATCACTGCTTCACACGTGTACGTCTCATCCTGATACGGACATTTTAATTCTGCTTCTTCTGCATGCTGGGCAGCTCCCATTAAACACTCCCTAGAAAATAACATGTATTGGATTATATCCCCATCACATATCAACGTCAATTCAATTATCTCCCTTTGTCACATAAGGTATTCAATTATCTCCCTTTGTCACATAACATTTATTGGATTATTTCCCCATGACATATCAAAGAGAGAGAGAGAGAAATGGGGTTAAACGTCCACTAAACACACCTAGGTCATTTCGGGACTAACATATGGTTTAATTTTATTTTCAATAATTCGCTTGCATGTAGGGGTCTTTAGCAGTGGGAGGAAACCGGAGTGCCCGGAGGAAACCCACGAGGTTGAGAAGGCGCCCCTATCTCCATGCCACATACGCACACACCAGGGCTCGAAACCACAGCCGCAAGCCAGAGGTGACTGGCCAGCTAGAGGTCGAAGCACGGCACTCTAGACCACTAGGCCATCCCAACCCCCCACATATCAAAGACCAATCCTTTATACAGAGAGTTACAAAAATCTGTAAAAGATGACTGTTTTCAACACGTGCAATGACATCACGCGGCGTCAATCATTGGCTCAATGGCGTGTGCCTTGTTTACATAAGACGTAACTAGTTCGGGCAGAAAGATGCCTTTAACTCATTGTAATACCCATTTACACTAAATAAGAATTATTTTTTACCAACAAATACTTTAAACGTCTTTATTTATTTTTCTAATACATAAAAAGATAGGTTGCCAGGCAACGAAACATACGCCCACAGCAGCTAATTCGTCCGGGCAGTCAACAAGGGTTGTCGCATATTTTTACTTTTTTTGGTAATGAAATATTTGTAATACACTAAAATCTGATTAAGAGTAATAACTCCTTATGTAATTATCAGAAAATCATTAAAATTGGTTTGCTTTTTATAAAGTTTTGCCCCACGTTAACAATTAGTATACGAAACATTTAATATCATGGATTTAGCTGTTCAGTTACCAAAATTCATTGAAAATCAAACTACTTGTTCGTTTCAACACCTTAAACTCTGTGTATCAATCTGAAGTCAATCGGATGATAAGTTTGGCTTCTATAGCGTCACAAGATTTTTTGAAGTTATCAAGAGAAATAACTCTGGCAGTAATTATTTGAAATTGCTGAAAATCAATAGGCTTCTTCGTTTCATGACATTAACCACTGTGTGTAAATTGAAAGTCAATCGGATATTTACTTTGGCCTGTAGAGGGTCCACAGGATTTTTTGAAGTGATCAAGGACCATAACTCAGGTAATTATTATCGGAAATCACTGATAATCAATGGGCTACTTTGTCTCATGCCCTTAAACACTGTGTATAAATTTAAAATCAATCGGATATTTACTTGAGCCTCTAGAGCGTCCACAAGCAATTGTGGACGGCCGGACGGGGGCGACGACAATGTACGACCTTATTTCAATGTTTAAGAATTTAATTTGTCGGTGGAAAAAAATTAATATTGGGAACTCTTTAAGTCGCATTAATGTCATCTCATCCTTATCAGTGACTGTAGCTGCCCAATGAGTATTCACTGCCGATCAGTGTGCTCAAAGATATTCAATTATCTCCCTTTAACATATAAGGTATTCAATCATCTCCCCTTGAAACGGTAGCCCGAAATTCTCCTTTTCACTCGATTGTTCATATATTTTTGGGATTGAGAGAATTCAGTTTCGGAACATTCAATCCAGTACCCCTGAAACATTCAATTATCTCCCCTTCACACATAAAATCATTCAATTATCTCCCTTTCACACATTAAAATTATTTAATTATGTCCACTTGACACATTAAAGGCATTCGGTTATCTTCCTTTGACACATTAAAGGCATCAAATTATCTCCCCTTGAGGCAGACCACTAAATACTTTTTATAATCTCAGTATCATGAATGTGGTTCTGTCTATTTACAGACAATAATCAAAGTCAGTGCCTTAATCACTCATCGAATAATTGACAGGAAGAGATGAAAGACGAGATGAAAGACACAGAACAATTTATTTAGATACAAGAGTAGGATATAATGCTGCTGCCCGGGCAAAATTCCCTCACAGCACACTGTATGATGTATGCCTGTCTTCATTAGCCCAGTTGGAGCAGAACAGTAGGACATTAAACTCCATTTCATTTCACTTCTGTTCAGTGTGTCAGTGCATTAATCACTCATCCATCGTGGGTCCCTTCACAGATGAAGGGGGGAGGGGCAAAAAGTTATGACCGTTAAAAGTTTACAGCACTCCTTAGAACACCGCCCCCCCCCACACCTCCATGCTGTTGAGCTAGTTACCGCTCTGGATTGATGGATTGAAGACTTTGTACAATTTATTTGGATTGGATAAAACATTGGTTACTCACCTACAAAACATGTGTAGACAATTTTTAAGTACCACACCCTCACCAATGGCGATACGTTCGAAACAGATCGGACAATCAAACACCTCAGAATTCGATATCAGATCAATTTCATCTGTTAAAAGCATTTCTTCAAATCTTTGTAATCTTTCTGCTTCATTTCTCTGTAAAATAAAGAGAGAGAGAAATGGGGTTTAACGTCCACTCAACACAAACTAGGTTATTTTGGGACAAACATATGGTAAATTTATATTAATAATTCGCTTGCGCGTAAGGGTCTTTAGCAGTAGGAGGAAACTGAGGTGCCCGGAGGAAACCCACGAGGTTGAGAAGGCGCCCCTATCTCCATGCCACATACGCTCACACCAGGGCTCGAAACCACAGCCGCAAGCCAGAGGTGACCGGCCAGCTAGAGGTCGAAGCGCGGCACTCTAGACCACTAGGCCATCCCAACCCCCTCTAAGTCAGAGGGACACAATGATGATGAGCTTTGCTTAGTGGTTTTGAGCAATAAAAAAATCATGTAGTTTCATTTTAGTCATAATTAAAATGCTTAATCAAATATCCTACTGATCTACTCTATAGCCTGTTCCGTACATCCCAAATACTGTTTTTAAGGGCCCCGGACAGGTTCTTGTTCCACATGCAAAATCATGGTTCACCACGCCCCTGATAATATGCTCTTAATGGCCGCCATTCGGACTAGTGAATGATTTCTTGATCTTATTGCAGGAGCAGGAACTGCATTTTTGTAGTGTGAACGGGTTAATTTGGCCCCCTGAAGTGAGGTGCCAGGCATTGTTAAATTTTCGTAGTGTAAGTGCTATCCTGTCTGAGAATACTTCTCAGTCCGGTCGACTGCGCAAGTGCCAAATGAACCTTGACCTTTTTTGCCCCACAAACTTTGACAGTTCTATCCAAATGGCTGCCCAAACTAAATCAAACACTGGTTAATTAGGGTTTCACACTGCGTAGCTTGTGTGAAACACTATTGTTTTTGTTAAAATTATTCTTATTATTATTCTTCTTATTATTATTATTTTTTTTTTTCCAATTTGCTTATATCTCAGCAACTACTTGTCGGATCGATACAATGTCTTCAGTTTTACTGGGAAAGTGGGTGTGACTTAGAGATTAAAGCTATTCCCGGCATTCTGCGACATTGCGAAACGTCCGAAATCACCGAAATTGTCGTTTTTTGAAATATTGCCGTAATATCAACAATAATCATTGTATTTTAGCATATGATGCTTTTTGACATAGCCAGAAACAGGGGACATAGCTATGTTACTTCTGATTTTTGATTTTCGACGAATCTTGGAAGATATTAGGCGCCAAATTTTGAAAATTTAAATTTTTACAAAAAACTTTTTTATTTATTAATATTTATATATGACATTTTAACCAAGGTTAAATAGTCATCTGATTTGAGCAAAAATGTCAACATTTTTTGTTTCCGTAATTTTCCTTGGCCGCTATTGGCTAATTCAGTTTTTCAGTCCTACATTAATTATTTATTGTTGGATTTGTATAAAACCATGTTCATATGTTCCGTGGTTCAAAATGTCATTTTTTTTGTTACCGGTAAAGTTTCCTGAAGGCACCGGATGTGACGTAAATTCAGCAAAAACTGCAATATTGACAGTTCGGTACCACTTTTTGAAAGCAAATACTATTTTCTACAAATCTGATCTTACTCAAAAGATGCGCCGTGTAAAGGTGCACAAAATCTCGGACTCAGTTTTTTTAATTTCGATTTTGTTTTCGGGCCATTTCGATTAAAAGGTAAAAAAAGGGGTAAAAATAAGCTATTTACAACCCATCCAGTGTCTTCATATATTAAAATATTTCTTCGATACTTTCATAAACTTGTAGCAATAATCCATACAAAGAGAATGTATGTGAAATTTAGTTTGTAATATGAGCAGTTGCCGAGAAATGGGCAATTTTGCATGAGTCACTTGTCACGTTATTTTGGCTGTAAAAGAATCAATTATTATTCGATTTTCAATTTCTTTTTCACTGTCTGTTGCCTATTTCCACAGTCGACTATTTCAAACCATTTTAACACTTTCACTGTCACCGGAAGTGACGTCATTTAGGCAATAACTGGATTTTTAGCCTTAAAAATACACTTTTTATTCAAATGAGTATTATTTGTAATATTTTTAGAATTATGAAATTTGGTTCTCATCAACAAATATAATGAACCCATACGATCATATAGATACCACAAAATGGTTTCTAACTTGTACGGTTGCAGAGAAATGGACGATTTTCCACAAGTCACTTTTTACTTTATTTTGGCTCTAAAAGAATCAGTTATTATTCGATTTTCATTAAATGTTCACCATATGATGTCTTATGCCATTTACGATTTCATAGAACTAATTTAGATTTTTTGGTATCACCGGAAGTGATGCCATTTTGGCAAAAACTTAATTTTTAGCCTTCAAAACAGATATTTTATTCAAATGAGTCTGATTTGTAATGTTTTCAAAATTATGATATTTGATTCCAATCAACAAATAGATTGAACCCTTACGATCATACAGATACCACAAAATGGTTTCTAACTTGTGCGGTTGCAGAGAAATTGGCGATTGTCTACAAGTCACTTTTCAAGGTTTTTGGTCTATAAAAGTGGCAATTATTATTCTATTTACATAACATTTTCACTATATGATATCAAAAGGCAATTCGGATTTCATAAAACTAATTGAACATTTTCGTTATGACCGGAAGTAAAGTATTTTTGTCAGGATCCCTTACAAGTAACAAAAGTATAAAATGAATTGATATTGCTGGATTTGGTTGATTCTGCGTCCAATTTATTTGAAGTGTGCAATGCTTATGGGGAAACCTGTTTAATGGTTTCATTGGTATCGGAAGTGACATATGTTCAAATGTAACGTGGCACCGGAAGTGACATGTTAAAGGGTGACGTGGCACCAGTGAAACCCGTCATTCCTGCATGCAGGTCTAGTTACATGTATATCTATTTGAAAGGGTCAACTTCACAGTTAGCCAAAGGTGAAGAAATGTATACAGGGCTAGCGCTAATTCCAACCCTAACCCTTGACCTAACCCTATGCTTACCCTAACCCTAATCTACAATTAATCTCTCCAACAATCACGCGCCCAACATCATTCATCTTATGTGAGCTCAGTTCAGACAATGCACAGAAATGTCTTGAGTTATTGATAATTTGTGTTGTAAACCGTTTTTTTAGTCCTTGTTATTCAAATAAAAAAAATATCATTATAATGAAATATCTATACTGTTTCCTTCCTAATTTGAATAAAATCATACATGTAGCATTTTAATTAAATCATACATGTAGCATTTTAATTAAATCATACATGTAGCATTTTAAATAATGAGAGAGAGAGAGAGAGAGAGAGAGAACATGGTTCAATTTCATATCAATAATCTGCTTGCGTTTAGGGGTCTTTAATTTAGCAGTGGGAGGAAACAGGAAAACCCTAAGAAGAGCAACGAGGCTGGACAGGCGACCATATTCCTTGTCATATACAACCAGGGAATCAAAACCACGTCAGTTGACTCAATGACAGACTTTATGATACAACGCACACATCAATCTCGTTCCCAGAGGCAGCCGCGGAGCCGAAGGCCTCTGGCGCATTAGACCGTCCATTTTTTCCAATTTTTGCCAAACCTAAGCCCCGCCCATTCTGACCTCTGATTGGTCAATCTTTTTGGGTAGATTTCTCGAAAACTAGAGGTCGGATCGTCGTTTCATTTGATGTAAAATGATCCTTGAGTCAAAGTCAACCCGCTGACATAAAAAATTGGATCCTAAACGAACAAATTCAAGTTTTTGTAAAGATCTATTTTTCTACGCGTGGGTATATTTTTAAGTGATTCAGTCATCCAGGCACGTAAAATCAGGGGCGTACGACGCAAATAAGCGAGCATTTTCGCGCCTAGGAATTACATGTCACCTTCCAGGAAAATGGCTACCCCGATTCACCAGAGAAATTTCTTCAAAAAATTTTCTGATTTCGAGATTGCGAACACATGCTAACCATTCGGCTATCCAACCCCCTTTCAAATAATGACGTATTGATATATAAATTGTAATAAATAATATTTTATTTTCATCAATTATTTGAGGAAATATAAACTAATGATATTGGTTTATAATTTAGAATATTTACAGGACGAAATAAATAACATGCTATACAAGAGTTAAACCTTCCTATTACAAGTTTTTCTTTCCACCTTGAATGTTAAATAAATAAATTAATTTGACATTCATTAACATGACAAAACCATAATCAACCATTGATGCCATCAGATACTCGCGATATTAACTAGATTAGAACAGTTCGCCATTTAAAAATTAGAAAGCAAAGCAAAGTCTGATTATATGTAGATTGATTGCATGCACGGCATGAAGATCAGACAAGCAACGCCATCTTACAAGCGAGGCAATGATTGGATAACCTCTCTTTCTATATATATATATATATATATATATGGCTGTAGATATCCCTTTATTAGTAAGTGTAGGAGGACCGCACTATACTCAAAACAAAAATCTACTACAAGATAAACATGAGTACAAGACAGAAAACAGACATTGAAAAAAATAAACAAATATCAAATGAATCAGCTGCCTCCACAAAAAAACAGAGCTGGCACCATATTTGAATAATCCACAGCCTTAGCTTTCCAAAAAAACAATTTTTTAAAAATTTATCATATCATCTTGAGTTCAACTCGACTCATTCACATCAACTAGAAGGCAAATAGTTTATGCTTTTGTGCCCATAGTACAAAATGAAGTTTTGTGAGAATTACACATATATAGCTGTCGATACTCCAATACTCTTAAATGACTTTCCGGACATTTAATACAATCAACCTGGTCCATTAAATATACATCATATAAAAACAAAATCTGCCTATTCAAGGTCTTTTTTCAGGCTTTAAATGTTATCATTATTATTTAGACATTTATGTTCATTTCAAGAACACAATCAACTCTCTAGATCTTCAGATGGCAGAAACTTAGTCTCGTTTGTACAGTACCGTTGCTACGATAATAAACATAACACCTTCAAACACTTATCACTTTGCTCAGAATAATGTATTTTCAATGAAATTTTCAAGATATTCATTTTTCAGAATCTAATTTTGAATTACACTAGCCACAGCGGACACGTCTTTATCTCTATCTTACATAATGTATTTTTAAGAACACCTTTAGAATAATATTTTCATTTGTACAAATTCTTGATACATACAGAGAGAGAGAGAAATGGGGTTTAACGTCCACTCGACACAAACTAGGACTTGCAATTTTGGGACTTGCATGTGGTTTAAGTTTATTTCAATAAATCGCTTGCGTGTAGGGGTCTTTAGCAGTGGGAGGAAACTGGATTACCCAGGGAAAACCCCCGAGGGTAGACAGGCGACTCAATTCCTTGCCACATTCAACCGGGGATTCTCTTGATACATGTACATACAATTACGGGGGGTTGGGATGGCCTAGTGGTCTAGAGTGCCGCGCTTCGACCTCTAGCTGGCCGGTCACCTCTGGCTTGCGGCTGTGGTTTCGAGCCCCGGTGTGAGCGTATGTGGCATGGAGATAGGGGTGCCTTCTCAACCTTGTGGGTTTCCTCCGGGCACTCCGGTTTCCTCCCACGGCTAAAGACCCCTACGCGCATGTGAATTATTGAAATAAAATTGAAACCATATGTTAGTCCCGAAATGACCTGGTTGTGTTGAGTGGACGTTAAACCCCATTTCTCTCTCTCTCTCTTACATACAATTACATACTTACAGTAAAATGTTCATGACTACAAATATGAAATATAGATAAAAATTCTGCACTAAATATTATATTATATTCGTAAAATTGTTTACAATTAAAATTCATGATATAATGTACAAATTTTGATGATATGATATAAAAACTATTAAAAACATCCATTTTATTTAAGAATATATAATAAAAATTTATATGGAAACCAATCACTGAGTTTATTTCACACTACACTTCAATAAGTTCCTCTTGTTGTTCTTTTTAAGAATATAAAACACAAATTTATATGGAAAACAATCACTGAGGTTATTTCACACTACGTTTCAACAAGTTCCTCTTGTCGTTCTCACAAGAGGAACTTGTTAAAACGTAGTGTGAAATAAACTCATTGTTTTCAATACAAATTTGTGTTTCATATCATATGTTTAAGCATTTCAATTTTTAAGAAATCATCCTGTTTAATTATCGTCTCTGACCGTAACAACATTATAAATACATCTGATTCCATTTACCAATGGTGACATAGGGCCTGGCAGTAAGAGGGAGGCATTAGTCCTGATCATTCAGTCACATAGTCTTGTACACACTAGTCCTGATCGTTAAATCACATAGTCTTGTACACACCAGTCATTAAGTCACATAGTCTTGAACACATTAGTCCTGATCGTTAAATCACATAGTCTTGTACACACCAGTCATTAAGTCAAATAGTCTTGTACACATCAGTCCTGACGATTCAATCAAACAGTCATGATGATGCAATCACGTAAACATGTAGACAGTTATCTGCCCATACCATTTTGTTGTACATTTGGACGTATGTGGCTATCATTGTATCACAGGTATGACAAAGGGAGATAACTTGCTGCACGACTATTGTTTCTATTCAGCTGTCCAGTTTGTTTTTTTTATTTCGCACATATTATAGAAACTACTGTACGTTTATTATCATAGTTTATTTCTATGACACTAAAATCAAGCCTTGAATTAAGGCAAGGCAACGGCCAGAGCGTTATCTACAGTAGCATCCAATCAGAGGTTGTGACATCACGATCTCCATGGAAACCATGACATTGAACAAACCTTGAACTTTGCAACATGATTATCGCAGGTAGTCATTTTAGCTGAAAAAAACCGTGAGACTTCAAATTCGCGGTGAATACCCAATCGAAATTAGTGTCGAAATATGCAGGGTATTACCCGAAAAACTTGACAAGACGTACGTAGTTAAAGCGAGATCAAGCCTTCTATAGAAGCAGATTGAAAATCATCACACCAAGCCCATGTTACTCCCTGGAACCAGCTATGTCCTATTACACCACGTAAATTTCAGCCTTTGGAGAGGCCTATTGTGGCCGCCAACCCAAAACAAACAAATAAACAACAGTCACAAATATTGGTAAAGATGATGCAGGTCCACCACAAAGTTCAAAATGTCAGATATTAGTTGAATAATGGCTACAATCACAATTCTTAGGTTTCACTGAATACCCAAATACATAGTAGGGATTTCTGCTCTTCTTCCTGCGTAGATATTCCAATATCAGCTGTGCCGATTGCCGTTGGGTTTGTTCGTATACTCAACAGGAATCAGAGAATAATCCTCCTCAAAGGTGTCATTGAGTTCATCAGTATCTGGTCTCACATAGGACTGAATGGAGTCATTAAATTTTAGTATTAAGTCAAGTTCTTTTTCCGATAATTTTGGTCTCAAGGGTTCGTCAATTCTTCTTCCGAGCCGTTCATCTTCCTGAAAATACAAAGGCAGGGAAGAATTGACGAGTCCTCAAGAACAAAACATATGAAAAAAACAAAGTACATGTTAAATATGTTAATTTCCAATTGGCAAATCCTCAAAAATGTGACGAGCAGTCATTTCGAGACCAACATATGGTTCAATTTGAGGGCAACCCCAACATGCACAAGCGTATTGGTAAAATAAAGTTAAACTAGATACTGTATGTTATTCCAAAATGACATAGTTTGTGTTGAGCAAAGGTTAAACCTTATTTCTTGATCTCTTTCATTCCTCTCTCCCATCCTCTCTATCTCTTGTTTACTTTTTGTTTAGACAACAATATTAAAATGTCAGAAGTCAACATATATTGGCATCTTGTGATCTTCTATGCTGTGCATTCCACACAGATATTAAAAAAACAATACATGGCCAAACAACTGTGATGTCCCCCCCCCCCCAAAAAAAGACAGCAGCTCATAATAAAGAAAAACATGGATGTTGATAAGAATTCTTTGTATCTTTAAGACATCAGGCCACGATTTCACAAAGCATTCTCAGGCTTAAATTGAGAATTTGCTCAACTTTCACTCACTGTTTATGAGAAATATCTTTGTTCATGAAATACCAAAGTTTGCATATAGTTTCTTAGTAATGTATTTGATACATTAAAACAACAAAAATTTTATAAAGGGCTATATCTTAGTTAAAATAAGGCAAAATAAGGGGAGAATTACCCTCATAGCACACTGAATGATGTATGTCCGTCTTCATTATATTAGCCCAGTTGGAACAGAACAGTATAGCTTTAAACACATTTGAAAATTAACCAAATATAGAAAGTAATGGAGTATGTAAAAGACACTCGATAACTGAAGAGTGAAGAGTAGGCCGTCACAATTATCACCCTCTAGCATTGCTCATGTGGCCATAGAGGGAGAGAGAGAAATGGGGTTTAACGTCCACTTGACACAAACTAGGTCATTTTGGGACTTACATATTGTTTCTAATATTAATTCAATAATTTGCTTGCACGTAGGGGTCTTGAGACGTAGGGGTCTTGAGCAGTGGGAGGAAACTGAAGGACGCAGAGAAAACCCACGAGGTTGGACAGGCGACCCTACTCCTTGCCATGTACAACCAGGGATTCTAAACCATGCCAGTTGACTCAATGACAGGCTTTATGATTGTGCACGCACGTTTTAACCATTCGGCCACCCACCCACCCCCTGCCCATGTGACCATAGACAATGAAATGAAATAAGGTTTACCATCCTATTGTTCTGCCTTATTTGGGAAAATGACATCAGGTATTGTGCCATGCAGTTTTCTAACATACAAAGCTTGGTTGCCATACAATGCAACATACGTTCACAGAAAGCTTGAACAACTTAGTAGTTGACATGGTATATCAATTTAATACGAAATATAACGTCTTGAAATTAATGAAAATTGTTGATAGGCTTCTTCCTTTTACTAATCTAGATAATGTATATAAATTTAATGCAGATTGAATGATAACTTTTGTTGATAGAGTGTTCCAAATTTCTACAAAGCGAAATAAAGGGCCATAACTCTACCAATTATATACAGAAATTTTTGAAATGAAATAGACCTCTTCATCTCACCAAAGTAAACAACATATAGAAATGTAGTCTAAAGAGTGTTCACATGAAATTGTGGACAGTGGACCAATGGATGGAGTGCGAGAGAGAGAAATGGGGTTTAATGTCCACTCGACACAAACCAGGCCCCGAGTTCACAAAGCATTCTCAGACTTAAGTCAAGAATTTTACTCAAAATTGTTCGCCTTTTGTAACTAAAATATAGCCTTTATAGAACTTTTGTTGTTTCAATGTATAAAATACCCTAATAAAAAAACTATGTGCAAAGTTTTGTATTTCTGGATCAAAGATATTTCTTTTAAACAGTGATTGAAACTTGAGTAAATTCTCAATTTAAGTCTGAGAATGCTTTGTGAACTTGGGGTCAGGTCATTTTGGGACTAAAATATGGTTTCATTTTATTTCAATAATTCGCTTGCGCGTAGGGGTCTTTAGCAGGGGGAGGAAACCGGAGTGCCCGGAGGAAACCCACGAGGTTGAGAAGGCGCCCCTATCTCCATGCCACATACGCTCACACCAGGGCTCGAAACCACAGTCGCAAGCCAGAGGTGACCGACCAGCTAGAGGTCGAAGTGCGGCACTCTAGAACCAATAGGCCATCCCGACCCCCCCACCCAAATCGATGGAGAGGCGGGAAAGGAGGAGGACATATAAAAAGACTATATCTTGTAACTAAAGACTCACCTCTCGAATCTGTCGTTCTAAGGCCTCTTCTTGTTGAATTCGTACTTGCTCTTCTGGAGTTGGAACGTACCCCTCCGGTACTCTGTAATTATCAGGGCGACTCTGAGCACAGATTTCACAGCCTGGTCGAGTTGGTATATTGATATATGTACATGCTGGACACACCCATCCTTCCGGCTAATAAAAAAAAATAGAGATAGGGTTCAATTTTATTTCTTAAACAGTCACAGGAGAAAAGTAGATAAATGGGGTTTAAAGTTCACGCGACACAAACTAAGTCATTTTGAGACTAACATATGGTTTCATTTTATTTTAATAATTTGCTTGCGCGTAGGGGTCTTTAGCAGTGGGAGGAAACCGGAGTATCCGGAGAAAACCCACGAGGTTGAGAAGGCGCCCCTATCTCCATGCCACATACGCTCACACCAGGGATGGAAACCACAGCCGCAAGCCAGAGGTGACCTGTCAGCTAGAGTACGAAGCGCGGCACTCTAGACCACTAAGCCATCCCAACCCCCCACAACAAACTATGACATTTCCAATTTATTTCAGAAATTCGCTTGTGTGTGACGGTCTTTAGGAGTGGGAGGAAACTTGAGGACTCAGAGAAAATTCGTCATGTTCAATTGAGGAATCAAAACCAGGCCCTTTGATTCTATGACAGACTTTATGATACAACGTGCACTTGCTGGGTGGGACGATTTACCCAAAACTACCCAATACCACCACAAACGACATAATACTACAAGATAATGATGCAAAATAGAGATATTATTTGATTTTGTTCAAAAATATTGAGTTATATCGCGTGAAATGTACTTCAAGTCTGATACCGATGTCTGGCTATTCCATTCACCTCCCTATGCAACCAAAAACAAGCCAATAATAACCCAATACTACTAAATACTCATCAAATTTTACCAAATATGATTAAATGAAAACCTAATATTGTCAAATAACAGCACATTAGTATAATTACTGCAACAAATATTGGATATGTTAGTCCCCAAATTACCTATTTATTATCGGTTGTTTGTATTTATTTCAAAATTAAGGCTTTAACAAAACAATTGTATAATTTTTCATGTCAACTATTAAGTTATTGCATATTTACTTACTACTGCACAATGTTTTATCTTAAATTTAACGAAATTGCACAACTGTGTAATTCTCGACACAACTATTCTCATCAAAACTGTCATTTACGGCGTCTGTCTGTTTCTTTGATAATATAAATAAACCAGAATTTGATAACGCAATCAACAATCTTAACCCTGTTGATTAATTGTTAAGTCAGGTGGAACATGTGAATTGAAATAAACCTGTGCAATATCGTTAATTTTAAAATAAAACATCACCAATTAAGTATACATGTAATAACTTAATCATTGACAGAAAAAAATACATATAAATATATGCATATGTGGGAAGAAACTGGAGACCGTTTCTATTCATTTAGGTAGTAATGACATCACTGCGACATCATCACTTGTGGATATATACCATAGAATAATTAGAATTTGTTCGATAATGACAATATTTGAAGAATCGGTCAAATTTTAACGAAGGTTGTTTTTTTTTTTTAAAGGCGCCTAGTTTGTAACCGGAATAATTTGTTAAAAAAAAAAAGAAAACGCGTTATGATAAGTCATTAAAAGACAGAATGATAAATGTGTGTGCTTTCCTGACATATTATACCCAAATTATTTTTTACAGGACCGCTTGTACTTTATAGACAGCGGGTTGTCATACTAAAATCACAAGGATGAAGAAATATAGTACAAGAAGACTTTGAGCCACAAGATCGTTAAATGAACATTAAATCAACCTCTAAATTCTTGTTTATTTCGATGCTTGGTTGTTGATTTTATAAACTGGTTTTCTTTTAATGCATTTTCGAATCTTTGTTAACTTCTTTTAAAACTCTTTTTATTTTATGTTATGTTATGTTATAATATTGATATGTTTTAACATGTAATATTGAATGAATACACTAAAGTGTGAGGGGAATTATATGGTGGCTTAGTGGGTAAGATGCTGGCTCGATAGCCTGGTGATCAGGTGTTCAATCCCTGCATAGGCCGAGAAAGTTCATCCATGTTTTGCTAGACAAAGGGCCTGACAAGGACAGCTTTCCAGATGTTCGGACGTGACGAAAAATCGAGGTCCCGTGTACACATTGGCGTGCAGGTAAAAGATCCTTTGGCAGTTGGAATTCGAAATAAGAGTAGGCTGTAGTGCCGCTGTCCGGGCACAAATTTCCCCATAGCACACTGTAGGCGTATGCCCGTCTTCATTAGCCCAGTTCGGAGCAGAACAGGAGGATGTTAAATCCCATTAATTTCTTTTCCTTTCGATAGCCATCTTATATAATAATACAGTTAGATTGTTTGATATAATGATTGAAATATACACAAAATATTTGTTTTTCGTATTTTAACTTTGTTGTCTTGGAAAGTTAAAGAAGATGATTAATCTTAGTAGCAACCCAATCTATTCCTTGGTTGAAAAGGGAGATAACTAAATAAACATTCCAATTTTTTCTACATTATCAAGTATTTGTTGCAGTAATTATACTGATGTACTGCTATTTGACAACATAAGATTGTTGTTTGACAGTATTGGGTAGTATGTGGTCATATGTGATAAGTAATTCGTAGTATTAAGTTATTATTTGCTTGATTTGGGTGATATAGGGAGGCAAATGGAACAGCCAGACATCGGAATCGCATTTGAAGTACATTTCTCGCGATATTACTCTCTAGTTTTGAAAAAAAATCAAATGATATGTCCATTTTGCATCATTATGTTGTAGTACTGGGTAGTATGTGGTGGTATTTGGGTGGTATTGAGGTGGCATTGTGTAGTATTGGGTAGTATTGGGTAAATCGTCCCGCCGCACCTGCTAACCATTCGGCCATCCTCCCAACCCCCTTAACTGTGAGAGGAAACCAATGGACCCACATAATGTATCTTTTACAATTAAAGAAGCGGGCTGTATCAAAACAGCTGAAGATAGGTAGCCAGGCAAGGAAACTGTGTCATTTAAGCACGCCAAACAGGTTTTCATAAAGGATGACTGTCGACTGCAATAACTCATGAAGTAATTTAGCCTCTTGAGCATACATGAGGGTTTTTTTATACTCACATTAATTATTTTTTTTTCAAGTGGTGCAGGATTCATAGATTCATATATATTATTATCATCTGGTATGCTTATAGTTGGTCCTACAAGCACTTGCGGTGCCACGCCACCAACAGCACCACCAACAGCACCGCCTACAGCACCACCTACAGGCACTTTTGATGCCACACCTACTGGCACTTTAGGTGCTACGCCACCAACAGCACCATCTGCGACACCACCAACAGCACCGCCTACGACAGCAGCGTTATTTACATATGTGTGTGCATTCGCCTGGTTAGACTGGTGACGTCCAGGACTTCGGTGAGTTGGATTTTGCATTGAGACATAATCTGTAATGAGAAAGAGATAGAAAATAAGATTAACGTCCAATCGACACAAACTATGTAATTTCGGGACTAACATATGGTTTCATTTAAATAATTCGCTTGCAGCGTAGGGGTCTTTAGCAGTGGAGGGGAAACTGGTGCACCGAGAGAATATAGGATTATCCACAGCCATTATAATTAGCGAGAGAGAGGACAGCTATCTAAGTAAATAAAATGGGGTTTAACGTCCAACTGTTCTGCTCCGAAACTGGGCAAATGAAAATGGACATACATGTACGCCATACAGTGTGCTACGAGGGAATCTTATTTGGGCAGCGGCGCTACAGCCTACTATTACATCAAATTCCAACTGTTCTTTACGTGTACACAGGACCTTGGTTTTTTGTACCATCCGAATGACTAGACAGCTGTCCTTGTCAGGCTCTCCATCCTGCATCACTGACAAGGCGAAACCATGCGGGGAAAATCTGGATGAACTTCCTCGGTCAATGCAGGGAGTAAGCCAGTGTCTTATGCACTTAGCCACTGGGATCCCCAATCAAAGAATTGTTTCAGAGAGAGAGAGAGAGAGAGAGAGAGAGAGAGCGAGCGGCTTTGTGTTTACTCTTTCCAGGATGTGAGAGAGGGAGTGGGGGGAAGCTAGGACACTTGTCCAGGCCTCACGTGAGGGGGTGCAGCCCCAGGTCCCATAAGAGAGAGAGAGGATGGGGTTTTAGCATCCACACAACACAAACTAGGCCATTTCGGGACTAACAAAGGGTTCAATTTTATTTCATTAATTTGCTTTCATGTAGGGGGAGAAATCTGGATGAAAAACAAAATGGCGTAAACCAATTCATCCATGATTATACTTACCAAGTGGTGGTTCTGAGGATATACTTCTGTTTTCATTATGTCTAAAACTACTACCTACTAATAAAAACACATAATGATGACTTGACAATCGAGTCTATTATCAACGATAATCGGGTTGAGTAGTAGATATACACTCAGTACACTATATTAATATGGAATTTTGATGTCCGATGGGGCATATTCCTGGTCAGATAATTTAGGACATTTGGAAAATATGGGTGAAATCCCTTCACTTGTGATGACATAATACCACAACATTTGAAAAAAAAAAGCGGTAAAATAATGGGGGCAAAAACCCTGAAAATCTAATCATATGTAGAAAGAACAAATAATAAATTTATAAATATTTACCGAATGCTGCTCGTTGCTGTTCGTATTCTTGGAAACTTAAGTTAGCAGATTTAGCCTTGAGTAAATAAACATACACTGTGTAGCCTGGTCCGCGGATTTTGTGTTGATACAATGTCTCATGATCTTCCGGTAACTTTTTACCTATTATCCACCTTTGAACTTCTATAGGAAAATTATACTTGACCATCAACTGAGGACAAGAAAAAAAATTGAAAATAAATAATAATAATAATAATCAACGACACAGTGGTTCAGCGGTTATGTGTTTAACCCCTGCGTTGTCCGAGAAGTTCACTTGGATTTTCCAGGATAGTTTCCTTAATCAGGACCGGACAAGGGACAATGTATAGTCATTCACGTAAAAGATGGAATTCGATATAAGAGTAGACTGTAGTGCCACTATCCAGGTAAATTTCCGTCATAGCACACGGTTTGTCATATGTCCGTCTTCATTAGCCCAGTTGGAGCAGAACAGTAGGATGTTAAACACTGTTTCATTTACATTATTATTGTTATTATTGTTATTAAAGGGACAATAACACTCTTGGTGGGTTGGCAGCTTGAGAAAATAAATAATACCCTTATTCTAGTACTAGATGTTTAAGCGTCCTACCTCTTGTGTAAATTATCTATTACAACCTATTTACTTGTCCAGAAGGTTTGAAAATATTTTAAAATCCAAGTCACATTTGAAAAGGTGTACGTTAGACTTTTCAAATCAATTAGTTGAATTTTTCCAATTTTTTAAATTAGGTGTGTTAAGATGAAATTTATATCATCATTTAATTGGAATATTCTAAAATAATACGATTTGTTGACCAGAATAAAGATTGGGACATATTATTCAGTTACAACAAGAGTGGTATTGGGGCTTTAATTAAACATGCATTATTATTGTTATTAATTAAACACACATTATGCAAGAGCAAAATCTGTCTATTGTAGGTCTTTCTTTAGGCCTGAAATGTTATAAAACTATTAATTTGACATTAATTAACTTATTCAGACCATAATCAACTCTCGATGTCGAGGCTAGCATGAGATTTTTGTTGGATTGTAGTTCGATTCGCTGAAATATTTTGCCTCATGATTTACCAATAAAAATGGATAACCGAGATTACTGGTTTTGTCTTACTGACTTTAGTTATGATGACCGAGGATAAGCGGAACTTTCATTCGCCTAGTTCTAAGTTAATTTTGGATCAATTTGACTGAAATTTTCAGCAAATTGCCTTTACATTAGCTAGTTTTTAACTATTCTAGTAGAACTGCAAACTCGTTATCTAATCTCCCATAATGTATCTTTTAATACATATTCTATCATCTAAGTTTATTACCTTCATTTTCAATTCTCCGACAGTATCTGATTGGAACACTTTCAAGCTAATAGCAGCACTTGTCTCTCGGTCTTCAACGTGTAACTTCAAACTGAAACGGTCAAATATACAAATAAATGACACGCAAACATAGGCTTTAATTCTACTTTTTTTGCACTGATTGGCCTAATGAAGACAGGGTTTCTATTTTTTATCCCATCCGAATGACTAGAAACTGTTTTTGCTAGTCCCTTTGTTTTACACCACTGACAAGGTGAAATATATTCAAGACAATTCTATTGCACTTTCTTGACCAACATCGGGACCGAACATACTTACTGAGCCAGCATCTACCTCGCAGAGCCAGGTGGTTCCCCAAAAGTACACAAGCCAACAGTGAGGCTGATGTCCCCCGCCGAAATCCCAAAATAAATAGATGACACATATTAATTAATCGCACATTTATTTTTTTCAAACGTATCGAGCAATCAAACTGTACACAAAGTGTCATCCAAAAGTGTTTTATAAAGAAAAATGCTAAAATAGATGAGAAAAATGAAAATGTACCCTAGTTAGGGGGGCCCTAAAGGAAGACAAAAGGGCCCCCACGCTTGACAAAAATTGCCCCTCTGGCCAAGGGAAAGGGCCAACGTGTCCGAGTCAATCGTTTCTATACACTGTTACTGTCGAATCCATTACTGAATGAGAATGCAGTCATTGTATTGGCATAAAACTCATCAATCAAGATGAACCTAAATTATCTTGTCCCAAAGTATCAACTAATCAAACTGCTTATCTCTGCCTACCCTAAGAAGAAAATGCTCATCTTTGAACTCCATCAAGGCATTGACCTAATAAGCATACACACCAATTTTGAACATTTTAACTCAATTCGAAGGAGAGTTATTGTGTTCCAAAGTCTCTGCAAATCAAATTGTGTATCGCTCTGCTTACCCTGAGCAGAAAATGCCCATTATCGAACTTAGTCAAGGTATTACTCACAGGCACTTGAAGGGATTAAAATAAATTAAAATAAAACTTCTTACCACTGCTTAATAAATACAAGAAGGTAAGTCACTACGCCATCTTTGTTTTGACTGAGATACCATGAATCGTCTGAATTCATCTCACAATACTCACTAGTTCTAACACTTCATGTCATTTTTATTGCTAACGAGACTTTATTTGATTATTATTCACCTTCCGATGTAATTAAATTTGTCATTTAACCTTGTTATTGATAACAAATCAAACTTGAACCGCTATCATTTATCCACAATCAACTTGCCGAGACCGGAAGTAATCCGAAAATAGGTCAAAAGAAGTCTGTGTCACCCAGTTCCTTTATAAACCTATCATTACTCTATATGTGCATAGGAACTGGGTGATCGAGTTTCCCCTAACAGCGGCCTCGCTTCGTAGGCTTTATCACGTTATAGAACTTACGAAGCCAGGCCGCTGTTGATTGAGACTTGATCACCCAGTTCCTATGCACATATCGAGTAATGATAGGTTTATAAAGGGACTGAGTGACACAGACTTCTTTTGACCTTATTTCGGGTTTCTTCCGGGCTCGGCAAGTTGAATATCGGTAAATGATAGCTTTTTAAGTTTGATTTGTTATTAATAACGCTGTAAAAGGACAAATTTAATTACATCGGAAGGTGAATAATGATCAAACAAGCCAACAGTGAGGCTGATGTCCCCCGCCGAAATCCCAAAATAAATAGATGACACATATTAATTAATCGCACATTTATTCTTTTCAAACGTATCGAGCAATCAAACTGTACACGAAGTGTCATCCAAAAGTGTTTTATAAAGAAAAATGCTAAAACCGACGAGAAAAATGAAAATGTACCCAAGTAAGGGGGACCCTAAAGGCTGACAAAAAGGCCCCACGCTTGACAAAAGGGCCCCTCTGGCCAAGGGAAAGGGCCCTCGTGTCCGAGTCAATCGTTTCTATACACTGTTACTGTCGAGTCCATTACTGAGTGAGAATGCAGTCATTGTAGTGTCATAAAAATAATCAATCAAGATGAACCTAAGTTATCTTGTCCCAAGGTATCAACCAATCAAATTGCTTATCTCTGCCTTCCCTAAGAAGAAAATGCTCATCTTCGAACTCCATCAAGGCATTGACCTAATAAGCATACACACCAATTTTGAACATTTTAACTCAATTATTGTGTTCCAAAGTCTTGGCAAATCAAATTGCTTATTGCTTTGCTTACCCTGAGCAGAAAATGCTCATTATCGATCTTAGTCAAGGTATTACTGTAATGAAACTATTCACCAAGTTTCATCACTCTCACTTAATTAGAAATAAAGTTATCGTGTCCCAAAGCATCAACCAATCAAATTGCTTACCTCTGCTTACCCTAAGCGGAAAATGCTCATCTTCAAACTCCATCAAGGCATTGACCTAATAAGCATATACACCAAGTTTGAACATTTTAACTCAATTAGAAGGAGAGTTATTGTGTTCCAAAGTCTCGACCAATCAAATTGCGTATCGCTCTGCTTACCCTGAGCAGAAAATGCTCATTATCGAACTTAGTCAAGGTATTACTGTAATGAAACTATACACCAAGTTTCATCACTCTCGCTTAATTAGAACTAAAGTTATCGTGTCCCAAAGCATCAACCAATCAAATTGCTTATCTCTGCTTACCCTAAGCGGAAAATGCTCATCTTCAAACTCCATCAAGGCATTGACCTAATAAGCATATACACCAAGTTTGAACATTTTAACTTAATTAGAAGGAGAGTTATTGTGTTCCAAAGTCTCGACCAATCAAATTGCGTATCGCTCTGCTTACCCTGAGCAGAAAATGCTCATTATCGAACTTAGTCAAGGTATTACTGTAATGAAACTATACACCAAGTTTCATCACTCTCGCTTAATTAGAACTAAAGTTATCGTGTCCCAAAGCATCAACCAATCAAATTGCTTATCTCTGCTTAACCTAAGCGGAAAATGCTCATCTTCGAACTCCATCAAGGCATTGACCTAATAAGCATATACATGTACACCAAGTTTGAACATTTTAACTCAATTAGAAGGAGAGTTATTGTGCTCCAAAGTCTCGACCAATCAAATTGCGTATTGCTCTGCTTACCCTGAGCAGAAAATGCTCATTATCGAACTTGGTCAAGGTATTACTGTAATGAAACTATACACCAAGTTTCATCACTCTCACTTAATAAGAACTAAAGTTATCGTGTCCCAAAGCATCAACCAATCAAATTGCTTATCTCTGCTTACCCTAAGCGGAAAATGCTCATCTTCGAACTCCATCAAGACATTGACCTAATAAGCATAAACACCAAGTTTGAACATTTTAACTCAATTAGAAGGAGAGTTATTGTGTTCCAAAGTCTCGACCAATCAAATTGCTCAGCTTACCCTGAGCAGAAAATGCTCATTATCGAACTTAGTCAAGGTATTACTGTAATGAAACTATACACCAAGTTTCATCACTCTCACTTAATTAGAACTAAAGTTATCGTGTCCCAAAGCATCAACCAATGAAATTGCTTATCTCTGCTTACCCTAAGCGGAAAATGCTCATCTTCGAACTCCATCAAGGCATTGACCTAATAAACACATACACCAAGTTTGAACATTCTAGCTCGATTAGGAAGAGAGTTATTGTGTCCCAAAAAGTGTGACGGACAGACAGGCGGACAGACAGACAGACGGACGAACCCATTTTAATAGTCCCCCAACTTTCTTCGAAAGGCGGGGGACAATAAAGTCTCGTTGGCAATAAAAATGACATGAAGTGTCAGAACTAGTGAGTATTGTGAGATGACACCAGGCAATATATCATAAAAAAGTCAGAACAAAGATGGCGTCTGCCATCCCTTGATCATATAGGCTAGTTATAGTCAAGCAGTAGTAAGAAGTTTTATTTTAATCCCTTCAAGTCCCTGTGGTATTACTATAATGAAACTATACACCAAGTTTCATCACTCTCACTTAATTAGAACTAAAGTTATCGTGTCTCAAAGCATCAACCAATCAAATTGCTTATCTCTGCTTACCATAATCGGAAAATGCTCATCTTCGAACTCCATCAAGGCATTGACCTAATAAACACATACACCAAGTTTGAACATTCTAGCTCAATTAGGAAGAGAGTTATTGTGTCCCAAAAAGTGTGACGGAAAGATGGACAGATAGACAGACAGACAGACAGACTGACAGACACATTTTAATAGTCAGTCCTTTCGAAGAAAGGTGGGGGACAAAAAAACCATACAACCATCAAACTAACTGATTTATTGGGGTGGATGAATGTTTAATGCAAGAGCTGTAGATCATAAGGTCAAGTGGTATGGTTTCAATTCCTTGGTTGCATGTGAAAATGAGTAGGGTCGCCTCTCCAACCTCCTGGGTTTTCTCCGTGTCCTTTTGTTGCCCACTGCTAAAGACCTCTACACACAAGCGAATTATTGAAATAAAATTGAACCATATCTTAGTCCCGAAATGACCTAGTTTGTATCAAGTGGACATTAAACCTCTCTGTCTCTTTCTCTCCCAACAACATATATTATACTTACGAAAAGGGCTCCACTGCCTTGGTTACCGAAGCCTCATCCACCTTAATATCTATTTTTATTTTTTCTGCCGCTAATCTTGCCGCTAACTGGCTTGCTTTATCTGTACAACCCAAACTAACAGCTGCCATTAATTCCTTGCTGATCTCTTGAACCTGTTCGAACGATAACGGTTTTAAGTTGAACGGTCTGTCTGGCGCTAACGAAAGGACTGACTCTCCAGTGCCAGCCATTCTATTCAATGTACACGGACGAGGTGCATCCATTCTGCTCAGTTCCCTCAAACAATCTAAATATAAAACCATATAAAAACACATCAATATTTATATATAATCGATCTGATGGGATTGAAAACCAAGGTTCCAAGTACACATTGACGTGCAGATGGAATTCGATATAAGAGTTGGCCGTAATGCAAAATTTCCGCGATAGCACACTGCATCGCATATGCCCATCTTGATCAGCGCAGTCAGAGTCGATACATTAAAAAGAAATTATTTTTATCATTTTGCTTGTGTCCTTTAACAACTGCTGATATTCAAAATGGTTCCCGATCCCCAATATTAAAGATAGGTTGCCAGGCAACGAAACATACGCCCACAGCAGCTAAATCGTCCGGGCAGTCAACAAGGGTTGTCGCATATTTTTACTCTTTTCGGTAATGAAACATTTGTAATACACTCATTATGTAATTATCAGAAAATCATTAGAATTTCTTTGCTTTTTATAAAAGTTTTGCCCCACGCTAACAATTAGCATACGAAACATTTAATATCATAGATTTAGCTGTTCAGTTATCAAAATTCATTGAAAATCAAAATACTTGTTCGTTTCAACACCTTAAACTCTGTGTATCAATCTGAAGATGATAAGTTTGGCCTCTATAGTATGACCAGGTAGCTAATTAGGGCATAATTAATTTTAGGTCCCAGCCATTATAGATTAGCCAGAAGCCTAATCAAGTTTAACTCCAATTATATTAGAGACATTGTTTTATAAATTATTATCTATTGTACAGTTAATCCAGTAGGCATTAATGTATTAGGGATTATAAGTTAGGGTTACTAACAAACAAAGCTAAGGTATAAATGATATGAAATTTGTATATTCAAAAAAAAAGAAGGGTAGTTGACCACAGGCAGGCAGTAGGATATACTGAAGGGCAGGTCTCTGATAAGTTATTTCTTAGATGCTGTTCCTTATTAGGTCACCTAGCCTGTGGGTCGATAGCGTGTATATATTATTATTGTTTAAATAGTGTTACAGAATATAAGTAATACCAAGAACAAGTGAGTTGTTGAATTATTGTATGTTAAATCTTACACCCCCAACTAGATTGAACATATAACCCATCTTCCGAAGATTGGACTATAAGCAGGACCATTAAACCCCGGATGATAATAGCGTCACAAGATTTTTTGAAGTTATCAAGGGAGGTAACTCTGGCAGTAATTATTTGAAATCGCTGAAAATCAATAGGCTTCTTCGTCTCATGACCTTAAACACTGTTGGCGTATAAAAATGGTTTCCGATCCCTGATATTCAAAATGGCTTATGATCCCCAATATACAAAATGGCCTCTGATCCCTGATATTCAAAATGGCCTCTGATCCCCGATATTCAAAATGGCCTCTGATCACTGATATTCAAAATGTCCTCTGATCCCTGATATTCAAAATGGCATCCGATCCCTGATACTGAAAATGAGATCCCTGTGATTTTCAAAACAATACTAATAATATATGTATATATATATATAAAAAAAATAGAAAAATACGTCCAGGTAAAAAATATATATTACACTCACCTTCAGCATCTTGACATATGACTGGATTTGAACAAAGGTTAAAACTGGTGATTTTTTTATCTTTGACAAGGTTATTTAACAATTCAGACAATTTCCTCGTAAACTTTGTGGCTAGTTTCAAATCTTTCAACTCAAAAATAACTTTTCTTCTTCGTCCATCTCTGGTTATCTCCACATGATGCTGTGTGTCCGAAAGGATAATATATTTAATTTCTTCCCCTTCTTGTTCAACTAATGGAATATTTAAAAACAACGATATCTGAAAATAAATATGATATAAATGAAAAGGGGTTTAACGTCGTAACTATTCTGCTCCCACTGGGTTATTAATAAAGGGGTGGGGGGGGCGAATGGTTAGCACATGCATAGTGTATCTTAAGGTCTGCCATTGAGTAAACTGGCGTGGTTTTGATTCCTTGGTTGTATGGGACAAGGAGTAGGGTCGCTTGTTCAGCCTCGTGGGTTTTCTCTGGGTTCTCCCTTTTCCTCTCACTGCTAAAGATCCCAACGCATAAAATAAAATTTAAAAACCATATGTTAGCCCCCGAAATGACCTAAATTGTGTCGAGCGAGGGTCTCTCTCCTCTCCTCGACATTAATTTACATAGTCTTCATGGTATAGTTTGACAATGGCCAACTAAGTAATCTGAATACAATAAAATTTAACTTTTCATTAATTTACTGTCTTCTTGGTATAATTACATAATAGAACCATACAGAAGAGAAGAGACTTATTAAATGTCTATAGATCAATTATGTAATTTTTTTATATCTACCTTTTTCTCTAATAAACCGATTATAGAGAAATAAAGATATACTGGATTTAAATTCCCCTTAAAGCGGAAATTTCATATTTTCTAAGAAAGTCAAAACATAATTATTTCTATGTCTTTTGCTCAAAAGGTTTTCAACTCACTATGATACGATCATGGGCAATATTTCAAAGGGATAAAAAAAACCTGACACAGAACATAATGACACAATTTCTTGAATTATCTCCCTTGTTTTCCCATTCCGCTCCATGCAATGGTGATCTTCAAACATTTGAATTTGATGTTGAAAATGATATTTTTGCCAATTTCTCAACTGGTAATAGTGAATTATAGGATTAATATAGGATTATTCTTTAACAAGGTAGGACTGTTTACAATCTATTAGGGCTTTATTGTAATATATTTTAAAAATATAACTAAAAAATATGAAATTGCCGTTTTAAATAGTGTCAAAGTAAAAAGTGTAAAAACATATATTAAGATTTTATTCAAAAATTATTAAAATATTATCACAGTGTAAATGGGACATTATATGAATAGTATCTATAGTATATAATTGGACAAATATCTTGCATGTTTAAAGTAGCTTAATCTCTTACACAATATCATCTAAACACTGGAAAACTGGCATCATTTAATATGGGGTTTTTAGACTTTAAAAAATGCTATAGCGTTTAATTTCAAAACATCGTTTGATAATTGATTACAATCGTTTGAAAATTACAAATGTCTTTAAAGACATCGACATTATTTGTCAATTTATAGGAGCTAAATCGCTAATATTTCGAAAATGACCCAAATGGGTCGTAACGCATATAATAGTGTGAACTGATTGTATATGAACTGATTTACATTCGATTGTTTCCATTTTGACTCTATAATGTCGAATCAG
The DNA here is from genome assembly GCA_036850965.1 of Patella caerulea. Lineage (NCBI taxonomy): Eukaryota > Metazoa > Mollusca > Gastropoda > Patellidae > Patella > Patella caerulea. The sequence continues at coordinate 59,845,178 of JAZGQO010000006.1, read as the reverse complement.
TTACGTCCAGCGAAATACGGCATGAGCCTCAACCTAGTAGAAATTTCTAGTGTCTGGATATTCCAGTCTATTGCGCATGCTCCCTAGATAAGTTATACTATCGCCGTTTGACTGAATTGTGGAATTTGTCTAGCCTCATTCATTCTGGTCACCAATGGTAAAATGTTTATTTTGTCTTAAATATTGGATATCAGAAGCATAACTTTCCAAGGTAAGATAACAACATCAATGTTGATTTGAATTGACAAATAATTCGTGTTTTCAACATGTAAGACTTTATATGATATTGTAGACTTATGAATTTCTTTAAATCAGCATTGATGTTGTGATTTACAGGGTTTCTGATATCCAATATTTCAGACAAAATAAAAACATTTGACCAGAATGTGTTTCAATGCCATTTCTAAACAAGGGAATCAAAGAATGAGGCTAGACACATTCCACAAGTCATATCAAACAGTGACTTCATATTCTTATCTACTACTACTACTACTACTTGGTGTTTAACGTTTAAAGTGATATCGCAGACAAGTATTCTATTCTTATCTGCAGAGCATATGCAATAAATACTATCATTGTGTAAAACGGAATAACCAGATGCTAGAGATTGTCATTCGATTGAGACCTCTGGCATATTTCGCCAAACATAATTGATTAGAAATTACAGTAAAAACAAAACGATTGAATATAAATCAGTTTATATACATTCATAATACATTATTATGCATTAAGACCCATTTTGCGTCAATTCATAGGTTCCAAATATTAGCAATTTGACCCCTTGAACTGTTCTAATAGTTATTTCAACTAATCCCTTTCTTACTCTTATCTAATGCCTTTATACATTTAACGCTTTACTTACTTAAGCTGGTGGTTTAACGTCCGCTTCCACGTAAGTGATATCGCAGATTATCATTTTAATTTATTATTTAGTTTACGTCACTAGTGGCAACATAATCTTTTATTTGTTGTGATGTTTCAACGAGGGTTCTCTCGTCTTTATCAAGCAAAAACGACAACCATAGCACGAATGAAGATATACAAAATATGAGAGAGAGAGAGAGAAATGGAGTTTAACGACACAAACTAGGTCATTTTGGGACTAACATATGGTTTTATTTTTTATTTCAATAATTCGCTTGCGCATAGGGTCTTTAGCAGTGGGAGGAAACCGGAGTGCCCGGAGGAAACCCACAAGGTTGAGAAGGCGCACCTATCTCCATGCCACATACGCTCACACTACAAAATGTGAAACAAAGGAAAACATTCATATACAATGAGAGATGATCATTAGAAGCCATCAAAGGGATAGGAAGCCATAAGGGTGGGTATAAGTGAACTATACTAAGAAAACATAGTAATGAAGGGTAAGAGTCTTTAGCAGTATGAATAAACCTGAGAACCCTCAGAAATCCCAGGACGGGCGACTCTACTTCCAATGTCACTTACAACGGGGGATTCAAAACCATGCCAGTTGACTCAATGACAGGTTTTATGATACAACGTGCACCACATGCTAAGCATTCGGCCATCCACCCCCCAACAAATAGACTAAGCAAATCAGTACATGTATATATCTTATTTTATCATGAACTGGGGGTGCGGGTTACTGGTATGGAAGGGGGCCCATGGTATTAATTGTTTCCGGAATTGAGGGAGACCCATGCTTTCACTTGTTACTGGTATGGAAGGGGGCCCATGGTATTAATTGTATCCAGAATTGAAGGAGGCCCATGGTATCCATTGTTACTGGTATTGAAGGAGGCTCATGGTATTAATTGTTACTGGTATTGAAGGAGGTCAATGGTATCAATTGTTACTGGTATTGAAGGAGGCCCATGGTATCAATTGTTATTTGTATTGAAGGATGATGGTACAACTTGTTACTTGTATTAAAGGATGATGGTACCACTTGTTACTTGTATTAAAGGAGGAGGAGCCATGGTATCAATTGTTATTGGTCCCAATACAGTATTACACCTCTGTTAGTGCATACAAATGGCAGTATTAAATATACTTTATGTTCTTGGGGTCAGGTGATGAGACTGTAACCAGGATATAATTTAATCTTGAGTGGTTAATAATTCCTTTCACATTTGTTGAATAACAAATCTTGGAAAATACAAATGAGATGATCTTAGATGATTTTTATGATTTATCAAACACATATCTAATATTGAATTCATATGAAAGAAACCTGTACTAACTGTCCCCGCAGTCCTGAAACAAGGTCGGTCAGTAACCCTACCCCATAAACATCCTCGAAACATATAACTTGTAGGTAAAGATTGTCTGAATAAACAAAGATAAAAACACTGGGGTTTATAAACAATATCTTCACCCTTTCAACAATAATATTGGATATAAATATTTAACCATACATTATACAAGAGATAACTCTGCCTATCCAAACTACAATCAACCCTCGATGCTATTATAACCGCTGGGTTCTTCAGTAACTATAATTCAAGTATAGAATTGTTCTTCAATCCTTTAATTACTGAAACTTATATCTTACAATGACAATTTACATACAACGTATACCTACAGCACAGTGGATGACCGACGTAGCTGCTACTAAGTCGGGTGACCTAATGACCTGCCTATTGATGTACATTAGTCTTTTTATATTCTGACTATAATTGGATAAGCTCAAATGTTGACATGAAAACATATACTATACAGGATTATCACTAGAGACATTAATATAAATAAACAATAATGGATAACAATTCATGACAAATCAAATACTATCTAAAACTGACTGATTATTATGCCTGGTCATACTATCATTAGCCGTCGATATTCACTAGATTAGAATCAGATGCTGCTCAACTATGTTTTTTATCGTACTGACTTTAGTAATGATGATCTAGGTTGGGCCGAAAATCAAATCACTAAATTCTTGGTTAAGGCGGGATCGATTTGACTTAAATTTTCACCAAATTTCCTTTACATTATCTAGTTTTTAACTATTATAGTGAGAACTGCCAGCTTTTTATCTCATCTCCCATACATATATTTAATGGAAATGATAATTCAGATAAAGAGATGTCTAAAACAAATGTCTTTTGAATATGAATTGACTTTGAAGTCTACAATAATTAAAATATCAAAACTATTGACCATGTGAATATACTTATAGTATATTATATCCAATATCCAATATTTAAGACAAAATAAACATTTTACCACTGGTACACGATAATTAAAATACTATATAATAATCCCAAGAAGAGGACGATAAAACCTTAAAGTAGCTAAGTCTCTAACTCAATATATCATCCAAAATCTTCAACATTGAAAATGTAGTAGGGTGAATTATGGCCCAATAGTAAATGTTTAATACGTCGTGCTAATACGCACAGTATTACTTAATCTTGAAGGCCATATTTTGATGGATCTTAATCCACCTTAATTACCCCCATTTATATATATTTTATATTGTCTTATATATCTCATTAATCACATGTCTCCAGTACACTTTGTTTTACACTTTAAATCTATCTTATTAATTGTAATTAATGTCTACGGGCAAAAGCGTTTTAGTTGCCACGGTATATTGTTTGTATACGATAGATTTATAGGATGAATGACCTAGGCGATGCATGGGTATATATAGACCGAAATGACAGAATTAGAGGGAGACTTGACTACACACGTGTCTTGGGAGATCAGCTTAGGTCACATTCCCAAGAACAGACCTGTATTTGGATATTTGGAGACATAAGTTTATGTCAGTTCCCATATCCATATCGGAGCTTATATTCTAGTAAGCACAGAACTAAAATTTATTATATTAATTGTCGGATGTTGGGTATTGTTTACTAAAGAATATATCGAATTATTAACAATCAACAAGAGTCCTGTCTTCATTTAATCAACAACAAGATTCCAGAAAATACACGAAAAGCGCACTTTTACAAAAACATGAATTATTTGTCAATTTAAATCAACATTGATGCTGTGATGTTACTGGAAAAAGATGGGCATCTGATATCCAATATTTAAGACAAAATAACCATTATACCATTATGTCCCATAATGCATTTCAGCCCCAGTTCTAGCAGAGACTCGAAAAACAAGGCTAAAAACATTGCACCAATTCAAACGGTACATGTAGACTGGAATTACAACACTAGAAATTTGCACTAGATTGACACTGCTGGCTTGTTTCGCCGAACATAACTGATTTGAGAGAGAGAGAAATGGGGTTTAACATCCACTTGACACAAACTAGGTCATTTTGAGACTAACATATGGTTTCATTTTATGTCAATAATTCGCTTGCATGTAGGGTTCTTTAGCAGTGGGAGGAAACCGGAGAGCCCGGAGGAAACCCACGAGGTTGAGAAGGCGCTCCAATCTCCATGCCACATACGCTCACACCAGGGCTCGAAACCACAGCCGCAAGCCAGAGGTGACCGGCCAACTAGAGGTCAAAGCGTGGCACTCTAGACCACTAGGCCATCCCAATCCCCCATAACTGATTTGAAATTAGAGTAAAAAATGTAAACCATTGAATGTAAATCAGTTTATATATTCATATTAGAGTATTATATGCATTGCGACCCACTTGTGTCAATTTCGAGGTCCCAAATGTTAGCGATTTAGCTCCTTTAAATAACGATACATTGTGTAAGAGCTCAGCCTATAGCAAGTCCTTGATCTTTATTTTGGCTACAACTGTTATATAAATTATCATTTCAGGAACGGATCCAGAATTTTTCTAGGAGGGGGTTTTCCAGGTTTCTGTTACGGAAATCTGCCATCATCGTCTCTAAATTACATAGACATACATACAAATTGAGCTTTTTAAACAGAGAAATCATTTTTATACTGATGTAAGATCACTTTGTGATGTAATTTCATTGATGCAAGGCATTATTTTTTTTTTATGTAGCTGAGCGGGGGGTGGAGGGTTTGGACCCCCCCAAACCCTCCCTCTGGATCCACGCCTGCATTTAGACATTTATTATACGACAAGCTATTCTCATCTCTCAAGATCATCAAATTACAGAGATTAAAAAGATGGAAGCCATTTATTGATTTATTGATTTAATTTTAAAATAGATAACCTTGACTTTTAGTCTTGAATATTAAGTACCGTTGATACGTAGCAAACCTTTAGACAGATCTCCATGCCACATACACTCACACCAGGGCTCGAAACCACAGCCGCAAGCCAGAGGTGACCGGCCAGCAAGAGGTCGAAGCGCGGCACTCTAGACCACTAGACCATCCCAACCCCCGCATCTTTAGCGGGTAAAACTTCAAACGTTATCTCGGTGGATCATGTAAATGTAAGCATGAGAGAGACAGAAAATGGGTTTTAGGTCCACTCGACACAAATTAGGTCATTTCAGGACTAACAACTAGCATGGTTCATTTTTATTTCAATTTTTCGATTGCACATAGGGTGTGGGTTGGATGGCTGGTGGGAGGAAACCGGAGGAGCTGGAGAAAAACTCATGAGGTTGGACCCAATTCCGTGTCATGTACAACTACGGAATCGAAAACACGCCAGTTGACTCAATGACGGACCTGATGATACAAAGCGTGCATGCTAACCATTCGGCCATCCACCCACTCCTCTGTTTCTTAACCCAACAAATCTCTGCAACCTTCCTGACATCCCACCCTTGTCGTTTTCCTGCAAGCTAGAATAATCTGTCTCCATTAATCTGCTTTCAACCCATTAGCTCCTGTCTGACCTACTCTTACATCAAATTCCAATTGCCAAGGGATCTTTTATGTGCAGACCAATGTGTACACAGATCATCTGCCAAGTGGAAACTAAAGCCCTGTTTACACTTGGCCGCGATAAGCGTGCTGTACTGGACATGGTACCAGGCCGCGAAAAATTTCAAGAAATTGACCCATTTACATTACCGGTCTTGGAACCGTGCCAAGTACGCCAAATGTGGGACTCTTCACAGAAAAGTTAATTTCGGTCCCTAAGCAAGTTACCCGGGTGAAAACAATTATGGCGGTTGATTTTGGTATGTGTAACCATTTTGACAGAACTGATGACAGAGCTGTCAAAGTTCGCGGGGAAAAAAGGTCAAGATTCATTTGGCGCATGCGCAGTAATCCATGCTCAGACCGGTTAGCGTTTACACTACCAAAATTTAAACCGGGTCGTTCTTAGCATGGTTCCGAGACCACCTCACTTCAGTGGGCCATATTTGCACGGTACTCAGTACGGCACGCTTGTGTTTGACCCGTTTACACTACAAAAAAATTAACGGTGCCGTACCAGAAACGGTACCTGGCACGCTTAAAATTTGTAATGTAAACGGGGTTACAGCCAGAAAGTCTTAATGAACTTTCTCTGCAAACACAGGAAGCGCACCCACTTAGCCACCATTCCATGCAACGACGAGGTGTGGTTAGTTTGTATAGTCAATAATAATAATATTAAATGACAGGAAAAGCCCAACACATGGAGGAGGTTAGATCATATTGATATGTTAAACGGGAGGAAGTGGATGATTCATCATATATCATTGTATTAATAGTTTATAAAGAAACATTCAAGGAGAAATCAACTTGGCCTAAATACATGTATCACTTCACTCTTTTCCTGTAAATAGCAAGTGCAGAATAACTGACAAAACCACAGATACCACACAGAACAAAGAGAGAGAGAGAGAGAGAAATGGGGTTTAAAGTCCACTCGACACAAACCAGGTCATTTTGGGACTAACATATGGTTTCATTTTATTTCAATAATTCGCTTGCGCGTAGGGGTCTTTAGCAGTGGGAGGAAACCGGAGACCACGGAGGAAACCCACGAGGTTGAGAAGGCGCTCCTATCTCCATGCCACATAGGATCACACCAGGGATCGAAACCACAGCCGCAAGCCAGAGGTGACCGGCCAGCTAGAGGTCGAAGCGCGGCACTCTAGACCACTAGGCCATCCCAACACCCCGAGAGAGAGTGAGAGAGAGTGTTAAACTTTCACTCAGCACAAACTAGGTCATTTCGGGACCAACATACATATGGTTCAATATGGTCTTTAGCAGTGGGAGGAAACAAGAGTACCCGGGGGAAACCCACGAGGTTGGACAGGCGACCCTAGAGAGAGAGAGAAAGTTTAACTTTCACTCAGCAAAAACTAGGTCATTCGGGACCAACATATATGGTTCAATATGGTCTTTAGGAGTGGGAGGAAACTGGAGTACCCGGAGGAAACCCACGAGGTTGGACAGGCGACCCTAGAGAGAGAGAGAAAGTTTAACTTTCACTCAGCACAAACTAGGTCACTTCGGGACTAACATATATGATTCAATTTTAATTCAATAATCCACATACGGGTGAGGATCTTTAGCAGTGGGAAGAAACCCGAGTTAACCCACGCGGTTGGATTGGTGACCCTACTCCTTGTCAACATCAGGGGCCTGTTTCACAAAATTTTAACTAAGATCAAATCCTAATTTTAGTAATTTGATTTGTTGATTTTTGCGCTAAGCCAATCAAAATTGAAGTATCTACTAAAATTTGAAAATTTCGTGAAACAGGGCCGCGACCACGTCACTTGTCTCAAGGACAGACCTTACAATTTGATTGGATGGCTGACAGGTGAGCATCAAACTGATCCCGCAGTGAATATTCGCTTGGCCGCTACAATCACTGATAAGCATGACATCGACTAGGCTTAATAAGTACGGCATATTAATTTTTTTACTTCGACAAATTAAATTCTCAAACATTTTTTTAAGGTAAAAGAAAAATAAATAAAGACGTTTGAAGTATTTGAAGTTAAAAAATATTTGCTATTTAGTGTAAAAGGGTATTAAAATGAATAAAATGCATCATTTTGCCCGAAGCAGTTAGGTGTTAAGTAAACATTGCACGAGCAGTTGAGTCAATGACTGGTGCAGTGAGCAGTTAACGCACATGCTATGGACACTCATCTGTTACAGAGTTAATTGGTAAGTAATTCTCTGTGAAACAGATTGGGTTAGCATGTGCACGCTATAACCTAAAGCCTGTCATTGCGTCAAGTGGCGTGGTTTTCGAATCCACGGTTCTACGTGACCAGGAGTAGGGTCGCCTGTTCAACTTCATGGGTTTTCTCCAGGTCATCCAGTTTCCTTCCACTGCTAAAGACCCCTACAAGCAAGAGAATTATTGAAATAAAAATTAAATCATATGTTAGTCCCGAAAAGATCTGGTTTGTGTTGACTTGACGTTAAACCCCATTTCACTCTCTGCATTAAACCACAAGACCACCCAATCCCCCGAACAACAAAATGTGTTAGCCTTACCTGATCATATTTACACTTATCTTTTATAACCGTTAAACGATAAATATCCCCATCGATCTCATTTTTCATGGATAAATGTAACGTCATGGAACCCATCGACGCAACCGGAGCACAATTACATGAGTCAATATGTCCGCAAACATTGTTCACGCGGTCATTTGTGAATGAACCCATGGGATAGTTTATTTCTGGCTGTAATACACTACAAGGGCAGTGACAGAGACTGTCGCGAGTTTGCGACAATTCATAAGTACTGTATCTATGTGGAGATCTTTCACTCTGCGTTCGTCTTCGCAGCGACTTTACTTTTGTCACATGACTAGACATTGTTAGAGTTGAGATATTCGATGATGACAAACTTTTAACACAAAATGACATTTTAGTTCACATTTTTTTCGGATGTCAAATTTATTGCGTTTGACAAATGTTCAAACCTCAATGGCTGTAAAATTATGATAGAAGTTGACGAACCTCGGAAAAAAGTTCAGAGATAAATCCTCTCACATTTTGTCTATAACAAAAACAAAAATCATAGAATGTCATATTTTCCTACTGATTGATCATGTTCCAAACTTGACGACATTGTTGTATAAACCAATAGTTATCGCAAGAATGAATCGCAACTATCCAAAGATGTTTTAAAATTCTGTGCTGTTCATAGGCCTAGTTTTCTCTCAACCACGAAAACAAAGTTAAAGAGTCCAATTTAATGACCGGCTTACAACAATCAAATATCTGATTTGATTATTTCAAAAAAACAATTATCAACTGTATCAATATTTTCTGATGATGACTTTGCAGTTTAAAATTTACATCCACAGTGTCAAAATATCAGTTATTCCATAACATTCAATACATGAAATTTAAAATTCTCATTCACAATTGTTCCATAAAATTCAATAACCTTGTAGCTTAAAATCTCCTTTACTTACAGTTGTTCCATAAAACTCAAATTTTGATTTATTTCGTAGTTATGTTGGAAATGAAGGAAGTCGATGATGATGAAACAATATTAACCACTATTTGCTGCTTTCTAACGTTTGTAAAAAAAGCTTTCTAATAAACTGTGGATATTTTCATTAAAACAAAACTCCTCCAGGAATTCGTAACTAATTGTAATTGTTCAGTCTTTGCTGTTGTCCAACTGTACTGTTTGTTATGTCTCTCTTTTGACATGCAGTTATCCAGCATGGTTCTAGTTGAACTTTTTTAATCTCGTTAAAGATGATCCACTTCAAGATGATTTTGGTGACGTATGTAATATTCATGGACCACATTAACAGAGATTCGACAACGAAGAAAGAATTCTATTTCCGATGAACAACAAATGCATAATTTCTCACATTAGTTTGTGCTTCTGATATCTAAAATAAAGATCGTCTTCAAAATCTTATGAAAACCGGCTTAAAAACAAAACTATCCTGGTGTAATTTAGCATATTAAATTAAAATGAAAGTAGAGAACATTCAGGATATGCCACTTTAATTAAAAGTAACGTTCTGCTAAATACATGTATCACTTTAACTATGTCATGTTTTGCATCTAATTGGATAATCATTCAGGCATGCAACTCAATTTATACCATGCTCTAGAGTTGTCCTCCACGAAGACTGACTTTTTCACTCGCTAGTTTAATTTAATATCCTTAGAAACAAGTTTCAACTTCAATTATTTTCACCATCAACATTTATATCCTATATTGTGCCCAGTATGATAAAAATCTCTTTTCAAAATCCAATAAAATCCAATTAATGAACAATATCTTTTCACATTATCCCTGTGCTCGTATCAGGTAAAAACATCTAGGCCGACATAGGCGTGGTTATTTACAATTTGTCTTTCACAAGAAAGTTTTCCAAAGTGCATACTTCGACACACCACAAATCATTTCTACGAATCCACAACTATGATCAAGAATCTTAATGTTTGTTTTCATAAATCAGACGGGCGTGGGATAAACCAGGAATTGAAAGTGAAACAAAAACTGGAACTGAGCACATGGATTTCTACGTGTCGAGGTTAATGTTTGAAACTAAAATTACACAATTCTCTACTCCAAAAAAAAATACTATCAATAACAAAGCAAACTGAAAGTAGAAAAATCCTTAAAATCTCTAAAATAATGAAGATCTCCAAAACTGTGAGGTTTTCCTCAAAGCCAGTTATAACACACTATAAACATCCTATTCCTTTAGTCAGCTCACAAAAAGAAATTATTATTTCTCAATAAAACACCTACACACATCAATTTCCAAACCACACAAATTTTTGTCACAAGTTATTGTAGGCTGCTACTCACGACGCAAGAGTGAAGATTTCCAGAGAAAAGCAAACTTCAGTGACCTAGTTGAACTTCGACATCTTCAGTGATAAAAAGTGTACACATCTATTATTGCAGGGTTTTTCCTAGTCAAGTTAATCTCTCCTACATCTTTTATTCAAATAACATTTAATACAAGAATACCATTAAAATCCTAATCTATTAAATAATGTTTCAGGTAAGAAATTATTTAAATATATATCATGCCAGCTGTAGTACTACTGCTACTTTTAGGACTTCTTGCTTTGTTGTGTTTTCGTGATCGTAAAATAATACCACAGTATTTAAAGTATAAGAACTTTATTGCCAAGCTAACAACTTTGCAGGTCCCTTGTTCTCAACAGATAATAGCTACTGGAAAGTCTAGGTGAGTTTCTACCGAATCTCGCTCTACCCCCTATTTTATATCCCCCCAGTTCCTGCAGGCTCAAGATTAACTTTGACCCTAAATTTCATTCCAAATATGGAATAAAGCCTTATATTTCCCACCACTAAAATGATGTAATACTCCTTATATGGTCTTCCAATAACAAGAAGAACTAGACGAATATTTTGACAGTGGTTAGGATTTTACCAAAAAATCTTTTAATTAATTCAGTGCACTAAGTACATGTGCACTAAATAGTTGTTTTAACAATTTTCCCAAAGACACAATATGGTCTTAAAGACCATAGTCTTACACAGCGTTAGATAAAGAGTAGGCAATTTTTGCTATAATAGTTCCAACACAGATAACGTAAAAATGAATATGGAAAATTCCATTCAAATTTTTTTTTTTTTAAAACAATATTTTATTCAGAGGATTGAGGAACAGGCATAGCCTGTATGACAAAAATTAATATGGATATGTTAAAAAAGTAATTGAGTAAACAACAAAATAATAAAATGAATACTTAATCAACAACATTTCATATAATATACATATTTACACAATGGTTACATACGCAGTTGTTCGTGTTCGCATTTTGGTCGATATAGATCTTAAAACCTTCTACTCATTACTTTATTCTTAGCGAATTTATCTCTGTTTGAAGTTTTGACAAGATGTGGCTTAGATTGTTTATTATCGTAGCAATGGTACTTGTTAATCAGGACTAAATGGAGATCATGTTTCAATCAATTAGTTAAAATTTCCACCATCCGATGATCAGAGGAGTTGATTATGAGAGAGAGAGAGAGAGAGAGATAATGTCCACTGGACACAAGCTAGGTCATTTCAGGAATAACATATGGTTTAATTCTATTTCAATAATTTGTGTGCGTGCACGTAGGGGTCTTTAGCAGTGGGAGAAAACCCACGAGTTTGAAATAATAGTTGAACCATAAGATGTATTATACAGCCACGTAGTAATTATATACCCCATCTCAAGTTTACATTTAACATGATCTGATATATAAATACTAGATGGATTAGGCCAATATATGAGATATGAAGACTCTGGTACAAAGGAGAAATGAAATGTTTATTATCCAAATTTTCTGCGCTGACTGCCTGGGTTAATAAACTTGGGCATGCGCCATACAGTGTGGTATTAGGGCAATTCAGCCCAGGCAGCGGCACTGTATCTTTCTCTTTTATCAAATTCTAACAGTCAAGGGATCGTTTACCTACACGCCAATGCTGCCAATGTGTACACAGGACCTTGGTTTTTCATCCCGAACGACTAGCCAGCTGTCCTTGTCAGGCCTTCCATCCTGCATCAATGACAAGTGGAAACCACCGGAAAATCCTGATGTAGTTCAAATACAGCAACAAAACCTTCTACTAGCAGACAATCATCATTAATTATCAACACACAGCCCAGAATAATCTATTCACGACTATGTACACACCATTATGTGGCTTCTTTTGTCTTTACATGTATACGCACCATTCTGCACTGGTGGTACAATGTTATAGTTACATAGTGGATGTCGATCGTAGCCATGTTTGAAAATTGGGTTTTGGAAGAAAAAACAAGCCCCTATTCCAATTTGGCGTGCATGTTAAAGAACCCTTGGCAATTGGATTCCTATGAAGAGTAGATGGTATTCCAAATTATAGTATATGGTGAAAAACCAAGAGCCTAGTGCACATTAAAGAACACTTTGAATCTGTCAAGTCGAGGCAAAAGTTACTTCAGATACCACTAGGGACCGGGTATCATTCAGATTTGATGAAAAAAGGTAAGAAACTGAGCTTACCATCTAGAATCTAATACACATATTCAGTTAATAGATTGCCATCCAGAAAGTGTTAAATACCATCAAGTTTCATCAAAAACCTCCCAGTTTGTGCTACCATTTAGTTTGACATCATTTGTCTAGTTTATGAAACTAAAGGGTTATAAACTGGATGACCAATATCAAAACTAAGCTAAATGGTCATAAACTAGATGATGGATGTCAAAACTAAACGGTATTTCTTAAACTAAATGGTAGCACAAACTGGGCGGTTTTTGATGAATCTTGATGGTATTTAACACTTTCTGGATGGCAATCTATTAACTGAATATGTGTATTAGATTCTAGATGGTAAGCTCAGTTTCTTACCTTTTTTCATCAAATCTGAATGATACCCGGTCCCTAACTGCATGTACATAATCTAGATGAGAGCTTGGTGAGGATCAAGCATGCATTTGACTGCATGGCGTCTGCCCATTGCCATTACAATGTACTGGCTCCATTAGCCCGGTTCGTTGGGGGCTGGGGTGGCCGAAAGGTTTGCACATCTGCCTTGAATCATAAAGTCTGACATTGAGTCAACTGGCTTGGTTTTCGTGCCCCGATTGTACCTGACAAGGAGCAAACTGATCCTGCAGTGAATATTTGCTTGGCCGCTACAATCACTGATAAGCATGACATCAACAAAAATTAATGAGTTCGGCATATTAACTTTTTTACTCCAACAAATTAAATTCTCAAACATTTTTTTGAAGTATAAGATAAATAAATAAAGATGTTTGAAGTATTTGTAGCTCAAAAAATATTTCTTATTTAGTGTAAATGGGTATTAAAATGAGTAAAATGCATCATTTTGCCCGAAGCAGTTAGGTGTTATGTAAACAATGCACGAGTCTTTGAGCCAATGACTGACGCCACGTGCAGTCAATGCATGTGATGTGGACAGTCATCTGTGACAGAGTTAATTCGTAAATATTTCCCTGTGAAACAGATTGGACAAGGAGTAGGATCGCTTGTCCAACCTTGAGTTCCTTCCGTTTTCTCCCACTGCTAAACCCCTAAGTGCAAGCCAATTATTGAAATAAAATTCAACCATGCGTTCATCCCAAAATGACCTAGTTTGTGTCAATGGACCTCTCTCTCTCTCTCTCTCCCCCCTCTCTCCTTTTTCAATCTCTCTCTTGACTGGTTAGTGCTGATAAACCCCAATTTTATTTCAGTTCCATCAGCCCAGTTGGTCAAGAAACGTAGAACGTCAAATCCCATTTATCTTATTTCTGTTTCCATCATGTTTTCCAGCAGGGGCCTATTTCACGAAATTTTAACTAAGATAAGATCCCAATTTTAGTAATTTGATTGGATAATATTAGATTGATTTTAGTGCTTAGCCAATCAAAATTGAAGTATCTACTAAAATTGGATTTTATCTTAAGTTAAAATTTTGTGAAACAGGGCCCAGATTATTATTTATACTGGCCTCATAGCAACAATAAATGAGTGATTCATGTCACACAACAAGGAAGTTAATAATATCAGTTTCATATCTTCTTACTTTACTACTACTACTACACAAGACCCTCTGCACAAACCATGACGAGCCCTTGCTAACCGAAATAAGTCCCCAGAAATACTTCCCTTATAGATGCATTACTTAACATTTAGATAAAGATCTGGGTCCTGTTTCATGAAATTTTAACACAGATAAAATTCAAATTTTAGTAATTCGATTCGATAATATTGGATTGATTATAGTGCTTAGCCGATCAAAATTGAAGTATCTACTAAAATTTGGATTTTATCTTTAGTAAAGATTTTTTCAGAAACAGGGCCAACGTCTTTTTGCTATAAAAAAAGACAAATCAAGATTGTGATAAAGAGCTTGTAGTTCTTACTTTAAAGCCCCAATACCACTCTTGTTGTAGTAAATAAATAATATGTCCCAATCTTCATTCTGGTCAACAAATCGTATTATTTTACAATATTCCAATTAAATGATGATAAAAATTTCATCTTAACACACCTAATTTAAAAAATTGGAAAAAATTCAACTAATTGATTTGAAAAGTCTAACGTAAACCTTTTCAAATGTGACTTGGACTTTAAAATATTTTCGAACCCTCTGGACAAGTAAAATAGGTCGTAATGGATAATTTACACAACAGGTAGGACACATAAACATCCAGTACTTAGAATAAGGCTATTATTTATTTTCTGGGGCTGCCAAGCCAGCAAGAGTGTTACTGTCCCTTTAATAGTTAAAAAAAAGATAAATTAAAATTAATATATTGAAAAGTTCATTCAAATTACTTTACTCTGAGTGACGTTATCACTGTTTGAAGTTTTGACATAAATTGTTATTTTACCATAGCAATTGAGACTCAAATCAGCCTCGTTTCTTCATTTTTAGATTAAATCCTTATATGGCAATCATATTTTAATCTGTTTAAATCTTTGCCATCCGATGATGATCTAGAGAGTTTATTAAAGGCACGAGAATAAATAAATAAATCATATTTTACACATATGTAACATTTAAAGCCAAAATAAAAACATGTAATAGGCAGGGAGCCACAGTGGCTAGGCAGGTTAGACGATGACTCGCTAATTTGGAGGTCGGGTGTTAGATCCCTGCATTGGACAGAGAAAGGTTCATCCAGATTTTCCGGAGTGATTCCCACTTGTCTGTGGTACAAAAAAGAGGGCCTGCGAAGGGGTGATAATCCGAAGTCCCGTGAATACATTGCCGTGAACGTAGATGATACTTTGGCAATTGAAATTCAATATAAGATTAGGATGGTGGGCCACTGTCTGGACAAAATTCCCCTCATAACATACTGTATGATGTATGCCCATCTTCATTAGCCCAGTCGGCGCAGAACAGTAGGACATTAAATACCATTTATAGTCATATTTAACTCTTATATTATATAATGCATTTTTAATAAGTGACAAACATTGAATAGAATGGAGTTTGAAATATGAGTATATGACACATCACACAAGACATCATCCTATTTCCACGCTTTATTTTGACTTCTATCTAAATCTTACTCATGAGTGAAATTTCTCAACTAAAGGTTTTTTATTTGAGTGACGGAAGCTGTGGGAGCAGATCTAGGGAATTTTCACGACTGAGTGGAAGCTGTAGGAGGAACCCATTATACATAACAATCCTGTTGTTTAACTGTTATATCACCCAGCCGATGCATATCCTGGGGGGGAACCCTGTGTGTGCATTAACTGATAATCCACCCAGCTTAAACATACATTATGCAAGAGCTAAATCTGCCTATTGCAGGTCTTTCTTTAGGTCTGAAATGTTATAAAAACTATTAATTAGACATTAAATAACTTTGGTATAGTACAAATGACAAACGAGAAAAATTCACAACAGTCCACATATGGTCTGATTCAAGTACACATATGGGGAAAAAACAAAATTTAATTTATTCATCCTCTATTGAGACTTTTACATAACCATGATCAAAAACGAGAAATCTATAAAGTGACCTTTTGAAATGGAGTGCAGTTTTTTAGAAATTATGATTCATTTACATATGTTTTAATGCACATAGCATTAAAGGAAATATAACCTGCTTGAAAAGCAATCACAGAGTGTCTGGATAACACTGTAGACACAGTGACTCAATGAGTAAGAGGGTGACTCACTTACAAAGAGGTCAGGAGTTCGATCCATGAGTTGGTCGTGAAAGTTCATCTCAAGCTTCCAGTGTGGTTACCCCTGGTCAGTGTTGCAGAACAGAGGGCCCGAAAGGAACAGTGTTTAGTCCTTTGGAGGGGACAAAAATACTTCAGATTAAAGTAAGTCTATACTTGATTTTTTTTCTAATTTTGTTGTCATCCCCAATAATGTATATACATACTTAAAGTCACAAATTATGAACTCCAGGACATTTATCAAGAAAAGAAACATTTGTAACAAAGAAATAGGTCATTATAAGCACCCTGGCAATATCTGACACCATTCTAATTCCAAATGGTGAATTTCAAGGATTCAATTCAATGATTCAGCTGATATGCACTAGATAACATATAACCCCTTTTATTAGATGACAAACTCTGATTACCTTGGATAAGCAAAGATAGTTGTTGATCTATTATTTTGACTTTACATTGATTCAGTGATTAACAATAGAGTGGTCTTTGTTGAGTTGTTGTATTTAGTGTTTAAGTTTAATGTTTGATTCCACCACCAAAGGTGATATTGCAGATAGTTGTCTTATTTTCAATTTTTTTTCATTATCTTAGCATATGCACAGGGATCATTCCTGTAGGTGAAAACCAAAGTACCTGGAGTAAATCCACGAGTCTGAGAAGCACCACTATCTCCAAGCTGCATACACTCACAGCTGGGATCAAAACCACAGCCAGTTAGTGATCGAAGAGTGACGATCTAGATCACCTTCTTTAAAGTAAACCTAGGGGATTGGATGACCGAATGGTTAGCGTGCGCGTACTGTGTCATACGGCCTGCCATTGAGTCAACTGGTGTGGTTTCAAATCCCCAGTTGTATGTGGCAACTCAAGGTGTAGGGTCGCCTGTCCAACTTCATGGGTTTTCTCCGGGTACTCCGGTTTCCTCTCACTGCTAAAGAGCCTACGCGCAAGTGAATTATTCAAATAAAATTTAAAAATAAAACCCCATATGTTAGTCCCGAAATGACCTAGTTTGTGTTGAGTGGACATTAAATCCCATTTCTCTCTCTCCCTCTTTTAAGTAAATCTACACATACATAGATGTTTAATTGAGTATCAGTCTATATTTACAGAGTTGTCTATTAGTCTATAACTAAGACATGTCTATTTGTAGGGAAACTAAAAATAATCTTATTAATCTATAACTAAGTGTTGTACATTAGTCTATAACTAAGTGTTGTATATTAGTCTATAACTAAATGTTGTACATTAGTCTATAACTAAGTGTTGTATATTAGTCTATAACTAAGTGTTGTACATTATTAGTCTATAAATAAGTGCTGTATATTAGTCTATAAGTAAGTGTTGTACATAAGTCGATAAGTGCTGTACATTAGTCTATAAGTTCTGTACAATAGTCTATAAGTGCTGTACAATAGTGCTGTACATTAGTCTATAACTAAGTGTTGTATATTAGTCTATAACTATAACTAAGTGCTGTATATTAGTCTATAACTAAGTCTTGTACATTAGTCTATAACTAAGTGTTGTACATTAGTCTGCATTGGCCTTGAAAGTTTGTGGGGATTTTCTGGTGTGGTTCCCACATATCAGTGGTGCTGAACAGAGGGTCCGGAAGGGGACAATGTACAGTTGTCCGGATGGGACAGAAAAATAAGGTTCGGATTACACATTAGCATGCATGTAACAGGTCCATTGCCTTTTGGAACTTGATATGAGAGTACATAGCACAATATATGGTGTAAATCTGTCGTCATCCTAGTCGGAACAGAACAATAGGACGTTAAAAACACCATTTCATTGCTCTATAACTATGTATTTGTCTATTTAGATATGATAAGTCCAGCTACTCAGATGATATAGAACATAGTCGCACAAGTCACAGTCACCTTTGAGTTACGTTGGATATCTTGATGGACCTCTTTAAATCTAATTGAATCCAACCCAGGAAAGTTTCTACTGTTCACTGAATCCCACCTGGGGAAATTTCTACCATTGATTGAATCCCACCCAGGAGATTATCTCCCTTTGATTGAATTCCACCCAGGAGGTTGTCCACCCAGGAGATTATCTACCTTTGATTGAATTCCACCCAGGAGATTATCTACTTTTGATTGAATTCCACCAAGGAGGTTGTCCACCCAGGAGATTATCTACCTTTGATTGAATTACACCCAGGAGATTACCTTTGATTGAATTCCACCCAGGACATTGTCCACCCAGGAGATTATCTACCTTTGATTGAATTCCACCCAGGAGGTTGTCCACCCAGACGATTATCTACCTTTGATTGAATTCAAACCCAGGAGATTATCTCCCTTTTATTGAATCCCAACCCAGGAGACCGGCTAGTTGATTGAATCCCAACCCAGGAAACTATCTAGCTTCATATTTTGAATATATATTATATGTTTTAATTAAACGAACAATGCAAATGACACAAAGAGACTAAATAAGATCACAGCATCAATGTTGATTTAAATGACAAATAATTTGTGTTTTCAATGTTGAAGATTTTGGATGATATTAGGGGTTTCAGGTCACGTGTCTTGAGTGTGAAATCGAACAGCAAATGGCTGAAATATAGCCAAGTTCAATCTACGATTCTGAATTACTATTTTATGTAAATGTATTACTAGCAATTGTATTGTAATAGTTTAATGTTAATCTCGATATCTGCAAAGATTTAGGCTAAAAAATTATCGAAATGTAAGCGAAATTACCGTTTGTTTACATGAGGCGCCAGCAGGAAAATCCTGCTCTGACGTCACGCGACCTAGAATTTTCCATTGCTACGACCCACTTTATTGGATTTCCGCACGTTAGTTTCTGGACGATTTTTATATAGAACCAATCAAACGATAGATAACATTTTAGGGATTATACCAATGTCTGATACCACGTGATCTGAAAATTAGAATGTGAGAAAACAAGATTTATCTGTTTTGATGACTGAAATTTGCTAAATTTCGACTAAATATAGCCTAATTTTTTTGTGGTATCATCCAATTTATAAATAGTTGACATATTATTATTAAAAGTATTACGATTTTAATAAATCTTAGCTGACAATAAAGTGCGGCTTTCAGTTTTAAAATTGGTACTAGCGATTCTGAAGGGAAAATTCCCATTATGACGTCAATCAGATATGACTGAAAAGCACTTATTTTGGTCCATTCCACGCATTGACTGGTATAGAGCGTTTTGATTACATTTTTGACGTTGATCTCAGATTTTAAAATTCCATAACCTCGGATCTAATTGGAATATTTTGATGAAATAAAAAAATTTGGGTAGCATTTAATGTATATTTTCACAAAATAGTTTTTAAAATTTTTTTTCTGTAATTTGAAACTTTGACCTGAACCCCCTAATGATATGGAGTTAGAGACTTACTTCCTTTAATGGAAGTTTCCAGAATTTACAATTGTTGAATTTTGATTTAATTTTGAACATGATCTTGGGAGGAATCTCATACAAAATTATCTGTATCTATTCATGAATATATGGTATTAATATTATCGTCGTCATAGCAACAGATCAATTGATCAGATGAAAATATTCAAAAATACTTTCTAGTCTAACTCTTGTCTTACAAAGTCCGGAATTGGATGCGACAATTTAATGAATTGATTAGATAATAATGGCTTAGGCTATGCATTTTAATTGTGGGTGGTAGAAGGGTTGTCGATTATTTGATGTGAAATAATAATGTATGTAAAATTGTGTATGTAATTTATAACTGATTAGAGTATCTTTGTTGTCTTAAATCAAGAAAAAAAAGAAATTAAAAGATACCTACCAATTATTTCATCAATATGTTCAAAATTATTGTATTTTGTTCTATTTTCGTTTTATTGGCTTTCCAAACGGAGAGTTATCCTACCCTATCTAGTCATGATTAGCCAGTAACTAAAAATAGCAATAGAAAGCCTCATTCGGCAAACCTCGGTATTTTCCGGTGCAATCTAATGTAGGGTACCGGAATCTGCCGAGGTTTGCCGAGTGTACAAGATCAACATGTGACGTCAGATCACGAGGCGTCAATCATTGGCTCCACCGCGCGTGCATTTTTTCAAAAGTTCATCTCGATTTTCCGGCGTGATTTCCTCTTGTCAGTGATGCAGAAGGGGGCCTGACAAGGACAGCCACCTAGTTGTTCGGATGGGACTAAAAACCGAGGTCCCTTGTACACATTGGAGTGCACGTAAAAGATCCCTTGGCACTTATTGGCAGTTGTAATTCGATATAAGAGTAGGCCGTAGGCCGTAGCGCCGCTGCCCGGGCAAAATTTCCCTCAAAGCACACTGTATGGCGTATGCCCGTCTTCCATTAGCCCAGGTTAGGTGCAAAAACTAGGACGTTAAACCCCATTTCATTTCATAATCATAGCCATGGGCTTTGCGAATATGCAAAAATAGCTGCAATAATGAAAGACTGGTTAACCACGCGCTGATGAGATATTGTCTATTTTTAGAACTCAGCAGGTGGATTGTGGGAATTTGCGTATTGTTTTCAATTTCTTGCCAGGAAGAAAATTGTAGGTCATCAGTGCCCTTGTAAAATTTAGTTTCTGTGGTATTTATCGCGAATTGTGTGAGCTGAAAAGCTAAAATCTCGGTGTACTTTGATAGAAAAGATCTTATAAGTATAAAATTATTCATTGTCTTTGGTTTCATAAACAGTTATTCAAGAGACAAAAAATTTTGACAGCTGATAAAAATTGCAAATGGCGGTTGTTTATATCCGCTATACCGAAATGAGAAATTTGTTGTTTAAAAATTCACCCACCGTCGCTTCACAAGATAAATCATCATACAGACTTTTGTTTAACCACCCGAAAAGTATTTTAAGAAACTCTTCGCCGCATTTTTCAAGTAGTTATTGAAAGAATCATAGCCAATTACGGTTGAAATCGCTGTCAAAATTCGGTTGAACGACCGTCTGCCAAATCGAAGCCACAACAAACAAAGCCGACCAGTCGTGATAATTGATGTTAACACAAGTGATAAGGCAATCGACAAAAACACAATAGGTCTTTGAAGGAAGTATATTTGGAAAGCAGAAGTCAGAATTCAAGGCAGAAGTGTTTTTAAAGTTTTAGAAAAGGACAAATTGCGAAACACAGAATACTACACAGGTACTGATCTAGAATTGGCACATATATAGTCCAAACCAAGGAGTTTAAGAGATATTTAGAAGACATATACAGAACAGGCTCAAGATGAAGTTGTTAGAAAATTCTAAATTTGAGGCTGTTAATTCGTCTCTGTGCATGGAGATGGAGAACTGCAGAATTGATGGAAGGTTTGTAATATTTTTATGATAGAATATAAGAACCTCGTGGAAAAATAATCAACCAGTTTTTTCCCCAGGAAAACTGGAAATGATTACAGGTATTTCTTTTTGATACATTTATTACATAGCGTACCAAACTGGTATGAAAAAAAGGCATTGATGTGGGATGTGTCTCGTATTCAAGTAGATTCTATAAACATGTACTAGCCTTTCCACTAAACATGTTATCTGCTCTAAGGGGGCTAACTCTTGAAACAGGAAGTTGAAATCATTCAATGTCTGCTCAATGTTATGATAGAGAAGAGTCTGTCACAAGTTGTTTTAGATGATTTTTATGATAAATCTAACCAATACTCCGAAGATAAAATTCCTGTGCAAAGTATATGTTACAAGATCTTATATTTAACCATTAATTTAAATTGTCATCGACTTATAGATCTTTAAAAAAAATAATTAATGTTCTGCTGGCAAAGGGGTGGTGTCTAAAATATTTATTTTCTAATAATGTTTAGACAGTTTTCAGGAAATATCCATGATGAACTTGATTATCAATATCTAATCTATTTTTGGTGAAATTATTACAATTTTTGGTACTCTCCTTTTGATGCAGTATTAATTTTTCTGAAATATATTAATTTTTGTTAACAGAGTTGTCTTCCTTAGATTATAATTCATTTCAATATTATGTATGTGCTACACATATGGCCATGTCTTTAGCATAATGCATGTATCTGCACATTTAAAACTTATTACTGCTAAGTAAATAAATGACTTTGTAAGATAAAGTTAGCACTGAAACTATATTTTAACATAATCCAAATACAAACTATCATAATCTTGTTGCATCGTCTTATTTTGAAACAGACTGTAGCTTGAAATCTGTGAAAATTAAAACAAGAGTTGTTCCCCTTTTATATTTTCAACCAAGTTTTTTGCTAACATTATCTCCCTTTAATACATAAGCTCCAAAATTTATTATTTTTTGATTATGAAAAATAAACAAGACAGCAAACGGACACAGTTTTAAATTGTTTTTCACAATAATGTATACACTTCTGGATCATATTAACACATTTTTAGATTTTTTAAAAAAGTTTTGTAATTTAGGTGGAAAGGCTACATGTACGTAGTTCAGCTCTGAACGTAGGTCTCATTGAACTCGCCCTGTACATTCAGGCACTGCCCTGTTGAATCCTTGTCAAAAAAGAATTTGGCCAACCAAGTCAATTTTACTGGGTAGTTTTTACATTTTAGTGAGAAAATACAATGTAGGATGAGGGACACAACACGCAGATAAAGATATGTCCCCCTCAAGTTGCGATACAGGGTTTTCTCTGGGTTCTCTGGTTTTGTCCTACCTGGTTTGTGTCGTGTGGTCATTAAACCTCATGTTTCATCTCCCTCTTATGTTCTGTGTGTTGAAGTTCTAGGTTTGAAGACTACATATTTGTACATGTGTTAACTTTTCTTTTTTCTTAGAATTGAGAGCTATTCATGCAAAATGGCTGGAAACGACAAAAGATTGTTTAAGTTGCTAAGCAACGAAAACAGTCAAAATTCTGGAGGCTTGCAAGCTCTTTCACCACCTCAAAGTACAGTATCTCACAGTCCATTAAAGTAAGTTGACAGTCTTTCACAATCCATTAAAGTAAAGTTACAATAGAAAGTGTGTCACTTCCCATTGAAGTAAGTTTACAGTCTCTCAGACTCTTGCATCCCATCAAAATAATTTTACAGCGTTTCAAATTCTTTAAAGTAAGTTGACAGTCTTTCAAATCCTATTAAAGTTAGTTGTCAGCCCCTCCCAGTCCATTAAAGTTTGTTGACAGCCTCTCACAGTCCATTAAAGTAAGGTGAGAGTCCCTCAAAGTCCATTAAAATAAGTTGACAGTCCATCACATTCCATTAAAATAAGTTGACAGTCTCTCACAGTCTATTAAAATAAGTTGACAGTCTCTCACAGTCTGTTAAAGTAAGTTGACTGTCTCTCACCATCAATTAGAGTAAGTTGATTGCCTCTCACCATCCATTAAAGGAAGTTTCTAACAGTCCACAGAGAGCATTCTAATAAGATTATTAAATCTTGTCCGACTGAAGTTGTTTAGTAGAGAATAGCATGTATTTGAAAAAATACTTTGGAGATAAACGCTTCCTGTTTCGCATTTAGAGGTGGGTCATTGTCCAATAGACAGGTTCTGAGATTTAACATTAAATGATCTCAGGACATGTCTGTTGGACAATAACACCCCTCTAAATTCGAAACAGGAAGTGTTTATCAACATTGTAACATGCTATTTTAGAATTTGAAAGAAATAAATGAAACAGAGGGGCGTTATTGTCCAATCGACAGTGTCTTAATTGACCAATCAAAATGCAAGATTCACCCTTAAGCATGTTACAATGCATTAGACCTTGTAGTGATATTCATTTTTTGGTTTCAGTTTACGGACGTATAGTAAAAGTTATGATGGTTCCAGTGAAGGATATTTATGTGATACAATATCAACGAAAACACTGTTCTATCTTATATCAACACTCAATGCTTCCTTTCAACCCGATTACGATTTCAGTAATGCAAAAAGTGACGAATTCAGCCGAGAACCAAGTCTTCAGGTTGGTATAGTGTATGGTGATGTTATAATTTACACTTGAGACATTAATTACGAGACAATTTGTTCCGAGAAAAATCGAACACCAAAATTTTTGCTCTAATACTCAACACATTTCATTTTTTGTTGAATCTGTTGAATATTCTTTTTTAATTCTATGGATTCCGTTTCTTGATGTCCTTAATTAGAGTTGACTAGCGCTGCTGTCCTGACCAAATTTCTATCATTGCACACTATGGTGTATGTCTGTCTTCATTAGCTCAGTCGGAGTAGGACGTTAAACCCCATTTCATTTCACTTTATTTTTTATTTGATCTTGATATGGTTCATTTCCTGTGTTTGTTCCATTTTATTGCCTTAAATCTTTGGATGTATATTTTATTGCCTTAAATCTGTAGATGTATGTTTTGTTGCCTAAAGTCTGTGCATGTATATTTTATTGCCTTAAGTCTGTGGATGTATATTTCCATCATTGCCTTAAATCTTTGGATGTATATTTTAATGCCTTAAGGCTGTGGATGTATATTTCCATCATTGCCTTAAGGCTGTGGATGTATATTTCCATCATTGCCTTAAGGCTGTGGATGTATATTTCCATCATTGCCTTAAGGCTGTGGATGTATATTTCCATCATTGCCTTAAGGCTGTGGATGTATATTTCCATCACTGCCTTAAGTCTGTGGATGTATATTTCCATCATTGCCTTTAGTCTGTGGATGTATATTTCCATCATTGCCTTAAGGCTGTGGATGTATATTTCCATCATTGCCTTAAGGCTGTGGATGTATATTTCATTGCCTGTCAACCTACAGTATCATGTTATTGTTTCAGTGGGTGACTAATGCAGTTGATACCCAGTTGTTTGCCACGGCAGGAGATATCTTCGGGGCCTTCAAGCAACAATTCTGGACAGCTTTAGATGAAGAAATTTGTCTTTCAGAATGTGATATTTATAGGTGGGTATTTGAAGAGATTTGGGGGGGGGGGGATTGGTCTATCATATAAGCTTTAGAACAAAAGGTCTGTCAGTTAAATAGCATGATTTTGATCCTTGACTTGTGTATGACAAGAAGTTGGATAGTCTGTCTAACCATGTGGGTTTTCTCCAGGTCCTCCGATTGCCTCCTACTGTTAAAGACTCCTACGTAAATAAAGCTGAATCAAATGATAGTCGCAAAATGACCTACGTTTAATTGGGGGGATGTTAATCTCTTTGTTTTGAAGAGAAGCAAGGAGCTGTTTGTGAATATGAACATCACAATAGTCTATGTAAATTGTTAAAGCTATGATGAATAGACTGTGTGGATTAATAAACAGGTGCTATTGACTTTCTTCTCATTATATAATCAGATCTCTTTGACTATTAAAGTATTAAACAAGTATTGTTTTGTACATGTTCATATTGTCTTGTTATATTTTCATATTTTATCATTGCTTGATAATCCCTAGAGAAGCCTGGTTGATACGTAATAAGCAGTAATTGTATTCCATAAAATTCTGACCTGTTTAGAACTCTTTAAATTGGTAACAAATCTTACTTGAAGGGCATAATAAGGTACATGACAAAGGGGTTTTCTCGCTATGCTGAACACCTTTGATGTCATATTTTGATGCTAATCCAGACTTAATCTGAGAACAATAGTGTTAAAAACTATAGCCTTATTATTATAATTACTTTAGCAAAGAAACACAATGGCATTTAGTAATTGTATAAGAATTGTGACCTGTATATTAAGTCAGAAAGCTTTAGATTATTACAGATTCCAACAAATATAGCTTTTGTTAAATAACAGTGAAATAATTTACAAAATATAATCTGTCAGACATATATAACTTGTATTCACATTATCCAGTTGAAGGTAACATATCTTCAACTCAAAGGGCATAAGGTACATAATGTACATGTCTGAAATTGTTCCAATTAGCCATGTTTGTGTAATAATAGGTAATATTACATCATATGACCAGGATACAATGTAGATTTTGATAGAGATTAAACAATAGAAGGATTATCTACAGGGGTAATAACACTGTAATAATTAAGATAAAGAGGGTTGATTAAGATGATGAATTCTATAGAAGGATTATCCTGTATGTTAACAAGTGGCAATATTATGTAAAAGGTACAGATTGGTACACTGTAAAACCTATACTGAGGCCATATTTGCACTGCACCCAAAATCTGTAGCTTTCTTAGAAACATGATTCTCCTACAAGCTCTTTCCAAAATTCTCTATGTTCCCTTATCCATTATGTTTTCTGCATTTGGTTTTAATCAAAATTTAACCAATACCATATTCGTTGCGGATGATGAAGGCATCAGGGTTTTTTGCCGGTGTTTAATTTTATCTCAACTTCATAATTGTTATTATAAATATAGCATTTACTTGACTATTATCACAATTTTCATCTGGCCCTAAATCGAGTTTGTGAAACATTAAACTCCGAATTCTCTGGATTTGTGTTCCTGGCTATAATTGAGTTTAGACTGCTAAAGAACCTTAATGTTACATGTATCTTCCCATGTTACAAAGAACTTGTTTTTTTATAAAAATTAAATTGTGTATTGTAATATGGTTTATATTTTTAGTTACAATCCTGATTTGAACTCTGACCCCTATGGTGAAGAAGGTTGTATTTGGTCGTTTAATTATTTCTTCTATAACCGAAAACTCAAGAGAATCGTCTTCTTTACGTGTAGAGCGTAAGTGTTGTATTTTATAATTTTACGTGTAGAGGGTAAGTTTTGTAATTTATAGATTGATAGTCTGGTTATCCAGATATAAACATTGGCATGTGCATAAAAAAAAACCCTCAAAGTCGCATTAGAAGTTGTCTGTAGCACTGCTGTCCCAGTAAATATTTCGCCCATAGCACACATTCTTCTTCATTAACCCAATACGGAGCAGAAAAGTAGGAAGTTAATTTCACTTTCAATTTGACAAAGAAGAGCTGGTGGAATATTGAAATTAAATTTGTTATTCTTGTATTACGGCATATTAGTCAAGCCAAGTTCCTACCATAGTATTTTCCAGTTAATTGGATGGTATGAAAACATCTGTACTCTCATTGGTGTGCAAGTAAGAGAAGGCAGAAATACCATACTTCAGTCAAAAGTCTCATTCCTATGTCGCCTCTCCAACTTCATGGGTTTTCTCCGGGTCCTCCGGTTTACTCCCACTGCTAAAGACCCCTATGCGCAAGCGAATTAATGAAATAAAGTTAAACCATATGTTAGTCCCAAAATGACCTAGTTGGTGAGGAGTGGACCTAGTTTTGGACAGTGGACATTAATCCCCATCTCTCTCTCTCTTTCTATCTCTCTATCTCCTTCCTAGCATTTCACATGAGACCACAGAAACCCAAAAGGATCAGATGTTAGTCCCAAAATGACCAAATTATTGTGTTGCCGAAACGTTAAACCCCATTCTATTTGTTTACAGAGCATCCGTATCATTTGTTGATTCTGGTATTGGTACAGATATGAGTATGGACATGGATGAAGACAGTCTTCATATGTAAGTAATAAAAACACACGAAATCTTTGTTTATGTGATGTAGTATAATTAACTGCAATAGTTACTACCATTGATTAAAATTAATTATTGCAAAAGTTATTGCAATAGTTATTGCCCTTTGATAAAGTTAATTACTGCCCTTGATTAATGTGAATGACTGCCTTAATTACTGTTCTTGATTAATATAAATTACTGCCCTTGATTAATATAAATTACTACACTAGTTACTGTCCTTGAATAAAGTTAATTACTGCGATAGTTACTGCCCTTGACTATTGTGTATTACTGCAATAGTTACTGTCCTTGATTAATATGAATTACTGCAATAGTTATTGCCCTTGATTAATATGAATTACTGCAATAGTCACTGATTAATGTTGATTACTGCCATAATTACTGCCCTTGATTAGTGTGAATGACTGCAATAGTTACTATCCTTGATTAATATGAATGACTGCCATAATTACTGCCCTTGATTAGTGTGAGTTACAGCTATAGTTATTGCCCTTGATTAATGTTAATTTTTGTGACAAGTGGACGTTAAACCCCATATTGAGCTTTTGATAATGAAAATTGATCAACTCATCAGGAATATTTTTCAATAATTTCAGGGACCTGTAAACCAATATAAACATCTTTCCCTCGTTAGCGTCATCTATCTGTTTATCGTTACCATAGTTACCAGACAAATGATCAACCTGTATATTAATATACCTGGTCTTCTATCATATGCTTCAGCTTTTAAACAAAACGTATAGAATTGACTAAACAGGGCCTCATCATCAAAAAAAAAAAATCATTTGATTATGGATCTGATATCAACTTTGTTCCAAGTAGAATTTGCCTTAGGGCTTCTTCAATTAGGGCTGGTCCTAAGATATCAAGGATCTGATTTGAGATTTACATAGTAAGGGCTGGTCCGAATAAAAAAATCTTACAAGAAACTGATATCATCGGAACCAAGTTTGCTCTAAACATTCATAGGTATCATGCAGAAGTAATCCATTTTAGTACGCTGCATCTTTTGTGACAGACATGTTGTTAAATCTGATGTTATCTCGGTCGCTCCGAAGCGTCCAGAACTCATTTACAGTCCGGTTCAGATCGCGTCTAATGTGACTTGGATATCTTCAAAAAATATGCTTTGAAGGGCTGACATAAAACCAAATGATATTTTCTGTCCAATTCCATCGTCATGGAGATAAATAATTCTGCAATCAACTACAAATATTACGAAGTTGTTATATGTTCAATAGAACTCAAGTGATGTCAAAGACGGTAGTTCTTGCCTTGATACATGTACTTCTCATTATGTTGTTATGATGTTCAGTGGAGGTCAGTTGGAGATCATGATTTGTTGCTATGAGATGTACCAATGATGATCAATGGAGGTCAAGTGGAGACCATGGTCGTTGCTATGATACATACCATGATCAATGGAAGTTAAGTGGAGATCATGGTTGGTGCTATGATACATGTACATACCAATTATGATCACTGGAGGTCAGTGGAGACTGGTTTGTTGCTACATGTATGATACATGTAGGTACCAATGATAATCCATGGAGGTCAAGTGGATACAGACGTTTGATTTGTGTACGTGTTTGTTATGAATACAGTTAATATTTTCTGAACAATATTGTTAGAATGTTCGATGGAACTCAGGTGGTGATCATGGACATTACTAGCATTCCGATGTGGTATGCAAAGGGTTAACGTTTTGTGAATACTGTTTAACTTGTTGAGTCGTGGAACAAAAGAAGCTGAAGACCAGCTGCACCGACAGTCCATGATGAGGATACATGTATGTATACGAGCGAATGCTAGATCGGAGATGGTCTAGCACATGTGGATTTGTGGCCCCAATGGGAATAGCTTGCCATATTGTAGGGTTGTGAATACTAGTTCTCTGGGGGACCTGGCCACAGCAAGTCACCGGAACCGAAATGGGAATAGATTGCCATATTGTAGCATTGTATTCTAGTTGTCTGGTGCACCTTGACTTTTTACTGGACCCTAAAGTTTATTAGGGCAGTAGTTTTAGGGCGATTTACATATATAACAATCAGTTAATTTGGTCGGTCCAAGAACTGAAGGGTCATCTTCCTTCTTCCTCAATCTCAACGATATATAGAAAATTAGCACAGAAATCTTAAACCAATAAAATTATCACTGCATCTTCAGTCCCATTAACGTGGGCCACGTTAAACAAACCACACCATGTTGTCCCTGTTTTTAAAAAAATATAAAAAAAAAACGTATTCCTTTATGTTATGTCATTCAGTATTATTCCATATTTTATTCCTGTTTGATCATTTTATTTTATTTTTTTTTTTCTTATTGCCCTAGATCATGTTTATATTCGAGCAGACATCAAATTATTTTACCTTTTATCATGAAATCATTCAAATATAGATTCTCGTATTCATGCATATCGATGGAATCTGAATTTTTCAGCGTATTTCCTCCCAAAGATAAAATTGTCAGCCAGGGCCCTGTTTCACGAAATTTTAACTAAAGATAAAATCCAAATTTTAGTAGATACTTCAATTTTGATTGGCTAAGAACTAAAATCAATCTAATATTGTCCAATCAAATAACTCAAATTCAGATCTTATCTTAGTTAAAATTTTGTGAAATAGGCCCCTGGATTGTTTGTTTCATGTGATCGTAAATATGTAAAACATTTGCTAGAAATTGGCGTGCGCATAGAAGAACCCTTGACACTAGGAATTAGATATACATGTAAGGGTAGGCCTTAGTGCCGCTGTCTGGGCAAAATATTATGTAAAACGTTTTCTATAAATTGGCGAGCACATACAACCTTTGAAATTTGGAATTAGATATAGTATGAGTAGGTTGTAATACCGGTGCCTGGGCAAATATCCCTCATAGAACACTGAAGGCATATATGCCCATCTTCATAAGCCCAGTCAGTGGATTTCGTTTTAGTTCCGTTTGCTAGAAAGGTTATATCAGTATACATAATGTATTATTAATTAAAATAAAAAGAAAATCAAACATGGTCAAAAATAGTGCTGAATTGTAAGTATTTGTATTAAGGAAAAATATGACCATATACTGATACTACAGTATGTGTATACCATCCTCGGTATCCCGAGCTACTCAACAATACCCTGGGTTAATCAATTTGGGTTTTCATGATTTCAAATTATCTGCTCTGTCCTTGATTGTAGCTTGAATCTGCTAACCAATGAAAAAATAGTTTACAAACCAGACCTACGAAAGACTCTTTGGCCTCTTTGTGTATGTTCACAACAATATGACAGCGTGTTGCAACATGATGAGAGTTACTTCCCTTCACCAACTTCCTTTGCAATTAATGATTTTTGGGATTGGTTGATAAAAATAGCACAATCATAAAGGGCAGATAATTTGGAATACATGTTCCCCCCCAACCCCATGGTAAGTTGAGAGGAATGGATTGAGACCACTGTAGATACCAAGGTTGTGTGTATATTTAGTACATTAAGAGACTAATGACAGTCCCAGGACTTCAAAGATTACGTCCAAACAAATGATCTGGGAGTAGGTCTGAACCAACCTATCTGTCCGCCATCAAGGAGTAAGAAAATGTTGACATATTTTTGTTAATGATTCGATATTTAATACGTAATGTTTATATTCGTGGTGTCAATCAAACCACCCACCCATTTCCGCAGGTTTTTTGTTTGAATGCAACTGTCAGGATTTGCATAGAAATAACGTCATTCATCATTTTGTCCTTTAAGACATCATCTTCCCATGTTTTATTATATTTTGATATGTTATTGTTTTATTATGTCATCCACCTGTGTACATATTTTGTTAGTTTCACTTCACAGAAACCAAAATAATCTTTTTTTTTCTAGTTTAGAGAGAGAGAGAGAAATCGGATTTAACGTCCACTCAACACAAACTAGGTCATTTCGGGACTAACGCGTGGTACAATTTTATTTTAATAATGTGCGTAGGGGTTTTAGCAGTGGGTGGAAACCGGAGGACACGGAGAAAACCCATGTTTCTAGTTTAGGGTCTGATTCAGACTGCATCATAGATGAGACCTAAATTTAATCTGAGTAAATATTAAGACTATGGCATGGGAAGTTTGGATATTTTAGCGCACATTAAAATGATGCATCAAGCCTTAAGCTTTGGTCAATATATTTTAAAACATGCGGTTAAAAATAAGAATAGGCTGTGGTGTTACTGACTGGGCAAAATTCTCCATACAGTACACTGTCATTAGCCTGGCTGATGTAGGGTAGTTACCAGCGATTGAATTTAGAACCTGACAACAAACCAATGGTTTATACTAAAAAACTAGAGTAAAAGGATTATTTTGTGGTCATGTGACTGTGATTATTTTGTGGTCATGTGATTATTATTTTGTGGTCATGTGACTATTGTACGATTATGTTGTAGCTTATTATGATTATTTACTTTTTATTATTTCATAAATCTTTTAAAATTTGTCTTGCGTGTTCTTTATTATCACAACAATATAATGTTAGGGATGGAGGTGGGGGGCCTAATCAAGGTGCCCTGTAACATACAGGATGTTAGGGGGTGAAAGCTGTAACACATACACTTTAGATCATACGGTCTGTCATTGAGTCCAGTGGCGTGGTTTCGGTTCCCTGTTTGTACGTGAGAAGGAGTCCTCTGTCTCAACCTTGTGACTTTTCCCCGTGACCTCCGCTTTCCTTCAACTGCTTAGATCCCTATTGATACGATCCATGCATATTTGGAACTAAAATTGAACTGTGGGGTTGTCTGGAAATGAATTAGTTTCTCTCGAAACCTTCATTTCTTAATATTATTAATGTTAAACATTTTATTCTTGGGCCCACAGGAGCTAGAATAGTTGGCGAGCTTATTTTGCGGTCCGTTGCTCACTTGGCGAGAGTTGCGTCCCCTTAGTTACAAGTCCACCAGTCCTGTTCATGGCTCATTCTCTGGTAATGTGTAATCGGACCATTTCAACCAAAATAAAGCAAGAAATATATTATTTTTAGGATAGGAACCACCTCTGTCGGAGTCTCTGCTGGTCTGTCACAGTATTTCCATGTGGTGATCAATTAATATTGAACACACGATAGGAAAAGGAACCGATTTTTCTTGAACCGCGAGTTTAAGGGAATTCACTTACTTTATGCTTCCTCTGAAGAAAACATTTTTGGGTGAGTTTGTTCGCAAAAAAAAAAAAGAAGAAAAAAATATAATGATGTAGGCCTTCGGGGGAGAGTGGGTGGTTGCAAGGGACAGACTCGAGTTACACGGAGACCCAATAGGATACAGACGTACAGGACTTAATAAACTACTGGTTAATAAGGCCTCGCTTACGAGGCTACATACGCCGTTTAATTTGGTGCAATGTTTTGGATGATACTGAGTTAGAGACTTATCTACTTTAAGCTGCATCTCCCCCCACTCTCTTTCTTACCTAATTGAATATGCCCGCCGTAATTATGAAATACGGTTACTGAATTTCTCAGGAACAACGTTTCAAAGTTGGTGAAATTCTATTCAATTTCTGAAACCCGGGTACAAGGCATCACTCATATATCCGAGACATTTCGTAATGATCTGTATTCATTAGCAACTCTTTAGCTCACTGCGCATGAAGTGTATGTCCGTCCTCATTAACCTGGCTAGCCCGACTGTAGCCGAGCCAGTGGCAGTGGGATGTAAAACTCAATTAGTGATATTAGTTTTATTCCTGGGACTCCCAGTGAGTCGCGGTGGATAAGTGGGTAAGACGCTGGCTCGCTAGTCTAGAAGTCGCGTGTTTGATCCCTGCATTGGCCGAGAAAGTTCCGACGTGGTTTCCTCTTGTCAGTGATGCGGGACGGAGGGACAACGAGAACAGC
This sequence comes from Patella caerulea, assembly GCA_036850965.1. Lineage (NCBI taxonomy): Eukaryota > Metazoa > Mollusca > Gastropoda > Patellidae > Patella > Patella caerulea. Next base: position 59,811,445 of record JAZGQO010000006.1, on the reverse strand, counting down.
TGTACAGTCGTTAGTATGGGACACTGGACATCGGTATTATCATCGTGCATGTAAAAAATCCTGTGGCAGATGGAATTCGATATAAGAGTTGGCCATAGTGCCACTGCCCGCCAAAATTACCCTCATAGCACACTGTTATGGCATATGCCCATCTTCATTAGCCCAGTCGGAGCAGAACAGTAAGACCCCATCGCTGGATGCAGTATTCCCCGACCCCCAGCTATCTATCCGCATAAAGTTTTCTTAATAAACACACATTCAGTACCGTTTTATTATGTTTTTTTTTATTATTAAAATGTATATTATTATATACAGACTGACGCCATACAGTGACGTCATACATTGAGTATATGAAGTGTGTATTAAACTAAAACAATACAAACAGGCACTAATAATAGTGATTAATAAAAAATACAGCACGTGTATTAGCACGTGTATTACATTAGCGTTAAATAACCATTGTAAACATTTCATATCATGCAAGTTTTTTTCTCTGTAAACATCCGATATTGTGCATGCATGCATACTTGTTGACGCTTCTATACCAACGGGAACATGTTCAGAAATACACATCGATCATTGATAACGTCTTGTATTGTGCCTAGCAACGAAATGCCTGATGGAGCACTTTTCCTTCTTGATAACAACGTTTGAGGCATATCGTGACTGGTCGGTGTCGTACATGAGAAAGTATATGCATATCGTTTAGACCACCTGATACCACGTATCATTAAACAATTTTCTTCCGTGCGTTTGTCTTGTATCGTTAAGAACATCTGATGCCACTTTTCTTGTGCTTGATGAGAATTCCATACGTTTACATTGAAACCATTTAAACACTAATTCGTGAAATAATATTATGCATTAATAAAACTAAATATATATATATATATATATATATATATATATATATATATATATATATATATGTAAGTTTATAAAACGTTGGCACATGAATCCCGGTCGCCGCTCATACACAGTCACGTGCAAAACGATTTGAGGTAAATACATAGTAAGTAAAATTATATATTCTTTAATACTGAACAGGCAAAATATTATAGTCGATTACATAGTAAATGAGCATTTTTTGTCATAGAGTATTTCAAAATGCGAAAGATAGGTTGCCAGGCAACGAAACATACGCCCACAGCAGCTAAATCGTCCGGGCAGTCAACAAGGGTTGTCGCATATTTTTACTTTTTTCGGTAATGAAACATTTGTAATACACTAAAAACTGATTAAGAGTAACAACTCATTATGTAATTATCAGAAAATCATTAGAATTTGATTGCTTTTTTTAAAGTTTTACCCCACGCTAACAATTAGTATATACATGAAACATTTAATATCATGGATTTAGCTGTTCAGTTATCTAAATTCATTGAAAATCAAAATACTTGTTCGTTTCAACACCTTAAACTCTATGTATCAATCTGAAGTCAATCGGAAGGTAACTTTGGCCTCTATAGTGTCACAAGAATTTTTGAAGTTATCAAGGGAGATAACTCTGGCAGTAATTATTTGAAATCGCTGAAAATCAATAGGCTTCTTCGTCTCATGACCTTAAACACTGTGTATAAATCTAAAGTCAATCGGATATTAACTTTGGCCTCCAGAGCGTCCACAAGATTTTTTGAGGTGATCAACTGCCATAACTCTGGCACTAATTATCGGAAATCGCTGAAAATCAATAGGCGTCTTTGTCTTGTGACCTTAAACACTGTGTATAAATTTGAAGTCAATCGGATATTAACTTTGGCCTCTAGAGCGTCCACAAGATTGTTTGAAGTGATCAAGGGCCATAACTCTGGCACTAATTATCGGAAATCGCTGAAAATCAATAGGCTTCTTCGTCTTATGACCTTAAACACTGTGTATAAATTTAAAGTCAATCGGATATTAACTTTGACCTTTAGAGCGTCCACATGATTTTTTTAAGAGATCAAGGGCCATAACTCTGGCACTAATTATCGGAAATCACCGAAAATCAATAGGCTTCTTCGTCTCATGACCTTAAACACTGTGTATAAACCTAAAGTCAATCGGATATTAACTTTGGCCTCTGGAGCGTCCACAAGATATTTTGAGGTGATCAAGGGCCATAACTCTGGCACTAATTATCGGAAATCGCTGAAAATCAATAGGCGTCTTCGTCTTATGACCTTAAACACTGTGTATAAATTTAAAGTCAATCGGATATTAACTTTGGCCTGTAGAGCGTCCACAAGATTTTTTGAAGTGATCAAGGGCCATAACTCTGGCACTAATTATCGGAAATCGCTGAAAATCAATAGGCTTCTTCGTCTTATGACCTTAAATACTGTGTATAAATTTAAAGTCAATTGGATATTAACTGTGACCTTTAGAGCGTCCACAAGATTTTTTAAAGAGATCAAGGGCCATAACTCTGGCACTAATTATCGGAAATCGCCGTAAATCAATAGGCTTCTTCGTCTTATGACCTTAAACACTGTGTATAAATTTAAAGTCAATCAGATATTAACTTTGGCCTCTAGAGCGTCCACAAGAATTTTTGAAGTGATCAAGGGCCATAACTCTGGTAGTTATTATCGGAAATCGCTGAAAAACAATAGGCTTCTTCGTCTCATGACCTTAAACACTGTGTATAAATTTAAAGTCAATCGGATATTAACTTTAGCCTGTAGAGCGTCCACAAGCAATTGTGGACGCCGGACGGACGGACGGACGGACGGACGGACCGACGGACGGACGGACGGACGGGGGCGACGACAATATACGACCACATTTCAATGTGGGCGTATAAAAACAATATCTTAACAATTAATGAAAGAAAAATTAACAAAATATATTTATGTATTGCAAATAAAAAAGCTCTCATCAATTATGCAATTACTAAATGAATGAATAAAATAGTTGTCGTTTGTATGCAATGAAACGACCCAAAGTTAAAGATCTTATAATATATTCATTTTGAATAATCTAATGCAAGGCACACTATATTCATTGCAGGGACTTTAAATAAATTTAATTTTTGTTTTGGAAAGATAGTGGACATGCTATGTTGTACAATGTGTACGCTGCCATAGAAACAAGGGAGACGTAATCATGACGTATGAAATAAACGCAAGATGAATATTGGCGAGTAATAGTACAATGGTGATTGACTAATGTAACCAAGACAACTAATAAACGTTACCATGGCGACTGACTAGATGTACACATTTAAAAAAATCAACACTTAGGAATACATTAATAACAATATATTTACAAAAAGACGGGAAAAAAATCCCAAACGCAGGTTTCATAAAATTATTGTTCATAAAATACCATGATACTTTAGTTCGCTGTTCATTTAAGCCAAAAATCAGTTAATAGTAACATTGAAAGTTCTATAGTTTTACGGATTTGTAACAGAAAATGACAAATTTTACATATTTTATCTAAGTATTAATTAATAATTGTCCTACATTTTTATTTTAACATTCTAATTTATTCTTTCGTTTTTTCTTCTTCGTTTATTTTTGTTTCGGGAACTTTCTCCTCGACAATTTCAGGCGTTTCCTCGACCTCTGCAACCTTTTCGCCGTTTATTTCAACTTTGACCTCATCGAGTTCTTGATCAGCTTCCTGTGGGGGATGGGGTTTGCTTCTTAGAAGACATTTTTTAGCCTGAGCGACGGTGGCTCCAGCAGAGAAAACGAACTCGTACAAAACACCGGCTACAACCCCGCCAATTAATGGTCCGATCCAGAAAACCTGAAAATATAAAGAACACACAGATTAGAAAATATAAAGAACACACAGATTAGAAAATACATTTTCAAAAATAACAATTTAAATTCAAATTTGCAAAGCCTCCAAAACGATTTAAATCTGGGGTGATCAATGGGGCGATCGCAACAAAGGGACACAATTGTAATGGCGCTCCAGTAGGGGTAGTTCCTTCGGAAGGAACTACCGTGGAAGTATGATATTTTGAACACGCTTTTCTGCTAACGTAGGGATAAAACCAAGTTGCCAGGGATACGATTGTTTCCGACAAGGGCAGAGACCAAACTTCATAATTTTTGTGACTCTGCTATGACTGGTCCAAGGAACACACAAGGCGTGGATGGACGGGACAATATATTATAAGGGTTTGCCATGGATAGAAACGTCATCACCCGGGCAACACCTCGACTGGAGTAACCAGAGACCTCGTTTGGCTTATATACAGAAATCGGTTTTCTGGTGTAGCCTAACGGGAATGAAGCGAGATTAGATTAAATTAATTTTAGCTGATCTTATTAACCCCATCTGTTATCTCTAGCCCCACAGGTGCTGACAGCATCTTAATATCAATTAACTACAGATAAAACATCAGATAAAATAAATATCTATTTTTTAAAATATCGTTTGATGTGAAAATCCAATTAATGTGGTTGGCGAATTCTTGGCCTATCATAAAACATCATTCCAGATGCCCTTGCGGAATTCAGTACTTTCTTAAATAGACTTTAAATGGGGGTTGTTCCTTGGTCACCCTTTTTATTTTCCAAGGACCACAAGCAAATAGAAAGGAAAACACTGTTGGTTGTCCATTAATATTGCGATAAAACTTTAAAGATAAATGCTCTCTAGCCCTCGCGCTCTGTTGAACTACGTCACGAGGTCATTGACGTCATAAATCTATTCTGTGACTTTATACGCAAAAACTAAAGATGAAATTAAACATTTTTTGAATTTTGGAGCCCGTTTCACAAAAAAATAACTATGATAAAACCCAATTTGATTGGATAATATTAGATTGATTTTAGCGCTTAGGCAATCAAAATTTGGATTCTATCTTTAGCTAAGATTGCGAGAAACAGGGCCCTGATTTTCCATTGGCTTATATTTTGTAATAGGATCTTTACTCCCAATCAATGGAGGATTAATGTCGATTAGACCACTTTAAAATGAACTAAGAAAGGGCAAGCTGGCCAGGATTAACAAAGTCCAGGTTATACGAGATTGCTGAATACAAGGTCTGGTGAATGTGATAAACATACCACACAGCACGTGCTGTAAATAACCAATTCCCGTCTTCTATTTATACAAGAATAAACCGATACTTGTTTCAATTAAATCATATTTAATATTGGCTAAATCTTGTTCACGTAGACGGGTTAAGGTGGTTGTTGGGACGCGGGTAGGGTTAAGAGGTACATGTAGGCCTATGTCGGTTGCGGAGTTAAGAGGTAGGACTGTTGGGTGGGATAAAGAGGTGGTTTTTATGGGCGATGGGGCAGTTAAGGTAGTTATTGAGGTGCGGGGGTGGGGATAAGAGATAGGTATGTGGATGGGGCTGGGTTAAGGGGTAGGCCTGTTGCGATCGTGCGGGATTAAGAGGTAGACCTATTTGGGTGGAAGGGGCAGTTAAGCAAGCCTGTGCGTGTTTAAAATCATTAATATTCAGCAGCAATGAGAAATGTATCCAAAAGAAGTCAAATGATTAGCATTTGAAACTTGTAGATTCTCTTATCGCCGCCCCCTTATTTAGATAACTTACTGAATTTGCTTTGATTTTTAAAGTAATTTATACGGAATACAAAACATGAATTTGGAGTTAAAAAGTCGCCTCATTTGAACTTAATTCAACATAAACAATTTGTTTTCTTAAAATCGCACCGGAATCCCCCGTTTATACAAAAAAGAGCGAGTGCATCTTTTATTTCGTTCCGGAAAATCGCACCGAGACTTTATTGTTTATTTGATCAGTTTCTTTGATTTCATTCCTCGAAAACCTCAGTAGCGTAAACCCTTTGTTACCAGGAGCTACTACCAGCAGGTAGGAGGTAGCGTCGCTTCAAATTACATGACATGTTGATGGACGAAATCAAGCTTAGACAGGTGTGCATTGTTTGAAATTAATAGATAAACTCGTGTCTATAGTTTCAGTACTTTAAACGACTAAATTAATACCCTTCCTCTTCTTAAAGTACAGTAGCAATTCCCCTGCTAACAAAGTGACGCTGGAATGACGTTATCGCACGTTGAGATCTCGCAGACGTGACAAAGATGGCCATCTGGTCCATGAAACATAAACAGCTAGCAGGCAGAGTTCCTCATAATCACCGACTGTTTACATTTCAAACTTAATATTCACCTCCAGGGTTTACTTTAGATTCGAGCATATTAAAGGCGTTACCTTGACGACGATTTAAAGATAGACACTTCAGAAAGTGTTTGTGGGTTTTTTTTTCTGTTCTTTTACACGATAAATTTGCACAAATCTTTTAAAAAAAAGTTGTATCTAAAGTGCACGATTTGTGCGTTTTTGTTTTTTTGGGGGGTTATTTTTTTTGTTAGCAACCTCCACATAAAAAGAAACGGAAACAGTTAGCCAGTCTTATGTTATTAATGCAATGGGATAAACGCATATTTGCTGTAAGTTCTATTTAAATGAAATAAAACACGAGACCTCTAGCGACGCAACGTCCTACTCTTTGGGCCATCGTGGCTCCCGGAAACTCGGCTGTGCCGGCAAAATTCTTCCGTATCGCAATATACATGTAACCATATTTTTTTTTTTTCAAGTTTGTCCGGAAAAGGAGATGGAATGAAAAGTGGATTTAACTTCCTACTTTTCAACACCGGCCGGTTTAAAGTTCCAATAGCATTTTTTTAAGTTATATTTTTAAAATTTATTAAAATAAAGCCCCAAAATAGATTGAACCTATAAACAGTCCTACCTTGTTAAAGAATAATCCTATTAATCCTATAATTCACTATTGCCAATTGAGAAATTGGCAAAAATATCATTTTCAACTTCAAATTCAAACGTTTGAAGATGGCCGTCCATGGAGAAGAATGGGAAAACAAGGGAGGTAATTGAGTAACTATTTCCTCAATCAACCAGTGTCGCCCTTTCTAACCCCCCAAAAATTTTGTCCATGATCGTATAATAGTGAGTTGACAACCTTTTGAGCAAAAAAAATAGAAATAATTATATTTTGACCTTCTTAGAAAAAGTGAAATTGGAACTTTAATGTAGACGCCATATTTCCAGAGACTTCGTCGAATTGAAACGTATATTTTCTGTAGTTCTATTTAAATGAAATGAAATGGGGGTTTAACGTCCTACTATTTTAGAACCGACCGGGATATTGAAGACGGGCATACGCCATGTTTCTAGAGACTTCATTGAATTGAAACGTAAATGCCCGCCATTTGTTAATGCAGCTCCCCATGTTTTGATTGATGTGTCTAGGTTTTATCATTGACACTTGAAGACCACCAACAGAAAACTACGTTTGAAGATTTTGAAATTAATTTCGCACAGCCTACAGAATTCAACAGCGAACGTTAAACAAAGGTCTCCTTGTTCGCTGTTTTTTGCCATACATGGCATTCCATAAAATAAATATAGTCGTGCACGTAAGATAAAGAAAGGGAAGTGATGGAATAGTGCTTAGCTATTTCATATACAAAATAATTAGGTCATTAATTTCGCCAGGCATACTGAATTCAACAGTGAACGTTAAACAAAGCTTCCCTTGTTGGCTGTTCATTAGATCATTTTTGACATACATGGCATTCCATAAATTATAGTCGTTGTGCACGGGTTAGATGTAAATATTAGAGCCACCTGCAAATTTTGTTAAGGTCACGAGATATAAACAGGACTAGCGCTAACCCTAACCCTGGCCCTAACCCTTACCCAGCCACAATCCTCGGCAGCAATCGCATGCCCTAACCCTGTTTATATCCCGTGACCATGACAGAATCGACGTATTGTGTTGAACGGACGTTAAAATCCATTTCACTGCAAAAAATCGCGAATGTTGTTTCATGTAAAGCAGATAATATTGTTTATACAGAAAGAGTAATTCATTATTCATGATACATTAATAAATTGATGTTATATCAGCGGCGTGAATGTATTCAACTCTGATATTAATCAACAAAATGGCGGCGGTTAATAGCCGCAATTTTCTGATATTAAGCTGACCCGTGAAATGGGACCGCGAGTTCTTCTACTTCACTTCCGACCTTTGGTGATTACAGGAGTAATTAACTTCCCTTTGATTGTGTAATTAATTACAGCAGCTCGTGTCGGGTTACTAAGTCTGTTACAACTTCAAACAGAAAAACATACTTTCAAATTTGACATAATAACCGACTGGCCAAATCCTCACGAATCCGTCGATTATCGGGATTATTGTGTAACATGACACCGTAAAAAGGACAAAATTTAGTCTGTATGGCGTTATTTTAGACACATTTATAGGCGCACAGACTCGATGCATAACAAGGGGACATAACTGGAAATGCGGTACTATGTTTCTCTGCAGCGATATTTTACATTGATCGTAGGGGCTCGATTAATATTAAGAGAGCATAACCTGAAATGCTGGACTATATATCTCCGAATTATATAATTATTTTGTAACTTTATTTGGGAGTAAGGTGTATCTTTATATTTATCAAGTGTGCATCTATTATTAAGCCATAAATAAATATGGAAATATTGTTGGCGAGATTGAAGAGGGTTAGAGTAATCGTTAAGGCTAGGTCCAGGATTGGGTTGGGATTATCTCTAGTCCTGTTTACATCCGCCCCCCCCCCCCCGCTCAGACTGGAAATTTTTTTTATGCGATTTTATTGGCGATTTAGACCAGTAATTTTGGAATTTACCTTCCGGAAATACGTCAGAATGAACCAAATTGAATCTAATTTACCAAATTTTTCGGGGGAAAAATCGTGCATCCGCGCCTAGCCTTATCAAATAGAGCTAACCGGGCCCCAAATATCTTTATATTTATCGAGTGGGCAACTATTAAGTCGTAAATCCATATGGATATATATAGACCTGTTTTTATCCGAACTGCGATAATGTTATTACAGTCATACAATATCTCCGCTAAACATCTTTAAAACACATTAAACAACATATTTTATATATTTCTTATCTACTAGATATATGTTTAAAAGACGATGATGTCATTTAATCCCCGCCCTCTATCCCCTGTTCTATGAATGTATCTTCTATCGGTTATAAGATATACTACAGACCCCCTCCTCGGGTTTTTGAAATGAATCCAATAATATTAACTAGAAATGTTTCGGTTCTTTGATAACGTTGCGTGGTCTAGTTAAGAAATCTTATTTTAAACATACCCAGCTTTACACTAACGATGTAGCCTAAAATATGTAATTTTTAAGCCCACCCGAAGAACTAAACACGCCTTCCTATTCAGTGAACTAAGCACACTTTCCTATTCAGTAATCACAAGCGCCACCTATTGTCCGCTCACAGAAACATCTCTGTACGTGACATGACGAAGGATTGTCTGTCCAACCTCGTGGGTTTTCTCTGGGTCGCCAGGTTAAAACCCATCCCTCTCCAGAAAATGAATAAATTAAATAAGGGTTTAACTCCATGACAAAACTTAAAGAGTAATTCCCATTGAGTATTGGGGGGGGGGGGGCTAGTGGTCTAGAGTGCCGCGCTTCGACCTCTAACTGGCCTGTCACCTCTGGCTTACGGCTGTGGTTTCGATCCGTGGTGTGAGCGTATGTGGCATGGAAATAGAGGCGCCTTCTCAACCTCGTGGGTTTCCTCCGGGCACTCCGGTTTCCCCCCACTGCTAAAGACCCCTACGCGCAAGCGAATTATTGAAATAAAAAAATAAACCATATGTTAGTCCCGAAATGACCTAGTTTGTGTTGAGTGGACGTTAAACCCCATTTCTCTCTCTCTCCCCCTCTCTCTCTCTCTCCCCCTCTCTCTCTCTCCATTATGTATTATATAGTGTTAATAATATAATATTTGACCTCCTTAAATGAATTATTTAATATCCCCTGTACCGAGAGAATGAAAACCCGAATATCTCAAGAAGCATGTTTCTATGGTATGTTCCATCAAAACATTTTTACAGTCGAATTCCTTGAATTCACAAAGCATGTGTTGTTAATATGAAGAAATTTATATGTTTTGCAATGGTTATAACAGATTCCACTGTATCACTTGACTAAAGCCAGAGACAGGGCACCAGGGATCAAGGCCTCAAGGGTGAGGAAGATACTGGCGAGGATATAAAATAAAATTAAAAACAGGGTCAAGGGCGGTTTGGATAGGGACCAAATCCGTCTGTGGCAGATTGATCACGCAAAATGGCATCATTCCATTACATGAAATGACATCTTGTGGACTTCAGTATCAAAACAGACCATTTCCTGATACATTTTCTGTTTGAAACTGAAATTATAATTACCAATTTAAAATAAAACAAAACCGAAAAATAAACTTACCCAATGATTTTGCCAGAGTCCCATAACGAGAGAAGGACCGAAACTTCTAGCAGGATTCAGACCACATCGTGTGTAGGGAAACTGAAAGTTGGAAAATGAAACATATAATATCACCATATAAATAAATACAACAAAATTTACTAGACGAGAAGTGTTATCGACTTTTACAGAAATAGGATTTAACGTTCTCTTCACAACCATCTACTCTTTGTCGAATTACAATTCTTTATTTTCTAAAATTGTTTCATAGAAGAAACAGACGAAGAAGAAGGAAAAGCTTCTAAGCATTTTAAAATTTCTATATGTTTATTCATCATCAGTATTTTAAATTGTTGTACACATTCAGTTTATAAAATTATGGTTCACGAAACAGAATTAAGCCAATGACCTGCTATGAAGAGTTTAAGGCGATATTATGGCTGTCTTCTTTATATTAAAAAAACAACATGTCGTCCATAGAGCTAGATCATTAATTTAAAGCTCAGCATGGCTTTTTAAAAATATAGTTTTATCTCTGAATTTACAAAAAGAACAGTAACAACTTGTTCTAAAAAAAAATTAAAAAACTTTTTTAAAGATAATATTTTATTCTGTAATCTTTTGTTTATTATTTTTTCTACATTTATGCCCGTCTAGAAATTTTGTTTGAAGAACAAAACAAGCATCTTGATAGCTCAATCGTGATACATTTCAAGATATATATTTTTTATGCCTTCAGAGAAATCTAAGCACAAAAGCTTGTGTATTTAGACCGCATTATTCAATTTCAACCGCGCCCACAAGATCTAGACCACACAATTCTAAAACCTAGGTTTTTTCCCTTTATTTATTAAAGAAAAACCAAAACAGTCGAGTCGGGGCTTTTCAAACAGTAATTGGACGATTATTTTTATGACCCAAATTATTTTATTTTTATAATAAAAAGTTCGGCTCATGTTTCTGAAACGAAATATAACTGTGCTGACAAGCGCAATGGGGTCTCATGTAGTCTCGCTCTTTGAGTGTAATTTGCTTATTGTTTTGATGGCCAACGAATCTGTCAACGGGGGTGTAAAACATGGCAGCGCTCCGTCAATAATCGCTTTAATAAAATTTTATCTCTGGGACACCTGATAACGAAAGAAATTAAACACTAATTTTCCTCTTTTGACCCCTGCTCTCGGGGAGGAAGGGTTAATTTGTTATTTGTTCAAACATTTCAAAGTATGTTTAAGTCATTACATACGGCACCTGTCAATAGAGACTATCAGCGACGCCATGTGACGTACGCTGTCCGTCAACTCAGAACATGGCAGCCGTGGCAAGCTGGCAGACACATGCTGAAGTTTTGATATTCATTCCCCTGAGGTTACCCTATCAGCTCTCGCAATCTTCTCGACTGCTTAGAAAAAGACGCTACTTGTGGAATGTCTCAAGGCCAACTTAAGAAAGGAATTTGAAAGTGGAATAACTTAAAACACGCCACGCCATTGACGACGATACATCAGACACTGCCTAAATGTACCCTGAGTTTGAAAACATGTTTGCGTTCAATTGAAGGGGTTGTAAAGATATTAAGTAGATCAAGGCCTCCAGGGACGGGATTTTTATTTCTTTATAAAATTGTTTAAGAAGCATCGTTGAAGTCCAATGACACTAAGTAGGTCAGTTCTCATCTTGGCGCGCATCTTTCCGGCGGCACGGTTTCACCAAAATGGCCGGTTAGTACTAAACGTGGGATGCGTTAAACCTAGCAATGCAGCACAGTCTGCCAATTTTATTCTGCACACAGAGAGAGAGAGAGAGAAATGGGGTTTAACGTCCACTCAACTCAAACAAGGTCATTTCGGGACTAACATATGGTTTTAACTTTATTTCAATAATTCGCTTGCGCGTAGGGGTCTTTAGCAGTGGGAGGAAACCGGAGTGCCCGGAGGAAACCCACGAGGTTGAGAAGGCGCCCCTATATTCATGCCACATACGCTCACACCAGGGCTCGAAACCACAGCCGCAAGCCAGAGATGACCGGCCAGCTAGTGGTCGAAGCGCGGCACTCTAGACTACTAGGCCATCCCAACCCCCCTTTCTGCACACAGAGTCTCCAGAGATGCATCCACGTCATTCCTTGAGAGTCGAGAATAGATCTGTGCACTGTGCATTAGTGTACTGTAATGATGCGCTTCTACTCCGTTTCATCTCTGTCTTACACCAACGAAACTTTGTTTTCAATTTTATTACATGGAAGTAGAATAAATTCTCAAAGTTTAGTGTTTTGAGTTAAAATCGGCGATTTAGGACTTAAAATGTCGGTCAACTAGCCAACTGTAAACCGACAGCCTAAGTTCAGTAGGTTACAATTTGTTTCCCCAAAATGGCTATTTCAAAAATATTATCACCCTTCGCGGCTTCTGGAATGTTTATAGCGAGAGCACGAGAAGAGTATACAGGCGCGGATCCAGAGGGGGGGTCCCCCCCCCCCCCCGCTCAGGCTTGAAAATTTTTTATGCGATTTTATTGGCGATTAAGACCTGTAATTTTGGAATTTACCTTCCAGAAATACGTCAGAATGAACCAAATTGAATCTAATTGACCAAATTTTTCTGGGGGAGTGCCCCCAAACCCCCTGTTAATCGGTTGAGCGCAATTAGTTAAGCAATTATCAAACCTAGACTCCCCCCTGCAAAAAATCCTGGATCCGCGCCTGGTATACGTCACGTCTCGTGATGAATTGAAACGTCTCGTTTCATTTAACCTCCAAATAAATGTTTTTCTGTTGGCAATAAATCACTTGACTTGTCGCCGTCTCGTTCCCAGGTTCTTCGACCAACTTTGATGTGAACTGTTTGTTTTCTCATGTTTCAAAAGCTCTTATTAACAAGTGGTTGTGTAACGAAGGACGCTGTGCCCTAATTATTAAAGATATATTATCCAAGCGCTAAATTTGCCTAAATTATTAATTAGATATTTAAAGGGCCAATCCCGATAACTTTCTGGGTAATAAAACTGCTTAATTTTGTGTTAAAATAACTTAAAACTCAATACCTAAGGCTGGCCAACTAACCCGATATTTGTGATACCCTTGTAAATAACTTAAACCCGACAGTCTTCATCTGGGAATGGAGACGGTTGTATTGTACAGTATCTGGATAAAACCAGACTTTTTTTCTATAAAAATAATATGTAGGTGAAATTTACCTTTTGTTATCATGTACAGGGCATGGGTCATTCACTTTATAGACCTCTCAAGAAACGGGAATCGATTATCAGGTCACCCAGTGAAAAAATTGACCCGAAATCTTAAAAGGGTTACGTGTCCGGATAAGCAGTGTTGACGTTCACGTCCGAATGACTCAATAATTTGAGCTGAAATTTTGAAACAGGGTAAATACACCATGCCTCTATATTTTGGTCCATAAATTTCATAAATACCCGGACTTTAATTTTTGAGACTCTGTTCTTATCGGGATTGTCCCTTTAATAACATGACAAGACCATAATCAACTCTCGATGCCATCGGATGGCTACGATTTTAACTAGATTAGAAATTAAAGTGAAATGAAATGGGGTCTAACGTCCTACTGTTCTGCACCTAAACCGGGCTAATGGAAGACGGGCATACCGTGTGCTATGAGGAAAATTTTGCCCGGGCAGCAGCGCTACGGCCTACTCTTATATCAAATCCCAACTTCCAATGGATCTTTTACGTGCACGTCAATGTGTACACGGGAACTAGGTTTTTCGTCCCATTCGAACGACTAGACAGCTGTCCTTGTCAGGCCGCCGTTCTGCATCACTGACAAGGAGAAACCACACCGGAAAATTTAAGTAGATCAGAACGGTTCGACCTTTAACGAATAATCAGCACCATGGTTACGATAATAAACAATCGATGTAGAGATCTGGTTAAAACTATAAATAGAGATAACTTCGCTAAGAATAAAGTAATTTAAACGGAATTTTCAGTATATTCATTTTGTATTATCTCTTTAAAAATATTATGGCTCAACGATTGTCCAAGGAACAACATAACGTCATTCGAATGAGACAAAACAAAAACGACGTCTTGTAGTGAAATAGTTTGTGAGCTATCACGTGATTAATCAACCGCTGTAGAATACATATGTAATGTGATAATAACTACCGTGTCCCGTGCGTCTTTTGCAGTGGGTGGAAACCTGAGGACCCGGAGAAAACCCACGTACAACCGGGTAATCGAAATTACGTCATATGTTTAAGAATAGAGAAACAAACCACGGAGGTTTATATTGATATGCTTCCTTTTAGGGGGAGTCACGGTGGCTCGCTAGCCTGGAGGTCGTGTGTTCGATACGAGCCTTGACCGAGAAAGTTCATCGGGATTTTCCGGTGTTCCCCCTTGCCAGTCATCCGGATGGGACAGAAAAACCGAGACACCTTGAACACATTGGTGACCACGTTAAAGATCCCTTTGAAGTTGGAATTTCCTTCAAAACACACTGTGTATGGCGTATACCAATAGGAAGTTAAACCCCATTTCATTTCCTTGTAGATGGGTGTGTGATATATAATTTATAGTAATATTCAAACCATTAATGGCCTCTGTTGTCTATGAAACACGATCTGTAGTAGATATTCCGCTATATGCAAATATATATTAGCTCAATTATGGAGAGGTCAAATTCAAAGGTCAAAACGTTTTGAGTATTTTTATAGATCACCGCTAAACAAAATGCTAAACAAATTATCATCTACATTTAAATATAATTTTGGAAAAGTGTGGGTTTTTTTTACACAGCTACAACTATTAAACTCCAGAGACGAAGAAATGAAATTTAATCATGTTTGTCCTACTGTTCTCCTCCGACTGGGGGGAAAATTTTGTCCGGGCAGCGACGCCATGGCCTACTCTTATATCGAATTCCAACTGCCGAGGGATCTTTTACGTGTTCGCCAATTTATACACGAGACCTCGGTTTTACTTCCATCCCAACGACTACACGCTGTCCCTTGCCACGCCCTCGGCTCTGCAGCACTAACACAGAGGAACCACTCCGGAAAATCTCGGTGAACTTTCTCGGCCAACGCAGGGATCTAACACTGGATCTCCAGGTCGGCGAGCCAACGTCTTACTCACTGAGTTACACCCCACCCCCGTCCCGACCCGACCCGACCAAGATAGACTAACGAGGTAATTTTTCGAACCGACATTCTTCATTTCAATAATACACAGAATTGCACTCGACCTCCCACAATTTGATGTTTGCTACATCACTTTCCTCGTTTCATATATGTGTTCCTTGCTCCGGAAAAAAAGTCTCGAGTATCAACCCTATATAACTACACGAAAATACTCGACTCGTTAAAATTATATCCGCCCTAAGTATTATGAGACTGTAAACACATTCGACCGATCTTAAAGTCATGTATTATCATTCATAGATGTTATAATTCAGTCGAAACCCGAATTCTAATTTTGGTTCAAAAATCTCGTAAAACATCCAAATATCGTCTGAGCTTAAGAGATAACCAATTTATCGTGAAATAATAACATATTATTTTACTTAGTCAATGATTAAGATAAGAGAATAATACTTCGTTGTAATGTCGCACAATATTTATCTTTTCAAAACACAGATTAGACGATTCAGTGCCGGTAAAATAATTTGCATATTAAATTATCTAAAATTTATTACTTTTATTTTCTAATGCAATGACGAAACATAAACACTAATGACGTCATTGAGTCAAATTAATTGCAGATTATAAGTTTTTGTGACGTTGTTTGTTCTTGTGCCAATATAAATATGCATGTAAATAGATAACAATAAACTTTTTAAAGTCACCTTCCAAATACAAGAGCATGCTCTTTGTAAAACAGCTGATACCAACCAGTCCTGTTTTTAGCACACGATGAGGACATAATAATATAAAAGTACAGATCGTCAGACAAAGTCAAAAGATTCTACCATGCCCCAAATTTTTATTGCAAATTTAGATGATTCACGAAAACGATTCACCGGCGATGAAAATAGTGGGAATCCGTTAGATAACGGGGAAAAATCACGCCTGCCTTTATAATATACAACAGAATTATTCAGCTGTGCGACCTGTCCATGTGAAAAATGGTATCGGAATTTATATTAGAGTAACCATACACTGTCTCGTGTACGACCCCTAGCACAAGATGATTAAAGGTAATACTTACAGCAAACAGATGACAAACGACGACAGCCAGACCGATAGTCAGTGGTGCAGAACCACGTAAATCTCTTCTCTTGGTGTCATCAGAGGCAAAAACAGCCAACACGACGACAAACGTTACCAACAACTCCACTCCAAAACCTTGAGGTGACGTCACACCTGTTCTCAAAATGGCTGTAGCACCAAGATCCAGTCGCTGGGTAACCGGGGTCAGACCGAACAGGATTCCAGCACCGAGAACGCCACCTAGACATTGAGCAATGATGTAGAGGACACCTCGAACGATGCTGACTCTTCTTGTGACCAGTTTCGCCAATGTGACGGCCGGGTTCATGTGACCACCACTGATGTGTCTAAACACCCAGACGACGGTTGCTACGGTTAAACCAAAGGTCAGGGACACTTGGATAACAGAAGGGGTAGCTCCAGTGTACGTTCCACATCCCAACAAGACGATGACCAGGGTCCCGAACGTCTCTGCAGCCAGAGAACGCCACAAATTGGGGCTGAGCAAATCTTCAATATTCTCCTGTAATAGAAAACAAAACCATTGTGAAAACCAGAATTTTACTGAAACAACAATCTGTACACATCCATTTTCCTTTTCCCAGTATAGCAAGTTTCTCCGCTAAGTCTATTTGTTGAGACCAGCTCAATTTTCGTCAAGATCACAGATTAGGGCACGTAATAGTTGGTGAGATTGTAGGTTAGGGTTCGGGTAAACACTAGGGCTAGGTTCAGAATTTAAAATGTGATTAGTGTTAGCCCTGTTTATATCTCGTAACCTTTGACCAAAGTTGAAGTTGCCTTATTTCAAGCAAGCCGATCAACTAAAAGAGAACTCTTAAATTTTACCTTCCAAAAGCGATTCATTCTAGTTTCCAGTATAATACACAACAATAATATTTCCGACCGTAACCTTGATCAACTCCAGTAGACAGTTTATCTGGCGTGAAGTCCGATTGTAATGAAATAAAATGAAATGAGTTTTAACGCCCTACTGTTCTGCACATACTGGCCTAATGAAGACGGTCGTTTAAATAATTATTTCTCAGAGTAACACTAATTCACACCAATCATAGTTAAACGCTAAGTTTTAAACATTTTACTTTCTTAATATCTCGTGGAAATCAAGACTTGAGGTTGGGCTATTTAAAACTCCGGGACTTTAAACCAAAAATACATCATAACACTTGAGGACTGAAAATGACACCAATGAAAAACTACGCAATGGTTCAAGTGCCACGAAAACATTCCACAACTTCAAGTGGATAATTTTTTCAGGAAATGAATTTGAATGGCGGAAGTTAACTTTTAATTGATGTATCCTTTTTTACATGAGTAATATAGCAGACGAATGTATTATTACATTTGATCAGAATAAAAGTTATTTGGTTACATACAAATAACTCGGACTTGTCTTAGATCCTTGTGCAATGCCCGCTTGGTCGAGCGGTTAGAGTTCAAATCAAGGTGCGGGTCAAACAAGAACAATCTGGGATGTGGCGTCTGTGGAACTGACGAGGCAACTGTGTCTAGTTGTTCGGATGGGACAAAAATGCTGAAAGTGTGTGTAGTCCTTCAGATGGGATGAAAAATGAGCTCCATGACAATTTACTTCGCACACGTTACCACAGAATGACACTCGTTCGGTTCGGGTAGAAAACGAGCCCCAGGACAAATTTTCTAGCCCCCAATTAGACACAGAAACAAAAAATAGTAACATATGGTTGTGACAAAATTGTCGAAATATTTCATTAAAAAGACAACCCACCACAACATTCCGGGAGACCAGATCATCAATTTGTTATCCAAGAAAGTGTAAAACATAAAGACAATATTTCTTTAAAGATAAACGGGATATTTATAAAGAGTATACAAAAATAATGGAAAAAAAAAACATTATGTGAGCGAAACCACCTTTTTAAGTTTAAATACGTAAAATGCACTCTTCAACATAAAAATAACTAAACGAGACCCCCCTCCCCTTAAGAGAAAAGATTCTTGCAATTTTTTCAGGAATAATATTTATAGAAAAATGTGGCCAGATATTTGTGTTCCTGGTAAATGCCGTACTAGCAGGTCTACTACACATAGACGACATAGTAAAAAGTTTTCCCACGCTATGTAAAGGCAATAACAACTTCATAACCATGACTAAATTCTCATTAAAATTGGCAAATTGAGTTGAAAATATTTCAAAGACTTCATTATCTTTTCGATTAACATTTTCGGATGATGTTATGTAAAAAGTTCCAGAATTATTTTCTTTTTAAGACAAAATCCTTAGAAAACCAATTTTACTTACCTTCATGATTGCGTTCGTCATGCCTTCGTAGAGTGAGCCACGCCGTCTTAATACGCTGGGTTGTGGAGGGGTGGCGATTTTAAACTTGCTTCCGTGTTCTCATTGGCTGATAGGAACGGCACTTGTTCTGAAAGCACGCTATCGTAGTAAGCTGTTCAACTTTGACCTATAACCTCCCAGAGAGTATTCCATGTTTGTATAAACAATGGAATAATTAATGGCTATCACAACGGCCGAATTCTTGTCATATTTTTCTCGTACTGAAATTGTCCTTTCCGCCAGCATGTAATCCGAGCCATGAATTAAATAATCTCGTTGCCTCCTGACCTTCTGGTTGACGGAGCCAGTTAATGGCGGTGGATGTATTTTAGTACGGATGTTGAGAACCGAGTTTAATCTGATTAATATAATTATTTTACAATCTGGAGAGAATGAGAGAGAGAGAGAGAGAGAGAGAGAGAGTGGGAGAAAGAGAGAGAGAGAGGGGAAAAGAGAAATGAGAGAGAAGAGAGAGAGAGAAATGGGGTTTAAAGGGACAATAACATTCTTGCTGGCTTGGTAGCTCCAGAAAATAAATAATACCCTTATTCTAAGTACTAGATGTTTAAGTGTCCTACCTGTTGTGTAAATTATCCATTACAACCTATTTTACTTGTCCAGAGGGTTCGAAAATATTTTAAAATCCAAGTCACATTTGAAAAGGTTTACGTTAGACTTTTCAAATCAATTGGTTGAATTTTTCCAATTTTTTTAAAATAGGTGTTTAAAGATGAAATTTATATCATCATTTAATTGGAATATTCTAAAATAATACGATTTTTATTCCGTTACAACAAGAGTGTTATTGGGGCTTTAACGTCTACTTGATATCAACTAGGTCATTTCGGGACTAACATATGGCTCGATTTTAATTCAATAACTCGCTTGCGCGTAGGGGTCTTTAGCAGTGAGAAGAAATCGAAGGAACCGGAAAAAAAATACCATTTTACTTAATGACAGACCGTATCATTCAAGGCGCACGCGCTAACCATTTGGCCATCTATCCTTACCCCTGTAGTAAACAGAGCAAACTATTACAGTTACCATTGGTAATTGAATTTTTTCTCAGATTAAAAATACATCCCCCAACCCGAATTCCCAAAATAACAACTCAAGAAGAATCTAATCGAAAGTGTTTTTAAATCTCATCAGAATTTTGTCGGACAGCAAATTGAATGTATTGGTCCATATTAAAAAAAAGGTAGTAATCGGGATATCTCAGGTTTATGAAATAGTTTCTCATTTAGAGCGAGACAGTTTTGGGTTTACCGGATTCCAGGGACGTGAGAGGGTTTGTGGGACACCTGTCCAATGTCCCGGAGCCTAGAGGGGCCCGGCGGTATGCCGAGTAATGATTAAAAAAATGTTGGGATAAATTAGGCAAAAACAAAATACAGTAGAAGAAAACCGGTGATATTTGAGTGGAAAAAATGCCCACAAAGACTAATTTCATACTAGAATTACGATTTCCAAATTTTTGTTCTCCTTTTCTGCGAGAATATAATTATGGAGCTAAAAATTGTTCGCCACCTCAAAAAATAGACCCAGATCCCTGGACGAACGACTGACAAGGGCAACAAATCAACGTTCGGCAATCCCAACAATCTTTCTGGACAGCACTGGGATGGACCCCGTGCACACCTAGCTAGTGAGACTCATCACTCCCTTCACCGAGCCACAATACTGGGATCGATCTCTTGCCCTCCTAGCTAGTGTGACCTAGCACTCTCTTCACTGAGCCACCAACATTAGCTGTGTTATTACCGTTATATGAAACTAAACACCATCATTAAATTGGAGAATTTAACAGCAGGATCCTTTGACATTTAAACAGTTTTTAATATCATAAATATATTGTTGTTTGTGACCTACAACAGATTCTATAATCTAACTTTCCATTTTAATTAAAGCGGCATTAGTCCCATATGTTCACGTGAAGACAAGGATAGATATTAAAACAATATTGGTTCAGCGGGCATCGTCCATTTCTCGTCCAGAAAAAACTCAGCCTCACTTTTAATCTATTACTTTAAGTCGAAAAAATGTCGATAAACAGAAAAAAGGCAGATATGATTATTTTACATTTTTCGGGGCTTTTGTTCTTCACGAATTGCGCCCCACCCCTTTCGATATTCGTGGGCCCGCCCTAGGCACAGGACATCAAATGGTTCCTACATTTGGTGACAAGTGTAACCCCCTTTATATTTATAGCCCACCTCTCCCATTTGCGCGACGCTGCCTCTTAACCCTTTGGTGTAAAATCGAAGAAAAGGGGTTGAATATACTTTTTATGTCAGGTTTTGGTAAATATTAATAATTTTGAGGTGGAAAGATAACAGAGTTAAGAGGTTTGTTAAGTTTAAATGTAGGGCGGACAGTCGCATGTTTATCAGTAGTAGGCTACTTCAACTTCTTTTATACATAACGATTACCATGCTACACCATGCTAGAGTCGATTTGTAGCGTATCCGACCCGGGGTCATAGCTGTACGAGCTGGGGAAGGGGGGGAAGGGCTCCCCCATTTTGGGAACCAAATGCTGGGAAAATTTGGGCACACAATTGTACTTTGTAAAAGTTGTATAAAAAATATTGTTTTCTTGAATGTGTCCAATTTAACAGCAAACTTGAATTCAGAGTGTCTATAGTTAGGCAATTACATGTAAATAGAAAAATCTTAAGACTCGAACCCTCTATTGTTTGGAGTACATTAAGTCACGACTAAAATACTAAGAACCTAACTACATTTTTGGGGCATCACCACCGCCCCTCCCCCAGTCAAAAATTTCCCCGTACGCCTATGCCCGTGATATATGTTTGACAAGGGTTAAACATTATGATTATGATGATAATGTTGAAACAATATGATTTGTTTGCCATTTGCGAGATGGCGCACCAAAACTCAAGGGCACTCAAAAACCCAAAACAATAATACAAAGCTCGTCATTGCGCCTCTCTCACTTAGTCCCTGTTTTAAGTCCCAAATCGACGACTATAGTCGAAAACACTGAGTATAGAAACTTTATTAAATGAAATTAATAGAAATATGAATGAGACAAACGAAGGATACAAAATAATTATACAAACATACATACTTTACAGACACGAACGAATTTTATATAAAAACTCCTAAACATTTCAAAATTTCTACATTTTTATTTGTCATTAGTATTCTAAATTGTTGTAAAACATTCATTTTATAAAAATGTGGCTCTTGAAATAAAAATAATCTGAACATTTATTTCTATACTATTTTCGTCATGATGTTTGCACTTTGTTAGAAAATGAATTTCGTCATCTACCTCCTGGCATGTACTACATTAAATGTGTGTGAAGTAGTTGTATTTTACGTCCGTAAAAGTAAAAGTAGACTTCAATAGTGTACTACTGTACAAGTATACAGTTGGTACGAGTTGAACATATGGGTCTTATTAAACATACAATGATATTATTGTCTTCATGTATCATCACATGTTGTTTTTCATCGTCCCTGATTGGATGAACAGATTGTCTTACTCTAAGATTACATTATATTACAGTGTCATAAAAATGTCGTGGTCGCACAATGGTATTGATAAAAAAA
The DNA here is from genome assembly GCA_036850965.1 of Patella caerulea. NCBI lineage: Eukaryota > Metazoa > Mollusca > Gastropoda > Patellidae > Patella > Patella caerulea. The sequence goes on along the minus strand of JAZGQO010000006.1, from coordinate 59,789,101 downwards.
TCTACCACAGAAACATGTAGGCCGACCATCTAATACTTAACGGAGGAATTCAGTTTCTTTGGTGAACTGGTGAGGAGGTTATTACGTATCTGTTAGCAGTGTGAGCAAGATGTAAAGAACGTTTCTATTCGCCTGTTGTCAAATTCAAATTCGAATTTATCACCTTATCTTTGACGTGCAAAACCAAAGTTTTTAAATAATTTTATCAGTCTCGTGTCGTCACCTCATTCTAGTGGAAATCCTTTCTAAAACATGGCCAAAAGTGTTTATAACCCCAGTGTCTGTCTGTTTGTCCTATCAAAAGCTAGTATTTCCACCCATGAAGAGAATCCACTGGTCAACGCATACAGTGAGTCAGTCATGAACAGGACCCACCTAAACCTTTTGGAAATCTGAAGTCTCTAGGAACGGACCTCGAGTGGCGTGTATCGGGACAAAAAAAACAAAAACAAAACAAAAACAACCTTCCGATATGTTTTTTGATTGAGTTGCTATTTTTGAAACATAAGAATATAACTTTAATAGTTGCTGATCTGTCCCACTCCACTGGTCAAGGTGCATTGACGCTGTTAAGATGCTCAATGGTAGATTAGGAGAGAGAGAGATGGGGGTTAACGTCCACTCGACACAAACTAGGTCATTGCGGGACCAACATATGGTTTGATTTTATTTAGGGGTCTTTAGCAGTGGGAGGAAACCGGAGGACTCGGAGAAAACACTATAGGTGAGAGAGTCGACCCTACTCCTTGTCACGTACAACCGAGGATTTGAACCCGCGCCAGTTGACTCAATGACAGACTTATGACACAGCGCGCACGTGCTAACCATTCCCCCCCCCCCTTGGTAGATTCGGTTTTACGTCCGTTTCCATCTTGGGTGATATAGAAAAACAAAATGGTATGCTTACTAATCATAATCGCTTATAATTAAAGGTGGTTTCCTCACACTGTTAACCCCTAGCGCATGCGCATTATTGAAATCAATTTGAACCGTGTGTTCGTACCGAAATGTCTCTCTCTCACACATGGGGTAGGGTCGTCTGTCCAACCTCGTGGGTTTTCTCCGTGTCTCCGTGCTAAAGACCGCTCTCTCTCTCTCTTTCCCTCTCCCTCACACTATCGCTTTTCGCCCGATTCAGTAAACAGGCAAATTTGGTGTTTTCGTTCCATTCGAACGACTAGACACTATTCTTTGCCAGACCTCCGGTTCTTCGTGTAGCAAGTAGAGCCTATGTATATAGTTGAAGAAATTTGATGTAAAATTAATTGTCTGTATGTGGTAGGTATTAAGGAGCACGTGGATGGTTTATATCGGTCTAAAGTAAACTAATTTACGGTTGTTATATACAAATTGATCTATCTATATATACATTTATAATGGATGACATTCTCCCGCTAAATTACATGTGTTACTGTAGTCACCTCAACACTGATTGGCCCATTCTCCTTCTTATATAGACGCGTCAACACTGATTTGGTCATTCTGTTTTTAAATATAGACTCGTAAACACTGATTGCGTTAATCTCATTTTAAATAACACCAGGATACAGAATCGTCAATGCAGTATTTAAAGGGAAACTAACACTCTTGAACTTGGCAGCTCCAGAAAATAAATAATAGCCTTATTTGAAGTACTAGATATTTAGGTGTCCTAACTGTTGTGTAAATTATCCATTTTTTTTAAATTACATCCTATTTCACTTGTCCAGAGGGTTCAAAAATGTTTTAAAATCCAAGTCACATTTGAAAAGATTTAAGTTAGGCTTTTCAATTCATTTAGTTGAATTTTTCCAATTTTTGTAAATTATCTAGGTGTGTTAAGATGAAATTTATATTATCAATTAATTGGAATGTTGTAAAATAGTAAAATTTGTTGACGAGAATAAAGATTGGGACACATTATTCAGTTACAACGAGAAACGTACTGGGTCTTTAAGTCATTATATTAAAATTCTCCTACGATGTTATTTAACGTTAAGAATATTAAACGTGACACTAAAAACTCGTTAATTTTAAGATTCTTAAGTTTGTGTGTGTGGTGTTTGTGTGTGTGTGTGTGTGTGGGGGGGGGGGGGTATATGTCAAATTTGTGTAACGCCTGCGCTTTTGATATAGAGATACTTAATCGGTGGATTGAGATAATAGGTCGATCGATTGTGAGATACTAAACCGCTCGATCGAGATACCAAATCGGTCGATTGTTGAACATTTAGAGTCGATTGATTGAGATACTAAATCGATTGATTGAGATACTAGATCGATCGAGATACTAGATCGATCGATCGATCGAGATACTAAATCGATCGATCGAGATATTTAATCTATCGATCGGGATACCAAGGAGATTTATCCATTCAATAAGATATCAAGTCGATTGATTGAGATACCAAGTGGATCGATTGACCTACTGTACCGTGGATGTAATTTCCCAGTACATACAAGGCCTGTAATAATTGAAACATTCGTTCGTTCTCTGTGACCTAGATGTATTATTACTTAAAGTATGTCAGAGAACAGCGGTTATCTCGACTGATGGTATTTCAGCTGAGAGAGGCATCTAGTTTCACCAACACTTCATAATGATAGCGTCCCTGTTCAGACACACAGCATGACCCCATCACAAAACCTTATCAAACACGAACTTCAAACAAATGTCTATTTTGCTGGAATTAATATCGTTAGGTTGAAAAACCTTTGTTCTTAGAAAAAGTCGTAGTTTTGGTCGGAGGAGACCAAGATTCCCAGTTCTTATATTTTTTTGGTTAAATTCTTGGGTAGATCTATATAGGATTCTCCGGCTTCAAACATTTTTTTTCAGTGGAAATGATATCATTCAATCATTTCGTTCACGTTGAAATGACGCGCGCGGAATCTATCGTCACTTATCGTCATTTAAAGGAGCTAATTCCGTATTCATTGGAAATAGACACAAATGGATCGCACAGAATAAAGTCATTTTTTATGAAATGTTTTCAATATATTCATTTTTCATTATTTACATTTAAACTATAATATAGCAAGAACGACCATCTCTCTCTCTCTCTCTCTCTCTGTACGACTGGCCCCCGGATCCATTCACTTGATTTTTTTTTGTGTAGCGCGGTCCTCCTGCACTTACTATTACACACACACACACACACACACACACAAAGCTAAGCCTATTTAAAGCCAAGAAAACAAATACGGCCAAGTTTCTGAAAATAATCTGTATCGCTTCAGAAGTCTAAAACCAACAACAATCGGTCCCCTGTATTCTAGATTAACTTGATTAAAACTTTAATTTGCCACAAACAGAAACAACATGTTTCTAATTTGTTCAACCCTTAAAAACTTAAACTAATTTAGAATGGGAGGAATCATTTCTTGGTTTGAAATTCCAGAGCGAGATCTCACGTGACATGAAATAAGTGAATATGCCATTCCACGCGGCGTAATATTGGTAGGTAAATAGAGAGTAGATCCTTCTAGTATATTCAATCTCAATTTTTAATCTAGACCATATCCCAAATCTTTTATTCATAAGTGTAAGAATTCTAACTAATCCTGCAAGAATACGCAAATATAGAATACTTGAATTAATTCCATTTCACGTGTCAAAAAGATATTTAATTAGCATAAGTGTAAGAATTCTAACTTATCCTGCAAGAATACGCAAATAAAGAATACTTGAATTAATTCCATTTCACGTGTCAAAAAGATATTTAATTAGCAACGTATGATGAAACATTTATTAATACTGCCCAGATGTAACGTTACTTCATTTGGAATACTTGACGTCATTATGAACGTTCTGTGACGTGTAATGTCTGAAGTGCCACAGTGAGCGGTCAATCATAAAATAATCATGTTAATGATGTAACGTTACTTCATTTGGAATACTTGACGTCATTATGAACGTTCTGTGACGTGTAATGTCTGAAGTGCCACAGTGAGCGGTCAATCATAAAATAATCATGTTAATGAGTCGGCACCTTTCTTCTCAATCGGAGTCAAGAAGGCCACGGCAGACACTCGGCACCATGCTGAGTTTATCAAGTGCATCAATAGTTCCATCGACGTAACAAATTTCAACCGTGACGAATGATATGATACGCCATTGTTTTATGTAGCACTGGGTGAAATTCCGTTTGATTCGTCAACGATGCCATTAAGAATGTTTGGTTTTTTTCCTACGAAAATTTAGGCTGGAGAACGATATATTTGAAAGCAGACAGACGTTAGCCCCCCCCCCCCCCCAAATCACCACCGATCAGTCAGTCACTAGACAAAATAACATGAAATAATATAAGAATTAACGTCCTACTGTTCTGTTCCAGTGGAAAATTTTTCCCGAACAGCGGCTCAAAGGCCTAGCTGGACTATTCTTATATCAAATTCCAACTGAAAAGGAATCTGTTACGTGCACGTCAATATGTACACGGACCTCGCTTTTTCATGCCATCCAAACGACTAGACAGCCGTCCTTGTTACACCCTCCCTCCATCAACACTGACAAGGGGAAACCACGCCGGAAAATCCAAATGACCTTTTGTGGCCAATTCCGGGAGCGAACACCTGCGACCTTCAGGCTAGCGAGACAGCGTCTTACCCTCTAAGCAGGCATCAGACAAGCAAAAATGTATATACGCTGACCAGCGTGCAAGCTAATTCAGGGAAGATTTTACAACGAAGAACGCTAGATCGGAGACGGTCCAACGCATTTTATGACGTCACATGTGGATTGTGGGTTAGGGTAAGGGTTAGGCTTGGCCGAGGGTTAGGCTTAGGACTAGCCCTGTTTACATCTCGAGACTTTGACGAAATCTACGGGTCCTAGCCCTTACCCTAATCCACAATCTTATGACGTCATATGAGCTAAAATGCGTCTTCGATCTAGCATTCTTCTTTTACAACACACAGAATCTTCAATGAAATTTCGAACTTTTGGTGTCTTTAATGACAAAATTTAGGAAATGGAAATTGTTCCATGATTGGCATTGACAGCTAGTTGTCACTTAATGTCTTCAGCTATTTCTAGAATTACGCTTTACACTCCCTAGTTTGTCAGAAATTATCAAAAACCATGATAAGGCTTCCAGGAATTCGTTATTTTAAATGGAAACGTCGACAGAGAAGGGGCCTAGAACAACTATAATGGCGTGTCGCGTCGATAAGGTTTAAGGAATGGAAAATATATGCGACGGTGAAAGGTTTAGGATATGAAAATGGCCTTTAAGTCTATTTTAATGTTCGGTTGTAATCTTGATGAGGTCGATGAAATGGTTTAATGGGAGAAGATTGATGAATAATCTTACATTCCTTGTCTAGACCAACATAAAACAAGCCATACCAAGACCACTGATGACCAAAACAAATGGTCACTGAAATGAGATATAATGTCCTGTTTTACAACAATTTAAACTACTAATGACCAAATAAAAATGTAGAAATTTTGAAATGTTTAGGAGAGAGAGAGAGAAATGGGGTTTAACGTCCACTCGACACAAACTAGGTCATTTTGGGACTCACATATTAAATCTTATTTCAATAATTCGCTTGCGCGTAGGGGTCTTTGGCAGTGGGAGGAAACCGGAGTGCCCGGAGGAAACCCACGAGGTTGAGAAGGCGCCCCTATCTCCATACATACGCTCACACCAGAGCTCGTAACCACAGCCGCAAGCCAGAGGTGACCGGCCAGCTAGAGGTCGAAGCGCGGCACTCTAGACCACTAGGCCATCCCAACCCCCTATTTACACACTAAGACTAAATAAACATTTTCAGTGATATTCAAGTTGGGTGGAATAAATATTTCTCAAAAACATCCAAATATAGCCTACTTAGAGTTTTCAACTATATTCATAAATTTAGGAATTAATATGTCGGTCAACTAGCATAGTGTCTGTTGTAATTGTGGTTCTACTCCGTCCATATCGGCTATATATACACATAGACTAAATAAACCCTTTCATTGATATTAAATTAAAGCGGAATAAATATTTCTCAAAATCAATCAACTAGACATCGTCGATTTAAGAATTAAAATGTCGGTCAACTAGCTTAGTGTCTGTCATCGACAGGCGCGGATCCAGAGGGGGCGCATCCGGCGCACGCCCCCTCTTTTTTTGAGGTGGCGAACAATTTTTAGCTCCAAATATTTTCGCGGGAAAGGAGAACAAAATAGTTTTGGTTGGAAATCGTAATTTACAGTACTATAGTATGAAATTAGTCCTTGTGGGCATTTCTTCCACTCAAAAATCACGGGCCGGGCTTCGCACTCCCAGAAGGGTCCAGCGCGCCCCTCCATTCTGAAAATCCTGGATTTGCCCCTGATCGAGTGAAGTAAATTGTAGACAGACACTGTATAAGTTTAGTATGATTTATATCCGTCCCGTGTAAAAATAATTCTCTTCCTGGCGTGAATATCAAATATTAACAGCTCAGCAGAATTAGACCTGCAACTGTGAAATAATTATATAAATATATTTCTACTAGTTTAAATAGGTCATGTTGCTTATTATCCTAGCGGCTTTATGATAATCACGGAATCTAGGACGAAAGTAGGTCATATTCATTTATCTCGATTGCATATTCGGTTTCGTTATTTCATAAAACAGCTCAAATATGTCAGGCACGGCGTTTCGACACGCCACCGACAATATTCAATATTAGTCTGTAGTTTAAAACGGCAGTTTAAAACCACCCCGAGCAGAACGATTCATAAATGATAATGACATCAAAACCCGACGGTCTCGGTTGAATTTCTTAGTCACTGACTCCTGGCTAAATTAAGTTCTCCAAATATGGTAAATTCCTTGTTTAAAGAGAGCATCAAGTACTAACAAACAATATGTCGCGCCTTGATCCTTTGGTAATTTTAATTGGTGCAGACGACCATTCGACTGACCAGACACGCTCCAGACGTTTATATACAATAACTCCCGGGTCGCTCATTATAATCATCAAATAATAAATATACCCACGAGCCGCCAGCACGTTCTGGAATTCCAAATTTGCTGCTGAACTGACACAAATGGCCGTTTCTTTTTCTAACCCTTTGTTTCCGGTTGGGCCAATTTGTTCATTTTAAATGAAGAGGGTAGCAAGGTCATAAATATTAATTTAACCCATATGGACGCCATTACGGTCACGCTTCATCCTGCTAATTGTAGTCAGATACCTTCACAGTTTAACCGTCAATGTGGCCACTTGACGACTCGTCAATTAACATCGATAACGATCAATTTAAACAGTTCAATATGTTCTAACACTTTGATGTTAATGACCCGTCTACATGGCGTGATTGGAGCTGAAACGTAGGGAGTTAAACCCAATTTAGTTTGAATATTAACCTGGACGGACGTTAAACCCCATTCCGTCTGGTTTGAAATGAAATGAAATGGGGTTTAACGTCCTTCTCTTTTGCACCTAACCTGGGCTAATGGGCATACGTCATACAGTGTGCTATGAGGGAAATTTTGCCCGGGCAGCGGCGCTACGGCCTAGTCTTATATCGAATTCCAACTGTTAAGGGATCCTTTATGTGCACTCCAATTTGTACACGGGGCCTCGTTTTTTTGTACCATCAGAACGACTAAGCAGCTGTCCATGTCAGGCCCTTCTTCTGCATCACTGACATAGGGAAATCACGCCGGAAAGTCGAGATGAACTTTCTCAGCCAATGCAGGGATCGAGCACCCGACCTCCAGGCTAGCGGACCAGCGCCTTATCCACTTAGTTAGCCACCGTGACCCCCACGTCTGGTTTGAAGTTAACATGACGTTATTCTCAAGATTCGTGTCTGGTCAAATTGATTTATTTTGTTGTTCGATCCCTGCATTGGCCGAGAAAGATCCCTTGGCAGTTGGAATTCGATAGCGCCGCTGCCCGGGCAAAATTTCCCTCGCACTGTATGGCGTATGCCCGTCTTCCATTAGCCCAGATAAGGTGCAGAGAAGTAGGATGTTAAACCCCATTTCATTTCATTTCGTTGTTGCGGTGTGCATTTCCTTGAAATAGGTTGACGTAGCTAGAATTTTTGTCCTATTCTTTGAGTCTCTTGTTACAAAAAAAAATCGTGTTTGTAGTGTCAAAGACTTTCGATGATATTGAGTTAGAGACTTTAACACTCATTGATTTAACAAAGCGACGAGAATGTCTTTGTTTAGTCCCGGTATGACCTACGACAAGACACGCCCAACTTCATTAAATTCTAGCATAATTTCTGCAACTCCTTCTAAAATAGACGTATAATGTTTCCAAATGTAAACAATTTATTTCACCCCAATGTAAAGTTTGTTCTGTAGATAACATTTCAGAGATCTGATAAAAGAGTCCAAGATGGAAGCGAAGAAAGTCGGTCTTTGTTACTGCCTTCACAATCATATTATTGTTTGATGTGTGAACTCCGGGGTGTGTACAGACGATAGAAAGGACTCGACACGAGGCCGTGTTTATTTAAATATGTCACAGTTTAAGATATTTTTCTGTAGTTAATGGAGAAATGAACCACGCACCGTTGTTGAGAGAGAATAGGAACCATGCACCGTTGTTAAGGAAGAAAGGAAACATGCACCGTCGTTACGGTGATGATCAGATAACTCTGATAGGTTTTGTAAATTTTAATGACCACCAACTGTGATGTTTCGTTGATAAATTAGATGTTTTTCGTAATTTCTTTGAAAAATATCAAAATTTGAAATCTAGAGAAAAAGCAGCAGATTAGCCGTTTTTCTATTGGGCAAAATAAAATGCGAAATTGTTACATTATTAATTCTGAAAAATTATTCTTTCTTAACTTCGCTGCAGTGACAAAATTCTTTCTTTTTATATTCGTATAGTAAAAAGTTGTAATTTAGGCAGAATACCGATGAGGTTGTTAATATTTCTTTAAACGATATATATTATTTGTTAACCCCTCTGCAGTGGCAAAATTCTACCTCATTAGTGGTGTGTGATAAACGAAATTCTTATATTTGATTTAAGGTAAACTAAATTTTATAAAACCACTGCCGTGGTGGAATTCTACAAAGTTGAACTTTGGATTATATAGATTCTAATACAAATGGGTAAAACTGAATTAGGCCACGTTTATGTACGCCGAGCGGAGCAAGTCGAATAATATTTTGGTTTTCCCCTAAAGCGGGGGTTGTACGTGACAGGGAGTAGGCTAGCCGGTCCATTCTCGTGTGGTTTCTCTGGGTCCTTTGGTTTCCCCCGACTGCTAAGACCCCTACGCCAAGTGGGTAAGACGCTAGCTCGCTAGCCTGGAGGTCGGGTGTTCGATCCGTGCACTGGACGAGAGAGTTCATCCAAATGCCCGTCTTCATTAGCCCAGGTTAGGAACAGAACAGTAGTACGTTAAAACCACTCCACCTTCAGAATATTATTATTTTTCCATTGACAGTGATGGTGTAATGGAAGGTATACATTGGTTAGTCGATGGTATTAAAAGAAACAGTATATCCAGGCCTCCAACACAGAAAGAAATAACATTAACATGTAGAACAGTAGGACGTTAAAACCCATTTTATTTCTCTCTCTCTCTCTCTCTCTTTCTTTCCCCCTAAAGCATCGAATCACCGGAAAACACCCATTTGTTGACCTATAATTGTTTCAGTAGCATTTAATGGCAATTGAACTAGAAATGAAATGAAAAAGGGTTTATATCCTGTCGTGTTGCATGAGCCGGACTGATGAAGACGGACATACACCATGCAGTGTGCTATAGGGGTAGATCTTGCCTGGTTAGCGGCATTTCAAATGTCACTCAGTGATTCATGTTCACGCCAACATAACTAAGGGAACCCAACTTTTCGTACCATTCGAGGGACTAGGCGTTGAAGCCACAGTTGTAAAATCCACGGATCGAACCCGTTAAAGCCTGCATGACGAGTGCATCACCGCCCTAAATCACCACCAGTGTAAAGTTTATAATAATGTTTTGGTTTGTAATTGTATATAGAAGTACATGTACACAACAACAAGAAGACGAAGCTCTATTTGCAATGTATTGTTCATATATGAATAAACAAAAAAATAAATAAATAAAATAAAAACTCTACTACATGAAACCAACAAACATACATATATATATAACTATACTACAGAAATACAAAACTTAGATGTTTGTAATAATATTTACTCACGTATATCAAGCAGCAGACTACAGGTGCAGTGACGGAAAATTCTTTTTTGAAGACCCATTTCCACCAAATCGCGGAACAAAGTGGCACTTTGTCAACGAGTTTTGAAATTATTAGGTACGGATCCCCACCTGACATTGGGTATACTCCACAATCACCATTTAAGGTCGAATTTAAAAAAGTCGGCGGGGGGGGGGGAGCCCCAGACAACCTCAACCCACCCTTAGTTTAGGGTGTAATTTTGTCTCTGGGTGCACCAGAGGCCCGGCGACCTCATGGCTACAAGAATCCATTAGGCTTCATTTTACATATTCATATATTCATTTCACATCAAACTATAAACGATTGTAGATTTAACATCAATTAATACTTTAATAATACATTTTTATTAAACGTCAGACTATTTCTAAACAGTTTTTACATTTGCGGGACCTAGAAAAATGTCAATATATTTTCAATGAATTTACATAATTTTAATAGTTCCTTCATTTATGCTACACAACATGAACGAGTGGTTTATGAAAGTTTCAATACATTTTAAAAAATTATGCATTTCTATTCCATCATTAGTATTTTAAATTGTAGGAAATCATTGAATCTAAAGACTGAACACAAAAAAACATGGCATGATGCATGGCGTAACATCATCTTCTCTAGCTCGGATCGTGCAGAATAAATAGGACGTTTCATCTCACTGCATTCCATTTCCCTAAAACATAAAAAAATGAAATGGGGTTTACCATCCTACTGTTTTGCTCCAACTGGGCTAATGGAGACGAGCATACTCCATACAGTGTGCTATGAGGGCGCTGGCACTACGGCCTACTCTTATATCGAATTGAAATTGCCAAGGAATCTTAAACGTGCATGTCAATGTATACACTGAACCTTAGTTTTTCGTCCCATCCAAACGACTAGACAGCTGTCCATGTCAGGCCCTTCTTCCTGAACTACGTCGGAAAACCCCGATAAACTGTATCGGCAAATTCAAGGATCGAACACGGGACCTCCCTACTTTTATATCGAATTGAAATTGCCAAGGGATCTTTACGTGCATGTATTTTATACCATCCGAACGACTAGACAGCTGTCCTTGTCAGAGAGTGAGAAATGGGGTTTAACGTCCACTCGACACAGACTAGGTCATTTTGGGACTAACATATGGTTTCATTTTATTTCAATAATTCGCTTGCGCGTAGGGGTATAGCAGTGGGAGGAAACCGGAGTGCCCGGAGGAAACCCACGAGGTTGAGAAGGCGCCCCTATCTCCATGCTACATACGCTCACACCAGGGCTCGAAACCACAGCCGCAAGCCAGAGGTGACCGGCCAGCTAAAGGTCGAAGCGCGGCACTCTAGACCACTAGGCCATCCCAACCCCCCTCCCCCAAAACCCATTTCACTTTAATTCAGCCTGATATGCTTTTTCCCCAAATACGTATAAGGCTGAATTAAAGTGAAATGGGTTGACAAATTATTCAAATCAACAATATGATTACAGATTTCAGTATTTATTAACCTTTTCAAACAAATTCTTTTATAATGACTAAATTATTCTGTCGAGGTATTAGTCACCAACTGTGATTGTTGAATATATTTACCATAATGAATGGCATACTGTCGATATACGCGAGTCGATGATTAGGTCAACGTGGCTCAATCTATGGTTTCTTTCAGGTTGCAGAGGTGAGGGGGGGGGGTGCGTCGCTGTTCAGAGTTTTTTGCGTTCTTTTGGGATTTGGCGCCCCCTCGCAAATGGCAATTAACACGCGGGGACTGCCCATCCTATCCCCTCCCCGCACACACATATAAATATTGTATTTTTTGGGGGGGTAGACGGGATCTTATTTCTCGTTCCTGGCTACAGTGCCGGATGTGGTTGCAGAGATACATGTACCGTAAACTGCTCTACTTATGACCCCCACCCCCACCACCACCACTCCGCCCCTAAATTCACACCCTGAAGAATAGAGGAAGGTGGAAATATGTTTTAAGCAATGCCGACGATAATGAAGGGTGTTTAAGATTGCAATGCGTGTAAGAAACACCTACGAAAGTATGGTATGACACGGGACCGTAGCCACGGGGAGGGGGGGGGGAGGCAAAAAATCGAATTAGTCCCCCCCCCCACACAAATATTTCGCCAAAAATAGTGATTTCTTAGGAGTGTTCTTGGCCGGCCACATCCTCAGCCCCTCCAAAACATTCCATAGCCCCCCACCCCTTGCAAAAAAACCCATTCATTAGCCCCCCAAAATTTTATGAGCTGGCTATGGGCCAAGTATGACAGTGTCAAAAATATTATACACCTTGACAGGAGGTCATCTATATCTCCCTTTGGCCTTAGACAATGGGGACCTGGGTAGTCGGCTAAACTTCGGTGAACCAAAGGAGGGGGGGGGGGCTAAGCCAGAGGAGCAGGCCGCCCTACGGCAGATCCAAAAGGGGGGGGGGGGTGGCAAACCCCCCACTGCCCAGCTACATAAAATGCCCTGCACCAGTGAAATTACATCACAAAGTGATCCTACATCAGTATAAAAATGATTTCTCTGTTTAAAAAGCTCAATTTGTATAATGACTAAATTATTCTGTCGAGGTATTAGTCACCAACTGTGATTGTTGAATATATTTACCATAATGAATGGCATACTGTCGATATACGCGATATATTTCTATCAATTTTTTTTACACCTTATTTATTAATTTATGCCTCTGCTATTTGGAGTTGCCTCCCCTTTACCAGTTTGCAAGAGCGTCAAATTATCTTTTCCTGAATGCAATGTTTATATAGATGGCGAGTTAGTCTCGATCACTCATTCGCTTTTCACGTCAACGACATTGCTCTACATATTTTAGGTCTGGGTGACAGAATTGTTGGCAACAGCTGTGCTGTATTAGGTCAGCACGTGACGCTGAACGCATCAGCACCATTTCCAGAGAAAAGTGGAACTATTGTTCGTGTGAATGTCATTTTTCGGCGCCATGAAAGAAGTAAGAATTTATCTAATAACGCAGATTTTACAGTTAGGAATACTTGATGAATTTTTAGAAAAAAAAAACTCGTCATAGTCACTTTTTAATGAATGTCAATCGATTCAATCATCCGCATGTCAAAAACAAAACGAAATTGTTAAAGGGACATATTGCTGAAAATTTATATTTAATGTAATGTGTATTGCACCATGATTGCACATGCATTACATCTTAGCACACGTTGAAACTCAATAAATCAAAGAGAATATAAAAAAAAAAAACAATTTTATTTAATTCTGGTAGTAAAATGTTTGTGTGACAATTCCCATCTTCTTAAAGGGACAATAACACTCTTGCTGGCTTGGCACCTCCAGAAAATAAATAATAGCCTTATTCTTAGTACTAGATGTTTAAGTGCCCTACCTGGTGTGTAAATTATCCATTACAACCTATTTTACTTGTCCAGAGAGTTCGAAAATATTTTAAAATCCAAGTCACATTCGAAAAGGTTGACGTTAGACTTTTAAAATCAATTAGTTGAATTTCCAATTTCTTAAATTAGGTGTGTTAAGATGAAATTTATATCATCAATTAATTGGAATATTGTAAACTAATATAATTTGTTGACCAGAATAAAGATTGGGACATATTATTCAGTTACAACAAGAGTGGTATTGGGGCTTTAATAAAGTTGTTTGTATCGTCATGTATGACCACAGGAAAATTTACAGTACGGTATCAATCAGTATCCCTATGTATCTTCTGATTTTGTTTCTAGTTTAAAGCTGCAATTTCATACTTTTAGGCTATATTTTTAAAATATATTAAAATAAAGCCTTAAAATAGATTGTATCTATAAACAGTCTTTACATTGTAAAAGAATAATCCTATTAATCCTATAATTCACTATTGTCAGTTGAGAAATTGGCAAAAATATCATTTTCAACTTCATATTCAAACATTTGAAGATAGCTATTGCATGGGGGGAATGGAAAAACAGTGGAAGTAATTGTGTTATTATTTCCGATGTGAAAGATGTTTAAATGTGAGAAATAATGCCTATGATTGTATAATAGTGAGTTGACAACCTATTGAGCAAAAGACATAGAAATAAATATGATTTGACTTTCTTAAAAAATATGAAATTCCCGCTTTAATCCTAGATATATAATTGAAAAATTAATCTACATATGACCCATGTATCAGGATGGTCATATAACTAATTACGACATTAATATTTGATTCTGACACCTAAACAACTAGTCTAAAAGACCTCTGGTGTTTTACACAAAATTAAATCGAAAATGAAATGGCGTTTAACGTCCTACTGTTCTGCTCCTAAACTGGGCGAATCAAAACAGGCATACACCATACAGTGTGTTATGTGGAAAATTTTGCCCTGACAGCAGCACTATGGCCTACTCTTATATCGAATTCCAAGTGTCAAAGGATATTTTATGTGCATGCCAATGTGTACACAGGAGCTTGGTCCCATCCAAAGGACTCGACACCTGTCCCTGTGTTAAGCCCTCTATCCTACATTACTGACAAGAGGGAACTATGCCGGAAAATCTAGATGCACTTTCTTGTCTTGGTCAATGCAGGGATCAAACACTTGACCTCTAGGGTACTGAACCAGTGTCTTACCCACTTGGCCATTGTGACCCCTCTGTATTACATTTGATCTCAATTAAAACCAACAACATTGGTTTAAATACTGTATGACAGGCATGATTGATACAACCCCCATTAAAGATATCTTCATCACAAACCCTAAATAAAAGGGAGTCATATTACAGGATCGACCAACATATGACCGTCAGGAGATAAAATATATAAATAGAGTGATTCTAAATAAACAGCTTGATAATAAATCACCTTGACGATGTATTAATATTACCCAGACAGCAGCAGTTATACATTTCAAACTGTCCAGGGGCCTTATTCACGAAATTTTAACTAAGATCAAATCTAAATTTTAGTGGGGGGTTGGGATGGCCTAGTGGTCTAGAGTGCCGCGCTTCGACCTCTAGCTGGCCGGTCATCTCTGGCTTGCGGCTGTGGTTTCGAGCCCTGGTGTGAGCGTATGTGGCATGGAGATAGGGGCGCCTTCTCAACCTCGTGGGTTTCCTATGGGCAATCCGGTTTCCTCCCACTGCTAAAGACCCATACGCGCAAGCGAATTATTGAAATAGAAGTAAACCATGTTAGTCCCGAAATGACCTAGTTTGTGTTGAGTGGACGTTAAACCCCATTTCTCTCTCTCTCTCCAAATTTTAGTTATTTGATTGGATAATATTAGATTGATGTCTAGTGCAAGGTCTTCACGCTGTCTGTATCGTGTATCACTATTACAGATTCCATAGCAGCAATGCTTTACGCCTTCCGATTTAAATTTCACCGTTATTTTTTCCATTTTCCTAAAAAAAAATGCGCCTCGTCCACGTGCTTCCTATTGACAACAGTGCTATCATACACGCGTGGCTTGTATGACATACGGGCACTTGAACTTTGACCTTCCTGCAATTTACAGGAAGGGGTTCTATTTTTAGCTCAACCGAACAGCGCTATTGAAGTATCTACTAAAATTTGGATTTTATCTTTAGTTAAGATTTCGTGAATCAGGGCCCGGGTTTTTTTTTGATATCAGTGCGGCAACTGGTGGGTCTGAGTTAAATGTGTAGATGTGTAGATGTAGAGCAGAGGACACTATTAAAAGTATGTTATGCTTACAGAAATAAAAAAAGTATCATAGGTCATCTGTCCAACCTCATGGGTTTTCTCTGGGTTCTTCTACAGCTAAAGTCCTCAAAGTGAAATCCAATTATTGACAAAAAAAATTGAAATTGAACCTAATGTTAGTCCTGAAAATGACCTAATTTGTGTTGAGTGGAGTAAGCCATCTTATGTTAGTCCTGAAAATGACCTAATTTGTGTTGAGTGGAGTAAGCCATTTCTCTCTCTCTCTCTCTCTCTCTCTCTCTCTCTCTCTCTCATCTTTTGAAAAATGAAATGAAATGGGGTTTAAGATCCAACTTTTGCACCTAACCTGGTCTAATGGAAGATGGGCATACGCAATACAGTGTGCTATGAGGGAAATTTTGCTCGAGCAGCAGCGCTACGGCCTACTCTTATATCAAATTTCAACTGCCATGGTATCTTTTACGTGCACTCCAATGTGTACACGGGACCCTGTTTTTCGTCCCATCCAAATGACTAGGCAGCTGTCCTTGTCAGGCCCTCCTTCTGCATCACTGACAAGGGGAAATCATGCTAGAAAATTGAGAAGAAGTTTCTCAGCCAATGCTGGGATCGATCACCCGACCTCCAGGCTAGCGAACAAGCGCCTTATCCATGTAGCCATAGTGACTCCCCTCATCCTTGAAAAAGGAAAAAAGATAATGAAATATATTTGAGTGTAATGTCACTTAAAATATTAATCTCCTGGGTGGTGTGCTCTTGTCTTAAACACCTGGAGCTCCACGAGACACCACTCCTCTCTGAGATGAAATAAAGTCAAAAGATTGATGTAAAATATCTGAATGTAATGTCTCTTGAAATAATGGAGAGTTATCTATTAGATATTATTGATTATAAACTTACCTGGATTCAAGTTCTATAAATAGCTGCATATACAGGTATATCATACTGTATATATATATATACCTACATGATTCATTTATTGCACGTTTGTTTTCTCCTCCGTCATACTTAGATCACAATTTATATATCGTCAATATTCAATTTACACATGGCGTACACAGCCAGGATGTCAGATTTAATGAGGTTTATTGGGAACAAATAGACCGGCCAGGTAGTTACGTATTATAGCCTAGTTTATTTCCTATATAAATGTATATGTTTCATATTGATTGATTGCATGTTTCTATCATCGAGGCCACATACTTGTAGTTATATATCGCAATTTAATGGTTGTCAATATACAATTTACTTATCTCAGGATATCAGATTTAATGAGAGAAATGAGGCTTGACATCTTTTGTCACAAACTAGAGTCATTTCGGGACAAACATATGATTTAATTTTATTTCGATAATTCGCTTGTGCATAGGGGTCTTTAGCAGTGGGAGGAAACCAAAGGACTAACATACAATTTGATTTTATTTCAATAATTCGCTTGCGGGTAGGGGGCTGTAACAGTGGGAGGAAACCGAATTTCCTGGAGAAAAACCACAAAGTTGGACAGGCGAACCTACTCCTTGTCACGTACAACCTGGGATATGAAACTACAGCAGTTGACTCAGTGACAGGCTTTATGATACACATGTACATGTAGCAGGCATGTGCTAACCATTCGGGCATCCAACCCCCAATGTAGAGAGAAATAAGGTTTAACACTAACTAGATCATTAGCAGTCACTTGACACTAACTAGGTTATTTTGGGACTAACATATGGTTCAATTTCATTTCAATAATTAGCTTGCGCATAAGGGTCTTTAGCTGTGGGAGGAAACCAGAAATATCTGGAGAAAAACCTTACATGTACTTCATATCACATACAACCTGGGGGTCAAAACCACGCTAGTTGACTCAATGACAGACCTTATGATACAACCATTCAGTCCCAGGATTTAATGAGATAGTTCAGCGAATGAATAGCTAGACCCATGGCATGTAGTAACCTATTTATTTATTTCCTGTTGGGTATCATTATGTTGATAAGGAAATAAAAAACATTTGCATGAGATCTGTTGTTGGGTATGATTATGTTTATAAGGAAAGAAAAAACATTTGCGTGAGATCAGTTGACATGAATAGTATGGAGTATAAAAGTCTTGTCAACAAGATACGTAATTTATTTTTTAAGTTTAAGGTAAAATATTTTGATTTTAATCTTAAGATCGTTCGTTCGTAGCAATTGAGGGTATTATATTATCTGGTTCTACATTGTATGATATTGCAGTCAAGGGTTTTCTGAAAAACTTCCCAGGGAAGCCACATAATAGGCTTCTAAGCTGTGGATTGGAGAAGCGAGAGATACAATATCAGCTTCCACCGAAATAGATTGGGCCACACGAAGTAGATGTATATTGTCACAGCGGAGATTATTCTACGGCTGCGCAAAATCCCGTAAGAACATTCCTTGGTTGTGTGCATGAAAATGTACAGTGTTTGTAAAATAACATAAACATTGGGCTGTGACTTTAGTGATACTCACAGTGTATCGCCCGCCATTGATTAGAGCTGCAACGATTCAGTTCGGTGCCGAGATCAAGCTGGCCCTCAGTTGCTCCAGCCTTCACTTGGAGATAACACCCTTCACTAACTGCGAATCACGCCAGCCCTCAGTCCCAAATTCGCTGGATGATCAAGACTTCAGTAAAATCACGTGCTTGATATGGGCTAATCCCAGCCTTCGATAAATAAAATGAATTGAAAGTAGTCTATTTTTAGTAATCCATTTCTTGGTTAAAAATAAAAATGCTTTTATCTTTTCTAAAGTTTGTAATCATGAATGTGCCAGAAAATAACAAGTATATTTAGAGAGCCATAGAAACGTACTTTCCGGTGATGTATGGAGCAATAACTGGAATTTCGTATTAAGACACGTATTTTGACATAAAACACTCGCCCCACCCCACCACCCTCTTTAATTCAGCTAGTGAAGGCAACCAAACATGTATCAATTTTAATTTAAAAAGTATATATGTATTCAGCCGAAAATAAAACAAATTCATTTCAATAGAGGATTAACTTTACTTTTAGGTATAGAAACACGAAATTTTGCCTTACCCACCCCCCCTTTCACTTTACCATTAATCTTTTTTTTTTTTTAAATTAAGTAAATATAAATGTGCCAAATTTTTTTTTATATATTTGAAAAGAGAAATATATGAGCTTTTCAGTGATATGAAACATGATATCTGGAATTTCGTATTAAAACCCGTATTTTTACTTTGAATATCCCCACCATTTAAAAGAATTTTGTTTCACTCGACTTTGATCATCTATCAAAATAAGTAAATATGAATGTGCCAGAAAATTATTTATATATTTGAAGAGAGCATTAAACAAGCTTTTCAGTGATATATAACATAATGGCTGGAATTTCGTACTAAGAACCGTATTTTGGCATTGAATACCCCCCCCCCCTCTTCATAATAGAGTTTTTCACCACCCAACTTCGATCGCTTCTTAAGGTAAGTAAATATGAATGTGCCAGAAAATTATTTATATAAAGAGAGCATTCAACAAGCTTTTCAGTGATGTATAACATAATGGCTGGAATTTCGTACTAAGAACCGTATTTTGGCATTGAATACCCCCCCCCCTCTTCATAATACAGTTTTTCACCACCCAACTTTGATCGCTTATTAAGGTAAGTAAATATGAATGTGCCAGAAAATTATTTATATATTAGAAGAGATCATTAAACAAGCTTTTCAGTGATATATAACATTATGGCTGGAATTTCGTACTAAGAACCGTATTTTGGCATTGAATACCCCCCATAATTCATAATAGAGTTTTTTTACCCCCCGCCCCAACTTTGATCGCTTCTTAAGGTAAGTAAATATGAATGTGCCAGAAAATTAATTATATATTTGAAGAGAGCATTAAACAAGCTTTTCAGTGATATATAACATTATGGCTGGAATTTCGTACTAAGAACCGTATTTTGGCATTGCATACCCCTCCACCCTTCATAATAGAGTTTTTCACCACCCAACTTCCATCGCTTCTTAAGGTAAGTAAATATGAATGTGCCAGAAAATTATTTATATATTTGAAGAGAGCAATAAACAAGCTTTTCAGTGATATATAACATAATGGCTGGAATTTCGTACTAAGAACCGTATTTTGGCATTGAATACACCCCTTCCTTCATAATAGAGTTTTTTTTACCCCCCCCCCCCCCAACTTTGATCTCTCATTAAGGTAAGTAAATATGAATGTGCCAGAAAATTATTTATATAATTGAAGACAACATTAAACAAGCTTTTCAGTGATATATAACATAATGGCTGGAATTTCGTACTAAGAACCGTATTTTGGCATTGAATACCCCCCCCCCCTCATAATACAGTTTTTCACAACCCAACTTTGTCGCTGATTAGGGTAAGTACATATGAATGTGCCAGAAAATTATTTATATATTTGAAGAGATCATTCAACAAGCTTTTCAGTGATATATAACATAATGGCTGGAATTTCGTACTAAGAACCGTATTTTGGCAGTAACCCCCCCCCCTCCTTCATAATAGAGTTTTTACCACCCAACTTTGATCGCTTATTAAGGTAAGTAGTAAGTAAATATGAATGTGCCAGAAAATTATTTATATATTTGAAGAGAGCCTTAAACAAGCTTTTCAGTGATATATAACATAATGGCTGGAATTTCGTACTAAGAACCGTATTTTGGCATTGAATACCCCCCCCCCCTTCATAATAAAGTTTTTTACCACCCAACTTTGATCGCTTATTAAGGGTAAGTAAATATGAATGTGCCAGAAAATTATTTATATGTTTGAAGAGAGCATTAAACAAGCTTTTCAGTGATATATAACATTATGGCTGGAATTTCGTACTAAAAACCGTATTTTGGCATTGCATACCCCTCCACCCTTCATAATAGAGTTTTTCACCACCCAACTTCGGTCGCTTCTTAAGGTAAGTAAATATGAATGTGCCAGAAAATTATTTATATATTTGAAGAGAGCAATAAACAAGCTTTTCAGTGATATATAACATAATGGCTGGAATTTCGTACTAAGAACCGTATTTTGGCATTGAATACCCCCCTTCCTTCATAATAGAGTTTTTTTTACTCTCCCCCCCCCCCCCAACTTTGATCGCTCATTAAGGTAAGTAAATATGAATGTGCCAGAAAATTTGTTATATATTTGAAGACACCATTAAACAAGCCTTTCAGTGATATATAACATAATGGCTGGAATTTCGTACTAAGAACCGTATTTTGGCATTGAATACCCCCGACCCCCCTCATAAAACAGTTTTTCACAACCCAACTTTGTCGCTGATTAGGGTAAGTACATATGAATGTGCCAGAAAATTATTTATATATTTGAAGAGATCATTCAACAAGCTTTTCAGTGATATATAACATAATGGCTGGAATTTCGTACTAAGAACCGTATTTTGGCATTGAATACCCCCCCTCCTTCATAGTAGAGTTTTTACCACCCAACTTTGATCGCTTATTAAGGTAAGTAAATATGAATGTGCCAGAAAATTATTTATATATTTGAAGAGAGCCTTAAACAAGCTTTTCAGTGATATACAACATAATGGCTGGAATTTCGTACTAAGAACCGTATTTTGGCATTGAATACCCCCCCCCCTCCTTCATAATAGAGTTTTTTACCACCCAACTTTGATCGCTTATTAAGGTAAGTAAATATGAATGTGCCAGAAAATTATTTATATGTTTGAAGAGAGCATTAAACAAGCTTTTCAGTGATATATAACATTATGGCTGGAATTTCGTACTAAGAACCGTATTTTGGCATTGCATACCCCTCCACCCTTCATAATAGAGTTTTTCACCACCCAACTTCGATCGCTTCTTAAGGTAAGTAAATATGAATGTGCCAGAAAATTATTTATATATTTGAAGAGAGCAATAAACAAGCTTTTCAGTGATATATAACATAATGGCTGGAATTTCGTACTAAGAACCGTATTTTGGCATTGAATACCCCCCATAATTCATAATAGAGTTTTTTTTACACCCCCCCCCCCAACTTTGATCGCTCATTAAGGTAAGTAAATATAAATGTGCCAGAAAATTATTTATATATTTGAAGACACCATTAAACACGCTTTTCAGTGATATATAACATAATGGCTGGAATTTCGTACTAAGAACCGTATTTTGGCATTGAATACCCCCCCCTTCATAATAGAGTTTTTCACAACCCAACTTTGATCGTTGATTAGGGTAAGTAAATATGAATGTGCCAGAAAATTATTTATATATTTGAAGAGATCATTAAACAAGCTTTTTAGTGATATATAGCATAATGGCTGGAATTTCGTACTTAGAACCGTATTTTGGCATTGCATACCCCTCCACCATTCATAATAGAGCTTTTCACCACCCAACTTTGATCGCTTATTAAGGTAAGTAAATATGAATGTGCCAGAAAATTATTTATATATTTGAAGAGATCATTAAACAAGCTTTTCAGTGATATATAACATAATGGCTGGAATTTCGTACTAAGAACCGTATTTTGGCATTGAATACCCCCCCCCCTCCTTCATAATAGAGTTTTTTACCACCCAACTTTGATCGCTTATTAAGGTAAGTAAATATGAATGTGCCAAAAAATCATTTATATGTTTGAAGAGAGCATTAAACAAGCTTTTTAGTGATATATAACATAATGGCTGGAATTTCGTACTAAGAACCGTATTTTGGCATTGAATACCCACCCTCCTTCATAATAGAGTTTTTTACCCTCCCCCCCCAACTTTGATCGCTCATTAAGGTAAGTAAATATGAATGTGCCAGAAAATTATTTATATCTTTGAAGACACCATTAAACAAGCTTTTCAGTGATATATAACATAATGGCTGGAATTTCGTACTAAGAACCGTATTTTGGCATTGAATCCCCCCCCCTCCTTCATAATAGAGTTTTTTTACCACCCAACTTTGATCGCTTATTAAGTTAAGTAAACATGAATGTGCCAGAAAATTAGTTATATATTTGAAGAGTGCATTAAACAAGCTTTTCAGTGATATATAACATTATGGCTGGAATTTCGTACTAAGAACCGTATTTTGGCATTGAATACCCCACCCCCTCCTTCATAATAGAGTTTATTTTTACCTAACCCCAACTTTGATCGCTTATTAAGGTAAGTAAATATGAATGTGCCAGAAAATTATTTATATATTTAAAGACAGCATTAAACAAGCTTTTCAGTGATATATAACATAATGGCTGGAATTTCGTACTAAGAACCGTATTTTGGCATTGAATACCCCCCTTCCTTCATAATAGAGTTTTTTTACTCCCCCCCCCCCCAACTTTGATCGCTCATTAAGGTAAGTAAATATGAATGTGCCAGAAAATTTGTTACATATTTGAAGACACCATTAAACAAGCTTTTCAGTGATATATAACATAATGGCTGGAATTTCGTACTAAGAACCGTATTTTGGCATTGAATACCCCCCCCCTTCATAATACAGTTTTTCACAACCCAACTTTGTCGCTGATTAGGGTAAGTACATATGAATGTGCCAGAAAATTATTTATATATTTGAAGAGATCATTCAACAAGCTTTTCAGTGATATATAACATAATGGCTGGAATTTCGTACTAAGAACCGTATTTTGGCATTGAATACCCCCCCTCCTTCATAATAGAGTTTTTACCACCCAACTTTGATCGCTTATTAAGGTAAGTAAATATGAATGTGCCAGACAATTATTTATATATTTGAAGAGAGCCTTAAACAAGCTTTTCAGTGATATATATCGCTTCTTAAGGTAAGTAAATATGAATGTGCCAGAAAATTATTTATATATTTGAAGAGAGCATTAAACAAGCTTTTCAAGCCCGAATTTTCTGGCACATTTATATTTACTTACCTTAATGAGCGATCAAAGTCGGGGGGGTGGGGGGTAAAAAAAACTCTATTATGAAGGAGGGGGGTATTCAATGCCAAAATACGGTTCTTAGTACGAAATTCCAGCCATTATGTTATATATCACTGAAAAGCTTGTTTAAGGCTCTCTTCAAATATATAAATAATTTTCTGGCACATTCATATTTACTTACCTTAATAAGCGATCAAAGTTGGGTGGTAAAAAACTCTATTATGAAGGGGGGGGGGTATTCAATGCCAAAATACGGTTCTTAGTACGAAATTCCAGCCATTATGTTATATATCACTGAAAAGCCTGTTGAATGATCTCTTCAAATATATAAATAATTTTCTGGCACATTCATATTTACTTACCTTAATAAGCGATCAAATTGGGTGGTAAAAACTCTATTATGAAGGAGGGGGGGGGGTATTCAATGCCAAAATACGGTTCTTAGTACGAAATTCCAGCCATAATGTTATATATCACTGAAAAGCTTGTTTAAGGCTCTCTTCAAATATATAAATAAGTTTCTGGCACATTCATATTTACTTACCTTAATAAGCGATCAAAGTTGGGTGGTAAAAACTCTATTATGAAGGAGGGGGGGTATTCAATGCCAAAATACGGTTCTTAGTACGAAATTCCAGCCATTATGTTATATATCACTGAAAAGCTTGTTGAATGATCTCTTCAAATATATAAATAATTTTCTGGCACATTCATATGTACTTACCCTAATCAGCGACAAAGTTGGGTTGTGAAAAACTGTATTATGAAGGGGGGGGTATTCAATGCCAAAATACGGTTCTTAGTACGAAATTCCAGCCATTATGTTATATATCACTGAAAAGCTTGTTTAAGGCTCTCTTCAAATATATAAATAATTTTCTGGCACATTCATATTTACTTACCTTAATGAGCGATCAAAGTTGGGGGGGGGGGGTAAAAAACTCTATTATGAAGGAGGGTGGGTATTCAATGCCAAAATACGGTTCTTAGTACGAAATTCCAGCCATTATGTTATATATCACTAAGAAGCTTGTTTAATGCTCTCTTCAAACATATAAATGATTTTTTGGCACATTCATATTTACTTACCTTAATAAGCGATCAAAGTTGGGGGGGGGGGGGGTGTTAAAAAACTCTATTATGAAGGAGGGTGGGTATTCAATGCCAAAATACGGTTCTTAGTACGAAATTCCAGCCATTATGTTATATATCACTAAGAAGCTTGTTTAATGCTCTCTTCAAACATATAAATGATTTTTTGGCACATTCATATTTACTTACCTTAATAAGCGATCAAAGTTGGGTGGAAAAAAACTCTATTATGAAGGAGCGGGGTATTCAATGCCAAAATACGGTTCTTAGTACGAAATTCCAGCCATTATGTTATATATCACTGAAAAGCTTGTTTATTGCTCTCTTCAAATATATAAATAATTTTCTGGCACATTCATATTTACTTACCTTAAGAAGCGATCGAAGTTGGGTGGTGAAAAACTCTATTATGAAGGGTGGAGGGGTATGCAATGCCAAAATACGGTTCTTAGTACGAAATTCCAGCCATAATGTTATATATCACTGAAAAGCTTGTTTAATGCTCTCTTCAAACATATAAATAATTTTCTGGCACATTCATATTTACTTATCTTAATAAGCGATCAAAGTTGGGTGGTAAAAAACTCTATCATTAAAGGGGGGGGGGGGGTATTCAATGCCAAAATACGGTTCTTAGTACGAAATTCCAGCCATTATGTTATATATCACTGGAAAGCTTGTTGAATGATCTCTTCAAATATATAAATAATTTTCTGGCACATTTATATTTACTTACCTTAATGAGCGATTAAAGTTGGGGGGGGGGGGGGTAAAAAAAACTCTATTATGAAGGAGCGGGGTATTCAATGCCAAAATACGGTTCTTAGTACGAAATTCCAGTCATTATGTTATATATCACTGAAAAGCTTGTTTAATGCTCTCTTCAAATATATAAATAATTTTCTGGCACATTCATATTTACTTACCTTAAGAAGCGATCGAAGTTGGGTGGTGAAAAACTCTATTATGAAGGGTGGAGGGGTATGCAATGCCAAAATACGGTTCTTAGTACGAAATTCCAGCCATAATGTTATATATCACTGAAAAGCTTGTTTAATGCTCTCTTCAAACATATAAATAATTTTCTGGCACATTCATATTTACTTACCTTAATAAGCGATCAAATTGGGTGGTAAAAACTCTATTATGAAGGAGGGGGGGGTATTCAATGCCAAAATACGGTTCTTAGTACGAAATTCCAGCCATAATGTTATATATCACTGAAAAGCCTGTTGAATGATCTCTTCAAATATATAAATAATTTTCTGGCACATTCATATTTACTTACCTTAATAAGCGATCAAAGTTGGGTGGTAAAAAACTCTATTATGAAGGGTGGAGGGGTATGCAATGCCAAAATACGGTTCTTAGTACGAAATTCCAGCCATAATGTTATATATCACTGAAAAGCTTGTTTAATGCTCTCTTCAAACATATAAATAATTTTCTGGCACATTCATATTTACTTACCCTTAATAAGCGATCAAAGTTGGGTGGTAAAAAACTCTATTATGAAGGGGGGGGGTATTCAATGCCAAAATACGGTTCTTAGTACGAAATTCCAGCCATTATGTTATATATCACTGAAAAGCTTGTTTAAGGCTCTCTTCAAATATATAAATAATTTTCTGGCACATTCATATTTACTTACCTTAATAAGCGATCAAAGTTGGGTGGTAAAAACTCTATTATGAAGGAAGGGGGGGGGGTATTCAATGCCAAAATACGGTTCCTAGTACGAAATTCCAGCCATTATGTTACATATCACTGAAAAGCTCGTTGAATGATCTCTTCAAATATATAAATAATTTTCTGGCACACTCATATGTACTTACCCTAATCAGCGACAAAGTTGGGTTGTGAAAAACTGTATTATGAAGGGGGGGGGGGTATTCAATGCCAAAATACGGTTCTTAGTACGAAATTCCATCCATTATGTTATATATCACTGAAAAGCTTGTTTAATGGTGTCTTCAAATATATAAATAATTTTCTGGCACATTCATATTTACTTACCTTAATGAGCGATCAAAGTTTGAGGGGGGGGGGGTAAAAAAAACTCTATTATGAAGGAAGGGGGGTATTCAATGCCAAAATACGGTTCTTAGTACGAAATTCCAGCCATTATGTTATATATCACTGAAAAGCTTGTTTAATGCTCTCTTCAAATATATAAATAATTTTCTGGCACATTCATATTTACTTACCTAAAGAAGCGATCGAAGTTGGGTGGTAAAAAACTCTATTATGAAGGGTGGAGGGGTATGCAATGCCAAAATACGGTTCTTAGTACGAAATTCCAGCCATTATGTTATATATCACTGAAAAGCTTGTTTAATGCTCTCTTCAAATATATAAATAATTTTCTGGCACATTGATATTTACTTACCTTAATAAGCGATCAAAGTTGGGTGGTAAAAAACTCTATTATGAAGGAGGCGGGGGGGGGGGTATTCAATGCCAAAATACGGTTCTTAGTACGAAATTCCAGCCATTATGTTATATATCACTGAAAAGCTTGTTTAATGATCTCTTCAAATATATAAATAATGTTCTCGCACATTCATATTTACTTACCTTAATAAGCGATCAAATTTGGGTGGTAAAAAACTCTATTATGAAGGAGAGGGGGGGGTATTCAATGCCAAAATACGGTTCTTAGTACGAAATTCCAGCCATTATGTTATATATCACTGAAAAGCTTGTTTAATGGTGTCTTCAAATATATAAATAATTTTCTGGCACATTCATATTTACTTATCTTAATAAGCGATCAAATTTGGGTGGTAAAAAACTCTATTATGAAGGGGGGGGGGTATTCAATGCCAAAATACGGTTCTTAGTACGAAATTCCAGCTATTATGTTATATATCACTGAAAAGCTTGTTTAATGGTGTCTTCAAATATATAAATAATTTTCTGGCACATTCATATTTACTTATTTTGATAGATGATCAAAATCGAGTGAAACAAAATTCTTTTAAATGGTGGGGATATTCAAAGTAAAAATACGGGTTTTAATACGAAATTCCAGATATCATGTTTCATATCACTGAAAAGCACATATATTTCTCTTTTCAAATATATAAAAAAAAATTTGGCACATTTATATTTACTTAATTTAAAAAAAAAAGATTAATGGTAAAGTGAAGGGGGGGGGGGGGTGGTAAGGCAAAATTTCGTGTTTCTATACCTAAAAGTAAAGTTAATCCTCTATTGAAATTAATTTGTTTTATTTTCGGCTGAATACATATATACTTTTTAAATTAAAATTGATACATGTTTGGTTGCCTTCACTAGCTGAATTAAAGAGAGTGGTGGGGTGGGGCGAGTGTTTTATGTCAAAATACGTGTCTTAATACGAAATTCCAGTTATTGCTCCATACATCACCGGAAAGTACGTTTCTATGGCTCTCTAAATATACTTGTTATTTTCTGGCACATTCATGATTACAAACTTTAGAAAAGATAAAAGCATTTTTATTTTTAACCAAGAAATGGATTACTAAAAATAGACTACTTTCAATTCATTTTATTTATCGAAGGCTGGGATTAGCCCATATCAAGCACGTGATTTTACTGAAGTCTTGATCATCCAGCGAATTTGGGAGTGAGGGCTGGTTTGATTCGCAGTTAGTGAAGGGTGTTATCTCCAAGTGAAGGCTAGCGGAACTGAGGGCCAGTTTGATCTCGGCCAGTTCGGTGCACCGATAACCGACACTAGCCGTCTCGGTTCGATCCACGATCTTCAACGTTCATATTTCGATTCGGTTCAATTGCAAATTAAATTTCAAATAAAAACAACGTACACCTTACCATATGAAAAAAAATGAAGTGTCAGTAGCAATTAAGTCCACTTAAAATTAAATAAAAACTTTTAATTTACGTTATTTAACAAAACACGAATGTCACTCGAAAACATAACTAAAACAGAGTGACCTCCCTTTAAAACAATTTCCGTATGCTACGAAAGTTAATTTATTTAAAATTGGTGACCTACCGAATGTTCATTGGATGTTAATTTAGGTCAAAAGCTTCGGTAATCGTTAAATAAATTCCAAAACGATCTCATTAGCTTATAATTCAGGTCATTATCTTCGGATATTTTCGTGTTTAGCGATTATTACCCATAGCCAAGCAAAGACTGGAAGGTAAAATTATGGCAGACGACGTACTTTCTCGACCACCTGGTCATTTGAAATTTAAAGTTGGGAATCATTTTTGTGAAAGAAAAAACTCTTTGAGTAGTGATAATGTTGACATATTTTGAATACATGTATTACAGTGAAATGTTTTCACAGTTAACAATGTTAACATACTATGTAGTATTAAATAAAAGTGTTCAAGAGAATTTTAGTCTTGAGTTTTTATTGTTTTTTTATGAATTATATACAGGAAAAATTATTGGTTATTATAGCTGATAATCGAATCGAAAATAATCGAATCGAATGGTTAAAATCGATAATCGAACCGAATCGAGGTAGTTGTGAATCGTTGCAGCCCTACCATTGATATCGTTTAAATGCGTCATAATTCATTATTATCATATATCGGTGACAGTCAAGATCTGCTAAAAGAAATTTCGCCAAATAACACAGCGTAATAATAATATAGTCCCAATATTTTGGCGCGTTTCTGACCACGTGACTTACCGAAAGTGATTTACTGAACTGTGGTGTGTGCTGTATGGAAAATTGATTTAGATTATCTGAAGCTGCGAGTAATTAAGTAATGTGTAAAAGCTCATCGTATATAATTTAAAGTTTGGATTTGATAGCAGCCAATAATTGATGGATGAGATCTAAGTTATAGACGAAGATGTAATGGTACGTTTAAAATTTGTTTAAGTTGTTCAGTGTTGCATACATTTTGATACGTAGCTGCCTCGCCAACGGTTAATAAGCAGCCAATAAGATGAAATGATACGTTGTAAGTTATTCATTGTTTGCATACGCGTACATTGTGGCACCACGTTATACATGTGCAGTGTGTTAGAAATAAAAAAAAATACGACCGTAGCTGCCTCGCCAACGGTTAACATATCTTGTATTCAACTTAAATAAAATACATTTTCCGTCAACATGCTTACATCCGGATGATATCGGCACTCGAGCGATTCACCGTGTTCCACCGCGAAACACTATAATTCACCGTGAAACACCCTATTTCGCGGTGACTTGGCAAGCTGCCGTTTCGCTAGCGATTCTCCGAGATTCCACCGTGTAATAGAGTGTTTTTCCACGGTGTTCGGCGTTTCTAGTCTCAAACTCCAGACACGTAGTGTAGTTCAGTAACACAGGCACTTGAAGGGATTAAAATAAAACTTCTTACTACTGCTTGACTATAATAGTATTAGTAAGAAGTTTAACTATTATAGTCAAGCAGTAGTAAGAAGTTTTATGTTAACCCTTTCACGTGCCTGTGAACAGTAAGTCTTTTCGATCTTGTTGCATTGATGGCAACATACTGTGCCCACTTGTTACCTTTTTTAGTACCCGAAGTAACTTCTTTGGTTGATTTTTTTACCCTGTACGCTACCCTGTAAAAAGCATTGAGTCTTTACCCAAAGGAACCAGAACTAAATAGGCCTACTGATTAATATTGTGTCTTTATGCGAGAAGCCTATCATTTAATTGGCACCTCGTAGAAGTTTCTCAGGGAAACACTTGTCTGCGTAATCGCTTAAAGAAATATCTTGGTAAGACGCTGGCGTGAAGCAGGACGAAGGGCCTTACAAGGACAGCTGTCTAGTCATTCAGATGGTACAAAAACAGGTTCTGTGTACACATTGGTGTGCACGTAAAAGATCCCTTGGCAGTTGGATTCGCTATAAGAGTAGGGCATAGTGCCGCTGCCCTGACAAAATTTCCCTCATACATGTAGCACACAGCATGGTGTAAGACATTTATAAGCCCTTTAATATTATGTTAAATATTTTCAGTAGAAGCTGACATGATGTAGACGGAAAGAAAATGAATGCAGAAGAATTTCTGTCTCTAGAGTTAAACATAGATCCAATAGATAGACATTTAATATTAGATAAAATGGAGGATAACACATACATTTACGAGGACGAGTCGAGAGACAGACGGGATGTAGAAGAGGAGTCTGATTCACCCCTCGTCCCAAAACAACTCACATCAACACCGTTAAAAGATAATGAGGTAGGCTCGTAGCATTCATTTTAAACATTTGCTTTATTATAGGAGCTAGATCGCTGATATTTGAGACCTACAAATGGGACAAAATGAGTAGCAATGTAATATGAATGTATATAAACTGTTTTCACTGTAATTCTAATAAGTTATATTCCGCTAAATATGCCAGAAGTCTCAATTGGATGGCAATCTCTAGTGTCTAGTTATTCCAGTTTACGCAAATAGTATTTATTCCACATACCCCAGATAAGAATATGGCATCACTGTTTGACAGTGTATGGAAAAGCTTGTCTTCATTAGTCCAGTGGAAGCAGAATAGTAGGATCTTAAACCCAATTGTCAAGGCGTTTTTTTTTTATGTGTACTTCAGACCCTCATTTTTGTCAGATTTGAACTTGCTTGCAAGGTAGGGGGTTGGGATGGCCTAGTGGTCTAGAGTGCCGCGCTTCGACCTCTGGCTGGCCGGACACCTCTAGCTTGCGGCTGTGGTTTCGAGCCCTGGTGTGAGCGTGTTGGCTTGGAGATAGGGGCGCCTTCTCAACATCGTGGGTTACCTCCGGGCACTCCGGTTTCCTCCCACTGCTAAAGACCCCTACACGCAAGCGAATTATTGAAATAAAATTAAACCATATGTTAGTCCCGAAATGACCTAGTTTGTGTTGAGTGGACGTTAAACCCCATTTTTCTCTCTCTCTCTGCTTGCAAGGTCCTCCATCCTGCACCACTTAAAGGGGAAACCACTTAAAAAAAATTCCAAGGACTCTTCGGCCTAGTATAATTTACATGTTTTTAACAAGAACTGTTTTGACATAAAGAAAAACAAGCTCGAAAAACGAGACTGACAGATTTCTGGAGAAACAACAACACACTAACATTATAATTTTATAGAATTAACAATGGGCCTACATATGTCTGTCAAAGTCACCTTGTCTACAACTAATACTATTTAACTCGATCTATCTCTCTCTCCGGGAAATTAAATTTGTATATAAAGTCTCAACACAAAGGATTTGAATATCGACTGGCCTAGAATAAAATAGTGAATTAAATCTTTTATAACAATAAATAACCTGGTATATTCATATTTATTATCACCTACAATTACCTTAGCTGTGGATAAATTTTATTTTCATAAAAATTGAATCTCATATTTACTGGGAAATTTACATGAATAGACATATGGTGCCGCTACCAATATCAGAATAAAAGGAGTTTAATTGCTAATATTTGGACCTAGAAATTGACACAAATGGGTCGTAAGACATATAATAATATAATGTAAATGTATATTCAGTATATGAACTGATTTACATTCATTCGTTTCTACAATTTTACATCTTGGCAATCTCAGTTTTTTTTTTCAACATTGGCATCTATTGGATTATAGTCCCTAATTGAACTAAAAATTATGTTTTTATCTTGTGGACCCCATAGAGGTCACAATTTTTATCCTATTTTTATGGCACGAAACTTATATGGACGATTATATGACATTTTGGTTTCTTTCGATATTGATCCGTCAGTCCGTAACACCCTGATTGTACGAAAAATCACCTTTTTTTTATAGCTTTTTCTTTGTCAATATCTTGCAAAATGTGGGTATATCTTGGATTGCATCTGCTTGTTTGAATTAAATGAGCCATGTTGGCTAAGTTTGTAAGATGCTGACTTGCTAGCTGTAGTGTTGATGCCGGGGAAAAATTTGTTTCATATCACACTTCAATAAAATTAGGTTAATCTCGCTATTATATACATCTTATCAAGTACTTCACACAATACCACAAATATTAATTCCGATTAGTTACTTACCCAACTTCAGTGCCTATCCCATTCTTCGACCACCATGAATACCAAGTCCTGCCTTGACAACCCTGGACCCCAATGGAAATAAGCAATTGATGTTATTTACGTCCAGCTTTTTGGGCTATCCTAAGTAAAGGTCTCTTCATGACATCATACCTATCATACTTCTCATTTCTCATTCCAATCATACAATGCACCAGAACGTCTTTATTTTATATACACAACTGAATATATTATATTGTTGCCTCTTTCCAGATCATACAATGCAGCTCATGTACTTTAATTTATTGTTGTCATGTTGTAACCTTTATTTGAAGAATAAATAAATAAATAAATGCCCTTTCCAGCTAAAATATCAACTTGTGATAATGGAGTTGCAAAATTTATGGTTCAATCAATGTCAAGGTTTCTGTGTTGTTCTCCATGTTTGATTTGAGTGTGTTTGCGTCACAACCTGATTGGGCACTACTGCGGTAAAGGGAGCCCATGCGATGTATGAAGAAAAGAAGGTCTTTAAACCCCATTCCATTTCAGGTTCCATATAAAAATAGGTGTAGTCTTAAAATAACATTTAATGATTTTTTTTTTAAATTCCAGAACGATCATGACTCGCCACGAGAATTTGATCCTTACAACAGTGACGGTGATGAGACTGGATCAAACAATGCTTCATTATATAGTAGTCCAAGTCATCAAGACATCCCTACTATCACGATTACACCAGAGTCTGATCCAATAGAACCAGATCAGCTAAGAGTTCCTATTTTAGGGCACGAGGTCATGGAATCCAGATCGAAATTTACTGTAAGTGTTAAACCTTTGAAAATACTGGATATCTTATCTTCACATTTCACACTTTTGTTGTTATTGAAAATACTGGATAATTTATCTTCACAGTTCACCTTTTTGTAGTTATTAAGAATACTGGATAATTTATCTTCACCCCTTTGTTGTTATCAAAAATACTGGATATCTTATCTTCACATTTCACCCTTTTGTGGTTATTGAAAATACTGGATAATTTATCTTTACATTTCACCCTTTTGTTGTTATTGAAAATACTGGATG
Source organism: Patella caerulea (assembly GCA_036850965.1). Classification (NCBI taxonomy): domain Eukaryota; kingdom Metazoa; phylum Mollusca; class Gastropoda; family Patellidae; genus Patella; species Patella caerulea. The sequence continues at coordinate 59,755,288 of JAZGQO010000006.1, read as the reverse complement.
ATTTATCTTCACATTTCACCATGCTGTGGTTATTAACTGGATAATTTATCTTCACAATTCACCCTTTTTGTGGTTATTGAAAATACTGGATAATTTATCTTCACAATTCATCTTCACAGTTCACCCTTTTTTGGTTATTAAGAATACTTGATAATTTATCTTCACAAATCATCGTAAGGGAGGTACATGTAATTATAAAGCTTAACGTAAAATAAGCAGTGTACATGTAGCTAAAAAAATTTTAGATGCTAATTGTAGTTGGTTGGGGTCCAAAATGGCAGCTTTATATAAATAAGAATTTTGGGGAATACTAATCCTAAATCCCAAACCTCCCCAACCGGCCAACAATTAACATCTCCCAATAAAAAAAAGGTTGATAACTTCTTTTCATTAACCCTGTAGCATGTTGCACCACCCAAGTTCCCTGAACAAATATCGATACAGAACTAGTACTGGAAGGGGTGTTAGTTTGAGATACTAGAGTGGGTGTTATTTTGAGGTACTGGAAGGGGTGTTAGTTTGGGGTACTGGAAGGGATGGTAGTTTGAGATACTACAAGGAGTGTTAGTTTAGGGTACTGGCAGGGGTGGTAGTTTCAGGTACTGAAATGGATGGTAGTTTTATTGAGGTACTAAAATGGGTATTAGTTTGAGTTACTAGAAGGGGTGTTAGTTTGAGGTACTAGAAGGGGTGGTAGTCTGAGGTACTAGAAGGGGTGTTAGTTTTAATGTACTAGAGGAGTGGTACATGTAGTTTGAGATACTAAAACGGGCAGTAGCTTGAGATACTAGAAGGGGTGTTTGAGGTACTAGAAGGGGTGCTAATTTGAGGTACTATTTAGGGTGGTAGTTCGAGGTAATAAAGAGTTAGAAATTGTAGAAAATATTTACCCAGCTCATTTAATACATGTAGTCTTCATTAGTCCAGTCTGTGCAGATCAGTAGGACAGGTTTAAAAACCCTGTTTAAACATACATTATGCAAGAGCTAAATCTGCCAACTGCAGGTCTCTCTTTAGGTCTGGAATGTTATCTTAATTATTAATTAGACATTAATTAACATGAAAAGACCATTACCAGCTCACAATGTCATTTTACGTGTCCGATTTTCATTGGATTTAAATCCAATCTGCTGTTCAATAGGCAATGATGATACGCTGCAAAGATGGATAATCAAGACTTTGCTAATTATCATGACAGCGGTAATAATGACTATCAAGGCTACACAGATTTTAAAATAAGGTTTTCTCGGCTTAGAGTGAAGCTGTTTGACTGTATTTTTCAGTATGTTCCCTTTACATTATCTAGTTTTTAACTATTATAATGCGAACTGTCAGCTCTTTGTCTAACCACACATACACTGTATCTTTAATGTCACACATTGATTTCTATATTGCATCATGGTCACTTTACAAGCAGGGAGGGGAGGGGGGCACAGTGGTCAAGTGGATGAAATGGTGGCTCGCTATCCTGGAGGTTGGGTGTTCGATCCCTGCATTCGGCGAGAAAGTCCATCCACATTTTCCTCGGTTGTTCCTGTGCAAATTGGTGTTGGAAATCGATATAAGAGTAGACCTACATGTAGGTGCTGCTGTCCAGGCAAAATTTCCCTCATAGCATACTGTATGACGTATGCCTGTTTTCATTAGCTCATTTCGGAGTAGAACGATAAATTTCATTTCATTTCACTTTTTCAAACAACAAATTGTATGTTTTTACTCAGGCCTGTTAATCATAGGCTACATGTAGCTGCATCAGGAGGAAGAAATATCAGATTCTTTGGCAGCTCTCTTTGTTTTTATTTTATAAAATCAGATATATAAACCAAAGAAAAAACTATTTGAAATCCAGAGATTGAAAGATAAGTCAGCGGTAGTCCGACCTAATACCGTAAAATCACCGATTGTTGGGTATGAAATAATGGAAAAAAGGGAGAGAAGCATTGTAAGTGGATATAACTTTGCTCCTGACCCCCGCAACCCCTGAAGCATTGTAAGTGAATATCACTTTGCTCCTGACCCCCGCAACCCCTGAAGCATTGTAAGTGGATATAACTTTGCTCCTGACCCCCGCAACCCCTGAAGCATTGTAAGTGAATATCACTTTGCTCCTGACCCCCGCAACCCCTGAAGCATTGTAAGTGAATATCACTTTGCTCCTGACCCCCGCAACCCCTGAAGCATTGTAAGTGAATATCACTTTGCTCCTAACCCCTGCAGCACCCCCATGATATTCATATATTCTGTATTCTTCTGTGCTCTTGGCCTTCCAAAGTAATTTATATAATTTTTGAAATATCACTATTTACTCCATCTGTATGCTTCAGGCCTCCCAATATATAAAAAATATCGCTATAACAACCAGACCTCCAAATACATTTAATAATCAGAGCTCCCCAATATACATGTATATAAATTATCAACCTATGCACCTGGCCTCCCACCAATATTAGAAATATCACTTTTTACTGCCAATACTAAAAATGAAAATATTCCAATTGTACTCGCGTTTTTCCAGTATTGAATATCAGCAATATTGGTATCTCTCCAGGCTTCCAATTATCAGCAATACATATAGCACTACGTGCTCCCAAATAGCAGCAACGCACCTATCACTCCATGCTCCCAAATATTGGCAACATACGTATCTCTCCATGCTCCTTAATATCAGCAATGTATGTATCACTCCATGCTCCCAAATATCAGCAATATATGTATCACACGCCATGCTCCCAAAATCAGCAATACATATCTTACTCCAAGGTTCCAAATATCAGCAATTCATGTATCACACTCCATGCTCACAAATATCAGCAATTCATGTATCACACTCTATACTCACAAATATCCGCAATTCATGTATCACTCTCCATGCTCACAAATATCAGCAATTCATGTATCTCACTCTATGCTCACAAATATCAGCAATTCATGTATCACACTCCATGCTCACAAATATCAGCAGTTCATGTATCACACTCTATGCTCACAAATGCAGTGCGTGGAGAATTACAAAACTTGACTAATGAAGACTACATGTATATAATTACCGTTATTTAACTGAACTAATCAAGACTATACCTGGAAGTACACTGGACACAATTCATTGGATTACTAAGCGAGGTTTCGACTGAGATTCTCTAGTTGTTATTAGGCTGTAATAATTCAGAAATCCAACAGAAAATAATCCCTCGGCTACAAACTTAACAAGACTTTAAAAGCAGAGTAGTCTGAATCCGGGAGGGTTTCAGACTATAGTTGATGGCTATCACCCAAAGCACTGGATTAATCCACACTGCTTTTACATTCTCGTAAAGTTTGCTGCTCGGGGGATTTTTTCCTGAAGCTGCCTAATTGTATCTTATCCTGACCTATCTAAGGAGTCTCCTGCTTTTAACTAAATTTGGTACACTCAAATTGATCAACGTGGTTAGTTGCTTCGAAATTTATTACATGGAAGACCAAAATTGATCACCTTGCGGCTTGCACACCTAAACATATCACCTAGCACACCCAAACATAAAACCTGCATAAAACATGATATACTACAAATAATGTAAGTTCCAGTTTTGGTGCTTTAACTTTCCACCAGTGTTTCCTTTTTTTCTAAGACATTTACAGAGCATCTGGAGAAGTTTCCGCTCGAAATGAAATTAGAATTTCAAAGTATTTTTATTTTAACTTTTAAGACACAATAGATATAATTAATTACTTTAATTTTTATAGATAATGCTTGGTTCCCACTGTTGTGCGATGCGTTACGCTAGGATTGTCATTATTGAGACCACGATCTGGTACGTTTCGATAGGATTGCTACAACTGATCTCAGTGTCTGATAAGACCTGATAGGAACACCACAAATAATCCATGATTTAAGGGCCGAATGGTTAGCATGTGCGCGCTGCATCATAAAGCCTTTCATTGAATCAACTGGCTGGCGTGGTTTCGAATCCCCGGTTATAAGTGACAAGAAGTAGGGTCACCTGTCCAACCTTTTGTGTTTTCTCTGGGCCCTCCGGTTTTCTCCCATAAAGACCCATATTTAAATTTTAGTCCCAAAATGACCTAGTTTGTGTTGAGTGGACGTTAAACCCATTTCTCTCTCGCTCTCTCTCTCTCTCTCTCTCTCTCTCTTTTCAACATTTTTGATGTTTTGGGGGATTGTCCAATGATTCAGTTTCAAATTATGTGACAGTCAAATTATGTGACAGTCAAATTATGTGACTCATTTTATGTGACAGTCAAATTATGTGACTCATTTTATGTGACAGTCAAATTATGTGATAGTCAGTTTATGTGACAGTCAAATTATGTGATAGTCAGTTTATATGACAGTTAATATAATTGGATTGTAAATGATTTCCAATTAGTTAGGAGAAATTTGAGATGTATTTTGTTACACTGTGACCTGTGTTTTTAAAAAGACTTTTTGGGGGGTGGGGGGAATATTTGTGTTGAGAAGATGTCTTCCCACTTTGCCGGTAGATAGTTAATCCTTTAATTGATCTTAAAGCTATACTCTGTTTAAAATTGGTCACTCCAGAACCTTCACACATGAATTCAATTCAGTATATTAATATAAATACTGTAGATGGTCACACTGCCTTAATCTTTAATAAACAACTACGTGGTGAAATTTTAAGATGGCAAACGTTCAGGTTTATTTTCTCTTTATTTCCAATGATCGGGGTGGCCGAAATTTAATGCAAAATGGTTACTAGTACCGAATAAAGTCAAGCAGACCAAATGCCATCCATTTGGAAATATTCAACAAAAACATGTCCAGCTATACAGTAAAATGACTGTTATGTTGCAAGGCATTTATTTATAAATAGTAAAATGCTATTTTATAAAAGTTAAATGTGTACCGGTAAATTGTAATGCATTTTTATATGTGTAAATTATTTACTGTAAGTGTTATTTATAAATGTTAAATTTGTTTAAATCAATACATTTTTATATGTGTAAATTATTTAATGTTATTTAATAAAAGTTAAAATCAGTACAGTTTTATTCTGAAAAAAGATATGGACACCAGGATTAACTCTGGATTAGCGGCAAAATTTGACATCAAAGCATGCCAGCAAAATGGGAACACCGCGTTCAGGCTAGCAAACAACCTTCATTTGATTGTTTATTGGGCCGTTTTTGTAAAAATTAAGGACTGTTCCATGTTTTATTGGACTGTTTTTATAAAGATTATTGACTACCAATTGTTATATTGGACTGTTAGTGATGGAACTTATGTCTCTGCCTTTTACTTTTCTAACCTTTAAGTATTTTGTGTTTATTATTTTTAGGTTTATAAAATCGAAGTAGAAAGAGATGGCTTTGATAAATGGTTTGTATTCAGAAGATATAATGATTTTTACCAACTTCATGAAAAGGTTTGTAACTTTACAAAGAAAAAATAGACTTGTTAGGTACTCAATCGTGTCATAAACATGATCATGGACATTACCATGATTCCAAACGATACCAATATTCCAGACATTGCCATGATCTCCCAGATATTACCATGATCTCAGGCATTACCATGTTCCCAAATATTACCATGTTCCCAAATATTACCAGGACCCCAGACATTACCTTACCATGATCTCAGATATTACCATGTTCCAAAACATTACCAGGACCCCATACATTACCATGTTCCCAAACATTACCATGATCTCAGATATTACTATGTTCCCAAACATTACCATGATCTCAGATTATCATTACCATGTTCCAAAACATTACCAGGACCCCATACATTACCATGTTCCCAAACATTACCATGATCTCAGATATTACTATGATCTCAGACACTACCACGACCCAGACAAGAACATGTTCTTAAAAATGATCTCAGACATCACCATGATAAAGTACATAACTTGATTACTATATATTTGTTCCAAACAATTTTTGTGGCTGTTTTGTACTCCCTATTTATGTCTTGTATACAGGTTCTCATTATTTTCCAATCTTTTATGATTAAGTTTTATTTGAATGTTGTTTATGATAATTATTCTGCATTTGACATTTTAATAAATGGCTTATTTTTTATTAATATCGGAGCCTTTCCTGAGTACAGTAGCCGTAAAATATAGTTGCTTATCTAATTTTATTTAAAGTTAAAAGAGCTCTTCCCCAATTTTCGTCTTGCCTTACCTCCTCGTCGTTGGTTTCGAAGTAATTACGACAAGGATTTTCTGGAAGAAAGAACTCTGGGATTGCAGGCCTTTCTCAATAATATTACAGGACATAGAGATATTTGTAATTCGTAAGTTTACCTATTTTATTTGTGGGAGACCTGGTGGGTATGGGGCTTGCTCCCTTATTTCAAGGGGGTTGGGATGGCCTAGTGGTCTAGAGTGCCGCGCTTCGACCTCTAGCGGGTCGGTCACCTCTGGCTTGCGGCTGTGGTTTCGAGCCCTGGTGTGAGCGTGTGTGGCATGGAGATAGGGGCGCCTTCTCAACCTCGTGGGTTTCCTCCGGGCACTGCGGTTTCCTCCCACTGCTAAAGACCCCTACGCGCAAGTGAATTATTGAAATAAAATCAAACCATATGTTAGTCCCTAAATGACATAGTTTGGGTTGAGTGGATGTTAAACCCCATTTCTCTCTCTCTCTCTCCCTTATTTCAATATTTCTCTTGCGCATAGGGGTCTTTAGCAGTGAGATGAAAACGGAGGACCTGGAGAAAAACCTACTCCTTGTAAGGTTCAAGCAGAGAATTGAAACGATGCCACTTAACTCAATCAGAGACCATCCTCCCTCCCCTGGCTGAGAAACTTGTTGGCCAAGATAGTTCATCAGGCTTTTCCAGCACGATTTCCCTTGTCAGTGATACAGGACGGAGAGCCTGATACAAACAGGTGTTTGGTTGTTCCTATGGGACAAAAAAAAAAACGAGGTCCTAAGAATATATTGGCATGCTTATAAAAGATCCCTTGGCAGTTTGAATTTGATATAACAACACGTCATGGAGCAGCGGTCTTAGCAAAATTTCCCCTCATAGCACACTGTATGGCGTATGCCATCTTCATTTCCTGTGTCGAGGAACAGTGTCTATTCATGTTTTAGTATATATTTAAATTGTTAACGCGACCTTCCATTCTTGACCTTGACAATACCAGATCATGATATTTGAAGATTTAATAATAACTTTATTTGTTTATCCACAGTAAATATGTTCGTGATTTTTTCTGTTTTGATGATCCTCCGGGACCACATGATAGTTTAGAAGAAAGCAGAGTATGTTATTTTATTCTATACAGCAAGCAATAATTATTTGTTGTTTGCGGCTACCCCAACATGTTCGGAGGCTGAGATAAAGACATCTCGAGTCAGGGAGTGACTTAAACCTGATGGTATTGTTTGAGGTTGAGCCAGGGTCTCGGGTAAAACATTGGCGTGCACGTAAAAGATCCCTTTGCAGTTGAAATTCGATCATAGTGCTGCTGCCTGGGCAAAATGTCCCTCATAGTACAGTGTATGGCATATGCCCATCTTCATTAGCCCTGTTTAGGAGCAGAGCAGTAGGACATTAAACCCCATTTCATTTCTTAATATTTGTTTGAGGCTGGCTACATGAAGTGAGATATAGACGTAGTGGTATTGAACTACTACTTTTGGTTTCAGTGCTCACTACTTTCGGTTTCACAAAACCTGTGTAAGGGAGCATTGTGGGGATAGACCCCTGCATGGTCTGTCTAGATTAGATAAAAGGACAGCTTGTACTAGGGAGTAACATAAACCTTGTGGTATTGAACTACCATGTTTGGTTTCAGAGTTTACTACTTTTGGTCTCATGAAACCTGACCAAGGAAGCGTCGTCATAGGGCCCAACCCCTGTTAATAATTTCATTCTTTATGTGAGAATCTAGGAAAATTTATTTATAATTGCATGCTTTATGTAAGAATTTAGAAAAAATTTGTTTATAATTTCAGGCTTGGTGTGAGAATTTATCGTAAAAACTTGTTTATAATTTCAGGCTTTGTGTGAGAATTTAGAAGAAACTGTTTATAATTTAAGAAAGGAATTATCCGAGAAGGAAGAAGAAATGGAGATTTTACAAGAAGAATTAGGTTTATATAAAAATCAAGTGGAAATATTATCTAGAGAACTCAGGTGAGATTCAGAGTTTATACTCTGTCTAATTAAACATACATTGTGGGAGAGTAGATAATGAGCTAATAGTTCTTACTATAATTGTTAAAAACTGGAATTTGCTGTAAATATCAATCAAATTGATCCACCATGAACCGAAAATGAAGCAAGTGAAAATTCTGTCTATCCACGATCATCATAATTTAAGTCGGTACGGTAAAAAGCATAGTCTTGATTATCCATTTAATAATTAAATCGAGAAGGAGAGTTATGCAGTAAATTGGATCATTATCCACCAAAGATCGTAGGCTAGCGATAAAATCGAGACTAGATTATGGTCTAGATATGTTAATTGATGTCTAATTGATAATTTAGAACACATTTCAGGCCTAAAGAACGTCCTACAATAGGCAGATCTAGCTCTTGTATAATGTATGTTTATTAAAGATAAAATAAAACCAAGTATGAACAATCCAAACCATTAGACAGAATTCAAAGTCCTAAAAAACGTTATAGGCAAAATAGTGTAATCAGCATATGGACTGCTCCCCGTGTACAAAATACATTACAAACAGTGGTAACAGGTGTCCGGAAGAGTAAGCTTACCCTGCCTGGCGCCACACCCGCCATAGCTGCATCCAAACTATTAGACGAAATCTCTGTAAAATAGCGTGATTGGCCAATGGACTATCAATGACAGCCTACACTGGTAGATTACGCAAAAGCTAAAAGGGCTTTCTTTAGGTGTTAAATTATGAATTGGACATTAATTAACATATGCAGACCATAATCACCTGTATGTCATCGGATCGTCTTCATTTTAAACGGATTTAAAAACAATTGGGGGTTAATGATTTGATATATGTGGCGCCAGGCAGGGTAAGCTTACTCTTCTAGACACCTGTTACCACTGTTCGTTGTGTGTTTTGTACTCGGTGAACAGTCCGCATTTGCTAATTACGCTATTTTGCCTATAACGTTTTTTAGGACTTTGAATTTTGACTGATGGTTTGGATTGTTCGTACTTGGTTTTATCTTATTGATATATAAAACTGGATAATCAAGACTTTGTTTATTAATATTATTGTAATAACAGTAACAATGATAATCCAGACTACACTGTTGTTTCAACAGGGATGACTCCTCTCGGAATGACGTAATTGGACTGAAATATTTCAAGATATTCCATTATTATATACCCACATTGCTCCCGTAATCTGGAAAAACCTAGCAAGTCAAATTTTAGTAAAAATTGAGTTAGACCCATATTTGGACTTAGTACACATGTATATAATAATAGTTTTTGGACTTTGTACACATGTATATAATAATAGGCTTTTTTCTCCTTCATCGAAAAGGCTTCTAATTATTTTCATCTTACAAGACAAAATAAAATTGGTTTTATATTCAGTAGCTTAATTCTGAAACAAAACCGTTTTCGTTTGTTTTCTAAAATCTACATTCAACAGTGTTACTAGTTTTTTCCAGATTACAGGAGATTGAAATGTGGTCGTATATTGTTGTTGCCCCGGTTGGTCCGTCCGTCGGTCTGGCGTCCACAATTCCTTGTTATTATCTAGTTTTTAGTGAGAACTGTCAGCTCTTTATTTTAATATTACAATGTACATAATACATCTTTAAGGTCTGATTTTTTAAAATTTGTATGGTCTTTTTGCTTCATTTAAAGGAAGAACCTCACTGAGTCAAGAAGCTTATACTGCTCACTCCCCCATAAATTCACTGACTATTCTGTTTTGTTTTTTTTATGAAATGTGTAAATTTGAGTGTTTTGACGTTTGGGTTGAAGTAACTAATGAAACTGAATGCTATATAATAATAATGATAATAATTTATTTTAGAGTGCCTATAATCCTGAAATTTCAAAATTTTGTTGCAGGAGAAACAATAGCCCCACCTTAGCCTTATTTTTCTCCCATCACTGGCTATGCCACCTTAGTTGCTGGTGGGCGTATGTTTCGTTGACCTTTATACATTAATACCATTTACCATCCAGAAAACTTTGGTGGTAGCGTTAACTTTTCCATCATTCCACATTCCAGTTATTACCAGAATTTATAAAATTGAATTTTTATTTTAGAGTTTAAATTTACAGATAATAATTTTATTTTTTTCACCATTTTTTCTAAATAAAAATTTCATTGTCATATATTTTTTTTAATGGTTTATGGTCATTCTTTCCTTTTTTTTCTTTTTTTTACAATTCTACTAGAGAAGCGAAGAGAGATACTACATGTACTTCCAAATATGTTGCAACGTCACCAGGGTCGAATCAACTCTCTTTGGCTGAATGTGATCAAGGTGGCGATTCTGACCAATCAGCCAGTAGCGATAGGTATAATTAACGATATATAGTAATTATGAGTGAATTATTTGCTTGTAAAATTGGAACAGTGGCCTTACATAGATGTTAACTTTTAACATTAGCCTTCCATAGACATAAACTTAGATGACATTAACTTTTAACATTGGCCAATCATAGACATTACCTTGTAACAGTGACCTAACATAGTCATTAACAGTAATTAGACGTTCATAGACATTACTTTTTAACATTGTCCTATCACAGACATAACCTTGTTACCTTAGGCTCAAACCCCTCAAAAAAGCCCCCACCCCCAAAATTCCTTTTAAATATCCCTGTGCAGTTGGAATTCTTTTTTTTTCTTCTGTTAAAATTCTCTACAATTTACACTCATTCTTGTTCAATATAGCTTAGTCATTTTTTATACGTCCACATTCATAATGTGAACGTATTATGCCGTCGCCCCTGTCTGTGTGTGTGTGTGTGTGTGTGTGTGTCTGTGGTTCGCCTACAGGCCGCAATTCTTCATGGATTTTCTTCAAACTTGGTATACTTATTCCTTATACCCCAAGGAAGATCCCTATTGTTTTTGGGGCATGCCCGACCCCCAGGGGCCGAGCCACGCCCATTTCTAGTATTTGTTTGTTTGTCGTCTACAGGCCACATTTCTTAACTTATAATTTTGAAACTTAGCATACACATTCTTTGTACCCTAAGGAACATCCCTATCGTTTGGGGTGTATGCCCCACCCCCAGGGGCAGAGCCACGCCCATTTTCTTTTCGTGTGTCTTTGTGTCGCCTACAGAGCGCAATTCTTACTGGATTCTCTTCAAACTTGGTATACATATTCCTTATACCCTAAGGAAGATCTCTATTGTTTTTGGTGCATGCCCGACCCCCAGGGACAAAGCCACGCCCATTTCTAGTATGTATTTGTTTGTCGTCTACAGGCCACATTTCTTAACTTATAATTTTGAAACTTAGCATACACATTCTTTGTACCCTAAGGAACATCCCTATCATTTGGGGTGCATGCCCAACCCCTGGGGCAGAGCCACACCCATTTTCTTATCGTGTGTATTTGTGTCGCCTACAGGCCGCAATTCTTATTGGATTTTCTTTAAAACTTTGTATACTTACTCTTTATACTCTAAGGATGATCCCTATCGTTTGGGGTGCATGCCCAACCCCCCAGGGGCAGAGCCACGCCCATTTTCTTTTTGTGTGTCTCTGTGTCGCCTAGAAGCCGCAATTCTAACTGTATTTTCTTAAAACCTTGTCTACTTACCCTAAGGATGATCCGTATTGTTTTTTGGTGCATGCCCGACCCCCAATGGCAGAGCCACGCCCATTCCTTGTATTTATTTGTTTGTCGTCTACAAGCCACATTTCTTAACGTATCATCTTGAAACTTTGAATGATTATGCTTTGTACCCTAAGGAACATTTCTTTCATTTGGGGTGCATGCCCAACCCCCAGGGGCAGAGTCACGCCCATTTTCTTTTTGTGTGTCGCCTACAGGCCACAATTCTTAATCGGTCATCTTGAAACTTTAAATACTTATTCCTTATACCCTAAGGATGACCCCTTTTGTTTTGGGTGCATGCCCGACCCCCATGGGACAGCAACACCCATTTGGTTTATGTATTTCTTATAGCCTGAGGGCGTCCACTATTGATTTTGATGAATGTCCCGACCCCCAGGGGCAGAGCCACGCCCACTTTTTGCCTTTAGTGTTAGGAAGGCACAATTCTGAATGGATTATCTTGGTATAGTTATTCCTTATACTCTAAGGACGGCAACTATTAATGTTGGTGCACGACCCTCAACGCTAAACAAACCAAACGCCTAGCCTTCTTGACAAAGTACCATATCAATCAAAGTAGGAATGTGGACGTATATTGTAGCGTTAGCGTTATGTTTGATTTCTGTTTTAGAATTTCAATTTTATCGTCTACTGATTTGTAGAAGTAGTTATCATTAATAATTGTAGAATGTATAAATCATTATATTATGTAGGCAATCTTTTGTTTCTTAACTGTCGTATTTCCTCCGTCCTGCACCACTGACGAACGAAAACTGTGCCGAAAAATCCTGATGAACTCACTCGGCCAACACCGGTAGCTACTAGACCTGACAAGGACAGCTGTCTAGTCCTTTGGACGTGATGAAAAACTGAGGTCTTGTTTACACATTGGTGTGCACATAAAAGATCCCTTGACTTAGAATTTGATATAAGAGTAGGCCGTAACAATGCTGTTTCTGCAAATTTCCCTCAGAGCAGACAGTATGGCGTAAGCCCATCTTAATTAGCCCAGTTCGGAGTGGGAGAGAGAGAAATGGGCTTTAACGTCCACTCGACACAAACTAGGTCATTTCGGGACTAACACATGGTTTAATTTTATTTCAATAATTCGCTTGCGCGTAGGGGTCTTTAGCACTAGCAGTGGGAGGAAACACCCACAAGGTTGAGAAGGCACCTCTATCTCTATGCCACATATGCTCACACCAGGGATCGAAACCACAGCCACAAGCCAGAGGTGACCGGCCAGCTAGAGGTCGAAGTGCGGCACTCTAGACCACTAGGCCCTCGCCGCCCCCCCCCCCCCCAGCCTAGTCAGAGCAAACAGTAGGATTTTTTTATTAGATCTCATTTCATTTTATTTGAAATATTGTATTTTTCATGGGATTCAAAATCTCTCAAATTTGAAAGGGTCGTCTGTTCAACCTCGTGTGTTTTCTCCGTGTGCACCGGTTTCCTCCTACTGCCAGAGATCTCTACGCGCAAACGAATTATTAAAATAAAATTATACCATATATGTTAGTCCCAAAATGACCTAGTTTGTGTGGAGTGGAAGTTAAACCCCATCTCTCTCTCTCTTTCTCTCTCTCTCTCAAATTTGAAGATATTGCATTTTCTGTAAATGGTAATATTTAATGTTACTGTTATTGATATTTTCAGTCACATGACAGCTGCTGATAAATCCGATACAGACGACAGCAAGCAAGATACAGTCACGCCATCTACTGGTATCGATAGGATTCCGTTTAAAAATAAAATATCTGTGCCGATTGTTTCAACGGATGTGTACAGTTCATAACTAACGATCAGTTATCATGTGCATGCTTGAGAATGCTAGATCGAATCTAGCACAAATAATGTTATAATGATTAATTTTTGTGGGAATCATGGGTTATCATGTGCGTATTGGAGAACGGTAGATCAAAGTTGGTTTAGTACAAATAATGATAAATATGTGGGCTAGGGTTAGAGTAAGATTTAGGGGTAGGATTAGCGCTAGCCCTGTTTATATCTCGAAACCTTGATGAAATCTGCAAACCTAACCCTTTCTCTAACCCAAACCCACAATCCACATATAACGTCATATGTGCTAGACCGTTTCCGATTTATCGTTCTTCCCCAACTGTTAGTTATAAAAAATGATACTGGTGTTTTATTTCTGCAATAATTGGTCTGAGGACATATAAAAAAAGATGTTTTTATTTCTGTGGGAAACAACGTAACTAGTGCTTATCACCGCTTCCATACTTGATAATATGGCCAATTTATCTATGCTTTTTGATTGGACATAACTTCTGTCTGCAACTGACATCACTACGCATAACTTTGAACAAAGGTCAGGTTTTGCTTTTTGTGAAATTGGTGGATAGATTGAGAGATGTTTGATAACATTAAAAGTATTATAGATGGATACCAGAGTGTTAATGGCACTGCGAACAAAGCCCAGCTTACGGGCCCAGGCCCAGGGCTCGGCGGTTCAGGGAAAAAAGACAAAAAAAAAAACAGATGAAAGTTTCATGGTAATTGATCTAGCAGTGTGAGGGTGTAAACGGAACTGTCCCTCAACCTTCTCGGCGATCGATGATGACATTTTATATCAGTTCCCCGCACATTGTATGTCATTCAGAGCTGAAAAGAATTCGAATGTGATCAGATATTAAAACCGTTTAATAGTGTGTTACGCATGCGTGCCATTCAAAAAGATATAATCTTTTCGTCGCGGTAGGCGCCCTGCGATGTTAGCCAGGCCCAGGGCCCCACTCCGGTTAAGCAGGTCTTTGACTGTGAATAAAGGTTGTGTTAAAGTCTATCCTTTTTATAACTTTATAACTGTTAAAAAAGATTTTGCGGTGTGTGCAGCATATTGAGTGTAGGTTGTGGTTAGAGTTACCTTTCCTTGATAACTGTACAACTATTATAGAGGATTTCATGGTGTGTGCAACACTGGGAATAAAGATTGGAGTTACCTTTCTGTTTGGTGTCTATCCTTTCGACAACTTTAAAACTATTAGATGGACATCAGTGTATTGCGGTCGCTGCGGTGCTGTGAATAAAGGTCGGGGTTAGAGTTAGATTTTAGCTGTTTTGAAAATTTGGTGAACAGATCCTCATTTGTTATGTGTGTTTTTTTTTGTCTTTTCATTAATTCTAGAGTCTTTCCCTCCAGTGAATTTGAATATATCGGACCTTGATTCTCAGCCAATGTAAAAGCTGGTTTGTTTTGTGATTAAAGCAGCTGGTTTTCAGATATGTATAAATTGAGTCTGGTAAATCTGACATTGACAAGAGTCTGCAAGGAAAATAATTATATTGTGTGAAGTGAATATTCAACCCAGGCAGCGGTTCATGGTGCTTTTTTATTTGTTTGTTTGTTGTGAATTGTTAAGTACATTGTTAAATTAAGTTTGATGGAGATAATGTTGATGATTAACGAGTGACAGAAAATAACTGGCAAAAAATAACGAAATACAGAAGAGTAATAAGCTACAGACATTCCAGTAACATCAGTGTGTCGAGAAGTTATTGCTAGAATTAATACAGGGTTCTCGTTAAAGTTAAAATCATTTTCTCATTTTCGTATTACATGTGAAATAGCGTTCTGTTGAAAACACAGATCCTTTTTCGTTTCGTCTTTTTATAATCAAATTTTGTTTTGATTTGTTTTTTACCGAAGTACATGTATGTACAAGTAGAATCTGAAAGAATTTTTAAATAAACCACTTTCTTGTAAATACAGGTATAAGAGATTAGTCAATGATATGGCTTGGTTTAATTGAGTGTTAGGCCAAGAATACACTGAATTCTAGGAGAAATCTATTAAGCAGAATTTAGATATGAATAGTTTATGTTATATATTTAGTCAGAGTTAAAACTGTGTAATAGTTCTCTATCTAGTCTCATGTATTCCGTATGTTGCTATTTCGTAGGTTGTTATTGAATAGATACTATGATGACATCCCCAGTAAGACAACACAATAATTGTTATGACTCGTATAAAATATTTTTTTTAACAATATTTTAATAAATACTAGATATAATGTTTAGAGTACTTACATGTATACTTTCATTCAGTATTCAGAAATACAAAAACCTTTTTACTTAATTTTTGAAGACCAATCCTTATTATATAGGCTTCAGATTAGACGAACATGTATATGGAGCTGAAGGCCCCTGATTGTGAACTCTCTAGAGGTCACAATTTTTATCCGATTTGAAAACGCTTTCGAAAATATTACCGTTACACACGAATAATGGTTCAATCTGAATTTCGTAAAATAATCAGACCAACAAATACTACGGGTTTAGACTGGAATAACTAGACACTTGAGATTGCCATTCGATTGAAACTTCTGGAGTATTTTGCCAAACATAACACTATAAACCTCAGAATGCCTCGTTCGGCATTTCTGTCCAAATGAGGTAAAAAAAAAAAATGCCTTGTTGTCTGCAGTTCCAAAACGAGGTTTTTTAAATTGCCCTTCTTTTGGAACGAGGTATTTTGTTCAGAACGAGGCTTGGTAAAATGCCTCGTTTACTAAACGTGTTTTTTTCAAGATAGTTATTAGCGGTATATCGGCCAATTTGTAAAAATTAAACTTTATGTTATTTAATACGAAAATAAAACCAGTTCAAACTATATTATTATCAGCGAAATTGACAAGACAAGAATACACGCCATCGGTGGAGGTGTAAAACTATTGCAGACACATAACTACCTTGATTGATTTATTGCCCCAATCAGGTATAGGTGTTAAGAAACAACTGTGGTGTTGTGACATTTTATTGGGGGCAATCAATTAATCAAGGTATAGCTGTGTGTCTGCAATTGTTTTACACCTCCACTGATGGCATGTATTCGTGTCTTGTCAATTTCTCTAATAATAATATAGTTTGAACGAGGCTTTCTGAGATTTATAGTGTAACTGATTAGAAATTAGAGTAAAAACGGAATAGATTGAATGTAAATCAGTTCATATACATATATCAGATTGTATTATTATATGTGTTGAGACCCATTTGTGTAATTTCTAGGTCCCAAATATTAGCGATTTATCTCATTAAAAGATTGGTTATTTTATCTTTTTTTTTTTTCACAATGCTAGTGTTCCATATTGTTATGTTTGATCTATTTTTAGCTTTTTGTTTAAATTATGATTCTTAAAAGGACATCATAGCTTATTGGGTTCTTGCCAGCTGATAAAATGTATTTTTTAAATTTGCTTTGATTTGAGAAATGGTTCACCTTCTTATTCTATATTACTACATGTATTATGCAAGTTTGATTGTTAACCTAAGATTCTATACATGTAGAACCAGGCCTCGAGTTCACAAAGCATTCTCAGACTTCTGTTACGAATATACTCAATTTTCACTCACTATTTATAAGAAATATCTTTGATCCAGAAACACAAAACCTTGCACACAATCTGATGAAAACACAGATCTAATTTCGTTTCGTTTTTTATAGTCCAACATTTTGTTTTTACTTGTCTTTACTACTCTTGGATCTGGAGGACTTGTTATTTAACTTGTGTTCTGCCTGAAATAAGGGGTCAGCCAATCAAATGGTCTGCCGAATCGACCGTTTGACCTTTTCATGTGTGGAACTGTGGGTAGATATTACCAGCCAGTGACGTCTATACTAACACCGGCGTATAGAAATCAAAACAAAATAAAAGTAGATTTTAAAAAGCATGGCGGTCGCTAATTGGTTAATCGAATGACTGACGTTATCGGGTCAAATGTCCCGTGCTTAATACCTGATGTCATAGAACGTGAGCTCCCACTATAACTTGTTAGATCTACATGAATGTAGGCCATCGAAAGTATAAAAAACGAAACGAATCTATATTAGATTGCTTGCACACAGTTTCTTCTTGATGTATTTCATACATGAAGTGGAGGCCATCAGGAGTATAAAAAAATAAAAAACAAAACGAAAGTAAACCTGTATTTTAATCAGATTCTCCTGACCTTTGAACTTTGAACCACGGAAAAGGAAAAAGATTTTGTGTTAGTCTCAAATTATGTACAGTATTATATAATAGTGGATCATTCCTTTCTTTGTCTTGTTTTATTTCACAGATTTTTATTTTATTTTATTCACATGTTTATTTTTATGTTTATATTTTAAATAACCACCATTGTCAGTCCTGGAAATAACAGATGTAGGCCTTAAATTTTCAACTTAGTGCTGGATATATATTAATAATAGAATTAAAAATGATAAATCAGTGTCGGACAAAATAACAGGCACCAGAGCCTTAATCTGTGCCCAACAGGTGCCTTATTTCCAGGCTTGACCATTGTTAAGATATAAATGTGAGGTCGTGAAAGATATACCATTACTTCAAATTAACAACTCCGTACACTAACGCCTTAACTCATATATATTATGTTAAACCTTAAAGGTATGTCAAGTGGTGCATAAAGAGTTTTCTACGCATCTGTCTATAGACCCAGGAGTAGGCGTTGGTTCGAATCCCACTTCTGACACCATGTAATAGCTTCTATATAAAATAAGACAAAGGCACGTCTGCTATTATAACTCACTCTCCCAAGCTTTATTTATGTAGGCTCTTATATAGTAACATACATATACATATAAGGTATTGGTGGAACTAATGAATATTAATGAGGCTTACTATTGGTATATTATTGTACTGTATAGTATAGAACTACATGTATAGGACATTACAGATGGCCCGATGGTTAGCATGTACACACTGTATCATTGAGTCAACTGGCGTGGTTTCAAATCCCCGTTTATATGTGACAAGTAAGGTTGCCTTCCAACCTCGTGCGATTTCTCTGGGTCCCCTGTTTTCTCTTTACTGCTAAAGACCCATACGTGTAAGTGAATTTTAGAAATAAAATATGAACCATATGTTAGTTCTGAAGTGACCTGGGGGGTTGGGATGGCCTAGTGGTCTGGAGTGCTGCGCTTCGACCTCTAGCTGGCCGGTCACCACTGGCTTGCGGCTGTGGTTTCGAGCCCTGGTGTGTGCGTATGTGGCATGGAGATCATACGGACGCCTTCTCAACCTCGTGGGTTTCCTCGGTGCACCCTGGTTTACTCCCACTGCTAAAGACCCCCACGCGCAAGCAAATTATTGAAAAAAATGAAACCATAGGTAAGTTATAAACGAACTAGTTGGTGTCGAGTGGACGTTAAATCCATTTCTCTCTCTCTCTCTCTCTCTGTCTCTCTGAAATGACCTGTATTGTATATCACGTTGATAAAATATTCAATTTGAAATGGTGACTGCAGTCATGGGAGAGTTATCTCCCATATTTGTTTAGATTTGTCGGTATCAGGTTGGGAATGGTCATACCCAAACAGAAAATTTACTTAACGTGAATTCATGGTTAAGACTTGGGGTAAGTGTTAAGGTTACCTCCCCTAACTCAACTCCGTGTGGTGGTTACCTTGGTATGAAGAAGATAAAACTCTTGCAGTTAGTCAGAAAGCTAGATTTGTTCCTAGGAGATCAACCATTTTCGAAAACAATGAGCATGATTTTATATCACTCACATTTACAAATGTCAGGGATTCATTTTAGGTGAAAGCTTATTTGTAAACAGGTCTAGATCTTTGGTTACTTGTCTCGTCCAATGACTAGCACTCTTCATTGGAAGGGTCCCGATCCTGTAAAACTAACAAGGGAAAACGCACTGGGAAACCTCAAAGAACACTTTACCTGAGTACTAGGTCATATACTTGAGTTTGAGTCCAGGAGTTGGCGCCGAGTATCACCAAACATTTACATGCCACTGCACTGGCTTTAGAGATAACAGTTATTAATCTGTAAAGTTGTAGACAAAATGGCCCCAGTATATATTAGTTGAATTTGAATACTTCTACCCAGATACTTTATTTATTTGATATCAATTTATTCTAATAAAATGTGGGTTCTTTTTTTGTCTCCTAAAAACATGCAGATAAGAGACCATTGTATAATGTCAACGCTTGCGTCGAAACGAATAACTCGTGGAACTGGAAGAGTAGATTGAATGACATCGCAGATAGAAAATGATTAATGAAATGTCGGTTGAATAATATTGAATCATCAATAAATTATGTATACCAACATTTGATTATTCCGTCCAAGCGTATTGGCATGTGGGTGGATGGTTTCAGATCTATCCCTGGATTATTCGTTTAGGCGTAAGTTGAATCTGATTAAAACGCACCTCCTATTTCGTTTCGTTTTTTTTAAAGTTCAAAATTTCGTTTTACTTGTCTTTACTACACTAGGATCTGGAAGAAATGTTATCAATGACCTGTTCCGTTACGACGACGACTTGGTGTTTTCTGCGCGTAATTGTGGGTAAACCCCATAGAAACATCAACGCTGATTGATTAATCAATGTCTGACGTCATTGGGTCAAAAGCCGCTCGTTTGACCCAAACGTGAACCCCCACTAGAATTTCATGTAGTGTAGGCCGTTGAAAGTATAGAAAAACGAAACGAAATATAGATTTGTATTCTAATCAGATTGGCGTTGGGGTAAGTGTTGAAATGTATTAATATAATGTTTTGAACCATTTAGGAATTTGAAAAATTAACCCAAAACGGTCCACAATATGGACCAGTTCAAGTGAATAGAATACTATAATAATGTATTAAACTATTTTAGCGTTTGTTGTTTCTTGTTACCGTTTTTATACCTGCTTAATATTATTATATGCTTACCTTTATTTTAGCAAATCTATGTCTTAATTTGATTGTTTTTAATTGTTAAATCTATTGATGAAGAGGATATATGGTTGATTTCAATATGGAATAATAAAATTGTTACGGTCTTTTAAAAACTCGAGTTTATTTTATATAAGAAAAGAAGATATTCATCCAAAGCGTCGAGATTTGCCCATATAGCAGCAATGTCTCAACTGTAGCGTGTCCGAAAGGAAAACTTGGATGTTTACCCACAATGATAAGGATTGAGGTTCCTTCAAGAAATTTAATCTGTATCATGCAGGGAAAGCTGAATAATGATAGGATTCTCTAATGGCCTAATGTTTTACACCAAATTTGAAATAAATCCGTTAAAAACAATCCCCGATCGCTTTAACTAGTTTTTCGGAGAAGGTTAAGGGTTGGGTATTTCATTGAGAGGGTACTGGTGAGACCGGCGTTGTTCCAGGAGGCCGAAACAGTCCGGGATTCAAGATGTTAAACAGTCCATGCTTAAAGATAGTTAGGCGGTGTGTCTGTGTTTGAGGAGGTGGGGGGGGGGGTGATTCCAAGAAGTGGAGACAGTTCAGGCCATCACCATCTTTTCAATGCCAATATGTGCGTCTAAAGGTCTCACTCCGACCCCGGAACCAGTCAATATAATGGATTGCTGAACCAACGAATTAGTTCCACAGACTTAGTAATCTTCTTCTTGTGACGACACTCAAAGTCGATTAATTCGGCATGAAGCTTAGCGTGCTTGTTCGTTAGACCAGTGGTTCCCAAATTCTTGTTGTTTACGACCCAATTCCAGAAGCCATCATCTGATCACAACCCCCCGTAGAACGATACCAGACTTTACTATGAAACATCATCATTATTTACAAATCAAAATGAGAGACAGGGGTAATGAGAGACCGAAGAAACAAATCGTAAGCGTGAGAGATGAGAGGTGATTGGAAATGTGGCAAGAGGTGTATGGATCAGAAATTTACATACATTTCATGACAATTCAGAAGTACATCACGACGCCACGAAAAGTGCTCAGGGTTGGTATTCCCCAATCTACCAATATATAAAAAGCAGCCATCTTGGACTCCAGAAATGCGGTGGGTTGGATGCCGAAAGGTTAGCGCGTGCGCATTGTATCACAAAGTCTGACACGGAGTCAACTGGCGTGGTTTCGATTACCCCGTTGTAAGGGACAAGGATTATTTAAATACAATTGAGCCATATGTTAGTCCCAAAATGTCCTACTTTGTGTCAAGTAGACGTTAAACCAAATTTCTCTCTCCAGAAATTCCCGAACCTCTCCAATCGGCCTACAGTAAGTATTCCCCGAAATCTGATTAAAATACAGCTCTATATTGCGATTCTTTTTTTTTTTTTACTTTGGATGCCCTAGACATGAAGATCTGACAAGTTGTACTGGGGGGTCACGTCAGGGGTCACGCGAGTGGCCTTTGACGCTATGGCGCCAGACTTTGATTAATCAGTCAGCGTTCACGTTTCAAGGGGTTATCCCACAGTTCCGTGCAGCGCACACCAAGAACTCGTCATAACGACCGTTATACAACAACTCTTGCAGATCTGAGTGAAGAAAAGACAAGCAAAACGATATTTTGAACTATAAAAGACAAAACCAAATAATATCTATGTTTTAATCAGATTGCATTTCCCGCAGATATCCCGTGAATTAATATGGATTATCCTACTAGATAATACAAATGATATACAACAATACTAATACCGTGGGCCATTTTCCCTCAAATTCCTTGTTCATATAACGAACCTATTGATACACTCAATGTACATTATTAGTACACAACACAAGTGACATTATCTAATTATCTCTAATAGTCCCGATTGACAAGTCGCTTTGTTCGACTTCATTATCTTCCTGATTTATTAATTATTTTCTTGTTTACAACCAGCCTTACAAACTCCCAGGATAAAAGACAAAATAGAATCCCACACTTTTATGTTTTGTTCCTACTGATGATGAAGCCTAAATTATAGATGACAAAATACAACTATAATATAAGATATTAAAACCGGGTTAACATAGAAAAAATGGCGTGAATAATTTAAACATAATTTAGCAATATTAATTCATAGGACTCCGCCGATGCATAGAAATAGTGCGGTAAATAATGTAACCACGTAAATTCATACAATTCCACGGAGACCTAGTTCCGTTATAACGCTGTTGAATGCTTCAATGAATTATTGATGAGTCATGATCTATACGTCACAATATACGTCACGATTATAACGTTTGATCTGATGAGAGAACGGAATTAGACATGGACGGATGTGAAATGGCGTTTTGTGCACCTGACGACTGGAATACGACATGCGGTGTTCTCCAGACTGATTAAAATATATGTCTATATTTCGTTTCATTTATTTATAGATGACCTCTTCGACGGGTACATGCGGAGAAAACTAGATCGGAACGCCTTCTAGACGTTCGGATGGGACGGAAAACCGAGGTCCCTTATACACATTGGTCAAAAAGGTCCAGCGCTTTCCACTACATGAAGATATGGTCAACGTGGATGTGGGATGAGTGCGTGCCAGAGGGTCATACGAGAGGCTTTTGATCCTATGACGTCAGACATTTGATTAACCAACTTTTGCCTTGACGTCGCTGCGAATGTCTCTACCCACAGTTTCCGTGCATCGCACGTCAAGTACTCGCCATAACAGACTATTTTGATTGGCTAAAGAAATAATATCTGTGTTTTAATCAAATTCAGATTACAAATTACAAAGGTTTTTTTTACGAGCACATCACCGTGTACGAACCTCTATGTTTGTACTGTCCGGAAAACTAGAGGATATTCTTTGCCAGAAATGAAATGGTATCGGGCGAGGTAATAGATTCGGGACATCATTCTTTTTAGCCAACAGTCCATATTTCTGATCGCAGTGCCACAATCCAATCAAAGGCTTTAAGGTCAATTATTGATGTCTGATAGGGACTGTTGGAAGCAGACAGTGTAATAAGTGCCGTATACTTCTACGGTAGTGCTATCACTAATCTCGGTCACCCAGAACCGCCTACTCTTAAACTTTTTTTAAAGAAAAATATTTATTAAATTTAAAAGTCTATAACAATCGTATAAATAGTATGATATGTATTATTAGAAACAAAATAGAGACGAGGAATAAACATAAATCGCGATGAAGAATTAAGAAAATTGTGAGAAGCCATACGTCTGATTCATGACGAGAGAAAATTCCCATTTCAATTTACAGGGTGTCATTGTTGACAAGCGAGATGTTCTGGTAGATTCAGTACGTGGTAACATAAAAGACTGGGTAATCCAGACAATGACCTACTTTCCGTCAAATTTTGAGGATCCATCCAGACTAATATTCGTAGAATATTTGTCTGGGTGATAGAGACTACCAATTGATGGCACGCTTCATCATTGATTATTACGCTTATATAACGTAAGGTGGGGCTGGTGTAGATATACGAGGCCCATAATTACACCCATTTCCCCTCCTTTTTGTAAGTAATTAGAAGATGTTTATACTGTGTAATAATATCATAACACACCTTTGTAATTATATATCGATATAACGTCAGGTAAAATTTCATGAGGAAAAAGCTTATATAAACAGTACGATGTGACGTCAGTTTTTGACTGGGCCCACCTGCTCACCTGTCCACCCGTATCTAAGATCATAAAGGAAAAAGAAAAAAAGAAAAGAGAAAGGAGAGGGGGGGGGGTAGAAAGAAGGAAGGCGATGAAAGGACACAGGATAGTAGAAAGAAAAAATAGAAGAAAATATGACTGACAAATAACACAATAAAAGAAGTGTACCACAAGAAAGGAACTTTCCGAGAACCGTGTAATTAATCTTTTAACCTCTACTTAGTTCTTCATAAGTCATTATCGCCGAAATAATCGCCAAAAACGTGCCAGTTTTGAGTAGCCCAGTTGAAAGCAGAACAGTAGGTCGTTAAACCTCATTTTATTTCATGTCTATGGACTTTCAGATGTCAAAGTGAGACGAGTAATGATACACTAATAACTATGTAATTATCTTGATGAAGCTGTAATGAAAGGGATATCCATTTTCAATATCCCTTTATGTAAATATACAAGTTATATATTCAGTCTCGGGGACGGATCCAAGAATTTTTGCAGGAGGGGTTTGCCAGGTTTCTGTTACGGAAATCTGCCATCATCGTCTCTAAACTACATAGGCATACATACAAAATGATCTTTTTAAATAAAGAAATCATTTTTATACTGATGTAGGATCATTATTTATTTTTTTCATGTAGCTGAGCAGGGGGGTGGGGGGTGCCCCCCCCCCCTCTAGATCCGCCCCTGAGTCTTGACGTCTTACGAACAATACCAATCTCTCCCGTATGTTAATAATCTTAGTGTCCGTTAGGGTTTTCTTTGGGGGGGGGGGGGGGGTAGCTGGGGCACTAGTTCAGGGGTCACAGCCTAGATGGACGCGGATGTATGTCAAGTAATGCTATTTGAAAACACTGTTTTCACTTATACTCCCCCCCTCCCAATGTTACTTTCAAGCATTTCCGAGCCGAATGTGGGGTCGACCCCCTCGCCGAGTAGCTTGTCCCAGGCGTTGTAGTCCAGTCAATTTATGAAAGAAAGGGGGGTCAACCCTCAACAAATTGCAAGAAAAGGTTTCTTGATGTTTTTTTTATAGCATTGGATGTACTGAATGTCATCCTAAAAGTTTACCAAAATTTAAGTACCGGAATATCCCAAATTTTTAGGGTAAAGTTATTTTCCCTTCAAAACGTACAACTTTAGACAAACAAAAAGTCGTCCATACACATGGAACGGCGAGGGCTTGAATTAGGTTGTCGGGGTCAAACTTTATATGGCATGGTTTTCATAGGTGTCCGGTGCTCTTTTGAACCACTCCCCGTGAAACATGTAGCCCACTCGGCCAATCTCGACAGATTCCGTAAACTACGTCAACTACATCTAGTCTCGGATGTATGACAGTAAGTGATATGTACCTACGCCCATACATTTGCGATGCGGCTACCGGTTTACTTTAACAGGAAAACTTGACGCTATTACACAAATTGGGAACCTATTCGGCTAGCGACCTATTCGAACGATCGAGCTGCAACCTGTTCGTTGGAAACCTATTTAGAGTAAAGACAACAGTCTCTATTTATCAACCAATAAAATCCAACGTTATGTCTATCAAATGAAAGTAGAATATATTATTTTTTATCCATTCCTTCAACTCAGAATAGACGTGTAATTTCGTCATTATTTTACAGCTGGATCGGTCGAATAGGTTGCTAGTCAAATAGGTTGCCAACTTGTGTTTGGAATGGGCGCAGCCATGTTTCATCCGGGACCTTTAAAGTAGTTCCAATATGGCGGAATTCATCATACAGCCGGGTTTGGATTCCCGAAATCTTACGAGGTTTGCCGAGTGACATGCAGCCCAGAATCCAAATATATAAAGGGGTATAACTCTGCATTGTTTTATCATAAATAGCAATTTTAGTCTCAAAATTAATATTTTTGGGGCCATTATTTCATTTGAAGATATGGCCAGAGGTGTTAAGTGGTTCTGTATACCATTTTCGGCAATCCACTACCCCAAAACATATCGACGCAAACCCAATTTTACGTGTATTCGTCACACTGCACTTCTTCATCACTGGTATGTACAGTATCCCTACTCCCCCCCCCCCCCGCAATAACCTAATGTCCTGAAAGATGAGTGAAGCAAAACACGAAAACAGATGTGCAAGAAATTTTTATCAATTTGTTCTCCATAAAATGAAGGGGCATGCCGTCTCTATGATTTCTAAGACACGTGGGGTGATTTGCGTTAACTAAGCTACTTTTGCTAAAATACGCGCCAATCTCAGTTTGCTGGGCTATACATGTACAACGTTAAAGTTTGCATCACATTTACTGTTATACATTCATATGGCCTTACGGTAACGTCTGTAGCAGTTTTAGAAGTGGTGAATAGGGTGGGGTGGTTCCAAACCTAAGTGACATCCATAATCCCATCGTATCATGAGCATAGATCCCAGATTGTGAGAAGCCATACGTCTGATTCATGACGAGAGAAAATTACCATTTCAATTGAAACCTTTACAAACAAAATTTTAAAGCGTGTCATTGTTGACAAACGAGCTGTTTTGATAGATTCAATACGTGGTAACTTTAAAGACTGGATAATCGAGACAATGACCTATTTTCTGTCAAATTTTGAGGACCCATCCAGACTAATTTTCGTAGAATATTTGTGTTCATTCATGGGAGCAAATTCTTTCGAACGAGATTATAAGACATGGGACAGGATCACGGGGCCTGCCAATCTATTCTACTTGTTTTGTGAGAGTTGACAGACCATTTCTACAGTCTGCCCCCCCCCCCCGCGCGACCAACTGCATATGATAGTGAGAAGATAGTATAAGATTATAGAGGAGTGGAAGAATGATGACAATGGCATTGAGCGAAAGAATTTCAGATATGCATGTATAATAACTGAGTTTTTAATTATTTTGGACTGGGCCTGAGAAGACTTTGTCTCATGGGGGCATGGCCCAGCTTAGGCCCAGGGCCCCATAGTTTAGGGGGTCCCGCAGTTCATAGCAAAGGGAGAAAAAATTAACTCAATCCGGTGATTTCACTTGTTATAACAGTTCCTATCGCGTGTCATTTCCGCGCATTGTATGCCATTCGGAACTGAATAGATTTCGCATGTGATCAGATATTATGTAATTATTCTTGTATTAGGGACCGTTTAATCGTGTGTTACGCATGCATGCCATTCAAAAGGTTCTGAAATTATCTTTTCGTGGCGATAGGGACCCGCGATTTTAGGTCAGGCCCCAGTTCCCGCTCTGGTTAAGCAAATGTCAGCCATTTTGGATTTTACCAGATTTTACCGCTTTAAGGGACCAATGAACACCACCGGATATATCTTCAAAGGAAAAAATGACCCCCAAAACATAATTTACATGTTCATATTACAATTATTGTATTTTATGCTACATTGATTTGACGAATATCGGCCATCTTGGATTTTTATTATTTTTATCGCTTTAAGGGGCCAGTTAGCGCTTCTGGCTATATCCTCAAATGGAAAAATGACCTCAAAAGCATTAGTTTATATGTTCATAATACATACATTCAGAGAGTCTTAAACCAACAGTTTGGGTTTTCTTGACCATTGATTAGGCAAATGTCGGCCATCTTGGATTTTACCACTTTCCGGTGCACAAAATTTGGAAAACTTTTGGGATTTTATAAAGTACACCTAAATAAACGCAAAAATGCATGAAAACATTTTCTTGCAATTTGTTGGGGGTAAAATCATAAATTGACTGGACAATTTGTCTTAAGTCTTTGGGATACACATATTTTGGTCAAGCGGATCACGGATCGTCTATGTACATCTCTGTTATAGCCTAGACGAGTTGAGTCCTGTCCTTAGCCTTGAAAGGAGTGGAAAATATTGACGATATTAACGTCTACGGATTGTTGATGAACTGTTGTTTATTATCTATTGTCGAGTGTGCATGTCAGGAAATCGTTAAATGTTTTGTTCATTAGTAAAACAGATAATCAAGTCGAGGTTTAGTAAGTGTATAGGCCTACAGTTAAATTGTCACTACTAATCCATGCTCGAGATTAATCACGTTCTAAAACTACTATTTCACGACTTATAAACATGCGAGGATCACGCGGATACGTGGGTAAGACGCTGGAGCTCGCTAGCATGGAGGTCGGGTGTACGATCCCTACATTGGCCAAGAAAGCTTACCCAGATTTCCCGGCGTGGTTCTTCCTTGTCAGTGGTGCAGACAAGGATAACTGTCTAGTAGGTCGGATGGTACGAAAAACCGAGGTCCCGTGTACACATTGGCGTGCACTAAAAAGATCCATGACAGTTGTAATTCGGTATAAGATTAGGCCGTGGTGCCGCTGTCCGGGCAAAATTTGCCTCATAGCATACTATGCCGTATGCCCGTCTTCATTACGTAGGACGTTAAAACCCATTTCATTTATGCACATGTTAGAATGTTTTCCCGTGACATAAATTGTGGCCGTTGCCCAATAACAAGAATATGCTATTATACCCAACGAACATGGTATAATGTTAACAAAATGGTGATTGTCAGTTACCTCCGCAACGCCACACACATACTCCTGCGCAGTGTTTCGTTTGATTAGAACTAATCCACTTCACACTGCTATCTTGAGTGAACATTGTTGTGCTAAATTATTATTGGTCAGTAGTGCCATTACCAACCAATGACCTACATTGTAACAAACAATATCGGGGTTAACCAGACCTCAAAATATGTTACCGCAATGTATCTAGTGACAATCGCGACTTGCTTACGTCATAACCCGCGAAATTTATTATGCTCGATTATCCAGTGCCAACATGTTTTCTTCGTCGGCCATTTTGAAAATTATGCCGAAAGGGAGAAGAGAGGAGGGATTTGATTGGACGTTAAAAAGAGACACGCCCCGCCCAATTTCAAGACTATGACTTCTATCCAGCAATGGTAAGAGAGGGATTTCTCGCGCCATTGCTTCAGGAATATGCGCCACACAAGGCGTCTTGATTTGTTAAAGTAGTTCCCCTAGAGCTCGTGACGATCTAGCCTTTTTTTCCCTATTAAGATAAAATATTATGTAAGATTAAGACAAAAACATCGTTCTTGCTGTAATAGTTAAAAAGTAGATAATTAAAGCCGAATATAATTAAAATGTCAATCAAATTACTTTATTCTTGGTCAAATTATCACTGTTTGCAGTTTTGACATCCTCTAGCATAGACTGTTCGTTACCATAGCAACGGTACGTGTTATTCGAGACTTAGCCTCTAATCGCCATTCGTAAATTAAGTCATTAAATGGCGATCTTTTAATCCGTTTAAATCACCACCATCCCATGTTCTAAAGAGTTGATTATAGGCTTGTTGATTATAGCCAAAATAAAGACATGCAATTGACAGCTTTAGCTATTACACAATGTTTCTTTAAATAATTTTATTTGCCAACTGTTTGAACGACTAGATAACCGCGATGCCCCCCCCCCTCACAGGTACCCTATTGGTACATGAATAATGTACATACATATTTCCCAAGTCATGTCAAATGGGGACCCATATTCTTACCTGGAGAGAATGCGCAATAAATACTATGTAGACTGAAATAATTAGACACTGGAATATATTTCGCCGAACATAATTGATCAGAAATTACAGTAAAAACAGAAAGGATTGAATGTAAACCATTTAATATACATCCGTATAACATTATTATGTAAGCATACAAGAAAGGGTGCATTTCCGGGTAAGAAAATTGGGTAGTTGAACTGGGTGGTTGTGTTGTAATATACTTCCAGATTTGGCATCACGGGGGGGGGGGGGGAATGACCTAATTCTCTAGAGTTCCGCGCTTCGACCTCTAGCTGGCCGGTCACCTCTGGCTTGCGGCTGTGGTTTCGAGCCCTGGTGTGAGCGTATGTGGCATGGAGATATGGGCGCCTTCTCAACCGCGTGGGTTTCCTCCGGGCACTCCGGTTTCCTACTGGTAAAGACCCCTACGCGCATGCGAATTATTGAAATAAAATAAAACCATATGTTAGTCCCAAAATAACCTAGTTTAACCCCATTTCTCTCCCTCTCTCTATATTAGGCATCTCAAGTTTTTCATGGTGAACATACAGTCGGCCTAAGAGAATTAAGGAAGTCAATGGGGAAGTAATTAGTGATTTGTGGCCTTATATTATGTTTTATTTGCCGTTTAATTTGTTTGTCACTTTTATATTTTACTTGACTTCCTGGTAAGTTTTGTAAAGAAGCGCCGCTCTCTCTCTCTCTCTTCTCTCTCTCTCTCTCTCTCTCTCTGTTCCTTTAATGTACGGCAAAGTGTCGATTATATACTATTTAGCGCAATATATCCCAGCAGAAACTGATGTTCCATAAAACTCTAGTTCATTTGATTATAGATTTATACTGCATATTAGCATTTGCTCTTTTATATTCTAGTTAAAAAGTTTACAGACCGGGATTCCGATATATTAGTCTGTATTATCAGATATTGTTCTACTTCAGTGATTAACAGAATCTTATATTAATAATATATACGAGTAGGGTATATAAACACTAAACTACAAGTTGTTAATCTTCCCACGGGTGATAGATACTTCACAAAAATATACCCAGTATAACACTGGTAGAAACAGATCTATAATCTGTCTTCATCTCTATCATAGGCAATAATACACTTTTTATACGTGGGCAGAGCAGATTGTAGAATATGCGGGGCTCAATTTGGGAGGCGCGAAGTTACAGGATATGAATAAGTGTGCTTATTTATTCATATGTTAGGCCAACTATGTTTTACGTCACAATTAGTAATTGATTAATATACCTGGAAATAGCCACACCTGGTAGCCCTGCTTGCAGATGGCCTGGATGGAAAATTCTTAAGATGGCGAGCTGCGCGTGGATTCTTACTTGTGCGGGTTCAATTTGGGGGTAAAATGCTGAGCTGCGGGGATTCTTTATAGTGCGGTGCCACTCCGGGGGTAAAATGGTGAGCTGCCTGGATTCTTTCTAGTGCGGTGCCAATTAGGGGTAAAGGGTGAGCTGCGTGGATTCTTTGTAGTGCGGGGCCACATTGGGGGTAAAATGGTCAAACATGCCAACACCGGTCCAGGGTATACGAAGCCACGTTGACACAGTGGGGCAGAACAGTGGCTCACTAACCAAGGACTGTCGGATTCGACCAAGTATTGGCTCAAAATATTCCTCTAGACTTTTCCCCGAGACGGATGGGACGCGACGCACCCGTTAAAGAACCCCGACAGTTTGAATCCCCCTCATAGCAGACTACGGCGTTCGTCCTTCTTCATTAGCCCAGTTGAAGATGAAAAGTAGGGCGTTAGCCACATTTCATTGTATTTCTCTGTCTTCAATAGTCCAGTTGGACGTTAAACCCCATTTCATTTCATTTCCTAAGGAATTTTCCCGAAAAACACGGGCTTGTGGCCTTGTAGGAATTTCAATTGAGAGGCCATTTTATGTTATAATGACAGGTTTTCGATTTCAGCGGAAAAATGAACGTATGCGGCCAGCGTTTTACATTTGGAACATTTTCTTTTTAAATAGAATTAATTTTGAATCTGTGTCCTTTAACTTTATAACAATCGTTTGTTCTGCCGTGTTGGGACTTTATCGTATATTTCTGTAAACAAGCGCTTTTACGCATTGGCGTTCTTAACGACCCGCGGACTTCTGTTTCTCTGTCAGAAATTCTCACGCTATGCGTGTTTAATAACATATATATTATCATATTTGATAAGTAACCACGTGACATGCTTTATTAGGAACTACATATCAATAATCATACACATATATATATAATTATACAATGCTTTGAAAATGTTCTTTCAGTATCCATGACAACGTGTTCGGCATGCAAAGAAGAGCAAATACTCATAGTTATAACACGAAGTAACTATACAGGCATGGCACGCGGTGATAATCAGGCTTGCCTAATGAACAGGGTGTGGCCCTTAAGTTTGATTTGATATTACCAGTGTAATCGATCTAATAGATATTCACTAGTTTAATTTTATAGTGCATGTTCAGTGGGCTCGTGCGACAATTCTCGGGGATGTTGGATATATATTATTCAATCTTAGCATGAGGATGAGGATGACGAAGATGAAAACGGTGATGATGAATCTGTTGATAATTTGATAGAATAATAAAACCCATTGATTATAGGTAAGCTTTTAATGAATAGATTTAAATAAAATGAAATAAAATGAAGTAAAAATAAAATAAAATAAAATAAGGTAATAAAATAAAATATTGAACGTTTCTTCTATCTCGTGTATAATATGAATTCCACGTGCACGTGATTTAGCCCTATTATGTAATATAAGTATTTTTGTCCCATTCTGATTAATGAGGCGGTTTTTTTCAAGCCGTGTTTTACAGGTATGTCAACTAATTTTTGCTTAGCTAGTTATACGATATTTTTTTCTAAAACAAAGTGAGAAACAAAGTATCGATGGGGGATTGGAAAGAAAATTGTGATAACGTATAGCCACAATTTGAGAGAAAGAGAGAAATAGGGTTTAACTTCCACTGTACACAAACTAGTTAATTTCGTGACTAACATATATGCTTCAATATTATTTTAATCATTCGCTTGCGCGTAGGGATCTTTAGCAGTGGGCGGAAAACGGAAGACCCGGAGAAAACCCAAGAAGTTGGACAGCCAACCGTACTTCTTCTCGCATACAAGCTGGGAATCGAAACCACACCTTTTTATTCAATGATAGACCTTATGCTACAGCGCGCACACGCTAACCATTCAGCCCCCAGGGACATCTCTATACACGTACCATCAAACTTATTTTTAATTTTAAAATTTTCATTTTTAATTTAAGCCATGGACATTTAATTTCACATGTTTGACTTCAAAATGACAATTTTTTATGTGTTAAAAGAGACCAATTTCAATGATATTTTGTGTGTAAAGCTCTTAAAACCCTCTACCTTTGAGCCGAGCAACGAACTCAATATGTTTGATACTCTTTTAAACAACTTGAACCCGTCAATCTTCATCTAAAAATGGAGACTGGAGTCCCAAGCTGTATTATGCGGTGACTGGTGGATAAAACCAGGCTTATATTTCATAAAATAATGTGTAGGTAATATTTACCTTCCGTAATCATGCACTGTAGAAATCTCTAAAGGAACGGGGGGGGGGGGGGCGCTGTATCATTGAGCCTGTCATTGAGTCAACTGGCGTGGTTTCGAATCCCAGGTTGTACTTGACAAGGAGGAGGGTCGCCTGTCCAGCCTCGTGGGTATTCCCCGGGTCCTCAAGTTTCTTCCCAATGCTAAAGACCCCGATGCGGAAGCGAATTAATGAAATAAAATTAAACCATATGTTAGTCCCGAAATAACCTAGTCTGTGTGTCGAGTGGACGCTAAGCCCCATCTCTCTCTCTCTCTCTCTCTCTCTAAATGAACGACAATAGATTATCAGGTTACCGAACGAAAAAACAGACCCGAAATCTTAAAATGGTTACGCGTCCAAACGACTAAATATTTTGAGCTGAAATTTTGAGACACGTTTAAAACATCATCCATCTTGATGTTGGCGCTTGAATTTCATACGCTTGCGGCTGTGGTTTCGAGCCCTGGTGTGAGCGTATGTGACATGGAGATAGGGGCGCCTTCTCAACCTCGTGGGTTTCCTCCGGGCACTCCGGTTTCCCCCCACCGCTGAAAGACCCCTACGCGCAAGCGAATTTGTGTGAAATAAAATTAAAACCATATGTTAGTCCCGAAATAACAAAGTTTGCGCTGAGTGGACGTTAAACCCCATTTTTTTCTCTCTCTCTCTGAATTTCATACGTACACGGATTTGTCATATTACTAATCTGAATAACACGACATATTAATCCAGTTCAAAATCTTATTCCCATCTACATGAAAGGGGATTATCCCTATAAGTATATAGAGGATATTTGTCGTTTTATCGTGAATAACATATTTTATTTCATCGAGAAGCAAGAAAACTTATATTTTCACGGATGCTCTATTTTATATTTTTACAATCATTTTAGGTAAAACAACATGGACTACTGCTAGCCAGTGGAATGACACTTTTATTTCACTGATAAAAGGCGGTATTCCAGTACTGATCATAAAATAAAAATAAATACCATTTATCATATCGATAGAATACCATTAATGTGAGTCATCTTTTATTGAAAAAAAAGTAGGGGGGGGTGTGGCCGAATGGTTAGCTGCAACATGAAGTCTGTCACTGAGTCAATGTTACAATGAGTAGGGTCGCCTGTCCAACCTCGTGGGTTTTCTCCGGATCCCTCGGTTTCCTCCTACTGCTATTGACTCCTACGCGCAAGCGAATTATTAATATAGCACACTGCATTGTGCATGTCCGTTTTCATTCGCCAAGTCAGGGCAGAACAGTAGGACGCTAAACTCCATTTGATTTCATTTCAATCCGATTTTTCGTCTGACCCGAATGACTAGTCTCTCTCTCTCTCTCTCTCTCTTTCTCTCTCCCTCTCTCTCTCTCTCCTCTCTCTCCCTCTCTCTCTCTCTTTCTCTCTCTCTCCCTCTCTTTCCCTCTCTCTACCTCTCTATCTCTATCTCTCTCTCTCCCTCTCTTTCTCTCTATCTCTATCTCTCTCTCTCTGTTACGGCGTTAGGGAGCATAATACTCATAATAGGTCTGACTATTCATTTTATTCGAGCAAACTAGAAGATCTATACAACCGTGGGGTCAAGGTGGTCTCCCTCCACCCTCTCTCTCTCTCTCTGTTTGGTATTGAAGAAGGAAGTTGGATCTTGTGATATATATGAATTATAGGTATTGGTTTATAGCCAAGTCGTGTCATCTCTAGAACATGATAATAACTAATCAAGACTTATGTACTGCTAATAAATAATTTATTACTTTCTTTCTTCGTCGGTTAATGAGTTACATAACAACTAATTATATAAATATTAGATTATCCTAACTAACTAAAAAAAGAAAGATAAACGGCTTATACCGATTCCAGAATTCACAAACAAATGTTAAAATTGAACCTTGATCCGTGTAGGGGTTCGCAAATGTAAAATTTAAACCTTTATCTGTGGAAGGGTTCGCAAATGTTAAAATTGGACCTCTATCCGTTCAAGATTTTGGTGATGTTAAAATTTAAGCGTGGATGTGTTCACAAATGTTAGGGGATTGGGATGGCCTAGTGGTCTAGAATGCCCAAGATTTCATTTATTTTGAGCATATGTCTTTATCCGTTCAAGATTTCTCAAATGTTAAAGGGACTATCCCGATACAGGTACAGAGTCTCAGAAATTAAAGTCCGAGTATTTATGAAATTTATGGACCAAAATATAGAGGCATGGTGTATTTACCTTGTCTCAAAATTTCAGCTCAAAATATTGAGTCGTTTGGACGTGAACATCAACACTGCTTATCCGGACACGTAACCCTTTTAAGATTTCGGGTCAATTTTTTCATTGGGCGACCTGATAATTGATTCCCGTTCCTTGAGATGTCTATACAGCGAATGACCCATGTACTGTACTTGATAACAAAAGGTAAATTTCACCTACATATTATTTTTATAGAAAAAAGGCTGGTTTTATCCAGATACTGTATAATACAACGGTCTCCACTTCCAGATGAAGACTGTCAAGTTTAAGTTATTTACAAGCGTAACAGGCGTATCACAAATATCGGGTTAGTTGGTCGGCCTTAGGTAATGGGTTTTAAGGGATTTTAACACAAAATTAAGCAGTTGCATTCCTCTTAAAGTTATCAGGATAGGCCCTTTAAAGGAGGTCTTTATCCGTTCAAGATTTCTCAAATGTTAAAGGAGGTCTTTATCCGTTCAAGATTTCTCTAATTTTAAAGGAGGTCTTTATCCGTTCAAGGTTGCGCAAATGTTAAAGAAGGTCTTTATCCGTTCAAGATTTCGCAAATGTTAAAGAAGGTCTTTATCCGTTCAAGATTTCGCAAATGTGAAAGGGTGAAAGGAGGTCTTTATCCGTTCAAGATTTCTCAAATTTTAAAGGTCTTTATCCGTTCAAAGTTTCGCAAATGTGAAAGGAGGTCTTAATCCGTTCAAGATATCGCAAATGTGAAAGGTCTTCATCCGTTTAAGATATCACAAATATAAAAAAGGCCTTTGTCCGTTCAAAATTTCACAAATGCTAAAAGGGGGCCTTTATATGCGTGAAAAGATTCACAAATGTAAAAATGTTTCTTTATCCGTGGAAGGAGTCTCAATAATGTTATATAAATGTATTTTAACATTTGCAGTGTCCGGTTTTATTTTGATATTCACGGTGTCCGAATTTCTTATGATATTTGCAGTTTCAGACATTTCGTCGCTGGTCAGATGTAGAAAGCCAATAGGCCCCAAACTCCCCACATCCAAAGTGTGACGCATACTTTCTCCTCTGCTACATATTTCATTAGCGATCATCTATAGTATTGCCTCTGGCTAGGACCCCCTTTCACGTTGTGTATTTTCTTCTTACAATCTATCAGGATTAACACTGGAAGAGTTCGTTTCTACATTTTATATCAAGCACTGAAAAAATAAGTTACAATGGAGTCAACTCAATCCAGACGGCGTCTCCGAACCTCAGCGGTCTCTCCCGAATCTACATGACCTTGCTCTCTAAGAATCTAGCGACTGTCTCCTATCGTTCAGACTTCTGATAGTTTTCTATATCGACGTGGTCAAATTAATTAAAATGATTGGTTACTAAGTCAAATGAAGCAATAGTAATTTTCCTGTCATAAGTGATATTTTTTGCATATAGACCCGGGACTGGACAGCGCAGTGGACGCCCCCTCCCCTTAATTTTCTACAGTGCCTTTTTTTACTGCTGAAAGTGCTTTTTCCAAGACCCAAATATGTCCGTTCAGAACCTAGACGAAAATATCAGCCATATAGATCTTGGAATGGCTACAGATGCAAGGAAATGACTGATAATTGTCTTAGGGGACCTTTCCCCTAACCTCCCTCTCAGCGGCTTGTCCCGTCAACGCTGTCAGTGCCCTCATTTTGAGGCGCCCTCCCTTTTCAAAATTCCTAGACCCCTCCTGCTTCATTCACTGGATTTGATATTTGTTTATTTTTTTGCAATGTCTGTTTTCTGTCTTGTGCGCAGGTTATTCTTGTACTTTTTTTTGTTTTGCGTTTTGTGCACTTACTAATAGAACCATCCATATTTATCTTTTTATAAATCTTTTTATTTGTCAACCCATCACTCATCCAATTTAAGTGCGTGGGATATAACTTCTCTACAATCTGTGAATCCAATAATTGGGGTGTTGAATGGCGATGTATCATACGGCCTGCCATTAAGTCAAACTGGCGTGGTTTCGAATCCCGGTTGTACAAGGCAAGGAGTAGGGTCGCCTGTTTTCCCCGAGTACTCCGGTTTCCTCCCACTGCTAAAGACCCCTACGCGCAAGCGAATTGTTGAAATAAAATTAAAACATATGTAAGTCCCGAAATAACCTAGTTTGTGTCGAGTGGACGTTAAACCTGATTACCTGTTTCTCTCTCTCTCTTTCGAATGCAATAATTAGTTTAAGATGCAGTGTGGTCGAATAGACCACAGACAGTAATACTATATCTACATAAACAACAGAAGATTATATCTGGAATGTAAGACGTCCTTACTTGAACTTTCAACCTCGTGGGTTTTCTCTAGGGCCCCCGGTTTCCTGCCACTGCTAAAGACGCCGACGCGCAAGCGAATTATTGAAATAAAAAAAAAATGAACCATATGTTAATCTTGAAAAGACCTAGTTTGTGTCTAGTGGATCTCTCTCTCTCTCTCTCTCTCTCTCTCTCTCTCTCTCTCACTCGCTCTCTCTCTCTCTAACTTGAACTATAACTAAATCTAGATAAGCGATCATACTGCAATATTCTTTATAAATTATACCATTTTTATAAACTATTAATTTTAAATGAAATGAATTGAATTCCCCTTTAGTTTTATATCATATAACAAGAGTGGATTATAATGTATTGTCCTAACCCCACCTCAGCCCTTACTTCCTTTTGGTTCTGCACCCCCCCCTCCAAAAAAACAAAACAAAAACAAACCACACAGTAGGTTCATTATAACGTATTGTCCCTCTCTCTCTTCCACTATTCCTGTGTGGACAAATCAACGCCCGATCGCTTCTTTCCTTTGTTGACAAACACACCCATAAACCATTATTTTTCCCAGTTCATCCACTGCAGACAAAGAATATGGAACTGAGAATTGTCTGGATATACTCCCAATTCTGTAAATACCGGGTATATATATATATATGTAATCTAGTTATGTATATATATATAAGTCATTCATCTTGAAATGTTTTACACAATAATATGCAATTTTGATTATATATATATACAATTTTGATTATTATATATTCTATAATCAGATATAAATTACTGGGTTTGGAAGAAAGTTGATATCAGGCTACATGGGTTAAATATCGAATTTCACTATAAATACCATGGTATATCACCGTTAATATCATCTTCACATTGTCGTATATTACCATTACTGTGACGTGTTTAATATTGTGGTATATGACTGTGGTATATTACTATGGTATATGACTGTGGTATATTACTATCGTATATCACTGCGGTATATTTCTGTGGTATATCACTGTGGTATATTACTATGGTATATATCACTGCGGTAATACACTATGGTATGTCACTGTGGTATATGACTATGGTATTAGTATATCACTGTGGTATATTGCTATGGTATATCACTGTGGTATATTATTATGGTATATCACTGTGGTATATTACTATGATATATCGCTGCGGTATATTAGTACTGTGGTATACGACTGTGGTATATTACTATGGTATATCACTGTGGTATATGACTATGGTATATCACTGTATATTACTATGGTATATTACTGTGGTATATTGCGATGGTATATCACAGTGGTATATTATTATGATATATCACTGTAGTATATTACTATTGTATATCACAGTGGTATTTTACTATGGTATATCACTGTGGTGTATTACTATGGTATATCATTATATATTCTATGGTATATCACTGTATATTACGATGGTATATCACCGTGGTTTATTACTATGGTATATCACTGTGGTATATTACTATGGTATTCGAAAATCGTATATTACTGTGGTATATCACTGTGGTATTTTACTATGGTATATCACTGTTGTATATCACTGTTGTATATCAACTGTTATATTAACCCCATTTCTCTCTTTATATAAAGTTGAAACCGATCTAACGTTATGAAACAGTATATTATGATAAAATATTATAGATCCGAACGGCCATTCCAGCGTAAAAATCCATTAGCACCAAGGCAAAAAATCGTTAGAGCTTATGATAACGAGCTATACTGTTAACTAATGCCGGGCTATACTTCATATTGACGAGGATAATCTAATCCCGGGCTTACTTGTATAACGCAGCCTCCAGCTTCTGATGTCAAATGATCCTTCCATTTAACTGGGACGAACATGACCCAGGTGGGGTTGCCAGTACATTTTAAGTGCTTTAAAGAAGACGGGAGATTTTCGAAAACAAAACAAACCAGACATGAGTTATGGCATTTTGAAATATCTCCAGGATTCGAAAGTCACCTTTATGGCTAGCACCCATTGTCTTTTGTTATTGTTGTATTTTATTTCCGTATCAATAAATAAATGATGATAATTGATTACATGTGTTCCCTTATTTATTTATTTATTTTTTTTTTTGGGGGGGGGGGGGTGTATAAATGCCGATGTGAGATTAAATTTCTGTATAACTGTCCCTGATCTAATTTAAACAATCGACATCAACAGTATATTGTTTTGTGGCTTGCTATTATGTTCTAAAATATAGCACCATTTCCTTGGTGTGCTAATTGACCAACTGGAATAATTTTGAAGTGTGAGCCCTTCAATTGGAACCATAGGTAACGTGTTTTTATGGTGGAAAGTTAACAATTCTAGGAATGAATACTCCATAAAATCTTGGGTCAACCAGTTTTGGATTGTGTAGACTGGTGGGCCAAATTAATTGGTAAATATTCCGTCGATAAACATGTCTATAAGATTCTACATTTCTGACCATCTTCTGGTAGACTTCGAGAGAGAGAGAGAGATAGAGAGAGAGAGAAATGGGGTTTAACGTCCCCTCGAAACAAACTATGTCATTTCGGGACTAACATATGTTTTTAAATTTTATTTCAATAATTCGCTTGCGCGTAGGAGTCAATAGCAGTTGTAGGAAACAAGATGATCCGGAGAAAACCCACGAGGTTGGACAGGCGATCCTAGTCCTTGCCAAGTACAACCGGCGATTCGAAACCACACTAGTTGACTCAATGGCAGGCCGTATGATACAGCGCACACACGCTAACCATTCGCCCCCCCTCCCCCTTCTGAAAACCAACAATATTCTATGATTCTCAAAGGGTTTGAAACTAAATATTAAATACAAAAACTCAACAAAAACAATTAAAGATACATTATGTAAGATTTAGATGAAGAACTAGCAATTCTTGCTATAATAGTTCGAATAAATGAATAATTTGAAAATGTCATTTAAATTACTCCATTGCGAGCAAAGATTTTAGCCTTTGACAAATGATGGTTTGACGGAACGTGTGCAATAATTTCAACCACGGTACTGGTTGTTCGAAGCTAAGTTTCGCTCCTCCATTTTGTTTATGTATCTTTTTTTTTTTTTAGCTTAAATCAAAATATGGCTGAATTGTTCTAATCTATTTTATATCGGAGAAATCCGATGCCATCGAAAGTTGATTATGGCCTGGATAAGTTAATTAATGTGTAATTATATCAGGCCTAAAGAAAGACTTGCACTAGGCAGATTTAGTTCTTGCATAATGCATGTTTAAATGATGCCTGGGCTGTATTTTGTCAACATTTATGGACAAAATAGAGAAAGAGAGAGAGAGAGAGAGAGAGAGAAATGGGGTTTAACGTCCATTCGACACAAACTAGGTCATTTCGAGACTAACATATGGTTTCATTTTATTTCAATAATTCGCTTGCGCGTAGGGGTCTTTAGCATTGGGAGTAAACCGGAGTGCCCGGAGGAAACCCGCGAGGTTGAGAAGGCGCCCCTATCTCCATGCCACATACGCTCACACCAGGGATCGAAACCACAGCCGCAAGCCAGAGGTGACCGGCCAGCTAGAGGTCGAAGCACGGCACTCTAGACCACTAGGCCATCCCAACCCCTTTGACAAAATAGTGTTAGAAAAACAATATTTCTAACGACAACTTTGACTGAAATCATCCAATTAATAATTTCATTCCTGTTTTTCTTCCAGGCACAAGTTCTTGACGTCATGAAATCCCATCATGCTCTCGGTATTTTTAATTGTCTTACTATGGATTCAACCAATGCATCTCCAACCGCTTTACACTAAAACCATCATCTGTGGTAATATCACAACTACCAACATTACGTCATTACCGGTAGAAGAGAATCCAGGCGGTATACGCGTGACCTTAGGTCAACTGGAACCTGTTCATCTGATTTCCGGTGCAACTTATAAAGGTAAAAATCTCAAGCAATTATTCTATAAAGCCTGTCGGAAATCCAATATTGTCCTTCGGTATAGCTTTAGGCGTGCTTTTGCGCGGAACTGTGGGCAATGATGATTAGTTAATCAAAGGTCTGACGTCATAGGGCAAAAAGCCCTGACGTGAACGCCCATTATAACTTGTCAGAACTTTATGTAGTGTAGGCCATAGAAGTATATAAAAAATACTCCGAAATATGGATCTGTATTTTAATCGGTTTGGCTGTTGATTAGGGAAACCCTTACAGTATTGTCCTGTATGCGCTCCATGAGGGTTTTCAGGGAATCCAGTATTTTTCTAGTAAGATTCGATAGTTGTACTTTCCATATATATCAAAATTGCCATTAGAAATAACCAACCGATAAACCGATATATACTTTTCTGGGAACGTATCTTTAAAATCAATTCTCCATCTTCAAAATTGCCATTAGAAATAACCACCCGATAAACCGATAGATGCTTTTCTGGGAACGTATCTTTAAAATCAATTCTCCATCTTCAACATCACTAAACCAATTATCAGATTAGGTGGTTTCAAGCGCACCTGCTTGATCTACTGAACTGACGAAATGGGTGTGACGTAACTGACGTCATAGAATACGTCACTCATATTTTGATCTGACGAGCAAAAACTATTAAATTGCAAGTGATGTCACATTCATTTCTCTTAATTAGCTTTAAAGGGCTATTTATTTTCCAATGTTCAATGCTAATAAGCATAAATAGGATTTTAAATACTCGTTAAGTAGGGTTGGATCGATATTTTAAGTTCAATTAGCCGTTAAAAGAACATTTGTGTTATTGTTTCTATTAGCCGATACCAGAAGAATATTTGATTGATTTTTCTCATGTTGTTATCATTTCAATCTATGTAGTGAGGGCATTATCCTACACAATAAATACACGACACTGCCAATAATAGCTTACAAACGGATATATCTCACAAATTAGTGATGGTAGTTGGCCAAAGACCACCAATGATTTCACCATTGATTTTAACGTTAGTTCCCGTCTCTTAGACCGACTCTAACGTTTCCCCAAATGTTCGGTGGGTAAAACGCTTGATACCACAGATGGGGCAACATGTGACAACCGCCTGCACAAAAGCACGTATGAGGTTCACAAACTGGAAGTAGAGATTAATAAACATGCAACTTTCCGCCCTACATTTCAACGTAAACAATCTCACAACTGTTGTATCCTTCTGCCTCGAAATCATAAATATTCACCCAAACCTGACAGAAAATGT
The DNA here is from genome assembly GCA_036850965.1 of Patella caerulea. Classification (NCBI taxonomy): domain Eukaryota; kingdom Metazoa; phylum Mollusca; class Gastropoda; family Patellidae; genus Patella; species Patella caerulea. Next base: position 59,712,448 of record JAZGQO010000006.1, on the reverse strand, counting down.
ATTTCCAAACCCCGTTTTTCGATTCTACACTAAAAAGCCAACACAAATCACCATGTCCTTGTCAAGCCCTCCGTCCTGCATCCCTGACAAGGGAGGGCCACGCCACATTGACCCCATGTACATTCAAACCCGGTACCTCAGATTTTCATACATCTTCCTTGTCAGGCCCTTCGTCCATTTAATATAATTTGTCTCCTGTTGACATAGTATTGATTACCGGTTTTATCAGATATAGTGAGACAGAGAGAATACTCACCGTTTTAAAACAAACACCTGTGTAATTAGAAAGATAGGAATCTATTAATTTATCTCGTTTATTTTATCGGATAAACTACGCACTTTATTTTATTTTGGTTCTTTCGGTATGCGGCAGTTGAGGGGCTATATATATTTGGTAAGGCCAGGTCATTTTTTTCAAAGTCGTTGAGATAAGGTTAGTGCACGCGTTTATTGGCGAGATTGTAGAGGTTTTTTAGAGTTAAGGTAAGCATTGGGGCTAGGTCAAGGGTTAGAGTTAGGGGTTGGGATAAGCACTATCCCAGTTTACATCTCGTGGCCTGCGAAAAATTGAACTGGTCTTAACATTTAGCAATAACCGCTGGCCGAGAGAGAGAGAGAGAGAGAAATGGGGTTTAACGTCCACTCAACACAACTAGGTCACTTCGGGACTAACATCTGGTTTAATTTTATTTTCAATAATTCGCTTGCGCGTAGGGGTCTTTAGCAATGGGAGGAAACCGGAGTGCCCGGAGGAAACCCACGAGGTTGAGAAGGCGCCCCTATCTCCATGCTACATACGCTAACACCAGGACTCGAAACCACAGCCGCAAGCCAGAGGTGACCGGCCAGCTAGGGGGCGAAGCGCGGCACTCTAGACCACTAGGCCATCCCAACCCCCCACCGCTGGGTGACCGAATGGTTGCAGTGTGCGCGTTGTATGATAAGGTCTGCCATTGAGTCAACTGGCGTGGTGGCTGCATGTGACAAGGAGTCGGGGCGCCTGTCGAGGTCGTGCATTTTCTCCATGTCTCCCGTTCCATCCCACTGCTAAAGCGAATTGTTGAAATAAAATAAAACCATATTGTTAGTTCCGAAATGACCGAGTTTATGTCGAGTGGACGTTAAACCCCATTTCTCTCTCTGTCTCTTGGCGAAATTGTGGGTTAGGGTAATCACTTGGCGAGGTCCAGGGTTAGGGTTTTGGTTGGGGGGGGGGGGAACCTAGAGAAAACCCACGAGGTTGGACACGTACAACCGGGGACTCGGAATCACGCCAGTTGACTCAAGGACATACGTTATGATAGAATGGCGACCCAACCCACAGTGTTGATTGAAATAAAAAATGACTGAATAACCTTGATATTAGTTTACAGTTTAAGGTGGAACCATCCATCTTGTTCTTGTTGATGGTTTGATGAGAGCCTGATAACATTTACGATGCGTAACAACCGGGAACTTACAAGTGTAAATCAATGTGAGGTAGCCCCTCCATATTTATACATTGTCTACTTGGCACTGATGAAGTGATAAAAATATTTATAGCACCGTCACGAGGTCATCAAATACTCCATGAAAATGACCCATTCCATGCATTACATATATAACCATTTTGAAGAGACTTTATGGGGGAATAGATAAAGAGCTGGCGGTTCTCAATATGATAGGTGGCGCCGTCGCGAGGTCATCAAATAGTTCCAATCTCTGGTAACAATTCCAGTTCCAAGCAATACATATATAAGCATTTTAAAGATAAATTATATTTCAAGAATTACATATATATAACGATTTTAAAGATAAGTTATATTTCAAGAATTACATATATATAACGATTTTAAAGATAAATTATATTTCAAGAATTACATATATATAACGATTTTAAAGATAAATTATATGAGATTAGATAAAAAGCTGATGTAACACTACGGTGTCTGAGGTGACGCTGTCTAGGAATTTCTTCGTTTCCATTTATATCAATTAAACACACCTATGACACTACAGTGTCTGATGTGACATTTTCTTCTAGGCGTTTCGTCGACTTCACAATGTGATATTAATTATTTCAATCTTCAATTCACTGACTCTGGAACACTGTTTATGTTGTTAATATGTTTATATCTCGAATACAGCAAACTACAAAGGTTACATACAGGGAACTACAATATCTATGACAATTACTGAGTTAAATATCCTTTCTAAATCAGACCTAACGGCTTGAACGTGGCAAGAGCCACGTGACCACGTACTTCTTGATAGTTCTACATAACGTTCACGATAGGATGACGTGTTCATCCCAGCATCCAAGCCAAGGAGGTTATGATGTTCCCCTCTCGGGCACTCTATGATGTCTGAGGTAAATCAAACCCGCTTTCTCATATATGGAAGAATAATGCTTGAGCTGTTAGGCCGGGACAATTATCATTTCCGGGTAAGTGTTTCGTATAGGAACCGATTTATGTGAACAATATTCTAGTTAATTGTACTAATCGGTTCTCGAGATTACTGGACGATAGTATCCAACTTTCCAGAAATGGATATTGACGTAAATGTCTGTGAGATTATAGTATAACAATGCAAGCTAATTCCTTCCCTAGTTTTCGTCACACGCTTCGTTCTCGGATCATAGTGGTTCAATTTGACTGAAAGTTTCAGCAAATTACCTTTACACATCTAGTTTTTAATTATTATAGTGAGAACTGCCAACTCTTTATCTTATCTCCCATAATATATCTTTAATAAATGTCTAATTAATAATTTATATAACATTTTAGGCCCAAATAAAAGACCTAAGATAGGCAGATTTAACTGTTATATAATGCCTGTTTTAGTTGTATTGGAATTAAATTATATGAAAATAGCATTTATTTATGTATAAATTTGAATAGAAAGTATTATATCGAATACCTGAAGTCTCCCGTGGTTAGTAATGGATGTCGAATATCAGATTATAGTTCAGTCAACTAAGATCAAATTATCCGTGTTCATGTCTCCCTCATTTAAAACGGTAGGTGCAGGAGAGGGAGAGAGAGAGGGAGAGAGAGAGAGAGAGAGAGAGAGAGAGAAATGGGGTTTAACGTCAACTCAACATAAACTAGGTCATTTCGGGCCTAACATATGGTTTAATTTTATTTCAATAATTCGTTTGCGGGTAGGGGTATATAAAGATTTTTTAGGAAATAAAATTTGTTTTTTTGTGAGTACTTTCCGCTTCATTAAGCTTCATCAGACAAATGTTACCAATTCTAACAATAGATGTGTATATATATATATATCCTTTATGTATCTATATAGAAACAATTAAGAATACAATAAATCATAGAAATGGTAAAACTGCCAATAATTGAACCAATTAATTCATTTTTTTTAGAAATAATTTGACGGTGACAAAATCAGTTTTATTACACATTTGTTGATTAAACATTTCAAATAACGGTTTCTAGGCAACTCCATTAATGTAGCATAGCTTTAATCTAATAATAACAATGATTAACAGTACAGGAACACTCAATAATAATTATTACATCTATAATTCTAACAATAGTGGGGGTTCAGGATGGCCTAGTGGTCTAGAGTGCCACGCTTCGACCTCTAGCTGGCCGGTCACCTCTGGATTGCGGCTATGGTTTCGACCCCTGGTGTGAGCGTATGTGCCATGGAGATAATCATGGTCCTATTTTGTGTCTGCCTCCATCAATCGTCGTTCTGCCTTGGGCTTCCCAGATCCACTAAGTGGGAAACCACTGCCCGTTTCTCTGTCTCCCCGTCTTAGGTTTCTACACAGTTTTGAGATCATTTATAACGACCATGGTGTTATTCACAACCTTCTATTATTTAACAGCAATTTACTAGTTGCACTGACTTAATTATTAAACGTGTGATACACCTGCCGATACCATTGTCTTACCTTACAATGGGACATTTCACACAAATAAGTCTACGTGAACTGTATACGTGAACATCAAATTCATTGTTCTAGAAGAGTAGTATCTTCTTCATCCCCAAAACCAATCTGTTTCACAGAGAATTGCGAATGTCTTCTAATATCTAAGTCAAAGATGACTGTATAATTCAACACGCGCAATCACCTAACGCTGCGTCCATCATTTGTTCAATAGTGCCACTCGGCAAATCTCGACAGATTCCGTAAACTACATCTAGTCTCGGCTGTATGACAGTAAGTGATATGTACCTATGCCCGTACATTTGCGATGCGGCTACCGATTTACTTTAACAGGAAAACTTGACGCTATTACACAAATTGGGAACCTATTCGGCTAGCGACCTATTCGACCGATCGAGCTGCAACCTGTTCGTTGGAAACCTATTTAGAATAAAGACAACAGTCGCCTCAACTCATCTATTTATCAACAAATAAAATCCAAAGTTATGTCTATCAAATGAAAGTAGAATATAGAAGTGTAATTTCGTAATTATCTTACAGCTGGATCGGTCGAATAGGTCGCTAGCCAAATAGGTCGCCAATTTGTGTTCGGTATGGGCGCAGCCATGTTTCATCCGGGACCTTTAAAGTAGTTCCAATATGGCGGATTTCGTCATGAAGCCGAGGTTAGATGTAGGTTCCATAGGTTACGGAATCTGCCGAGGTTTGCCGAGTGCAATCGTGCAAAATGATGCACTTTATTCATTTTAAAACCCATTTACCTACAAATACTTCACATGTCTTTATTTTATTTTTCTAATACAAATGATTTAGAATTTAATTTGTCGGAAGAAAAAAGTAAATATTGGGGACTCATTAAGTTGCACATCGATGTCATCCTTATCATTGGAGGTGGGAGGCGAATGGTTAGCACGTGCATGCTGTATTATAAATGAATGACCAATCAGAAGGACGTATCTGTAGCCTATTTACACAGAAACACTACACGCTGAACATATAGTTCTTAATAATATTAGATCGATTCTTTATGGATATATACCAGTCATTTAGTATTTAATCACTAAATGTTTATGAAATTGTTAAGAGATAATTTTCAAAAACCTTTTAATATTTCAATATTTATTTATTTTTAGATATAAATAAAATGAAAGTAGAAGAGCCCAAAACTCTAATAATTATTAATTATCTAGGGAATGTCTGAAACCGAGTTTTTGATCCAATGCGAAAGCCAGGGTCGGCATTGTAAAAAGAAAACAAAATCGATTCGACGTGGAAATCAACGTTTGTGACCAAGATTGAATGCCAGTAAGAAAGTTTTGAAAAACAGACTGCCAGAGATGCTGTCTGACAATGCAATATTCAGGCACCGATTGTCTAGATCAATAAAGTTGATCAGATACGGTCCGTCACCTGATCACAAGTTAATCCGACCCCAGAGAGGAAAGTGTCAAACGAACGGAGTGAGTGAATCAAAGTGAATGAATATTTTAGGCTTGGTATTTTGAGAAATAGACTGCTGAAAATACAGCCTGGCAATATTTCAGACACTGGTCTCCGAAGTTAATAGAGCTGACTAGATACTCATGGTCGCCAAATCACCAGTTGGTCGTAAAAAACACTTCGCACCTGGTTCACCTGTTATTATTATGGTAGGTGTACAGCAGAATGGATTTCGTAAGAAATCACTCAGACTCTACAACATTCACGTCTATGTGGGATGTGGGATTCAATCAACGTAGACAGTATTCATTACTGAAACATATCTCAAATATTTTTTTTTTGTTTTCTGAAATTATTGGGGGGCAGGGGGGGGGGGATCAACAAGGGGGAGACCAAATTTATGCTCCCCGTGGGCGCCGCGACTGGTAACTTTGGATGTCCAAAGCGGGCTGTGGCTGGTTGGTGCAGAAGGTTGAATACCGTTTATAGACAGCAAATTGTCATTTTATTCTGCTGTGTTATTTACCTGCTGTTTCCCATTATTATCTATAATGCCGTATTTATTGTTATCCTGTGTTATTGTTTAATTACTGTAAGTGCTCACTTAGCGGATTATAGGTGAAGCGTAGTATACAAGCTCATTATACTACTGTTGGTAATACCATTCAGTGGGCTTGTCTACGACGATTAATAGGCAACAGTGAGAGAGAGAGAGAGAGAGAGAGAGTACCATGAAATGATTGAACATATCAACGGTTAATAGGTAACAATGAGAGAGAGAGAGAGAGAGAGAGAGAGAGAGAGAGAGAGAGAGAGAGGGGGGGGGGAGAGAGGGAGAGAGATTGGGCAATCGCTGCTTAATTCTGTTATATCATCAAATCATTGTAATATATTGGTACCATACGTTATCCCTGAAATGATTGAACATATCAATTCAAATATTAGTTAATTACTTCTTTAATTTAAAGGGTCAATTAAGAGCCCCTAAAAACCCTACTGTATAGACCTCTAAAGGAGCGACAATAGATTATCTAGTCCCTAACGAAACAATCGAACCAAAATCTGATAAGCGGTTTGGACGTTCGCGTCTAAACTACTCAATATTTTGAGCTTACATTTTGCGACAAGGTAAATAATAAACCCTGCCTCAATATTTAATACGTCTACAGACTTTTATTTCTTAGACTCTGTTCGTATCGAGATGGTCCCTTTAAACACATATTGGATAATAATTATTTTGTCTACAAATATGCACTATTACATTGAAAACGTTTTGTCAGGATAACTTTTGGGTTATGATTCATTGTTTTTTTTTTTTACCAATCTGATAAAAATACTTATCTATATTTCGTTTCGTTTTTTATACTTTCGATGGCCTACACTACATGAAGATCTGACCAGTTATACTAGAAGGTCGCGTGGGGGGTCGTTCAGCGCCTTTTGACCCTAGGACGTCATACATTGATTAATCAATCAGCGTTGACGTTTCTAGTGGTTTACCCACAGTTCCGTGCACGGGACGCCAAGATTTCGCCGTAACAGGCCGTTTCATTGGCTAATCCTTCACTTCAACCAAAATGCCAGTAATATATCAACTCCTCCAGATCCTAATGTAGTAAAGACAAGACAAATAAAATGAAAAATAAAGGTGTTGGATATCTGGATAAAAATAGTTCCTATTTGATATAAATGGGTACATTAAATAGCACGCGAAGGCGTAACATCGGTAAAAGGCAACAATTCTACCCGGATCTGTTTGTGTACTACCCCCGATTTAAACAATGCACCAGTTAACGACGTCGCGTGATGTGACGCCACATATTGACGTGAACTGATAGATCAGTAAGTTAAATGAAATGGGGTTTAACGTTCTACTGTTTTGCTACGACTGGAATAATGAAGGCGGGCATACGCCATACAGTGTGATGGGGTTAATTTTGCCCGGAAAGCGGCCTACTCATATATCGAATATCAATCGCCAAGGGGTATTTTACGTTCATGTCAATGTATACACGGGACCTCGATTTTTGGACCCATCCGAACGACTAGACAGTTTTCCTTATCAGGCCGTCCGTCTTGTACCATTGGCAAGAGGAAACCAATCCGGAAAATCCCGATGAACCTGCTCGGCCTGTGTAGGGTTCGAACACGCGACCTCCAGACTAGCAAGCCAGCGTTCTATCCCCTTACACACCGTGGCCTTCGAGTTAATAGAACGTTTTCATATTTACCGCTATGAAATAGATCTAGTACAGTCTGGTCATTGGTTTAAGCATGTTTACGTTGTTTGTAAGGATATCAAGATATATATGTTTAAAAATAGTCTGTTTTTCCTGGAATATAAGTTTATTCATTATAGATGACATTTCACAATGTTCAATTATTTGTGTAAATTGAGACGAACAGAACAAGAGAAGATAGAATCTAATATAGATGAAAGCATATGGTGATAATATTATTAAATTTTTAAAATGTCAAGAACTTTGTCTTATCTCATTCTTGTAATTATAATCTAGTCTCGGTGAGACACGGTGCTGTATTAACATCTGCGGGACATTTCAGCACGGTACAGCTTAATGATCCAGTGTCCCGAGCTAGATTCTAGTTTAATGATCCGGTGGTCCGTGTTAGATTCCAGTGTTGGCCGAGAAAGATGCCTTTTACAGACAGTTGCTAAGGGGTCTGCTTGAGATGTCCACCGATATGCAAGCAAGTTTCTACATGGCGTGCGCCGGTCAGATTATCGTATCAAACCGAATTCACGTGACCCGACTGATAAACAATATGACGTCGGATGATATTACACTATTAAACCAGTTACAGGACACGTTTTATACAAAGATAGGTTGCCAGGGGCAGTCAACAAGAGAGAGAGCAAGAGAGAGCGAGATAGTGAGAGAGAAAGAGAGTGAGGGAGAGGGAAAAAAATGACGTTAAACTTCCACTCGACACCAACTAGGTCATTTCGGGACTAACATATGGTTTATTTTATTTAAATAATTCGCTTGAGAGGAAACCGGAAGACCTGGAGAAAACCCATGAGGTTGGGCAGGTGACCCTACTTCTTGTCACGTACAACCGGGGATTTGAAACCACGCCATTTGACTCAATGACAGGCGCGCACGTGCTAACCATTCGGCCATCCAGCCGCCCCGGGCAGTCAACAAGAGTTGTCGCATATTTTTACTTTTGTAAAAGTAAACTTTTGTCGACTTCCGTTGTCTGGCTACACACACATGATTGGTATATTAACTAAACGTCTTTTAAATCATACTCCATTTATCATTATGTACGTCACGCGTTGGTTGCCCCTATCGGTGTTATCTGTGGGAGAAATAGCTTTATCTAATGCCCGCATCCATCTGAATTGATATCGTTACGTGTTATAATTGAAATTAACTATGAAATGAAACGAAGTTAAACGCCGTATTGTTCTGCTCCTAAACTTGGCTAAAAAGGACGGGCATACGCCATACAGTATGCTATGAGACATATTGTGTTTACTCTTTTGTCGAATTCTAACTGTCAAGGGATCTTTAACGTGTACACCAACGTGTTGACGGGACCTCGGTTTTTCTTACCAATTCCGAACAAATAGATAGCTGTCCCTGTCAAACCCTCCGTCCTACATCACTAACAAGGCGGAAACTACGCCAGAAAATCTGGATGAACTTTCTAGGCCAATGCAGAGATCGAACACCGACCTCCAGGCTAGCGAGCCAGTGTCTAAACCACTGAACCATCGTGACTCCCCAGCTTTGTGATTGATCCTCAATAATCATCTTCATCTTACCTAGAGCGAATCAGCCATAACCAGCAAAAAGCTTAACCTAAATCATGTTCAAGCAGTTTGTCTCGCATGAAACAATCCATATTGGGGATGCTCGATTCACAGTCATGGTTAGATGGAAATGTTCTTGGATAAAGGGGTGGGGTTGGGGGTGGGGTTGGGGGTGGGGAGGTGGTCTAGAGTGCCGCGCTTCGTCCTCTAGCTGGCCGGTCACCTCTGGCTTGCGGCTGTGGTTTCGAGCCCTGGTGTGAGCGTATGTGGCATGGAGATAGGGGCGCCTTCTCAACCTCGTGGGTTTCCTCCGGGCACTCCGGTTTCCTTCCACTGCTAAAGACCCCTACGCGCAAGCGAATTATTGAAATAAAGTTGAACCATATGTTAGTCCCGAAATGACCTAGTTTGTGTTGAGTGGACGTTAAACCCCATTTCTCTCCCTCTCTGGCTTGGATAAAGGGTTGACTAGGAAGGTTTTTACTGGGCACCGAATAAAGGACTGCTTGGGTGGGTAGTGGCAGGGTGCTGAAAGATACATTTATTGTAAGAACTAAATCTACCTATTGCTAATGGCTAGACCATGGCTGTCATATCAAAGCTCAAATTAAAAATGGAAAATCGGGACTTATCGTAACAATTATAATTGATATCGAAACTTCACTATATCTCATCTCTTTAGAGAGAGAGAGAGAGAGAGAGAGATAAATGAGGTTTAACGATCACTCGACTCAGACAAGATCATTTCGGGACTAACAAATGAGGTGGGACACGCGATCCTACCCCGACTCAATGACAGACCTTCTGATCCAACGCGCATACGTACTTCATTTTGTGGGTTATGACGTAACGTTATGTAATCATAATTTGGTCAAATTTGGAGCTCTGTTTAAAGCCGAATGATACTAATACGCAGTTATCTATTGATTGTTAATTGGACTATTGACCAGTCATAATTTGGCTCATCAATGTTAAGTGAGATTAGTTATAATTGAATGAAACACTGTAAGCGGTATGCCGCTCTTCAGAATATAGTAATTCATCTTATAAATAACGCCAATAGCAACATGTGTTTTTTTTCTTTTTCAGTGGAACTATTTTCTAGCCTAGATATGGAGACTGCGAGGGGAATCTTTGTGAATATTGGTGACTCGATTGACGATTCGGTTTCCTCGTGCCCTTTCAATTTATCCAATATTACCTTTCCTCTGTCGTTACTATGGAAACCAGATTCAAATATAACTTCATCAGTTGAAATCAGGTATGTTTTAAGTAGCTAAATTAATATCGTTTGGTATTGATATCATCTCAGAATCTAAAAATAGATATCAATGTGTGTCTATTAGGGTGTGGAAATATATATTGATGCTTAAGAACTTAACGAGCAAGCGATTAAATGAAATGGAGAGAGATAGAGAGAGAGGGGAGTTAACGTTCACTCGACACAAAATAGGTCCCTTTGAATTCGAAATAAGAGTAGGCCGTAGGTTATAGCATCAGCGACCTGAAAACAAGTTCTTTTTCTTCAATAAGCCAGCCGGTGAAGCAAAGCAAGATTAGTTTATATCATCTGTTTATATTATCTATTTCTATCTATTGTTTATATTATTTATATTTTCTCTTTATCTGTTTATATTATGTGTTTATATCATGTGTTTATATTATTTGTTAATGTTATTTGTTTATATTATGTGTTTATATTATATATTTATATTATATGTTTATATTATTTGTTTTTATTATGTGTTTCTTTTATTTGTTTCTATTATTTGTTTATACTATATGTTTATATCATGCGTTTATATCATATGTTTATATCATGTGTTTATGTCATGCGTTTATATCATGTGTTTATATCATATGTTTATATTATTTGTTTATATTATTTGTTTATATTATATGTTTATATCATATGTTTATGTTATGTGTTTATATTATATGTTCATATTATGTGTTTATGTTATTTGTTAATATTATATTTTTATATTATTTGTTTTTATTTCTTGCTTATGTTTTTTGTTTATATTATGTGTTTATATTATTTGTTTATATTTTTTGTTTGTATTATTTGTGTTCCAGGGCTGTAATTGTTGTGAACGAATCATTTTGGTTGACTTTATCGACAACTTTACATCCTTCTCCAGGTAAGTGAAAATTGGTTGAATCTAGAGGAAATCATGTTTTATTATTTGTCCAGACATTGGACTGCAATTATATTCTGAAAACGTCAATCGTATCCCATGCAATTTCCTTTAAACGGTTAGCAACCGGTAAATTCCACATGTTTGCCATTCCATCGTCTTATCCCAAGCTGTTCAAACATAATTAGTACATATTTGATCTGAATCTGGTATTTCTATAGTTACACGACAACTATATAGTGCCCGTATTCAAGTATATTACATATTCAGTTTACCGAAATCTATTGCATTTAGCAAAGTAAGCGCCGGTGCGGAGAAGGGAGGGGCATGACTGGCAACCAAACTACGGAGACTGGATAGACGTAGTGGAGGAGGAGGGGGGCACCTACCCTATATCCCCGGGGGTGACGTTATGGGGGTAAATATCAAAATTCCCGAATGTGACGTTATTGGTGTAAATTGTGACGGTATGGGCTTGTCACTTGCAACGATAAACATTAACAAATCAACGCAGATTCGCTTATAACCGCTATTTTATGGTCCAGCAACTTGTATTCGATGATGATCTATTTTAGTTTGTTAATTATAAGTCATGGTTAAGGTCAGTGGTGTTAACGTGGAGAGGGCGACATCCAATCGTTTCGCAGTTGGAAGTTCCACACTTTACTATTAAGATGTCGCAAGACTGTTTCTTGAGAAGTCAGATTTTTGTAACGGTTCCCTGGTTCTACATATGATGTAAAACAACTTCAGCAACACAAAATTTGTTAATGGCGATGTCGGAAACTTGATGTAGAAAGTAAAACAACTCAGAATTAAAACTGATCTCACGGGATTTAGCTAAGCATGCATTTATATTTAAAGAGGCACGACCACATTCGAGGTCTAGGTCTGTTGGAAATTCGATTTTCAAATTGACTATATTTATATATCATACAGACATAAATTAGATTGGAGCCATTTTTGAGATATAAACTTTTTGCCTGTCAGTGTTCTAGTGGTACAAATATCTTTTTTTTTTTCAAACAGTATGATGAAAATATCACAAATTAAGCACTAAGTCGTTCAGTCGTTGGATTCAACAGGAATCTTTCTCGCCAAACACGCAACATTTTCTGTCGTCTTCAGTTCACGGATGTACGGGATGGCATCATGAAGCGATGACGTGTTAGTTTTAGTGTAAGTTTGGGGGGGTACTCAGTAAGACGCAGACTAGGAGGTCGAGGGCACGATCTCTCTGTTGGTCGAGAAGGTGCCTTGTATTTTCAGAGTGGTTTGCCCTTGTTAGTTGAACCGGATGTAGGGTTTGTCTTGTAACAGTGTCTCTGGTCACTTGGGTGAGACGAAACCCTGAGTTCCATTGTCCATTTTGCGTGCACTTTAAAACGAAACCTTGACCGGACGAATACACAAGAGTAGTTTTATACTGGAGAGTTTTCACTTCATGTTCGTCTTCATTATCCCTGGGGAGGGGGGGGGGGGGCATAGTGGTCTAGAGTGCCGCGCTTCGACGTCTAGCTGGCCGGTCACCTCTGGCTTGCGGCTGTGGTTTCGAGCCCTGGTGTGAGCGAATGTGACATGGAGATAGGGGCACCTTCTCAACCTCGTGGGTTTCCTCCGGGCAACCCAGTTTCCTCCCACTGCTAAAGACCCCTACGCGCAAGCGAATTATTGAAATAAAATGAAACCATAAGTTAGTCCCGAAATGACCTAGTTTGTGTTGAGTGGACGTTAAACCCAATTTCTTTCTCTCTCTCATTATCCCTGTGGCGCTGAACGGTGCGACGCTTAAACCCGTTTTATTCTGAAAGAGAGAGAGAGAGAGAGAGAGAGAGAGAGAAATGGGGTTTAACGTCCTTTCTACACCAACTAGGTCATTTCGGGACTAACATAAGGCTTAATTTTGCACGTAGGGGTCTTTAGCAGTGGGAGGAAATTGGAGGACCCGTACACAACCCACGAGGTTGGAAAGGCGACACCACTCCCTGTCGCGTACAACCGAAGATTCTCGTTGTGAAAGAGATCGAGCTCCTTTAAATAAATATGTTCTTGCATTAAAACTGTTTGCATAGATGCTTTAGGGTGTTAGACACGCGGAAGATGTAATAGAAATTGACAGACAACCATTAAGCCGGACACATTCCAATTCTTACGGGTATTAATATTGTCAGGAATTGTCATAGATTATTTACTTCGTGTCACTAACAATTCACCGATTTTATATTAATATACCTCATTCCAATTTTATGTGTCAATTTCTTTGTTTTTTTGACAGTTTAGGAAGCGGAATTTATAATAAATCACGTTGAAATTATGCCACTGGGACGAGATATATTTACTTTGTGCATATTTTTGAGTTACACTTAAAATTTATTAGATTTCTTTACGCCCACTCTATAATGAAGTCTGTAACGTTTGACTTGTTGAAATTCACAGAGGTAATAATTGTCCAATATGCTTGAATTATCATAATCTGGTATTGAAGTATTTTATATATATATATATATATATATATATATATATATATATATATATATATAAATATTATTTATTTTTGTACTGATTTTATACCAAATTTAGTTTTTTACTATTTCTATATTTTTTTTTCTTTGGGGGGGGGGGGTATTTTAGATATCCTATACATGTATCTATTTGTAAAGCGCATCTGAACACGTATATAGCGCTATATAAGTGTTGTATAATGATAAATGATAATAATACTACTACTAATAATACAATGGTTATTTTGAGACAATGGTTCAGTAAGTAGGACGTTGATTCGCTAACCTGGAGTTCCCGTGATTGATCCCTGATTAAGCCGAGAAAGCTCGTCGGGACTGGGAATGTATTTTTAGTGGGCTGTATCCTTTCTCACTGTGTCATCGTGGCTTCTAAATCCAGAAATATCCGTGGAAATGCACTAAAATAAAAAAAGAATATGTTGTATTTTGATGTACCGTAGATCAATCGAAGAATGATACAATAGATTCTAAAAAAAAAAATAAAAAAAATTCTAGACACTGTAGGAAGCCACGGTGATTAAGTGGGTAGAATGCTGGTTCGCCAGCTTCACAGTCGCGTGTTCGATCCCTGCATTGGCCGAGAAAGGTCATCTTGATTTTCCGGCGTGGTTTCCCCTTGTCAGTGATGCAGGATAGGGGGCCTGACAAGGACAACTACATGTATCTATTCCTTCAGTTGGAATTCGCTATAAGAGTAAGACTATAGTGCCGCTGCCCGGGCAAATATGTATGGCGTATTCTCGCCAGTATTAGCTTAGTCGTAACAATTGGGTTTTATCGTAGTTAAAATTTCGTTAATAAGGCGCGTAGGGCGTTAAACCTAATTTCATTTCTTTTCGCTACAGATTGTGTTGAGTATTTCACCAAACCATATGGAGTGATAGCTTCACCTGGATTTCCATCTGAGTACACAAATAGTATCAACTGTACATATATGATACTGGTGGATTCAAACGATACTCTTTCTTTACAGGTAAACAAATTCAAACGATACTCTTATGATACAGGTAAACCGAGTTCAAACGATACTCCTTATATGACGTTAACTGAGTTCAAACGATACCCTTTCTATAATGTAAACCGAGTTCAAACGATACTCTTTCTATGACGTTAACTAAGTTCAAACGATACCCTTTCTATAACGTAAACCGAGTTCAAACGATACTCTTTCTATAAGGTAAATTGAGTTCAAACGATACTCTTTCTATAAGGTAAACTGAGTTCAAACGATACTCTTTCTATAAGGTAAACCGAGTTAAAACTATAATCTTTATATAAGGTAAACTGATTCAAACGATACTCATGTTCAAACGATACTCTTTATACACCGGTAAACTGAGTTCAAACGATACTCTTTATATACAGGTAAACAAATTCACAAGAAAACGGTGTTACATGTAAAAAGTTGCTCATATATTTTCATTGATTTTTCCCGTCGTTTAGTGTTGTAGCCATTGCGTATCATGTTAAAGATTTTCATCGGGTATAACGCTGCCTCGGTAGCCTGGAGGTCGTGTCTTCGATCCCTGCAATGGCCGAGAAAGTTCATCTCGTTTTTCTGGCCTGGTACCCACTTGTCCGTGACGCAAGATGGAGGGCCTTACGAGGACAGCTATCTTAAATTTTTAATAAACAACAACAACAAAAAAGAAAAAAATGAATAATGCGCACATAATTATTGTTAGATTGTAATGCCAAGCCAATTCCAAGACAATTCTACCATTATCCTATCTTCTTGTTACCATGGCACTGAGGTCATGAGATATTTTACCGTTTAGATATACATAAAGATGAACTGAGTGATATTACAGTTTGTCTGGAGCTGATAATAAACAGTGATTACAGAGGGGATATTCTAGATAAGCGTATTGCATACCTTAATTTACCATTAGCTTGTCGGGTAATTAGCAAGTACCGACAGTAGATATGATCATATTACTTTTCTAGTTCAATTAAAGGGATTTGATCATATTACCATTATTCTTTAATTAAAGGGGTATTAACAGTTTCAATTAGAAATTAAAAGTAATTGATACTTTACAAGATCGTATACAAGGATGTTTATGTAAAAACAAAATATAAAACATAATTTAGGGCTAGTTATTGGAAATCCAAGCAATAATCGCTTTATGTTCGGCTATTATTCTGGTTTGATTTATACTCGGTCAGCATCCGGACGAAATTTATACTCGACCATTTTTCGGGCAGCAATTCACTCGGCAATCATTCGGACAGCATTACTCGGTCATCATTCGGACCGTATTGATACTCAGTCATTGTTAGGAAGGAATTTATATTGGGTCATCCTTGGGGTGGAATTTATACTCGTTCACCATTAGGCGGAATTTATGCGCGGTCATCATTCGAAAGGAATTTATACTCGGCCATCATTAGCAAAGACTATATACTCGGTCGTTATTCGCATGAAATATATACTCGGTCATCATTGGGTTGGAATTTATACTGGGCTATCACAGAAGTGGAATTTATACCCATTCTGAAGGAATTTTTAATAGGTCATCATTGCGGTGGAATTCATATTCGTTCATAATTCGGAATAAATTTATGTTCGTTCATAATTCGGTAGAAATTTATACTCAGCCACCATTCGGAAGGAATTGATAGTCGGCCATAATTCGGAAGGAATTTATACTCAAACGTCATTTGGAAGGAAGGGTTTATCCAGGAATAGTACGAGAGGTTGTTTCCAATCACGATAACCCTCGCTATATACCGCAGCACATCACCAAACATCCCACAAGCAGTGAAAGAATTCGATGAAATTTGGTAAATTTGAGATGCCCAATTGTTCGCGGGGACGTCTCGAATTGACAAAATGGCGACCGAATGGCGCGGAATTGGTCTTAATACACCATTAATGTTCCATTTGACTCGAATGTGAATTCTCGTATCTTTGACCAGGTCTACGCTTCGTGGCTCTCGGACCTCCAGTCCGTTCTTGCCTGTTATCAAAGACTGATCTCGCTTACCATTTTTCTCATTGTAGATGAATATATTAAAGATGGAGGAGTCGTCCAATGGTGAATGTTTGAATTATGTGGAAGTTATTTATGATAACCAGACATCGGGCAGGTTATGTGGGACGTATAACACAACGCAGTACCTTTATACCACACAAAGCAACATGGCCACAGTGAAATTTATATCGAATGGGAACAACAGCAGTGGACCAGCATTTCAATTATTTTATTACACGAAAAATGTTTTTGGTAAGTAAATGCCCGAGAAATGATTATATGGTCTTTAAGGGGATGGTCCCTGGGTCGGCATACGTGATGCGTGACCACAGTGTCCGCAGAAACTAGGTCATATCGGGACTAACATATGATTCAATTTCATTTCAATAATTTGCTTGTGCGTATTGGGTCACCAGCAATGTGAGGAAAACAAAGAGAGCCCAGAGAAAACCCATGAGGTAGGACAGGCGACCCTACGCTTTGTCACGTACAACTGGCCATTAACGAATTCGCTGTCACATTAAATCTGCAGTCATCGAACATGGTCATTTACTTATTCACAGTCATGATTGCAGTCCGTTGAACATGGCCATTTACCTATTCCTACAATCTATATATATATATATATTATATATATACACAAAAATATAAAAGTTTTTGAAAAAAGAACTACATTATTTGTCGATTACTAGTACTTTCGCTTATTTTATTAAGCTCTTCAGATAATCAACATTTAGTTTATACAACATAACGCCATAGTAACACAGTAGTACAAAAAATGGAGAGTAGTTATCTTCAACTATATATAATATATATATATGCAATAAAAGATATAGAATCAAAAAGTCCGAATATGGTACTCGGGTTTATCTTGTAGATTTTTGTTTTGCGTGTAGTACGATCCTCCTGCAATTACTAGTAGAGACTGTCTTGGAATCTGACGATCTTCCAGTGGTTACTCATCAGTTATACTCTGTAAAATGCTTTTTAAAACCACGGTTTTGTTTTTTGAAACAGATTATAATATAGGTGTACTTGTTTGTTTCAGGCTGTAACGCCACGCTGCGTCATATAAACGGAACCGTTACAAGTCCAACCTATCCGTCAGATTATCCACCCGTCAATCGCCGCCATTGTGTAACTCACATTCTACTTCCGGTGAATTTCAGGGTTTATGTGACAATAACAAACCTTAGCCTCGAACTCAATAACTGTCTTGATGCCTTAATAATCACAGATCACGTGGCTAATAAGTCACGGAAATGGTGCGCAGGAGAACAGTTTTACGAACAGAAAGAAATCCATTTCCAGTCAACGTCTTCTGAAATATCTGTTACATTCATTTCAGAGTCTTTAGTGCGGAATAGTGGATTTAGTTTGTGGTATCGCGGACAGGAAACGTGTGAAAATCAAACGTTTAATGCAAATCATGGTGTTTTAGCGAGCACGAAAATTTCACAAAACTATGCTAATAACGAGAACTGTTATTATAATATCAACGTCGACGACGCCCCGGGTGGAATAGTGTTAAAATTCTCGAAGTTCCAAACGGAATCTGACAATGACGAACGACGACAAATAGGGCCCGAATGCAATAAGGATTACTTGGAACTGACGATCAACGGTCAAACTCAGAAAATCTGTGGGGACTGGAGTGGCCAAGAAGATTTCCTAACTTTTAGATCTTATAAACCGGAAGTGACGTTACGTTTTGTGAGCGACGATGTCAATACTAGGAAAGGATTTAGTTTAGAATGGCAGACGATCAGTTTGAAGAATAATAGCACGTGCGCGACTAGTGTGCTAAATATAGATAACACGTGTTTCGAGGTTGTTTACGAGGCACGTTCTTGGCGGGAAAGTGAGCGCGACTGTCGATCACGTGGTGGACATCTGATGTCCGTATTAAACGTCAAACAGCAAGAAGTTGTAAATGAACAACTCTTAAAAAGGTAGATATTTTCAAAAATTTATCTCTTAGCATATGAATGATGTCCGCAAAGCCCAGCTTAACCGGAGCGGGCCTGACTAAAATCGCGGGGCCTCTAACGCGAGGACAAGATTATTTCATATCCTTTTGGGGACACAATTAAACGGTCTGTAATACAAGAATAATTACATAATATCTGGTCACATACGAAATCTATTCAACTTAGAATGGAATACAAGGCGCGGGAATGACACGCGAGGAACTATTATAACAAGTGAAATCACCGGATTGAGGGCAACTTCACAGAGACGGTTGAGGGATAGCTCAGTCTCTGCCCTCGCGCCGCTAGATCGATTACCGTGAAACTTGTATCTGAAAGTTGATTTTTTTTCTCTCTTTTTAGTAGTTGTTCCGACCAAACGTCGTCATTTTGGATTGGTGCCAATGATATTCAGTACGAATCAGATTTCTACTGGACGAGGGGTTCAAAGGTCACCTATGCTGGTAAGTCATCACAATTCATCTAAACGTCAATCGGATTAAAACACAGATCCTATTTCGTTTCGTTTTTTTATAGTTCCAAATTTCGTTTTACTTGTCTTTATAACACAAGGATATGGCAGAGTTGTTATATAATCCGCGTTCTAGTGGTTGTGGTCAGATCTTCATGTAGTGTAGGCAATTGAAAGTATAAAAAACGAAACGAAATATAGATCTGTATTTGAATGATTTGTCAGTGGATCTTGTTGTTGAAGTGAGAGATTAGCCAATGAAACGGTATGTTGTGGTGAGTTCTCAGCGTGACGTGTATCCCACTAGAATTATCAGTGCTGATTGGTTAGTCAAAAGTCGGACGTCATAGGGTCAAAAGCTGTTCGTATGACCCCTGACGGCGACCTCCCACTACAACCGGTCAGATCTTCATGTAGTGTAGGCCAGCGAAAGAATTAAAAAAACGAAACGAAATATAGATCTGTATTTTAATCAAATTGTCTAAACGTAAACAAATATCGGGCCCCAAGTTCACAAAGCATTCTCAGACATAAGTTGAGAATTTACCCAACTTTCAATCACTCTTTATAAGAAATATCTTTGATCCAGAAACACAAAAGTTTGCACATAGTTTCTTATGGATGTATTTGATATATTAAAACAACAAAAGTTTTATAAAGATCTATGTTTTAGTTAACATAAGGCGAACAATTTTGGGTAAATTATCAACTTACGCCTGAGCATGCTTTGTGAACTCGGGGCCGGGTTATCTACCCGCTCCCCCGCCAATCCCATGTCGATGTGATTGTCTCTGGGTGCTTTCTCGGATATATCATGAATACCAAATCTCCAGAGACTGCAAAATTATCAAACAAAAATACATTAGCTGTGCGAACTCTTTGAATGCGAAAAGTGTTACCAGATGTTCTATAAATATTTCGATATTTGTTTGGTTAAATTTTAGATTGGTTTAGAGGTTGGCCGGATGGTCATGGAAGTAAGAGTCAGCCAAGTGATGACGGACTATCCAATGAAGATTGTGTAGAACTACGGAGATCTTTTCGCCATTCCGGAAAGGAATCGGAACTTGTTGATCGGTATATGTGGAATGATCGAGATTGTGCTGTAAATAATTTCTATATTTGTCAGTGCTACACAACGGGTAAGCATCAAATTGGGAAAAGGGTCAAAGAAAGGGAGCTAAACTTTTCGTTTTATCCAAGCTTTATGTACGCTACCATCTTGGGTGATTTTCGCAGACCGATATCTTGTGGACAAAGCCAGTCGTAAACTGAGAAGCTAGTCCTAGTCTAACATAGGGTGAAACGGTAACAACTATTATGACATTTTACCACCCTTGCCGCAATAGTTGTTTTTAGTTGACTTAAAACCCAGATCAGATTTTTTAAGACCTGGGTTAATGAAGACGGACGTATACAGTGTCCTACTTTTATATCAAATTCCAAATGACAAGGTTTCTTTTATATGCAAACCTATATATACATGGATCATCCGTTTATCGTACCATCCGAATGACTATATACGTTTTCCTGTCCTGTCTGTTTCAGGATTTCTTCCAATTTTAGACGTGCCTAAGGACTGTGATCAGAATGTTCATCTAGATGACGTAACGAGCAGCGTAGAAATACACAGTCCAAACTACCCCAATAATTATTCAAACTTTTTGGATTGTCACGTAGTTGTAACAGCGCCACCTAGTCTGTACTTGGTTGTTGAGTTTACAGATTTCTACGTGGAACCGTCTGTGGGGTAGGTACTGTAGTGTTTAGTGGGTTAGTGGGGGGGGGGGTCTCGGTGTTGTGTGGTCTGTAATTCAGTTAACCATACATTATGCAAGAGCTAAATCTACCTATTGTAGGTCTTTCTTTAGGCCTAAAATGTTATCTAAATTATTAATTAGACATTAATTAAGACCGTAATCCACTCTCGATGTCAAGGTTAGCCTCCGATATTTGTTGGATTTTAGTTCGATTTGTTTCAAAATTTTTCTTCGTGATTAACCGATTAAATGGACTTGAGATGCATGCTGCTAAATAGTTCGCCTGTCTGGATCTACATCTTCAAGAAAAATACGAAGCCTCTACTTTTCTTCCATTTTTTTACTTTTTTCATTTTCTCATTTTTAGATGTACATATGATTATTTGTCTATCAGCATGACGCCATTCGAGCTACAAGACAATTCATCAGTGAAACTTTGTGGTGACTGGATAGACATGTCTAAACTTTTAAATCAGAGGATATCCAGTAACGTTGTTTACATGAGATTTATGACCGATAACTCTCGAACATTTCGCGGTTTTAAGCTTAAAGTTTCTGCTAGAAAAGGTAGGTTAAAATAATCTCTACGTTGTCTTGATCGCATGAACTACGAAAATATCAAAAATTTCAAAACTCCCAAAACTTTATCAAAATCATCAAAATTTATTATTCGTAACTAAGACAGAAACAGTTCCGAAGAAACCCTTTCTGCAGTACATTACCTCGACATCTCACGGAACTGTGAGTAAAAAACCGAAACGTCAACACTGATTGGATAATCCATGTCTGACGTCATAGGGTCAAAAGCCTGACGTGAACTTCCACTATAACTCGTCAGATCTCCATGCAGTAGAGGTCATCGAAACGAAATATAAATCAATCCCTGTTCTCGAAATGTTAACTAAATATAAAATCCAAATTTTAGTAGATAACTCAATTTTGATTGGCTAAGCACTAAAATCAATCTTATATTGTCCAATCAAATTACTAAAATTTAGATTTTAGCTAAGTTAAAATGTCCTGAAACATGATATGTACGTACCACATGGGGTTTATCTGGGTCTTCCAGAAGTTTTTTAGTCAGTTATTGTTTACGTTATACCAATTCTGTGTTGATTGATTCGTTAGTCAAGGTTATTTATATAACTATAAGTTGTGTCAATTGGTTTCTTTTGATGAACTAGAAAAACTGAGAAAAAAAAACTGGTTTAAGACTTGTGAAACACAATGTTGATGATGGAATAAAGTTTGTGATAAACCCTACAAATTAACCGACGTGATTAAATGTAATTATATAGATTATAGTTATTTATGTTTGGGTAGGTGAGGACAGGTGTGAATCACCCTCATTACCTGGCGACAGAGGTTTATTGGTAATTCATCAAAACAGGACGTCATTACAAGATGCCAGACATGTCTGTCAAGATAAAAATGGCGAATTGTGGAGACCATTGACCACAGCTGAACGGTTTCTAGGTGCTACAATTTATTTAAAAACAGGTAAATATATTGACTAACAGAAAAACAAAGGCAACCACAGGTAAACATAATGCATGAACATAATGACTAATAGAAAACACAGGTAAACATATTAAGTAATTGAAAAACACAGGTAAACATTATGACTTACAGAAAAACACAGGTAAACATAATGACTATAGTAATAAAACATAGGTAAAAATATTGGATAATAGAAAAACACAGGTAAACATAATTACGACAAAAACATAGGTAAACACAAGTAAACATGTTGAAAAATAGAAAAACATAGGTACACATAATGCCTGATAGAAGAACACATGAAATATATTGCATGACTAAACGTAATTACAAATAGACAAACGGAGAAAACAAAACAGGCCGTTTAACGCCCGCCTTTCCTACACCAGATGGTTTCAACTAGACTTACCTCATCCAGCACACATAGATCCTTCTACTTCATGTTTCAAGAACAGACCTCTGTCCTGATTGGCCGCCATATCCAAAAATGTCATGCCCACAAAAAGTAAATAAACTTTATAAAATTCTACTTGATGGAAGCATGATAATTAATACTTCTAAAAATTCTGGAAGTATACTTAGTGTTTGTGACGAAAATCGTCGCTTTAGGCCTTAAAATGTCGGCCTACTAGCTTAGTGATTGTTCGCAAGTGGAACTAATTGTAGTGGAAATGAAATGGGGTTTAACGTCCTGCTGTTCTGATCCTATTGTGCTAATGAAGACGGGCATACGCTATACAGTCGACTATGATGGACATTTTGTTGCACTTTGACCTACTTTTATATCGAATTCCAACTGCCAAGCGATCTTTTACGTACACATCAATGTATACACGGGACCTCGGTCTTTCGTCTCATCCCAACGACTAGACAGCTGTCCTTATCAGGCCCTGCACTACTGACAAGATTAAACCACATAGAAAGCCCGACCTCCAGGTTAGCAAGCCAGCGTCTTACCCACTTAGCCACCGTGGATCCCCACCAATCAAAATTTCCACGCTATTCTTCAACTAATTATAATCTTATCTAGAATAAAGTAATTTGACGGGCATTTTAAATATATTCATTTTCAATATATCCATTTTAAATATATCCATTTTCAATATATCCATATTCAATATATCCATATTCAATATCCATTTTCAATATATCCATTTTCAATATATCCATTTTCAATATATCCATTTTCAATATCCATTTTCAATATATCCATTTTAAATATATCCATTTTCAATATATCCATTTTCAATATATCCATATTCAATATATCCATATTCAATATCCATTTTCAATATATCCATTTTCAATATATCCATTTTCAATATCCATTTTTCATTATCTATGTTTAATCTTTTATAGCACGAAAGGTCAGCTATTTATGTGAATTCTAAATACGCTTTCCTTAATACAGAGTTTATATTTCGGGACCCGATCAATCAAAATCGATAACAAAATTAAACCATATCCCTAGCTGTATTTATGGAAAGGTTATTGTTTAATTTTTATTTTTTTTATTTTATTAGATTTAAGAGGCGGTGCTTACCATATATGGATTGAAGGTAACTATTGACAACGATTGCAAGACTGAATAGCACCATACAATAATTTACATTCTGTCTGCACAACTCTTTAGATGCCATTGAGACAGTTCGGCAGTATTCTAATTCACCAATTCAAAACATCATATAATATACGATACCCGGAACTTTGGTTTTATATTGTGAGTTCCGGGTTCCGGGTTCGGTTCACCAGCGTTGGCCGAGAACGTACCTAGCGATTTCGGCAGAGCAAATAAACAGCTATACCGTATGTAAAACTTACAAACGGAAGTCACGTGGAAATCTGCTGCGATAGATTCAAAACATCCTCCCAAACCTATTTAGCAATACCTGGGGGTTGCTGTTGTTACTGTGGCGGCCAGTAGAGTAGTCTCGGTCACCCAGAACCGCATAGTCTTTAACGTACGGAGGATCTGGATCAACATTTGAGGAAAAGTTCCATTGCCTATGCGTAAACGGAAGGTTTTTTTTTATCCCCTGACCCTATAGTATAAGTTGTATATTATGGAAACTTGTTTTAGGATTCGGATGTTTTATTGGCATCGTATTTTGTTTTATGACTTTTAGATAGGACCATGTTGTCGATGGCCTGGCAGACGAAGATGATAAACAATGTAACTTTAATACCCACCAATATAACCATAGTTACCGGAAGTCAGAATCAATCACTTCCCTTTATTTGCCAGAAACCGTGCCCAGGTAGGCCTAACTACGTTTTGTTTGAGTATATTTAGGAAATAGCACAAGGTACAATTTTATGGATACACAATTACTGTGTTTAATACTAAACGACGTTTTTTATGAGGATACTCTCGGTTTTTTCCCACTGCAAACAATTTATTGAAATAAAATTGAACCGAAATGACTTAATTTTCAGTTGACTGGAAGTTAAACCTCATTTCTTTCTCCTATTTACAATAAGATATAAATGGTGATATTATTATGTTTAAAGTTTATTTTTCTGTTATCTAGTTTCTCCAAACCAGCACGAAGTATTAACAATGAACACAAGTCAAGGCACAATTACAGTTCCCGAACAATATGGCGGCGTGTATCAAAATAACCTTGACCTTTATTGGAAAGTGAAAGTAGCCAACCGTCGTATAATACTAACAGTTGTTGAATTAGACGTTGAATATCAAGTAAATTGTCTTTATGATTATTTCATGATAAACGACAGCGACCAAACGATAAAATTATGCGGGAATTTAACCAAACCCAGACATATCCTGTCCTCCGATGACGAACTGAACTTGAGGTTTTTCAGTGATGGTTCCATAGGCAGGGCGGGGGTCAAAGTTCAGTGGAAAGCAGTGAATATGGAGATGTGTTCGAACTTCCGGTTGACAAATGAATCGGGGATTTTTTCTAGTTTCAACTTCGGATTACCTTTCGCGGCGGATGTGAACTGTGTTACGACTATCATTGGAGAGGTTGGGTCACGTGTTCTATTGACTTTCACGTCACTGATTCCGCCGGTCTTAGCCGATAAATTAGCATGCAGTGTGGCAGTGGATATCGGTGGCAGTGTTCTTTGTGTTAGCAACATGACAATCGAAGGGAAAGAATTTATATCCAGTGGTAATGTTATGAAGATATTGTACAGAGGCAAGGAATTAAGGGGGGCGGACGGCTTTAAAGGTTCCTATTCGACAGGTAAGCAACTGTAACTGTTTTGCAATTAAAGATTCTATTTCCCGGTCGTAGGGTCGCCTGTCCAATCTCATGGGTTTTCTGCGGTCTTCCGGTCTGCTAAAGAACCCTACGCGCAAACGAATTGTTGAAATAAAATCGAGCAGTATGTTAGTCCCGAAATTACCAAATTTGTGTTGAGTGGACGTTACTTCCCCCTCCCCTCTCTCTCTCTCTCTCTCTCTCTCTCTCTCTCTTGTACAATAAAAGAGCCGCGGTGGGTCAATGAATCAGGCGCCAAACCGTTTACAAGGAGCGTATCTAAAAGCTCTGAATAGGGGGAGGTGGAAGGCAAATCTAGTGTCCCATCCACACTCTCACGCCAGACCTTCTTATCTAAAGGGGATACGTTAAACATTGTACCCTCAACCCAGTTTCCCACGACCAAGCCAGAAGGACAGAAACATCTCCAGTGGGTGGGATGGCCTAGTGGTCTGGACTGTCGCACTTCCACCCATGGCTTGTGGTTTCACTCTCTGCTGTGAGTGTATGTGGTTTGGAGATAGGGACACCTTCTGAACCTCTTGGTTTACTCTGGGTCCTTTGGTTTACCCCCACAGAAAAGACACGGACGCATGCTCTAAGGTAATATAAAAAAAGACAACTTACTTATCTGAGATATCACCTAGGGTGGAAGCGGACATTAAACATTAAGAAGAACAACAGAACAATCTTGTCGTCCCTAGATATACGAACAACACACCCCGCTTCACCTTTATTCGTTCGTTCCGGAAAGTTTACCAATATTATTTTGAATGTTTTTTTAGTTGATACTTCCGGTGATGTTGTTGTAAAGACTAGACAACAGTTAGAAGTTGACGATGGTATAATATTATACAGTTTAAACTATCCGTACCACCATACCGATGATTATAGACATACAGCACTTATATCAGCTCCTTTACGTTATAAACTATTAATGACCTTCACCTTTACAGGCTTAAACAGGTAGATACATCTATACCTATACCAAATGAATTGAAATGGTGTTTAACGTCCTACTCTTCTGCACCTAACCTGGGCTAATGGAAGACCGGTATACGCCATACAGTGTGCTATGAGGGGAATTTTGCCCGGGCAGCGGCGTTACTCTAATATCGAATTCCAACTGTCAAGGGATATTTTACGTGCACAATCAAACAGCGGGGAGGTGGGGGCATATTCGGGTCATTGCCCGTCATATTTACACAAAGGCAGTTTGTATAACAGTATGATAGATTTATTTGGTGCAAACACAATTATTTATGGTAGAAATGTGTTTTTAAAACTAATATGAGGGCGTCTTTGTATTAGGACGCTTGGTTTAGGTTCAGCCACACCACTCCAACAAGCCCTGTTTACGCCTTCCTTAAGACAATCAGTCTTTGTCCTGCCTTATTTGTGTTTCTTTCCCATTTATTTATTTATTTATTTATTCTTCAAGTAATAGTCCAGGAGATATATTCTAAATAAATCCAGAACCTCAAACAAATTGCAAAAGAAATGTTTTTACCGTTAATATATTCTTTGGACTTTGGTGTTCATCCTATCAAAAGTCGCCACCGATCCCTTGATCCTTAATGCAATTTTTCACCTGTCTAAGTTACTATATTTAGAAAAACACCTGAGTGTTAAAAAGATGGGGGTGGGGATCTTGAAATTGCTTTAGATAAAATACTTGTAAAACGATTGTGTAAAAAAAGACGGACGAGGCATCCGCGTATGAAATTATTTGGTTTTTTATATCTTAATTAGGTCATTGTGCATAATTAGTGGCGTTAATTAGGGTATTATGCATAGTGACGTCATAAGATCGTGACCTCAGAAATGATGTTCTGAATTACATTGATCCATACATATAATTATTTATTTTTATCTTCGAACTTTGGGACAACGAAAATAAGGGACATTTTGTCAATTCAGTTTGGGCATACAAAAGTTGTTTTCTAGGATTTTGATAAAATAAACAAAAAACAACACAATTTGTTTCGATAACAGCAAGCATTTAGTGCTGACGTATTCTAATTTTTGAATACATAAATTGGTATTTACAATAATTGTAAAATATAGTTTGCGGAATCGAAGTCAATAGTTCAATTAAGATTAATCTACACTAAAGTCAATTGCTGGTGAATTGGAGCAGCTTAGTCCTTTGCATTCCTTACACGATATGGAACATTCAAGTCCGTGTTTTCGACACCGCTTACTATCACAGTTCACTTTGCACTTACATCTTATTATAGAAAGAATGGCTGACGGAGCAGGATCAATGTCGATTTGGGTGGGTAGATATAAACCGTTTTCAACTTTCCATCCCCATACTGTTGCATCCATGACCGAGTCGCTTGTCCAATCTTTTATTTGAAGAAAAGCTCGCATACAGTGGAACTTCGCAGCAGACGAGGTTGGTGGCAGGGTATGAATTTCAACTGTTGAAGTATTACATATTGACTTTTCCTTGAATAAACGATATCTTAGCTGATTGAGATTTTCGTCTTTTGATCCATTATATAGTTTTACAATAATATTTTCACCGATTCTCGCCACATCATCAGAACTGAGACACTTTTGGAATTTGTCGAATTCACCTTGGAGACAAACACTTGTTCGGACTTTCTTAAATACGTTGGCCTTTCCAACACCAAAGATTCTTGAGGTGGTATCACATCCTGTGAGCGCATGAACTGCAGGAAGAATTGAACAAATCTGCCGCCCAACAACATCTATTGTCTTTTTCATGCTCCAAACTTTAGCTTTATGAATTAAACCTGTACTTTTACCCGAACGGAACTGGAGTTCGTGACTATTTGGTATTGTATAATAGCACAACAAGATTAACAAGTCTGTGTCTTCACCAATTAATGTAGTGGGGAAATTTTCGGTAGATTCCACAGCAGTTTTAACCATCAAAACATCTGCATCGGATTTTGCGTGGATAATTCTGCAGCCTATACTTCCAAGAGTTAAAGATAACATATCGATGAAGGATTGCTTGTTTTGGGAATTAGCTAGAAAGTGGTCCTTTTTCGAACGGAAGGGCATATCACCAGTAAATAATACAGTTGTGCTCATTATGCCTTTAGATCGTCGTTGGTGCGTTACATCCTTCGTTGAAGGGCCTGCCATATATCCGTCAAATACAATAGTTGGAGATCCATATCTCGTATTAACATAGTTTGCATACAGTTGACAAATTTCAGAGAATGTCAATCCCCTAGACCAAGGAAGTTGATGTAAAAGTGAACCACCATCTACAACATACTTCATATCAGCGTCAGTTCTCTCATCCGCTGAACAATCACCCAAAGACCAGATAGCATCCGCTAATGTAGACTTATGGGCTTCCCTCATACACCCACTGTTATCAAACAAAGCAGAAGGTACAGAACTGAGTTCATATGAAAATACTTGGTGCATATCTTCAGTAACGCCTGCAGCAGCAACCAACAAGCGTTGAAAAAGAAGTTGTGTGCTAACTCGCACCGTTTCATTTTCTATTTTGAGAAGAGAATGTTGATCCATGGTAATAACTTGCTTTTTCTTCCGAAATGATAAATCCATTACAGACTGGTCCTTAATATTCTCTATAATGTCTTCTCCGACGGTTTTAGCCAAGTGAACATTTACATTATCTTTAGCAGTTACTCCGGTCTCGATGTTACGCAACATATTAATTTTTTCAAATGGATTTCTCGCTTCCAAAAAGTCGAAAACTGTAATTAAATCTTCTCTGTCCCTTTTTTGCCTTGAACTAAACATTTCCTTGTGTTGTTCACTGGACGAGAATGAAATCTCTGTAAGGGTTTGCATACTCGAATTAACTGCAGCACACATGGGCATAGCAAGCAACCATTGAACGCGTTGAGTCTCTGTCATTCCTTTGCCCCTCGTCATTCCACCTGTGGACTTTAAGCTTCGCATTAAAGTCTGCTCAATAGTAAGGTCTGTAGACAAACCTGCCCAGAACCGGTCACTTCATCGCACTACATGATGTCCATCCATGAACTCCGCATATACTTTTGGGTGGTTACTAGGAAGTTCATACATTTGTTGTAGATATAGATAGGCTGACTTTACGTATAAATTGTGACCTGTAGCTGCTAGGTAAGGAAGCATATCGGCAACAGTTTTGAGGTGTAACTCCCAATCACCTGTTCGTTCTGCTTTAATAAACCTTCGTAATATGTCAACGGTTTCCATATATTGGATCCACATACCTGCAGTAGGATATTGCAGAAGTTCTCGTTTGTGTCTTTCAAGCTTCGATCTTACGTTGTCAAAGACAGGGTGATTGCTTATGTCCTCCACACCAATGGCCTTGCTCAACAGTTGATCGTACAAAGAAGCAATAACATCAAAGACTTTATCTACGTGGTCTTGTATATCTCCCAGTTCGCTGTCTTGCGGGGTAACGGATAAACCATATACATCTGAAACAATCAGCATATTTAGTGCTGAATCAACCAGAAGATGTCCCCGTACAGCTCGAGAGATTGCCTTGCCACTAAACATGTGCTGTACAGCATTTGTAGCATAAACTGTTTCCATTGCATCTTGCAAGCCGGAAGACTGCATTAGATGCCCAATACTACCAAGAAAACTCATCTGTAAATGAAATCCACCGAGTCGTAATACAATGTTCTTTAACGGACTGTCTTCCTTCTCCCTTTCAATAATAATGGAAGCTTTCCAGTAAAGGGGCTGATCGAATGTCACAATTGGAGTTATTTGGTGTCTTTCAGCCTGCTCACAAACATAATGCAAAGTTGAATAGATACATGATAAATCACCGGGATTCAAGTCAATCATTGGTAAGAAATTTATTGACGATTGTCCGGGAAAGGAACCAGATTGAACAGTTTGCATAAAACCGGACCAAACGGGACACGTAGACTTGATAGGTCGAATTACTTTTAACATCAGTTCTAAGTTATCCGTTTTGTCAACCACTGGCTTGTGAATTAAACACTTGAACTTTAACGATGGTTGTTCTTTTGATGATTTGTAGAATTTTATGTTAATTCTACCCGAAGCTAATAGAAGGCCTGGAGAAACTGTTAGGCGTTCCAGTTTAGATTCTTCTGACAAACCAGGTGTTACTGTTGCGATAATCCCCATTCCGTGGAATGTGTTGTGACCATCTAATGTTCTGATATTATGATCCACATTGTCGGCGACGAATTGTACAGATTGTTTTTCATTCAACTTTGAAATGTGAGCACTGTTTCCAACAGCTGCACTACATTCAAACCGCATGACTTCTTTGTAATTAGAGCAAAATCCAAACTTATTAAGTGTATCGACGAGGAATCGTGACGAAAATTGGTTATGTAGTTGAACTGCAAGACCTAATAGGATGGGGGATAAAGATACTTTGGGTCTTACAGCTTGCATAATTGACTGTCCTAAAGAGGCAATTTTGACAGAATTTGTCTTTGGTGGACACATTAAGGAAAGAAAAGTCTTGAGTGACTGGGGTAGGTAATCTAGCTGACCTTGCACAGACGACAAATCGTGTGGAGACGGATATTTGTCTTTACAGAATGGAAGATCTTTGATGTCACTTTGAATAAGTTTAGCCGCGGCTTTAATTATATACATTTTTGTCTCGTTTTCATCTTGATTTTTAGGATGATTGTAAAATTCATTCAGTATGGTGGAAGCAGTTGCTTTGAAGGTTACCACATTGGGGATGCCATTTAATTCAGTAACGATTATTTGATCTTTAAAATACTCCAATAGTTTTTTCTTCATATATGTAGAACTGTAAGCATCACCAGGACACAAATCATCCATCTGTTTTACCAGATCGCCGATAGTTATTTGTTCATCGTCATTCTCTTGTAGAAACTTGGCTACTTTAAGAAAAGCTGTTAATTGAGTCTGATTTTCTGGCCTCCCTCTAGAGAACTTAGATGAAGGTGACTCGTCTTTCTGCTTGGAAACAGGTATATACTTCCCAGTTCTAAAATTTACATTACAAGTCTGATGGTATATAGCATCAGCTGCGGGCAAATCCAAAGCATATTCTAGTCGAGCGAGAACTTGATTCCCCCATGCATCATTTCGTTTTAAACAAATTTCTTTTACAGTATTTTGAAAATCAAACGTTCGAACAGGAAAGACTTCAAAACCTCTTTTATTCCCGCTAAGTTTGGCATTCTGTTGACAAAAAAGACAATGTTTTTCAAAATCGAACCCGTCTTCTTCTGACCGAAGCCTTCTATACTCTTCAGATAAATTGCCAATATGCTGGGAACGTCGGAACTCCTTTTGTCTACAGAAGTTACGCCTACAGTCTCTATGTACAGCTTGTTGAGGGGTTACGTTAGTGGAGAGATTCAGCTTTTCACTAATTGAGTTTATAGTTTCACAACCCTTCTGTCCAAGAATTACTACTGGTTGGTCGTTGTCTAAACGATTTTCACAAAAGATACAGCTCACTATAAAAAAAATAGAAAGAAAAAAGTCTTTAAGTGGAGAATTCGCTTGATAAATAAACGAGTATTTATGCCGTCACTGGGCTTCCATAGATTTTTTTTCACGGCAAGGCCTCATCACGCCATTGAAAAGACTGTTTACTAGTGTTTACCTTAATCTGCTGATGAAATTTGTCATAAATTTAACGCATATCTATTGAATATAAATTATTTTAAATTTAGGATGCTAAGTTTGAAAGGAGACTCATTAATTGATATGCCTGCATCAAATTTAACGAAACATTGCCAAGGCCTAATTGAAGTACTTTGCTTAATCGTGTAACGTCACGTTACTTTCAGTCTGAATTGAAATAATTACCGAAATTAAATATATTTACGAATTTTAAAACTTACTTTTTACACTAAATAAGTATTATTTCATCTATTATGATATTATTGGAAGTTATTAGGTCGATTTCTGCTCTGCCTAAGACGTTTTGTTGATGTTAGCTAGTGTCGTCTGCTACTTCCGGCGACGAATTAATCAACTACGGAAGCCCGTCGATGCCTTAGTTTAACGTTACTATAGTGACATATTTGTTTTACCTGTATATCAAAAACGGCTGGTTCTAGCGACGGCGATTTTTTACACATTTTAGATACATCCGTACAGAGTTGAACAGAGCCAAATTTATTTCTTTTGCAATTTGTTTTGGGCTATTACTGATATCTCCTGGACTATAAAGGTTACAACATGACAACAATAAATTAAAGTACATGTACTAAGAACTATGAGCTGCATTGTATGATCGAGAAAGTGGCAACAATATAATATATTAAGTTGTGTATATAAAATAAAGACGTTCTGATGCATTGTATAATTGGAATGAGAAATGAGAAGTATGATAGGTATGATGTCATGAAGAAACCTTTACTTGGGATAGCCCATAACGCTTGACGTAAATAACATCTATTGCTTATTTCCATTGGGGTAATATGTAAACAAAGCTAGTCCAAACCCTAACCCTAACCCTAACCCACAATCCACATATGACGCCATAATATGCACAGGGCCGTCTCCGATCTATAATTCTCCCCAATACCACACGAAGACAAGTAAAACGATATTTTAAACTATATAAAAACGAAACGAAATAGGATTCGAGTTCTAATGAGATTGCCTTCTTACAATAAGTCTGCTATATTTGTAATTAACAAATTATTTTTGACTTCAGATACAATGGTAGCTGTATTAACTCTACACTTGTTGTTACTGATGTATCGTTTGGTGACCAGTATCATAAACAGCTCGTCAATCTATGTGAGGCAATTAAGAACAATGAAACCAGCGCCCACAACCCTACTCTGAATATTGAGTCAGAGTTTCACCAAGTTGAATTGGATATCCGATATTCACAGAACAGATATAACAGCCTGTATCGAGCCTTCACTGTAAATATATCCACCATATTAGGTAAGTCTTTAATTTCATGTCGCCATCTTGGGGAAAAAAGCATTCGCTATCATTTCGGCATTGTTGCATAAAAATAAAATAAAACCAAGTACGAACAATCCAAACCATTAGGCAAAAATCTAAGTCCTAAGGAACGTAATAGGCAAAATAGTTAGGCAAAGTAGTGTAATCAGCAAATGGACTGTTCATCGAAGTCCTAAGGAACGTAATAGGCAAAATAGTTAGGCAAACATCTAGTGGCAAGTCTGTCTAACGCTTAAATGCCCCAATGCTTTCAGTGGAACAATCTGATTGAAACATAGATACTATTTCGTTTCGTTTCTTTATAGTTCAAAATTTCGTTTTACTTGTCTTTACAACACAAGGATCTGAAAGAGTTGTTATATAACAGGCGTTCTAGTGGTTGTGGTCAGATCTTCATGTAGTGTAGGCAATTGAAAGTATAAAAAACGAAACGAAATATAGATCTGTATTTGAATGATTTGTCAGTGGATCTGGGGCCGGTTGCTCAAAGCTTCGTTATCTTTTAACGATCCGTTAACTGTTGCTGGAAGTCACGTTGACTTTAATGTGCCGTTAACTTGGCGTTATATTTAACGGAGGGTTGGGGCTCCGTTATCCGTTTAATGATGGCATTAGTTGGCTGTAGCAAAAAGTCATGGATTACCAATGTAGTTTTCTGTAGAACGTTCTAGAGGGTTGGGCGATGGGGGCCTATTCCATTTTCTATAGGATGAAATTCTATACTTTCTTCAGAATTTTGGTGGACTATAGGAAATAATGGCCTCATAATTCTGTAGTGCAAATCCCATAATTTTTCCTACAGATTTACGCTAAAATGTCTAAAGGAAAAAATAAAGTATTCTATAGTTTATACTGTTGTAAATTCTACAGTCATCTTTTTGTCTTTAATCTAGTTTTGTGAACAGACTGCACTGTTGTCTCGCTGTCTTCAGTTTCTTGTTAATAGTAACTTCTATGAAGTTGTTATACATGTACATTGAAGTTAAAATTTTTTAATTCAGCCAATGAACAAACAGTCTTCTCTCGGATTAACTTTAATGAATCCGTTAGCTAACGGATAATGAAATTGATTTTCCAGCAACCGAAATTTAACGGACCGTTAACAAACGACACGTTACAAAGATAACGATCCGTTAGAGTTTAGCGGATCGTTAGAATAACTTAGTTTAGAGCAACCGGGCCCTGGACTTTAAATAGCCCGGGTCTGCCAGTCCATCCATACATAATCAAATCCCCTTCCTTAAATGTAGGTAGTAATCGACTTCGCACAGTCAAAAATAATTACTGATCAAGATTTGGTCAGTCACTCGTAAATATTGTATCAGTCACTGGTCAAGATATCGTCATTCTCCGGTCCAGATTTCGACCGTCACTGGTCAAGATCTGGCCTGTCATTAATTTATTTTCAATGTATTTTGTTTTCCAGACGTCGATTTTCTGGAAGCTACGAGAAAAATATCTAATGGTGTTCTAGAGTCGTGTGTTGAAGACACGTGTTTGAATAATAGCACGTGTAATGTAGTTTTCTGTAGAACGTTCTAGAGGGTTGGGCGATGGGGGCCTATTCCATTTTCTATAGGATGAAATTCTATACTTTCTTCAGAATTTTGGTGGACTATAGGAAATAATGGCCTCATAATTCTGTAGTGCAAATCCCATAATTTTTCCTACAGATTTACGCTAAAATGTCTAAAGGAAAAAATAAAGTATTCTATAGTTTATACTGTTGTAAATTCTACAGTCATCTTTTTGTCTTTAATCTAGTTTTGTGTCATTAATTTATTTTCAATGTATTTTGTTTTCCAGACGTCGATTTTCTGGAAGCTACGAGAAAAATATCTAATGGTGTTCTAGAGTCGTGTGTTGAAGACACGTGTTTGAATAATAGCACGTGTAAATCTATCACGTCATCATCATATACATGTCATTGTTCCCAGTTCTATACAGGTAGGTGTCTTCCCGTGATGCTCTGCTACCAATATTGGCGGGAAAGGGGAGTGGTCTAGATCACAAGGTACGTCACAAAAAGGAGGGTCGACTCGCTCCATCCTTGTGGGTTTCCTCAGGGTCACCCCCCCCCCGACACACACACACACACTGCTAAAGTACCCTATCCGTGTAAGAGAATCATGGAAATACGATTGTGACATGGATAATCGGGACTTGATTTTCAAGTACCATCTAAGTTAATATATCTTAAAGCACCCATAACTTCATTCTGATAAAAAAAAAATTTTCATTATCAATTTTTGAACTATAACTATAACGACCCGAGTCTTTGTCTAAATCATATATGGTGCAACTTTAAGCTAACAAGACATTTACATTGGAATATATTTATTACAGGATTACTATGTCAGGTCACGTGGTGCCAACTCGATCCTTGTGATCGTGGAACGTGTCGTCACGATTCGTCCAATTATCAATGTGACTGTCACCATGGAAACTGGGGGAGACATTGTCAAATGACGTCACAAGAATGTTCTATTTCTATGTGTAATGGGAATGGGCAGTGTACAGGCAGCGCCAGTAACCCAACCTGTCGATGCCAGGATTTATTTAAAGGTAGGTTATTTGTTTTTACTCCTTTATTTTATTTCTAGCCGTTATTTTAGTCTTTTATACAATGTTTTCTATGGTTTTTTTTTTTTTAGACAAAGACAAACAATCTTTGGTATCATTAAACAGTTCTATTAAACGGAATTTTGCTAAGTTTTTATATATTTTGATTTTGACAAAACTTCTGTCTATGTAAAGGATTAAAGGATCTTTCCTGAAACAGTGACTAAGCGGGTAAGGCGCTGGCTCGCTACCCTCCAGGTTGCGTCTTCGATCCTTGTAATAGTCGAAAAGCTCATCCAAATTTTCCGACATGGCCCTCGCTTCTGTCAGTAATGCAGAGCGGAGGGTCTGACAAGGATAGCTGTCTAGTCGTTCGGTGGGTCTTTAGCAGTGGGAGGAAACCGGAGTGCCCGGAGGAAACCCACGAGGTTGAGAAGGCGCCCCTATCTCCATGCCACATACGCTCACACCAGGGATCGAAACCACAGCCACAAGCCAGAGTTGAATGGCCAGCTAGAGGTCGAAGCGCGGCACTCTAGACCACTAGGACATCCCAACCCCCCTAAACTGTATGGCGTATACCCGTCTTCATTAGACCATTTGGAACAGAACAGCAGGACGTTTAACCCCCTTTCATTTATTTTCAGGTTTGAACTGTTCCCAGGCCATCGTCGTATTAACACCTCAATCTTCAATCAGTGATATCTTGATGAGCGAGCCCATCTGGATTGGTCTTATAGTCATCCTCTCGGTGCTTTGTTTGTTTGGAATTTTTTATCTCATCCGAAGAAAGTGTGGCAAATATTTTAAATGCTGTGAACCCAATAAGAAGAAGACGACGACCAAAGATAACAGTGAGTAAACGAAAACCAGGGCAATGTTTCACAAAGTTTTAACTAAAGATAAAATCCAAACTTTAGCAGGTACTTCAATTTTGATTGGCTAAGAACTAAAATCAATCTACTATTGTCCAATCAAATAACTAAAATTCAGATCTTATCTTAGTTAAAATTTCGTGAAATAGGCCCCAGAGCAATAAAATGGGGTGGCTGCGCTTAGACACAAAGGGATGTAAAGAAATAGAGCGAATATTGACAAAAATACCGACTGCTTAACATGGCCAGGATTTTAAAAGTGGCGGTACAGGAGAGTGGTACTCCACGTTAGAGATATAAGATAGTTTGGATCAGGGCAAACGAATCCATTGGCGTGTCGGCGCTCTTGGAACCAGCCGACTGGTCGATACCTCAAAGCATCACTGTGCGATCCTAATTCTAGTGTATTGTTTTATGATTATTTTTTTTTGATGGGGGGGAGGAGGGCATTTCTCGGACGCCTATTTATAATTTTTCTGGGGATGCAATTTTCTCCCTTCACCCGCTAGATACGGCTCTGCTGCGTAATAGATCATTTCGGCTCATTAACCAGGGCGAGGGGGTTACGTCCTGGTGTTGGTCGAGAAAGTACCTAGGGATTTACCAGGTTGGTGTTGTTTGTTATGACGAGGTCGAGATCTTCACAGATGGTGCATGCCATAAAATGTTTTTATGCGGAAGTCTGTGGCATCGTTTAACATCAATCAATAAATCCAGACAATTAATTAAAACATTCCGAGCCGGAAGTAGTGCCTTTCATTTATTGACTCTATTTATAGCAATTCTCCCGTTTCTACCCTTTTTGTATGACAATTTTTGTTGACTTTTTTTTTGTCTAGAATGGAATTGAATTTCTTTCTATCATGTGTTGGTTAAAATTTGTGATTTCTAGGCGGAAGAATCCAGGGGGTAAACAGACATGAATGACGTCACTGTGTATAGATTCCTTTGACTGTTCCCATATATGGTGTATTTATTTCAGAGAAAGATAAACCCGACGTGAATGAGACAACTTTCTCTAGTGATACATACTCAGTGGAAAAATCCTTACAAAAGTTTACCAACATACCACCGATACTGATAACACCGTATACTCCAGTTCCAGAGGTACGTAGATAAATATTCAGGTCTGCTCGGACTCCACTCTTTGTATGAAAGAATAACCATAAAACGCATATAAATTGAAATACAAGTCATGGCACACGCGGACACACAGGGACCCCGGAGTTTGGTCCTTTGAGGGCCCCCACTTAAAGCCCCAATAACACTCTTGTTGTAACTGAATAATATGTCCTAATCTTCATTCTGGTCAACAAATCGTATTATTATTCCAATTAAATGATGATATAAATTGATATAAATTTCATCTTAACACACCTATTTTAAAAACATTGGAAAAATTCAACCAATTGATTTGAAAAGTATAACGTAAACCTTTTCAAATGTGACTTGGATTTTAAAATATTTTCGAACCCTCTGGACAAGTAAAATAGGTTGTAATGGATAATTTACACAACATGTAGGACACTTAAACATCTAGTACTTAGAATAAGGGTATTATTATTTATTTTCTGGACCTACCAAGCCAGCAAGAATGTTATTGTCCCTTTAAGACGCGCATAAATGGTGCCTTAGTTCAATAGGTGGAGAGCAGAAGGAGGTTAAATCCCTTTTCCTTTCATTTCTAGGGAATATATCACATAATACATGTATAAAAAATGACAAGCCTACCAAGTCATCATCACGATGTCTATTCTAGGCTAAAAGGGCCCTCAAACTACTGTAGGGGCCCTGGAACATAAATACGAGCAGGTTCCTTCCCAGTATATTCCTTTCTTAGGTCACTTGTTTTCACAGTCCATTCCTATCTTACGCAACTCGTTACTCACACCATCCCTCTCCTACGCCACTCTGACATACAGATTGCCGTTAGAACAGCGATCTGATGTAAAACGAATCTGGTATCTTTTACAGCAGAATAAAC
Organism: Patella caerulea; assembly: GCA_036850965.1. Taxonomy (NCBI): domain Eukaryota; kingdom Metazoa; phylum Mollusca; class Gastropoda; family Patellidae; genus Patella; species Patella caerulea. Next base: position 59,673,418 of record JAZGQO010000006.1, on the reverse strand, counting down.
AGACTATAAAACGTGAAGAATTAGATAATTTTATTTACCCACTCGGCAAACCTCAACAGATTCCCGTACCTCATCCGGATGTGGGTTCCGAAATCCGCCGAGGTTTGCCGAGTGTTTATTTACCAGCACCTCTCACGTGCTCTGGACAGCTATTGAACGGCAGACCTTACCGTAACTGAAATGAATCGAAATGGGGATTAACGTCCGACTGTTCTGGTTCGACGGGACATTGTCTACACTGCAATAATGAAATAGGGTTTAACGTCCTACTATTCTCGTCCGACGTCCCACTGTTCTTGTCCGACTGGGCTAACGAAGACAGGACACCACCGTAACTAGTCCATCAAGTTCAGAGAGATCATTACCAGGTTTTTGTTTAAGATAAACGTTTTCTTGTTTTCAGCCAGCAAACGAAGGAAGGAAAATTGCTAAACGTTTCTTTGCGTCCTACAATGGTGCAGGAACATCGCCCATATCAACCCCAGTAACGACTGACTTCATTCAGAATACAGCAACGTTTTTGTCAGAACCGGCGGACGATAAAAATGGAGAGATTGTTGGCGGTCGTTTGCTGTTGGATCATCTAAAGGTGAAGTCGACCACTAGTCTACCGAGGAAGTCGGCATCCCTCGACCCGACTTCAGCATCATTAAACAGGGATGTCAGGATGAAACGATCTCATAGTACGGGACCATATTTAGTTCGCCAGGAAACTCAGTTTGATGATTATGCTCTAGGCGGGACCATAAACAATGGCTACGTGTCTTCTTCAACGGATCATATTTACCCCAACGTCATCGTCGCCCAGACTCAGACAAAAGCTGACGGAGATGAAGCTGATCCAAAACTGGAGAAGGATGGGTCAGATCGTCTTTGCCTCTCTCCAAATTTTCTGTCCGTAAACCATGCAAAGCTACACGAAACAAGATCCATCGATGGACTCAAATGTACTAAACGAGAAGATCGTTTCAGAAAAGAATTTCTCGAGAGCTATCATAGAATATCCAAAAGTTTGGACGTGCCAACCACGGGGTGGCACAATTTGGAACCCCGGAAGATAAAAATAATGGAGGACAATTATCAATGCTCCGGATGTAAGCGATCCGTGTCGGAACATAATTATCATCATCACCACCATCGCCATCAACGGAAAAGGCATGATGACTACCAATCACGTAGTTTTGACGATCGTTTACCAGGATATTGTACGAAATGTGACTGTTGTAATCATCATCCGGATACGGAACGTCGGCGGCGACATCGCCGAGAAGCACCGTGTTCCCACCACGATTCTTATCGGGAAGACCGCTACATGCGACGTGGTTCCAGTACTGATAGTGACAGGTATAAAAAATATAAACTCGTTTCCCACAGACGAGCTCGCCATGATGTCCAAAAGCGGAGGTCGTATGAGGAACGAGAACGCGAGGACAACATGGATATGGCCAGATTAGAAATTTTACGAAAATTCTTGAGTCAAGATTTAACAGATTTTTATGTGGATGATGAAACAGACGAAATGAATAAATATATCGAAAGTTATAATCGTCCGTTGAACTTAGATAGCATTCATCCGATACTTCGTTCTTCCGTTTCCGATCCAGTTAAAGTGCATTCTCCAGCAGTTATCCGAAGGGAATCACACTCGGAGCCAGCTTCAGTGATAAACAATAAGCGACTGATAGCTCCAACAACATCCGTGTTGTCTACAACTGATAGTGACAGTGCTCTTTCTTCCTTCAACAAAAGTTTTAGTCCTTCGCCTCATCGCCCGTTGACGCAAGTAGACTCGGATATAAAGCAACATCTTAGAAGTCAAGATTCGGCTTACCAGACGAAACAGTCGTCTGTAGAACAGAACCATACAGAGTTTTCTGGAATTCTGGAGGAAAATAGACGAACAATAGGTTTATCCAACAGGCAAGTTGCTTCCGCTTATTAACGTGATTTTGATATTATTCACCTAGATCCTTGCTAGACGTTTCACGTGAACCTTGTCCTTAGTATTCTCGTGATCTTCGCCCTGATGATTCTCGCGATCTTCGCCCTGATAATTCTTGCGATCCTCAATCAAACAAGTCTCACCCTGACAATTCTTGTAATCCCCAATCAAACGATTCTCATTATCCTCGCCTTGACGATTCGTGTGATCTTCGCCCTGCATGATTGTCCGGACGATCGGAATGTATCCTCGACCAGGCTATCCCAATGTGTCCACACCCTGGTGTTTCTCGTGATCCTCGCCCTGGCAATTACAGTGTATTCTCACCCTGAAGATTCCCATGTTACCTCGCCCTGATGATTGTCATGAATTCTCGACCTGTTGATGCTTGTGATCCTCGCCCGGTCGATGCTCGTGATCCTCACCCTGTCGATGCCCGTGATCCTCGCCCTGTCGATTTTCGTTGACACTGGGCTATAATTCCCATGAATCCTTACCATTACGATTCTTGCCGATCCTTACCATTACGATTCTTGCCGATCCTTACCATTACGATTCTTGCCGATCCTTACCATTACGATTCTTATAGATCCTGGTGTATCGAATCCTGTAGATCAAGGCCGCAACTATTCGCATGCATACTGGTGACCATAACGTTTCTTGTCGTTCATAACGATTCCGGCCGTTCCTGGCCATAACGATTCCTGTAGGTCCTTACCATTAGGATTCTTGTGGGTCCTTACCATTACGATTCCTGTGGGTCCTTACCATTACGATTCTTGTAGACCCAGGTCATAGGAATTCTTGTCGGTCCTTACTTTTACGATTCGTGTGGGTCCTTACCATTACGATTCTTGTGGGTCCTTACCATTATTACAGATCCTCGCCATTACGATTCCTGTAGGTCCTTACCATAACAAATAGATTTGACCTGCCCATAACAATTCTTGTAGATCCTTGTCATTACGTTCGTTGACCCGTCGCAATTTGCCTCACTCGGGAAAACCGTGTGTTGGCGTTTCAAAGAAAGGGGTGTCCTAAATTGTATCTTCTGGGACTCATAGTTTCAGAAAGAAATCATTGTCAATTTTAAAAGTGTAATTATATGAAAGTATTCTTATTGTTCTAGGTCAGAAGATAAAAAGGTGTCCCAGCGACTACACCAAGCCGCCATTAAACTGTTTGTTCTTCAACAAAGACACAGAAATATTCGTTTTTCAAGAGACCTTGGCGCTGTCCATACCATATCAGAAGACGACTACGGGAATGCAGTAGAAGTACTGGAAGACAGGTATGTGGAAAGGTACGGCGGTGCTTTTGGCGTCAAAGCTAACAGATAAATTCGGGGAGCAATTCGGCGGCACTAGGAGCCCTCTCCCCTTCCCCGCACACACATATAAAGAATGGGTCAACATGCTCATTTGTTCACTGGAAACTCTGTGGCCGAAACAGGCGCTATCTCATAGCTTTAGTGCTATATTTTGTAGTCTAACAAAATAATTCTAAGTTGAGCTTATAATATAGAATTACCGTTGTGCACATTTATTTTACTTTATCATACTTTCATAACATTATATCGGTTAACTTCATTTCTTTTTTAGAATTTCTCCGGTGGCGGATTCCTCGGAAATAGGTAGTTGCACTGGGGGCCAATTACTTGTGACTCCTATCGGTGATGACGTCAGCGACTTGAAAGAGGAAGTTGACGTCTGAACGGCGGGAAAGCTTGCATTGTTGGAAAGTTCCAGAACGTGCCTTCCAAATGGGGAATTGGTGTTTGGAAAAGCGGTGGGAAAAAATGTTTTGATGGAACGTTCCAGAATGTGTTTTATAAACTAAATGAGGAATTTGTGTTTGAACGGTGGGAAAGTATTACAGAACGCGTGCCTTTCATTTGAATGTTGAATTTAAGTTTGAACAACTGTTAAGAATGTATTGCTGGATATCCTAGGATATCCTTTGTAAACTGTATGGGGAATTTATATTTGAAAGAATATGTTGATGGAAGATCACAGACTGCTTTGTAAGCTGGACGAGGAATTTGCGATTAATCGTCGGAAAAGTATGTAATGTTGTTGGTTAAAGATAGAATCGTACGGTCGATATGAGTTCGCGAGAATGACGTCGGGTCTAAGTTCAGATCTCCATTGCCCAGTGGGCCTAACTGGGAAGGCGCTTGGTCGAAATTAGAACTTATATAGGGAAAAAGTGTTTCATGTTGTTAACATGAACGGAATATAGATTAAACATTTTGCGGGGAAATGATCGTCCACGCGCGGAGCCATTATAAGACAACATATGAGTCAAAAACATAGGTTTTGTTTGTCTAAATATTTGAATGTTCTTGTATACAAACCTCTATCATTATCATCTATATAATATGAAGGGGACCACGGTGGCTAAGGTGGTAAGACGCTGGCTCACTATTTAGGATGCCCGGTGTTTGATCCCTGCCCTGTCATGAAAGTTCATCCAGACTTTCCAGTGTGGTTACCCCTTGTCAGTGATGCAGAACCAAGGGCCTGACAAGGGCGGTTGTATATCGTTGGTGTGGAGGAAAACACGAGGTCTTGTGTACGCATTGGCGTGCACGAAAAAGCTCCCTTGACAGTTGTAATTCGATATAAGAGTAGGCCGTAGCGTCGCTGCCCGGGTAAAATTTCCCACATTGCACACTGTATGGCGTATGCCCGTCTTCATTAGCCCAGTTCGGAGCAAAACAGTAGGACGTTAAACTCTATTTCATTTCATTTCATATAATATGTAACAAAATGAAATGAAATTGGGTTTAACGTGTTCATTGACATGGGGAAAGCCAACCTGATTAAAATACAGATCCTATTTCGTTTCGTTTTTATAGTTCAAAATTTCATTTTACTTGTTTTAACTAAATTGGGATCTGAAGGACTTATTATTTAACTCGTGTTTTGCTTGAAATGAGAGGTCAGCCAATCAAATTGTCTGTCAAATCGAGGGTTTGACCTTTTTTGCGCGGAATTGTGGGTAGGTATTATCAGCGATAGAAATCAAAACAAAGCAACGACGATTCTGATTGGTTAATCGAATGACTGAGGTTATAGGGTCAAATGACAACTGAAGTGGCTGAACGCGACCTCTCGCTAAAACTTGTTAGATCTACATGTAGTGTAGGCCATCGAAATTATAAAAACCGAAACGACATATAGATCTGAATTGGAAATTAGATTGGGGGAAAGCACGCCGATAGAGCCCCAAGGCTAAGGAAATTAATCAACAAACAACTCCGTCAACAAATATGACATAACTTATTATAGGGTGATAGAAGCATCTAGTAAGGCCACATCAAATAATTTTTATTCCTACATTTATCCCGTAATCTGGAAATAAATAGCAAGTCAAATTTTGGTGAAAATTGAGTTAGACCCATATTAGGACTTAGTACACATGTATATAATAATATGTTTTTTTCTCCTTCACTGAAAGGGCTTCTAATTATCTTCATCTAAAAAGACAAAATAAAATTTGTGTTATATTCAGTAGCTTAATTCTGAAAGCAAACAGTTTTCTTTTGTTTTCTGAAATCTAAATTCAACAGTGTTACTAGGTTTTTCCAGATTACGGGATTTCCTGATAACGCAATTTGATTAAAATACAAATCTATATTTCGTTTCACATCAGAGGTCAAACGCGTGGCTTTTGATCCTATGGCGTCAGACATTGATTTATCAATCATCGTTGACGTTTCTAGTGGTTTACCCACAGTTCTGTGCATTAACAGGATAAGATGAGTTGATAGGATCACACTAAACTTTTCTCATAAAGTGTTGTTTTACAAAAGATTTTATAATTGGACCCCCCCCCCCCCTCTCTCTCTTTGGATCCGCCCCAGTTAACGATTATTATCTCATTATTCTCAACAACATTTATCAGTGTTGTGTTTTTAATAATTTGGCATATACTAAATTTCCGTACTCGAACCGCGGGGATGTTCGATTCACAGTCCAGAACGTTCTGAATCGACAGGTTTGCAATCGAGTGACGCGGAATTCAGAATTTAATTCCGGAATTGTGAATCGAGCATCCCCATTAACTTCGGTAGAAGGCTACATATTATATTTGTTAAGGCCAGCTGAATTTTTGTCAAGGTCGCTCAGATGTAAATAAGGTTTAGGGCATGTGATTGTAGGGTAGGGGGTCGATGGTTAGGATTAAAGTATTGGAGCTAGGTCCAGGGTTAGGGTTAGGGATGGGATTAACGCTCGCCCTGTCTACATCTCGTGACCTATGACGAAGAATTGAGCTGGCCTTATAATTTAACACTAACCGGAATTAATGAGATTGTTTTTATTTTTTATTTCTAGTCACGTGGTTATTTGTTTTAGTTACTCAGCGCTAACCGAGAACAAAAATAATTTTCGTACTTGGCCTTTAATATGGTGCCGTCAAACGGCAATTAAAGTCAAAATTTATAAATACATTTTGAAAAAAAAAAGGGATTGCGTAATGACATGCAAACCTTTATCCCAGGCACGTGCACGATACCCTGCCTCGTGCACGGCACGCGCCAATGCTGTATATGGAAAGTATGAAAGGGAAATCAATGTTTATTTGACTAGATCTTGCATTTTAAATGCAGGTACAGTGCTAAAGTAACGTGACTTTTTCACATCACAAAATGAAATGGAATTAAAGTCTCTAACACAATATCACCCATTGTCTTCGACATTGGAAACCCGAATTATTGGTCAATTTCAATCAAGATTGACGTTGTGATCATGACTAGAAAAGGTAGGCTTCTGATATCTAATATTGACGACAAAATAAACATTTTACCATTGGTACGCGAATTGTGTACCATAATGCGTTGCAACTCCATTTGTAACAAGGGACACGACATATTCTATAAATCATGTCAAACGGTGGCATGATATTGTTATCTGTGATTGTAGAGTGTGCCTTATAAATACGTTTGAAGATGGCCATTCCATGGAGGGGAATGTGAAAACAAGGGAGGTAATTGTGTTATTATTTCCCGTGACTGCCTCTGTCAGTGATTTTAATGCCTGTGAAATAATGCCTATTATCGTATCATGCAATAGTGAGTTGACAACCTTTTGAGCAAATGACATAGAAAAAAATGTGTTTTGACTTTCTTAGAAAATATGAAATTCCCGCTTTAAACATTCCATCTGCATTTACCAGGCCAATTAAAACGTCATGTCGTTCGAGACTTTTCACGATATATTCTGTAAGATTAAGATAAAGAGTCGACCATTCGTGCTATAATAGTTCAAAAATAGATAATGTATAATGAAAGTGTTGAAAATTTCATTCAAATTACATGGGCGGATCCAGGAATTTTTGCTGGAGGGTGTTTGCCAGGTTTCTGTCTCTAAATTACATAGGCATACATACAAATTGAGCTTTTTAAACAGCGAAATCATTTTTATACTGATGTAGGATCACTTTGTGATGTAATTTCATTGATGCAAGGCATTGTTTTTTTTATGTAGCTGAGCAGAGGGGGTGGGGGGCGCCCCCCCCCTCTGGATCCGCCCCTGTATTACTTCATTCTGCGTCAAATTATCACCATTTGTAGTTTTGATATAAGATCATAGTAATCAGGACACTGGTATATTCGAGACTTTGCCTCGCTTTTCCATTTTTAAATCAAGTCGGTTATATGGTCATATGTTGCTAATAAATGTTTAATTAACATTTAGATAACATTTAAGGGCCAAAGAAAGACCCGCAATAGGTAGATTTAGCTCTTGCATAATATAGGTTTAATACTTCGTGAACTCGGGGCCAGTAATTCTCGTGTAAGCATCCATCATTGTTCGTTATGTATTTGCTACCAATCTGGGTCTGTCAGAATAAAAATAATAATAATAGTGCTGTATATTAATAAATATGTTATGCAGTTTGTAATAATTGTTAAATTTCTTGTTAAAATACTTGTATACAATGTGAATAAATTTATTGTTAATTTTGTAAACATAGTTGTCTTTGTTTTCAAAATGATCAAAGTTTTGAAATTTCTTGTTAAAATACTTGTATACAATGTGAATAAATTTATTGTTAATTTTGTAAACATAGTTGTCTTTGTTTTCAAAATGATCAAAGTTTTGAAATACTTGTTTTTATTGTATTATACAATTTACCATGTCGGTATAGATGACCCACGATGTTGGACAGGCGATCCTACTCCTCGGCGAATCGAAACCACGCCAGTTGACTCAATGACAGGCAGACCTATGATACAGCTTCGCACGTGTTAACCATTCGGCCACCCAAGACCCCTTTTAGGACACGGGCCATGGGTGACAGTACTGTATTAACTCACGACAGACCCCTGGGCTTTGGGATTCCATAATTGGTCTCTCGACATCCCCCCGTCCCCGGAAATTTTCTTTACAAATGAGTTAATTGATAAAGTAATCAAGAAAACCACATGAAGATCATGCAGGTCATTCCATCATATTTCCCTTATTGATCCGGCGTGTATTGTGGAATCACAAATTGATTAAAATATAAATTTATATTTCCTTGGTTTTTTTTTTTACACTTTGGATTGCCTTCACTACATGAAGATTTTGCCAGTTGTACAGGGAGGTAGTGTCAGGGGTCTTACGTTTCATTAACCAATCAGCGTTGATGTTCCTAAAGTTCCGTGCACCGCACGCTAAGAACTCGCTACAACAGCCCGTTCCTTTAGGAACTGTCTCTGAGCCTGAGCGGACGTGGTCCACTCAGAGTTTCCGTCGGGCCTTATATAGCTGCAATATCAAAATACGGTAAAATACCGCTCTACCCCACCTCTGTTCGCGGGCGATTTTTAAACATTTATAACCTTTTTCACGGCATTTTTTTTTATTTTCCACCTAAAAGAATCATATATACTTGACACAGATTTTAATAATACAATACCATTTCCAAGTAGAATTATAAACATGTGGAAAGCGCATGTTCGGATCTCGTAATGGCTGTTCATTTCAAACGTATTTTGTGTATGTTTTTAATCGCATAAATCTACAGAACTAGGCCTATATGTTAGCTGTGGCAAGAAGTGGTGCATTTGGCAAATAAAGTAGAATCAAGATAAAAAGATAGGCTGGCACTGCCAGGCAGGATACGCCCACATTTTCGAGAGATGGACAGAGAACGAGCAATACCGAAAGTGATTTTTCCTACATCATTAAGTCCTGTATTTCATACTGTATTGGGAGCAGCCATTTAGTTGGTCAGTTCCAGTCTGATATTCATGAAATTCGAAGCCGACAATGATTATGGTGTGACGGTACACAACCTAGAAATGTGACTTTTTTCATCAAAATCGGATAAGAATTGTGACCTGTAGAGAGTCCACAATAATGATATACCATATTTTTACACTATTCGCGTACAAACGGCGACCATTTCGTCCGGCAATTTTGATACGATTTTCACGAAATTAGAACTCATCAAAATGAAAATGTGGGCGTATAAAAATGGTAGGTAGAACAGAGGTGGGGAAGAGCGATATTTTCATACTGCAGCTATCGAATTAAAATTGTGACCTATACATGAAAATGTGGGCGTATAAAAATGGTAGGTAGAACAGAGGTGGGGAAGAGCGATATTTTCATACTGCAGCTATAAGACTCGACAGGAAATGAAATGAAATTTAACGTTCTACTCTTCTGCACCTATACGGGCTCTCAAAAATATTTCGCCATAAAGTGATTTCTTAGGAGTGTTCTTAGCCGGCCACATCCTCAGCCCCTCCAAAACATTCCGTAGCCCCCCCCCCCCCGCACCTATACCTGGGCTAATGGAAGACGGGCATACGCTAAACAGTGTGCTGTGAGGGAAATTTTACCCAGGCAGCATCGCTACGACCCACTAGTCTTATAGCCTATCGAATTCAAACTGCCAGGGGATCTTTTATGTCCTTGTCGCCCTGCATCACTGGCCGTAAATTCGATGAACTTTCTCGGTCAATGCAGGGATCGAAAACCCGATCTCCAGGCTAGCGAGCCAGCGCCTTACCCACTTAGCTACGTGATCCCCGACTCGACAGGAACTGTAGTAACAGTGTCAGTGGACATCGACCGCTCAGAGACAGTTCCTAAGGCAACTGACCAACTCATCGCTCTTTTTTTAAAAGCACATATTATATTTTGTTCGAAAACATGCCAGACATCACCGTGTGACCAGGGGCCTGTTTCACAAAATTTTAACTACGATCAAATCCTAATTATAGTAATTTGATTGGATAATATTAGAATGATTTTTGTGCTAAACCAATCAAAATTGAAGTACCGGTATCTACTAAAATTTGAATTTTATATTCAGTTAAGATTCCGAGAAACCGGGCCCAGAACTAGGTCTACAAGCCTCAATTGAATAATTACGAATTAAAAAATTATCGTTTTTATTCGTTTTTTAGAGAGTCTTAGACAGTCCAATTTGCACATAATTATATCGAACAATCTATTTCGATCTTTTGTATGAAAATTTAAATATAGATGTCGTCGATATGTTGCAATCTCCTGAAACAAGGGAAGAAACTCCATTTAATATTTACTATTTTTAACCAATCAAAAATGATGGTTTCCTTTGCAGCCGGTTCTTTTCAATATGGCCGCTGGAGACACTGCTTTGTGGCTTCATAATAAATTAGGCTCCACGGATGATTTGTGGTCTGGGCGAACAATATGTTCCCAGCTTTCGCAGGAACGTTTGCAAAGTATCCAAGAATGTTTTCACACACTCCAGCCTCATGTCAAGGTGAAGCTTTTGCTGGCATTCCTTCATATGCCCAGACGAAATACCGAACAGGTGAAATTTGAAATGTCTTTTTTTTTTGTTTACATTTTTACTTCTATTTACAATCCGTAAACACCGTTTCCAACCAATAGTTTACAAATGTAACATAATTAATATTTAACGTAACAAGCTCCAAAGCAAATAATGGTTTATTCTGCATCAAAAACTGTACTGTAGTTTTGTGTATCAGATCAATGCTTCGTAAGCTATATAATATATAGGCTATGTTATGTTATGCAGGCAGGCCATTTGCTGACCATGTCCAAGATCATGACAGTGACCAGGATGTAGTATGCTGCCTATTTTTAATAAATGGCCAGGAAAATTGTATGAAAACAGACAGTGCGTTGCTCATTAATATCAATATAAGTTGTTGATTATGTAATGTGGCAAGTAGCTAAAAGCGTTGAGATATACTGATCTATTTGTTTTTAGCTACGATGGGGAGCCTTCAGTTTGACGTGGCAAACTCAATTTCTTTATTAATGCATGTAACATCATTAATAAAGTAAGATAAGTTTATGCTATTATGACTAATTAAACTTACAGAGGCCAATGTCGTGCCACAACAGTATCACCTAACTCCAAATAATTGTGTTTTGAATTAATGAAGTGCTGTATTTGTCTGAACATACACTGCCATCCAAATCCATTCATAGTTACAGTGCTTTAGGCATGCGCCAACACTGATGATTGTGTTTTTGATTAACTGCTTTAAAGCCTTGTTTTTAGCCCCGCTTTACGATGACAGCGTCAATAAGTTTCCCCATCTAAAAAAAATGGCGGTCTTAGTAATGGCTTAACGCCTCAATTTTAAATACAATGATTTATACCTGTTTCAGGTAGAATTATATGTGGTTGAGTGTGGCAAAAATATTGTAAATAACAATAATCTTGATCGTTGTTTTGATGAAAAATATTGTCAATTTTGCATCTCGAAACACGGAGGGTTGAGAGATGACATTTTTTATCTATGTGGCAAGGTGCGGGATCAAGGTCACATCCAAATCAAAAGATTATGTGAGAGTTCCGGGTACTGCTATAATGTCGGTAGCCTACTTAATCATACAGTACGTGAAGCTAAGTTGCTAACCCAAACAGCTCTACTTGTAAATAATAATCTATGTATTCCGATTGCTGCCAACTTAGGGTTAGGGTTAGACTATTTACTGGGAACGGTATCCTCCTTGTCTCCAGAGAAGAGATTTGGAGGTACATATAGTTGTCTCTGAGGACAACATCCGTCAAACAATCTTATAAACATATGATTCTTCAAAACAATGATTGATTATTGTTCTTTAATTAACTTCCTCAACATCAAACTAATATTAAGTAGGGTATTTTTAATTATAATCCTGGTTGACACAGATTTCCTGTCATAACTGGTTAAGTTATAACTAATCAGATATTGAGAGAAAGGAAAGAAAGAGAGAGAAAAAAAATTGGGTTTAACGTCCATTTGCCACAAAATAGGCCTTGTAACAGACACTAAAGGGTTAACAGGGGGTAGTCTATTCACATGAACCAGGTTAACTGTGGGCTGTCTATATTTACATTTACAACATGCTAAATTTATCATTTTATTTAACAGATTAACAGGGGGGGGGGGGGAGGTAAGTCTATATCAACATGTTCATGTACAAGTCACCAGATGCTAAAGAGTTAGCTGGGGGTAGCCTACATCCACATATACCTGATTAACTGAGAGTAGTCAATATGTACAAGGTTCCATGGGGTGAAATTTCTGTGAGCAAGTTTAAGACCCCAAAACATTAAAACTGTGTTTATTGTTACTTGGTCCGGTCAAAAAATTATTTTGTGGGTGTTGGGACAGATTGAATAGAACTACTGTAACTGTGCAACTACTAAATTAACGTTTTAATTACCTACATGTACATGTATAGGATACTTGCATTCTATAAGTCAAAGTTCTGAAGAATAATGCAGATTCCAACTGTTGTACATGTAAATACCCAAATTTCTGTACAGAAAATCGGGTATTCCTAAAAAGGTTGAATTTGTTGAATTAAAATCAGGCCCGGAAATAACGATTTTAGATGCATCTAAAACAATGTCAGGCACTAATGTAATGAAATAATACCAGAAATTTTCAACTTGATGCCGGACATGTATTAACAATATGAATAAAAAAGACAAATCAGTGCCGGACAAAATGACAGATACCAGAGGTTTTGTGCATGACAAAGCCTGAATTTGTGGCTGCCATTGTCTATGACGGCCAGGCCTTATTTTCAGGCTTTAAAATGCCAACATTGTTTTTATAATCTGACTGCAGTAATATACGACAATGTTTATTATTTTCCTTTTGTTTTCTATTTGTAGTGGAAGGCCGATCTAGAAGAAATTTTGAGTATGGCTGAAAATGATTCTGATCCCTGGGTTACCATGGTTGCGGAAATGTTACGTATGTACCCATCGACTGGAACCGTAAATCTTGATTTAGATGAAGTGAGCGGAACTTTCGCTGACGTCATCACAGATCTTAAAAAAATGAGTAAGTCCTTTTGCCAGGTTATTATAATTAGATAAATTACTAAAAACAAGTTCTACTGGCACTAAAAACAAGTCCCAATTACTAAAAAAACAAGTTGTAATTACTAAGACAAGTCGTGATTACTAAAAACAAGCCATAATTAACCTGTTGTTTTTTTAGCTGAAAGTAGATTTATTTCTGATACTAGAGTTACTGGTTCATTGTTTTATCAATGGTTTTTTTTTTTTCAAACATCAAGTGGCGGAGCCGATTAAGATTTCTGGTCCAGAGTCCTGTAGGAATCTGGTTACCTGTCCAACCTCGACTTGCAGGTTTTCTTCAGGTCCTCTAATGTACTCAACAGCTAAGAACCCCTATGTGCAAGCTATTGAAATAAAATGGAACTATATGTTAGTCCCGAAATGACCTAGTGGGCATTAAACCCCGTTTCTCTCTCTCTTCTGAGGGCTGCATAAAGAATTTAGGACCTTCGGATACCTGTTGATGAAAGGCCGTAGGATCACACGCAATCAATTAAACAGGACAATGCTATAGACAGAAAACAATATGCACATGAATGTCCTGTGCGTAATACTGGTTGCAATATGTATGTCCTTCTTCTCAATACCGGGTTGCAATACTATAGCTATGTCCTTCTGACCTGTGTTTAATACTGGGTTGCAATAGGGATTTAGGGATATCCATCTGACGTGTGCTGAATACTGTCCTTCTGACCTGTACTCAATACCGTGTTGCAATAGGGATGCCCTTTTGACCTGTACTTAATATATATTGCCATGTAATGAAGTATATATTGCCATGTATGTAATAAGGTATATATTGCCATGTAATAAAGTATATATTTGTATTTTCAGTGAAGAAATCTCTAGAGACGAGGATGTTACCACTAGAATGTCAGTTCGTAAACAGATCAGCGTTAAATTCTATCGCTGGTCACTCGGCTCAACCGATCAAACATTTTACACTCAAAAGAAAACCAAAGTCAGCGACATTAAAACGAGAACTTCTTCAAAAATGTAAGAATATTTTTACAGTTGTGATATTTATTTGCCAAGTCTCACCCTTTTATGAATGATTTGCCAAGTAAGTTCGCCTGGATTTTACAATGTGGTTTCCCCTTGTTGTCAGTGGTACAGGCTGTGGGATGAAAAACCGAGGTCTGGTGTATACATTGGAGTGCACATAAAAGATCCCCTGGCAGCTGGAATTTTATATGAGTGTAGAACACCAGTAGAACAGTATGTCTTTAAACTGCTTGATATTTCATTTTATTTCAATATGTCATGTAAAGTGTTATCTTGATCTATTTTGTTTTTAAACAGCTAATGAAGTGTCTAATAACAGAAAGAATAATATGCCAAATAGTGTCCCAATTAAAATCAGAAGTTTTGTGAAAAAAATGGACGACTCAAGTAAGTATTTTATTTCTGGTTGTTTGTTTATTCATAGGACTGGATGTTATTTCCACCAGAACTGATTTCTTGTTTTCCTTAAATAATTCCAAGTGTAGGGCTGTTTTCATGGTTTAAGGGAGATAACTCTCTTTTTCATCAATTATACTGTGTGTCTAAAGATCACTAATGATTTCCCCATTGATTTTAATGTTAATTCTCATCACTTACACTAAGCGACACAGACTCTTAACTTCTTCCCAAATTTTCATTGGGTAGAACACATTCTACCACAGATGGAGCAACATGTGACAACCGCTTGCTCAAAAGCACGTATGAGGTTCACCATGAAAAATCGAGATACACAAACTGGAAGTAAACATGCAATTTTCCACCCTACATTTCAACCTAACCACTCTTTCAACTCTTGTATTGTTCCACCTCAGTATCATGAATATTCAACAAAACCTGGTAAAAAATGTATTTACAAACAATTTTCTTCGATTCTGGACCGAAAGGTTAACAAAACTCGCCATGCAAAGGGGAGGGGGGGGGGACAGGAGAGACAGACTAAAAATAAATTTCACCCTCCATTCGTGGGTGACAGAGTTGAATTATTTATTGAGCTGCGCCTGTGTGTGAACTAAGATATGTCATGTATTTGATATGGAAACCAATTGAGAAAGGTTTACCAATCCTTGTACCATGTCCGTCTGCCAAATCCAGTTTAAGCTGAGAAATATACAATATGTTTTTGAGGGCCTGAGACTATTGATAATAGTTTTTGTTGTTTTGTAGCTCCATTGAAAGGATTACCTAGTCGAACCCCTCTACCGTCTGGCTACAGGACACCAAGTTCCGGGTTAGCCCGGTTAAATAGCTCACCAATTGGTCACATGCCAATAGCACCTAGATCAGGATCCAGCAAGAAAGAAGGAGGAATAAAGGTACATTCAGTGATTTGTTTTTTTTATTACACCCACAGTTTGGGATTTGCTTATAGGTTTGACAACCTAAAGATCTAGGAAGACCTTCGACCAAAGTGTATAATATTCTTAAAGATTTGTTACACGTAGTATGAAACATCCGTCGCCATCCTCGACGGTACAAAAAACTGAGGTCCTGTGTACACATTGGTGTGAAAGTAAAAGATCCCTTGATCATTGCAATTCGATAGGCCATAGTGCCGCTGCTTGGGCAAAATTAGCTGTATCATACAGTCTGCCATTGAGTCAACTGGTGTGGTTTCAAATCCCCGTTTGTACGTGGCAAGGAGTGGGGTCGTCTGTCCAATCTCGTGGATTTTTTTCTCCGGGTACTCCAGTTTCCTCCCACTGCTAAAGACCCCTACACGCAAGCGAATTATTGAAATAAAATTAAGCCATATGTTAGTCCCGAAATGACCTAGTTTGTGTAGAGTGGAAGTTAAACCCCATTTCTCTCTTTCTCTCTTCATGTCATTAACAATCAAGAGTTAAGATTGATGTCCACATTTTTTCTGTATCTCTAGTTTTTGGATATTGGTGAGCAGCCTATCGGTTCAAAAGAAGCTAAACGACGAAAGAAACAAGCGGGTAAGAATTTGTATTGAATTTTTACAGATGTTTTTATGGTAGGGTTTGTGTATGTCAAATCTTTAATTGACATCTAGAAGCAGAGTTAACTATTAATAACAAAACTCAACACAAGGTATATATGGATATAACTTCTTCTCTATAATTTAATAACGACGTTTCGTAACACATACAGGTCACATTTTCAAGTTAAACGTGACCTGTATGTGTTACAAAACGTCGTTATTAAATTATAGAGAAGTAGTTATATCCATATATACCTTGTGTTGTGTTTTATTGTTAATGTGTGTGTGTTGTTCTGCATTTTTATACGCCCACATAGAAATGTGGACGTATATTGCCGTCGCCCCCGTCCGTCCGTCTGTCGGTCCGTCCGTCCGTCGGTCGGTCCGTCCGTCCGTCCGTCCGTCCGTCCGTCCGTCCATCGTCCACAATTTCTTGTGAACGCACTAGAGGCCAGGGTTAATATCCGATTGACTTTAAATTTATACACAGTGTTTAAGGTCATGAGACGAAGAAGCCTATTGATTTTCAGCAATATCCGATAATTACTGCCAGAGTTATGACCCTTGATCACTTTGAAAAATCTTGTGAACGCTCTGGAGGCTAAAGTTAATATCCGATTGACCTTAAATTTATACACAGTGTTTAAGGTCATGAGATGAAGAAGCCTATTGATTTTCAGCAATATCCGATAATTACTGCCAGAGTTATGACACTTGATCACTTGGAAAAATCTTGTGAACGCTCTAGAGGCTAAAGATAATATCCGATTGACCTTAAATTTATACACAGTGTTTAAGGTCATGAGACGAAGAAGCCTATTGATTTTCAGCGATATCCGATAATTACTGCCAGAGTTATGACCCTTGATCACTTTGAAAAATCTTGTGAACGCTCTAGAGGTTAAAGTTAATATTGGATTGACTTTAAATTTAAACACAGTGTTCAAGGTCATAATACGAAGAAGCCTATTGATTTTCAGCAATATCCGATAATTACTGCTAGAGTTATGACTCTTGATCACTTTGAAAAATCTTGTGAATGCTCGAGAGGCTAAAGTTAATATCCGATTGACTTTAAATTTATACAGTGTTTAAGGTCATAAGAAGCCTATTGATTTTCACGGATTTCCGATAATTAATGCCAGAGTTATGGCCCTTGATCACTTCAAAAAAATCTTGTGGATGCTGTCCAATTGACATCAAATTTATACACAGTGTTTAAGGTCATGAGACGAAGAAGCCTACTGATTTTCAGCGATTTCAAATAATTACTTCCAGAGTTATCTCCCTTGATCACTTCAAAAAACCTTGTGACGCTATAGATGCCAAACTTATCATCCGATTGACTTCAGATTGATATACAGAGTTTAAGGTGTTGAAACGAACAAGTATTTTGATTTTCAATGAATTTTGATAACTGAACAGCTAAATCCATGATGTTAAATGTTTCCTATACTAATTGTTAGCGTGGGGCAAAACTTTATAAAAAGCAAACAAATTCTAATGATTTTCAGATAATTACAAAATGAGTTGTTACTCTTAATCAGATTTTAGTGTATAACAAATGTTTCATTCCCAAAAAAAGTAAAAATATGCGACAACCCTTGTTGACTGCCCGGACGATTTAGCTGCTGTGGGCGTATGTTTCGTTGCCTGGCAACCTATCTTTTCTACAGGCATCGTTTTTTTTTTAGTTTATTAAAAATGGAGCTTGTTTGTTGTATTGAGTGTTTTAGATACCAGCCTCATGACTAACATATCCAGGGTTTGAATTGAGTCGGATGGAGAACCTTTTATAACCTGTAAAGTGTTGCCCATTAGTGATGTTTCAAGCCCAATGGTTTGACACTAAACATTAAATAAAGAAACTTCTACTAAAACAGAACAACTACATGATACCCAAGTTGTACTTCCATCAAAGGGAACAAATGAATGAAGCACATCTTCGCGTGAAAGTTAAAGATTGTTCAAATATAGACCTGGGGCTCGTTTCACGAAATTTTAACTACAATAAACTCCAAATTTTAGTAATTTGATTGGGTAATATTAAATTGATATTACTGCTTAGCCAAACAAAACTGAAGTATATACTAAAATTTGGATTTTATCTTTAGTTAAGATTTCGAGAAACAGGGCCCTGTATTTTAATCACAGTGAATATTTATGGATTTTTAACACTATTTATCTTCTTGTAGATGTGGAAGCCATGGAACAACAGCGAAAGGAGAAGGAGGCCTCTATTGCTGCAGGAACATCTGTTGCCACGACAACCACGGCTCCTTACACCCCAGATTACGCAGCTGGTCTGATGACACCAGCTACACCAGTAAGTTTGATTTTCATATATTAACTCTTCAGGTATTCATACTCAAAGTTAAATGAAATGCAAACACCCTTACATCACCTGAATTTCAGTCAGCCCCACCCCGTCTAGTTGTGTCGCAAACAGGAGAAAATAACTCAAATGACATTAAGTTAATTTATTGTTAATTTTCTGCCAAACTTTAAAATTTGCCAGCAAGTCAATTTAACGCCTTTTGTAAACCAGACCTCTGACTGTCAATAATATTGATAAAGCAGAAGACAGAGAGAGGGAGAGAAATGGGGTTTAACATCCACTCTACACAAACTAGGTCATTTTGGGACTAACATATGGTTTCATTTTATTTCAATTATTCACTTGGGCATAGGGCTCGAACCCACAGCCGCAGGCCAGAGGTGACCGGCCAGCCAGAGGTCGAAGCGCGGCACTGTAGACCATTAGGCCATCCCAACCCCCTGATAAAGCAGAAGAACCATAAAGTTACATGTATAATGGTCTGAGACCGTCTAAATAAATTACTTCCCTTAAAGTTACATTATAGGAGATAAGATAAAGAGATGGCAGTTCTCACTATAATAGTTAAAAACTAGATGGTGTAAAGGTAATTTGCTGAAAATTTCAGTCAAATTGATCCACTATTAACCAAGAACAAAGCGAGTTAAATAATCACATAACCTAGGGTCATCATTACTAAAAATCATTAATATAAACAGCATAGTCTTGATTATCCACTTGATTGATTTAATTATCGATGTCCGTTAAGCGGCATATAGGAATTTAATCCACCAACATCGAAGGCTAGCCTTGACATCAAAAGTTTATTATGGTCTGGATAAGTTAATTAATGTCTAAGTGATTATTCAGATAACATTTCAGGCCTAAAGAAAGACCTGTAATAAGCAGATTTTGCTCATGCATAATGCTACTTCAATAATACTTGGAAGTGCGAGGTGGGGGGGGGAATAAAATTTTTAATCACATTTACCAATCTTAACTGGCTGACAGTGTAATTGATCTAACTGTAGTGTAAAAGTTCTGTGGGAGGATGGGTGGGGGGGTCTCCCTAACCTCGTGGGCTTTCTGGTTTTTCTTTGAATCCCAAGCCTCTTTTTTCTCCCCATTTTTCTTTTAAGCCTGGAAGACATAGATTTTATTTAATTAATACACAAAAATATTTCTATTTTTCAGAAATTAGCGACAGTTGTAGTAAGTACTACATCTATACCATTGTCTGCCTCAACTCCGGCATACGTTCCCTCGGCAACAAGTCGGATACCAAATGTACCAGTTACTGGAATAACTCTCTCTGGTAATATAGGTTAGTATATATACAGATACAGATTTACACCAGGGCTTTCGTTTTACATTCTCAACTCCCTACTTTAAATTAAATAAATTTGTGCGCCAAAAGTGGGCAAGACGCTGGCTGGCTAGCCTGGAGGTAGTATGTTCGATCCCTGCATTGGCCGAGAAAGTTCATCCAGATTTTCCAGTGTGGGACGAAAAAGCAAGTTCCTATGTACACATTGGAGTGCATGTAAAAGATCCCTTGACAACGTGAATTTGATATAAGAGTAGGCGGTAGTGCTACTGTGCTGGCTAAATGTCCCTCATAGCACACCGTATGGCTCATGCCCGTCGTCATTAGCCCACTTTGGAACAGAACAGTAAGACATTTGTATTACTTCTCAATCTGATTAAAACACAGATCCAATTTTGTTTCGTTTTTTTATCAGGAAGACATGTTATTTAAGTTGTGATCTGCCTGAAATGAAGGGTCAGCCAATCAAATGGTCTGTCGAATCGACTGTTTGACCTTTTCATGCGTGGAACTGTGGGTAAATATTACCAGCGGATAGAAATCAAACCAAAACTAGATTTTAAAAAGCATGGCGGTCGCTAATTGGTTAATCGAATGACTGACGTTTGCGGGTCAAATGTCCCGTGCTTGATACCTGACGTCATAGAATGTGAGCTCCCACTATAACTTGTTAGATCTACATGAATGTAGGCCATCGAAAGTATAAAAAAACGAAACGAAATATAGATCTATATTTTAATTAGATTTTATTACTTCTCGATTCTAATTTCACTGTCTTTACTTATAGCTCCATTATCATCAAATGCTCAGGCTACTGCCAGACAAAATCTTCAACAACAGTTACAGCAACAACTTGGCCAATCACAGATCAGAACACAAACAGTTGTCATGGCACCACCATCTACAACCAATCCACAGCAGCCTATCATTGTCCAACCACCAGCTCAACCTGCTCCTACAGCTCCACCAATGGTGGCTCAACCTCAAGTAGCACAAGGAACACAAATTAAAAAAGCCCTTTCATTAACGGTAAGATTTGAAAGAAAAAAATGGCATGTATGGAAACTTATGTCAGTTTGAAATTCCCAAAGTTCAGATAAACATATCACATGTTACTAGGTTGTTTTTCGTTCCATCTGATGGAAGAGGCATATTAAAGCCCTAAAGATTCATTTTGGCCGACACTGGGATCCAAACCTTGGTCATTCGGGTTGATAGGTCAATGCCCTATTGCATAAATAAATACTAAGGCTCCCGGAATCAAAATTGATTGGGGGGGGGGGAGAGATTGGATGGCCAAATGGTTAGTCTTTGTGTGTGTTTGTTGTAGCATAAGGTCTGTTATTGAGTCCACTGACGTGGTATTGATTTCCCGGTTGTAAGTGACAAGGTTTCCTCCCACTGCTAAAATTGAACCATATATTAGGCTTGAAATAACATTGATTCATATGTTACTCTTGAATTGGCCTAGTTTGTGTCGAGTGAACATTTAACTCCATTTCTCTTCCTAAATCTGGGGGGTTGGGATAGCCTAGTGGTCTAGAGTGCCGCGTTTCGACCTGAAGCTGGTCAGTCACCTCTGGCTTGCGGCTGTGGTTTCAATCTCTGGTTTGAGCGTATGTGGCATGGAGATAGGGCGCTTTCTCAACCTCGTGGGTTTCCTCCAGGCACTCCAGTTTCCTCCCTCTGCTCAAGACCCCTAAGTACAAACGAATTATTGAAAAAAAATTAAATCAAATGTTAGTCCTGAAATGACCTGGTTTGTGTTGAGTGGACGTTAAACCCCATTTCTCTCTCTCTCTTTCCTCCAGGCACTCCGGTTTCCTCCAACTGCTAAAGACCCCTACGCGCAAGCAAATTATTCAAATAAAATTGAAACCATGTGTTAGTCCCAAAATGACCTAGTTTGTGTCAAGTGGATGTTAAACCCCATTTCTCTCTCTCTCTCTTCCTAAAGCCAAAATAGTATTTTACACACAGAAAAATACAAGAAAAGTTTTACCTGTTTGGTTTACACGAAGGTATAATCATCATGTGTTGGAAGTCATAGTACTCTATATGATCAGTAATTATTTGAAACCTTTTTTTATAGCGTGAACAAATGATTGAAGCCCAGGAGATGTTTCGAGATTCTAATAAAGTATCGAGGCCAGAGAAAGCTTTAATATTAGGTTTTATGGCTGGTTCTAGAGGTAAGAGTAATTAATAACCATCTGTCTTCACATTCGGTCTCTATACACAAGACTTTCATATATATCTGGTCTCTCATATTCCTGAAGCAATGGCGCAAGAAATCCATCTCTTACCATTGCTGGATAGAAGTCATATCCTTGAAATTGGGCGGGGCGTGTCTTTTTTTAACGTCCAATCAAATCCCTCCTCTCTTCTCGCATTCGGCATAATTTTCAAAATGGCAGACGAAGAAAACATGTTGGCACTGGATAATCGAGCATAATAAATTTCGCGGGTTATGACGTAAACAAGTCGCGATTGTCACTAGATACATTGCGGTAACATATTTTGAGGTCTCGTTAACCCTGATATTGTTTGTTACAATGTAGGTCATTGGTTGGTAATTAGTTCTAATCAAACGAAACACTGCGCAGGAGTATGCTGGTCTCTATGTACAGGTCTTTCATTTACATCCGATCTCTATACACTTGTCTTTCATATACATCTGGCCTCTTTACACAAGTATTTCATATACACCCGGTCTATATACACAGGTCTTTCATATACATCTGGACTCTATACACAAGTCTCTCATATGCATCCGATCTATGTACAAATCTTTTATATACGCCAGGTCATTTAACACGAGTCTTTCATTTACATCTGGGGGGTTGGGATAGCCTAGTGGTCTAGAGCGCCGCGCTTCGACCTCTAGCTGGCCAGTCACCTCTGGCTTGCGGCTGTGGTTTTGAGCCCTGGTGTGAGCGTATGTGGCATGGAGATAGGGGCGCCTTCTCAACCTCGTGGGTTTCCTCCGGGCACTCCGGTTTCCTCCCACTGCTAAAGACCCCTACGCGCAAGCGAATTATTGAAATAAAATTAAACCATATGTTAGTCCCGAAATGACCTAGTTGTGTTGAGTGGACTTTAAACCCCATTTCTCTCTCTCTCTTTCATTTACACCTGGCAGCTTTACATGGGTATTTCGCATACATCAAGTCTCTATACACAAGTCTTTCATTTACATTCGGTCTCTATACACAAGTTTTTCATAAACACATTTCATTCATCTGATGTTTTAATTTGAATAATGTGGGTTACAGTATATGATGGTGTTGGTGACGATATGGTTTAATTATCTCGTCGTTTTATTTCAGAAAATCCCTGCCCACAACAAGGAAGTGTTTTAAGTATAAAGTTAAGTGAAGATGACGAACTTGTTCAGCAGGCAGATGGAAATAAAAAGATAATGATAGCAGACACATATTTCCAGATGAACTATCTAACGGGTGAATGGAAACGCTTTAAGAAATATCGCGAGAAAACGACGCCACCTGTTGTTAGCTGATAGTTTATATAAAGATATATCGTATTGTTTATTTGTATATAGGATTTGTATAGTGTACATATATATACCTTATTGTTATAAATACACAGGGGCTTGTAGGTCAACTACCAAATACACAGGGGCTTGTAGGTCAGCTACCAAATACACAGGGGCTTGTAGGTCAACTTACCAAATACACAGGGGCTTGTAGGTCAACTACCAAATACACAGGGGCTTATAGGGAAACTATAATTTAAAAATACGCAGGGGCTTGTAGGTCAGCTACCAAACACACAGGGCATGGTAGGACAACTACCAAATACACAGGGGCTTGTAGGGAAACTACTATTTAAAAATATGCAGGGGCTTACAGGTCAACTACAATTCAATAAACACAGGGGCTTTTAGGTCAGCTGCAATTTATTAAACGCAAGGACTTGTCAGTCAACAACTATGTAAAAAAAAAACTGATCAGGAAACAAGTTCCACTCCATATTTAGCATTCACGTAAAATGGCCAAGCATTGCCGACCAGAGAGTAAGAAATAATCTATGCCCAGTGTAGCCAGTCATAGGGCCATAACTTATGCCCAGTTTAGCCAGTCAGTGGGTAATATTCTATGCCTAGTATAGCCATTCAGAGGGTAATGACCTATACCCAGCATGGTCCACTGGATGTGAGAATCGAAGTCAGACCAGTTTTTTGATAAACTAACTTACTTAGTTCCAGCATAATTTTATTTTTATACGCCCCTCTCTGTCCATCCACAATTTGTTTGTGGACACTCTACAGGTCACAATTTTTATCCAATTTTGACGAAACTTGTAATGTAGATTTATCTCCCAAAGATTTTTGTTCCTTTCGATATTGGCATGTATCAGACTATAACTTTATGGATTATAGCCCCTGATTGTACAAAAAAAACATGTGTATAGCTTGTGGACACTCTAGAGGTCACAAATTGTATCTGATGTTGATGAAGCTTAAAATATATTTTTATATCCAAAATATCTCAGTCCCCTTTCGATATTTGCGCATTTTAGACCATAACTTCATGGATTATGGCCCTTGATTGTACAAAATAATCGCTTTTTTCTATCCATCTCTTGTAATTAAATATGGAGGATTATCTTTCCTGATAACCACTGGTTAACGAAATTTTCCATGTCACAGGCATCTGTTTTAACTTAAAACTTTAATCAATCTAATATTATCCAATCAAAATACTAAGATTTGGATTTTATCTTTTGTGAAACAGACCCCAGATGTTTTATTTGTACTAAACATAAAAACAGCTCTGAATTCAGTCACCACTGAACCCCGAAAACCCTCCTTGAATTGGTATACATGTATATGGAACTTTATTATAACTCAATTGAAAATAACTTAAAAGATTGGAGAAATATTGATTTAAAGTAACTTTTATTCTTCCTGAAAAAATTCCCTGTATATGTCTAGGTGTATTTCTCAATCAGTTAAGCATTGTGAGGTCAGGGTCCTGTTAATATATAGTTGTACCATGCCCCTGTGTATAATCAGTCACATTTGTTATTTGTCTTCACTAAAAAGACACAGCATTGAGTAGCTAACCTCTGTTCCTCATTTTGAATTTCTTATAAACAACAATATTTCAAACTACGACATTGTGAAAGTAGAATCTCTAAAAGGTATGTCAGTCTCAAAATATTTCAGTTCTATTCCGTAAAATGGAATGATTAGCATGTGCGCTCACTCGTTGTATCATAAGGTCTGTCATTGAGTCAACTGGCGTGGTTTGGATTCTGCGCTTATTCGACCTCTAGCTTGCGGCTGTGGTTTCGAGCATATGTGGCATGGAGATAGGGGCACCTTCTCAACCTCGTGGTTTCCTCCGAGCACTCCGGTTTCCTCCCACTGCTAAAGACCCCTACGCGCAAGCCAATTATTGATATAAAATGAAACCATGTTAGTCCCAAAATGACCTAGTTTGTGTCGAGTGGACGTTAAACCCCATTTCTCTCTCCAGCTCCCCCCCCCCCCCGGTTTCCTCCCACTGTTAAAGACCCCTTGGTGCAAGCTAATTGTTGAAATGAAATGGAACCATGTGTTAGTCCCAAAATAACCTAGTTTGTGTCCTCCCTCTATATTCAGTATCTACAAAGATATGATGAACACTATAACATACAAACCTTGACCAACTTGAATACATTCTTTTAATGGACCTCATTTTAATTTTAATCTGATGGAATGCAAGTCAGAATTTTCTCTTCCGTTGATATTTTGCTATGTTAAATAAAGTTTGAAAATGGATTTGAATACATTTCAGGGATGATTATAAACCATTGTATTTAGTTTCTTTCTTAATAAGCATGGATTAATCAGTAAAAAAATGAGATATTGTTCGGAAAATGCAACTAGCGATCGGCGTCTTTAGTGTATGGTTTCATGAAAAGTGGTCCCCTATATTTTTTTATTTTATTACTACGTATAATCTTTGTCATCACTGAAAAGTTGATATCATTCACTTGTAAACACAGGACTGTTAGTAATCAAAGTCATCATGTTAGATGTATCGTTTTAACTAGTTAGTTGAAATGGTTAGTTATCACACAGTGGTCATGAAGTAGGTGTATAGACTGACTATTCAATGGTATATACAGCTATTGGTTAGGTTTGTGAAATCAATAGTTGTACATAATAGAGCTAGTCACAATTTTACAGCTAATTACATACCTCATATATATACTAAACATTAGTTTAACTTGGATGATTTAATGCTACATTTGTCATCAGTAAAATTCCTCTCTCCATAAGTAACGGTAATCTGATGTATGACGTGTTAGTGATGTTACTTGTATGATGTCAAGCTAGTGTTTGACGCTGTTACACGTATGATGCGTGAAGCCGATGTATGACGTGTTATTACTTGTATGACGTGTTATTACTTGTATGACGTAAAGCTGTTATTACTTGTATGACGTCAAGCTGATGTATTTTGATGTTATCTGTTGATTGCCAAAAAATGAAAGAATTTAAACAAAGACTATAAACAAACGTTTTACGAATGGTCTTCTTTTTGTCTGAAAATGATCAGACCTGATTGATTTAGTAACAATAAAGGAGTGATACGATTAGGCTATCAGTTATTCAGGCTATATCTAAATCAATCTAGAACATAATTATTTAAATTGGGTATCCAACCCTTATCCCCAGGAGCCGACACAGTGGTTGTCAAGACATTAAACATTTTCCAGCAAGACCATGCTCAACTGGTTCATTTCATGCTAATAAATGATAAAAGAGAACCCTGTTATACTGGTTGCCATGGTGATTGAATAACTATAAATATTTTATATATGATCAAAGCCGAGATCAAATTTATACGAGCTAAATATATCTTTAGTCAAAATATAGAATTGAGTCGGGATGATGTAAAGTCATTATTTATTTTTGACGACTAGGCAAGTAGTTGTCCAGACACTATCTATTTTTTTTAAACTATATTTTATTCAGGTTGTCCGAATGGAATTGGGGAACAGGTTAAGCCTATGTAAAACCCATCTCTCTAACTATCTATATATGACCCTCGGTCGATATAATGTGATGGAATTAAATTTAAACAGTTGAATTGTTTTAGTCAATCAGAAAATATAATCTAGATGATTGGTTGTTTATAGTATGTTTAAACCCCATGCACAGACAGGACTTAGTTTGTTAATATGAATAAACAACAACATGGCTAAGATAGGATTTTGTTTGATAATATAAATTATTAACGATAATAACTACTTTAAAATATGTATTATAAAGCTTTAAATCATGTCTTAATGGACTACTTACAGATATATTATGTAAGATGTAGATAAAGACCTCGTCGTTCTTGCAATAATAGTTCAAAAAAATATAATGAAAATCTGATATTAAATTAATCGAAGTGTGGATTGTCCGTTTTAACGTAAATCAGTTTGTCAATGTTGGTGTTCTAATCCAATTAATATCCCAGTCAGCCGATCGTATTGTAGACATTACTCTCGTAATCTGGAAAAACATAGTAACATTGTTGAATGAAGATTTGAGAAAACAAAGGAAAACTATTTGGTTTCAGAATTAAGCTACTGAATAAAACCAATTGTATTTTGTCTTTTCAAATGAAGATAATTAGAAGCCTTTTGGGCGAAGGGGAATAAAAACCCTATTATTATATACATGTGTACCAAGTCCGAATATGGGTCTAACAATTTTCACCCAAATTTGACTTGCTAGGTTTTTCAAGATTACGGGAAAACTCTATATTTTTCTATAATTAGGCTGTTGTTACTAGGAAATAAACATGAACATGGACATCCTCGGTATATCCAGTGGTGTCGTTCCTCTCTTCTCCACTAACGCTTTGAATCCATTCACTTGTCAAGGGCAGATAATCTGACTATGTGTCTCCCCCGTGAATGGACCCAGGGGTTAGTGGATAGGAACAGAACGATACTACTGGGGATGCCTTAGTTGGGGTATAAACTGCTGTTTTATCAATTCATACAGTGGAAATTGAGGACCTGGACACTGATAAACACGTTTCCATGTCGTCAGTTCAGTTATGTATTTGCAATTGTTATCATAGTCACTTTAAGTTCTTCTTTTGTTAATAAATGATCACTTATTATTGTTGTTGTTATTAACAGTGGCTTGGTTTGCATAATTAAAGTGCCCCCCCCCCCAACCTGTTGACATGCATAGAAAAGGAGACTATTGATAGTTGTATTAGAAATAGAGTAGGCCGTAGTTCCGCTGCCTGGGCAACATTCTCCTCATAGCATGGTGTAGGCGCGTCTTCGTTTGCCCATAGTATCATAACGCTGACGCGCTCCCTCGTAAACGTAAATTTACTTATACTTCGCGTCGAAACGACCTTAAACCCTAAGAGGTATATACGCAATTAAATTTATAAACTTTTCCGTTTACTGGTGAATTAAAATATTTAATGGGTGATGACTTCCGGTGATAGTATAACCTTATAACTGTCAGAAGATGACAACGGAAGTAACCATTTCTATAATGCACTGGGTTGGCTTGTTGTTATTTCCGGTTACATTTCATTAATGTATATCAAGGTCGTAATTCAATTAGAGCATCAAACTTGATAATATTTATTTAGCACATTTATGGTTGAGAGAGAGAGAGGCATTAACATTGGCTTGTAGTTAGTTTTTGATGTTCTCTTACGAATAAGAGCGATATACCGGCGATCTAACCCCATTTTCGTCCACCATTTTGGATTCAAAATGGCCGGTACCGAAATATGATACTTTGACTTAAAAAAGTTGGTCTAAGTGTCGAAATCTATGCGCTTAAAGTGAAAATATCGACCTAAGCGACTGGACCAAGTCATAAATATTCTAAGGTGGGATGGGTTTTGCAAAGTCTCTTCAACAGTGAATGAAAACTCATTTAACCGGAAATAAAAAACCCAAAGGTCGTCGTCGTCTATGGATGACAGGGCCTATAATCCAGTGCACCACTCAATCGTTAATTCCGCCAATATGGAGAGAAGGGTACCGCGAAAAACGTAACCGAGTTTGATTCCCAAACAACACGTGATCAAGGAAAAGGAATTCCATGCTTCAATGTTGTGATATGCCCTATGAACAGAAAGTAGCCGGAAACGATCAGCTATCACACCACATGAAGAATTGTACCGGGTAGGATCTGGCACCATACCACATTAAGAACGAAACCGAAAGGCCCTGCTCTCTCGCCTCTCAAAGAAAGAACCGGAGAGATTCTTTTCTCTCACCTCTTAAGGAAAGAAACCGGGAAGGACATACTATCTCACCACACAAAGAAACCGGAAGGATCTGCTTTCTCGACCCATAAAGAAAGAAACTGGTAAGGGCATGCACTCCACGTCATAGGGAATAAAGCCGACACGCTGATGCCATCTCACTACATAAAGAAAGAAACCGGAAAGGTTCTGCTCTCTCGCCTTAGAAAGCAACCGGGAAGGTTCAGCTATTTCATCTCATAAAGAAAGAAACCGAGAAGGTTCTGCCATCTCCTCATAAAGAAAGGATCTTGGAAGGTTCTGCGCTCACTGCACAATGAAAGAAACTGGGAAGGTTCTGATATTTCACCTTATAGAGAAAGAAAAAGGAAGATTCTGCTTTCTCACCATACAGAGAAGAAACTTCACCACCCAAAGAAAACAGCACGAATGATTCTACTATCTCATAACGAAAAAAAAAACCAGTAAATGTTCTTCTATCTCTCAACAAAAAGAAAGAAGCCGTCAAAATTAATAAAATCAAGAAACATCCCAATATAACTACTACATCAGAATGATGCATTTGTCAAAGCAGTTTTAAAACTAGGATTACCTCCCCTGATTCTTCCTTAAGTTGACTTTACGTATGGAGGATATTAACCTACCTGATATCAATCCTAGACGGGAGGGGTATAGTTTTCGCCAAATAACGAAAATTACCGAACTTGATCACGTGAATGTACGTGCAGGTTCCTTCGAAATTCCTTCTCGCCATTGTATAGAAGCTGTATAGGTTCATTCGAATTGAAAGCAAAAATTAATTGGACATTAAATAGAAGAATTAATTCCTTTCAGTCACAGATTGAAGACGAAATAGATGTGAATGCAAATTCCGACGAGGACCTACAGGTGCGGATCCAGGATTTTTTGCAGGGGGGGGGGGGGTCTAGGTTTGATAATTGCTTAACTAATTGCGCTCAACCGATAATTTGGTAAATTAGATTCAATTTGGTTCATTCTGACGTATTTCCGGAAGGTAAATTCCAAAATAACAGGTCTAACTCGTCAATAAAATCGCATAAAAAAATGTTCAAGCCTGAGCAGGGGGGGGAGGGGGGTCCGGACCCCCTGGACCCCCCTCTGGATCCGCGCCTGACCTACTTGATTACACTCGCCCTTGTCCACAAAGTTTCGAACCCCAGTCAATTTTACTGGGCAACCTTTTTACACAACATGCCGCGTAATAAAAGTCCCCCTTAGCCCCCCCCCCCCCCCGTGGCTTCTGAAATTGTGCAGTCTAGTAGTTGATCATCCCTTGATTCTGCCATGGCAACAAAGCTGGTTTGAGTGTTTTTTGATGCAGCGTGGGCGCACCCTTTGTTCATTAAACCCACGAATCTTGCCTCAAATCGGGGTACTCCGAATTATGCGATGATATAACTCGCTAAGACAACATTATGCGAGGGGGATTAATCTCAAAAGTGTAACAAATCTGTGTATCAACATCATTTCTGCCTTCTTTATTTCATTGAAAATTTGAAGTGTGATTAATGAAGTGTGATAGAAATGAACACTTCGGATATCAAATTTATCATTTCGAACATGTCTCTTCCTAGTGCCATGCACACTTCATATGGATGGCGTCATTACTTTCTTTGCGTAAGGGATAGGGGTTCAACTACTGCATGACGTATGCCTGCATCATTAACCGGATTGATGTCAGATAGAGGGACGTTAAACCCAATTTTATTTCATTCCATTTCTGCATGACGTATGCCCATCATCATTATTCCGGTTGGTGCAGAAAAGTATGACGTAAAACCCAATGTCATTCGATTTCATTTCTTCATGACGTATGGTGTACACGGACGGCCTGACAAGGACAGCTGTCTAGTCGTTAGGATGGGACGCGATCTAATTAAAATATAGATCTATATTTCGTTTCGTTTTTTATACTTTCGATGGCCTACACTCAAGAGTAGTAAAGACAAGAAAAATGAAATTTTGAACTATAAAAAACGAAACGAAATTGGATCTGTGTTTTAATCAGATTGGATGGGACGAAAACCCGAGATCCCGTGTACACATTGGCATGCACGTAAAATATCCCTTGGCAGTTGGAATTCGATATAAGAGTAGGCCGTAGCGCCGCTGCCTGGGCAAAATGTCCCTCATAGCACACTGTATGACGTATGCCCAGTTAGGAGCAGAGCAGTAGGACGTTAAAGCCTATTTCGAATGGTGTACGCCCGTCTTCATTTCTTCAATAGACACCAGTTACAACCATATAGTGAATCTGGTAGTCATTGGTTAATACATAACTTGACAGCTATGGTACATGGTCCGTGTATTTTTAGCTGTTAACTATAAAAGCATGTGTTTACCTCATTTCTCAAAGTGTGAACGGATGTAACGGTTGTATATAATATATTGGACGGGAGTAGAGTAAAGACTCGGTAAGTTTATTATATTATCTATAATATATAATCCTCTTGAATGTTGTAATTGTTTATACGGGGGGGGGGGGGGGGTATTTAATGTCCGCTATCACGCTGAGTGACTGGAACATTGTTCAATCCCGTTCATCTTATAGGGGAAGCGAGTCGGCGATCTCTCTCTCTCTCTCTCTCTCTCTCTCTCTCTCTCTCTCTCTTGTCAGCCGCGGCACTTCGTCCATTCCAATATGTGCAGCGGTGGACTTCGTTGATTTGTCTAATCCCAGCAACTACACACACGTTGTAAGCTCGACAGAAGCTACTGACGAGTACCGGAACTGGAGTTCTGAGGGATATTTCTGTTCGGAGTAACAGCTCAACTGCTCGCACTCTGTGGGCCCTCTCATAATAATAACCCCCGTAGTGTAGAACCATCAAGTTTCACTGATAGGCAAAGCATACTCCAGCCCGGATGTCATCACAACTATAGAATTATATGAATAGACCTAGCCAAGTCACTGTAAAACTTGCACTATAATATAACACCTACCAGAGAAGATGACCCGCTCTCTCTTCTCACGACAACGGTTTTATAAGTGTGATTTGATTGACTTTTTAATATACAAAGACTTTTTTATTTCATGTGTTAACCGATGGTACGTTTTTTTTAACTTTCAACCCATCAAGTGTAAATAATTTAATTTAATCAACCTGTCCATAATATCATATTAAATGTATTGGACGTTAAATCTGTAATAAACAACAACAACAACAAAAACCTACCATAATTTAGTCACAAAATGAAGAGTTAACTTTAACGCCGCCGAGTTACTTGAGACATGTGTGAAATAGCAATATTTAACGTCCGCTTCCACCGAAGTGATATCGCAAACAAGTACTTCAGACATTCGCTGTATAACACAAATATAACTTACTTTCTGGTTAGTTGTGTATTGGAGTGGTGTGTCTACCTAGTTGTGTATTGGAGTGATGTGTCTATCTAGTTATGTATTGAATGGATCTACCTGGCTAGCTGTTGGAGTGGTGTGTCTACCTGGCTAGTTGTGTATTGGAGTGATGTGTCTATCTAGTTGTGTATTGGAGTGATATGTCTGGCTAGTTGTGTATTGGGGTGATTGGAGTGATCTATTTGTCTAGTTGTGTATTGGAGTGGTCGTTATTTTGGAGAACATAAGTTTGGATTTTGTGACAGGTAAACTTCTTATCCAGTAAGACTTAGAAGAAAAGTAATCTTCTAAGATATGTTTATGTCTCATAGGGGATGCTCGATTCACAGTTCCGGAATTGAATTCCAAAACTGGTGTCAATCGAGAGAAAGGGAGAATTTCGGTGTACAACGCATGTGTCGACTGTATGAAAAATATCTCAACCAGGAGTACATCATGAATCTGCTCACTTTACCTCAGCTGTCGGGAATGGCAGAACTGTGACAGGACTGAATTCCGCGTCACATGATTGTAATTCTGTCAATTAGGGACGTTATGGACAGTGAATCGAGCATCGCCATAACGTCACTAACCGTGAGCCAAACCACGCTATCTCACTAAGTAGCAGGTCCGGGGTTTCTCTGGATGGTTTACACCCGTCTTCATTAGCCC
Organism: Patella caerulea; assembly: GCA_036850965.1. NCBI lineage: Eukaryota > Metazoa > Mollusca > Gastropoda > Patellidae > Patella > Patella caerulea. The sequence continues at coordinate 59,640,270 of JAZGQO010000006.1, read as the reverse complement.
GGTTGGTGAAGAAAAGTGGTAAGACGCCAAACCCCAATCAGGCCCGTAACTGGGTTGGGGGTTGGGGTCGCTGGGGGCCGGGGGAGGGGAGTGAAAAAATTGTCGACCATATAAATAATCGATATACATTTTCCGTTGATTTTACAGCATCCCTGAGACCCCCCCCCCCATTTTATTATGTCTACCATAAAAGCAATATTTAAGTTATACATTATACGGCCCTGACCCCATTTCATTAATGGGAGGTAATTAAGTCACTGTACCCGTCCTGTAGTATGAGGCTATAAGTTTATAATTTGGAACCAATAACAAGTAAATTTGACCTTTAACCTTTTATGATTGGAGACTAACATCAACCACCTGGGTGGATCTATTAGTTTATTTCATCTGTCAATCAGGATTTATTTATCCAGAAAACATTGGCTATTGTTGACATGTGTAAATATAGGAGAGACAGAGAGAGAGAGAGAGAGAGAGGGGCATTTCCTTTCCAATATATGGTTTAATTTTATTAATTCATAGATTTGCTTGGGTGTAGAGGACTTCAGCAGTGGTGGAACCTACGAGGTTGGACAGGCAACCCTACTCCTTGTCACGTACAAGCGAGTTAATCGAAACCACACCACTTGAATCAATGACAGACCTTGTCACGCAACGCGCACGCGTTAAGAATCTCTTGGCCAGCATTCAATACATACATTATGTAAAAGCTAAATCTGCCTATTGCGGGTTTTTCTTTAGGCCTGGAATGTATATAAATTATTAATTAGATATTTATTAACAAATCAAGACCATAATCGAGATTTTAACTCGATTTGATCAGTTCGCCATTTAGAAATTTAATTTAAAACTGGGCAAGCAGGGGCGGATTAAGGCAGTGAACCGGCCCGGGCTCCCGTGTCGGAACGTCGGAGCGGTCCCTTTTACTGATCGCGGAGCACGGTTACCCCCCCCCCCCCCTCCTGGAAAATTTAAAAAAATAAACCCCAAATATGCGATTTAGTGGCATATCTGATTATAATCTCTGTGAAATAATATATCATATAAATCGATTAATTTCGGCCAAATCCCCGACCTGCAAGTAATTTACAACCATCAACTTGTGAAATTATCATTTCGTCATTCCAGACTTCATCGCTCCATGGCCGGACCAATATACCCCCACCCCCATATAACGTTCAGCAGTAAAGGGTTTTTTTTAAAGATAAATTGGACAAAATTATTTTTTTTCATTTTTTGTCCGAACGGCCCTTCGGGCGAGCGCCCCGATGGCCCAATCCGCCCCTGTAGGTAAGTGAGGCTAAATGTGGAATATACCAGTGGCCTATTTACCACTATGCACACATCTTTTCAAAACTACAAATAGTGATAATGTGGCTGAAATAAAGTAATTTGGATGAAAGATTTAATATTTTGATTTTACATTATCTATTGTTTTTTTTTTAGCTATTATAGCAAGAATTGCAGGCTCTCAACTAAATCTTACATAACGTCAGAAAGTCAAAACTTGGTTTTGATTTTGGAATTTATTTGAACGATCAGGCTCCGAGTTCACAAAGCATTCTCAGACTTAAGTTAAGAATTTACTCAAAATAGATGACCTTATTTTAACTAAAATATAGTCTTTTGTAAAACGTTTGTTCGTCTAATTTATCAAATACATCAATAAGAAACTATGCGCAAAGTTTTGTGTTTCTTATTGATGTATTTGATACATTTGATCAAATATATTTCTCATAAACAGTGATTTAAAGTTTACATTTCCGACATTTTATGTCCTAAATCGGTGATTTTAGTTAGCATATTTAGAAAATTTTGCTGCATATGTATTCTGCTTCGATTTGATAAAATTGAAAAGGTTTATTTAGTATTTTATTTGTATACCAGATGTGAAACGGAGTTCCGAACAACCAGTACGGTGGTTGAAATTATTGCACACGTCTTGTCAAACCTTCAGAGGCTAATATCTTCGCTCTCAATAGAGAAATTTGAATGAAATTTTCAAATTATTAATTTTACATTAACTATTTTCGAACTATTATAACAAGAATGGCGAGTTCTTTATCTAAATCTTACATAATGTATCTTTAATTGTAATCGAAACATTTCACCAAATTGTAATCTGTCACACATTAGACTGTTAATAGCCAGATCAATGATAATAGAGGTCACGTGTCAATATCCCCGTTCTATCATCAATGATATATAACTGAGCGTAGTTCTTCTGTTATTGTCCTTATCGGTGATATCACTCTGGTCAGAAGCGAATACTTACTTCTTCAGCTTTTAACTGAGTCAGCGAAGTTCCTCATAGATATTTACTCAAAAAGAAATGAATTCTGGCGAGGATGGAGGTATGGCAACCTCAAAGGTAGGAATATATATATTTTGGGGTTTTTTTGTATCTATTAAATCCTGATATTAAATTGTTCAGAATTCAGGACATATTGCAAATGGCGAATTTCGCTGAGAAATTGCGAAAAGAGTTTTGAGTCTAGTGTGAAATATGGTGTTTAAGAAGACGAAGTTGGTTACATCTGTTATGAAATTCGGTCAACCACCCCGCGTATGATTATCTTCTAGTTAAACGTCATGTTTATGACATGTTGGTGTAACTTCTGGAACTACAAATATTTAAAATAATTCCGCCATATTTGTTTAAGGCTTGTTAGATGTTTTATGTTATTTTTCCATTAAGCAGACGTCACTGTAAAAAGAAGAAAAAATATCTATGTCGAATTTCACTTCAGTTTGCGGAGTTCTGATGCGGTTTCACGCGGTCGCCTGTCCAACCTCATGGGTTTCTTCAGTTCATCCGCTTTCCTCCCACTGCTAAAGACCCCTACGCGCAAGCGAATTATTGAAAGAAAATTGAACCATATGTTAGTCCCGAAATGACACAGTTTTTGTCGAGTGGACGTTAATTCCCCCTCCCTCTCCCACTCCCCCCCTCTCTCTCTCTCTCTCTCTCTCTCAACAAAAGGTTTTACAAAGGTAAAAGTCTCTCCTTAACAAAAGGTTTTACAAAAGTAAAAGTCCACCTCTTAGCACAAAAAGTAACTAAAACACTAATTACACATCCACAAACCCAACCAATGTACCTACTTACACAACCATACAACCACACAACACACAGACACAACCTCAACCACAACAGTTCAGACATTCAGATAAATCACTTATATATTGGGGGGGGGGTGGTGACAGAATGGTTAGCAGGTGCACGTTGTATCATAAAGTCTGTCATTGAGTCAATTGGTGTGGTTTCCAATCCCCGGTTGTACGTGACAAGGAGTAGGGTCGCCTGTCCAACCTGGTGGGTTTTCACCGGGTCCTACGGTTTCCTTCCATTGCTAAAGACCCATACACACAAGCGAATTATTGAAATAAAAAACAAACCATATGTGTTAGTCCTGAACTGCGTCGAGTGGACGTAAAACACCATTTCTCCCCCCCCACTCTCACTTATATATTGTACACAAGATACGTTATGGGCGATGAGATAAAGAAATGAAATGACATGGGGTTTAACGTCCTACTCTTTTGCGCCTAACCTGGGGATAAGATAAAGAACTGGTAGTTCACGCTATATATATAGTTACTTGTAAAGTTATACAAATAAAGTGATATTTGGACACAGATCACTAAATATAGGGCCAAAGTTATTTTTAGTCTTTCTCTCCCTTTCCCCTTTCGCTCCTAAATATTATTTATAGTCCGACACTCTTCCATCCGATTGATACCAACACATTGTGCATTTATGTAACCTGTATTATGCATTAAGGAGCATGTGGGTTGTGCTGTATGATGGCCTACAGTCTGAATAGCTTTTTTTCTAAAGAGGCTTAAATTTTTTTGGGTTTTTTTTTTTGAATAGTCAGTGCCACTGTCTGGGCAAAATTTTACCCATAGCACATTGTATGGCGCATAGAATGGCGTATACCCGTCTTCATTAGCCCAGTCGGAGAAGAACAGTAGGACGTTAAACCCTATTTCTTTTTTTTTCTTTTCTTATCTGTGATTGTAGCGGCCTTGCGAATATTCACTGCTGGTCAGTTTTGCATACTGTATGGCGTGGCCCTTTCTCTCAAAGACCTAGGCTATAATTATTTAGTTTCATTGTGTTTTTTTATTTGTTAAATCTGTTTGTTAGAATTAATGGATGAAAATAAAACAAAGAATGAAACAAACTCATTTAAGGCCACAGATGGCCTTTCAAGTCGACTTTACCGTGTAGTTTTGTTTTGTTATTATTATTTTTTATATCTCGTTATTGGAAAACATGCGTCTAAATATTTAACTGAAACAGAATCAAAAAAAAAAAAAAAATAGTTTAATGACACAGTTAGCCTTTCTAATCGACTTTACCGTGTTTTATTTATTTATTTTTTTTTTTGTCCTACTTGAAAACTTGAAAGTGTTACCAAATATGCTTTCCTTTGGTTTGCCTGAATCTCTACCCTCGTTTGGAGAAAAAGGGGGGGTGGGGTGGGGAGGAGATGGTCGATGATTCTCCCGTGCGCGCTGTATCATAAAGCATGTCATTGAATCAACTGGGATGTTTTCGAATCCGCGGTTGTACGTGACAAGGAGAAGGGTCGCCTGTCCAACCTCGTGGATTTTCTCCGGGTCCTCTGAATACCTCCCGCTGTTAAAGATCCCTACTCCTACACGAATTATTGAAATAAAAAAATTAAAACATAAGTTAATCCCGAAATGACCTATTTAGTGTCGAATGGACGTTAAACCCAATCTCTCTCTCTCTCTCTCTCTCTCTCTCTGAAAAATCATGTCTCCACACCTGTGTAGAGGCCGGTAGTCAGAATAGAATTAAGGTAGGTTTTGGTAGGTTGGAGTGGGTGCGCAAGAGGGGCAAACATAAATAAGGAAGGCCCGGTACAACACCATTTATATCGACTGTTGGCTCAGGAACAAACATCCATTTTCCTGCACCCTTGAAAATTTTAGAATTTAGATGCTTCAAAAGCTTTTTCCTGCACGTTGGGACAAGAAGTGGTTCAGGAATCGAAATGTATTTTATCGTTCCGACTTTAGTAATAACGATCGAGGCTGGGCCCAAAAATCAATCGCTAAATTCTTGGTTTAGAGTGGATGAATTTGATTGAAATTTTCTGCAAATTGCCTTTAAATTATCCTAATTCGTGTCGTTTCTCATAGTTCAAAATTTCGTTTTACTTGGAAAACAAAACTATTAAAACTTAAGCTGTAACTTCTTGTAATTGTTTTCGAGCATCTTTCTGGGAATCAGAAACAACGTCATGAACTGCACCACTTGTGATCTTGAAAGTTCATTAAGAAATGATGTGATGCATGGGTGTCGGATTAACAGCCCATAAATCTAAAACTCTTTCCCTTAATTTCACGAAAAAGTGCACTTTAATGGCATTCCTTAATTTAAAAAAGAAAGAAAGCAGGAAATATAAAATGTAACAGATACGTGGTACTAAATCTTAGATTCATGTCCTCCTTCGTCAAGTGAAGAGTCATGAAGGATTCCACGTATGACATTTGACATACTGGATTCTAATGTTTAGGCCATATTACGACATCAAAGATCATTTCACATGCGATAATGTTATTTGATACTGTAAGTTCGCGAATTAATGGTCGGGTGTAGTCTAAATTAACAGGTCACTTTAAACTATTAGGGTTGAACGCCCCGTCGACACGGCCCGCCTGTTATCGTATAACTATGGTTACATGTACAATACACACGGATAGACTTTTGACCAGGCAGTGCCTTTTCTAATTTCAAAAGCATAGAAATACTTAAGGGGTTCGAATTCCAATTGTTAAGGAACGAACTAGAGCTTCGAATTCCAATTGCCAGGGAATGGAATTCCAATTGCTAAGGAACGTACTAGGGTTCTGAATTCCAATTTCCAAGCAACGTGGTAGGGTTTCGAATTTCAATTGCCATGGAACGTACTCGAATTTCAAATTCAAATTGCTAACTCATATACTACGGGTTACAATTCCGACAGCCAAGGTTTCAAATTCCAACTTCGTTTGAAATTGTGAATTTCGAGGTAAAAGGGTGTCTTAGTCGGACGGCCACGTAAGGTGCTAGGGTTTAGAATTCCAACTGCAAAGGCACCGAATAGTGAGATAGATGTTTAACCAGACAGTGCTTTTTATACGCCCACATATTCATGTGGTATTATGCCGTCGCCCTTGTCAGTCCGTCCACAATTTGTTTGTATGGACACTCTACAGGCCACAATATTTATACCATTTTAACGAAACTGAAATATAGGTCTATCTCGAAGATCTCGGTTCTTTTCAAAATTGCCATGCATCAGACCATAACTTTATGGAATATGGTCCCTCGTGGTACAAAAAATCCCTTTTGTTTTTGGCTGTCTCTATCTCTTGCAAAATGTAGGCGTATCCAGCCAAGAAATGAATTTCAGTTGCCGTGGAACGTTTTGGGTTTTCAAAGGGGGACAACTTTTTTCGCTTGGTGATTTAGAGTCTTGTCTAGATCTTCGACTTGTCAAAGAAATTACCATAGAACACCTAGTACCACTTCTTATTTGATGAGTGCACACAGCTGACATATGTTTGTTGAACCTTTAAACTGTGTCCTAGTTCATCTGGCTTCTGAGCACCGGAATTATCACTCGTCAATCTGCTGGAAGTTTGGAATTTCTACAACATTATATAAATCCAAATCTCTTCAACATGCTATTGTCAATCAACAGATAGCGTCTCCCTTAAAGTGACAGTGTGGCTTTATTTTACACTTTGGCAATGTGCTAATATGGTGGCAGAATGCAAGATGTGGACGACTGTCATCTATACAGTCGTGAGTACAATGTTACGATATGCAGCAGACCACAGATCTCCCATCCATGAAGTCGTAAGTACGATGTTATGGAAAGTGTTGCCGGTCACAAGTCTGTCATATATACAGTCGTGAGTCCAATGTTATGGAAAGTTCTACCGATCGCGATTCTGTCACCTATGGAGTCGTGAGTACGATGTCATAGTATACTACAGATAACGAGCTTATGTCTGTCCAGTCATCATACAGTTAGCTGCTAAAAACAGATCTACCATATATACAGCTGTGATAGAATGTTACAAAGAGTACTTAGGATCGACTGTCCAACATCGAGCCTTTTCTCCGGGTTCTCCACTCTGATGAAGGTATATCTCCTACCTGTTTGTTCTTAATGAGACATTCCACGTACATTACGATGCAACACGTGTTTACAAATAATTTAAAGACACCTGGAGGTCGGGTGTTCGATCCATGCATTGGCCGAGAAAGTTCATCCCGATTTTCGGGCGCGGTTCACCCTTGTCAGTGATGCAGGACGAAGGGCCTGCCAGTTGGAATTCGATATAAGAGTAGGCCATACTGTCGCTATCCGAGCAAAATGGCCCCATAGCACACTGTATGTCCGTCTTCGTTAGCCCAGTTGGAGAATAGACGGACGTTAAATCACATTTCATTTCATTTCATTTTGCCTGTTGTGCACAGGGGGGGGGGGGGGGGGGGGGGCTAGTGAACTACAGTACCGCGCTTCCACATCTAACTGGCCAGTCACCTCTGACTTGCGGCTGTGGTTTCGAGCCCTGGTGTGAGCGTACGTGGCATGGAGATAGGGGCGCCTTCTCAACCTCGTGGGTTTCCTCCGGGCACTCCGGTTTCCTCCCACTGCTAAAGACCCCTACGCGCAAGCGAATTATTGAAATAAAATTGAAATAAAATTAAACCATATGTTAGTCCCGAAATGACCTTGTTTGTGTTGAGTGGACGTTAAACCCCATTTCTCTCTCTCTTAGATCTTCCGGCCACCCAAACCCCACTTTAAACTTACATCCGGGGAAGTGACATGTTTACAGCCAGTCTGTGTGAAAGGGTAGAAATCTGATACATGGCGAAAAAACAGTTTACATACAAAATTTCCACTTAAAAAATACGCTGGGTCGATTGAAAAATGGTAGAAACATTCCACATTATACAATAATTGAGAATTAACAGTAGGGCGTAAACTGAGAGAAAGGGCTTTAAATATTCTTTTAACGATGTGACACATGGCATATTTTTTTCTTAAAGTTCTGTTCTGTTTCTGTTTTTTGAAAATGTCTGTTGATAAGTATCGGGTCCTCATTCTGTCATATATTTGTTGTGAAACAGGTCTGCGAGTTCCACGTCCAAGCATCTGTTTCATTTGTTGCTTGCTTGAATAATGGTTTCCTGCTACATATAACGGGTTTAAACTTTAAAGGAGCTAAATCGCTAATATTTGGGACCTAGAAATTGACACAAGTGGGTCGCAACGCATATAATTCTGTAATATGAATGTATATAAACTGATTTACATTCAACAATGGTTTGCGTTTTTACTCGGCGAAAAAAGCCAGCAGTCTAAATCAAGCAAAAATTTATAGTGTCTAGTTATTCCAGTCTATACGCCGTTTGATTTTGTGCAATGTGTTTAGCCTTGTCCCTCGAGTCTCTAGCTAAAACTGGGGCTGACACACATTATGATACACGATTCGTGTACAAGTTGTAAAATTTTTTATTTCGTCTTAAATATTAGATATCAGAAGCGCATCTTTTTCCGGTAAGATCACGGCATCAATGTTGATTTAAATTGACAAATGATTCGTGTTTTCAATGTTGAAGATTTTTGATGATATTTAGTTAGAGACTTAGCTACTTTAAATGTCTATGCCAAATTATGTCAAAGTAATCTATATATATATATCTCCGACACCCCTTAATACAACAGATATTTATGCCATATCTTTGGTCAAACAAAAGCATATTGAATGAAATATATATTTAAAGATGGTTAAAGAAGTAGACCTACTTCTATATTATATATATGGCCAAAGGAATAGGCTTATATCTTTATTATATGGGCAAATGAATATATCTTTTGATATCTGTTGCCAAAGTTCCGGGAGAATATTTTCAAAATAAATTTCGAAAATATGTTTTTATGGTCAAAACGTTTGCAACCTTTAATCGTGAGAAATTCTAAGATGCAACTTCAAACTTCCTAACCCCAACCCTGACACGCACGGGTCGTAAAATTGTGTAGCTCGCAGATCAGCTTCAGGAAACAGGGTAAAAAAATTGTTTATGCAGGACAAAAATTTTCTACGGCCAATCTGTGATCTTCTACGGTTGCGATCACACGCAATTAGTGACGCCAAAGTCTCACGGACGGATTTACAAAATATTTCACCGACGGGTTGTGATCTTGGTTTTAGATATGAAAGTTAAATGAATAAACAGGTTTAAAACCAATTTGATTAAAATACAAGGCCCTGTTTCTCGAAATCTTAACTGAAGATAAAATCCAAATTTTAGTAGATTGGCTAAGCACGAAAGCCTATATAATATTACCCAATCAAATTACTAAAATTTGGAGTTTATCTTAGTTAAAATTTCGTGAAACAGGCCCCAGATTTACATTTCGTTTTTTTTTATACTTTCGATGGCCTTTACTACATGGAGATGTAACCGGAGAACGCTAGATCGGAGATGGTCCTACGCGAATTGTGACGTCATATGTGAATTGTGGGTTAGGGTTAGGGTTAGGCCTGTTTACATCTCGGGACTACAGGTCCTTGCCCTTACCCTAACCCTAACCCATAATCTAATATGACGTTATATGTGCTAAAATGCGTAGGACCGTCTCCGATCTGACCATGTTTTTTTAAGTCACGTCAGAGGTCCTAGGAACGGTTTTTGACCCTATGAGATGAGTCATTTGATTAACCAATGAGCATTCACGTTTCTAGAGGATTACCATAGTTCCGTGTACTACACGCTCAAAGTTCGCCATAACAGACCGTTTCATTGGCACACCCTTTACATCACCAAGAACACGTCGATGATAACAACTCTTCCAGATCTTTGTGAAGTAAAGACGAGTAAAACAAAATTTTGAACTGTAAAGAAAACGACAGTAAAAGGAATCTGTGTTTTAATTATATTTTTTTAAAGCGAGATTTTATATTTTTAAGTTATATTTTTAAAATGTATTAAAATAAAGCCTTGAAATAGGTGGCATCTATAAACAGCGCCGCCTTGTTAAAGAATAAACCTATTAAAAATTCACTATTGCCAGTTGAGAAATTGGCAAAAATATCCTTTTCAATTTCAAATTCAAACCTTTTGTAAATAGCTATGGGGCGGGTCGAAAAATAAGGGAAGTAATTGTGTTATTATTTCCGGCGTGAAAGATTTTTAAGCGTGGGAAATAATGCCTATGATCGTATAATAGTGAGATGACAACCTATGGAACAAAAGACATATAAGTAATTATGTTTTGACTTTCTGTTACCACTGTTTGTCGTGTATTTTGTACACGATGGACAGTCCATTTGCTGATTGCACTATTTAACCTCAACCGTTTTTTAGGACTTCGAATTTAGACTAATGGTTTGGATTGTTCGTACTTGGTTTTATTTTATTCTTAGAAAATATGAAATTCTCTCTTTAAAACAACATGATAATGCCATATTGTGTAACATACCACCTTTCTGCTGTTGGTAATAATAAAATATATTTGATCTTTAATGGTTGTCTGACCCAGTGTATCATTGTTACAGAATAGGATGATGTATAAGGTCAGCTATTTAACCTTATCGTATGATATAGGTCGACACATTTCGTTTATTTCCGCCATAAAGGTGGGGTATCGACTCGGAGGTAAATTAGAACCAGTTGTTCAGGATGATTGCGTTATTTCTGTCTTTACGGCAGTTCTTCTAAGCCAAGGACGTGATAGAAGAAGAAATCGTAATGCTACTGTTAGTGTTCTTAAAGTAAAAGACCATGTATAACACATAGCGAGAGAGCGAGAGAGAGAGAGAGAGAGGGGGGGGAGAGAGAGAGGTGGAGGGAGGGGGGGGGGCTATTGTGTTTAATGTCCATTCGACACAAATTAAGTCATTTTGGGATTAGCCTATTCAATTTTATTTCGATAATTCGCATGAGTTTGAGCAGGTGACCACGCCCACAATTCAACAATGAGGTTTCACGTCTACTAGATATTAAACATGTAATTTCCGGACTAACACAGCATTTTTATTTGAATAATATGATCTCGCGCCGAGGAGTTTATAAGCAAGATAAACTACAGGCCAAGCGACCAAACTGCTTGTCACATACAAATTGTTTCTGACAGTAACATGTGATGAGGTGGTATGTATGAAATGAGATTAGGTGGTGTGTTAGAGATGAGATGAGGTGGTGTGTATGATATGAGATGAGATGAGGTGGTGAGTATGAGATGAGATGAGGTGTATGAGATGAGATGAGGTGGTGTGTATGAGATGAGATAAGGTGATGTGTATGAGTTGAGGTGGTGTCTATGAGATGAGGTGGTGTCTATGAGACGGTGTGTATGATATGAGATGAGATGAGGTGGTGTGTATGAAATGAGATGAGGTGGTATGTATGAGATGAGATGAGATGATGTGTATGAGTTGAGATGAGGTGGTGTATATGAGATGAGATGAGGTGGTGTGTATAAGATGAGATGAGGTGGTGTGTATAAGATGAGATGAGGTGGTGTGTATGAGATGAGATGAGGTGGTGTGTATGAGATGAGATAAGGTGGTGTGTATGAGATGAGATGAGATGGTGTATGAGATGAGATGAGAAGGTGCGTATGAGATGAGATGAGGTGGTGTATACGAGGTGAGATGGGATGAGGTGGTGTATGAGAATTGGCACCACGTGTCTACGTCTTGTTGTCTTATCTGATGTGATGTTTCGTCGTGACATATCGTACAGTTTAAAATTCTGTTTTAGAGTTCTTTGCAAGAAATCTAAAAGAACGAACATACTATGCACACGAAACAAGACAATACGTCACCATGTTATTCCCGAATTATAATGATAATAATATTTGTATCGCGCAACTATACAATCCACTAGGGAATGCATTATGATAGTGACTAAGTAACCAAGTTTTCACTTTGGATTTAAAAACTGACGCAGATTGTCGGATATCTTCTGAAAGTTTGTTATCCCCCCTCGCTCTCTTTCTCCCCCTCCCTCCCCTCTCCCTCTCTCTCTCTCTCTCTCTCTCTCTCTCTCTCTCTCTGAATGCACAGTAGAAAGATCAGACAGGACATAAACCTAGTTGACATCTAATGTTATTTTCGATTCTTTGCAAGACCTTTTAGTTTTTATTTCTAAAATAAATCTAACCAATATATTACGATCTGACACGTGAGGTAAACATAAAGGGGCAGAGGCAGTTCCTACACAATTACCCCATAACCAAATATCAATGCCATCGTCAGCGTCGGCCTTTTTTTCAGACAGGAAACCGAGGAATCGGAATAAATTTGTACTTGTCAAAACAGGCGATTTATTATTACCAACCAAAACTTGTATCTGTTCCTTTAATACTGCCCCTAAAGTGGTAGAAAAATCAAAGAAAAATGTAAAATGTTTTTTTTGTTTTATGTAGACCACAGTAACAGAAATGTTTGAATGAAAAACACATGATAATGTTCAGAATTTATCCGAGACACCAACCCAGTGGATAGATGTGTCAATTGTTGTTCTTTATCGTTTAACGTCCACTTCCACCGAAGGTGATATCGCCGACAAGTCCTATTTTTCATTTTTATCATCTTAGCGCACGTGCAGGGGTTTTCCCTGTGGGAGGAAACCGGTGTGCACGGAGGAAACCCACGAGGTTGAGAATGCCCCATACTCCCACACCAGGGATCGAAACCACATCCGAAAGCCAGAGGTAACCGGCCAGCTTTAGGTCGAAGCGCGGCACTCTAGACGATTAGCCCCCATTCCCCCGTGTCAATTGTGGCGCTTTCACTTATATTGTAGTAACGATAACCACATATACTTGAGATGGCCTCCACTACAGTGAACGGGTGGGCGAATGATTTAACAGAGAGAGAGAGAGAGAGAGAGAAATGGGGTTTAACGTCCACTCAACCCAAACTAGGTCATTTCGGGACTAACACATGCTTTAATTTCAATAATTCGCGGTTGGGAGGCCATTCCAACCCCCCTGAATGATTTAACACGTTGGTCCGTCATTGAGTCAAGTGTCGTGGTTTCGATTTCCTTTTTGTACAAGGAATACGGTCGCCTATCCAATTAAAGTGAAATTATTTTCAAACTCGTGACTATCAATTCCTAAACAATCTTTCTTTCTTGATTCTACTCCAATAAACCGAGGATTCCCGATTGTGACGTATAAACAGTTGGTTATAGCATGAAGCTAATAACACATGGGTATCAGGGACGGATCTAGTGGGGACCCACCCGGCTTCCCGCACCCCCAACACACACACGTCTGGATCGTGGAGGAGGGGTGGAGACATTAGAACCGAGTTTATTGTCTGAGATCACCGGAAATGGCAAGCTACCAAGAATCCCAGTCCCGCGCTTCGCAGCGTGTTGCTTCGACGCCCGCGAGGCCCCTCCACCCCACCCTATATCCATGAGTCCGCCCCTTAGTTATGGCATGTGGTGTTATAGTAAAATGATATCTGTTATGATATATATGTGGGTATATAAACAGAGATGACATGAAAGTGCGTGTCAGAGGAAACACATCTCTTCCCACAGCACAGGCGGTGGAAGCAGACGCGTAAAAAACTAAGACGAAGTACTAGTCTGAAACCAGTTTGTGTGTTTACTGTTAATAGTATTTTCCAATAACAACATGTTTCATCTCCATGGTACTAATTCTATAATTTATCACCAGTAGCCCGAGAGACCGATTGATGTTTTTACAGTGATTAGTACTTCCCGTTGATGGTCCTAATTCTATAATGGCTACTTGTCTTTCAACTCTTCCCATGTGTTCAAACATTAGTATCAAGATTAGTCTGTATGTTTTGTTTAATTCTAGTTTTAGATTGTTAACAATATCATATTATTTCTTTAATTTTAAAACACAAAACAACACGATAAATCCCCCCCCCCACATCTTTTTTGTTCATCGTTTATGGTTGTAGGTCTAGGTACCAATTAAAACGGGGGTGGGGGGTGGGTGGATGGATGGACGAATGGTTCGCGCGTGCGCGCTCTATCATAAGGTCTGTAATTAAGTCAACTGGCATGGTTTCGATTTCCCGGTTGTACGTTACAAGGAGTATGGTTGTCCCCCTACTGCTAGTTACCCCTTCGTGCCAGCGCATAATATTATTGAAATCAAGTTAAACCATATGTTAGTCCTGAAATAACCTAGTTTGTGTCGAGTGGACGTTAAAACCTTTTTCACGCTCTATCGGTAAATCCATGAAGTATAGAGAAGACAATGTGAATGCTATGGTTCAACTAGAATTGTGCAAGCTCTAGCATGATGGTTGAGCCGTGATATAGGTAGTTACTGCGCATGAATGGAAAATGTAGACGATAATTCCGGATTGGGGAATGTAGAAGGCAAATTTGACTGCTTACAATCACATCCTAACCTAATAGTCGAACTAAACGATATAAATACCATAGTCAGGCGAATTAATAGAAACCGAAGATCACTGTTTTCGATTTGGGAATGGTTAAACGCTTCAAATTACATTCATGAAACTCTTCACATTTTCCGTTTAAGTCGTTTTGATATCGGGTTCTGAGTTGAAACTAGACAAGTATTTATGTATATCTATTTAGTTTCTACTAGAATTTCTGTAATAGGGAAGATATAGTTATTAAACATTTAGATATTTTTTACAAGTAGTGTTGATACCAATTTACGGTTTGTTTTGCGACTAACTCCATCTGTTTTGACGGATTATATCGCTATGTGTGAAAAATTCTTCTGGTTTCTGAAGAATATTTGGGGTTCTGTTGGGGTTTGTGTAAACTGTAATGGTACTGTTTATGTGTAAACAACCTAGCGGTTTTAATGCGGGTGTTTCAACAAGTACCGCATGCCAGCCTTTCAAGTGTTTGACAGTTTCTGTTAATGGAATCAACAGATACATTAGAGACGTAACACTTCGTCATTAATTCATCCACCGGATTTATTACAATTTATGAAATTTTCACGGTTAAGATCTTCAGGGTTGTCTTCGAGTTCTGTTTATTTTATGTTGTGCTGTGTATCACCGGTCTGACCTAGTTTCTGTCCAGTGGATGTTAATCCCCATTTCTCTCTCACATGGTCACATGGGTTTGGAGGGTACCTATATTTCCGGCGTGCAGCCGCCCACCAAATTTTGAATATTTTAAACCCTTCGATCGTCATTTCGATGTATCGTCATTTCCATTTATCGGACAATTTACATTTACAAATGTTTAATGATTTAAAGTAACTTAGTCTCGAATTCAAAATTTTACGAAAGTCTTCGACATGGAAAAGCCGATTTATTTGTCAATTTACATCAACACTGATTTTGTGATCTTACCGAGTAAAGACGGTCTTCTGATATCCTATATTTAAGACAAAATACGCATTCGACCATTGGTACAAGAATTGTGTACCATAACTCGTTTCAGCGCCATTTGTACAAGTCATCTTAAAGTCAAACGGTGGCGCTATCTTGTGGTGAGCATGGAATTGCCTGGCACTGGGGACTGCCATTCGGTTGAGAACATACCTGATTTTAAATCAGAACAAAAACTCTAACGATTGAATGTAATTAAGTTTATATACATTCAGATTACAGTATTATATGTGTTGCGACCCATTTGCGTCAATCTATAGGTACCAATATTAGCAATTCAGCTTCTTCATCTTGGTGAAATGTTCTCTGATTTTTTTAACATTTGATAAAAAAAAACCCACCGAAATATTAATAAATACTTAACGGAATTGAACCATTGTTATATATTCAACGTTCAAAATATTGCCACTCGTACTCGTGTCCGTTAAAAAGGCACGTGGACGCTCCATAGGTAGTAGTTCACATTTATGGCCCTTGATCAATTTAAACAAAATCTTGTGGACACTGTAGAGGCTAAAGTTGTTTATTGATTTCACGAGGGGAAGAACTCTGTTGATCTTCAGCGATTCTAGATGATTACTGTCAAAGTTAAGACCCTTGATTTCTTTGGAAAATTTTGTAGGCGCTCTATTGACTAAAGTTTCATCCAATTTATACGAATAATCCTATTGATATTCAATAATTTCCGATTGTTACTTCCAGAGTTATTGCCCTTGATCTCCTTGATAAATATTGTGGGTGCTCTAGATTATAAATAAGGTTTATCTTTGAATTAAGTGGTATATCGTGGTGTCGAATCCCCGCTTGTACGTGACAAGGAGTAGGGTCGCCCGTCCAACATCGTGGGTTTTCTCCTTGCCCTCCGGTTTCCTCCCACAGCTAAAAACCCCTACGCACAAGCAAATGAATGAAATAAAAGATTGAGCCATAAGTTAGTCTCGAAATGACCTAGTTTGTGTCGAGTGGACGTTAAACCCTATTTCACTCTCTCTTTTGCATTATTCGTGAGGTGTCATTGGATGGTTGTGCCACTACAGGTTCATAACCGAAAAATACAAATTCTTTTTTTTTCAATGGTTTCCAGTTGTCGCCTATTTCCAACAAATCATATTGGTTATGACCTATTGAAGTTCCGTGCCCAAGTCACGGTCTGTTTGACCTTATAAAACGTTCCGCATGATCTATAGCTTCAGGGGGGTCAGTGTTACACTAACTTACACATATGTATGTATTTTAATAGGTCAGAGGTCAGTAGACATGTGGGGTAATTAAGTACAGACCTCCTTTACAGAGCCTCTATATTTTAACCATTGGTTCCATGCTGAGAGACGGGGGAAGTTGGGTATCTGGTTACACTCGTTCTTGCTACAGAAACTTATTCTTCAGTTTGTAAATCTCGTCTCCAGTTTAGTCTGTGAACCGATGTGTCGATGGGATTGTGGTTCATTTTGAATTTGTGAAAACTCTTGGATAATTTAATTTTAATATAATTGAAAGTTATTTTACGAGAAGATTGGAAATTTGGTACGTATATTTCAATTTCTATTTATCGTCTCCGTTAAGTCTGACATATATACACAGGAGTTTAATATTAATGTTGGCATGTTTAAGGATTTTTTTTAAAACTTATGAAAACGATTCGGATAAATTTAAACTTAAATTCAACCGAGATTGGGAACTTGGTAAGTAAATACCCAGAACGAATATGATTTCAATTTTTAATTCTTGGTGCGAGTCGCTGTGGTTCGGTAGTTAAGGCCCTAGCTCATAAACCAGGAGGTCCGATATTTTCCGATGTGCCCCTTGTCAGTTCGTCATTCGTTCTTGGAGTTTTACGTACACGTTTTCGTAAGCCCGTTTGAAGCAAAATGCTAGAACGTTAAACCCTATTTTGTTGTGGGAACTGATGTAAAAGAGAGTCCAAATCATTAATTTTGTTTTTGTCGTAGATCGTTTAAACTTGAATGATTTAAGCCTTCAAAAAGAACGGATATTATTTTGGCTCCATCAGAATTAAAACTGTGTAATTGATTATTTTAGAGTTAATATCTTGTTGAGAGTTGTTAATTACGGAAATTACATCTTTCTTTCAACTAAGATCTCCAATGAAATGAAATGGTTTATAATATTCTGTTGTCTGGGACTTGGTTAATCAGTAAATAGCTGTCCTGAATGGGTTGGAATTCTCCAAGGGTTCATTCTATAAGTTTATATCCACGTGTATCTGCTGTTTGTTTGTTGTTTGGTTTGTATTTCAATTCTTCCCTGGTTCGGTCTATAAGTTTATATTCCACGTATAACTGTTGTTTGCGTGTTGGTTTATTTGTTTGTGAGCCTGTTTGTGTATAAATTGTGTAAATGGAGTAGTTTTATAATTTAAACTGATTTAAGATGTAAGGTTATTTTAATTTCAGTTATATGAATTATTCTGTCTCCGCTCTAGTTGACTCGGAGTTTGGATCGACATTGTGTTACATTTTTGATAAACAGATATATCAAACTCACATATAAAAACAACTTGTAGATTTTCAATAATTGTAACTCGTTGTTAAGATGCATAACTTAAATAATTTAAATTCGCTTTAAACTTTTAGACATATGATAATTTAAACTCGCTTTCAACTTTTCGATAATATAATAATTTAAACTCGTTTTAGACGATTTTATCATTTAAACTCACTTGAAACTTTACGACAATACAATAATTTAAACTCGCTTTTAACATTTATAACTTTTAGAGGATATAATGATTTAAACTCACTTGAAATTGTTAGAACTTTTAGACACTATAATAATTAAAACTCACTTGAAACATTTGAAACTTTAAGACGATATAATAATTAAAACTTTAAGACGGTAAGATAATTTAAACGCACTTTAGAATAATAATTAAAACTCGCGTTAAACTTTCCGACAATATCTCTCTCTCTCTCTCTCTCTCCACATATGCGTTCAGACTACGAAAATTGCTGAATTAACTATCGCCGGATAAGTTAAACTAGTTTAACTTGCGCGTCTGAACGGAGTCTCTTTCTCTCTCTCTCTCTCTCTCTCACTCTCAGTTCACGTGAGATATACACCCGTTTAACCCCTGTACGCCCTTATCTATAATCTATTAGAGATCAATGCTACGATTCTAGTAAAAGAAACAATTTGTTGATTAGAATCATTGATACAAGATTGTAATGGAAACATTTTATGTATTGGCATCAGCGAATATAAGATTATAAGATTAGTTGTAAAAGAATGTATTGATTAGAATCCCAATATAAAGTTCTATATGTTTCTATTCCATCGGACAATACTGACACGTGGATATTGTGTATATAGTATGGCATATCTACACGTCATCATAGTAATATGCATGCAATATTGACTTGAATACGTGGATATTGTATAGTATGGTATATTGACTTAAATACGTAGATATGGTATACATAGTATGGTATATTGGTATACGTGATATATCCACACTATCACAACATAATATACATTCATTATACATACTCAACGGATGTTGGCAGTCTTTAGACGCTGCATGATTGATGATACCAACAGAGAGAGAGAGAGAGAGAGAGAGAGAGCTTAACGTTCACTCGACACAAACTAGGTTATTTCGTGACTAACATATGGTTTATTTTTTTTATAATAATTCGCTTGCGCGTAGCGGTCTTTAGCAGTAGGAGGAAACTGAAAAACCTACGAGGTTGGAAGGGCGACCCTAATCCTTGTCACGTACAACCGGGGATTTGAAACCACCCCAGTTTACTCAATGACAGGCTTTATGATACAGCGCGCGCACGCTAACCATTCGGCCATCCAGGCCCCATATTTATGTATATAGATCATGTAACCACAGTGTTAACGAATACAGAATACTACCCCGCTCCCTCCCCTACCCCTAACCAATTATCTCGTAGATAGATACAGTATCATTTTACATCATCCTAGGTCAGTGCTTAAACGAAAAACCTAGGCCCCGCCTACACATTTGCATGCCTTTAAAAAATCTTTTGGTAGTTGGAAATCGATAGAACAGAAGGCTGTAGCGCCGCTGTAGGGGCAAATGCCCCTTATACTTATAGCACACTGGTTTATTCCCGCGAAGGCGCAGTTATTGACCGTAACGGATTACAAAAGGTCGTTTTCGACGCCTTAACGGGAATCCAGCCCTAAGGATTAAAATGGATTAAAAACGTAACAATAGTGTTATAGATTGTTATGATAAGAATTTACACTTTCATAATCCCCACTGTAACTAATTAACCAACATTTTAGCATCAGATAAGCAATAAAAAACATAACTATACTATAATATAACAAAAATTAATTTAATTTCGTCAAATAAATAAAAAAGATAATACTATAACAAAAATTAAATTTAACTTCGCCAATAAAAACAACTATAATATAACAAACATTAAGGGGATTTTATATCTTTAAAAATGACACTGATTGTGTGAGTGAGCGAATAGGTGAATACTACTTGGGTGATTTGATGATATTCATCGTTATTTGGCAATTGGTGGATAAAATTCAGAGTTAACATAAATTCATAAAATCTTTAACACCGTTAATTGGGTCCTAATAACAACATGTCTCCCTTCAAACGAAAGCCGACACGTCGATATCTGCGCCTTCACGGGAAGGATTAATTTTGGTCACGCTCTGTAACTGCGCCTTCGCGGGAATACACCGCACACCAGCACACTGTGCCCAGTCGGAGCAGAACAGCAAGGCATTAAACCCCATCTCATTCGATCTCCCTTCCTAGATGTTTTATTATAACTGAACACTGCTATTAAAATGGGTGTGTGTTAATGTACAGCAAGATGATATGATAAAAGGTTACAATATGTTGTTGCTATAAATGATATGTTGTTATTACCATGTTAAAATGTTAACAAAGTTCAATTTCAACTCGACGTTCTTAAATAGGCTTCTGGTTTTAATCTGTACTAGTCTATTCTTGTCTTGATGGAAGTCACATGTTCAAAATGTCACCAGACATAACAACAGTAGTGATAGGAACATACTGTACACAACGAGTCTGCTCGTAACAGTCATCATCGCTTACCAAGAGAGAGAGAGAGAGAGAGAGAGAGAGAGAGAAATGGGGTTTAACGTCCGCTCGACACAACCAGGTCATTTTGGGACTAACATATGGTTCATTTTATTTCAATAATTCGCTTGCACGTAGGTCTTTAGCAGTGGGAGGAAACCGGAGTGCCCGGAGGAAACCCACCAGCTTGAGAAGGCGCCCCTATCTCCATGCCACATACGCTCACACCAGGGCTCGAAACTACAGCCGCAATCCAGAGGTGACCGGCCAGCTAGAGGTCGAAGCGCGGCACTCTAGATCACTAGGCCATCCCAACCCCCCTTACCAAGAGAGGAAATGGGGTTTAACAACCTACGGTTCTACTCCGAACTGGGCTAATGAAGACGGACATACGCCATACAGTGTGCTATGACAACAATTTTGCCCGGACAGCGGCACCATGGCCCACCCCTATATCGAATTCCAACTCTTATGGGTCATCTTGCCCTCTAAGCGCAACAATCTAGATCACTTTAACAGTATTTATTAATGGCATAAGAAATCATTATTGTATAATGTTATGTCAAGATTTCATTTTTTTTGTGTGCAATTTCCAATAGATGAAAACCAGCTGCACTCCCTTGTACACGCTTATTCCTGTGTAACAAGTCATCAAAGTAGACTACTTGGGTTTATGAAAGTAATTTATGGCTCAGTAACTACTGGCGACAATAACACGTGAATATCGTTTCCACGTGGTTAAAACCAGGCCATGTTATTCCTATACAGTTTAGATTCCTATACTAAATATTAACAACACTAATATATACTGGAACGTGCGATAAATAATTCCCATGAGAATATATACACTCCATTACAATATTTATTCCCCATTACAATATATACATCACATTATATATACTCAAACATGCAATAAATAATACCCATTACAATATAATACACCATTACAATATATACCACATTACAATACATGTATATATATACTCAATTACAATATATATACCCTGTTACAATATATACACACCATTACAATATATACCACATTACAATATATATATATATATATATATATATATATATATATATATATATATATATATATATATATATATATATAGCAGATATACCCAACAATACATTACACAACATAACATATTATGCATTATGGAATATATGGTACGTGTAATGTGAAATGATATACATCTATTAAGTCCAATATCCGGTGGTAAAGGAATCCACCTAAAAGCAAAGCAGTTTACCATATTTATACAATGTATTACATTAAATAAAATACACGCCTTACAATACAATATATATGTAATGCCATACAATACAATACAACACAACACAGCACAACACTGTACAACACAACATCAACACATCACAACAAACCACAACATCAACACAACACAGCACACAACACAACACAACAGACGCCTTTCATAACAATATATATTGAGATCAGTCATCCAGTGACTGGAAGTTATTTTAGGGTTAGATTGTATCTTTTCTGTACATACTTGCATCCATGTCAATACCATCAACCAGTGTAGAGGAGATACATGTATGTGTGTTAATATAATTAACCGGCAGAGAGGAGACATATTGCTGGAATTACAATTAATAGAATAGTGCGAATAAAATCTGATGGAACAAACGATTGATAATATAAATAGCAAACCCGACAAGGATGTGGTTTACACATTATTTAAACCATTATTACCACAAACAATAATAAAGCAATTCACATAACAGATTGATCTATCAATTTTCCCATGTAATTGGTTTTGTGTTAGTTAAACACAAAAGTACACTTAAATTTGTTAGCTATGTGAATTCATCGAATACATGCTCTGCTGAATGTACGATACTGGCATAGCCTTTACTTTTAACTCCTGCCTTTGGAAAATGCATACAAAAGTTGAACTGTCTGTCAACATTTAGCTCTGCGTTGGGAATAGAGAGAGAGAGAGAGAGAGAGAGAGAGAGAGAGAGAGAGAGAGAGGAGAGAGAAATGGGGTTTAACGTCCACTCGACACAAACTAGGTCATTTCGGGACTAACATATGGTTTAATTTTATTTCAAAAATTCGCTTGCGCGTAGGGGTCTTTAGCAGTGGGAGGAAACCGGAGTGCCCGGAGGAAACGCACGAGGTTGAGAAGGCGCCCCTATCTCCATGCCACATACGCTCACAGCTGGGATCGAAACCACAGCCGCAAGCCAGAGGTGACCGGCTAGCTAGAGGTCGAAGCGCGGCACTCCAGACCACTAGGCCATCCCAACCCCCCTCCCCTGCGTTGGACAATCCAAGTGGAAGCGTTGCTCTGTGATGTGATACATGATTGAAATATAACGTTGAATTGTGTCCTGTGTGTTCCAGTTTAAATGACAAAGAAGTCGATGGCACACCTGGCTAAATATATAGGAAAAATATTTGAATTTTGCAATATAAAAACTTGGCAAGTCACAGACGGAATACAACCGTAGCCACAGATTAGTCATAGACACATCGAATGACTCAAACTAAATAAAGAAAAACACAATTAGGATCGTGTGGTTTTTCGCATTTTTTAGTGTGCCGTACAAAATTTCGCGGCACACTTAGGAAGATTTTGCGGCACACTGGTTGAGAACCACTGGTCTAATATATAAACAAATTTAACAGATACAGTCACATGTTATTCCACAGGTCGGCCTAGACAATGAAGGGGACGCAGTTAGTTTTGAGTTTGTCGGACTCCTTTGGGTGTTTGCCCCCCCCCCCACCATTTCCAATGAAAAGAATGATGTTGTTCTGATGCTCAACCAGTAGGCCCTATCAAAGACATATCAGATTTGTTACAAATTGTCTCGAGTTTGTTCCACACATCCCAACATTCATCGGCTTTTTGTTCCATCTATAAAAGCAAATCCCTACTAAATGTGAAACAAGAAAATTCAAAGGCTAAAAGGAACAACAGAAGTACACCTTAATGTCGACAAATACGTAAGACTTTATGAAATAAGATATTTTTATGACATGATTCAACCGACAGGTACATACATGTATATGCAATACATACATGTATATGCAACGTGGATTATTTATATCTACATTCAAGTTTAACCAACTGTGTATATATTTTTTAAATTTTCGTCGAGCTGAATAAAGTTTATGAATTATTGACAAAAAACATTTATGTGTAGTAACAGTATGTACCTAGAACTTTCTACAACAAATCTATTGTATCCATATATTTTAAGCGAGTTAACAATATATTCATTCAGAGAAACTATGTCATTTCAGGATTAACATATCGTAAATTTTATATTCATTTGAAGATCGACCGCCTATTTATAAAACTATGGTTTATCCAAACTACAGTGTAAACATAAGAGACTCTATCTGAACTCCAGGGTACATCATGTTTTAGAGACTACAGGGTAGTAGGCCTAGATTATGGATTGGAGACTGTCTGAACTACAGGATACATCTAACTTAGGGGGGTACACCGTGGTTTAGAGACTCTATCCGAACTATTCTTTTGCAGTTTTTTTTATGATAAATTGTATTCCGTAAAACGATATACCAAGAAAAAATAAAACGTTTTGTAAAGTAAAGCTAGATGACGCCATGACGTCATAGTTTTTTTTATGGCGTCATAGTTGGGACCCACAATGGCGCCTATAAATGAGTTGTCGTAACTTTCCCTATACAGGGCTTTGAGTACACCATGTATCCTGTATGTAGCAGTGCTTGATATAAAATGTAGAACCGAAATGTGGTATTTGTTGTTCCTGTGGATGAAATTATTGAAGATGCAGTATACTGAAACACAATGTGAGATCGTCATTAATGAGGCATGTCAGAATGACATTTAAAGATACTTTCTAACCAGTTAGAAATTACATTTGCGGCCAGATACAATACTAGACGATCATGGGCTGGTCCAGAATATGTAGTAAGAAACGATGCATGGGTTGCACGCCGGGTGTGGCGACCGGTTTTCAAGAGGTCCGCTCTCCACGTCTGACAAACGACCCATGGTGCTACACTTTTTCGCGGAAATCTATGACATATATATCCACACCCTGTATGTCTGGGCAGCCAATTGCGACACAAAAATAAAATAGGACATATTATAAATAGAGAGTGCTTAGGTACTTGGGACCCAAGATGGCGTCTTTTTACACATAACGTCATATTTTCATGACGTCACGTGAATTTTCTGGTTTCACAGTTGTCGCAACTTTATCTATATACGGCTTTGAGTACACCACCTGTTAATAAAACAATATGGCCGAGTAGTTTTTTTTTTTTATTTTTCAATTCATATATGATGCGGTCATTGCCTTGATATTTAAAAAGGTCGTCTGCTCGTAAAATGCTAATGTATGCCGATTTTCTAGTCGTTTCCTTAATAAGTAGGAATTGTATATATATGAATTTGATCTAGTTGTACAAAACCGGTTACCGATGATTTGTTACTATACGGATGTGGCTTTAATGGTACCGGTAATATATTGTGTTTGTTTTCGGTATCGTTTTAAAAATAAGTGTTAAAATTAATGAGATTTGCGGCTTTGTCCGTACTCCGAGATATAAAAAGGCCATGAAAGGGTAGATTTACGTCATTCTTGGATAGAGTTCGGTCATTAGTAAATGGTGTGCCATTAGTGTATATAGATAGGTCATCATTAGTGTGTATAGTTAGGTCATTAGTGTGTATAGTTCGGTCATTAGTTTGTATAGTGAGGTCATTAGTGTATATAGCTAGATCATTAGTGTGTATAGTTAGATAATTAGTATGTATAATGGGGCCATTAGTATGTGTAGTGAGGGCATTAGTTTATAAGCAGCTCATTAGTGTATATAACTGATTCATTAGTTTATATAGTGAGGTCATTAGTGTATAGTACGACCGATGTCACGTTACATAGCTAATAATGTGTTGATGTATTTTTGTATTCATCTACTAAAGGAGCCAAAATGTTAATGTGCTCTTTTGTTTTGTCAAAACCTGACTATTGTAATTCCCTCCTTTACCAAATTCCTGTCTCGGTGCTAAATCCATCCCAACTTATCCAAAATAAGGCAGCAAGAATCATAACCAGAACAAAACAAAGTCAACCTATAACCCCGGTACTCAAGGATTTACACTGGTCTCCAGTTAAACATAGAATTATTTTTAAAATATCTGTTTTAACTTACACCTGTCTACACCGTGATTTTGCTCCAGGTTGTCTAAAAGAACTTCTTATCAATAACTGCCCGTCTCGCAATTTAAGATCACGTGATGATAATTTACTAATGGTACCTTTAACAAAGTCAAATCGTGCTGATCGTACTTTCTCCTCTGCTTCCCATTGTTTGGAACTCTTTACCACAAAAAGTAAAAAACAGTGACAATATAGAATCATTTAAAAGGAACTTAAAAACAAAACTATTCCGACTGACATTAACGACAATGTAATTTGCGCCAGTGAGCAGCCCTTTGGTTGGAATTCCAGCGCTATATAAGATGATTATTATTAATTAAAATTAATTAAATTAAGATTATAAGGCTAACACATGTTTTCCTATTTAACATGTACAATGTAGAGCGGAGACATGTGTCTAAGTCGAGGAGTTCCCGTCTACTTTTCATCGAACTGTGAATGTTAGGGGTTTTTTTTATATACATACCAAGTTATTGTTTTTCATCCCATCCTGACGACTAGGGTAGAAGGAACACGTTCCTTGTCAGCCCTGCCCTGTTACCTCTGACCCATGGGGATCGAGCGAAACAAACTTGTTGCAATAACAATGTAGTTTTTAATCTAAATTCCATGAAACATAGCAAGAATACAGGAAGTAGTATGTCAGGAATATATTTTTTCTTACTTCCTGATATATTACATGTGTTGACCTACAGAGAGAGAGAGAGAGAGAGAGAGAGAGAGAGAGAGAGAGGGAGATGGGGTTTAAAACGTCCACTCGACACAAACCAGGTCATTTCGGGTCTAACATATGTTTTTATTTTATACCAATAGGGGTGCTTTAGATGTGGGAGGCAACCGGAGGACCCGGAGAGAACCCACGTGGTTACCCCCATAGAATAAAATAATAATAATCAGTGTTTAGCCATATTTGGCCTACTCACATACTATAATAATTATCAGAATTTAAGGTAAGGGTTATGCACGTAAAAGATCCCCGGCCAGTTGTAATTCGATATAAGAGTAGGCCTTAATGCCGCTGTCCGGGCAAAATTTCCCCCATAGCTGACTGTATGGCCTATGTCCGTCTTCATTAGCCCAGTCGGAAAAGAACGGTAGGACGTTAAACCCGATTTCATTTTAGTACGGTCTAAATGTTAAGGCCCATTGTAGATTTGATCAAATTTCATGAGATGTAAACAGGGATAGCCCTAACGCCAGACCTGGCCATAACCCTAAACCACAATCTCGCGATATATGACGAAATTTGCATTTAGCCATAACGTTGTGGACGCTCTAGAGGCTAAAGTTAATACCTGGTTGATTTCAGATTTATACACAGTATTTAAGGTCATGAGATGAAGAATCCTATTGATTTTCAATGATTTCCAATAATTACTGCCAGAGTTATGGCCCTTGATCAATTTGAAAAATCTTGTGGATGCTCTAGAGGGTAATTTTAATATAGGATTGACTTTAAAATTATACGCAGTGTTTAAGGTGTTGAGACGAACAAGTATATTGATTTTCAATGAATTTAATAACTTGAACAGCTAAATCCATGATATTAAATGTTTCGTATATTAAATGTTAGCATAGGACAGAAGTTTATAAAACCAAACAAATTCGGGGGGTTGGGATGGCCTCGTGATCTAGAGTGCCACGCTTCGTCCTCTAGCTGGCCAGTCACCTCTGGCTTGCGGCTGTGGTTTCGAGCCCTGGTGTGAGCGTTTGTGGCATGGAGATAGGGGCGCCTTCTCAACCTCGTGGGTTTCCTCCGGGCACTCCGGTTTCATCCCACTGCTAAAGACCCCTACTCGCAAGCGAATTATTGAAATAAAGTTGAACCATGTTTTAGTCCCGAAATGACCTAGTTTATGATAATTCAACCCCCGCCCCTTCCTCGTAATCCACACAACGCCGTATGTAAAGGAGGAAGGGATTCATTGAATAATGTGTTTATGTCTTTATAGATAATATTTATCGGCCATGTTTAACAACGCTTGTCTGTATGTTACTATAAAATATGGTTTATATATTAACTTAAGTGGATGGTGAAATAAATGATGGTTTTGGTTACCATGGAAACCATATGTAATTAAGCATGCAACTGAAATGCGCGATGCTGAAGTACAGGCTGGGTTATTAACCTCATGTGATTCGATATGTAGGTACATATTCTGGTGTGGGTTTTAAGAACTTTTGTTCTTTGTATTGAGATTTGTCTTCAGGTTTCCAACTTCGTGGTGGGTTTTCTCCGTGTCCTCTGATTCCTTCCACTGCTAATGACCCCTACGCGCCAGCGAATTGTTGAAATAAAGTTAAACTATATGTTTGTCCCGAAATGATCCGTTTTATGTATAGTGGACGTTACCCCCCCCCTTCTCTCCCCTCCCCCCTCTCTCTCTCTGTCTCTCTCTCTCTCTGGTTACGAAACTCTTGAGGAAGCCCCTCCTACATAGTGTACATTTCTAACGATTAAGATTGTGGCGATCTTGCAGTACATTCATCATATTTGTTTTATCGGTTAATGAAGGTGCATTTCTTGAGTGGTTTTTAGACTGTTTCGGTTTACCAAACCAGACTTGTTTACATCGTCGAATTTAATTGATGTGCAAGCCAAGAGTTAAACACTGGTTACAAGAAGCTAAACTGATTTAAATTCGACTTCTCCAATGATGGATTGTAACGTATTATATGACGTTTCAACGACCTGCGTAACGCAATAAGATACGATGTAGTTTCTACAACGTTACATCGAAACGTGATAATAAGATATGACGTAGTTTCTACAACGATAGATCGTAATGGCGTAGTTTCTACAACGATAGATCGTCGCGTAATAATATGTGACGTAGTTTCTACAACGATAGATCGTAATGTAAAAAGATATGACGTTTAGATGGTAACGTAATAAGACATGACGTCTTTTAATGTAGTAAAATCTGTCTAGGAGGAAAGGAGTAGTCTAAGTAATATTTGTCGTGTAGTCCGGATATAGTATAGATATATATATATATATGGTAATAAACAACAACCCAAAGAGCTTTATGTTCCTAGTGTAGTCTTTATGACTACCATATTTAATATTACAACGAAACTAGTAAGTCGTAACAATTCGAGCAATAACCGTTATATGTTAACTACATGAATTGTAAGCTACGATAATTCATTCATTCCGTTGTCAGCTACATAAATTCGTTTGTCAGCTCCAAGAATTCATTTATCAGCTATAAGAATTCACCTGTCAGCTAAAGATTTCGAAATTAAGTTATGGTATAATTTTATTTGCATAATACGCCTGTGCTTTGGGGTCCTTTGCAGTAGGAAGAAACCCCAAGTTGGTGGGTAGACAACCCTTTCCTCTTCAATCACCCAATCCCATACAGTTTATGGTATTTGATAATTCGCAATGTTCTTTTATAGGGTTCTAGTTGAATAACGTAACTCGATCTTAACAACCTATGCCCTGTTTCACGAAATTTTAACTTAAGATAAAATCCAATTTTAGTAGATACTTCAATTTTGATTGGTTTCCTCCCACTACCAAAGACCCCTACGCGCAAACGAATTATTGAAATAAAATCAAACCATATGTTAGTCCCGAAATGACCTAGTTTGTGTTGAGTGGACGTTAAACCCCATTTCTCTGTCTCTCTCGCATTTAACTATTTTTGAACCATTATAGCCAATCTTACATGAGGCATCTTTAATTTGTAAATGTCTGCACTAGTTGGTTATAGATTGGGAGTTTATATATTCTCTGTCAAGAGTTCTAGGTTAATAATTCTACTTTTACAAACTTTGCCTTGTTTATAAATTCACACTTCCTATCTATGTAGTGAGTCGGCGAACATTTTAACAGTATCAGGAAATTACTTCAACAAAATGACTCATTTCGTTCTGCAGTCTATCAAATTAATTTGATATATAATATGTAACCATGTTCGTAGCATATAAATATAAATAGGCGCGAAGCCAAGAGGGCATGGGCAGAGGAAGGACGGCGCGGAGGAAGGGCAGCGTCCTGTTTTTCAAAACATAGGATTTTGTCATACTGCAGACGGAAGTAACATATGTTCGCTAATATCACAATTATATGATGATAGGCCTAGGCCTATATTGTGGGGGGTGAATGGCTGAATGGTTAGGTTAGGGCATGCGTGCTGTATCATAAAGTCTATCTTTGAGTCAACTGGCGTGGTTTCGATTCCCCGGTTGTACGTCGCAAGGAGTAGCGTCACCTCTCCCACCCCGTGGGTTTTCTACGGGTCCTCTGGGTTCCTCCAACTGCTAAAGACCGCTACACGCAAAATGACCTAGTTTGTGTCGAGTGAACGTTAAACCTCTCTCTCTTCCCTCTTGTAACTGATAAAAAAAGAACCCTTAAAATCTTTTAATTATTTGTTTTGTATTGTTTTCGTATTTCAGATAAACTACAGCAAATGGGATGGTGATGTCACATTGCTTAAAGGGGCCCACAATATCATGAATAACGGATGCCTCTGTTCTGCAGATCAAAGATGGCCGCGATCACTATTAGCAACACGTCGTCAAGCACGACTCTTGTACGTGCTGTGTGTTCTGGCAAGTTTTGCCTCCATGTTACTTCTGGCGTATTCTACTTCATCTCGGAACTCAAGTGGAAATTTTTCCAAAAACACTGCAGAACTGTCCCCGCAAGTTGGAAACGTAGCAGAAGAAAACAGAGTTGTGTCGAGGAATATAAGTGAAATTAATCCTAAGACTTTCAGCATCAATCGTGATAAAACTTATTCATTTATTACAAGCTCAAATAAATTCCAAGCACCTATATTTTATAACTGCAGTATAATGGACACTAGTTCAGAATTATTATCAATGGTAGGTGGTGTAATTTTGTCATATATTCTTCAAGTGTCGAATATTCGAATCTTCGATTTGCCGCGCATATCAATAGACTTGTTGAATTCAAATCTTCGAATTACCGCGAAAAAGCGTATACTCGCACTATAATTCGTATTGATTTGTATTCACCGTCGAGAAGTTGTGATCCGATTGATTTTAAATTTATTAAAACGTGTTCACATAAAGTATATTGATTTTCGCCGTCGGGAGGTATGGCCCAAACTTAATAAAACAGAGATCGATTTCGTTTCGTTTTTCATAGTTCAAAATTTCGTATTATTTGTCTTTACTACAGTAGGATCTGGAAGAGTTGTTATATAATAGGCGTTTTTATTGACATAATTAGCCAATGCACGGAACTGTGGTAAACACCTAGAAACGCCAACGCTGATTGATTAATCAATGTCTGACGTCATAGGGTCGAAAGCCACTCGTTTGACCCTTGACGTGAACTCCCACTGTAACTTGTCAGATCTTCATGTAGTGTAGGCCATCGAAAGTATAGAAATTTCCTTGAGCTATCTGGTGTCTGGAATCACCCGACCCACCCCTCTAACCCCCTCCTCTTTCTCTCTTTCTCTTCCCCCCCCCACTCTCTCTCTCTGTCTGTCTCTCTCTCACCCACTCGCTCTCTCTCAAAGCGAATTATTGAAAGATACATTACAACCTTTGCAAATGCTAGTGGAGTAAAGACAAGTATAACGAAATTTTGAACTATGAAAAAAATTATCGAAATAAAATTGAATAGGTTAGTCCCAAATGACTTAATTTGCGTCGAATGGACATTAAACACAATAGCCCCCCCTCTCCCTCTCACTCATCTCCCCCCCCCCTCTCTCTCCTCTCCCCCTCTCTCTTTCTCTGTAAAAGTAAGTAAAATGTTAGGGAGTGTATAATTACAGTTATTAACGACATGGTTCTTTAATAAATGTGTAAATAATTAGTTTCATGTACATAATTAGTTTAACCCCCGCTGATTTCCTCCAACTGAAATACACAAACATTCAATCTGTCTGAGTGTGTTTATCGTTTTACTACAAGTCCAAAAAGTTCTAAGATGAATCTGAGTGCGTTTCTATTTTTACTACTACTCTCAAATGTGTTAAGATTTGCAAACTAGTCTATCGGGCTTAAAGCTGTGACCAGAAGTTATTTCAGATTATATAGGAATCTGGAATGGCTCTTCTGTCTTTACTTCTGAACACAGGACCGTGTGCTTGTGTGTCGGACACATACATGGCCAAAATAACAATGGTCAATCACATATATTGTCACGATCAATTCGTAACGATAAGAGAGATAGAGAGAGGAATGGGGTTTAACGTCCACTCAACACAAACTAGGTCATTTCGGGACTAACATATGGTTTAATTTTATTTCAATAATGCGCTTGTGTGTAGGGGTCTTTAGCAATAGGAGGAAACCGGAATGCCCGGAGGAAACCCACGAGGTTGAGAAGGCGCCCCTATCTCCATGCCACATACGCTGACACCAGGGCTCGAAACCACAGCCACAAGCCAGAGGTGACCGGCCAGCTAGAGGTCGAAGCGCGGCACTCTAGATCACTAGGCCACCCCAACCCCCCCGTAACGAATGGGGTTTAACATTCTGCTTCCCTGTACCGGCCAGGCTAATGAAGGCGGAGGGAAGTGTGGTGTGAGGGAAGTTTTGCCCTAAAAGTAGCAGTACGCCATAAAGATTCCAGAAGCAAAGTAGACCTCAGCTCTTCTTCGTCCCTTACAAAAACTAGACGATTTTTGCTTTTCGTTATCAGGTCCGGTCCTTTGCGTCACAACAAAAATAACCATGGTTACCGAGCCATGGGTTCTGTGTTTACGTTCTTATTCTTATGCAAGTACATAATAATGAAGTCTTTGTACTCAACCCCCGGAATTTAAACATGATATTGGACTAGAGCCAGTTAGTCGGCTGTAAATTACGTTGGATTTATGAGGCTGGAAAATAAAACCAGAAAGTTGTTTTATAGAGGAAGCGAGATAATGTCAGTGTATTTCATCTTTCTTGATAACATTTTATTAATAGTTCAATCTGTAATTTGTCCACAACCGTTTAATAATAAAATAAAACCAAACCATTACACAAAATTAGAAATCCAGGCAAAACAGTATAATCAGCAAACTTCAACTAACTAGTGTAATCAGCAAACTACTTCCTCCTTTCAAATGTACATAGTCGGTATTCCATTTCCCTTTCAATATTGACACGTGTAGTACACAAGGCGGGGCTTTGATCTGGAACATTCATCGAGTTGACACTTGCAGGGAATAAAACGCCTTTTTATTATTTATTTCAGTTTATATTGATATAATAGAATTTGACCCTGAATACCCTTAAAGATCGATGACACTATTCTTTTTAGGCAAAATAAGAAAACAATATTTTGGGTCTCGGATAACTAAAAAGAAATACCCGCATGGTCAGTTTTTATATCGGAGACAAAACTTTATTGTAGCATCAATCTGAAATTTCCCTCATTCTGATTGGTCGAAAAGTGGGGTAGAAAGGACAATAAGCCTTGTTCCGTTCACGACGCGTTATTTACAAGAATAGAGACATTTCCAGTTTTAATTGCAGAGACTATGCATTATTAAATACCCACATGACCAAATATAATTTCAGAGACTTTGCATTATCAAAAATCCACATGACCAGTTTTAATTTCAGAGTCTATCCATTATTAAATACCCACATTGCCAGATTTAATTGCGGATAATTTGCATTATTTAAAACCTACAGGGAAACGTTTAATTGCAAAGACTTTGCATTAAATTTATCAAATGACCAGTATAATTTGAGAGACTTTGCATTATTAAGTAGTAAGTGCCCACATGACCAGTTGTATTTCAGAGTCTATGCCTTATTAAAATAGCATTATGCAAGAGGAAAATCTGCTTATTACAGGTCTTTCTTTAGGTCTGAAATGTTATCTAAATAATCAATTAGACATTAATTAACATATCCAGACCATAATAAACTCTTGATGGCAAGGCTAGCCTTCGATGTTGGCGGATTAAATTCATATATGCCTCTTAATGGCCGTTGAAAATTAAATGAATTAAGTGGTTAATCGAGACTATGCTGTTTATATTAATTATTTGAGTAATGATGGCCGAGGCTATGTGAATATTTCAAACGCTTTTTTCTCGGCTAATTGTGGATCAATTTGACTGAAATTTTGAAATTTTCAGCAAATTACCTTTACACTATTTAGTTTTTAACTATTATAGTTAGAACTGCCATCTCTTTATCAAATCTTCCATAATGTAACTTTAAATAATGGTTATAAATGTATGACTTCTTATTAATGATTTTATGCTTTAAATTTCAGGATGTTCCTAGGTATAATCCTAAGTTTAAAAATCCCTGTTGGTATGAAGATCTCACGGACTATGACGTATATTCTAATAATAAATTCGCGGAGTATTATCACAGCGTTAAATCGGTGTTTATCAAATTAAGTTCTCACTGGAAGAAAAAGTTCGCCGAAGAGACAAATCCCCGACGATTAAGATGTCTACCATATTTCTTTATTGCTGGTCAACCAAAGTGTGGTAGTACAGATTTATATAAAAAATTAATAAGTCACCCGGATGTGGGGTCTCCCCCCATCAAGGAGTGTCACTGGTGGGGTAAAAATAGATACGGTAAGTTGGTACGTCATGCATGTTCTATATTTGTGACTGTCCGTGGTTCGTGGTTTCGATTTCGCACTTGTAGGTGACAAATTATTGAAATAAAATTATACCACATGTTAGTCCCAAAATAAACTGCTTTCTGTTTTGGGATTATACTGCTTACTCTTTTATGAAATCCGTATAAGGGAGCACCGCAGGATTCCCTCATAAACACGTTGTGAATCAAATCAAGATTCACATATTACGGTCGATCCCTGCAAGCATCACCCTTATTCTGATCCCTGCAAGCATCACCCTTATTCTGATCCCTGCAAGCATCACCCTTATTCTGACTTGTTGTGGCTTGAAAATATAGAGTAACCCCTATTCTGGCATGGTGGGGCTTTAAAATAGAATAATCCCTAATCTAGCATGGTGGGCCTTTCAAATATTATATAACCTTTATTCGAACATGGTGATGATGGGTCTTTATTATATGATGTCGAATAACCTGTATCAAGAGAGTGTGTGGGGGGGCTTTAAAATATAGAATAACTATTATTCTAAAATGCTGAAGGTCAAACTTTAAAATATTATAGAGTAATCATTGTTCTGACATGGAAATGGTGGGGCTTTGTAATTAATATAGTATAATTATGATAGGTGTATTATAATGTGATGAGAAAGGGTGTGTATATGTCATCCTTGTTATCTTGAAATGTTGATGGGTAGTTAGTCAGACCAAACGGTATTTAGGTTGATATGGATGGTGGTATATTAAAGGTAGTGGAAGGTCAAAGTTTACATCATATATACGACTGGATTAAATGTAATATTGTAGGCTTCTATGGATGTCTATAGATACAGTCTGGGTTTAGAAATATACGATTATGTGTGTCACACGCAGTAAGCCAAAATTAATACTAAAATTTATAAACAAGTACCCTTCCACTTAGTTCTTCGAAATAAAAACGAAAATAAAATGGCCAGTGATCGTCCTAACACACGCAGTGGTCATCCTGACGCGTGCAGTGTTCATCCAGACACATGGAGTGGTCATCTAGACCCATGCAGTGGTCATCTAGACCCGTGTAATGATCATTCTGGCGCGTGCAGCGAACATCCTGAAACGTGGACGTTAACCCCCATTTCTCCCCCTCTTTCTATTCCCGTCATCCATTCCCCCGGTTAGTTTTGGGGTGACAGGATTATGAAAATGTTAAACTTGTTATACCAATTATTGAATGTTTAAAAGTCGACACCCATTTATATTTAATATTTCACAGGTCAACATAAAGTTTAATCATACATTATGCTATAGCTACATCTGCCTGTTGCAGGTCTCGCTTAAGGGCTGAAATGTTTTCTAAAATATTATTACACAATAATTATCTGAACCAGACCATAATAAACTCTCGATGGCGTCGGATTTCTCCGACATTTAATAGATGAGAACGGTTCAGTCATATTTTGATTTAATCTAAAAATTGAGGAGCGAGACTAAGTACGGTGTTTGAAATTATTGAACACGTCTTGCTATACCGTCAAAAGCTAATATCTTCGAACGCAATAGTCATTTGACATTATCTATTTTCGAACTATTATAGCAAGAATGGCTAGTTCATTATCTAAATCTTACATACCGTATCTTTAAAATTAAAAAAAAAAGAAATGGGGTTAAACGTCCTGCGTTTCTGAACCAACTAAACAAATAACAGTTTGCATACTATATACAATTTCGGCTACAAGTTATCGAATTTTACCCGTCAAGGTTTTTTGTGTGAAAATAACACACAAAACCTTATTACTACCTACTAACAAATAAAAGCGGAAGTTATCCCTGCGCATGCTTTTGAATTATAATCAGTTTTATCCAGGCACTATGTGATCGCTAGTCAAGAAGGTCATATTCAACTCTACTTTCATTTTGTCCAAAGTTGTTCGATGAGATGAAAATAATGCTAACATAGATGTATCTATGACTACTGGTGTTATTTCTGATATGATTGATCTTATTGACAGAAGTATTGAAAATAAAAAATATCTAAACTGTATATTAGAATACCTGTGTTCAAATAAGTTTCTAGACATATTTAATTTTATAATTGTGTTGTATCATATTTTACTTTGAGTACGAATTAAAAGATATTTTTATATTTCAGGTTGGAGATCGAACTACACGACGTCTCTACCTTTCAGCGATTATATCGATCTATTTGATGGTGTATCGAATGATATAGAAACACGATCAAAAGGTCAAGATATCAGTAACATCATTACAGGCAAGTTGCTTCAATCGCCAGTCTTATCAAAACACAGATACTATTTCGTTTCGTTTTATTTAGTTCACAATTTTATTTCACTTGTCTGTACTACACTAAGATCTGGAAGAGTTGTTATTTAACTCATGTTCTTCTTGAAGTAAGTGATTAGCCAATGAAACGGTCTGTTACGGCGAGCTATAGACGTGTCTTGTCACGAACTGAGGGTAATCCATTAGAAACATCAGAACTGATTGGTTAATCAAATGCCTGGCGTCATAGGGTCATAAGCCGCTCGTATGACCTCTGAGGCAACCTATCGCCACAACTGATCAGAACTTCGTGTAATGTAGGCCGTCGAAAGTATATAAAAAAAGACGAAACGAAATATAGATCTTTACGTTTTACAACCATTCGCCATCTAGTTGAGGTGGCTAAGAAGTTTAGGTCTGTCATTGAGTCAAAAGGTTTGGTTTCAATTTCCCACCTGTCCAACCTCGCGGTCCTTATCCGGATCCTGCGAAATGATCTACCCTCTCTCTCTCTCTCTCTCCGTCCCCCTCTCTCTCTCTCCCTCTCGCTCTCTCTCCCGTATTGGGACCTTTATAAATCCATAGACATGAGTATCAAGAGAATGTGTGGAATCTTGGGAGCCAATCTACGAAACGCGATTATTTTACCACTTTCATTAAGCTAGAAAAATAAATGTTGAAATAATTGAAAACCCCTTACATGTCAAATTAACAGCCATTGGCAGCTGGCGAAACAAAAAATACATTACAGATGTTATTGTAATACTAAACGTGATTGGTTAGAAACAGACAGCGACAGGCATGGCCAATTTGATTGGCTAGAAATAAGCAGTGACAGGCGTGGCCAACTACAAACTAATTTCAGTTTAATTAAAAAGAACAAAAATATGATACAATTTTGGATAATGATTATTACGCGAAACCCGCCTGTATCCATCCTGTTTGGATAATGATTATTACGCGAGACCCGTCGGTATCCACCCTGTGGGATAATGATGATATGCTATATATTACAGGAGACGCTTCTGTATCCACATTTTACAGGGACGCTTCAGTATCCACACTGTGGGATAATGATTATATGTTATATATTACAGTGGACGCTTCAGTATCCACACTGTGGGATAATGGTGTGTTATAGGGGGTCGCTTCAGTATCCACCTTGTGGAATAATTATTATATATTATAGGGGACGCATCAGTATCCACACTGTGGGATAATGACGACATGTTTTATATTACAGGAGACGCTTCTGTATCCACACTGTGGGATAATGATGAATGGTGGAGATTGAAGGAAAATTGTGGACACACAGAACCTAAATATACTAACGCTAACTATGTTCATCATTTTTTACCCAACGCTAAAATTATCATTGTATTACGGGACCCTGTAGACAGGTAAGATTTGTGGGAATTTTGAGGGGCACTACGATCATTAGGATCCAAGACGCCATTTAGAATTCAGGAAAATATCATTGTTCATTGAACTAGTCACAGAAAGAATTTGAATATAAAAAAAAACAAGATAAAACACTAGTTTACAGACATAAAAAACGACGTTTCAATAAGTAATCTCGTATCGTTATCAAGTACAAATTATTTTATCTCTTGTTGTAACATTATGTATGTGAAATCGACATAAAATTGAACGTTTGGTCCCACCCCAAAAAGATTTCATAGCGTTCTGATTACTATACATGGCTGCACATATGTTCCAAAGTTAATATTTTCATAAGTGATAAATTTAGCCGTTTAGAAAGTAGTATTATCCGCTGTTATTTGATACGATGTTTACACAACTGATGGTTTCTGATCTGCAGATATTGCATCATATATGTTTATATAAGACATTGGCTAGAATCTCGAGTTAGAAAGATAAATTTATATTTCATATTTAAAACGATTCTAGGCGATGAATCATCATTTTGGTTGTTTGAATGCATGCGAGTAAAAATGATGTTCAAGTGTAAATACTACTAGCAAAATGTTGCCATACTTTCCAAGTATCAATGCTGTTTTCAGTGCCTTATACACGCCTACAAACAACATGGGGGGGTCCGAATATACTTGGACCCCCCAAAATTTGGCAAAGTAAAGTGCCCGAATTCTAATAAAACACTAATTTTAGGACTGGAATAGCAGTAAAACGCGTTTGTGGCCATCAAATATTCCAAAATTTTCTTGAGGGGTCGAAGAAAACTGGCCGCAGCCCGTAAACCTGCTTCAGGGATTTCTAGTTTTTCTACCCTAACTGTCATCGAGTCCTAATAAAACACTTATTTTACTTTTCTTTTAATTGAATACCACGAATTTGTACTGCGTTGACTATTGATTAAAACATTTTGTCTGGGGCCACTCTACTTTGTGAATGCAACTGTAACAGTGTGATTGGATGGTTGGAATTCAGAATGGGATTTCGGTTACAGAACCATTGGATACTTTTGGACTTGCTCACCCAGGCTAGAATAGCAGAAAACGCATTTGCGGTGGTTAAATTTTCAAAATTTTCTCCGAGAGGGTGAGTCTCCCATAGCCCGCGAAGATTGATTGGTTCTGGGCAGCCAGGTAGGCTATATTTCAACAAATTGAAGTTGTTGTATTCACAGACTACAGGCTGGAATAGCAGGAAAACGTCTATGTGGCAGGTCAATTTTCAAAATTTTCTCCCAACGGTCCCGTCTTCGTGGGTGTAAACGAGTGATTGGAATTCGAGTCAGCAAGCAACCTTAATTAGGCTATAGCAGGCCACTTTGAAATTGCTTTTTTCATGGACTGAAATAGCAGGAAAAAGTGTTTGCAGCCGTCAAATATTCCAAAATTTTCATAGGTGGGGGTAAGTAAGCCACGCTTCTTCGCATCTCGGGGAAGACCGGTACCAATGTCTGTAAACATGATAAACATTGTATTGGTGTGATGTTAACAGAAGACTGAGACTTTAAAACAAAATTTATGGGGGTACCCCCCACCCCGTTGCGGACCCCCCCCCCCCCAATATATATTTCACGGCTACGCCCCTGCAAACAACCATTCTGAACTTAAAGGGCTAATTCCCATTTTATTTTGTTAAATCAAACTGCTTTCGTGTTAAAAGCCCTTAAAATCCTCTACCTTAAGACCGAGCAACTAACTTAATATACGTGATACGTTTTCAAACTAATTAAACCCATCAGTCTTCATCTGGAAATGGCGATTGATATGTCCGGCTATATTATACCATGTCTGGATAAAACCATACTTTTATTTTATAAAAATAAGGTGTAAGGGTAATTTACCTAACATTATCACTGCATTAAACTCTAATGGAATGGCAATTGATTATCAGGTCACCCAACGAAAACATTGACCCGCAATCGTAAAAGAGTTAAGTGTCCGTTTAAACGGTTTTGACGTGCACCTCGAAACGACTAAATGTTTTGAGTTGAAATTTTGAGGCCCGGTAAATAAACCATTCCACTATATTTTGGGCGCTCAAATTTCCATATGTATACATGGACATTTATTTTTAAACTCTATTCAAATCGTTATAGTTCCTTTGGGTTCCATGTCTACAAATAGCTCCGATCCAGGACACGCACTAATATAAGGTAGTTGACCGACATTGTGACGACATCGGGAGCTTTCTCAGCTAACATCGGTAAAGAACCTAATTATGATTCATATAAATGGTTTGCGGGAATCGATGGTTAAGTATCCATAAATTTTTTAATCTCTTTAATTGAAAATATTTGCCAGTTTTCAAATTTGAATGATCTGGTTACTATGGAATCTAAATGTTGATTTAACTCAGCTGTTGGCCA
The DNA here is from genome assembly GCA_036850965.1 of Patella caerulea. NCBI lineage: Eukaryota > Metazoa > Mollusca > Gastropoda > Patellidae > Patella > Patella caerulea. The sequence goes on along the minus strand of JAZGQO010000006.1, from coordinate 59,599,990 downwards.
GATTTCAATCTTGTTACGTAGTCAATCTGTGAGAATGTGAGGTATGGCCATATTGAAACGCTTTGATATAAAACAGGTTTGTCTACATGTTGGTTTCTTACAGTCAACAATATTCAATGTTTTAAATTTCAAAAAAAAAAAAAAAAAAAAATATGGACCCAATAATAAATAAAATGTAGTAATGTCGCGTCATGGGAAATAAAAAAAGATGAAATTAGACTGGCAACTCTTGTTCCGTTCTAAAAAATGCAGTTATCTAACGCAATAAAATTATATAATAATATTTATATTGGATATTAGATCATACTGTCAGCAATATTATACTCTCATTTCTTAAAAATGCATTTAATTAATTTAATTTATATTATCAAACGACATAAAATCAATGAAAATTACTCCAATCAGATTTAAAATCATAGTGTCGATATAGCAATTCGTTTCCAAGATTGAATTTAAATTTAAATGCAACAGCTGTTTTTATTTGCAACTAATCATCTTAATTTTAAAATGTAACAAATCTCATCGTATGGAAAAGTTAAAACATCGTACTCCTTTTATATGGAACGGACTAGGAAATCAAACTAGTTTGGTGAAGATAATATTGGGGTTTCCTCTCTCACTGAAATGACTTCTAATTATCTTTATCTAAAAAGTCACAATGAAATTTGTTTAATATTCAATAGCTTGATCCTAAATTTGAAATGGGGTTTAACATCCTACCATTCTGCTCCGAACTGTGATAATGAAGACAAGCAGACGCCAGACAGTGTGCTAGGGGCAAATATTGCCGGGCAGCGCCACCATGGTCAAATTTTATGAATTTCAACTACCAAGAGATCTTTGATGTACACGCCAATGTATACACAGGACCGCGGTTTTTCGTCAAGTCCGAATAGCCAGCTGTCCCTGTTAGCCCCCCCCCCCCGTCCTGCAACTCTGACTTGGTGAACCATGTTGGAAAATCCAGAGTAACTTTCTCTGTCAATGCAGGGGTCTAACACGCACGCAAGCCAGCGTCTTAGCCACTTAGGCACCGTGGCTTCCGTCTGTCGTACTAAATTGAAATTGAAAATAAAAAGATTGCACCACATGGAGTTCATCAATCATCGTAATATGTAATAATGAGTTCTTTAGATTAGAACCCAGTTCAATGTCGAGAGATAATTTCATCTTAAAAAAAATAAGTTCTTCGCACCAGAATCTACAAAATTTCCGTTTAATATCAAAAGCCAATTTTATCAAATAAATGTTTAAAAAATCTGATGAAATTAAAAAAGGATTTCCTCGTGAGAAACATCAACCCCTCTTACATCACGTGATGTCTGTCGTACTAAATCAACTTCTATAAGAACCTCTGGTGAATTTGATACCGTGTATATTAAAGAACCGGTGAAATTACATCCTGTTAAATCCTCGATAGAATTTCTGCCAAGAGTTTCTAATAAATAGTTTAAAGTTTCATTCATGCTTTGGAATTTGATAGTTATTAAAACAATCAAGCTACTTGGTTACATTCCTTCACAAGTCACTAGTTTAATTTAATTCCATGGGGTTTAACGCCCTACTATTCTGCACCCACAAAACATTTTCGCACTGACAGATTCGGTGCGTTCTGTATCGAGTTGTGGGGTTCGGATGGCCTAGTGGTCTAGAGTGCCGCGCTTTGACCTCTAGCTGGCCGGTCACCTCTGGCTTTCGGCTGTGGTTTCGATCCCTGGTGCGATCGTATGTGGCATGGAGATAGGGGCGCCTTCTCAACCTCGCGGGTTTCCTCTGGGAACTCCGGTTTCCTCCCACTGCTAAAGACCCTTACGCGCAAGCGACTTATTGAAATAAAATTAAAACCATGTTAGTCCCGAAATGACCTAACCCCATTTCTCTCTCTCTCTCTCTCTCTCTCTCTCTCTCTCTCTGTATCGAGTTCCACTTCGGGTCCGTTCTGTATAAAGTACCATGTCGGGTTCGTTCAGTATCGAGTTCCATGTCGGGCCCTTTCAATATTGATTTATTGATTTCCATGTCAGGTCCTCTCTGCACAACTGAAAATTTAAGAATCCACCTCTAACCACCCTCACCTGAAGAACAAAAAAAAAAAAAAAATAAAAACCCCACGTTGCCTGTTTGATGTCTGATTTCTCTTGCGAAAAGATTCCTGCACATTTCGTCCGATCAATTCCGAAAAAAATATCTGACCCTAAAAGTTCACAAAGTATTCTTAGACTTGAGTTAAGAATTTATTCAAATTTAAATCATTGCTTATGCTATGAGAAATATCATTCATGCTGAAACACATAGTTTCTATATATTGTATTTGATAAATTAAAACAATAAAAGTTTTATAATAGGGCAATATTTGAGCTAAAATAAGGCGAACATTTTTGAGTAAATTCTTAACTTCAGTCTGAGAATTCTTTGGGAACTCGGGGCCTGTGCGTATAGAAATCTAAATATAAATAAATGCATTGTCTCTTTTTCAGATTATGGTCTGACTACCTCTATTTTCAAAAAACCAGCAAATCAGCGGAAGATTTTCATATGAACGCCGCCAAGGCCATTTCTTTTCATATCAACTGTACACAAAAATATACCCTTACGGCATGTATATATAACCGGACTTTAGCAAATTTAGCTCGGGTAAGTAGATCATGATCTCCCATGTTCGTTAGTCCGTCCGTAATCCCTTTACATGCCTGGTCAGTTAGAGTTATTGCCCTGTTGGCAAAGATGGTTACTTTTGATCAAAGTCAGAGATTTTTTTTTAGATTTTCTTATTTAAATTGGCTGGAAAAGTTTTTCAGCAGCCGTTTCTTTGCCTGGCAACCCATCTTTTTATGTCAGTATCGGTAGAAATGCCAATCTGAGACAAGAATCCGGATCTAAAATAACGCATAATGGGACGTTTTCACTCAGAAATCCAGATGTCAGGTGCGCCTCAAAATAGATCTACCCTTGGTTTTGCACTCTGACGTAAATCGCTTATTTTGGCAATACTGTAATACTGTATCTGTAATACTATTAATTGCCTGCAAATAGATATGTTGAAAATATGCTGCATGTTAATCCTCAGGTTTGATACCATTTCAATTATTTATTTAGTTCAGTAACAAAAATCGTGGTGTCCTTATAACGATTCACTATGACGTCAATTCCGGACAATGATACAAATTGTTCTACATGTTGTTTTACATCAAACTGATCCCGCAGTGAATATTCGCTTGGCCGCTACAATCACTCAAACTGATCCCGCAGTGAATATTCGCTTGGCCGCTACAATCACTGATAAGCATGACATCGACGAGACTTAATGAGTACGGCATATTACCTTTTTTTTACTCCGACAAGTTAAATTCTCAAACATTTTTTTGAGGTAAAAGAAAAATAAATAAAGACGTTTGAAGTATTTGTAGTTAAAAAATATTTCCTATTTAGTGTAAATGGGTATTAAAATGAGTAGAATGCATCATTTTGCCCGAAGCAGTCAGATGTTAAGTAAACATTGCACGAGCCGTTGAGCCAATGACTAACGCCGCGTGCAGTCAACGCACATGTTGTGGACAGTCATCTGTTACAGAGATAATTCGTAAGTAATTCTCTGTGAAACAGATTGGTTTTACATGCGGTTCGTTTTTCGTACAATGGGGCTAAAGTCCACTTCTTTTATTATTATTTTATGTGTATGAATTTAATTATTGGCATTTCCCTTCTTTTAATATTATCTTTTTTATTTTTATGCTGGGGTGTAATTTTCATTGTAGGTAAGATTACGTATAGGCATATATTATGCTTATCTGGAAAACTGGCTCAATATTTATCCACGTGATCAGTTTCTGGTGATACGATTGGAGGATTATGCTGTCAATACCAGAAACATTATGAAAAATGTTTTTAGATTTCTTAAATTAAGTAAGTAGTTTTAACAACCATTTCATTCGTAGTAAATACATTTAAAAGAAAGACACCGTGATAAATGAAGTGCCGGGCGGAAGGCCTGACGAAAAAGTCGTTTGGATTGGACAAAAAAGCAATGTCCCCTGTGCCCTTAACAGTTGGAATTGGATATATGAGTAGGCCATTGCGATTTCCTTTCTGACAGGAGTTATTTCACGCAAGTATCAACGTGTACACCGAGCCTCGATTTTTGGTACCACTGAAGGATTAAACATGTTTCCTTACCAGTCGGAACGGACGGCTTGGCAATGAAAAATGTCTAGTTGCTCGGGGAGTACGAAAAACTGAAGTAGAAGTAGAATTGTCGGTTGGAATTTGAAATAAGCATTCGCTCGGCTTCATTACCCCGGCTGGCGAAAAAAGTAATGCGATAAATCAGTTTACATTTCATTTCCTAGTTTTCATGTATAATATCAGTGTGTGTCGTGCACGAATCAGAGCATGCTTGTGGAACACCTGATAACACTTACATATGGAACTTCCGTCGAGTTGACACGTGCATGTGATTAAATGTCCACGTGTTACAAGCTAAAGATGTGGAGTAGCTACAGTACCAGACAAGCTATATATAGACTATATACAGCTATATACAGACAGAGTTGGTATTGTATTGTATGCTATAATAAACAGGAACCGTCGCAGGAATCCCTGGTACTTTAAGTCATTGTTTACATGTCGATTGTTGAATTCTTGCTAAATGTAAAATACGGTTTCAATTAAATATAGTTATTCCTATTATACTGGGTCAGGGTATAATAACAATTGTTGCCGAAAATTTTATGAACGAGAGAGAGAGAGAGAGAGAGAGGGAGAGAGAGGGAGAGAGAGATTGGGGAGGGGTGGGGATAACGTCCACTCGACACAAACTAGGTCATTTCGGGACTAACATATTGTTCAATACTATTTTAATAATTCGGTTGCGCGTAGGGGTCTTTAGCAGTGGAAGGAAACCGGAGGACCCGGAGAAAACTCACGAGGTTTGACAAGCGACTCTACTCCTTATCACGTACAACCGGGGAATCGAAACCACGCCAGCTGACTCAATAACAGACCTTATGATACAGCGCATACCCGCTAATCTTGCAGTGATTGATTGTATGATTCAGCTGTATGACTAGTTTCTATAAGAATTGTTCCCGCCATAAATTATAGATGTCAAAAACGACGTGTCGTCATACATTTTACCTAAAAAAGTTTGGCTAATAAGAAAAGCATTAACATACGTTATTTATTACGTGTGTTATTTCAAAAAAAGAAAAATATTGCCAAATGTTTGCTTGATAAAAAAGTGACTTTAATTTCGGCTTTTCGTCGTTACGTTATATTTTATCTTTGTTTACGAGATATGAAGTCAACGCTGACCTTGCACGCCCTGGAATATAGACTTGTTAACAAAATATATGTTGATAACACACAACACTTGATCTCAGCTGCCTTGTTTATAAGATACACGGTAACCCAATCCATGTGTATATGTTATGTTTGCACGTCAATAACATGTGCATTCATGACATTAAACTGCACATTCAGCTCAAAGATGCATTATGCCAGATTTAGAGAAACAGCTGACTCTTCTTGCCGTAATCGGTAAGAAATGAAAAATGTATATGTTGAAACATTTGATTCATATTTGTTTGTTTGAAGACGTAGCGTTGATCATTAAACAGTTGTGGACAACCGAGACTAAGTCTCGATTGTCCAGTCAACCCGATGTTCTAGAGAGTAGTATAGGCTTAACATGTGAATAAATGGCTAAATGATAATTCATGAAATTAAAATAAAATGAAATGGAGGTTAACGTCCTCGGACTGTAACATTTGAAGCTACAATAAATACAGAAATGAAATGCGGGGGCGGATTTTCGACAGTGCCCTTTTTTACTTCTGAAAGTGCCTTTCAACTGTCTTTTTTGCTCGATTTTGGGGCTCTTTTTCAACGATGTCCGAACGTTAGACGAAAATATCAGCCAAATAGCCCTTGGAATGGTTACAGATGCAAGGAAATGACGGATAATTTTCTTGGGGCCCCCAACCCCTACTCAGCGGCGTGCCTTGTCTCCGCGGTCAGTGCCCTTATTTTGCGCCCCCCCCCTTTTCAAAATTCCTATATCCACCCATGAAACGAGCTTATAATGTCTTACTGTTCTGCTCCAAACTAAAGACGGGCATACTCCATACAGGGAATGTGTACACAGGACCTCGATTTTTCGTCCCAACCGAACGACTAGACAGCTGTCCTGCATCACTGACAAGGAGAACCAAGCCGGAAAATCTGGATGAACCTTCTCGGCCAATGAAGGGATCGAACACCTGACTTCCTGCTTAGCGAGCCAGCGTCTTACCCACTTAGCCCCCGTGACCCCTCACAATAAATACGAGACCTGCAATAGGTAGATTTGTGTCTCTTACACAATGCATCTTTAAACTGCTGATTCAGCTTTGTTATCCTGTAGATATCTGTCGATCATCTCATCATAAAAAGGGGGAAAAAAACGAGCAAGAGAATGCACTGTAAACAAGTTTTGACACTGACAAATAAACAAGTTCTTGGCGAATGTGTTCGAGATTCCAATTTCTGCCCAAAATAACGTGAAATGCAATAAAAATAAAACGGGGTTCCACATCCTAATTAAGTACGATGGAATGAAATAAGGTTTAAGTCTATAGTTCTCTACAATGAAATGAGGTTTCTACAAAGAAGTAAAATGAGGATTAAGTCTATAGTTTTCTACAATGACGTGAAATGAGAGAGAGAGAGAGAGAGAGAAATGGGGTTTAACGTCCACGTAGGGGTCTTTAGCAGTGGGAGGAAACCGCCATGCCACATACACTCACACCAGGGCTCGAAACCACAGCCGCAAGCCAGAGATGACCGACCAGCTAGAGGTCAAAGCGCGGCACTCTAGACCACTAGGCCATTCCAACCACCACGTGAAATGAGGTTTAAGGTTATACTTTTCTACAATGAAGTGAAAGGTTGTGCTTATCTACAATGAAGTTAAAGGTCGTGCTTATCTACAATGAAGTGAGGTTTATGGTTATACTTTTTTACAATGAAATGAAAGGGTGTTTATCGTCTTACTTTGTTGCACCAACCAGGCTCTCTAGCCTGTGTAGCAGAGGTGTGGGTAGCAAGTCTTGTTTTGTCGGCTCCCCCATACCTCCCACACCCTTAGCATCGCACTTACTAGTTTGATAGACCTATTTACTCGGGGGAAAACGTGGCTAAGTGGGTAAGACGCTGGCTCCCTGCATTGGCCGATAAAGTCCTTCCAGATTTTCCGGCGTGGTTTCTCCTTGTCAGTGGTGCAGGACGGAGGGCCTTACAAGAGACAACTGTCTAGTGGTTCGGATGGGACGTAAAGCCGAGGTCCCGTGGCATATATTTTTTTAAAAAATAATTAAACGTTAAAGTGGATAATTGAAACTCTTTTTTTATGGCTGCCAACTTTAGTAATGATTATCGAGTCGAGGCTAGCCTAAAATTCCAAAGCTGATGTCTCGCTTCAGAGTGGGGTTTTCCTCGGTTTGGGATACCTGGTCTTGATTCGTTTACATAAGATGTACATACCTGAGTTAAACTTTTTAATTAAGGTGGCGTATATATGAGTGAAAATCATTTATTTACGTTGGATATACCCGAGTTTTATTTCAGAACACCTGATGCCACCTTTTACTTATTTGGGATGTTCACGTTGCAATTTTGAAATTTGGGTCCTTTAAAGGAGCTAAATCGCTAATATTTGGAGCCTAGAAATTTACCCAAATGGGTCGCACCACATAAAATAATCTTATATGAATGTATATATTATAAATTGCTTTATATTCATTCATTTCCGTCTTTACTGTAATTTCAAATCACTTATGTTTCGCGAAATACGCCTGAAGTCTCAATAGCATGCCAATCTCTAGCGTCTGGTTATTCCAGTCTACATTATTGCGTTCCGTCTTCCCTCGTTCTCCAAGCCCCTTGTTAAAAATGGGCCTGAAACGGATTATGGTACACCACTGATAATTTTGTTTTAAATATGGAAATATCAGAAACCCATCTTTTCCCCGTAAGATCGCAACATCAATATTGAATTAAATTGACAAATAATTTGTGTTTTCATTGTCGAAGATTTTGGATGATATTGAGTTAGAGACTTTGTTACTTTAAATGTGAGTCGAAATATAATTTTCCGAAAAAGGAACATGTTTACATTTCTATCGATTCCCCATAAACATGAACCAACGAGTGACTTATTTTCAGCATGGTACATTTGGAAGTTAGAAGTTTGGCAACCATTTGATCGGGTTGTTTTCTATTGGAATGTTAGGTCTTTTATTTGATCAATCTGTCAGAAGCTTGATACAATATCAAACAGTGGAGAGTTTTAAGAAGTCGGATTCCTAACATTCGTTTATATCATTTTATTATTACTCCATTTCCCCTGGAGCAAAACTAAAAAACGCCAGTCTCTGATCTGTGTTCTCAAACGGTGTTTAAACTCAAGAGATTATTTCTGTTGAAGAAAAACAATGACTTACATTCCTTGGTATTCAGAAGGTTATTTTTAAGAATTCTGTTGGAATAATCCGTGAGTAATTGTACCATTGCCTGGAGTTATAACAAATAGTTTCAGGGATTTAGATTGGGTAATAGTTTAAGAGAATGTCACCCCACCTAAGGCCAGCAAATGCTTTGTGTTGAAGAGGAACAGTTAAGTTATTTTCCCAGGTGACAGAGCTGGAATGTCGGTTCCTTTAATGTTTTGTCTTTGGCTTATTTTCTTGTCATTGGTGGTTTCATGTGAGTCAAGGTAGGCAAATAATTAAGACAATGAATCAATAATCGGATTTCCCCTTTGCTCGTCATTTCCCAGTCTGTTTCCCCATGCCGGCGTTGCAGGACAGAGGGCCTGTCACGGATAGCTCTCTAGTCGTTCGGATGGGACGAAAAACCGAGATCCCGTGCATACATTGGCATGCACGTAAACGATCCATTGGAAGTTCGAATTCGATATTAGAGTAGGCGATAGTGCCTGTCCGGGCAAAATGTTACTCATAGCATACTGTATGACGAATTCCCGCCGTTTTTAGCCCGATCGGAGCAGAACAGTAGGACGTTAAATCCCAATTTATTTCCCTTACATTTGACTTCTCGCATCAAACTGATCTGTATCGAATTTCGCCCTTTTCTTTCACTATGCAGCTGTCGCACATTTTTTGGCTATTTGAAGATAAACTATTATTTGTCTGAGAATGCTGCTTGTTTCCAGGATCCAATTGTTGACATTCTGAAATTCACACATATTCGTCTTACGTCAGCTGTTATAAGAATTCGGGGATATTATCTTTAATTCTTGCAGACGATCTGACCTTGGTAATCTCGGCAGGTTCTCTTTATACGCCCACATTGAAATATGGTCGTATATTGCCATCGCCTCCGTCTGTCTATCCGTCCGTCTGTCTGTCCGTTGTGGACGCTCTAGCGTTAATATCCGATTGATTTTACATTTATAAATGGTTTCAATGAATTTGAGTAATTGAACTGGAGTATGCAGGTTCTATGGAATGCAGTTATTGCTTATAGCTGAGCAACGTTTCGACTAGGGCCCTGTTTCACGAAATTTTAACTAAAGATAAAATCTAAAGTTTAGTAGATACTTCAATTTTGATTGGCTAAGAACTAAAATCAATCTAATATTGTCCAATCAAATAACTAAAATTCAGATCTTATCTTAGTTAAAATTTTGTGAAATAGGCCCCAGACTTCTTTATGTATTATCAAGCAATGATAAAATATATACAGCAATACTAAGTTATTGCCGACCAACCAGAGATACCCTTATAATGACTAGAGAAGCCTAGTTGAAACGTCGCTCAGTTATAAACAGTAATTCTATTCCATAAAATTGTGTCCTGTATATCTACATTTATGCATAGTGTTTAAGGTCATGAGATGAAGAATCCTATAGATTTCAGATAATTACTGCCTGAGTTATGGCCCTTGATTACTTGAGAAATATTCTGGCCGCGCTAGAAGCTAAGGATAATACAAATTTATACACAGTGTTTAATGTCATGTGACACGCGGAACAAATTCAAATGTTTTCTGATAATTACTGTTACTCGTAATCAAATTTTAGTGTGTTGTAAATATTTCATTACTGACAAAAGAAAACAAAAAATGCGACAACATCTCGCAACACTTGTTGAATGGAAATCTATCTTTAAAACTTCCGTATGAGCTTATATATGTTGTCTTGGTTACCCTAAACAGAGTTTAATCAAATATATGTAGACGTTTCCTGGATTATTACCGTGCAACTAAACTACATGTATTCTCGAAAACTTCACCAATTAGTCATTACAGACGTAAATCACAAACATATATTAGTCCCAATATAACCATGTATTGTGTTGACGAGACGGTTATATGGCATTCCGTGAGATTTCACGTACTAACGCTCGAAAATTAAATAAGAGCTAGCTGTTTTTTTTTTAAAACTTCTCTGCAAGTAGAGTGGATCGGTTAGTCAGATTGCGCATTCCATAGGATTGTTTTTGAAAACCTCAATTTTCACTCTGATTTTACGTCATAGACCGTTTATAAAGCAGATTCCTGAGATTTGTTCAGTTGTAAGACAAGAAGATAAAACGTCACGTGATCTTGTTGTTTATTTGGATTGTAGCGATTGGGTGTGGGTATTTATTGATACAACATTCACATGTATTGATAAACGGCTTCAAAAATAATGTTGATCTTGAAATTCGACGCCATCTTTAATGAGTCTCGGGGAAGAGATTATTGACGTGTTAGTACGAATATACAAACGATATTTACAGGAGTCGATACACACAGTGTGACGGTTATTCACTAACGCGGATCTTGAAGATAGAGGTATCTATGCTGTGTGGGGGAAAATTGTAACTACCCTTTGAATTCCACCCTTTAGAAACCACTCCTGTAAAACGTGGGAAGCTTGGTAGACTAACGTGGCTCCACCTGATTTAAGGTGTGCAGGGCGGATCAAGGAATTTTTGCAGGAGGGGGTTTGCCAGGTTTCTGTCACGGAAATCTGCCATCATCGTCTCTAAATTACATAGGCATACATACGAATTGAGCTTTTTAAACAGAGAAATCATTTTTATACTGATGTAGGATCACTTTGTGATGTAATTCATTGATGCAAGGCATTATTTTTTTTATGTAGCTGAGCAGGGGGGGGGGGGGCCTCTGGATCCGCCCCTGGTGTGTGTGGGTGTTTGTCTGCGATATCATTTCTGCGGAAGCAGGCATTAAAGCACAAGGTAGTAGTGTGGTGTGTGTAGGAGAGAGAGAGGTGGGAGAGAGCGAGGGAGAGAGAGAGAGAGAGAGAGAGAGAGAGAGAGCTAGCTCCAGGCGTCACTATCACAATATTGCTGGAAAATAAACATGGCGACTGCATTTATGCTTTAAAAAAAAAGCAATTCAACAATCAAACGAAAATTGTATACGCCAGAAAAAACGCTTAATTTAAGAGCCAGATTTTAACATTTGTATTTAAATTTAACGCATTTTGTTGACAAATAGGTTTATGTTTCAAAATTAATGTAAGTTTATGTGCAGAGGAGACTGACAGCTCGTTGGTGTGAAAATTATTTCCACTTTTTGTTATTTCTGAAACGCTGTGTGGCCTTAAAAGTCAGTTCTTAAGGATACGTTATGGAAGAGCCTTTTTATGACTTAAACTGTTTTAAAAATTGTTATTTAGACATTTATACAATGTACATGCCAAATTCACCTCTCTTCGTCATCGGATGTCTGGGATATTTAGTGGATAAGAACACGAAGACCATTTTGTTTTCGTAAGTCAAATTTCTAAGGAAAAACTTGGGGTTTGTAGGACTGCAGGGCAATTGAGAATTCATCACATATTTCGCAGGTCGTTAACCAAAGCAGTATTTTCAGTTTCGATATTTATTCGGGCGCAGTGAAACCACTGGATATGACTATGGAGTGGAATTCACGACATTATTCTGACACTAAACATATAATAAAATCTGTGGTAAAATAAATAGACCAGATTTCACTTATTCTGATATGTGCGTTTATTGTTTGTTTTTTTTTTTTTGTGGTGTCTGTATATTGTCTGTCATGTCCGTACATTGTAGGTTTGTCTTGCGTAATCGTTAGCATAAAGTGCGGTTTCCCCGAACTTACTATTAAACTGCAATATTTAGGGAATAAATTAAGTACTAACATACACTAGGTTAAGGGGGATAGGGGCAAATGGTTAGCACGTGGCCACTGTATCATAAGGCCTGCCATTGAGTCAACTGGCCTGGTTTCGAATCCCCGGTTGTACGTGACAAAGGATTAGGGTCGACTGTCCAACCTTGTGGGTTTTCACCGGGTAGGGTACTCCTGCTTCCTCCCAGTGTTAAAGTCCCCTATAACGCAAAAATGAATTATTGAAATAAAATTGAACCATTATGTTAGTCCTAAAATGATCTAGATTGTGTTGAGTGGACGCTAACACCCCCCCCCCCCCCCCTCTCTCCCTCTCTCTCCTTCTCATTATATCAGGGATTCCGCTCCATATACAATAGGTTGCGCCTGATGAGACAAAAGAAAACAGTAGTTTTGAAAGACAAACAAGAATTGGTGATAAAGACGTATTATCAGATAAATCTGACAAGTTTAAATCATCGTCGTTATGTGAGAATAGGATGGTGTGTTGTTTGTAGGGTGGGTGGTAGAAAACAGTCATATTATAACCTATACCGTATACCTTAAAATAAAAACCCATGCATACTGGTTACCACAGAGAACTTTTCTCGTGATTTGTCATCGATGTAAGGCTGGGGGCTTCTGACAAGGAACGTCGTCTAGTTGTTAAGATGGGACGACAACACGTAAAACAAAACCCTAGATATGAACTTAGCACTAAGCCCCTCTTTTATTAGGTTTAGTACGGTATGTTGACTCCCATTGTGTAAATCAGCGAACTAGCTGACGCTTCAAGATAAGAATTCCTATATTAAAAGATAAGCTTGTCTCTTGTTTGGGGTGGTTTATGCCAGTTAAATTCATTTAAACTCTAATTAAAGAATTTCCCAGGATAAATACGCTACTGTATTCTTTCACTAGACTGTACCATCATTTATCTCGTTTAATAACGCTTCTCTTGGCAGTGGTGCAAGACTGAGGGATTAGCAGCTGACTAGTCGTTCGGATGGGACGAAAACCCGCTGTTCCGTGTATACATTGGCATGCACGTAACAAATCCCTTGGCAGTGGGAATTCAATATAAGAGTAGACCATAGTGCCGTTGCTCGGGCAAAGTTTCCCCCATAGCACACTGTATGGCTATAGCCCCATCGGGGCAGAACAGTGGGGTAAAACCCCATTTCAGTATGGATCTGATAATTGTTGGAACGTGGGGGTTGAGGTGAAATGCGTTATGAAATTGACCCCAAATCCATCAAAATCACACCCACTGCCATATTGACGGGGAAATATTTATTTAAAGGTGCTACGTTGGTGCCTGGTGAGGCTGAACAGGGACATGCTTCAGATATATTGACGGAATGGAGACAATCTTTTTTTTATGAATTTGGACTCTAAACCCTCAATATATAAAACACGGCAATCTTAAATCGCAAACTTTTCGTGTTAGCTAACTGGCCTGTAGAGCTTCTGAAAAACACTAATTTAACTTAGCATTTCTCTTAAACATATCATGGAAATATTTATAAAATGTTTGTCAACACTGTAAGAAACGGCAATAAACTTAACACTAAAAATGTATTTCCTGTTTAGAATGATGGCGATGTGAAAATATTTAAGAAGATGTTTGCCAAGATTCTTGTGAAATAATTAAAGTAATGGAAAGTCCAACATCTTCAGTTAATTACCAACCCGACATAACATGTACAGCTTCATTAAGAAAACAAACGTATACCTGATAAAGATTCATTTATGCAACTGTTCACTTTTTTTCTGTCAACCCTTTTCGCTAAATGACTTCATTTTCTACAGTCGTCATGCCAAAAGTATGAACTGTATGTACTGAATAAGAAATACGTCTACCATTAGTTTAGACAGGATAATTTTCGAATGAGCTTAAACTTGTTAAAGCCCCAATAACACTTTTGTTGTAACTGAAAAATATGTCCCAATCTTCATTCTGGTCAACAAATCGTACTATTTTAGAATATTCCAATTAAATGATGATATAAATTTCATCTTAACACAACTAATTTAAAAAATTGGAAAAATTCAACCAATTGATTTGAAATGTCTAACGTAAACCTTTTCACATGTGACTTGGATTTTAAAATATTTTCGAACCCTCTGGACAAGTAAAATAGGTTGTAATGGATAATTTACACAACAGGTAGGACATTTAAACATCTAGTACTTAGAATAAGGGTATTATTTATTTTCTGGAGCTACCAAGCCAGCAAGAATGTTATTGTCCCTTTAAAGTACAGTGCACCGTCCAATAGTTTTACATTAAATGAAATGAAATGGGGTTTAACGTCCTACTATTCTGATCCGACTAAGCCAATGACCGGACATACGCCATACATTGTGTTATGAGGGCAATTTTGCCCGGGGCAACGCGCTACGGCCTACTCTTATATCGATGGGGTTTAACGTCCAATCGACACAAACTAGTTTATTTCTGGACTAACATTGTATTCAAATTCAATAATACGCTTGTGCGTGGTGTTTTTAAGCTGTGGGAAGAAAACGGAGGGCCCGGGGGAAACGAACGAGGTTGGGCAGCCGCCCCCGCCCCATACTCCTTGTCACATGTAACCGGTGATTCGGATCCACGTCAGATGACACAATGACAGATCTTATGATACAACGCGCACGCGCACGCGGCTAATCATTCGGTCATACACCCCCATATTTCCAAAATGCCTGTTGCCATTAGCCCGTTTTATGCATTAATAGCTGAGCCCTATTTAATTTCATTTATTACTTAAAGGACAGTGTCACCGTCCACTATTTTTGCATAACATACTTAAAGGACTGTGTCAGTGTCCACTAGTTTTACATCGGGTATAAATGATGCTAAGCGTATTACCTAAAGGGCAGTATCACAGTCCACTAGTTTTACATAACGTAAATATGATGCCAAACGTATTACTTAAAGGACAGTACACCGTCCACTAGTTTTACATAACGTACAAATGATGCTAAACGAATTACTTAAAAGTCAGTATTACCGTCCGCTAGTTTTCCATATATGATAGAATCAGTTCAAGTCGTCATCCCAAATAATTTGCAGTGGATCAAATATTAAGCGTCCGTTATGTTACGATTGTCTAAAATAATAATTATTTATGAAACAGCTATTGGGAAACGGTATCCCTGTCACTTTATCATTTAGCGTGCGGTAGTGCCAATCATATGATGAGTTTTAACGATTATCGTTTTCTTTCTTTTATTTCAGGAGATTTAACTAAAGCAGAGTCTGATTTCATAATCGGACAACCGGTGGCCAACTCTAGAAGGAAAGGCGATAAAAAGTATGGAACTATGAATGAATCGACGCGAAAAATGTTGGAAGATTTTTATGAACCTTACAACAAAAGACTCGCCCTGTTGTTGAACGATAATCGATATATGTGGAAAAATAAAGATAGAACTAGTGCAGGTGCTGGGAACGTGCAGGAGTCACGCGACCCGAGAGTGCGTTCTTAACGTTCTGAGAGATTTGCCAGAAAACGTCGCGAACAATTAAAAAAACACAATTCGTATAAGAAGTGTAATTCGTGAGAAGTATTTGTGAAACTGGATGAAAAGAAGAATATATATTTATAGTTCACGCGGCATCTCGGTGACGGTTTGTGGGATTCTATCAGATTGATAACTAAACTGAAAAAAAAACTTATAAAAATTGAAGACATATAATTAACAATGATAAATTTTGTTATTCATTTACTTTTTTGTTTCGTTCCGGCTATTCGTTTGATAATTCTATAAACCCCTATAAAAATGTTTCGGTAAAGTGCGCCCTACACCTGTGTCGACAACATAACACACATAACAGCCAATCCCATTGACAACTAAACACATTTCTGTACTGATTGGGCTAATGTACAGGGGCGGATCCAGGAATTTTTGTGAATTTCTGTTACGGAAATCTGCTATCATCGTCTCTAAATTACATAGACATACATACAAATTGAGCTTTTTAAACAGAGAAATCATTTTATACTGGTGTAGGACCACTTTGTGATGTAATTTCATTGATGCAAGGCATTATTTTTTTTATACAGCTGAGCGGGGGGGTAGGGACCCCAACCCCCCCTCTGGATCCGCCCCTGGAGTCGACGGGCATACGGGAAAAAATTTTGCCCGAACAGCGTCAGTGATGCAGGACGGAGGGTCTGACGACAAAGACATCGGACAGTTTTCTACTCATTCGATTCCAATGGGACGAAAAACCGAGATCCCGTTTACACATTGGCGTGCACGTAAAAGATCCCTTGATAGCTTGAATTCGATATAAGAGTAGGCCGTAGCGCCGCTGCCCGGACAAAATTCCCCTCATAGCTCAATGTATGGTGTACGCCCGTCTTTATTTGTCCAGGCTAGGAGCAGAAAAGTAGGAAGTTAAACATCATTTCATTTCCTTTTGTCGATAGTTTATACCAATTAGAAATAAATAAAATAAAACGGGGTTTAACGTCCTAATTTTTCCCACAACTAGGCTAACGAGGACCGACTGGCGCTTACTCGCTACGACCTACTCGTGTGTCAGCGCTTCTTTAACGTGCACCCTAATAACACTCTTGTTGTAACTGAATAATATGTCCCAATCTTCATTCTGGTCAACAAATTGTATTATTTTACAATATTCCAATTAATTAATTATATAAATTTCATCTTAACAACCTATTTTAAAAAATTGGAAAAATTCAACCAATTGATTTGAAAAGTCTAACGTAAACCTTTTCAAATGTGACTTGGATTTTAAAATATTTTCGAACCCTCTGGACAAGTAAAATAGGTTGTAATGGATAATTTACACAACAGGTAGGACATTTAAACATCTAGTACTTAGAATAAGGGTATTATTTATTTTCTGGAGCTTCCAACCCAGCAAGAATGTTATTGTCCCTTTAACGTGCACCCTAATGTATACATGGGACCACGACTTCCCGTCCCAGCTGATTCCGAACAAGACACAGGGTTAATGATGACAGGCTTAAGCCAGGCTGACACTTGCACGACTTTTGATCACGATTTTGTCGTGCAAATCAGTGTCCACATTGTCACGAACTGGCACGACGAGTTCACGCATTGTTTGCGCATAGTTTGCGCATTGTTTACACACTTCCCGCATTGGCACGACGAGTTTGCGCAAATCGGACGGTGTCGTGCCGACTAGAGTCGTGCCAATGCGTGCCACGGAATCGTGCAAGTGTCAGCCTGGCTTTACACCTACACGCTACGGTCTACTCTTAAGTCGAATTCAAACTGCCACGGATCCTTTAACGTGCGCGTTAATGTATACACTAACAACAAGGCACTATTTCGCGCGGTGGGCTACTCAACAATGGTTTAATAATCATTACGCGTTTTGTCGTATATCGTTTTAGATATACATATTATAATAGTTAATGTACATCTACATGTAAAATAGCATGTAAAATTTATTTCGATTGTTGATAATCGATACTTAATGATCGATTCATCGATTATTGATTATGAACAAATCGTTGTTGTTGTAATAATATTTAATTTTATATTTGTATATTATGTTGCTGTATATTGTTATAAAGATGCATAACCACAACTTGTGTTACAGTTCATTTCATTTTCTATGGTTACTGCTATAGGCTAAGGTCCGTTGCAGATGTATGTTAGGGCTAAAAGCGAAGACCCGTTTCAGATTTCATCATTTGGAACGAGAAATAAATGGGGTTAGGTTTAATGATTTGCGGGAGAGGGTTATAACGAGTTCATTTCTAAAACGAGTTGTAGCCATTTCAATTCTTAGGCCTTAATCTATTGTAAGGACTAAAAGCTATCGCCCATTTTTGATTTCGAGACAAAAAGAGTGCTGTGTGACAGTAGGGAAAGGTCCAGACATCTTCACCTGGTCCTGTAGTATCAGAGATTCCACAAAGACTACTCACTCTGAAATGAAATAGATTAAGGGGTTAAAGTCCTGCTTTTGTGCACCAACCGGGATATGGGATCAGAACGACCAGGCACCCTCGCCCAGCATCACTGACAAAAGGCATCCATCGGCGAGGCACAGGTTAACGAGTCGGCGCCTTACTCACTGAACCGCGTAGCTATGACTACCCTAGAGATGTTGTCTAACTTTAATCCCTGACTATATGCCGCTACAATCACTGTGAGGGATGACATCGGTGCAGGTTAATTAGTTCACAATATTAAAGCCCAGGCGCGGATCCAGGATTTTTTGCAGGGGGGGGGGGTGTCTAGGTTTGATAATTGCTTAACTAATTGCTCTCAACCGATTAATTTGGTAAATTAGGTTCAATTTGGTTCATTCTGACGTATTTCCGGAAGGTAAATTCCAAAATTACAGGTCTAAATCGCCAATAAAATCGCATAAAAAATTTTCAAGTCTGAGCAGGGGGGGGGGGGGGTCCGGACCCCCTGGACCCCCCTCTGGATCCGCGCCTGCCCCAATTCCACTCTAGTTGTAACTAAATAATATGTCCAAATCTTCATTCTGGTCAACAAATCGTATTATTTTAGAATATTCCAATTAATTGATGATATAAATTTCATCTTAACACACCTATTTTTAAAAAAATTAGAAAAATTCAACCAATTGATTTGAAAAGTCTAACGTAAACCTTTTCAAATGTGACTTGGGTTTTAAAATATTTTCGAACCCTCTGGACAAGTAAAATAGGTTGTAATAATGGATAATTTATACAACAGGTAGGACATTTAAACATCTAATACTTAGAATAAGAGTATTATTTATTTTCTGGAGCTACCAAGCCAGCAAGAGTGTTATTGTCCCTTTAAAGATACATTATGGGAGATAAGCTAAAGAGATGGTAGTTCTCACTATAATAGTTAACAACTAGATAGTGTAAAGATAATTTGCTGAAAATTTCAGTCAAATTGATCCAATATTAACCGAGAAAAAGGCGTTTGAAATATTCACATGGCCTCGGTCATCATTACTCAAATCATTAATATAAACAGCATAGTCTCGATTATCCATTTGATTGATTAAATTATCAACGGCCATTTTAAGCGGCATATAGGATTTTAATCCGCCAACATTGAAGGCTAGCCTTGACATAAAGAGTTTATTATGGTCTGGATATATTAATTAATGTCTAATTGGTTATTTAGATAATATCTCAGGCCTAAAGAAAAACCTGTAATAAGCAGATTTTGCTCTTGTATAATGCTATTTTAACTTTTTTTCCCTCTGCAAATTAAATTCGAGAATCGTGACAAACGTGGGTTCGACAACAAAGATTGGTCTTCAAGCTAGGGATGAATGTTTCCTATTTATTTTCTTCGTGATATTTTGACTAGTCCGCGGGAGCACTAGCGGGCACGTAGCCACGAGGGGTTCGCCAACAATAATGATTTCTTAGGGTTTTTTTAGCCGGCCACATCCTCAGCCGAAACAGATTGCCTCAGCCCCTCCAAAAAATTCTGTAGCCCCCCCCCCACACACACACACACACAAATTTTATGAGCTGGCTTCGGGCCCGAGCACTAGTCCGCCGCTTAAATGAAATACTATAAATATGGGTGTCAATAAATCTCCATAATCCAAATAATATGGCGTCACATGCTAAAATTAATGTACAGGGTCGTCTCCAATCTGACGTTCTCCGTAATTAAAGGCTAATAAATAACAAATTATTTTGGTTTGAGTGGGTGGCGTGGATGGCTGAATGGTTAATACCTTCGTGTTCTATCATAAGACCAGTTATGGAGTGAACTGGCATGGTTTTGATTCACCGGCCATCCAACCCATCTTCACTCCTCCCCTCTCCTCCCGTCTATGCAATTAAGTGGAGTTGGGGCATTTATTCGACGACGGTTTCATCCACCAATTCACCACACATACTATAATATGTTTTTATTCTGGCTCGAGTGATAGATGATATTTAACAAATGACCTGACAGAGATTTCTACTGTAAAAAGCACGTTAATTAAAGGCATCCTGGAGGTTCAGCACACTATTTAAAGGGGGATAACTCCTTTAAAATGACAACGGCTGTGGATACAGACCACATCTCCGTGGTTCTGGGAGAGGATTCGTATGTCAGAATGATATCTACTACAGAAATAATCTACTGCGTACCCTGATACCTACATAATACAACCTCCAATCTTGGTGTGATCTGGAAAAAGCAGCTCCACACACTTTTCACAAGAAATACGTCACTTCCTGGTCCGTTCATCGAAACAGCTGTGAGGTTGGGTGTTTTCTGTGGTGATCGATCACAGACGTTTATCAAGTTGCAAGCTTAAGCCTCATAACACGACGTACGTTCTACTACGGGCAGTTTACGGGGGTAAATTTTAGTAAACGCGTGTGACTTTCTTGAGATTTACGCGGCACTAGCGTGTGTTGTGTTCGACAAAGCACTATTTAATAAAACTTTCAACCAGATACCGCGGCTTCTTTTACGTGCACGCCAATGTATACTCGGGCCTCGGTTTTTCGCCCCAAACGAATGACTAGACAGCTGTCCTTGTCAGGCCCTTCGTCCTGTACCTTTCTTCACCTATCTTTATGATCAACCAAACCAACCAGGTACCGGAGTCACACCGCGATACGTGGTACAGGAAGTATAATCTTAGATTTATTTTATTATACGCCCACATAGAAATGTGGACGTATATTGCCGTCGCCCCCGTCCGTCCGTCCGTCTGTCGGTCCGTCCGTCCGTCCGTCCGTCCGTCCATCGTCCACAATTTTTTGTGAACGCACTAGAGGCCAGGGTTAATATCCGATTGACTTTAAATTTATACACAGTGTTTAAGGTCATGAGACGAAGAAGCCTATTGATTTTCAGCAATATCCGATAATTACTGCCAGAGTTATGACCCTTGATCACTTTGAAAAATCTTGTGAACGCTCTAGAGGCTAAAGTTAATATCCGATTGACCTTAAATTTACACACAGTGTTTAAAGTCATGAGACGAAGAAGCCTATTGATTTTCAGCTATATCCGATAATTACTGCCAGAGTTATGACCCTTGATCACTTTGAAAAATCTTGTGAATGATCGAGAGGCTAAAGTTAATATCCGATTGACTTTAAATTTATACACAGTGTTTAAGGTCATAAGACGAAGAAGCCTATTGATTTTCACGGATTTCCGATAATTAGTGCCAGAGTTATGGCCCTTGATCACTTCAAAAAATCTTGTGGATGCTCTAGAGGACAAAGATGATGTCCGATTGACTTCAAATTTATACACAGTGTTTAAGGTCATGAGACGAAGAAGCCTATTGATTTTCAGCGATTTCGGATAATTAGTGCCAGAGTTGTGTCCCTTGATCACATCTGATTGACTTTAAATTTATACACAGTGTTTAAGGTCGTGAGACGAAGAAGCCTATTGATTTTCAGCGATCTCTGATAATTATTGTCAGAGTTATGGCCCTTGATCATATCAAATAATCCTGCGGACGCTCTAGAGGCCAAAGTTAATATGCGATCGACTTTAAATTTACACACACAGTTTAAGGTCATGATACGAAGAAATCTACTGATTTTCAGCGATTTCAAATAATTACTTCCAGAGTTATCTCCCTTGATCACTTCAAAAAACCTTGTGACACTATAGATGCCAAACTTATCATCCGATTGACTTCAGACTGATACACAGAGTTTAAGGTGTTGAAACGAACAAGTATTTTGATTTTCAATGAATTTTGATAACTGAACAGCTAAATCCATGACATTAAATGTTTCCTATACTAATTGTTAGCGTGGGGCAAAGCTTTATAAAAAGCTAACAAATTCTAATGATTTTCAGATAATTACATAATGAGTTGTTACTCTTAATCAGATTTTAGTGTATTACAAATGTTTCATTCCCCAAAAAAGTAAAAATATGCGACAACCCTTGTTGACTGCCCGGACGATTTAGCTGCTGTGGGCGTATGTTTTGTTGCCTGGCAACCTATCTTCTTATCTAAGAGTTATATTTTTCCTGCTACGACACGGACGTCCTTGTCAAAAATGGGCAATGGGTGGTGCGTTATATCAAAAGGTCTGTTACTGAATCAAATGACATAGTTTCGAATGCCCGCTGGTACTTGACAGCGTGTAGGGGCACCTATAAAACCTCTTGAGTTTTCTCTGGGACTCCCAGTTTCCTCTCACTAAGACCCCTACGAGCAAACGAATTATTGAAATAAGGTTGAAATATATATTAGTTCTAAAATGACCTAGTTCGTGTCGAGTGGGGGATAAACCCCATTTGCCTCTCTCTCTCTCTCTCTCTCTCTCTCTCTCTCTCTCTCTTTCTCTCTCCTTTTCCTTATCAAAAAGGTGTTATCATTTAATTCACATGTAGTACAAAACAAAACTAACACATACCATTTCAAGCATTAACAAGAGTATTTTCAAATCAAACATACATTATGAAAGAGCTAAATCTGCCTATTGCAGGTCTTTATTTAGGCCTGATATGTTATAAAAACTATTAATTAGACATTAATTAAACGTATATTATACAAGAACTAAAACCTGCCTATTGTAGTTCCAGAGATGTTATCTAAATTATTAATTAGACTTCAATTAACTTATCCAGACCATAATAAAAACTCGATGTCATCGTTATCCTGGTATATTTATTGGATTAGAGCCAGATCTGCTGCTGCTGATTAAATCAAAAATGGATAATCGAGACTATGTCTTATTTATCGTACCGACTTTAGTAATGATGACCGAGGCTAGGCTCAAATTTCCGTCGCTAAATACTGGATTCGGGGTGGATCAATTTGACTGGAATTTTTAGCAAACCCCTTTTACATTATTTAGTTCTTAACTATTACAGTGAGAACTGCTAGCTCTTAATCTTCCATAATGCGACTTTAACTTACGAAGACCTGATCAATTCTTCATGATATCGGGTAGATGCGATATAAATAGATTTAAATACGTTTTGGGGTCGATGCCTTTACAGTAAAAATGGATATTCGAGACTGTGTTTATTATCGTAGCAACGGTAGTAATGACAACCGAGGATAGACTATAAATGTATCGCCGATATATATGCTCAGCGTGAAGTAATTTGATTGACATTATAAGCACGTTCTCTTTCCGATATATTTTCTTAAACTATTATAGGGAAAATTGTTAGTTCTTTATCTAACCGTGATGTCATTTTACGTGAGTTTTTACTTTCAAAATAAAAACAAACCCACAAAGAGAAAGACAATATTTCTCAAACATTATTTTCCAAATAATTATACTTTTTATTTGTTTTCCATGACATAAAAGTAGGTACGACTATTAGACAGCGTTGTAATTTTATTTTTGTTCACGGGGCTTATTTCCCGTGTCAGGTCTATATCTTAGAAAACAGGAAACGGGAAAGGTTGGAATTATTATATCTGTTCACAGCGACATGCAAAATACCAGATCTTTCCCAACGGACAAATGTTTTCCCTAGGGTTAGGGTTCGGGTTAGGTTTATCTAAAACTATTCTGAAGGGTTTGGGTTAGGGTTAGGGTTAGGTTTATCTAAAACTATTCTGAAGGGTTAGGGTTAGAATTGTGGCTATAAACACGGAAAAATATTTGTCCGTTCGGAAAGATCCAGTATCGTGCAGCGACATACTACATGAATATTATCCGGAAACGTCGTAAGATATTCAAAATCTGTATAAACACTGAACAGCTAGAGGCGAACCTTTCTCCGGATCCTAATTCACCAAAACAGTCAGTCTACACCAAAACGGTATCAACTAGTATCAAAGCATTGCTATTTGTGTTTGTTGGAACGGTGGCTCAGTGCGTAAGACGTTGGCTCGCCACTCTCGGACTTCCGTGTTTGATCCCTGCGTTAGCTGAGAAAAGGGAGAGAGAGAGAGAGAAATGGGGTTTAACGTCCACTCAACACAAACTAGGTAATTTCGGGACTAACATATGGTAAATTTTATTTAATAATACACTTGCGCGTAGGGGTCTTTAGCAGTGGGAGAAAACCGGAGTACCCGGAGGAAACCCACGAGGTTGAGAAGCGTTGTCTGAGAAAGTTCGTGATGCAGGACAGAGGGCGTGGCAGGGGACAACGTTATAGTCGCTCGAATGGGTCTTCACGCAGTCGGGGCAAAATAGCAGGACGTTAATAAACGAAAGAGAGGGAGAGAGAGAGAGGGAGGGGGGGGCAAACTCAACTCGGGACTAACATATGGTTTAGTTTCATTTCTATAATTCGCTTGAGCGTACGGGTCTTTAACAGTGAGAGGAAAACCGGAGAACTCTGAGAAAACCCGTGAGTCTGGACAGGCTACCATACTCCTTGCCACGTACAACCGGTGAATCGAAACCACGCCAGTTGACTCAATTCTAGACCTATCACACAGCACGCACGTGATAACCATTCGGCCATGGCTAACCCCCTTGTGGTTATAGAGATTAAAGTAGGGGTGTGTTATAAATGATTTTTTTCGGTGCCCCCTCCAAAAGTTGTAGTTACCCACCCATCATATGTATGAACGTATATTTTAAAAAAAATTTCAGAAAGTAACAAAAAAGATATGTTCAGAAATGGGTAGGGTAACTACAACTTTCGATGGAGGCCCCGAATTTGCACATCAACATTTGTAAAATAACACCACCCCCTTATTAAAGCCACCGGAATGTTGAAGGCCATTGATAAGTGGTCTGAATCCATGTATTTATAGACTCTTTTGTAAAGGTGGAGCTGTTTTCTTACTTCCGTTGGACTGGATTTCATTGGAAAGCAGGTCAGTGAAAAATAATTGAACTTTTACAAATAAAATACTACTTTTAATTTAGGCAAAACTCATTGATTTAAGTGCATTCCATACTCTGGCTATTACGTGGTCCGTGTACGCAGCGAACTACATTTTACGAAACGTTTGCGAGTAATATTTTTTGAAGCAATCGTCCAAGTGTTTCATTCTTCGTTACATTCATCGTCATTGACAAATATGGTTAGGTTATATTGTTTGTCACGCAGTTATTGATTCGTTCATAAAATGTGTTAGACTTAGAGAACAGTATTACTTATTTCTAATGTATATGAAAACATCCATTTTCGGATGCTGTTATAGAACGTCGTGATTTAAATGACTTTTGAGTCGGGGGAGAACGCCGTGATTCATTTTGATTTGAGCAGTCGTCAAGGGAGAGGCTTTTTTGACGTACAACATTCATTGGATTATTATTCTGTGCAGTCAGTCACTGAGTAGTGATTTGCTGTGCTAGCAAGTATGTTAATCTAAAAATAGACCGTAAACAAAAATAGACCCCATCGACTCATAGTCATGATATTTTGCTTCTAGATGTGCAATAATAGAATAGATATTATTATGTACTCTTCTTGGCTTAGTCGATAATTTGTTAATTCATAGGTAAGAGTGTGATAATTACACAGTAAGTTGGCTCATTACATTATTAAGAATTTATCAGATAGTTGTTAAGAGAAGTTGGTATGTTGTTAAGCTGTCCTAAATACCTATACCATTGTACGTGTTGTATTATATTATTCAACACTGGCTACAGTGTATATAAGTTGTGCTACAGATCAGAGGTACATGTACATATGTGAAGTTGATTCCGCAATTCTGTGACAAGAACTATCTAAGCTTGCCTATTCATTTTTTTTTATTATTATTTATTCGTTCATTCACCCCGATAACAGATCAGAGGTAAATGTGAATTAATGTGAAGTTGATTCCTCAATTCTGTTAAAATAACATTATAATAAGACTAGATAAAAAGCTGACAGCTTTTGCTAGTTGCTATCCTATAATAGTTAAAAAATAGATAATGTACAGGGAATATGTTGAAAATTTCATCCAAATTACAATGTACTTCACTCAACTCAAGTCTAGCTATGGGCAAAGCCTGACAAGGACAACTGCCTAGCCGTTTGGATGGGACACAAAACGAGGTCCCGTGTACACATTGGGCGTAAAAGATCTCTCGGCAGTTGGAATTCGATATATAAGAGTAGGCCGTAGCGCCGATGCCAGGGCAAAATTTCCCTCATAGCACACTGTCTTCCATTAGCCCAGGTTAGGTACAGAAGAATAGGACTTTAAACCCCATTTCATTTCATTTTCATTGCTATGGGCGAAACAATTATAGTCTAGTCTTCATTGTCATTGTTACTGTTCTAACGATACATATAATAATATAATAGTAATAAATAATACCATTTTTATGGTAACCGCAAAACGTAATTACATGTAACTCTATTTACATGTAATAAAAGCGTCATCTGGTGGCATTGAGAGTTGATTCTGGTCTTTGATCTACATCTATGTACATAATGAATGATTTATGTATCGGTATATTATATACATAGTCGATTATCTATTTTTACGATAAACGCATCAAGCACAAAACGTAATTAAATCTAATTAATATCGAAGCCATCCGGTGACTTCAAGAGTTGGTTATGATCTTTGTAAGTTTATTAATGTCTAATTAATAATTTATACTGATATAACAACCTGTAATAGGCAGACTTGGCTTTTCAATTTATATATTAAGTATTAGAAGAACTCTTGAAGTTCAAAGTTGTAATTTAATGAATAGGAATCACTGCTATCGTTCAAAATTCTTGTTCCTAGAAGCAATGCACATTTAGCCATAGTGGGGGTCACAGTGGCTAAGTGGATAAGGCGCTGGTTCGCTAGCCTGGAGGTTGGGTGTTCGATCCCTGCATTGGCCGAGAAAGTTCATCTCGATTTTCCGCCGTGATTTCCCCTTGTCAGTGATGCAGGAGGAGGGCCTGACAAGGACAGCTGCCTAGTCGTTTGGATGAGACAGAAAACCGGGGTCCTGTGTACACATTGGAGTGCACGTAAAAGATCCCCTGGCAGTTGGAATTTGATATAAGAGTAGACCGTACCGCTGCTGCCCGGGCAAAATTTCCCTCATACATTTGTACATGTAGCACACTGTATGGCGTGTGCACGTCTTCCATTAGCCCAGGTTAAGTGCAGAAGAGTAGGACTTTAAACCCCATTTCATTTTCATTTAGCCATAGAAGTAAAAATAACCATGTGTGTGTCCCTAAATGGAAGTTGGTCGGCCTAATGTTAACAAGTATTTGTTGTATTACAAGGTCTGTTATTGAGTCAACTGGCCTGGGGCCTATTTCACAAAATTTTAACTAAGATAAGATCTGAATTTTAGTCATTTGATTGGACAATATTAGATTGATTTTAGTTTTTAGACAATCAAAATTGAAGTATCCGCTAAAATTAGGATTTTTTATCATAAGTTAAAATTTCTTGAAACAGGGCCCTGGTTTCTATTCCCTGCTTTTACATGACAAGGAGTGGGGTCGCCTGTGTAACCTCATGGGTTTTCTCTGGGTCCTCTGGTTTCCTCCCACTGCGAAAGACCTCTACGCGTGTGACAAATTATTGAAATAAAATTGAAACCATATGTTAGTCCATAAATGACCTAGTTTGTGTTGAGTGGATGTTAAACCCCATCTCTCTCTCAAGGTTGTAATTTGATGAAGAGGAATCGCTGCTATCCTTCAAAATTTTTGCTCCTTGAATGTTAGATAATCCCTGAGTGCGAGGAAATTATTGAAATAAATTTGAACCATGTGTTAGTCTCAAAATGACTTACGTCACCTAGTTTGTATCAAATCATTTCCCTCTTTCTCTGTTTCTAAATGACCAAACCAAAGTATTTGTTCTGACAAGACAAGATGTTAAAATATTCCCCATTTCGTTAAATCCCATTTTTCTCTTTTTATGCAGCTCAACATTTAAAGGAAGTGATTTATTAAATAAAACATCAGTTTCCTTACACTAAGGTCTACGTATGACATGTGTGATGTTTGGATCAAGGGTCAATAAATGACAGATATGTACTGGTTTTATGATTATTTTTGAGTGACAGATAAAAGACACATTATAAATTGTCACCACAAAGATATAGTATAGTAGTCCAATGTACATGCAAATACAATGTACATACATGTACGACTTATATTGATATTGTTATCGTGAAAACATGAACTTTTTGTTATATCCAATAAGACAAGTTGAAAATTTAAAAATGGCACACAAATCGCATGCCAGAATGCTTTCGGGTGCTGTTTGTGATAAAGCGACTCGATGAATGCTGCTAAACAATAGATTATAAACATACAAATGTATCCCACAAGAGATTACTACTGGTCTTGATTGAAATATTTAGCCAGATGCCAAAGACGGCCATACAATTCAGACTCTTTGCATATGTAAACTTAGTTCAGCTGGGACAGATTACAGTTATGACATGGATTCAATTAGTCTCGGTCATCCAGAACCCCCTAGTCTTCAACGCACGGAGGGTCTGGGTTGGTTCTCAATTATTGACGAAAATTACTGGATAATCTACCACATAAAAAACCAAACTCACGGTTACGCATGGGCAATGGAACCCTTTGGCTAACGTCTCGGTAAGTGATAGATATTATAAAGCCGGGCCGATTTTGATAGATTCTATAAAGCGAGGATAAAATATATCCCACAATTCACTTGGCACATCTATTATAAGAAACAAAATAGAGACGATACAACAACATGAATCATGATTAAGGAGATTGTGAGAAGCCATACGTTTGATTCATGACGAGAGAAAATTACCATTTCAATTAAAAACTTTAAAACAAAATTTTAGAGAGTGTCATTGTTGACAAGCGAGATTTTTTGATAGATTCAGTACGTGGTAACTTAAAAGACTGGATAATCCAGACAGTGACCGACTTTCTGTCAAATTTTGAGGACCCATCTAGACTAATATTCGTAGAATATTTGTTTGGATGATATGAGACTAGGATTCAATGGCACGAAACCTGAACGTAGTACTGGCGAGTGTAATGAGACCTATGTTCAGAGCTGAACTAATGTCAACTCAGAGACCATTTAAAAACTGATTAAAAATTACAGTAAAAACAGAAATGTTTGAATGTAAATCAGTTTATATGCGATACATTCATATTACATTATTATATGTGTGGTGCTACATACATGTATTTGTGTCCATTGTTAGGGGTTAAACTCCTTTAAACCCCATTCAATTTCATTTCATATCAATATTCTCTGTATATTATAGGCATGGTATAATTCACACAATTCACTTTATTACAGTATGTAAGAAAATTTAGAAAAATCAATGAATCCAATTAGACCGAGGCGAATATTGATATTATTTAAATATCAGTTACACGTAGATATAAAACATATACATGGGTTTAACACTCTGCTGTTCCGCTTCAATTGGACTAATAAAACGGGCATGCGTCATACATGTACAGCATGCTATGGGGAACATTTTGCCTGAGGCTTACTCTTATATCAAATTCCAACTGCCAAGGGATCTTTTACATGCATGCGAGTGTGTACACAAGAACTTCGTTTTCTATCCCATCTGAAAGGGATGAAACCAAGGCAGATTGGAAAATCCTGATAAAATTTGCAGCCACAACACCGGTACATTTATACATGTAGAAACAGATAATGTATAGAACTTTGTTATGTATGTAATTTTCTATATCGGCCATGAACAGTCTCATTGTATTGTATTGGAAAGAAAGTTGTCAAGATTTGATCCCCTATTGTGTGTAATGACTCCAGTGACCTAGCTGCATATTAATGGCTTATTTCAGCTTAGTATGTATTACTATTAGATACGGTATATGAATTAAGAACATACATGTACAAGCACCTAGAGAAATGTGAGATTCTTCCTTACCGGTTGTGTAGGACAGAAAAAGGCCTCTCAAGAATCAGTATATGTACAGTTTGTATCAAATTTTTTTGATCAAAATTGCGTGAACACAGCGTTTGGTTTACCTGGAATGAATTTTCAACTTTGTGCCTGACAAAGCCTGAATCTGTGCCAGACATTGTCTGTGAAAGGTGCTGTATTTCCAGACTTGACACCGCGAAGAAAACCCATTTTAAAACAGTGCACGTAGCAGGAGTGTTGTTATTTCTTAAAGCATTACAACATGGTCACATTTATCGATATTCCAGAATTTCGTGCTTGACATTGTTACGTTTTTTCTTTCTCAAGGTATAACATTTTTTTTTTATATTCCAATGTGTGACTCGAATCCCCAGTTGTAAGTGGCAAGGAGCAGGGTTTTCCCCGGGTCGTCCGGTTTCCTCTCACTGCAAGCGAATTATGGAAATAAAATTAAACCATATGTTAGTCCCGAAATGATCTAGTTTGTGTCTAGTGGACGTTAAACCCCATCTCTCTCTCTCTCTCTCTCTCTCTCTCTCTCTCACTCTCTCTCTATTTTCCAATAACCATGAAGGTATTTTTATTTACCACATTTGTAAATTTTACTTCTTTATGTAAAGGCGACAACTTAAACATACATTATGGGAGAGCAAAAACTGACTTTTGTCGGTCTTCCTTTGGGCCTCAGATGTCATAGAAATTATAAATTAGATCTTTATTTAAACAACAAGCCCAAAATGAACACTGTAGACCCACGGATGGCTTGGATTGGGCTCGGATTAAAACAGAATTTCGTCGACTGATTTAATCACTATGGCGTCGTGGGTGGGGTTTCTCCGTGACGTTGACGTCATCATACTTCCGGAAATGATTCATAAAAGACAGTGATGACCGAGGCTATACACAAGCTTCACTAGATACCGTTTAAACATTACTTGATGATCGAGACTATGTAGGTGGAGTTAACGCCTGTCAATCAACAATCGGCCATAGTGGGAAAAGGGTGTCGATGATTTTAACTACCATTTCTAGTAAAAAATTATAGTGGTAACAACTTTGTTCAGGATAAAGTAATTTGACTGAAATTTTCTATATATTCTTGTTTCAGCATCTATTTTTGAACTGTTATAGCAAGAATGGCTAACTCCTTGTCAAAATCTCCCATAATGTATCTTTAAAGACATTTCCACTGAACGCATCATTTAATACATGTACATGTAGCATAGTGTCTGATCTCAAGCAGAGCTAACTGTAGGCAAATAGTCCAAGTTTAGTATGAATATAGTTAAACTACCTCGTCATTGTATTTGCTAGTTTTATGACAGTAAACTGACTTTGGTTTTTATTGTGGTCATGGTTGAATACCTACTAAGATTAGATTTACAGTACTACATGTATCCAGGTGTAGATATCTAGTTACACAAGTAATGACATTCCATTCACCACAGTCAGTACAACCATTTTATACACGCACAAATACTGTTTAGATATACAGTTTGTACGGTAGGCCTGGCATACATTATGCAGGATTTAAATCTGCCTGTTGTAGGTCTTTCTCTAGACCTGAAATGTTATGTAAACTATGAAATATGTTTTTTGATACTTCAAATACATCAATAAGAATGAAACTTTGTTCATTTTTTTGTGTTTCTGGATAGACAATGTTATGGACAATGTGGTATTCTGAAAATGTACATTGTACCTCCAAATGTTAGGGGAGGGGCCAGGGGGTGGATGCCAAATTGTTATCGTGTGCATGATGTATCATAAGCATACGGCCTGTCATTGAGTCAACTACTGTGGTTACCATTCCTTGGTAACATGTATTCTTGACAAGGAGTAGAATGCAGCAATTTGACTGAAATTTCAGCATATTTTGTTGTCATTATATATTTTTTCAACATTAGTATTAGAGCTAGAACTGTCAGCTCTTTAACTTATCTTAAATTACCTAATGAACCTTTAAAGAAATAGACCAGAACTATATTACTGTTACTTGTACCTGTATCTGACATGTTTCACACTCTTAGGCCTTGTCAGGACTACCATGTATGTTACACACTGATGTGAAAACATTCTTTTAACACTGTGAAATATGACATGAGTCGAAGGTCATCTCTAGTTTTGTTTTACTGTCCGTACTCTGTAATAATATCATGTCTCACACCAGTATGACACGGGGTTAAGGCTAAAAGCCAAGACCGAAAGCAGATTTTGTCATATAGGTAGTTGACGAGATGTAAATAAGGTGAGGAGTAGCCCTAACCCATGCCCTAACCCAGTGGCTAAATA
This sequence comes from Patella caerulea, assembly GCA_036850965.1. NCBI lineage: Eukaryota > Metazoa > Mollusca > Gastropoda > Patellidae > Patella > Patella caerulea. The sequence goes on along the minus strand of JAZGQO010000006.1, from coordinate 59,567,822 downwards.
AACATGAAAAGTATTAGAATTTTGCAAAATAAAAACATGACAAGTCTAACATGGACTAGTCATAGACAGATAGAGTGATTCAAACTAAATAAAGAAAAAACCCAATTATGAACATCAGTAGACACTAGTGACTACTCAATTGGGATCAAGTGGTTAGGAAGATCAGTATAAATGATATGTCACCTTCTTATAATTTATCTTCACTTATATAGACTTGTACACACCGAGTCACACTCTCCGCTCTTCACCTGATCATTTTTTACTTGTAAATAAATCGGCAAGACTTTTATCTTTTGGAGATCGATCTTTTACCGTCCAGGCACCCAAATTATGGAATTCTTTACCTTTTAATATAAGATGCTGCACAAATTTAATCTCTTTTAAGTCAGTTCTTAAAACATTTTTGTTTAAGAAAGCCTTTAACTTATGATTCTTTTAAAACCCATTTGTGATATCATATTTTATTTTATGCTACCCTGTTATGTTTTACTTCTATAGTTTTTGTATATGTATATATTTATTTTTATTACATGTTTTATTGTACAGCGCACCTGAATACGTTTTGTGGAAGATAGCGCTATATAAATGTAAATAATAATAATGATAATGTCGAAATCTACTGTCAAGTGTCAGATCAGTCTTGACTTTTAATTTATACAGGTAAAATGTACATTGTACCTCACCAGATTGATGCAACTTTTAATTTCCTCTCCCGCTCTCACTGCTAAAGATCCCTGCTCTCAAGAGAATTATTGAAATAATATTAAACCATACATTGTATATTACATGAACATGTGCATGTAGTTCCAAAATGACATAGTTTATGTACGTCCAGTGGAATTAAACTATCTCTAACTGTTATTCATTTTTCTTGAGAAATACAATAAGTTGTTAATTTACATGTATGAGGAATGAGAACATCTACATATCATAACAAATCCTACATGAATTTTTACTGTTCTAGATAAAAAGCGAAATTTATTAATAAGAGTAAATATTTCATCAGATATGAATCATAATAGTAGAAAATACCAAGAGTGTAGGCATGCATGATACACCTACCATCGATATAGTACAAGTGTATATTTTGAAAGGATGTGGTTGAATGGCCGAATGGTTAGCATATGTGCACTGTATCATATTCATAAAGCCTGTCATTGAGTTAATTGGCTTGGTTTCGAATCTCAGGTTGTATGTAACCGCTCGGGTTTTCTTCGGGACCTCCAATTTCCTCCCACTTGTAATTAATGACCCCTATGCGCAAGGGAATTATTGAAATAAAATTAAAAACCATCTGTTAGTCCCGAAATGACTTAGTTTGTGTCAAGATATACCCCCATTTCTGTATATATTTATACATGTACATGTATATATAAAGCATGTTAGTCTCAGAATGACCGAAGCAAGCTTGTGTAACTGACGAGACATTCTACATTCATGTGAGGTAGAAGATATATATTGTTTATATTGAAAGGCTGTCATACTGTTTTCTCTAGAAAAGGTGGGGCTAGTTTGATAAAATGGCTTCCATCTGTTGTATTTAAAGGGACCTATACATGTACGTTAAAGTCAGAATAATTTGTTCATTATGGAAGATTTAGATAAAGAGCTGGCAGTTCTCACAATAATAGTTCAAAAATAGATCATGTGAAGGGAATTCTCTGAAAATTTCAGTCAAATTGCTTAGTAGTACAATATACATGTAAATAAAACATAGTCTCCATTATTTAAACCTCGTGGGTTTTCTCCAGATCCTCCAGTTTCCTTACACTGCTTAAGACCTCCACTCGCAAACAAAACCTAGTTTGTGTCGAGTGGATGTTAAACCCATTTCCAACCTTTCCCATGGTAGTCTCGAAATAACCTAGTTTGTGTCGAGTGGACGTTGAACCTATATTTCTACTCTTTCCCTCCATTCAAAAACTACATATAGATTGTAGATGTGTTCGGTTTTAAAATAATTAATCCTATTGCTACTTTAAGCATTGTCCTACAATAAAACCAAACATGTAACGCGTGGGTTTATTCACCGCCATATGAATAAAAGCTTTACAGGACTTCACACCTATTTTAAATTTTCATGAATATATTTATATTGTATAGTCATTTAATGTAGAGAACAACATGAACACTGTACGTAGTATGTGTATATTGATTGTGTCGTCAAGGAGAGAGAAACTTGAAAAGAAAAACTTTTTTATAGTTCGTTTCTTTGTTAAAAGGGGGGGGGGGAATGGCCTAGTGTTCTGGAGTGCCGCGCTTTGACCTCTTGCTGGCCGGTCACCTCTGGCTTGGGGCTGTGGTTTCGATCCCCGGTGTGAGCGTACATGTATGTGGCATGGAGATACGGGCGCCTTCTCGACCTCGTGGGTTTCCCCCGGGCACTCCGGTTTCCTCCCACTGCTAAAGCAAATTATTGAAATTATGTAAGTCCCCAAATGACCTAGTTTGTGTCAAGTGGATGTTAAACTCCATTTCTCTCTTGTTAAAAGGGAGCCACGGTGACTTATTGAGTAAAACGGCTCACTAGCCTGCAAGTCGCGTGTCACTCCCCATGTTGGCCAAGAAAGTTAATCAATATTTTCCAGTGTGGTTCGCCCTAGTCGTTCAGATGCCGGAATTCAGTATTAGTGTCCGCTTAAAATTGCCATCATAGTAGTAAGTACACTGTCTGACGAATGCCCGTCTTCCATTAGCCCAGGTTAGGAGCAGAAGAGTAGGACGTTCAACCTCATTTCATTTTCATACGCCCACATAGAAATGTGGACGTATATTGCCGTTGCCCCCGTCCGTCCGTCTGTCCGTCCGTCCATCGTCCACAATTTTTTGTGAACGCACTAGAGGCCAGGGTTAATATCCGATTGACTTTAAATTTATACACAGTGTTTAAGGTCATGAGACGAAGAAGCCTATTGATTTTCAGCAATATCCGAAAATTACTGCCAGAGTTATGACCCTTGATCACTTTGAAAAATCTTGTGAACGCTCTAGAGGCTAAAGTTAATATCCGATTGACCTTAAATTTACACACAGTGTTTAAGGTCATGAGACGAAGAAGCCTATTGATTTTCAGCGATGTCCGATAATTACTGACAGAGTTATGACCCTTGATCACTTTGAAAAATCTTGTGAACGCTCTAGAGGCTAAAGTTAATATCCGATTGACCTTAAATTTACACACAGTGTTTAAGGTCATGAGACGAAGAAGCCTATTGATTTTCAGCGATGTCCGATAATTACTGACAGAGTTATGACCCTTGATCACTTTGAAAAATCTTGTGAACGCTCTAGAGGCTAAAGTTAATATTGGATTGACTTTAAGGTCATGATACGAAGAAGCCTATTGATTTTCAGCAATATCCGATAATTACTGCCAGAGTTATGACCCTTGATCACTTTGAAAAATCTTGTGAATGATCAAGAGGCTAAAGTTAATATCCGATTGACTTTAAATTTATACACAGTGTTTAAGGTCATAAGACGAAGAAGCCTATTGATTTTCACGGATTTCCGATAATTAGTGCCAGAGTTATGGCCCTTGATCACTTCAAAAAATCTTGTGGATGCTCTAGAGGACAAAGATGATGTCCGATTGACTTCAAATTTATACACGGTGTTTAAGGTCATGAGACGAAGAAGCCTATTGATTTTCAGCGATTTCTGATAATTAGTGCCAGAGTTGTGTCCCTTGATCACTTCAAAAAATCTTGTGGATGCTCTAGAGGCCAAAGTTAATATCTGATTGACTTTAAATTTATACACGGTGTTTAAGGTCATGAGACGAAGAAGCCTATTGATTTTCAACGATCTCTGATAATTATTGCCAGAGTTATGGCCCTTGATCATATCAAAAAATCCTGTGTGGACGCTCTAGAGGCGAAAGTTAATATCCGATTGACTTTAAATTTACACACACCGTTTAAGGTCATGAGACGAAGAAACCTACTGATTTTCAGCGATTTCAAATAATTACTTCCAGAGTTATCTCCCTTGATCACAATCAAAAAGCCTTGTGACACTTATCATCCGATTGCCAAACTTATCATCCGATTGACTTCAGATTGATACACAGAGTTTAAGGTGTTGAAACGAACAAGTATTTTGATTTTCAATGAATTTTTCTAACTGAACAGCTAAATCCATGATATTAAATATTTCCTATACTAATTGTTAGCGTGGGGCAAAACTTTATAAAAAGCTAACAAATTCTAATGATTTTCAGATAATTACATAATGAGTTGTTACTCTTAATCAGATTTTAGTGTATTACAAATGTTTCATCCCCCCAAAAAGTAAAAATATGCGACAACCCTTGTTGACTGCCCGGACGATGTAGCTGCTGTGGGCGTATGTTTCGTTGCCTGGCAACCTATCTTTGATGTTCTACCACAATGATTCCTGTCGTCATTCCTCAGGTCGTCTTCACTAGCCTGGTGGGTGTAGAAATAAGGACTATAAAATCTCATTTTATTCATGGAATATTCTGGTTTCTATGTGGTAATTGTAAAGTTTTGATTGTTAAAATGTGTTGTGACGTGTATATACATATTATATATATATATATATGTGTGTCTTTTATAAATTTACCAACATATCACTTCTGTTTTTATTGTCTGATATTACACTTTATTTTCATGAAAACTTTATCTACAGAGGGGGATTCAAGGGGGCACAAGGGGTGCTCGCCTCCCTAATTTTGGACAGTTACCTTTTTTACTACTGAAAGTGCCTTTTAACTAGCTTTTTCGCTCGATTTTGAGGCTCTTTTTCTATGATTTCCTAGCATTTAGACGAAAATATCAGCCAAATAGCTCTTGAATTGGCCACAGATGCAAGGAAATGACAGGTAATTTTCTTGGGGCCCCACCCCCCTCTAATAGGCGTGCGCCATCTCTGCAGTCAATGCCCTCATTTTGCGGCGTCCCCCTTTTCAAAATTCCTAGATCCGCCCCTGATGTACATGTACATCCAAGGTCTGATATCACTATATAATGTATAATAATACATGCTTGAGACGTAAAATATGAATCATCATGACATAGTTCTTATTATCATAGAGGTGGGTGGGGGGTAAAAGGCTGAGTGGTTAGCACGTGCACGTTGTATCATAAGGTCTCTCATTGAGTCAGCCGGCGTCGTTTCGATTTCCCGAATGTAGGGGATAAGGAGTACGGTCGCCCGTCCAACCTCGCGTGTTCTCTCAGGATCCTCCGATTTCCTCCTACTGCTTAAGACCCCTACACGCTAGAGCATTATAAAAATAAAATTGAACCATATGTCAGTCCAAAATGACCTGATTTGTTTGTATTGAGTGGACGCTGAACCCCATTTCTCCTTGGGGGTTGGAATGGCCTAGTGGTCTAGAGTGTCGCGCTTCGACCTCTAGCTGGTTGGTCACCTCTGGCTTGCGGCTGTGGTTTCGATCCCTGGTGTGAGCATATGTGGCATGGAGATAGGGGTGCCTTCTCAACCTCGTGGGTTTCGTCCGGGCACTCCGGTTTCCTCCCACAGCTAAAGACCCCTACACACAAGCGAATTATTGAAATAAAATTGAAACCATATGTTAGTCCCGAAATGATCTAGTTTGTGTTGAGTGGACGTTAAACCCCATTTCTCTCTCTCTCCCTCCCCATTTCTCCTTCTCTTTTTATTTATAATGGCAGTCAGAACTACATGTATAAATACTAACATCTTTCGTTTGGTGTACATGTATTATATTAGTTTCCAAGATTCATATGTCAACGTAAAATTAGATTAGAAATCAGTCAAGATTTATATGTCATCATAAAACTTGATTTGAAGTCACTCAAGTATAGACCATAGATTAAGGTAACCAAACACTCGTAAGAAATTCGGCTCTGGCTAAGATCTGTTTGCTGATCAAATTTCGATGTCCATGTTGGCCTCACATACATGTCGTATTCAGAATTCCAAGGTTTCGCCTTAATAGCTGTCGTTTGTGCATAAAGAGATATATGGTGATTCATAAAATTGTTAAAGTGTTGAAGAATGCTATCTAAGATCTCGCCACTGATCATGTTTCCTGGTCATATAACGTTGATTATCCCTGATCTTGGCTTAAAGGTCGCCTCTGTTCAGCCTTATGGGTTTTCTACGTGTCCTCCGGTTTCATCACACTGTTTAAGACCCCTATGTGCAAGCAAAATAAAAATGAACATATTAGTCCCAAAATGACTTAGTTTGTATCGAGTGGACGTCAAACTATGTCTCTCTCAACAGAACTTTTGAAAGAAAAATCGAAAGTGGTGATTGCTCAGTTTCCCCATGCATTCCTCTCAGATTCATAAGGCTGCATAATATTTTTTCAAAGCACAGACATCTGTGTCATACTTTTGGTTTTGACCCATCTGACTTTGTACCGTTGATTATACATCCATAAGTGTACAAATGTGTTGTTATAGATGTGTTCCCATTTGAATATTGTTCACAATAAGAAGCAAAATAAATAAGATATGTTTACAGGATCTTTTTGTTACCTATACGAAAAACTAAGTGATGCATTTTCGATGGCGCTCACTGCTCAGTATATTATTGATGACAACTCTTCCAGATCCTAGTGTAGTAAAGAAAAATAAAACAAAATTTTGAAATTTAAAAAAACAAAATAAAATAGGATCTGTGTTTTAATCAGATTGCATGTACGTTTAAAATGTCGTCTTCTGATAGTGTTCTAATATTTTGGTCTACTTTTAGTTTATTTGTAGATAAGTTTGAAAGGCAGCAAGCAATAAAGCGTAAAGATGACGACGACGTATGAACAAACAACTGTTACACAGACCACATCAGCCGGGGTGGCTCCTGAAATTCGACCAGATGTAAACTACGTTAAAAGCATTCCTGGTCTTTTGAAAATAGCAGAAATTGTAAGTAGATGTACTTTTTATGACGGAAAGGAGGGGGTAGGGGTTTTGATACCAAGCATGTACATAAAGAGGTAAGAACACCTGTCTAAGCTCTTGGTGCTTCCCCAAACTGAAATATAATTAAACCATATGTTAGTCCCAAAATGACCATTGCCACCATTATAACATCCGTTTACCTCAATCTGTCAACCATTTACGCATACGTTCGGTAAGAAAGTTCATTGGGTCATTCTAGTGTAGTTTCCTCTTGTCAGTCGTGCAGGAAAGAGGACCTGACAACTGTCTAGGCATTCGGAAGGGGCAAAAAAACGAAAGTCATGTTTACGTTTGTGTGCCCCTAAAAGATCTCTTGCCAGTTAGAGTTCGCCTAAGAGTAAACAGTAGCACCGCAGTCCAGACAAAATTTCCCTCATAGCACACTGTATGGCTTATGCCCGTCTTCATTAACTCAGTTCTGAGCAGAACAGTAGGACGTTAAACCCCATTTCATTTCATTTCATTTTCTTTCTGCCTCTAAATCATGAATATTTACCAAAACCTGACGGAAGATGTTAATTCAAACTCTTTTGTTCATTGTTAACCAAAAGTTCCACTAAAAGCTGTTTTTTATTATAATCATAATTGATGTTTTTATTTTGTAGATTCTGTCTATCATCGTTTTAATTTGTTCGTCTATCGTGTATTGGTCACCTCTTGGAGGAGGATGGGTTCAGTTTGTGGCCGCCACGGCGTTAATAACAACTATTGTATTATTCATCCTTCACTTCATGCACATTATTCACCGTCTGCCTGGACCATGGGTCTTTATTGTAAGTTAAGTTATCTCTCTTTATTGTTCTAATGTCTGATTCAATCCCTGCATTGGCCAAGAAAATTCATCTCGATTTTCCGGCGTGGTTTCCCCTTATCAGTGATACACATTGGCATGCACGTAAAAGATCCCTTGATAATCTGTGGATAACTTGTGGATGAAGAACACAGGGATAATCAATAAAGCTACAAGGCCTTAAAGAGAGTAAACATGAACAGCTAGAGAAACTAAACAGTTTTAAACCCAAAACGCAGAGTCTAATATACCCAAAACAACTTTGAACAATTTGCCAACAATGATTGGAGGCTAAACATTTAATATAGAAAGTCTCCACTAAAACACCACAAGTTGGAGTATTTTATTCGGAGAACGTGTGCATAGCAGCATTATCTATGTAACCATTATGAGTATATTACTTCATGTTATGCAGAATTTTTGTTGCGATTTGTTAGATGAAAACCTGTGGTCGTACAAAACATGTCGTTAATGTTCTTTTGTCTTGATGAGGTAGTATGCCCGTCTTCTGTTGTTACTGTCCTTGGGTCTTGATGAGGTACATGTAGTACTTGATATGTTAGGAATAACGATAATGATAGGTAAGAATTCTAGCACCAAAATACAAATACACATCCTTTCGATACAGACACACTCATAACCAATGGGCCCTTTGACCTTGTATTATTACATAAATTTTCTACTAACAACACAGTGACTTCTAGGAAGCCATTTCAGTCCAATTTCCAAATCAGCACATAAAAAAAAAGAAGCACCAAAAAAGCACAAAAGTTTGACTAACAGCATCAATATTTAAGGTTGATCTTAGACGATTCTGTTTAATTATTTATATTTGTTTTAGGTATTTGTATATTATATCATAATTACCCTCTGCTGGCTGATTGCGGCAGTCGTTTCCGCTGCTCGATTTGGATATCATTCTTCAATCGGGGCAACGTGTGTAAGTAAAAGACTTGGATGTTGTTTGTATTGTTCACGCATGTTATTTTTCTTCTATTTTTTTTTGGCTTTATTTTAGGAATTTATCTATTATTGCATTATAACTGTTTGTTGGCTTATTGCTGCTATCGTAGCTGCTGCGCGGGGTGTCTATGCCGATTCAATTGCCGCTGCAGCTGTAAGTATGATAAACTATAAATATTTATATTAAACTTTTGAATTTATATTCATGGCATCACATGCCCTGTGAGGCCAATGCGGAATCACGTGGGCAAGGCGCTGGATCGCTAGTTTGGAAGTCAGGGGGTTCGATCCCTGCATTGGCTGAGAAAGTTCATCTCTATTTTCCGGCATGGTTCCCATTGTTAGTGATGCAGAATGGAGGGCCTGACAAAGATGGGACGAAAAACCGAGGTCCCATGTACACATTGGCGTGCCCAGGATAGGTGCAGGAAAGTAGGACGTTAACCCCCATTTCGTATCATTTCTGTGAGGCCATCGTTATTTCCCAGATATTCTGCACTTACTTGGTAATGATCATCCGGTATGAGAATTTTGCCCAAACAGCAGCATTTCAGGTATTAAAATTCGTCTTTGATTTCCAGCTGTCAAGGGCAAGGGTTCAAAGTTCAAACTCCCACCATTATGTACACAAACACTTAGTCAGCCTTAAAACAATAAAATGACTTAGTGTGTGTCAAGTGGACGTTAAACCCCATTTGTCTCTCGTCCTGTTTGAATCTGAAACGACTTTCTAACACAACTGCAAAAATGTGGAAATCTCAGAGTCTGACATCTGAACAGTATTTAAGATCCAAAACAGGAAATCCTATAAATGTTATCTTAAAATACACTTGGTCTATTTCAACTTTATTGCACTTTGTGTTACATGTGTTTGTTCACTTCCTGTAATAATTCTGTAGGGGCGTTCGATGATTGAATGGTCTAAGGTGTTCACTTTAGATCATAAGGCCTGTCATTGAGTCATTCCAATACTTGCAAAATTATTTGAATTAATTCCTATTGTTGCTTAGCAACTCTCTAATTAACAATGTTAGGTTATGTAATACCCCTTGATTTGATAAATCCCCAGGCGTTTCTTGGTGGATGGCGGGAGTTGGTGGTTAGGGAAATAAAACAGGTGATCGTTAAAGGTGCATTATGCAAGATTAAGATGAAGAACTGATCGTACTTGCTATGATGAATAATGAAAAGTGAATATTGAAAATTTCATTCAAATTACTTTATTCTGAACTTCCATCCAATATTTGGAGAGTTAAAGGCTGATGGTCTAGAGAGTTGATGATACGTTTGTCATGAGAATAGTTATAACTAAGTAATAGTTTATATAATATTTAAAGATAAAAGAAAGAGACTTACAATACGTAGATTTAATTCTTAGCATGATGCATCTTTAAGTAAATTTTGTTAATAACCAAATTATAATTTACTAATTCTGTGTTTTCATCTGGGTACAGGTATATGAGTTACTAATGAAATATGCATATTAATTTAGACACAGTTTATTAACCTCTGATACTTGTTTAACTTATAAAAGGCAGCCACTGTGACTCAGAGGGTAGGACGTGTTGGCTCGCTTACCTTGAGGTTCCCTCTTTGATCCCTGCATTGGCTAAGGAAGTTCAGCTTGATTTACTCTGGTGTGGTTCTGGTTTGTCAGTGGTGTAGAGGAAGGGCCTGGCCAAGGAAAATATATTGGACAAATTGGCGTGCACGCAAAAGAACCCTTGACAGTTGAATTTTGATATGAGTAAGCTTTAGCGTCGCTGTCTAGACAAAGATTTTCCCATAGCACACTGTGCGGCATATGCCCACGTGCATTAGCCTAGTCAGAGCAGAAAAGTAGGGCGTTAAACCCCATTTCAATTTGTCACTCTCAAAAACATCACTTGCCCACTAAGAATTAGGGTTTTCCAAAGAATTTGAGAAATATATCTTTTAGAATGATTCATTAAGGTTGTAGATTTTAGTATCACATTAAAAACTATGGATCACAATTTCTGGTTTCGAAGATGTCGTTTTCAAGCTTGATTAAGATGTGAGTATCATCGTCGAAACGTTGCATGTTATTAAACCAGTAATTATGATCCCTAGTGGTTAATGTCCTATTTTTCAATTACTAAATGCCACTTAAAGAAGTTATTACCTTTGTATAATATGAGCTAACTACCCCGAGACTGATCATAGTATTGGTATTTATGTTTTGGTTTTTTTTTTCAGTTCTTTGCATTTGTTGCTACAGCAGTATTTGCCATTGATACCTTCTTTAATTATCGAGGTTGGCAAGTTGTTCAGCATCCAGCAGCATCATCAACTGCGAACACGACCACAACTACTACTTCAACAGCTTACGAAACAAGAACCCAATACTAGACAAGGCGACAGAAAAACACATATTTATAAGATGAACTTCAAGAAAAACAAGTTATTAGGCGTCATGATGGATATACTGGTTTTACATAATTTAATTTATAATTCTGGTAGAGGACCGCGAGACCAGTACCCAAAAATATATTTTGATTTTTTAAAATTCTCAAAACTAGAGAGAAAACCCTCTGCATATTCATTAAGACTAGCCCATGAATAGAATATTGTAGTTTCTGGAAGGCTCTGTTAGTGTTCTTTACTGACTGCTTGAAAATTAAACATATTATTTACAGATAAAACATTTTTTTTAAAGATTGTTGTTTGGTACCACATACACTAGCCAGTTGTAGTACTAAAGGTCTCATGGATTATTGAATTTGAAAACTTTATATCAATCATGACGAGGGACCTTAATTACATGCTAAATATAAACGAAAGTAGTAAAAGAAAAAGAATTATTTTCAAATCTCAAAAAAAATCATTAAAAATAATGTAAGTGCTATTTTTATAACTTCTTGGTTAAGGGTTTATGTGCACTATATGAATTCTGAATCGTCAACCTCTAAATTTTATAGATGCTTTTGTGTATTCAAATGGTAAATAAGGTCCCATGTAAGTACTTGTAAAACTTGACTATGATTAAGAGATCTCTAAGAAAGTATTGACTTTGACGTAAGAATTAGGGTATAGATTAATTAGTAGATCGAAACATCATACAGCACATGGATATGAGACCTTTGATAATAGCCTAAACAAAAACGTTAGAATTGCAACAAATCAAATTTATATTAGCAAAGGAATATAGAAAGCCAACTAAAAATGCATAAACCAGGATTCTTTTGGTTTGGATTTACATATTTAAACTTTTGTTATTCCATTGTTGATAATATCGAACACAGTTTATTATTGAATTGCTGGAATGTACCCGGGGCATTAAATAAGCCAAAAGACTATCACTCCTTTCAATTGGTTATATGAAGTTGTTTTCAAAGGATCTTTATCAAGTAATTGTATGCTTGTTGTATGTGTTGTACTTATAAGCCAGTAGAATAAAGATAGATTAATTGATTGTCATTAATTAAATATATAAATCATATTTAAGCATCTTTTGTGTAGCTGAGAATACTATATACATGTATATTATTATATTGATCAAGAATCAAGAATTTGCATCTGCGGAGCCATTATAATTAGACCTTTATTACTCCTAATTTTGTAGGATTTATATTTCCGAGTTATGGTTTTGTGAGCACTTACTTTTAGACCTGATCTGATTTTACAGAATATAATCATTGCATCAACGATACATCAGATATTTTGTCGACATTTACTTGGATGTAAAACGCATCATAATGAATAAGGCAGATTTCACAAAAAATGAACATGTGATTGAAACATTATTTACAAAGTGATTTTAAAGACTTGTTATTTCGATAACAGAAAGCGATCAGGTTTTGTCTGGTAACAAAAGTAATTTGGAAGTCTACATGAACCACGATTTCTGTGTAACTTCATAAAATAGACAAGTTACAATAAAGATTGTATTATAAAAATATTTATTGATGCTTGTACATGTAAATTGTAAAAAAAGAACGTTGTTGAAAATTTGAAGTGTTTTATTTATGTACATCTTGTTCTTGAAATATTTTACAACTGTTGGTTCGTTAATTCTGGTTTGCCTATTTCATTGTTATTTTTATTTTCAAATATATTTTGTCCTTTTATTTGCCACGTCTTTAAATTGACAGATTTTAATTCTTTAACTGTGTAGTTCTCCTGCTTATTGTCCTCTGTTAGATTTACCGGAGACATCTTTTAATATTGATTCATTTTTGATTGAATCTCTGCTTATGTCAAATTACGAATGATCATCTAGATTTTCACAAGCCAGTTAGTGCATGTATGGGAGTGATAGTTAATGAAACAGAGACAACTGCTGTCAGGATTCGGTCCTGAAGCTTACTGGTATACATGTCCATCCTTGACACGCTATCCAGTAGTCTTATAAAGTTGTCCCACTGACTGAATTCCAATAGGGTAATCACAACATCAACTGAATTTAATCTCTCGTAGACCTAAATACTTAATTACAACTTGCAATTGCTATCAACATTCTTTTGTCTGTCGTGATCTGTTCATTCAGATATTGACTCTCATGCTTTTTATTGGATATTTAGATTTACCGCTTTGTTAATCGTTATTAACTCTCTCTATATTTCCATGTCCATTCTTCAAATTTTTGTCAAATTTAATGACTAGCATTTTGGTTTACACATTTCATTTTTGTTTACATTGGACACCTAATATTACTTACAGCGCCACGTAAATGGAGACAGCATTGTTTTTTTTTTAAAATGAAAACCAACATGCTTCACCAGTTATTTTCCTTGATATTATGCTCATTTATTTGCTATTTCATAAAATTTGAAAGAGGGATATTACACACCCGCTATGATTTTCTATCAACTTTACAGAATGCAATTTTTGGTAAATTAATAGTCCATTTCAAGTGCCTTTATTTTATTTTTTTTTTTTTTTTTTTTTTTTTTTAAGATTACTTAATTTTTAATCTCTGTCTTTGACAATTTCGTACAGTTGTGGCACTCAATTTGTACAGCTGTGGCACTTTTTATTATTCTTCTTTTATTCAAATCTCGACACTCTGTGAGTCCAATGTCCACTTGTTTATTTGAATATTACATATTTAATAAATTATCCATGCTTGGTTTCAATTTTGTGTAATATTTAATCACGTGAGAGACGTTTGTGTAATATTTGTGTAAATTTGTTTATTTGCATGTGGAAATTTGCACATGTATGAGTAATAATAATTACCTCTCACCCCAGCAAACAAACGTCGTGCATATTTATTTAAATAGCAATGAAATTAAATTCTGCCTTGATTTCACAAAGCATACTGAGACCTAAGTTAAGAATCTACTCAACTTTCCATCACTGTTGATGAGAAATACCTTTGCAGATAGGTTCTTATTGATGTATTTGAAACAACTAAAAGTTTTATAAGAGGCTATATTTTAGTTACAATAAAGCGAACGATTTTGAACCATATGAGAATGCTTTGTGAACTCGGGGCCAGGTTTGTTATTTGGGTACGTTGTTAAATGTATAATGGAATGTTATAAAGTGTTATTTACCTCAGATTAAAAATAAGCTATAAATTGTTTAATATATATTACACTTGTTTCTCTTGTTCAAATGTAGATACATTTTTTATCCGTGTTAAAACTTGTTAAAATGAGAATTAACTGGAATTTATCGTTTTAACCTATCTAGATACATTTTTGTTTATTAATCAATGTTAAAGTTTGTTAGAAATGGGAATTATGTTGATATTGTTGGTCTAACGTGAAATACAAGTAGTCCACTGTGGTCTTTTGTACAATTACAAGCAACAAAACTAGTGGTGTGAAATAGTCCTTGGACTGAAAAGGCTATTGGTTCAGTCCTGTTGACCAGCCTTGGAAGTTGGGGAATTTAATTTTCAGTCAACTAACATATCATGTAATTAGCAATTCAAAGAATATGGTAAAATTTATCGTTCCTATGTGTAAGAACACTTTAAGATATTTTTCGAAATTGGGATAATCCTTTAAATTGTTACCAGAATATGTCAAAACTCGATGGTCTGGCATGATGTGAATGATAGGAAAAAAATTTGATCTCAATCTCAGAAATAATGTAATTTCAAATTCTTGCAGCTTTGGGTTTTTTTTTTAAATCGTAGTATGTTAATCAAATAAGTTTGTTTATTAATATTCTTGTCAAAAATTATTAATTACGTATCATTTCGGTGATTTCCATTTCGTAGTGCGGGGGAGGGGCATGGGAATTTCTGGCAGCAGCTATTTATGAAGCCATTTTTGTCCTTTAAAAATCTTCTTTGTGTAGGTAACCCAGAATTCCCATGATTGAACTTTCTCTTAACAAAACCACCTTCCCCAACCTACCTTATCTTCTCCCTGTTCGTCCATGATTTTAGACGCCACCAATAGTATCTCAGTATGAATTAATCTTGAGGGCTTATTTATCGTGAAATACAGGGTTCATTTCAATTTGTGTGATATAGGGGTCAGGAAACGTACTTTTTTATTTTAATCAAGTAAACCAAAAAATAATATCAGAAGTCATTTTTATGTTTTAATTCAGTTTAGAGGTAAATTTTCAGTTTTCACTCTGTCCGAATACCGAATCTTATTTCTTGCTTTTCCTTGGAAATAACTATATTTTAAACCTTTTCTGGGAAATAAAAGAAGACATTTTATAATTTAGTACTGTAGTTTACAGCTGGTTTGTTTTTTCTGTAGTTTGTTAGTTTTGCGTTTTTTTTGTAGTTTTTTAATTAGAATTGTAAACTTAAAGATCGAGTGAACATGATAAAAATGTTTACAAGTTATAGATCTGAAGTTAGTTTTTTTGTTTTTTTTAATAATTGGTATATTATATACATATATATATATTCTGTATATTTCTGTCTTGTTTCTATTATATATATATATCATTAATATATATATATATATATATATGTGTTTATTGTCTTAACTCTGTATAAAAAGGATATAATCTTAAATATTACATCATTTGTTATTTTTTTAAAATGGTGAAGTGGGGGTAGGTGTCCGAATGGTCTAATGCAGGTATATGTGCTCTACATTTTAAGGGGGAATGGCCAAATGGTTACCACAAGTGTGCTGTATCATAAGGCCTGTCATTGAGTCAACTGGTTTGGTTTCGAATCCCTGGTTATACATGTAAAGGAGTAGGGCCCCATGTCATATCTCATGGGTTTTCTCCTGCACAAGCGAATTATTGAACTATAATTGAACCATGACTAAGTCCCCGAACTACCCAGTTTGTGTCGAGTTGAGGGTAAATCCCCTTTCACTCTCTAAGGTCTGGCATTGAGTCCAGTGGCGTACAAGGGTGGATCAAGTGGTCCCATTATAATTCATTATTTTAGAACTGGATTCTTGTCTCAGATCAATGGAAATGGCAATCCAAGGTTTCTAGTTTTCAAAATTTTACGAAGGAAGTCAGTTGGACCTTCTTTTGTTTCCTTCATACCATCGGCACTGGCAGCGTCCCCCCCACATCCAAGGTATCTGGATCCGCCCTTGGCGTGGTTTTGATTCCCCACTTGAACGTGAGAAGGATTAGGGCTGACTGTAGCCAGTCCATTGATTATATTCAGTGGTTTACCCACAATACCAAAGCCTTCTACTCGCAAGACAATTATTTTAATTAAAATGGAACCATATGTTACTCCAATTTTTAAGAAAAATTTTCATGCAGACGGCCCCCACTAACAAATAATTCAGTATGCGCCACTGCTCCTGTAACTGAACATAGAGCAACGTACAATACTGTCATGTGTCCCTCTCACAACAGAACTAAGACAAATGTGTATTACATTCATGTGTCACACCAGAAAAGAACTGAGAACCAGCCGCGATGTAAGGCATCTGTCACACATTCTGTCCGGTACAAATTATCACATAAGGCACCCGTCGCACACATTGTCGGACGCAAATTGTCACACGGTTATGTATATGTTGGGTGACAATTTGTGACTCATAAAAACTGTGACAGGTGCAATATGTCCAGGTTTGACAAAGGACCACAATGGCGTGACCGACGACGCGTGACCAATCTTCATTCCATCCTTAAAAATCTGCCTCAGCTTTAACCAATGAAGTTCGATCCCTACATTGGTCGAGAAAGTTCATCCAGATTTTCCGGCGTAGTTTCCCCTTGACAGTGATGCAGAACGGAGGGCCTGACAAGGACAGCTGTCTAGTCGTTCGGATGGGACGAAAAACACATTTCTTTTCATTTCATTAACCAATGAACACAAACACAATTAAAGTTTAAGAAGGCTACTTTATTCATCAAGAAATAGAAAAACATTTTAAAACAAACACAAATTTATAAAAAAAAATTCAAGAAAACTTGAATTCCATGGGACAGAATATTAAAGATTTAAAGACAAATATTATTAAAAGATTATAAAATCAAACCACAACAAGCCACTTACATTTCTGTCATCCGAGAAAAATCAGGCAAATGTTAAGGATGTGCAACGCGGCCTTACATAAGCTGGTGATATAGGTGTCCATTGTTCCACGTGATTCCAATAAATCATTATTGTCGGCGAAATATTTGGGGGGCTAATTCGATTTTTGTTTGGGGGGGGGGGGGGTCTATGCCCGCCCTCATGTTGTTACAAGATATTACTAAATATCTCGTCCTTAACCATTAAATAATACATAATTGTGTACTGTACAATCTTGTTCGGTTATAGATTGCCCACAGATTTGCCTCTTAATTGTGTGTTCCTTGCCATTTAATGAGTTCCCCACCGTTTATTAGAGAAAACCCAGTAAAAGTAAAAACATGAACAATAAATAGATATTAAAACTGTAATATAATAAGTAAAACTATGATATAATAAATATATATTAAAACTGTAATATAATAAATATTAAAACTATGATATAATAAATATATATTAAAACTGTAATATAATAAATATTAAAACTGTGATACAATAAATATATACTAAAACTGTAAAATAATAAATATTAAAACTGTGATATAATAAATATATACTAAAACTGTGACATAATAAATAGATATTAAAACTCTCAAGCAATTAATTAAAGGAACCTATAGAAAAGTACAAGATATGAAAAAAAACACACAAAAATGTTTCAAGTCCATATCATCTTTATCTTTATTGCGTTTTGGGTTCCTAGAAAGAAAAACAAGAAACCTTTCATCAATTATTGTAAAATACATTGATATATGATATATTATGGGTCCGTGAAGATCCGTGTTAGGTTTTCCTTTGTTAGAGGTACAGGAGAGAGAGTCTTACGTGGAGCAGTATTCAGTCATTCATGGATAATTGACGTGCATGTAAATTTATGAAGAAAGTTGAAATGTGATGAAGAGTAGGTGGAATCGCCACTGCCAAGGCAAAATTTCCCTCATAGCACACTGTATGGCGTATGCCCGTCTTCCATTAGACTGAGAGAGAGAGAGAGAGAGAGAGGGATGGGGTTTAGCGTCCACTCAACACAAACTAGGTCATTTCGGGACTAACATATGGTTTAATTTTATTTCAATAATTCGCTTGCGCGTAGGGGTCTTTAGCAGTGGGAGGAAACCGGAGTGCCCGCAGGAAACCCACGAGGTTGAGAAGGCGCCCATATCTCCATGCCACATACGCTCACACCAGGGCCCGAAACCACAGCCGCAAGCCAGAGGTGACCGGCCAGCTAGAGGTCGAAGCGCGGCACTCTAGACCACTTGGCCATCCCCACCCCCCTTCCATTAGATTAGGTTAGGTACAGAAAAGTAGCTAATAGTTTTTGTTATTACAAAATGATGACAGATGAGATAATTTGTTATTACAAAATGATGAGAAAAATTACTACAAAATAATGAGAAAATTTGTTTTTTCCACGAAAAAAAAGAGTAAATTTGTAATCATAAATGAAAATTGTTATTATACAATTTGAAGATGTACCATTTTTATTATTCTAACAAGATGATCAAATTTGTTATTAAAAAGTAAATTTGTTGATATACAAGGTAAAGGTTTTTATTATACAATGTCAAAATTGCAATTATACAATGTGACCATTGTTATTATGCAATGTGAAGATTGTTACCATATAATGTGACCATTGTTATCATAGAATGGGAACATTGTTATCATAGCATGTGAACATTGTGATCATACAATGTGAACATTGTGATCATACAATGTGAGAATGTGTACAATTTTCTGTTATGAAGTGATGATATTTTTCAACATAAAATGTTGCACGAAATGGTAATTATAAAATGTGAACATTTTGTTATTATAAGATGTGAAAAATTTGTTATTATAAAATAATCTAAGACATTTGAAATTAATACCTTTTTGGTAACTTTCTGGAATCTGAAACCGCCTCTGATATTCTGAAAAAATAAAACAAATTTCTTAAAGTACCACAAACAGATTAAAACTCTAAGGCAGCACATCCTGGAGAAAGTTTCTTGTCTAACGCCGGGATAGAACCGTGAGTCCTCCTATTTAGTGACTCACTGATCCACCGTGATTTTCTCATATATACAAATAATTACCGAATATCAGGGGCGGATCTAGGAATTTTGAAGGGGGGAGGGCGCCGCAAAATGAGGGCACTGACAGCGGAAACGGGCCACGCCGCTGAGAGGGAGTTTGGGGGGGGGGGAAGATTATTGTCCGTCATTCCCTTGTATCTGTAGCCATTCCAAGAGCTATTTGGCTGATAATTTCGTCTAAATAAACGTTCGGAACGGACATTATTTGGGTGTGAGAAAAGGCACTTTCTGCAGTAAAAAGGACATTGTCGAAAATTAAGTGGGGGGGGGAGTAAGACTATGGTCTTAGGTCTTTAAGACCATATTGTGTCTTTGGAAAATTATTAAATTCTCTATCTATAAAATTAAAATCCCACGTACCTAGTAAACGTGAAATATAAGCTATATATAAAAAGTCAGTGATGTTTTGGTAAAATCATAACCTGTGACAAAAGTGTCCATCACCTTCTTCCTGTTATTGGACCTATGGTTAGTAGACATAATATGTTATCAGCACCTGCTTTAGTTGTGTGAAATTTAGTAGGTTATTACGCATTTGGAAAGGAAATTAACGTCAAGGCTAAATCTTGGACGAGCAGGGTTGGGGGTATAAATTTGAGTGTAGATCAAGTCCCATTAGAAACTCACCCAGATATTCAAGCAGCCATTATCTGTTGAGAACAAGGGACCTGCGAAGTCATCTAGCGTGGCAATAAAGTTCTTATATACTGTGGTATTGTTTTACGATCACAAGAACACAACAAAGAAGAAGTCCTAAATTAGCAGTAGTACTACAGTGTTGATTTGGTGCCGTGATTCCAGTGACAGATAGAATTAGCCAAATTTTATTTTTGTGAGTATCTCTTTTCGATTTTTCACTAATTTCTATCTGTAATAATGGCTGAAGAATTTTATAGAAATTTAGGCGCCCAGTTGATAGGTTTGTCTTCCTCAATTTCCACAAATTCGGTAGCTAATATAATTGAACCGTATAAAGGGGATCCAAAACAATTTAAGGAATGGGTCAAAAAATATTGAAAAATACTGTGTTCTCGTAACAGTACCTGAAGACCGGGTAAAGTTAGTCGCTTTTCAATCAAGTAGAGGGGTCGTGAGTCATTTTATACAAAGGAAAATCATAGCAAATGCAAATATGACGTGGGATGTATTAACAAGATTTAATTAACACGTTGTCGGAAATTACGGACACACAACAGGCATTGGCAATTCTAGCAAAAATTAGACAAAAGCCCGAAGAAAACGTGCAAGTTTTTGCTGAAAAAATTCTATCTTTAGCCGCTGAAGCATTTCCAGGTTATGCCGGACAGCGAGAGTTTGACAGGCAACTAATTACTTTCTTTGTAGACGGACTTCAGCACGAAAATATCAAAACAAAAATCTTACGAGACGACCCGCTGACTTTCGTCGCAGCAGTAGATTTGGCCACCCAAGAACAAAATATTAGGAAAAGATTTGCGTTAAGATTAGGCGGACAACACACGCGCGTATATACAAATAGCGAACATGAACTCATGGTGTCGATTATGTGAGAAACCGCAAGTGTGGAATATGTTTTCGTCGTGGTCATGTAAGACGCGAATGCAGACAAAAACGAGGTGTAAACGAGCTGGTTAAGGCGAGTTTTCAAGGAAATACGACTTGTTGGTTTTGTGGCGTAAAGGGACATTTTAGGAAATTTGATGACTATCTTAAATCAAACCCAAGATATAAACGACGGAATAAATCAGTTAAGCCTAAAACTCCACATAAACCGGGAAACTAAGATACTCTTTTCGGGGGGCCTACGGGAGGAGTAGATATAAAAAGCCCTACTCTGGTATAAATGTTTCGGGTTGTTCAAGTTCATGTTTGATTAAAATAGAAAAACGAAATTTTCGATCATTAGTTGACACCGGGGCTCAAGTATCTTTAGTTAGTAAGCAGGTATATGATTCTTTAAAATGTAAACCAAAATTGGAAAAAAGTAAAATTATATTACAGTCAGTAAATGGACTTGAACTTAAATTGGTAGGTTCTGCAAATATGGAATTTCAAATTAAGGGTAAAAAGTTAAGACATGTTGTTTCCAATATGAATAGAAACGTAATTTTAGGTCGGGATTTTCTCGTTTCTCATGGCTGTAGGCTTTTCTTTGATTTAGGATGTATGAAAATTGGAAAAATGTATGTTTCCTTGGATAATGACGCAGAAATATCTTGTTTTGTGAATAGCAAACGACGTCGTAATTTTAAAACCCCAGACACGGTACATCGTTCATGCGAAATTGAAGAGACATAGTTACGACAGTAGGCAAGATGTTGAACAAGCAACTAAAGGGTTTGTGAGTAGCGAACCGGGACTTATGGTCAGCAATTCTTTGTTCAGCACTGTACGTGCGAAAAGTTTTGTTAAAGGAATCCCAGTCTTTCTTGTAAACTGTACGAACAAAACGTTTCGATTAAAAAACGGATGTGTTATTGATCGTGCTGTCGATGCGTTTAATAGTACGATAGCGTCTGTGGATCAGATTTTGCAAGGTGCTTCGCAGTGTACTGATGCTAATTTAAATGAAAAATTTGCTATAATCAATGTGCCAGATACGGAACGCGTTAAGTTATTTAATCTTTCGAGGAAAAATCATGATTTATTTGCGATCAGTGACTCAGAGTTAGGACATACCGATACTGTAAAATGACCATTGACACAGGTAACCATTCCCCCATCAAACAGTGGGCATAAGGTACTCCATTGACGTGTAGACCCGTTGTTAATGAGGCTATCGATGACATGTTACGTCATAATATCATACAAGAGAGTAACAGCCCTTGGTCATTTCCTATTGTCTTAGTAGACAAGAAAGATGGAACACAAAGATTTTGCGTTGATTTTCTCAAGCTTAATAAAATTACTAAGACCGTCAGTTGGCCCCTACCCCTTATTGAGGACATGTTAGGTCGATTAGATAAAACAGAATACTTCATAGATCTCGATATGAAATCAGGGTATTGGCAAGTTTTGGTCGACGATAAAGATAAGGAAAAAAACAGCGTTTGTATGCCATAGAGGCTTGTTTGAATTCAATGTTATGCCATTTGGAATTAACAATTGTCCAAGTATTTTCTCGCATTTAATGGCACGCGTTCTTAAAGGACTTGAAGGTTTTGCAATAGTATATATCGATGATATACTCATTTATTCTCGTTCAAAGCGAGAACATTATGAACATATTAAGCTTGTATTTGATCGTTTGCGACAACACGGGTTGAAATTAAAACCCTTTAAATGTAATTTTTTTCAGCAAAATATTTGGGATTCGCCATCACTCCTCAAGGAATTAAAACAGATCAGGATAAGGTTTGTGCTATTGTGGGTATGGATCAACCTCGTACGGTAAAAGAAGTTAGGAGTTTTATGGGAATGTGTAGTTATTATAGACCCTTTATTCCAAATTTTTCTACCATTGCCGAACCTTTAATCAAATTAACGAAAAAATATGCAAAATTTAAATGGACATCTGAATGTCAAACGGTTTTTGAATTTTTAAAAGAGAGTTTAACGACGGTGCCGTTATTAGCTTACCCAGATCCTAATTTACCGTATATACTTTATACTGATGCAAGCGATACATCTATAGGCGCAGCGTTAGTGCAGGTGCACGAGGATGGAAACGGAGGAAAAGTCGAACGCCCAATTTACTTTTTGTCACATAAGTTGTCAAAGTCTCAGGTGAAGTGGAGTGTTGTAGAACGTGAGGCTTATGCCATCCATTACGCGTTACAAAAGTTGGATTATTATTTACATTATGCCAAATTTACGATCCGAACTGATCATAAGCCGTTGCAATATCTTTTGGAATCACCTATGCAAAATAAGAAAATACAGTTGTGGGCATTAGGGATCGCGGGATTTAATTCCCCCCCCCCCCTTGAATCCGCCTCTGAATATCTAAAACAATACAATAAACCTACCTCGGGCTTCAATTGTTTGTCACTACACCATTCTTTAAAAGCTGATTTGGCAGCCTGCATGGTTTCTTCATCCCTTTCCGTGCAGAAGATTCGAATCATATCTAATTGAAAATGCCGTGGGAGCATCTGAGGGCCCTGAAAAGAATAGTGGACATAAAATGAAATGAAATAAAATAAAATAGGTTGCCAGGCAACGAAACATACGCCCACACAGCAGCCAAATCGTCCGGGCAGTCACCAAGAGTTGTTGCATTTTAAGTAATCATCAGTAAATCATATATCAAACTCATCCATAACAAATATGCAATGGAACCATGATCATTAGGTTATAAACATGTATTTCAAGTTTCATCAAAATCAGTTCAAAGTTGTGACCTCTATAGGGTCCACAACCTTAATATAATATATTTTCACACTATTCGCGTACAGACGGCGGCCATTTTATCCGTCAACTCTGGTCCGATTTTCACGAAATTCAAATTCTCTCTTCATTACCATGAAACGGTGATATAATCAACCGTTTTTTTAAATCAGATAATAATTTTGACCTCCAGAGAGACCACAAGCTAACAAAAGTGATTTTTCGGACAATCAGGGGACATAATTCAGGAAGTTACGATCCGATGGACGCAAATATCGAAAGGAACCAAGATCTTTGGGTTATAAACATGCATTTCAAGTTTCATTCAAATCGGTTCAAAACCTCTACACTGTTCACAAGCTAAAAAACGTGATTTTTGGTACAATCAGGGGACATAACCCATGAAGTTACAGTCCGATACATGCCAATATCGCAAGGAACCGAGATCTTAGGGTGATAAACCTATATTTTAAGTTTAATTGACCTGTAGACTGTTCACAGACAATTGTGGACGGACGGACGTCCGAACGGATGGACGAACAGGGGCGACGACAATATACGTCCACATGAAAATGTTGGCGTATAAAAATAGGGTTTCAAGGTCTACTCGTCTGGGCCAATTGGGGCCAATGAAAATTGGTATACAACATGTTGGATAGCAGCTTGTTCAAATTTCATTTGAGACCTCGGTTGTACGACGCATCCAAGTAATTAGACGCTCTCCTTGTCTGACTTCCACCACCATTAACAGGGAAAACTACACTGGAAATGTCAAGGGACGTTTTCAGTGAGCATCAGGATCAAGTCTGGTTAGTGATCAGCCACTCCTTGGACAAATGAGAGTGAAATGGGGTTTAATGTCCTCTCGAAATAAACCAGTTTCTTTAGCAGCGGAACGAAAGTAGAGTAAATCCAAAAGTTTGGTCAGGCTACATACCAATGAAACTAGTCTACTTGACTCAATGACAAGCCTTATGATCTAAAGTTCACACGTTAAACCACGTTAAAACACAATCCCCAGAATAGATGTGATGTATTAGAATAACAATACATGATTTCAATCCAGGGTTTCTCTGACCAGAAGTAGGAGAGAGGGAGAGAAATGGGGTTTCACGTCCACTCGACATACCTTCGGTAAACACTCGGTAAACACGTCCAACCCTGATGTAAAAAAAAAAAACAACATAAATCAAATCCCACCTGTTCTGGACAAAGTTCTAAACATTCATTTGGTTCGTCTTTCGAGTAAAATCGGGTATGGCTAACTGGATCTTCTTGTTTCATACCATAGTCGTACCTAACACGCTGAAATAATGAACGATATATTTAAATTTTATCCATATAATAAATATGATTAGTTGTCAGAGAGGTCCAACGAGTCATCACATTTTTATTCTTTGTACAGTTTCGTCATAATGGTCAAACATTTTGGTCATAACGGTCAAACATTTTGTTCATAACGGTTTAACTTTCGGTTTGCACACTCTTCCATTACACCCTATAGTCACACCAGATACATGTTTTGCTTATGCTCACAATATTCGAGGTGGATTTGGAGTGGAGAAATATGGAACGGCATTCGAATTTTATTCTAAATGCACCCTGACTGCATTCTAAACATTTTGGTCGTTTCCGGGGGAGAATTGAAACGACAAGCCACTTCAAATCATGTCAGAAAGTCCCGATTGTACCTCAAATAAGCCGGAATACACCTTCGATATATTCAAGTTGCATTCTGTTTGAATTCTTGGACGTCCAACCATTTGCGACGGCCATTCCGGGAGAATTCTTACACCTATCGAGGCACCATTCAACCAGAATTTGGGCATATGGCATTCTAAATATTCCAGAATACCCAGAATACCCAAAATGCGCCACAAATAAACTGGGTTGCACCTCGAAAGTGTTCGAGAGCTAATTCACACGAAATGTGCTAGATTCCTTTGAGGTGTGTTCGAAGCGCATTCTACGTATTCGAACGACATTCTTACTAAGCTGTTAGAATTTCGTTCAATATGAAATTTCACCCCGGAGGTGGTGCGAATTAATAGAATTCCTCATTCCGGCTTGATTCCCTCTGAATTCGAATAAGTGTGACAGGGCATTTACTATCACTAACCATATTACATTCTGTATTTTAACTTATTTGTATTCGAAATATTTTGTTTTTTATTAACTGCAAATTCAATGTAATTTAAAACTTTGTGTAATTTATGATTATAATTCATTTAAACACTATATTTATACTGTTTTCAGATACTATAATTATATAGTCTAATTATTTTTTGAATATGCAATGTTTGAAAAAATAGATAAAATATAATTTTCATCTGTTAACATGACTTAGCTAATATAGATAACTGACTAGTATTTTGATATGAGCATGGAGCATAATACAAGAAACCTTCAGGAATAACTTTTAAAGTTACATTCCCGGGTACAAACTTGGCGATTTGATGATATATTATATATAATTAGGACTAAAAACATATTCAAACTAATTAATTTATCATAATTTTGCTTCAAATCCTTCTCAAAACATTGTAATTGTCATGTATACCTTTGCTTACACAAGACGATGTTGTCTGTAATCGCTGCCTATTTATTACAAATATCGAATCCTAATTAAATTCTCGGATTACCCATTGCCCGCGTCTTTTCACGTGATTTTTATCCCAGAAAATTTTGCACGTCTAACTCTTCATAAAGTTTATTAACATGTACACAACGCGCTCAAGTTCGCTTGCAGCCTTCGACGTCACGCGTGCAGATATTCTTAATCGTCGGTCTGTCGATTAAGGAAACCCTTACATTTTTGTCCTGTATACGTACGCTCCATAGGTGTTTTCAGGGAATCCAGTATATTTTTAGTAAGATTGGATATCTCAACATTCCCAAATACAAAAATTGTCATACTTTTATAGGCAATAACCACCCGATAAATACTTTTCTGGGACCTTATCTTTAAGAATATTTCAATACATAAATATAATTAATAAATTGATAAAACTATAAATAAACTAACCGACAATCGGAGAAACTTAGAGTTCAATCTATCACCAGCGATTTCTTCTAGCATTTCCTTCTCCCCTTTCTGTCAAATAAAAAATATAACCTGTAATGCTGACACAAATAATAGAATTTTATTGTTTATCAAAACGACTCGCACACACTGATTTCCTCGAATTTATTATTCGATGTGAATTAAAACTAAGGCCAAAAAACAAATATTCTGTTTCTTGGGCAGCCTTGCCTCACCTAAAGGAACTAAATCGCTAATATTTGGGACCTCGAAATTGAAATAAAAAGGGTCACAATGCTTATAAAAATGTAATATGAATGTATATAAACTGATTTACATTTAATCGTTCGGCGAAATACGCCAGAAATCTTGATCGAATTGAAGTCTATAGCGCCTGGTTATTCCAGTCGATATTATTGAACATGCTCTCAAGATAATGCTGTATTCGTTACCGTTCGGAAATATGGTACTTCCCACTAGGAAATAGTAATTACCACACTTGTTGTGTTCGGGTGCTCAAGTGGGAAAATCAACATGGCTGCCATTATCCCTTCAAGGATTATTAAAACCGCTAATCACCATTTGTGAAATTTAAATCGCTAAAAGGAATATGTATCCAAAGAAGTTTCATTTCTGTTCAGTATTTAGAAAGATATGATGAATCGAAAATTTTCAGCGTTCGGCGTCCAATGCAAACGATAAAAACTGGTCAATCTTTTGACAGGCCTTTTTTTTTAAATCCAATTGAATTCAAGCTAGCAAATATCTACAAATACAATTGATGGCCTATTTTGGTTTTGCTTTCTTAATTAAATGATAAATAATCAATTTATCGTAAGTTAAACATACATTGTGCAAAAACTAAATCTGCCTATTACAGGCCTTGCTTTAGGCCTGAAATGTTATACCAACTATTAATTAGACATTAATTAACATGAAAAGAACATAGTCAAACCTCGATGTCATCTTATGTGTCCGTTTTTCATTGGATTTGAATCCGATCTGCTGTTCAATGCTCATTGATGATTTAATGGAAAAATGGATAATCGAGTGTGTTTTTTTTTTCGTACCGACTTTAGTACTGATGATCGTGGCTAGGCCTAAAGTTCAATCTGTAATATCTCGTTTCAGCATATCCCCTTTACATTATCGAGGATAGACCTATAATTTAAATGTTAATATCTCCGTTCAGAGTGGAGCAATTTGATTGAAATTTTAAGCATATTCCCTTTACATTATCTAGTTTTAAACTATTATAATGAGAAACCATCTCTATATCTAATCTTCCATAATGCTGGGAAAAATAAGATTGGGTCTATGAGTGGTACGGTTAGTTAGCTTAGCAAAGGCCTACTGGTAATACATGTATCTATTTAATTGTTTCTGTATGTAGACATCTTAAATTCAACAAAATGTACGTTATTCCGCAAAAGACCTAGTTTGTGCCGAGTGAGCGTTAAACCACGTTTTTTTTTTTTTTTTTTTGTCTCATTACAGTAACTTTTTTGTTGATATCGTCCTAAAACCTGAACTGCCGTAAAATAACAAGTTGGAACACAATGGAAAGTCAGGCACCTTTCTCATTTTCTGTTTAATGTGTTTCTTGACATTATTCAGAAAATATATCACAATATGTAAAATTTTAAAAATCATATATTCAAATCGATACCCACGTCCACAACACTAATTTAACTACAAAAATTCGCTTCCATCTTGTCACGTAGTAATTGCGACTTCCGAGCCATTTTTCGTAGTTACGAACGCTACTTACCATTTCGTTAGTCGTATTTTCCATAAAACCGAGGAGTAACGAATACAGCATAAGAATGGCGTGGAATATCTGTAGCCCCGTTCTTCGAGTCTTTTCTTACAAATGAGACTGAAATGCATTATGGTACGCGATTCGTGTACCAATGGTAAAATGTTTATTTTGTCTTAAATGTTGGATGTCAGAAGCCCACCTTTTCCCAGTAAGATCACAACATCAATGTTGATTTAAATTCACAAATAATTCGTGTTTTCAATGTCGAAGACTTCGGATGATATTGAGTCAGAGACTTTGCTACTTTTTTTAACTGAGCTAAAGACTTGGATTTTCGTACAATTAGTGGTCATATTCCACCATGCCAATATCGAAAGGAACCAAGATCTTTAGGATATAAACCTATAGTTTCAAGTTTCATCAAAGATTCTGAACTCTAGAGGGACAAGAAGTTAAAAACTTGATTTGTCGTACAATTAGTGGACATAATCCATGATGTGGGCGTATAAAATGTGATAAGATGATTGTAGTGATAACATGATTGTAGTGATAACATGATTGTAGACGTTTATGGGAAGTCATGTAACCCAGTAGTGATCTTATGACAAAATAAAGAAACAAAAACCTGCCCCTGCATCAGACTTTTGGGGAAGGAGACACAGAGAGAAATGGGGTTTAACGTCCACTCCAAACAAACTAGGCCATTTCGGGACTAACAAATGGTTCTATTTTATTTCAATAAATAGCTTGCGCGTAGGGGTCTTTAGCAGTGGGAGGAAACCGCCGGACCCAGGAGGTTGGACAGGTGACCCTACTTATTGTCACGTACCCATTCGACCATCCAACTCCCATCATATTTTACTTCACAGACTCAAATATAGGTTAAAATTACTTGACTCTGCCATAAAGCTTATTCAGTCATACGTATCTAATCGTAATCAGATTGTATGCATAGACAATGCTAAATCAAATCCAACCCAAGTAAAATTCGGTGTTCCCCAAGGATCTGTCTTGGGACCAATTCTATTTACCATCTATACCTCTCCCCTTGGCGAAATCATCCGCAAACACTGTGTAGACTACCATCCATCTTTTTGCAGATGACATTCAACTCTACCTAATAGGACCACCATGTGATATTCCAGACAAACAACAACAATTGGAACGCTGCATTGAGAGCATCAGAGTATGGATGACTGCAAACTTTCTTAAACTGTACTCTGACAAAATAGAGTACATGACCATTGGCCCAAAATCATATGTTTCATCATTAGATAGTCACCCCATTCAATTGATCACATCAGCCCTGTTAAATCTGCCCGAAATTTGGGTGTTATGTTTAACTCTACTTTGGATATGTCCAAACAAATTGAGCGGCGTGAAGCTAGCTTGTTGTTCGTTGTTCGGTATTCGCGAAAAGTAACTTTTGTTCGTTATTCGCCAATATGAAACTGCTCTTTCTTCTGATAAACAGAGAAATTGATAGAATCTATTTCCCAAGAGTTCGAAGTGTTATAATCCATTTAGGCTCATAAAAACCCACCTGCGGCGTATTCCCGACAAAAGTACCTTTATCATATTACCAATTCCATATACGGTGAATACCGAACAACAAACCAGCTCGTTGTTCGGTATTCGCCAACTTCTGGGAAATAGATTCTAACAACTTCTCTTTCTATCCGAAGAAAGAGCTGTTACATATTGGCGAATAACGAACAACGAGCCAGTTTGTTGTTCGGTATTCACGAATACCGAACAACGAGCTGGTTTGTTGTTCGGTATTCACCGCATATGGAATTAGTAATATAATAAAGGTACAAACCAGCTCGTTGTTCGTTATTCGCGAATACCGAACAACAAACCAGCTCGTTGTTCGTTATTCGCCAATACCGAACAACAAACTGGCTCGTTGTTCGATACTCGGCAATACCAAACAACGAACAACGAACAACAGGCTAACTTCACGTCGCCAACAAATTGCCGCACTATCAAAGGCATGTAACTTCCAACTGTACAACATTGGTCGCGCACGAAAATACTTAAACACAGATTCAACTAAACTGTTAGTGAACTCATTAATCGCATCTAGACTGGACTATTGTAATTCGTTACTTTATGGTCTTTCAGCTTCTTCTCTTCATGGGGACGCCGTATCAAGCCAAGACATTTGTATAACTGACGTTTCTGGATTCTATCAATCAGAACCCTGGCATCTTGTAAATCTGGTTCTGTTGAGCACATTATGCGCTGAAAGATTGTATCATCCAGTTTCGTATATGCCACCATATCGTTTATACATTCGCTTAAACGTAGAGGTTTGCTGAAAAATATTTTAGACCATGACGACTATGCATCCTCCTTTTAATGAGGGTTAAACGTCCACTCGACAAATACTATGCCATTCTTGGACTTACATATGATTCAGTTTTATATCAATGACTCGTTTCTGCCTAAGAGAGGGCCTGGGGAAATCTCGCAAGGTTGAACGGGCGATCTAATCCTTGTCACTTGATCCCCCGTTCGTTCTTTCCTGGGGTTTAACGTCCCGTGACACCTAGGGTCATATCGTAGACTAGATCCCCCAACCCAACCCCCTATTTAAATGATAAGTCCATTATCAACTCGGTCTTCGGATAACCGTGATATTAATTAGATTAGATCACACACACTATTTAATCGGTTAACGCAAAAACGAAACTTTTATTTATTATCGTAGCAATACCAGTCACGACTAGTCTTGTCAACATTATAACTTCGTTCATAATAAAGCAATTTCGATGAAATTTTCAATATGTTCATTTTTCATAATCTAATTGTAAACTATATTACAGCAAGTATAAACTATTTAAATCTCACATAATGCATCTTTAACAGAAATATAAATGTACTTACTCATTTGTACCCATAATTGTAAAAGATTCACATTGATCAGCTATTACCAACGCATCTACAATCCTAGTTTAAATAGAAAAAAACCAAAGCGATTATAATCACCATAACAACAGATTATCATCACCATAACAGATTATCATCACCATAACAGATTATTATCACCATAACAAGTAACAACAAAGTATCATCACTATAACAACAGTTTAAATAGAAAAACACAGACTGCTGTCACTATAGAAATGAAATGGGGTTAACTGTAGTTTGATCTGTAAATTAACTTCCAGTGCAGCTTGTTTGTTTAAGGAACGAGGATGAGTGGGGTTTTTATGAAATGGTCGAAGTCGACAATAACAAAACATACAACCATTTTACTATGGATTAGATTGGAAGGGACTTTATACACCAACATTTGATGTTGTCCTCAACAGAGTAAACTTGTCGAATAGGGAAGGCCAAACAGCTCTTTATTCGGCGTTCTAAGTTCTAAATTCATAGTCCTTAATTCTTACTTCTTCATTTGTACACTAAAATCAACATTTGCATCTTAAAATCAATCTTTGTTTCACAAATCAGACATTTGTCATATCAGATTTGTAAAATGTATTTAATATAAGATATTTATTTGTTTTAGAAAATCAAAAGATAGGCTGGGACTGCCAGGCAGAATTCCCCCCACATTTTCGAGAGATGGATAGAGAACAAGCAATACCGAAAGTGGTTTTTCCCACATCATTAAGATCTTTGGGTTATAAAGGTTCATTTCAGTTGGCTTCAAATTCGACTGGGGATCATGTTGCTAAGTGGGTAAGATGCTGGCTCGGTAGCATTGAGGTTGGGTGTTTGATCCCTGCATTGGGTGACAAAGTTCTTCTAGATTTTCTAACGTAGTTTCCCCTTGTTCGTGATGAAGGATGGATGGCCTGACAAGAACAGCTGTCAATTTTGGTCCAATTTTCACGAAATTCGACCTCAACCTTCATTACGATGTAACGGTGATATAATCAAATGTTTTTTTAAATGTTTTTTCCATGCTCAGCCGGACTACGTCAAGGTTGTGTTTTGAGCCCATGGCTTTTCGCCATTTACATCAATGAGTTAGCCCTGAGCATGAAGCTGTCGGATGGAACAGGTATTTTTATTGGCCAAAATATTGAGGATGTACTTATGTTATTATTTGCTGATGATCTTTGTTTAGTAGCAGATACTATTATGGAATTACAAAAAAGAATTACAATATTAGAAACATATTGTGATGCATATGATATGTCAGTCAATTTAGAAAAATCAAAAATTGTTGTCTTTAAAAATGGTGGGCATTTGTCAAAAACTGAAAAGTGGTGCTATAAAGGTGAAGCCATTGAAACAGTGTCATATTATAAATATCTTGGTTTAGTATTTTCTTGTAGGCTAAATTGGTCAGTGTGTTGTAAAACTTTAGCCTCACAAAGCTCCAAAGCATTAAACATGTTGAAACATTGTATATCAAAGATAGGTAATAAATCTGTTAAGGTTGCCTTCAAACTGTTTGATGCAATGATTATCCCAATATTAACATATGGAGCAGAAATATGGGGTACATGTCCCAGAGAAAGCATTGAGACTGTCCAAAATAAACTGTGCAAGTGGATTCTTAATTTAGGAAATAAAACTCCAAATATCTTGGCAAGACAAGAATGTGGGAGACATGAATTGCATGTAATATATATGGCTAAACCAATAATCTATTTCTTAAAAATCCAAGAAATGCATGAAGATAGACTTCCTAGGCATTGTTATAATATGTTATACAGTTTAGATGAAGCTGGGCGTAAAACCTGGTGTACCAATGTTCGCTCACTATTGTATGAGATAGGTTTTGGTTATGTTTGGGAAGCTCAAGGGGTGGGAAGTATTAAGGCCTTTAGAGTGATCCTTAAGCAAAGACTAAGAGATATTAATATACAAGAAGTGAGTGCAAATTTACAAAAATCAAACAAATATAGGTTTTATACCCAAATTAATGACAGGGGTATAAGAGTTGCAGAATATTTGTCTGTTGTGCCCCAATATCTGCGATTCTATTTATCTATACTAAGGTGTTCAACCCACAACCTAGAGGTTGAAGTTGGGAGAAGAAGTGGTGTAGAATATAAAGATAGGGTTTGTAAAATCTGTAATTTAAGACAGGTTGAGGATGAATACCACTTTATTGTGATATGCCCTATGTTAGCAGATATTAGGAACAATTTTCTACCTCATAGCCTAGTCCAAAATCCATCATTAGAAAATATGGTGTGTCTATTTAATGATATGTCCTGTCAAAGTAGTCTAGCATTATACATAAAGAAAGCACTACTGTATAGGTGTGAAATGTTAACTTTATAAGTCTTCCTATGTATGGCACAAGCCATGTTATTGTTTATGTATTTGTTTACCATATTTAGCAGTATACATGTTCAATGAAATTAATTTTTACAATGTACAATGGGCTGAAGGCCTCAAAGTATGAATAAATTATTATTATTATTATTATTATTATTTAAAATGGGATAATAATTCTGACTCCAGAGGGACCACAAGCTAAAAAAAAGGTCATTTTTCGTACAATCAGGGGCCATAATTCAGGAAGTTACAATCCGATATGCACAAATATCGAAAGGAACTAAGATTGTTAAGTTGTAAACATGTGTTTCAAGTTTCATCAAAATTGAATGAAGATTGTGACCTCTACAGGGTTCACAACCTTGATATACCATATTTTTACACTCTTCGCGTAAAAGCGGCAGCAATTTTTTCAGTCAATTCTGGTTCGATTTTCACGAAATCCTACCTCAACCTTCATTACGATGTAACAGTGATATAATCAAACGGTTTTTTTAAATGGGATAATAATTCTGACCTCCAGTGAGACTACAAGCTAAAAAGAGTGATTTTTCGTAAAATCAGGGGCCATAATTCAGGAAGTTACGAATCAATGAGCGCAAATATCGAAAGGAACCAAGATCTTCAGGTTATCAACATGCATGTCAAGTTTCATCAAATTCGGTTCAAAATTGTGACCTCTATCGGGTCCACAACCTTGATATAACATATTTTCACACTATTCGCGTACAAACGGCGGCCATTTTGTCCGTCAATTTTGGTTCGATATTCACGACATTTGAACTCAGCCTTCATTACCATGTAACGGTGATATAATCAAACGGTTTTTTAAATCGGATAATAATTTTGACCTCCAGAGGGACCACAAGCTAAAAAGAGTGATTTTTCGTACAATCAGGGGCCATAATTCAGAAAGTTACGAATCAATGAACGCAAATATCGAAAGGAACCAAGATCTTCAGGTTATCAACATGCATGTCAAGTTTCATCAAATTCGGTTCAAAATTGTGACCTCTATAGGGTCCACAACCTTGATATAACATATTTTCACACTATTCGCGTACAAACGGCGGCCATTTTGTCCGTCAATTTTGGTTCGATATTCACGAAATTTGAACTCAGCCTTCATTACCATGTAACGGTGATATAATTTCACGGTTTTTTAAATCGGATAATAATTTTGACCTCCAGAGGGACCACAAGCTAAAAAGAGTGATTTTTCGTACAATCAGGGGCCATAATTCAGGAAGTTACGAATCAATGAACGCAAATATCGAAAGGAACCAAGATCTTCAGGTTATCAACATGCATGTCAAGTTTCATCAAATTCGGTTCAAAATTGTGACCTCTATAGGGTCCACAACCTTGATATAACATATTTTCACACTATTCGCGTACAAACGGCGGCCATTTTGTCCGTCAAGTTTGGTTCGATATTCACGAAATTTCAACTCAGCCTTCATTACCATGTAACGGTGATATAATCAAACGGTTTTTTAAATCGGATAATAATTTTGACCTCCAGAGGGACCACAAGCTAAAAAGGGCAATTTGCGGACAATCAGGGGCCATAATTCAGGACGTTACGATCCGATTGGTGCGAATATCGAAAGGAACCAAGATCTTTGGGTTATAAACATACATGTCAAGTTTCATCAAAATCGGTTCCAAATTGTGACCTCTATAGGGTCCACAACCTTGATATAAGATAGTTTCACACTATTCGCGTACAAACGGCGGCCATTTTGTTTGTCAATTTTGGTCCGATTTTCACGAAATTTGAACTCAACCTTCATTACCATATAACGGTGATATAATCAAACGGTTTTTTTTAAATCGGATAATAATTTTGACCTCCAGAGGGACTGCAAGCTAAAAAGGACGATTGTTCAGACAATCAGGGGCCATAATTCAGGAAGTTACGATCCGATGGGCGCAAATATCGAAAGGAACCAAGATGTTTGGGTTATAAACATGTATGTCAAGTTTCATCACAATCGGTTCAAAATTGTGACCTCTATAGGGTCCACAAGCTAAAAACATGATATTTCGTACAATCAGGGGCCATAATCCATGAAGTTCCGATCCGATACATGGCAATATCGAAAGGAACCGAGATCTTATGGGGATAAACCTATATTTCAAGTTTCGTCGAAATCGGATAAGAATTGTGACCTGTAGAAAGTCCACAAACAAATTGTGGACGGATAGGGGCGACGACATAATACGTCCACATGAAAGTTATATTTCAAGTTTCGTCGAAATCGGATAAGAATTGTGACCTGTAGAGAGTCCACAAACAAATTGTGGACTGACGGACGGACGGACGTCCGGACGGACAGGGGCGACGACATAATACGTCCACATGAAAATGTGGGCGTATAAAAATTAGTCTATATTTACATTTCATCAGAAAAAGACAACGACAAACACATATCGAACAGCAAATTTCAAAATACAAATCTTACAAAACATTTCTCTAAAAACATTTTTCCAAAAACATATCTCCGAAAACATTTCTCCAAATACATTTCTCCAAAAACCGGAACATTAGAAATCAACCTGACATACAATAAATCACCATACAATAATGGGAATCGAGTATAAGCACATGTACAATAAAAACAATCGCACGGTGACCACTCGGTGAAACGACCCCTTGGCAGTAGGAATTCGATATAGAGTAGGCCTAAGAACTAAGAACACCGAATAAAGACCTGTTTGGTCTTACATAGTCGAAATCCAAAGCTATGCACCAATATTTGTTAGAATTGTTACCTCTGTCAACAAAATCTTTTTACATTTACTCAAGATTTTTTTTCTATTTGTAAAAATTGTCCTTACATACTCTCTACAGCCTGTGTAACAGCATGTTGATAAGCTCGACTATGTAGAGTTTTACGGGTATGAAACATTTCATATAAATTCTCTGCCTCCTGTCATAAAATTAAAATAAAAAGAATCATACATAATAAAACTTTCAAACCATTTTAAAGAAACTTTAATCCATATAACAATTTCTACATAAAAACTAATAATTTTCCCAATAAACGACAAATCTTAAAACCATTTCAACAGGTGGTTACCATACACGATACGCCCATATTGTGCGAGGGATGGACAGAGAACAAACTAAAATGGCTAGTTTCGTACAATCAGAGTTCATAATCAATAATGTTACATTCAAATTTGCACGGATCGTTGGGATATAAACAATCATTTCTACTTTCATCAAAGTTGGATAAAACAACGGTTGACTTATATTGCGTTCACAAGAGAATTCTTTGAAGTCAAAAAGTAAATAAAACGTGGTAATAAATCAAATTTTCATAGCAGTTCTGTCACATGCTCTGAAATGAAAATTCCCACGAAACTTTTGAATAATCCAAAGAGAACTTTGTCCGGTATCGCTCAGAATTATCAATCCAATAAATAAACAATAAGACAAAGTTTTTATTTGTCTCTATTGTGTACCAGGAGATCAAACGCAACTGGGTGGTAGCTCTGCTCTGTACGTGTAGCGTTCACAGGAGACTGTGACTGGAAGCCGGACATGATAATATACCCCTACAGTATAAAAATTAGACTTACTTTATCACGGATGCAGATCCGCAGATCATCATTTTCATCTTCGATGACACGACAAAATCTCATGAAACGATGATGATCAAAATTGTTCTTGATGCCCAGCATGTAAGAGTCACGAGCAAAATAATCAAATTTATCTACGTCCACTGAATTTCTTTTATTAGCTACAATCTACAACATAAAAATGAGGTTGCCAGGCAATGAAACATCTGCCCACAGCAGCAAAGCTGACGGGGCAGTCCACAGTGGTTTTCAGATATCCATTCTCCTGTAACAGATATGGAGCCGAGTTGGCTCGGTGAGTTGGGCACTGGCTCGCTGACCTGGAGTTCCTGGGTTTAACCCTTGAGTTGGCGGCGAAAGCTTTTCAGGAGTTTTCAGTGTGGTTTCTCACATATCAGTGATGTAGGAGGTCGGTGGGTGGGTGGCAAGGAAAATCCTAGTCGCTCGACTGGGACTAAATCGCTCTTTATACTTACTCGCGGCAAACGGCACCTCCAACTATGGCGTTGTCTGCTAAACAGTTGGAACAGGCTGACTTAATAATACAAATGGAAAAAAATAGAAGCAGAAAGGAACGAATTCAACAAGCTTAAAATGAACAGAACAAAAAATATTAGATTTTGATAAAATTATAAACCTACTTAACTAAAATATTTTATAAACTTACTTCATACAGACATTTTATAAACAAATATTTCTATATTTTTATAAACTTACTTCATACAGATATTTCTTCTGGAATAAATAAAAAAATGTATTAACAAGCGGATGCCATGTAGGATCTGCTCACATTTTGGCAAGAGATAGACAGAGAACAGGGAAATCAGTAGGGTTTATCTCCTCACTGTAATTATGCTTCATGTCTAATTTGAATAAAAAAAATCAGTTAAAAACTTATACACGATTTACTATTATAATTTAGCAGTTGAAGGAAACCGGGGAATCCAGGGAAAACCCACGAAGTTTGGCAGGCAACATAACAGACAGCCTCTATCGCGTTCACAAGGATTTCCGAAACACGTATAAACACGTATTTTAATTTTCGTTAAAAATGGATAAAACTTGTGACTTCTAAATGTCCACAACCATGGTATTACATACTTTTACACTATTTGCGTAAGGGGGCGGAGGGAATCACGTGCCTAAGTGGGTAAGACGCTGGTTAGCTAGCCTGAAGGTCGGGTGTTTGATCCCTGCATTGGCCGAGAACGTTCATCCAGATTTTCCGGCGTGGTTTCCCGTCGTCAGTGATTCAGGGTGGAGGGCCTAACAAGGACAGCTGTTTAGTCGTTTGGATGGGACGAAAAACCGAGGTCCTTTGTACACATCGGCCTGCACGTCTTTAGCTGTGATTTAAATGCATCTGGGTAGTCAGTGGTTCTAATGATGTAAGGTAGCGAAATCCAAGAGAAAGGGACAGAGAACGAGAAAGTTATGGCTATGTCAAGATTCACTGATGGTTGATACAGAAATTGTTTATCCGTGGATCTAAGGGTTCTTGTGGATTTATATGGGGTAATCAGATCTTTGATATATTTTGGTTCAATGTAGATTTTCCAAGATCGGGGTGATGTGGGAAATCGTTCAATTTGTCGTCTCATGACCCTAAACATATATATAAATTAACATTGTGTATGAATTTAAAGTTAATCAAAGTGACCAAGGGCCATAACTCTGGCAGCAATTATCGGAACTCGTTTAAAATCTATAGACTTCTTCTTCGCGTGACCTTGAACACTATGCAGTAATTTTAGCCCCTGGGGCGTGTGGGCGTATAAAAAAAACAATTATTGTATCTTAAACAGTAATTGTTTCCCTATACTCATCGCAGTGTTTCGTTTGATTAGAGTTAATCCCACTACTCACTGCTGTAATGAGTAGATATTGTTGTTTTAAATTTTGATTGGTCAGTAGTCCGTCTACCAACCAATGACTAGTTGCTCTACAAAAGCTTTACATTTAAAACGAGTGCCAATATTGGACCAAATATGTTTACATAACGTTACGTCATGGCTCACGATTTTATTATGCCCAATTAACCCGTGCATAGCAGAATACTGCAGTAAAACTAATTGCGTGACAAACGAGGCTATTAAGTCGAATGAAATGTAAACAATACTGTTTGGAAACGAACATACTTTCACCGTTTTTAATACCTTATGTCATGTTGCTGTACTCAAGTGATAGCTTTGATTATAAGGAGTTAGCCATTCTTGCTATAACAGTTAAAAAATAGATGATGAAAGAAGAATATTTTGAAAATATCAGTCATATTACTTTATTCTGAACATAGTTATCAACACTGTAATTTTTGACTAGAAATGGTATTTAACCCCATCTTCACCTTTCCGACTATGGCTGATCGCTTGATTGACCTACAATATCTCGATTATCAAGCAATGTTTTCAATGGCTGTGGTACCGTTAGCCTATTCGGATTGAGACGGGACTGCAATTCAATTCGTATTACTACAAATCAGAATTAAGTCTTTTAATATATAGATAAGAAGAGAAAGTCGATAATGGGATTTTAAAGTTTTAAAGGAATGGACCAAATCAATGAGGCACTATTGTAAATAATTATAGCCGACTTCTTGCGTTGCCTGCGTGTATTCTTGTACTACGTGACTCCCAAAGCAGACGATTAGAAAATAGTGATCCAGTGGGGCTACAATTCAGCTGGGGTGATGTTAGCTGCGATGTTTATCAATTTCCATAATTGTACTGTAGACGCAAGTGACAAAAGAGTGAATGGATCCGGGGGGTAGCCGTAAGCGTCCACTGCACTGTACAGTACCGGGCCTGTGGTGACACAGACTTCACTCATATTTGAAAACAATTGGGAATACAACCCAAAGAAATAATTATGTAATGTCAGCAAGAGTCATGATCTGTCATATGTTGCAAAAAATACGAATGCAAGCATATTGTATTAATTCCGCTAAACAAGTAACGACAACGGTAAATGTATCAGATAAATAGTTCAAAATACTAAATGCACTAAATCAATAAAGAAGAGGATTGAAGTATGTTGAATGCATTTAGGGCACACATTACAACCGTCACAGAAACAAACAAAATTGAATACAAGGAAGCAAAGGAATGTAGACCGGCTTGGAAGACAACCGTCTGCTGACTGAATGGCGTATCATTTAGCCTCGACCTAAAATTTCCGGGAGGCTGACTTGAACGTAACGGTTAATCTTCGCCCACGACGCCATTTAAAAATTGAATCAATCAATAAAATCCTCTTTAAACCCAAGCCCAATCCAAGCCACCCGTAGGTCTACAGGGTTGATTTTGTTCTTGTTGTGTAATAAAGATCTAATTTATAATTTCTATGACATCTGAAGCCTAAATAAAGACTTGAAATAATCAGATTTAGCGCTTGCATAATGCATGTTTAATAGTCAAATACCAATACCTATATTATAAACCTTTTAATAAGAAGTTATTATAATAAACTTAATTTATCTGAACCCTTTAATAAGAAGTTATTATAATAAACTTAATTTATCTGAACCCTTTAATAAGAACTTATAATAATATACTTACTTTATCTTTATCTTTATCATCTTTATCTTCATCTTTATCAGACAGTCCAGTAATAAGTTTTTTAATAAAATCTATATCCAAGCCCTTCAAATCGATGTTGTTTTTTTCAATCAAATGTTCAAACATT
Source organism: Patella caerulea (assembly GCA_036850965.1). Taxonomy (NCBI): domain Eukaryota; kingdom Metazoa; phylum Mollusca; class Gastropoda; family Patellidae; genus Patella; species Patella caerulea. The sequence goes on along the minus strand of JAZGQO010000006.1, from coordinate 59,527,017 downwards.
TGAATCGACGCCTCTTCATGCTATAAGGGGTAAAATATACAGACATATATTTGACACAGTATGAACAGTAACAGGTCCCAGGTGTCCCAGAAAGATTAAGCATAAAGCATACCATATTAGCCACTAACGGCCAACTACAGACACGGTATGGACATGTTCATTACAAATACAATTTTTTGTGCTGCGTATTTCATCAGATATATAATTAAACAAGCTGTTGCCATAATAGATGGAGAAAAAAAAAGCAAAATACGTGATTTTTCGTACAATCAGGAGCCATGATCCATTGAGGTATGGTTCGATACATGCCAATATCGAAAGAAACCGAGGTCTTTGCGATACAACCCAAATTTGTGACTTGTAGAGTACCCACAAACAAAATGTGAACGGATGGACAGCAACGAAAAGTTTGGCGTCTGGAAAATAAAATATAAGTGTTTGTTCTTCTGAAATGCTTTCGTTTTCATATATTATAAACCGTGGAAATAGGTTGCTATCTGACCTACACTTCCACACACATTAAATCAATAATCGCCTAGTATCAGCCACTACCTACCTTGTCCTTGTGAAATTCAAAGTATGTGGTTATTGGAGGTTAATATTACCTCAATATCACACCCAATAATGAAGGTTGATTCCGGGAAAAGTCACATTATAAGACCAATATATGAGAGATAATGTCTGGGAGTATGTAAACGTCAATAGTTGCTATGGGAGATAGAGTCTGGAGGTATGTCAACGTCAACAGTTGCTATGGGAGATACAGTCTGGAGGTATGTAAACATCAACAGTTGCTATGGGAGATAGAGTCTGGCGGTATGTAAACGTCAATAGTTGCTATGGGAGATAGAGTCTGGAGGTATGCAAACATCAATAGTTGCTGTGGGAGATAGAGTCTGGAGTTATGTGAACATCAACAGTTGCTATGGGAGATAGAGTCTGGAGGTATGTAAACATCAACAGTTGCTGTGGGAGATAGAGTCTGGAGGTATGTAAACATCAACAGTTGCTATGGGAGATAGAGTCTGGAAGTATGTAAACATCAATAGTTGCTATGGGAGATATAATGTGGAGGTATGTAAAGGTCAGTAATTGTAAAACATCAGTTGTTACTATAACAGATATAGTGTAAAACATAAATTGTTGCTATGGGAGATATAGTCTGGGCGTGTGTAAACATCAATAATAGTTGCTATGGGAGATAAAGTCTGGATGTGTGTAAAGTACTCACCTTCCAACCAGATCCTGGAACAACCAACGGTATAAATTTGCCGTCGAATACATGTGAGAATGGGCCATGACCTGAAAACATTAACCCAACATTAGTTATGCATCATTCAACCCAATAAGGTTTTTTTTTAAACTAACATATAAATCATTCAACCCAACAAGGTTATTTGTAGACTAACATATGTAAAATTGTACCCAGATCATGACATAGGCCAGCTATTTTCACACATAAAACATCATCTTCAGTTATATCAAGCTCTGGTTGTTGTTTTTTAAGTCGTGAGACCATCTCACCAGCAAGATGACAAACACTAAAATAAAGAGCTCATTATTACATTTGGGCTATAACTGTATGTGAAAGGGAGGTAATGTTTAAATTTCAATATAAATTTGCAAACATGTTGACGCAGGCACTAGCCTACGGATGAAGATTTGTGCTGTGAGTCTACAGTAACGCGTTACAGATTCGAACAAGATACTCTCACGCGGAAAAAAAGAAATGAAATGATATTGGGTTCAACGTCCTACTCTTCTGCACCTAACATGGGCTAATGGAAGACGGACATACGCCATGCAGCATGCTATGAGGAGGATTTTTGCACGCCAATGTGTACACGGGACCTCGGTTTTTCGTCCCATCCGAACAACTAGGCAGCTGTCCTTGTCAGGCCCTCGGTTCTGCATCACTGACAGGGGAAAACAACGCCGGAAAATCGAGATGAACTTTCTCGGCCAATGCAGGGCCCTCCAGACTAGCGAGCCAGCGTCTTACTCACTTAGCCACCGTGATCCCCCGGGAAAAAAGAAGAATGAAATCCAATCCGGTTCAACATCTTACTGTTCTGCGCCGACTGGGCCATGGAATAGAAAGCTGAAGTATAACATACAGTGATGATAATAAAGTGACAATAAATCAAGTGAAGAAATGGGGATTAAAGTCCTACCTTTCTGCTCCGACTGGGATAATGATGAATGCATACCCCATACAGTGTGCTATGGAGGACATTTTGCCCGGACAGCGCCGTACGGCAACTGTCTAGCTTGCTCTTACATGCACGCCAACAATTCTGTTCGCTTTTCCTATATCATTAAATCAGTATTCTATAGAAAATATCATAAACATTCTAACATACTTACCCTATGGAATGTTCAAATCTATTATGTGATGCACCAGGATAGACATAATAACCAGCACCTAGTTGTTTTAAATAACGTAGACGTTGAAATTCTGGTGTATCAATAATTTTCATACAAAGGGGGTGGATTTCAATATGGCCGTGAATAGGGTCATTCATTACCTGTTCAGAAAAAATAAAACAATTGAAAAATCTTAGGGTTATCCCAGGATGAAATAAAACAATTTAAAATCCTTAGACTATTCCATTTATAAATATCTGGTGGGATAAAAGACAAACCCGCAAAAAGAATATGAACAAAGCATGTTGCTGATTTTTCAAGACTCTTCTATTGCTCTACAAATTTTTCAACCCAACGTTTCCTACCCTCGCTGGTAATTTTAAAGCTAACTTTCGTACCAAACCTGAATTATCAACCCTGACTTTCCCAACCTGCCATGTGATTTTAAAACCTAACTTTCCCACCATCCCATGTCATTTTCAAACCCAAGAGTGGTAGACCAACAACATATATCATACACTCATATTTATAAACCTGTGAAACAGTAGAAAAGGAGAGACCTTGTAATTGGTGTCATTTCGTTTCCACTTTCCTGTAACGTCCATTTTAGCCGTACTGTAAAAAACTATAAAAATAAAATAAATATTCTAATTTGCTATATTCAGTGGTGATCCTGACCTACCACCTTTTTTTAAGGGACATCTATATTGGTAAACCCTACAGCTACTGGGTAAACACTACTTAATTATTCAATTTCTACCAGCACCTTATTTAAGGGGCAGGTACTGGGTAATCCCTACCCAGCCCCTTAATTAATGTACAGCTACTTGGTAATCCCTACCAGCACCTTATTTAAGAGGAAGCTATTTGTTAAACCCCACAGCTGCACCTTATTTAAGGGCTAGTTACTTGGTAACCCACACCCAACACCTTATTTAGAAGGCAGCTATTTGGTAAACCCCTATCCAATTATTTACGGGAGAGCTACATGTACTGGGTAATCCCTGCTCAGACTTTATTTAATGGCTTGATAACAATATAAAATATCCCTTTTAACTCCCTTAATCGCACCAGAATTATTACGTAAATCCCAGTTCTTAAATTAATCGACTACTAAAATATCATCTGTTATATTCAAGGATGTTATCTACAGGGAAACAAGGGATAGTATTTCAATGTGTTTTAAATAAAGCAGCTTAAAGCTTCATTTTCATATTTTTAAGTTATATTTTTTAAAATGTATTGAAATAAAGCCTTCGAATAGATGGTATCTATAAACAGTCCTACCTTGTCAAAGAATAATCCTATAATTCACTATTGCCAGTTGCGAAATTGGCAAAAATATCATTTTCAACTTCAAATCCAAACGTTTGAAGATAGCTATTGCATGGGTGGATGGGGGTTAGAAAAACAAGGGAGGTAATTGTGTTATTATTTTTAAGTGGGGGAAATAATGCTTATGATCGTATAACAATGAGTTGACAACATATTGAGCAAAAGACATAGAAATAATTATGTTTTGAATTTCTTAGAAAATATGAAATTCTCGCTTTAAACTGTTAAATTAAACTGTATATTTATAGATATAATAAAAGGCTGATTACAGGCAAAACTTTATTCCAAGACTAAAAGGCAAAAAATAAATCATAGAATCTTTTAAGGGCATTCAGGGAAAGCCAAAACTTTCTTGTCTACGATAACACTCATGGTTGAAGTGGGTGTGGAACTCTAGGAACGAACGAACGAAGCCAAACTTAATAATACAATGTACATTGTTTGAAAATCGCGAGAGTGTAGCGTTCGAGATTCGGCATTGAAGATTCTGTCGGAAAATTATCTTATCAACGACTGTTGCTAGGTATATATCTTCCTGATATTCACAATCAATGTCGAGATCGTGTCCAACCGCCACGTGGCTTATTTCCACAAAGACAACTTACTGATCAGGGCCCTGTTTCTCGAAATCGTAACGACAGATAAAATCCAAATGTTAGAAGATACTTCAGCTTTGATTGGCGAAGAACTAAAATCAATCTAATATTATGCAATCAAATTACTAAAATTTGGATTTTATCTTAGTAATTATTTTTCGCAAAACAGGCCCCTGTTACTGTTATGAATAATCAGCAAGCTTGTTTTATTGGGGTTTTTTTTACCGGATTATCAAAATAACCGTTAAAAGTACTAATTACTTGGATTATAAACCACGTGATCGATTCTCACTTATGCCTATTATTTTTTCTGAAAAGCATGTTGGTTGACTTCTTAATCAACAAGTACTAATTATCCTGTTGAAATTTTATCGAAAGTGGATTGATTTATGAGACCAAAGTGGCCGGTTCATACTGTCTCCGATCTGCTTTATGAAACATCAAATGGCCAAAGCCGACAAAAATCAGCCGATTAAGATCCCTGGATGAAAGTATATCCTCAATGAAACATTACAGTTAATAAACTAAATGAATGATATTGATATGCATCCCATAAAGCTGTTTTAAATGAATATAGTTCTGAAGAGATTTAAGTTGTCTATTTTAAGAGACCGCAGATCTAAAGATATTATAAAATATATTATGAAATAGAAATGAACAAAACTCTTACCAATGATAATTCTTTGACGTGATCAAGCACACTGAAATCTGAAGACTATAACAATATACTAGTTTCCTATTGATTTATATGTACACCTCACTTTTTTTATGATGTGCACCTGATAACGCGCATGTCAATATATTAGATATTACCTACATGTATATACATGTTATTAAGTACCGTTCATTATATTTTTTATTAAATTAAAGAGAGTCGTATATGTATGCAACTTGTCACACAAACCAGAAACTGAGAGCAACGGAATTCGAAGGATCGAAGGATCGGGAATTGATAGCGATTACATTTACACATACGATATGCAAGAGCTAAATCTGCCTATTGTAGGTCTTTTTACAGTTGAAGTGTTATCTAAATTATTAATTAGAAACTAATTAACTTATCAAGATCATAATCAACTCTCGATCGCATCGCTAGCCTACGTTGTTTATTGGATTACGTTTCGATTTGATGTTCGACTTCCATTCAAATTTAAATCAAAAAACGGATAATCGAGACTGTTGTTTTTAATGCTACCGACTTCAATAATGATGACCGAGGCAGCCCAAATATTCAATCCCAAAAATCTCGGTTCATAGTGGATCAATTTGACTGTAATTTTCAGCAAATTGCCCTAACATTATGTAGTTTTTAACTACTATAATGGGAACTGCCAACTCTTTATCTAATCTCCCATATTGCATCTTTAACTTATTATGCTTAATACGATAAACAAAATGGCTAATGTGAAAGGTGAATCAGAAAGGCATGGTCTGTCTTGCAATAACAGTTTCTCTCAATTCTCAAAACGACAACAGAACACATACCAGTACAAACAAATAATATCTCATGGCACAAAAGAGAGAGAGAGAGAGAGACAGAGGGAGAGAGAGAGAGAGATCGCGTCCATTCGACACAAACCTGGTCATTTGAGGACTAACATATTGTTCAATTTCATATCAATAATTTGCTTGCGCACAGGGATCTTTCACAGTGGGAGGAAAAGGGAGGACCCGGAGAAAACTCACGAGGTTGCACAGGCGACCCTACTACTTGTCATGTACAAGCGAGTAATCAAAACGACGCCAGTTGACTAAATGACAGACCGTATGATGCAACGCGTAAGCGCTAGTCATTCCCCCCACCCCAGAAAGCTAAATTGAACAATATATCGATGATATTAGTTGAAAACACTAAGTATATTTCTAGAATTTAGGGCAGTATTTATTCTGTTTCCAATTAATGAAATTTTAAAGTTTTATTTAGTCTTTGTGTATGAACCGCATTACAAAACAGTGGGCGCAAGGGCCCACTGGACCCGCTTCTGTACTCTGTATGGGTGTTTTATTTTGTCACCATATAAATTGCCGCATGTTTGGACCAAACGATATCTACTGTCAAATGTTTTATTGGGTGATAAAGTTAGTTAATAGTTAATATATCCTCTTAAAATGGACTTTGTGTGTTCAATTCAGTAAGTCAATATAGGGTAGCCATGTTTTTGTTCTACCAGGCACGATCATTCAATATAAAGTACTGTGTTGATATTGCTGTAAGACTATAATTATATTGAATAAGCCGTGGTATCATATTACACATACATTATGTACGATTTAGATAAAGACCTAAAAAATAGCCGGTATCTCAATCTAATTGAAATTCAGATCTATATTTCGTTTCGGTTTCTATAATTTCGATGGTCTACACTACATGTAGATCTAACAAGTAATAGCGGGAGGTCACGTTTAGCCAGTTCAGATGTCAAGCACGCGACATTTGACCTATAACCTCACTCATTCGATTAACCAATCAGAATCGTCATCGCTTTGTTTCGATTTCTATCGCTGATAATGCCTACCCACAATTCCACGCACAAAAGCTCAAACTCTCGATTCGACAGACAATTTGATTGGCTGACCTCTCATTTCAAGCAAAACACGAGTTAAATAACAAGTCTTTCAGATCCTAGTGTAGTAAAGACAAGTAAAACGAAATTTTGAACATTAAAAACGAAATAGGATCTGTTTTTTAATCAGATTGCCTGTATCTAAGGTGTGACAGAGCTTCATGAATCCTACAGCACTGACTACGGGAAACCATCCTTGAGAATCCCAGGCTTTTGAGCTAACTGGTTAGGATTGGGTTCTGTGGCCGAAACATATATTCGTAACACAACTAGTTTCCACTTATATGCTTTGTATTCTACCCCCGTACCAGACAAATAATTGTAAAGGCAAAACAAACAATTATCGCTATATGTTTATTGATCCTTCGTGTAAAAGTATATTCTGAATAATGTAATTCAGGCCCATATTTTCTAACAACGTCTAACATAATCTGTGATTAGGTGGAATCAGTAGGCACATAATATGTAATTATCTTTAAAAGGCATAATATCAAGTCAGCTTTGTGGATAAGATTCATTAGGTTTAGTAACTGCAACGTTTAAACATAGTTTCAGTTCAGTTCTTTATTTACTTTGTGTATAAAAATCATCAGCATACATGTACATACAACTACAATATCTTCCATAATTCTCAACCAGTGTGCCGCTAAATTTTGAACGGCTCACTTAAAAAAATGCGAGAAACTACTTGATCCCAAATGAGTATTCACTGGTATCTACTATTAAGTTCGTGCTGTAATTTTCTTTATTTAGTTTAGTCACCCTGTCTATGACTAGTCTGTGTCTACAGTTGACCGCCTCTGACTTGCCATATTTTTATATAAATTCAAATATTTTTCACATATATTTAGACAGGTGTTTCGCTATTTTGTCATGTGTCCTAAGGTGTGCCGTTGGCATAAAAAGGTCGAGAACAACTGAATCTACAGTATGTACAATATAACGAAGTAAATACGTGGTGGGTGGGAATAAGTGGAAAGAGCTTCAATGACGATACTTTCACCATTAGCCTATCAAGCACTGTTGTTGGTTGGTTGTTTATTACAGATTTAACGTCCAATACATTAAGTATGATATTATGGACAAATTGATTTAATTAAATTGTAGAAATTTGGTAAAACACAAAATAAAAGAGTTCTTGTATATCGACAAGTCACAATCAAACACACTTGTAAAAGTCGCTGTCGTGTGAAGTGAGGGTGGATGCATGTCTTCGCTTCCTCCCCTGCTCCATATCAAAACCCATAACACTTCTAGTGGTATGCAGAGTCGAACTGCATATGGAGAGATTTATTTTTCTCCTAATTCGGTTCCCTAAACCGCAGGAAAATATATATCACCTCACTTCTCCCAAGTTAAAGCATGATTTCCAGCTGACTGATGTTTGGCGTTATCAGTGTGGATAAAAAAAAAACGTTGGGGAAGAATCAATTTGCTTTATGTGGAAAAGCAAAGTTCTCGCAGTAAAAACCACATAACTGATCCCGTGGATAATTTACATATTAAAAAATGTTCATGCAATAAGTTTCTCATGGACGGTGTATAGATGGACAGACAACGGCCACGAAGTCTTTAGAATTCTGTGCCGCGGCAAGAAGTAGACCTGACGATCGTGACTAAAATAAAATTAACTCTCTTCGCTCAATTACCAGTATTAAAGGGACAATAACATTCTTCCTGGCTTGGTAGCTCCAGAAAATAAATAATACCCTTATTCTAAGTACTAGATATTTAAGTGTCCTACCTGTTGTGTAAATTATGCATTACAACCTATTTTACTTGTCCAGAGGGTTCGAAAATATTTTAAAATCCAAGTCACATTTGAAAATGTTTACGTTAGACTTTTCAAATCAATTGGTTGGATTTTTCCAATTTTTCAATATAGGTGTGTTAAGATGAAATTTATATCATCATTTAATTGGAATATTCTAAAATAATACGATTTGTTGACCAGAATGAAGATTGGGACATATTATTCAGTTACAACAAGAGTGTTATTGGGGCTTTAAGTTTAAAATCAAAGAAACAGAAATCAATTAATAATATTTGTATTAATCGTATTACTCTCATTTCACTTTAAGTGGTAACATAATATTCACATACCAATAGATCTAGATGTACATACACGTAAACTGTCAAGTAGCCTATAGATGTTGAAGATCAAGCTATGACTTGACTTCTAGAGCACCATGACATAACACAATTATAAAATTCCCAGAAACTCAACACTGAGTAGATTTCCTGGAAAGTAAATGATCAACTTCTGTCTTAGACATCTTATCTACATTTGTATCACTGCAAACAAACAACAAGCGGTTGTCATGCAAGATACGCCCACATTTTGCAAGAGATGGACAAAAATAATCTAAATGAAAAGCGATTTATTTCGTACAATCAGGAAACATAATACAGGAAATTGTGGTCCGATATGCGTGAATATCCAAGGAATCGAAATCGGTGGATAATAAACATAGATTTTAAGTTTTACCAAAATCAAATTACAATTCTGACCGTAAGAGGGTCCCGACCTTGGTATTACATACTTTTACACTATTTGCGTACAAGGAGCGACCAATTTGTCGGTAAATTGCTATCTGATTTTCACGAAATTCGCAAAGTTGTAACACTGATTTACGTTTTTAAAATCATATAAAAATTGTGACCTCTAGGGGGACCACAAGCTAAACACGTGATACTTTGTACAATCAGGGGCCATAATCCATGAGGTTTCGATCCAATAGATGCCAATATCGAAAGGAACGTGGATCTTTTGGAGATAAATCTATATTTCATGATTCGTCAAAATCGGATAAGAATTGTGACCCATAGAGAGTCCACAAACAATTGTGGGCGGACGGACAGGGACGACGGCAATATAACATATCCCTTTTAACTCCCTTAATCGCACCAGAATTATTACGTAAATACCAGTTCTTAAATTAATCGACTACTAAAATATCATCTGTTATATTTAGGGATGTTATCGACAGGAAAACAAGGGATATTATTTCAATGTGTTTTAAATAAAGCAGCTTAAAGCTGCAATTTCATATTTTTAAGTTACATTTTTTAAAACGTATTAAAATAAAGCCTTAGAATAGATGGTATCTATAAACAGTCCTACCTTATTAAAGACCAACCAAAGGACCTCGTTGACTGTCCATATATATACGGTCCATAGTTCCATATAGTTAAACAAAATTTTTTAAAAATCTTTTAAAGCTGTTCACAATAAAAATTATAGTTTACAGCCCACTATTGGTTTTCTTGCACGCTACTCTTCCCAGATAAAAGTATTATTTAAGACATAATCAAAGAATATGAAACCATAACCAAAACAAATATAAAACTGTACAATTTATGCACAATTAAAACCACAATAAATATGAAACCAAACCATAACATCAAACCGAATAAAAAAAAAAACAAAAACATTATCATTATTATTATCAGAAATGAAAGCCAATAATAAGGTGGGGGGGCGGATAACATGAAACAAATGGTTATTATAACACATACTTTAATGGGAATTGACAAATTACAATCGGAACTAATAAATATACTATTCAAAAAAAGTAGGGGATATTTGATTTTGGGGGCATAATACTAAAATATGCAAATGACTACGAAAAAAGTCACTATAGAACCTAACAGAAGAAACATTTCCAGTTACATGTGACGCCCAAACGCACCAATAGCTACCGCATGGAATGCAGGTGATGCTTGGGATCATCATGGGGGTCCAACCCAAGATTTGCACGACTCTGACTTTGAATGTTACAGTCATTGTGGCATTGAATTCCAGGGTGGAAACATCAGTTTAATTGTTTTAGTGACCAGAAAACAAATTTTGATATGCGTCGGCTTACCCAAAATGAAAGGTTACGTGCACTTGGCATGCTACAGATCGGCACAACACAGGCGGTTGTGGCGCAGACGATGAATGTTTCTCAGTCTGTCATAAGCAGGCTATGGTCCAGATACCGTGATACACAATCTGTACCGGACAGACCACGCTCAGGTCGACCAAGGCCGACAACTCAAGCCCAGGATCGATTTATCCGTACCTTGGCCTTGAGAAATCGTGTCATCACAGCAAATCAGATCAGCGCTGAGTGTGAGTGGCCAGACGATTCGGAATCGACTGCATAGGGGTCACCTTCGCGCCCGACGTCCTCGCGTGATCCCTTGTTTGAGAGATCATCACAAGACGTCGTTGGTGTAGGGATCGTCAACACTGGGATAATCGACGCTGGAGCAATGTGATGTTTTCAGATGAGTCAAGGTTCACTGTTGATTTTTGGACAGACGTAGGAGGGTGTGTCGTCGTCGAAACGAGCGCTTCCAAGACGTTAAAGTCATCAGACATGATCGATTTGGGGGTGGTTCTGTTATGGTGTGGGGAGGCATCACTGTTGCTGGAAGAACGGCTTTACATGTTGTTGCAGGGCGTGTTACAGGCCAGTACTACCGGGACAACATCTTGGCAGTCCGTGTTGTGCCGTTCGCACGACGTGATGGCCGCCGTTTCATCTTCCAGGATGACAACGCAAGATGTCACAGGGCCAGGATCGTTACAGGTTACCTCCAACAACAGAACATCACCACATTACAGGGGCGGATCCAGGAATATTTGCAGGAGGGGGTTTGCCAGGTTTCTGTCACGGAAATCTGCCATCATCGTCTCTAAATTACATAGGCATACATACAAATTGAGCTTTTTAAACAGAGAAATCATTTTTATACTGATGTAGTATCACTTTGTGATTTAATTTCATTGATGCAAGGCATTATTTTTTTTATGTCGCTGAGCAGGGGGGGGGGTGGACCCCCCCCCCCCTGGATCCGCGCCTGCATTACCTTGGCCAGCACTGAGTCCCGACCTCTCCCCCATCAAGCATGTCTGGGACATGCTTGGACAGAGGTTACGTCAACGTCAACAACGTCCTGCCAATGTCCAAGAACTTGCTGCTGCGTTGCAACAGGAATGGGACAGTCTGGACCAAACTGACCTTAGACGTCTCATTAGGAGTATGCCACGTCGGATCAATGCTTGTTTGGCAAACAGAGGAGGATTTACCCGTTACTGACTTTGTTGTGATGCTGTGGTAACTTTGCTGTTTGACCCCGGGTATCATTTTACCCTTATAATGGTCAGTCTGTGCCTTACTTAGTCTAACGATCATTTGGAATAAATCGATGAATGTGAACTTCATTTCATTTTGTCATTTGTTTCTTCGTCAGTTTCATTAGGTGACTTTAATAACACTTAAAAATCAAATATCCCCTACTTTTTTTGAATAGTATATTAAGCCAAAAACATTTATTAATAACGACATTCTTCATTTAAGAATTAAAGAAAATAAGTTTATAACATCATCTACACTATGAATTGACTCCAGAATTTTCCTGGTTTTCTTCTTGTGTTGGTTCACCGCTAGAGTCCGTGTTGTCTTTTATTGCTTAGATACGGGGCCCATCAATTCCACTCCCATACAATATTTTAGTGCACGATTCTACACCTATATAATGATTTCGTTTAAACGAAACATTAATTCGTTTAAAAGAAGTACTGACATAATTCATATTTCGTTAAAACGAATTGATTATTATATTTATTATAAACCAATTAATTATTTCGTTTAAATGAGTCAGCTATTTCTTTATAACGAAATATTAACTCTTTATAACGAAATATTATTATAAGGAATCAAATTGTAATTTCGTTATAACGAATTAAGGAGTTTACTGTGTGTAATACATATTATCAGGAATCAAATCGAAGAATTCTCTGTTGACGCTATGTCTGGTTATTCTCAATTTCTGCTCTTCAACTAAAACACTTAGAAATGTTAATGCCGTCATTGTCATCACTTTACAATCGTGAAAAGAAATTGTAAAAGTCCCACCCCATTTCGTGCCAGCTACCCACATATATCTTCGAATGGAAGTCGCATTTAAACAAAACTGAGCTGCACGCTCACGTATTGATTTAAATACCGAACCTTCTCCACGAAAATCAGAAGATTGCTGCTTAACCAGCTTATGAATTTTTTGTTGAACTGCAGGCTTTGTGAACATTTAAAAAAGCAACATGGTGTACCTCATTCGCCGGAAATGGCGTTGTGAAAAGATTTGATGGGGACCCACTGAAACGTCTCATTTCAGAAAGATGCGGTTGTTTTAAAATTGCTTTTGACGTCTGTGTTACATAGATGATAACTAGCACCACAATCAACAGGAAAATAAATCTGTACGGTTTCTTTCTGGAGATAAAAGAAGGAAAGGAGTCACAACAGAATATTAAAAGTAAATGTCCAGAGGAAGAACGATCTAAACGCAAACAGACTCTTGGACGAAAATGCTTCACGCGAACAGAACAATGAGTCGATTTAATTATAATTTCGAAATGGTGTTTAACACGTACAATAATTATTACCAGTGCAACTGACTTCAACTTTTCAGGCAAATTAAGGTTAAATATAGGGTCCAATGGACTTGTATTTGTCCAATAGGCCATTTTAGAAGGGCCTTGGTTTGACGAGACACCGATCGTTTTTACCTGAAATTGATTGTTCCACAGAAAACGTATATACTTTGTTACCAGGCGGCACCATTAACTTGGTATATGTTACACAGATTTGAGTCTGTTGTGCCGACGAATCTGGGATTCTTGTGGTCTGTAGCTCTTTAACACTGGGCAGTATTGGGTATATATCGAGAGGAATGCTCATTAGTCCGCGGGTGCACTAGTCGCACAGTTTCCTTAGTTCGTGGGTTCATTAGTCCATCGATATCCATTATTGGGGTTGGGTTAGGGTTAGGGTTAGGTTTATTAGCGGCGGACTAATGCACCGGGGCCTCGTGAACCCGTGGAATAGTGAATCCCTCTCTATATCGACTGTAAAGTATATCATTATAGTAACTGTAAATGTTCTACCTGGGGCAGAGGAATGTCGCCAGTTAAGCCCCTTTGGGACCTTGGTCGCTTTTCCTACTAATATAAAATATTTATATCTAACTTCATGTATTTATTATTATATCGACTGTAATGTACTGAAAAACATGTAAGTAATGGATTTATTTTTTACATTTGAAATGAAATATGGAGTCTAACATCCACTCAAGACCTAACAGGGGTGGGTGAGCGCGGAGGGAGAAGAATATTAATGGGAGGGTGAAAGGGGGAATGAAAAAGAGAGATATATTGTTATTATTATTACAGCGTATCTATTGTGCACCCGTTCAAATTAAGTACACAAAGTTGATTAAAAACGTGTTTAAATCAACTTAAAGATACATTATGTGAGATTAGATAAACATCCGGCAATCCTCGACAGATTTCGGAACCTACATCTAGTCTCGGATGTATGACAGTAAGTGATATGTACCTACGTCCATACATTTGCGATGCAGCTACCGGTTTAATTTATCAGGAAAACTTGACGCTATTACAAACACACAAGACAAGATGGGCGCAGCCATGTTTCATCCGGGACCTTTAAAGTAGTTCCAAGACACTATGGATGCAGCCATGTTTCATCCGGGACCTTTAAAGTAGTTCCAATATGGCGGAATTCGTCATTCAGCAGAGACTAGATGTAGGTTACGGAATCTGTCGAGATTTGCCGAATGATTAGAAAACATTTCAGACCTAAAGAAAGACTTGTAATAGGCTGATTTAGCTCTTGCATAATGCATGTTTATAAGTTGTTTTATTTTTTTGAAAGAAAATAGAGATGTGCAACTTAAACTTCAAGTGAGATTATTCCATAATACAGGGGCTTGAATTGAACAGTTTGTGGCTTTAAAAGTAGTTTATCTGAGATGAAGAAAGGAGGGTGGTGGTGGTGGGGGTGGTGGTGTAGAAAAATGAAAAGATATAAAGAGAAGATACATTGAGAGGAAAAAAGAGGAGAGAGACAGAAAAGTGGGAGAGAAGAGAGATAGAAATAATAAAAGAGCGGGGAGAGTCTAGGGCGAACGAGATGGGATGAGAGAGGGAGAGAGAAAGAAGATATTTCCGGGGCAACATATAGTGCAATTTTCTACTTCCAGTGGCCTTACCAGTGACCTTAACAGTGGGAAGACGAGCCTGGGGTCCAATCCACACTAAAAGCTACAATTTTATATTTTTAAGTTATATTTTTAAAATGTATTAAAATAAAGCCGTAAAATAGATGGTATCTATAAACAGGCCTACCTTGTTAAAGAATAATCCTATTCATCCTATAATGCATTATTGCCAGTTGAGAAATTAGCAAAATATCATTTTCAACATCAATTTCAATCGTTTGAAGATAGTTACTGCATGGGAAGGGTGGGAGGGGAATAGAAAACAAGGGAGGTAATTGTGTTACCATTTCTGGTGTGAAAGACTTTTTAAGTATGGGTTGCAATGCCTATGATCGTATAATAGTGAGTTGACAACCTATTGACTCAAACTGAGCAAAAGAAATAATTATGTTTTGACTTTCTTGGAAAAAATGAAATCCTCGATTTAAAAGGGGTGAGGGGAGAGGAACCGAAGGGAGAGAGGTAGGAAGGGAGAGAGAAGGAGATGTAGAAAGAGAATCAACAGTTAACAGGGGGGAGGCGGCGAGGAATGGGGGAGGGGTGGGGTGATATAAACGGATAGAGGAACAGTGGGTAGGGAGAAATAGAAAGACAGAGCTAAGAGGGATAATATACGTAAGCAGAAATGGAAGATAAAGAGGATTAGAGAAATAGTAGACAGAGCTAAGAGGGATACTATACTGAAGCGGAAATGAAAGATAAAGAAGATTAGAGACAGGGGAGATTTACAAGAACAGGACGAGGAGAAGGGGGGAGACATACAAAAGAAATAAGAGATACAAACAGGCGGGGGAGGGGGGTCGGGGGGGGGCAAAAATTCGAACCGCTGGATGTTCTACAATCTAGGTATTACGGTTAGATTTAAATATTAAATCCCCCGCCAGATTTCACAAAGGTCACAAGATGTAGTCAGGACTAGGGGACGTGATTGTTCCCGAGGTTATTATGCATTTTTGTGTCAAGTTCAGCATCACAGGATAAAACCACAATCGACGATCTAGTCCCCCAAGGCGGCCCCTGGACCCTCGTTTAAGGACCTGGGATGGTAGTCCCTCCAATCAAGAATTGCTTCCGCCGGCCCTGTATATATCTATATATTTACAAGAACTTTTTTCACCAACTGATATAACAAAAAAAACATTTTCATCTGATAATGACTGGAGAAGCCACGTCGAAACGTAATAGTATTACATAGTGACCTGTATAGGTTGTAATTGAAGACATGTGCTTACAAAGTCTATATCTAAAACAAATATTATACATAACTACTTACACGTATATGTAATATATGACACCATATAATTTATAATATGTATTTAATCTTATATATATTTTCCCTCACGATTGTAAATTATTGTCGTGTGTTATTAAATGTATCATGCTACTGTAACAGTGCGCCGGTCAATAAGTGTTATGAATCAAGTTCGCCCCTGCTCGCCAAAACAACACGCTGTGGTCGTGCAGTTCATAGGCCGTCTCGGTTCAACGATCAGTGAACTCTATTAGGTCATCTTTGACCAACGGTGAGCGCGCTTAGTGTTTAAGTAAGCCAGCCAATCAGTGATTGTGTAATAAAGAACAGCTGATTCTCGAAGGACGCCATTTTTCTAAGTGTTTTTCGGAAGGCAACATTACATTTTCACTGTGGTGAATTTAACTCTTAAAAATTCGTATGGCATCATATGGTAAGCTGAAAATAAAGAATAAACATTGTAGTAAATACTGGTTCACGTGTGCTAATCCAGAAAAGACTTTTTATATAAACTTATGTGATTCATTGTTGATAAAGAACTGTTCATATTTTGCTGTCACGTCGAAATTTCTCGACTAATAGAAAACGTTCATTTTCATTGTTATATATTCTCAATACTATCGTAAATAGTTAAACGTTTAAATTGTTTATTTAGATGTACATTTATTCACTTTCAGATTGAAACCTAACATCAGTGTTACCAACATTACATCAGTGTAAACATCACAAAGTCTCATGCGACGTACCCTTCCATTTACCTGTTATTAACTTTTTAATATTATTTCACATGTGTGTGAACTCTACCAACTCTGTTTTCATCATTAAAGATTCTTAAAACTACGTATCTGTGGATCGTCATTTTGAGGGTTAATGGGATCAGTTTGGTTACCAGGTTGTGGTAACACGTTATAGTCTTTGTTGTCAATCGAATAATTTGCAATTGACAATATTAGTATTAGTTTCTGTTGGAAACCATTATACAGAAAAACACTTGTTTTCGGGTCTACTGCGCAGGAACCTTGCCTGATTCCTGCCAGTAGATTTATTTCAATCATAAGCTTATTTACAACATATGTTATTGATCATCTTTGTTGGCATTTTGTGCATTTGTCAAGTAATAATGGAGTCTCCGGGACGCAGTACTATGGAGCTGAACATTGCGGAAAGAGCGGCTGATTCAATGCTTAAGACATTCTCTGAAGAAAAGATTCATCAAGAATTGTTCGACCTTGGACTCAGCATAGTTGCTTCGCCTAGAGCAAATTACAACTCTCTCCGCCAGTTTCTCATTGAAGTGGTTTTAAATCATCCTGATCCTGATAAGGAGCTCCAAAGAATCAAGGCTAAAGTTCTCAGTGACAGAGCAAGGGCACAGTCCCAGATTGAACGGAAATCTCTGCAAGCTACTCCACTACAAGTTACAGCTGAGGTCCACCCTCCATGATCCCTGCCAAGAGCAAACCTCTCAATGGATGATGATCCTAATATTATTCAACATGAAGAAGTGTATTCAGACGAAGATCGTTATTACTCTGACGATGATTACAGTCATAATGAACATGTTAATAATGGAACGTCTACTGGTTTGGGCACAGACCCGGAACACTCAGTTCCGCTTCCTGCTTCCACAAGTTCTGCTGTTGCTAGTCCTCCATCAAATAACACAGATCATATTGATGGTATTCAACCAGAGCACATTACTTCTCCACCCACATCTAATCTGACCAACGTTTCGTCGGAGATGATGAAGATGTTTATGATAATGGAACAAAAGAGGGATAAAGAGAGAAGAGAAGATATGCAACTTCTTAAGGAAGAAATGGTGGAAATTATCAAAGCTGTTTCTCTCCAGCAGACTCAACAAACAAGAAATATTGAATCTGCTATTCAACGCCTCTCTCCATCTCCTTCGAGACATGGGTCTGATTCTCTCTCCGATCCCAATGTTATTGATCGTCGGTATGAACAATATGTCAAGAACGCCTTTGAAGCTGTTGGCTGTTTACAAGCAGAGGTGAAAGGAATTACTACTGAATCTGACATTGCCATCGCTGATGAAAAGGCACAGATAAATGTTGGAAAATTGACATCGTTCGTGGAGCAGTACATTTTCCCTCAGGAGACTTCCTTAAAGAAAGAAAGCCGTTTGCAACAAGCTCAAATCATTGAAAATGATTTTGACCAAGCTCATCGTTTAGCAAGAACTCAGCTTCGTGCAATCCAGAAGGAAGAAACGACAATCATTTCTATGTCCATCAATCAAAGTTCCTCCCTTTTATGGAGACATTTTGGAATTTGCATCTTGGATCTCAGAGTTCGATCAACTTGTCCACCTAAATCAAGAAGTACATAATCAGGGTAAGCTGAAGGCCCTCAAGGAAGCCCTGAAAGGATCAGCTGCCTCAACTTTGGCAAATTTCGACATTATTGGAGAGAAATATGAAACTGCCTATAGTTTGGTGAGAAAGCGGTTTGGAAAGCCAAGACTGCTTATTCATCACGAAGTGGAGTCTATTGTAAAGATCCCAGAATTCAAGGATGATCCTGTCTCTTATAGAAAGTGTCTTGAAACAATTCAAACTCGATCCATGAATCTTGAAACTCAAAAGGCTGATCGTGAAACTGTTCTGGTGGGACTCGTCGTTCCCAAATTTACTAAAACACTCAGGATGGCTTGGGAGAGACACTTGAAGACTCACATGACGATGATGCATGTGCTTCTATGCGGGATCTTGTTGATTTTCTGCAGGTTGAGACTGAACTTTTAGAAGCCTCCAGTCTGGATAAATCTTCGTCACCGACGTCATCCTTTAATACCAGGCAGAATTACCGAAAGCAGCAAAAGAGGAACATTACGAAAAGGCCTTCAGGTTCTGCCCAATCACTGGCTGCCACCACTGGGTTACAGTTAAAGAAAAACAACCACATGAATGGGAACATCACTTCTAATATCAAGTGTTCGTACTGTAACCAGTCACATAATTTGGAGACGTGTTCGCAGTTCCTTGCTTTGGATAAAAAGGATCGGTTGATCCATGTCTTCACAGCTCGCATTTGTCGATCATGCCTAGGGCATTATGGAGGACCAAAACACAATTGTGGAAGAACTTGCACCATTTGTTCTCAAAAACACCACGAATTGATTCATGATGCATATGTGGTACCACCAAGTATTTCTGCACAGTCCAGTAAATCTAGTCCCTCCATGAATAATGCTGCAGCCAAGCCTCCTTCATTGCAAAGTAGCAATTCTTTACCTACGGTTTTGACTGCCAACAACTCACATACAGATCGGTCATAGGTGGCTTTACCAGTACTCCAAGCGAAGATTACTCATGGGAACAAATCATGCATAGTCAACCTTGGATTGGATAGCTTTTCCGAGAAGAGTTTTATAACACAGGACATTGTCGATGAACTTCATCTTCCTGTTAACAAGATGGCTCCTTTAATAGTTGCTGGTTTTGGTGGATTCAAGACAGAGCTTAACAAGGCAACTACTTTTGATTTGACTTCCATCAACCAATCTGAATCCTCACTTTGCTTATTACCTGGGGAGCCATTTCGAATTCAAGCTGTGGTTAGAGAAGGGGAGATCTGTGACCCTATTTCGCCTGTCCATTTGGAAGCTGACATTGCTGCCGTCTTTGAGCGCTATCCACTTACACGTGCACCACTTGATCAGCCTGTTCGTGTCCATGTACTACTTGGCGCTAATCATACAGTCCCAAATCTACGAGTGGTGACCCATGTGGGGAATGATGGTCCATGTTTGGTGGAAACGCCCTTTGGCTATACTATAACAGGAGCATATCGGAGCACAGCCCATTTGAAGTCACAACAAGTTACCTCTTGTCTTTTGATCTCTCCATCCTTCTCTCCCCTGGATCAACTTAATGATCAGGAGCATGACACAGATAGTTTTGCCATGGATGGGCATAAAGGGATATCGAAACTAGATGAACAACTAGAGCGACACATGTCTCTTGAATCTTGGGGTCTTGAAACGCCAGCCTCAACTTTAACTAAAGAGGAAGAAGCCGCACAACAGAAATTCCAAGAGAGTGTCATTTTTGACCATCAAAAGGGATGCTATGAGGTAGCATTGCCTTTCTGTGATGAATCTCCACCATTGGCTAACAACCAAGAAGTAGTTCTTAAAAGAATGTTGAGAATAGAGAGACAATTACTTAGATCACCCGAGAGGTTGGAAAAATACAACGAAGCCATGGAGGATTATATTCAAAAAGGATTTGCTAAGGAACTCAATGAGGAAGAAATTAACTGGGCTCTGAGTTCAGAACATGTATTCCTACCTCATCATCCGGTCATGAAGGAATCGACTTCCACAGCCCTGCGAGTCGTCTTTGACGCCTCACACAAAACTAGTCAAGATAGTTTATCTCTTAATGATGTGCTGCTCCCTGGTCCGAAACTACAGCCAGGGGCCTTATTCATGAAATTTTAACTAAGATAAAACCCAAATTTTAGTTATATGATTGGATAATATTAGATTGATTTTAGTGCTTAGCCAATCAAAACTGAAGTATCTACTAAAATTTGGATTTTATGTTAAGTTAAGTTTTCGTGAATCAGGGCCCAGATCTTTACCAAGTACTACATCGCTTCCGGTCAAATCGCTTTGCTGTTGCTGGCGATGTCTCTAAGATGTTTTGTATGACACGATTAGCCCCGGCTCACTGGAGATATCAACTCTACCTATGGCGAGGTGGCAATATTACAATTTCACCTAAGGTCTATGCTATGATCACACTGATGTTTGGTGTGACCTCATCTCCCTTCCTTGCCATTCAAACAATGCGGCATCACCTAGACCAGTATCAAGACGACTATCCAAATGTGGTTAAGGAAATTAAAGAAAACATGTATGTGGACGATTTCCTTTTTGGTGGCCACGATAAGGAAGAAGTAGCGCGACTTTGTCATGACGCCATTCAAGTCTTGTCTGAAGGTGGTTGGGATTTAAGAAAGTTTTCCTCCAATTCTCGCCACATTCTGGAGTCCCTCTCTCCCGAACAACGGATGCCCAACTCCTTGGTTTGTTTCGATGATGAAGAAAAACTCGAAGCTGGGATCTCCACTACCCTAGGCCTAGTCTGGGATACAAGAACAGATACCTTTGGAATCAAGGTTCCTGATGCCTTGCTTATTGCAAGTAAGAAAGTTACAAAGAGGACAATAGTGAGTCACTTCTCCTCTTTCTTTGATGTTTTTGGCTTTGTCTGCCCCTTCACCCTGCAAATGAAAATCATAGTTCAGGACCTGTGGAAGCAGAAATATGATTGGGACGACCCTGTTGCTGAAAAGGTGGAGACCGCCTACAGAACCTGGGAGAGCGAACTTTGGAAGTTACAGGAGATTCAGATACCACGTTGGACTCAACTCTCTCCTAAGGTCATTGATGCACAGCTGTGTGGATTCGCTGATGCTTCATCTTCCGCTTTGGGCTGTGTTGTCTATTTACGTGTTGTGGACACTACAGGGAAGATCCACATTACCTTTCTGTTGGCGAAGAGTAAAGTTGCCCCAGTGAAAGCTGTCACCATTGCTCGCCTTGAACTTGTCGCTGCATTGCTACTTGCCAAAGTTGTCACCTTTATAAGGGAAGCCCTTAGCAATACTCACCTTGAAGTGCATCTATGGAGTGACAGTTCCATTGTTATGGCATGGTTAGCTAGACCTAGCTATGACTGGAAGGTATATGTACGTAATCGGGTCCAGAAGATACACGAGTTGACAGCTGATTGTACTTGGCATCACATCGCTGGAATCGATAACCCGGCGGATGTTCCCTCCAGAGGCTCGAGTTTGTCAGATCTCCTGGATAACGAGCTTTATTGGTCAGACCCTAGCTGGTTACAACACCCTATATCTTCCTGGCCATCTCCTTCTCCACCAGAGCCAACTGAAGAGGACATTGCCCATGAAGAGGCAAAAGTACAAAGTAATTCGCTTCCTATATCTACCGGTCATTCTTTTGTTTTGGATTCATCCAACGATTACTATCGTTGCTTAAACCATGCTGGTTACATTCGTAGATGGCTGAATTTTGTTCGGAAAAAACGGATTTCCAAAACAGAACCTACCCGCCAGATCAGTCAAACTGATTCTGTCGCTGTTCCTGGCAAACCTGCACCACTGACGGCTATTGAATTAAAGGAAGCAGAGGATGGTCTACTCCGCTATACTCAGTGGACCCATTTCCCAGAAGGGTTTAATGCTTTAAAACATGGAACATCGATACCTAAGGGAAGTCGACTTGTCAAGTTTAAACCTGTCTGGAACAGTAAGCGAAGACTTATCATTGCAAGTGGCCGATTGACCTTTTCACATTTGCACCCGGAAGCCAAAGAACCAGTAATACTCCCATCTAAAGACCGTTTGGTAGATCTTTTGATCCTCTATCACCACTGTCAAAGAGCTCACACTCCACAGGACCATACAGTAAATCTACTGCGTCAGAAGTATGCCATCCTTCAGTGTAGACAGGCTGTTCGACGGGTTCTCTTAAACTGTCTCGCCTGCAAACATTATAATGCCAAACCAGTCAAACAACAAATGGGAGATTTACCCGAGTCCCGTGTGGGCTCCATCGTTGCTCCTTTTGATACTCTGGGCCTCGACTACACAGGCGCCCTAACAGACAAGGCACCAGGAGGCAAGAATATAAAGGCATACATTCTTATTGGCACATGTGCTCAAACTCGTATGTGCCACTTGGAGCTTACCACTGGGATGAGTACCGAAGGGACCATGGGAGCTCTCAGGCGTATTATCAACCGGCGTGGCACCCCAAGGAAGATCATTTCGGACAATGCCAAGTATTTCATCAAATGCTCTACAATCATCAAACCTGAACTCCAACGTTATGCTGCCTCAGAGGGAATCAACTGGGAGTTCATAGTCGAAAGGGCCCCACACAGAGGAGCATTTTGGGAGCGCCTTATTCGTTCCACAAAGGAGCCCCTCAGGAAAATCATCGGAAATGCTATGTTGTCCTGGGAGGAAATGATTACTCTCCTGTCAGATGTAGAACGTCATCTCAACTCCACTTACTTACACAGGATCTGATCCTAACAATCCAATGTCACTGACTCCTGCTCACCTCAACCTAGGACGATCATTGGAACAGCTTCAAGAAGCACCAGCACAACTTAAGTCACTCGATTCCTGTTATCGTCGACAGCGGGATATTCTTGAAGAATTTTGGAATCGTTGGGAAACTGAATATCTTCCAACGCTACTTCCTTCTCAAAAATGGCATTTTGAAAATGAACCTCTAGGACAAAATGACGTTGTCCTAGTTACTGAAGAGAATACCCGGAGACCCCAATGGAAGCTTGCTCGAGTTATATCAGGAATTAGAAGTCGCGACGGGATCATCAGAACTTATCGTCTACAAACTTCTAAAGGTGAAATAAATCGACCAGCGCAACGACTTCGTTTGTGGGAAAAATCATCGTCTTCAGTTAGTTTAAACATATTTTATTGCATCGACATGTCATTGTACAATACAAAAGGATTAAACAAAAGTTCTAACAACTTATAAACGTCTTCTCCTTAAAAATATTAATTGATGAGAATATTTCAAATGATAGATACAAAGTTAAATTCATTTCATTGAACTACTCATTAATATATTTCATTTTATGGTATATAAATGCAATGTTTGAACAAATAACACTTCTTATTTTGTGGAATATGAACTAATCACATTTACACGTACAAAATAAACAAAACATACATACAAAGAGTGCACAGGAACTAGTATATGCATAATTTTATTATAATAGTATAATTGTAGTTAGACAAATCGTTTAGTTGATGTTATAAAAGTATGAACTTGAGAAAATATATAAGTATTCTTTTCTTCGGGCAGATCCACGTCACCCCATAGTAACACAGATACGTCGGTGATTTTGAAATCAGTTAGGGAATGTAATAGTGTATTCCTGTGAACCGAAAAGCGCTTGCACTGAAAGAAGTAATGTTGCGCATTTTCGTCGTGCCAACCACATTCACATTTTGGACTCTGAATTAATTTTCCACTATTCAGATCATGATTTAACACGCTACACCCATGACGCAGTCTAGTGTGGATGATATTTACAAAGCGATTTCCATAAATATAATAATTAGGAGAGGAATGATTATTTTTGTATTTCTTTTTCAGTTTTGATCTAAATTCTTTCGAGTCATTGACGTTTCTTAAAGTTATATCCAATGAATTCCAATCGGCTATAGTAGAAGGAAAAAATGATTTTTTGTATTGAGTGGTCCTACATAATGGAATAGTGATGTTTTGGTTGTTTCTTAAGTTATGATTGTGCCTTGTCACATTAAGCTTGGCCAGTATGTCGACTAAATATGACGGTGACCTATTATTTAAAATGTCATGAAAGAGCGAGAGCCGGCGAATAACACGGCGCTTTGATAGAGCGGTCCAACCTGTCTCATAATATAATGACTCCCTGCTTGCGTATTTAGGAAGACCGGTCACAATTCTAGCTGCTTCTAACTGAATCTTTTCTAGTTTATCAGAATCGTTGATGTTACACCCATCCCAAACTTCGCATGCATATTCAAATAGTGATCTAATATGAGTTTTATATATAATATCTAGAGATTTTCTATCAATTGAATATCTAATTTTTCTTAGAATATTTAAACATTTTGACGCAGATTTGCATATGCGATCGATGTGTTCAGACCACTTGCAGTCGCGAGATAACGTTACACCAAGGTGTTTATGGTGATCAACACTTGATAAGACTTGATTTCCAAAAATAAGTTTAGGTGACTGTTCATGACATTTAGGAAAAAAATTTACAACATTAGTTTTTAAAGGGTTGAATTTTATAAGCCACGCATTGGACCAATCGTGTAAATTAGAAAGGTCATTGTTCAATGAACGCTCTATGTGATTTACGGATATTTTGTTACACCCTATTGCAGTATCGTCAGCGAATAACCTTGCTTTATTTTGTAATACATCTTGTATATCATTTATGTAGATCAAGAACAAAAACGGCCCAAGAACAGAACCTTGAGGGACACCGGATTTTGGAGTTATATATTTTGAATTTGCATTATTTACAAAAACGGTTTGTTTTCTATCCGTAAGATAATCGCGTGTCCATGCTGTGAGTGGATCAGAAATTCCGTAACTTGAAAGCTTTTGTAACAAACGTACGTGGTTAACCCGGTCGAATGCTTTAGAGATGTCACAGAAAACGTAGCTTGAACACTCTTTATTATCTAAGGCTGATAATATATTATCATATACTTCAATAAGTTGATGAACAGTGGCATGTTTAGGTCTAAAACCTGTCTGAAAACGATTTAGCAATTGATTAGTGTGGAAAAAGTTGTAAAAATACTTAAAAACAATTTTTTCAAATATTTTACTGATACAGTTCAATAATGATATTGGCCTGTAGTTTTCAACATGTGTTCTTCTGCCCTTCTTAAATAGGGGCATTATATTCGCATATTTCCATTTCGAAGGGAATGTGCCTACCGCTAGCGACTTGTTAAATAAAAGTTTAAGGGGTATACAAATAGATTCAGAAATATATTTTAACAATTGACTACTGATTTTATCCGGTCCATTGGCCTTTTTTGTGTTAAGACTTGCTATTATATCCCTGATTTCAGTTTCTGATATTTCAGGTATTTCTAGTATTGAGTTTGTTCTTCTTTCAAACGGAGGGGGATCGGTGGAATCTATATTATCGGAGACAGATCCAAAAAACAAGTTCAATATTTCGGCCTTTTCGTTATTAGAGTATGCGATTGTATCACTATCATTTGATACTAAGGGTGGTATAACACTATTCTTATCAAACAAAAGACGATTAATTGATTTCCAAAAATCCCCAGGAGAACTGTTAGGATTTGTTAGTTTTGATTTGATATCTTCGTTGAACTGGGATTTAAGTATTTTTTAGAAGTTATTTACCTTATTTCGTTGGCATTTGTAATGAGCGAGATCACTCGGCTTATTTGTACGTATAGCCTGTTTCCTAAGTCTATCTCTTATTCTAATTTCTTTACGGATTTCAGAATAAAACCAAGGCTTGTCATTAGGTCTGATAACTACCTTCCTTTTTGGAACACACTCATTGATAAATGAGTTCAGTGTATGGTAAAACTGATCACAAGCCTGGTTTATCTCAAGACAATAAAATTTAGAATACCAATCAAAATTCAAAATAAGAGAATTCAACTTGTCGTAGTTGCCTTCCTTGTATAGTACCACTTCTCGGTTGTAACAAGTGGCGGTATGTACACTAACATCAATTACACAATTTACAGCCTTGTGGTCTGAGATATTGTTATCAAACTCTAATGTTTCACTCAAACAGATTTTAATCTCTTCTTGTACTAAAATAACATCTAATAGAGTTGACGACAAGGCTGTAACTCTTGTAGGGGTGTTAATGACATTACTGAGGGTATTGGTTAGCATCAAATCGTGTAACTTGCTAGTTTTTATTGATATGAGATCAACATTCAGATCACCCAAAATTATAATCTTGTTTGTCGTCTGATAGGCTAATTCTACCGATGAGTCTAGGATTGTCCAAAATTCATTTGACGCGTTTGGTGGCCTATAGACAATAGCAACCAAAATGATATAATGTTTAGAATTGATTTCGATCCAGATGGATTCATGATTGATATTTTCTAAATCTAAGCGTCTTTTACATATTAAAAGTTCACTGACATAAACTAAGACACCGCCTCCAAAAGAATTTCTATCTCGTCGGAATGGGGCCTGAAACCCGGTGCGAATTAAGGAATCATCGCTTATTTTATCGTTTAGATGAGTTTCTGTAAAACCTATTAAATGATGTTCGTCCAGTACATCGAATAAAATATCCAGTTTATTTCTTATACTACGGGAGTTTAGATGAACAAGGGATAGCTGTTCATACGACAAAGAATTCGGACCCGGATTTTGTTCTACGTCACCTGCTTGGAGGAGTAACAATCGGATATTGATACAATTTGATGAAATTTTAAATTTATCGTTACATACTTGTTGAATATAGTCGAAGTCACTTAAATTACTGATGTTAGCCCTAAGTAATGACTGTGAAATACGCCAGTACAGAAGTAACATCAGGAACTTTTAAATGTGTTTTACAGAATAAAGTGGGCTTCGACATTACAATTTGATATAGTTGTAGTTCCTTGGTGCGTGTGCAGGGAAAAAAACATAAATACAATATAAAAACTACAAGCAACAGAAAACATATAATTATATACAAAACAACCGTTATATGGATGTTATAAAACATATAGGTTGTTTAGGATTTGTGTAAAAAGCAACTCAGTCGAGGACAAACGATTTTAGCTATATGGTTTCAAATTCATAACACTAGACTATTTCAAATATGGAGGTATAACATGGACAATATTATTCTCGACCGTCTATATTTATTATCATATATATATATATATGCTTTTAGGTTTTGGTATGTTATTTAAACCGGATAATTTTCTATCTTTGAACTGCTATCTCTTGCTACTTAGAATCACTGAAGCACATGAAAATAATCACTGGTCTATATAGCAGTGTGATAGCAGGTTCTATAGAATAAATGGTTATTAGCAAGTTTATAAATAAATAAATTGGCCCACAGACCACATTAAACATATTACGAATTGAATACCGTTATCGATCACTTATAAGATGAAAATTAATTGATATCATATGACAGTATAACATATAAGCTCATTTTCTATCGCCGAAACTGTTATCACCTGCTACTTCAAATTAATTAAATATATTAAACATGAATGGGTATTCTAGCCGAAAATTCATAACGAAAGTGTGATATCAATTGCAAAAGTAAAGCTCACGAATGTTTCGTTTAATGTGGAATATAATAGCGCTATATGTAAACTTAAATGGTTATAATGTATAATTTAGGATTTAATAAAATGAAATGATTTGGAAATGTTAAGATTTAACGTGTGCAACGAAATCTTTGTCACAGAGAAGTAATCAGTCATAGGAACTTGAAACTCACATGAGTACTAGTAACTATTACAAAACTATGTCATTGCGTGGTGAATAAAACTAATCAAACTACGGAGGGCAATACCAGACATAATAAGTTTCTGATTCAACTGGATTTCAATTTGAGTAATTGCTCTTCTAAATTTGGATACAACTCAACACGGCAAACTTTACCATTATGCCCTTCGGCGCGTATTTTACCATTAGCAAACCATGCAGATTTGACTAAACTGTGCTTCTGGACGTTTGTCAAAAGTTTTATATTTTCAATGGTCATATCTTCCGATATAGTTAAGCCGGAATGCTTTAGTTTTTTTCGGTTAGTTAAAACCAACTGTCTTTCATCTCTACGGACAAATCTCACAATAATACCACGGGGACGTTCAGATTTAACTTCTTTAGGATTGGTCAGATTATCAACAGATCCAGTGCGATTTCCATTGCTACTGGGCACCGGTCCAACCCTATGCGCTGCATCAATGCTAAAATTTTGTTGAAGTTTAAGACATCTCTTAAATATATCCCTGACGATATTTATACAGTTTTCACCCGACTTTTCTTTCACTCCAAATATTCTAATATGAGATTTTCGCGTGTATTGTTCTAAATTATTTAGTTTTTTATGTAAAGATCTTGTCTCGTTTTCTTTTAGTTTAATTTCGGCTTCGAGTTTCTCAAACCTCTCTTCATAAGTATCAACTTCACTTCCGATGCTAGTCTGTGTAAATTCTAGTTCAGCCACACGTTCCTCAATTGACGACAAACGTTTATTGAATAATTTTCTTAATTCCAGTTCCATCTGATTCACAGCCAATTTAACGGTTTTGTCAATAATTTCATTTAGAGACTGTACATCGAATAAACAATTAGTATCCTTGTCATCTGTGCTTGCCTCCATTTCCATGTTCGCGTTGGTTGACTGTCTGTATATGTGTACTTGAGTGAAGTTGTGAGTTGCTAATCACCTTTATCGATATACAACATCACTTGAATTTCGTTGATAATCTAAAGTTTACTTACAATAATGGCCATAATTTTAATCCAGTCTTCAGTTCAAGATCAAATGGCGACTGTGGATTCACCAATTGAAACTTTAGAGGAGTCTACCTCAGAGAGTGATAATGCTACAGACTGTTCTCGCGATAGTGTTGCTAAAGAAGGCTCATCAGAATCAAGACTCGATTCGAACCAGGTTAAGACCTCCATCAGTCCAGACGTTTTAGGTGTTTTAGATCCCCAAGGGGATCTAAGGGGGGAGTGTAACCGTGCGCCGGTCAATAAGTGTTATGAATCAAGTTCGCCCCCTGCTCGCCAAAACAACACGCTGTGGTCGTGCAGTTCATAGGCCGTCTCGGTTCAACGATCAGTGAACTCTATTAGGTCATCTTTGACCAACGGTGAGCGCGCTTAGTGTTTAAGTAAGCCAATCAGTGATTGTGTAATAAAGAACAGCCGATTCTCGAAGGACGCCATTTTTATTAGTTTCTGTTGGAAACCATTATACAGAAAAACACTTGTTTTCGGGTCTACTGCGCAGGAACCTTGCCTGATTCCTGCCAGTAGATTTAGCTACATATCTTAACGGTTAATATAATCGGATAAAAATTGTATTATCAGGAACCATAATCCAGGAAGTTACAGTCTGATACAAGCCAATAGAGAGAGAGCGAGAGAGAGTTTAAGCTCCACTCGACCAAACTGGGTCATTTCGGGACTAAGATATGTTCAATGTTATTTCAATAATTCGCTTGTGCGTAAGGGTCATAAGCAGTGGAACAAGAGGACCCATAGAAAACTAACGAAGTTGGAAAGACGACCAAACATCTTTTCACGTAGATTCGGGGAATCGAAACCACGCCAGACCGTATGATACAGCGCACACGGACTTGCCATTCGGTCCCCCAATCCCACCAATATCGAAAGGAGCCAAGATCTTTTGGAGATAAAGCAGTTTCGTCAAAATTTTATAAAAATTGATTGTGACCCTTGAGTGTCCACAATCAGGTTGTGAAATGCCTATGTGGCCATTGCTGGATTGGCTTCTAATACTTGAACTTTGAGGGAGTGTATCTATTCTTCCCGTTCAATCAAATCTATCACTTCAGTACAGCAATATGACAGCCCTTTGTTTAATCTGGGGTTTTCCCTAAAACTTTGGACAGCGATTTAAGCTATTAAAAACGGTGAAAGTCTGTCTCCATACAGTATTGTTTACGCTATGTCAATGTTGATAGCCTCGTTTGTCACGCAATTAGTTTTACTGCAATATTCTGCCATGCACTGGCTAATTGGGCATAATAAAGTCGTGAGCCATGACGTAACGTTATGTAAACATATTTTGGTCCAATTTGACGCCTTTGTAACGCAGTTAGCGATTGGTAGTTAATCGGACTATTGAACAATCACAATTTAGAACAAGAATTTTCTCTCTTTCCAGCAGTGAGTAATTGCATTAGCCCTAGTCAAACGGAACACTGGTTGTGGACGGGCGAATACAATATAAAATGCGGGTATATAAAAATGCAACAAATGATAAACAACTTTAAAGCAGAAAGAACAAAATATATTTGCATAGATCAGCTGAACTTTAGATATACAAATTAAAATTGGTTAAAAACATTCGGAAAGAATTATCTGAAAGCTATCACAACTAACATATTATTAATAAACAGAAAAAACCTAATATGGGAACAAAATTACTATTTTATTAAAGATGGGTTGCCAGGCAACGAAACATACGCCCACAGCAGCTAAATCGTCCGGGTAGTTAACAAGAGTTGTCGCATATTCTTACTTTTTTCAGTAATGAAACATTTATAATACTCTGAAATCTGATTAAGGTTAACAGCTCATAAGGTAATTATCAGAAAACCATCAAAATCATGGATTTAGCTGTTCAGTTATCAAAATTCATTGAAAATCAAAATACTTGTTCGTCTCATGATCTTAAACTCTGTGTATCAATCTGAAGTCAACTGGATGATAAGTTTGCCCTCTAGAGCCCTCCAAAAGATTTTTCTGGCAGTAATTATAGGAATTCGAGAGAGAAATGAGGTTTAACGTTCACTCAACACAAACTAGGTCATTTCGGGACTAACATGGTTTGATTTTATATTAATAATTTGCTTGCGAGTAGAGGTCTTTAGCAGTGGGAGGAAACTGGACTGCCCGGAGGAAACCCCCGAGGTTGAAAAGGCGCACCTATCTCCATGCCACATACGCTCACACTAGGGCCCGAAACCTCAGCCGCAAGCCAGAGGTGACCGGCCAGCTAGAGGTCGAAGCGCGGTACTCTAGACCACTAGGCCATCCCAACCCCCCATAGGAATTCGATAAAAATCAATAGGGATGCTTCGTCTTGTGACCTAGAGCGTCCACAAGATTTTTCTGAAGTGATCAAGGGCCATAACTCTGGCAGTAATTATCAGAAATCTCTGAAAATCAATAGGATTCTACATCTCATGACCTTAAACACTGTGTATAAATTTAAAGTCAATCGGTTATTAACTTTGGCCTCTAGACCACCCACAAGGTTTTTCAAAGTGATCAAAGGCCATAACTCTGGCAGTAATTATAGGAAATCACCGAAAATCATTGGGCTTCTTTGTCTCATGCCCTTTTCACTGTGTATAAATTTAAAGTCAATCGGATATTAACTTTAGCCTCTAGAGCGTCCATAAGATTTTTTGAAGTGATCAAGGGTCATAACTCTGGCAGTAAATATTGGAAATCGCCGAAAAGCATAGGCTTCTTCGTCTCACGAACTTAAACAACGTGTATAAATTAAAAGTCAATCGGGTATCAACTTTAGCCTCTAGTGCGTTCACAAGAAATTGTGGACGATGGACGGACGGACCAACAGACGGACGGACGGGGGCGACGGCAATATACGTCCACATTTCCATGTGGGGGTATAAAAAACTAAACGAAATATAGATTTGTACTTTAATCAGATTGAATTCTCTATTCTTTTTATATGAAACCCCAGAACTTCTACAATACTAAAATAAATACTGTTTGGTTTAAATAAATAATTAGGATAAATAGGATTTCTAAGATCAAAAGTCTTGATATCCGAGACTACACAAGACTACATGTCCTAAATATTATATAGCTAATTAAGAATGCATCTCCTAAATGTTATATTAAAAAGACCAGATATGTGAGACTACATGTGGCAATATGTCCTGGATATACTTTTAATAAGACTTGATATGCTTGACTACAAGCGATATTATGCCAATATGTGAGATTGTGAGACTTCATGTCCCAAATATTTTTGAATAGTATATTATCAATAAGACTTGGTAAGCCAGACTACATGAGACAACATGTCCTGGATATCAATAAGGCTGGATATGCGCAACTACAAGTGATATTATGCCAATATGTGAGACAAGTCCAAAATATTAATTGAATAAGACTTGATATGTGAGACAATGCAAGATTACATGTCCCTAATATTATATTAAGAAGACTTGAAATGTGAGGCTAAAAATGATATTACATGTATGCCCAATGATAAGAGAAGTCTAAAACTCTATAAATAACCTATATTCTGGCAATTTGGAACTTCAATCACAAGTAGCGAAATTCTTTAGGACCAGGAACCAGTCATGCCATCTTGGCATTTGGGCATATCCAAAATCTGCTAATTGATGTGCTATTGTTCCAGGAGCTTCCATGGCGAAGTGGGTAAATTAAACCCCATTTCATTTCATTTCTGAAGAACATTCATGTCAAGTGGTTTTTATGTTGATGGTACCCTTTGAAAACCATTTCCCCAAGAACCAGAATACGAAAGTCTGAATTCGAATATTGTAATAAATACACTTTAACAGAAAAGGACAATTTCACAGGTTTACAATTATCAACATTTGAACAAATTTAATATTCCTAAATATATAAAACTCTTTTCAACCGGTGACAATAATAATTTAAATAATATATTTTACATGTAAATAAATTAATGCACCTTTGCTGAGCAATGAATAAAATACACACCCAGACACCATTTTAAAGGGTGGCTTACAATTTTTCGGATTCCCGGAAAATAACAACAAATTTCAAAAAGATCCATCTCTAAAACTAACCCAATAAATAATAATAATAAAAACATCTAACCTGTAGAATGTTAACAATCTTACAAAGTTTACGAGACAGGGACAATAACTTCATGCTGCCCAGTACAAATTATCACATACACAAAGGGATGTCCTGAATCGACAGAAATACAATACAATTCAGTCCTGTCACAGTTCTGCCAGTCCCGACAGCTGAGGTGGTGTGAGTAGAATCGTGAGATATTCCTAGGTAAAAATTATGTTTCAGCTGTCAGGATTTGTTGAGATATTTTTTATAGTCTACACATGCAGTGTACTTCGAAATTCTCCTTTTCACTCGACTGACACCAGTTTTGGAATTCAATTCCGGAACTTTGAATCGAGCCTTCCCAATGATTACAAGAGAGGGGCAATAACTCCATGTAAAATGCAAAACATAAATTCGAAAGAGCCCCCATTATGGTAGGCTCACATTTTGAACTGTAAAATACAATATTTACACAGTAACTAAAGCTTGACATAAGGCCCCTATCACAGGCTTTGTACAGTACAGGGCCATGTTTCTCAAAATCTTAACTAAAGCTAAAATCCAAATTTTAGTAGATACTTCAATCTTGCTTGGCAAAGCAATAAAATCAATCTAATATTAACCAATCAAATTATTAAAATTTGAATTTTATCTTAGTTAAAATTTCGTGAAACAGGCCCCAGATTATCACATAACACGTTTGCATGGTTGTAACTCATAGTGACTGAAATTAACTTTTTTGTGACAAGTTCCACATTTGGCGTGCCTGGCATGGTTCTGAGACTAGTTATTTTTTTAGTAATGAGAAAAAGGTCAATTTATTCAAATTTATTGCGGCCGATTACACCAAGGAAAAATTAACCTTGCTGTGCCTGGCACTGTGCAATTACAGATTGCTCTCACTATTAATGTGGGTCCCCGTAGACATGAAATGTGTGTCCCTTTGCTATTAAAAGTGTGTCCGCTTGTCATTAAATGTGTGTCCCCTTAATATTAAATGTGTGGTTCATACCATTAAATATGTGTCTCTTTACCATGAAATGTGTGTCCCCTTGTCATGAGATGTGTGTCCCCTTGCCATTAAATGTGCGTCCCCTTGCCATTAAATGTGCGTCTCCTTACCATGAAGTGTTCCCCCTTACCATTAAATTTGTGTTTCTTACCATAAATTGTGTGTCCCATGATATTAAATATGTGTCCCCTTGCAAATAAATGTCTGTGCCCTTATCATTTAATGTGTGTTCCACCCTTTATTATCAACTAGGGAAAACCCAGTAAAAGCAAATTACATAACTTGAACAGAAACAATAAATAGACATTAAAACTGTAAAACAATTCAATTAAAAGATATTCACTTGGATGTTCCTTTGGATTTCTAAAGCAAATACATAACCAGAAACAATAGATATTCAAACAATTCAATTAAAAGATATTCACTTTGATGTTCACTTGGATTTCTAAAGCAAATACTGCATACACCTTGAAGGTATTCAACATCAAACTGTGAGATATCTCAACTATAATACTGATCAAATTCTCCAGAAATCAACAAATAATTCACAATATCCCCAATAAATAAAACATCTAATTCCCTAGTTGTATTTGTATAAATAAAATATCTAATTCCCTATTTGTATAAATTACACATTTTAAATAAAAGCCTACGTGATTGAGTTCCCTTACAGTTAAATAACCTCTTTATATAGATGACTAAAATAACCTCTGTATAGACAGTTAAATAAACCTCTGTAAAGACAGTTAATTAACCTCTTTCAAGACATTTAAATAATCTGTTTATAGATGCTTCAAATAATTTCTTTAGAATTGTTTAAAAAAACTCCTTTATAAATAGTTAAAATAATTTCTTTATAGATTAAAATAAATACAGGCGGTTAAACGAACCTCTTTATAAATACCTTTTGTACACACATATGGTTAAATGAATCTCTTTAAAGACAGTTAAAATAACTTCTTTATAGATTAAAATAAGTTCTTTATAGATGATTTAAATTGCCTAAGTATAAAGTTAAATAATCTTTTAATCGACAGTAGCATATAGTTAAAATAACCTCTTTATAGATGATTACAATAACTTCTTTATAGTAATCTTCATATAGATGGTTAAAATAACCTCTTTAAAGACAGTTATATAATCTCAGTAAAGATGGTTAATATAGCCACTTATAGATTATACGGGCCAAAAGTCTGAGGAATACAAATAAGGCTTAATACTGAGAGACGTTTGGACAGTTTAATCTCACTTTCCCCATATTTGATTGTTTTGATAAAGGATTAGGAGGTTAGTGGACTGTGGGTGTAGGACTATAGTCTGTTTTAATTAATTAGCATCCATGGTGAACACTTCCCACTGTCAGTAGATTGGGCAAATTAGTGAAATCAGTTTACTAATAAATTCACATTGTCAGCTATTTTGATGTAATAATTAATTTGAAATAAAAGAAAAAATAAACTATTGATATTAAATCACAGCTTATCAGTTGATATACATAGCTCCTCTGAATTGTAATTGGTCTACGATATCACAGTCGGTGGAAGTGGACGTTAAACCCCAGGAACGAACGAACGCAAATGGCCATTCCAAAATGGCGAACGCTCTGGTTAACTTTCAATACATTGCTTATACTAAAGGTGGTGAGAATTTAGTGCTAGATGGTTTTAAATTCAGATTAAGTCTAGACGTAATATTATCATATACTGCAAATAATTATATATGCATATATTAACTAAATAAATAAATATTTTTATAATATATCAAACTGTTTATAAATATTTATACAATAAAAGTGTATTTATTTATTTACTATGTTGAAGTGTCACAAACTTGTTACAGACTATACTTTAAATCCTTTTAAACCCCCTTTGTTGGTTAATTAGTCATGGCTAGGAGGACCTAGGCTCTAAACAATAGATGTGGGGAAAGTGA
Organism: Patella caerulea; assembly: GCA_036850965.1. NCBI lineage: Eukaryota > Metazoa > Mollusca > Gastropoda > Patellidae > Patella > Patella caerulea. The sequence continues at coordinate 59,490,740 of JAZGQO010000006.1, read as the reverse complement.
GGTGTCCCTGTTTGGACTAGAGTTTATTACCATGCTTAAAATAACCTCTTGGTAAATGGTTAAAATAACCTCTTGATAAATGGTTAAAATAACCTCTTGTATAGATTGTTAGATATTAATTAATTGTTAGATATATATAGTTACATAACCTCTCATAGATGCATAAAATGTTCAAAAATTTTTTTTTACAGATAGGTAAAATAACCTCTTCTTGTAGATAGTTAAAATAACCTCTTCTATAGATATTCAAATAACATCTTCTTTTAGAAGGTTAAATAACCTCTTTTATGTGTTATCTTTATTCCCTTCTTGGTTTCTAGAAAGAAAAACAAGAAAAATGTCATCAAATATTGTAAAATAAATTGATAATATGATATATTATCGGACTGTGAAGGTCCTTGTTAGGTTTTACTTTGTGAGAGGTGCAGGAAAGAGGACAAGGAACAAAGTCTAGTCATTCAGGGATAATTGGCGTACATGTACAGCTGGAATTCAATGAGGCCTAGACAGAAATGTCACTGTCAGGGCTAAATTACCCTCATATAACACTGCATGGCAGCTGCCTGTCTTCATTAGTCTGATTCTTTGCACAGAAAAGTAAAGAGAGAGAGAGAGAAATGGGGTTTAACGTCCACTCGACACAAACTAGGTCATTTTGGGACTAACATATGGTTTAATTTTATTTCAATTATTCGCTTGCGCGTAGGGATCTTTAGCAGTGGGAGGAAACCGGAGTACCCGGAGGAAACCCACGAGGTTGAGAAGGCGCCCCTATCTCCATGCCACATACGCTCACACCAGGGATCGAAACCACAACTGCAAGCCAGAGGTGACCGGCAACCTAGAGGTCGAAGCGTTGCACTCTAGACCACTAGGCCATCAGACCCCCCCCCCCCCCAAGAAAAGTAAAACGTCAAACCATTGGCACAGAAAAGTAGGACACTTTTTCATTAAGGCACATTTACATGCAGGCGTTTTGTACAATAAAGGGCCATAATCCAGGATGTTTAGAATCTGACATGCATCAATATCAAAAGGATCTGAGATCTTTGGAATATACACAAATATCATAACTTGAATCCAAATCAGATAAAAACATGATTTTTTTCCCAATCAGGGGCCATAATACACGAAGTTACGGCGAGATATTGAATCTTTGGGTTATAAACATCTGCTTGATGTTTCATAAAAATCTGGGAATATAATCCATGAAGTTTCGGTCTGATACATGCCAATTTCGTCAAAATCGAATAATCAACCTTGGTATTACATGAATTTATAATATTTGTAGAGGGGCGCCATCTGTCACCTCTTGATTTTTTAAAAACAAATCACAGGCCATAATCCAGGGAGTTACGGGTTGGGATAACATACATTTCAAATTAGATAAAAACTGTGACGTATAGAGTATCCGAAAAAAATGTGAACGGACGGACAAAAGCCGTGACAATATACCACAATATACGCTTACCTAAAAATGTGTGCGTTAAAAAATGCGGAAAATGTGTGATTTCAAAATAATGTTAAACAATTGAAATTTATATGTGTGTAATACCTTATTGCTATCTTGGCTGAATAATTTTTTTTTAATTCTTTTATTATCGCCAATGTCATGACTGGTTGTTGCTGCTGAATCTAAAGGACTTGAACTCATTATATCATGTGTTTTGGCTGGTGTTAAAGCCCATCTCTCTGTCTGAATAATAAAAGAAATTCAAATTTATTTTATTTTGTCTTCCCGTACCACAAGGCAACTGTGTGACGCAGTAATATGCCGTCATGCTAATAAGGAAGTGCTGGGTTAGCTCCTGGTGTAAGCCAACAAAGTGGAGGGAGGAGGGGGGCTGACAAGGACAGTGTCTTGTCAGTCAGATGGGAAGGAAAACTGAGGTCCCATAACATATAGGTGGGATGAGATTATCTGACATGGATAAAGTCTAGTTGGTCGGATAGAACGGTAAATTACGGTCCCGTGAACATATTGATGTGAAAAGTCTAGTTGTTGGGATGGGACGGGAAAGTGAGGTCTTATAACATAGTGGTGTGTACATAAATGAACCCTTGGCAGTTGGAATTTGTAATAGACTTAGGAGGTCACGGTGATGCTGTCCCGGTAACACTTGGTTCAAAGTACACGTCACTTGAAAGGGAAAATTCGGACATTAAATGCCAGTTTATTTCATTTCCAGTACCAGAAACAATAGAAAGAGAAATTAGGTCATTTTGGGACTAACATATGGTTCAATTTTATTTCAATAATTCACTTATGGGTAGGGTCTTTAGGAGTGGGAGGAAACCAGAGGACCCAGAGAAAACCCACTGGGAAATGGAAACCATGCCACTCAATTACAGACAAACAAACTGAAACCAAGGCAGAAAGGTATGCAGGACATTTCTTGACAAACTCCAGGATAAACCCATTTTGTCAGCTAGCGTCTGAATATTGAGCCACCCTGGTTTTCTCACATACACAAATAATTACAGAATAATGGATCTTTTTTCTCCATGTGAATTCCGTGAAACAGAGTTTATCAGAATCATGCGGATTTGAATAAAATATTTGTCCATTTGGAGAATTTTGTCCAGAATACAACAGAATAAGTCACTACCGTAGGCACAAATTTATTTTTTTTACACCATTTTTCAAAAGCTTTTTTGGCAGCCTCTATGATTTTTGGATTATGCTCCTTGCAGAAGATACGAATCATATCTTCTTGAAAATGCTCTGGAAGCAGCTTAGATACCTGAAAAGAAGTTTGGAAATGAAATGAAAAATAATCAAAAGGGTTTATCAGCTCATTTGTACGAATTTGGTTAGTGAAGACTGGTATATGACATGAAGTGTGCCGGAAGGGAAATTTTTGATGGACGGTGTTTCGAATTACACTTTATCGAAAGCCAAATTTCAAGGTTTCTTTTACGGGCACGCCGATGTGTAAACAGGAGCTCAGTTCAGGGCAAGAAATTCGTCATTTTTTGCGAGAATCTAAAAGGATTCTCATATATTGAGCGCCATAGAAAACGCATCACTTAGTTTTTCGCATAACAAAATGATCCAGTAAACATGTCTTATTTATTTTGCTTCTTATTGTGAACAATATTCAAATGGGAACACATCAATAACAACACAATATGTACACTTATGGATGTTTAATCTGTAATCAACTGTACAAAGTCAGAGGGGTCAAAACCAAAAGTACGACACAGATGTCAGTAGCGTGTGTGTCCTTCACTGGCTCTTACGCACGCTGTGAAGCACAATTAACTCTCTTTGTCGTACTTTTGGTTTTGACCCTTCTGACTTTGTACAGTTGAATACAGATTAAAAATCCATAAGTGTACAAACAATTATTGTTCACAATAAGAAGCAAAATAAATAAGATATGTTTACAGGATCATTTTGTTATACGAAAAACTAAGTGATGCGTTTTCTATGGCGCCAACACCAAAACACAACAATGTCAACATCCGAAAAATTCAATTGATAACTGCACAGAGATGGTAGAGAGAGGGAGAAATGGGGTTTAACATTCACTCGACACAAAGTAGGACATTTTGGGACTAACATATGGTTTTAAATTTTATTCCAAAAATTGGATTGCGAAAAGGGTTCATTAGCAGTGGAAAGAAAGTGGAGGACCTGTATAGAACTGAAAAGGTTGGTCAGGCAACACAATGAAACTAACCCACTTGACTTAGTGACACACTTTATTATGTAAAGTCCATGTGTTAAACTACTCAATCCAACAACCAGAAATAGGGGGATGCTCGATTCACAGTTCCGGAATTAAATTCCAAAACTGGTGTCAATCGAGTGAAATGTAGAATTTCAGGGGACAACGCATGTGCCGACTGCATAAAAAATATTTCAACCAATCATGACAGCTGAAACATATTTTTTACTAGGAATACATCACGATTCTACTCACTCCACCTCAGCTATCGGGACTGGCAGAACTGTGACAGGAGTGAATTCCGCGTCACTCGATTGTAATTCTGTCGATTCGGGACGTTCTGGACTGTGATGTATCAGAGTAAAGGGATGTAACTCTGACACAAATCCAAGGGTTTCTATCTGAAAAGAAGTAGGGCTGGATACCTAACCTCGTCGGTTTTCTCCAGCAACTTCGGTTTTAACTTTTATCCTACAAGTGGTTTCATAGACTTTTAAACCTTATGTAAACCCGTCTAGCCCTGATGTAAACATTTCAACCCCAATATAAAATTGCAAATCAGATTTCTATAAATCAAATTATAAATAATTTGCAACTAATCGTAAAAACATACCTCTTCTTTACAAAGATTTTTACATTCATTGGGGTTGGATTTCGAGTAAAATCGGGTACGGTCAACAGGATTTTCTTTTTTCATACCATAGTCATAATGAACACACTGAAATAATGAAAGATATATATTTAAATTGAATATTAAATATGATTGGTTGTCAGGTAATCAAACAAATTGTCATTTAGTATTTCGTAGGCAACCAAGGGCAACAATCCATAAAGTATTTAAAAGTTTTAGGAGTCTACATGGCAGTTGTGGTGACCCAATGAATAAGGGACTTGTGCGTTAACCAGAATTGACACATGTGTTGTCTGAGAAAGGTCCACAATTTCCTAACCCTTGAAACACGTCCTTAATTGGACACATTAGTCCAAGCTATTTTAGGTGCACCACGACAATTGTCATCCATGACACAAATAGTTTCTAAACTTGAAGAGGTGCTTCAATGATAAGCGAGTTTGTTCCCTATTGCCAATGACAACTCGATATGAGTTCAAGTCTCAATTGCTATCAGATACTTTTATTTTTTAATTTATTTATTCTTGTTGTCTCCTTAAATGATGCTTAACTTATAATGTTTTCTTGGGTGTCCTTTAACTCTAAATCAGCCACTGGGGCTTGTACATATTTTTAGGGGAACCATCAATGATCGTCATGCACTACGAATATGGTATCGTCTATAACGGTAGTTTTACCGATAGTTTCTATTCATACCGTGTAATTTCAAAACATCGTTCAATAAATGATAAAACTCGTTGAAGAATAGCAAAAATGGTTTAATTAGTACCATGGTTTAGATTAATAGCAACGGGTTTAGTTTCTCCAAGATGCGTTTAAAAATAGACGATCCGTGCACTTATCTATGGCGATCATTTATTGGCCCAGCCGTTGAGTTTCCCCGAGATGGTTTTAACCAGCGGCTGCCAGGCAGGATACGCCCACATTTTCAAGAGATGGATAGAGAACAAGTTAACAAGAAAGTGATTTTTCCTACAATCAAGGGCCATAATTCAGTTACAATTTGATATGCGCAAATATCGACAGGAACCAAGGCCTTGGGTTACAAACATGCATATAAAGTTTCATCAAAATCGGATTAAAATTGTGAGATAAAACAATATTTTAAGTTTCTTCAAAATCGGATTAGAATTGTGACCTGTAGAGAGTCCACAAACATTTGTGGACGGACAGGCAGAGACGACAATATACCTCCACATGAAAATGTGGGCGTATAAAAAAGCAATTTTTCATGTAAACAGGGGCCATAATCCATGAAGTTTCGATCCAATACATGCCAACATTGAAAGGAGTCAAGATCTTTTGGAATAAAGTTCTGGCCCATGCTAACATTTAGTATACGAAACATTTAATATTATGGATTTAGCTGTTCAATTATCCATTTTCAAGAAATTCAAACTCAACCATCATTCATGTGTAATGGGGATATAGTCAAACGTTTTTTAATTCAGAATAAAATTGTGACTCCATAGGGTCCACAAGGTAAAAGACATGATTTTTCGTACAAAGGGCCATAATTCAGGAAGTTATGGTCCAATGTGCCTGAATATCAAAAGAAACCGCAATCTTTGGGTTATAAACTTACATTTCAAATTTCATCAAAATCGGATTCAAATTGTGACCTTCATGAACTTCGAACCACACGTTCATTGTGTAACGGTGATATTATCAAACGTTTTTTTTTAAATCAGGTAATAATTATGACCTCCAGGCGGACCACAAGATAATTAAGGCCATTTTTTCGTTCAATCAGAGGCCATAATTCAGGAAGTTACAATCCGATATGCGCAAATATTGAAAGGAACCAAGATCTTTAGGTTATAAACATGTATTTCATGTTTCATCAAAATCAAATTAAAATTGTGACATCTATAGGGTCCACAACCTTGATATACCATTTTTCACACTATTAAAATACAAACGGCGGCCATTTTGTTTGTCAATTTTGGTCTGATTTTCCCGAAATTCGAACTTAACCTAGATTACCCTGTAACGGTGATATAATCAACCCTTTTTTCAAATCAAGTAATCATTGTGACCCCCAGAAGGACCATAAGCTATTAAAGGTGACTTTTCGTACGATCAAGGGCCATAATTCAGGAAGTTACGATCCGATGAGCGCAAATATCGGAAGGAACCAAGATCTTTGGTTTATAAACATATATTTCAAGTTTCATCAAAATCGGATCATAACTGTGACCTCTATCGGGTCCACAACCTTGATATAACATATTTTCACACTTCTTTGATTGGCATTTTAACACTATTCGCGTACAAACGGCGGCCATTTTGTCTGTCAATTTATGTCCGATTTTCACGAAATTCCACATCCCCCTTCATTACCATGTAACGGTGATATAATGAAAAGTTTTTTAAATTGGATAATAATTTTGACCTCCATAGGGACCACAAGCTAAAAAGGGCGATTTTTCGGACAATCAGGGGCCATAATTTAGGAAGTTACGATCCGATGAGCGCAAATATCAAAAGGAACCAAGATCTTTCGTTTATAAACATACATTTCAAGTTTCATCAAAATCGGATCATAATTGTGACCTCTATAGGGTCCACAACCTTTATAGAACATACTTTCACACAATTTGCGTACAAATGGCGGCCATTTTATCTGTCAATTTTGGTCCGATTTTCACGAAATTCGATCTATACCTTCATTACCATGTAACGGTGATATAATCAAACGGTTTTTTAAATCGGATAATAATTTTGACATCCAGAGGGACCACAAGCTAAAAAGGGGAATTTTGCGGACAATCAGGGGCCATAATTCAGGAAGTTACAATCGGATGAGCGCAAATATCGAAAGGAACCAAGATCTTTGGTTTATAAACATATATTTTAAGTTTCATCAAAATCGGATCATAATTGTGACCTTTATAGGGTCCACAACCTTTATATAACATATTTTCACACAATTTGCGTAAAAACGGCGGCCATTTTGTATGTCAATTTTGGTCCGATTTTCACGAAATTCGAACTCAACCTTCAATACCATGTAACGGTGATATAATCAAACGTTTTTTTAAATCGGATAATAATGTTGACATCCAGAGGGACCACAAGCTAAAAAGGGCGATTTTGCGGACAATCAGGGGCCATAACTCAGGAAGTTACGATCCGATGGGCGCAAATCAGGCAAGGGAACCAAGATCTTTGGGTTATAAACATACACGTCAAGCTTCATCAAAATCGGTTCAAAATTGTGACCTCTATAGGGTCAACAAGCTAAAAACATGATTTTTCGTACAATCAGGGGCCATAATCCATGAAGTTTCGATCCGATACATGCCAATATCGAAAGCAGCCGAGATCTTATGGCGATAATCCCATATTTCAAATTTCGTCAAAATCGGATAAGAATTGTGACCTGTAGAGAGTCCACAAACAAATTGTGGACGGACGGACATGGGCGACGAAAATATACGTCCACATGAAAATGTGGGCATATAAAAATGGACTTCCCGTTCACTTATCTATGGTGTTCAGTTATTAGACGAGACGTCGAATTTCCCGAGATACGTCGAATTTCCCGAGATACGTATATAAATCAACATACGAATATAAATCAACATACGAATGTTTAATTATAAGATAAAACTTGTAATTTCCTGCGTGCCGTTTATTCGATCAATTCATTTTGATTACGATTATTTACATACGAAGTACGAATAAAAATTTGAGTGTAAAAAAATGAGCACACCTTACCGTGGCCGTACTATATATTATCCATTACCCTATAAAAATAGTATTCCACCATTGACAAATACGTCAAAAATCGGTAAATCACGATATTCACCTTACCGTGGCCGTACTATATATTATCCATTATCCTATAAAAATAGTATTCCACCATTGACAAATACGTCAAAAATTGGTAAATCTCGTCCTTGGTAATTATACAATCAGAACTCAGTAAATCATCTTCATTAAATCACAAATGAATTAACGTTAACGTGTACATGTGGCCAGAAGTCAACCCCACAATGGCAGTGCGATAGACCCGCGAGAGAGTTAGACATGTACTGGCGCCAAAAGAAGTCATCCAGGAAATACGCTTCAATGATTAGTGCCTTGATGTTACGCAATCGCGGGATTTGGATCAATAAAATGTTGACTGTAGTACAACGATTTTTGTTACACCTAAATCAACCCATATTGCATTATATCAGAGGTACATTTATCACAAATAATGCAGGTAGAAGTTATAAAACAAAAGCATTCTATCAATACAACAATTATCACAAATAATGCAGGTAGAAGTTATAAAACAAAAGCATTCTATCAATACAACAATTAATCCATACTGTAATAACGGCGTGGGTATTCAAAAACATGGTTTCATATGGCACCCAAACATGTGATCACAGGTGGGAATTAATAAAACAATAGTTTTCGTCCAATCAAAGATAAATCTATATTGTAATAACGGACATTTATGACTTCTCTGTATATTTAAAATAACACCAATGACAGAAATTAAATAAATTTAAAACGGCAATCTGAATGGATTTGTGATTTTAACGGATTTAGTAATTTGAACACTGATACATAAGTTGATCAACAATGCTACTTGTAAAGTGTAATTGATCTATGTATGTACTTTAGTGTATTCTGGCTGTGCTATACTGTACTATTATTCTATATGATTGAAGATGGGTGAATTAAAAAAAAAACCTAAATAAGTAAAACATATTTATTCAATACAATTGGTGTAGTACGAGACAAGTATTTAGCACGATTACTTTATTATATTGGGCATGTGTGAAATGACTTTATTTTACACCCGCTTCCAAGCCATTTTATATCGCCACATGCACCATTCCTTAAATAGCACCATGTCCCTTTAACAAAGAATTGCATGCTTTTTTGTGAGGCAAAGAGTCTTTGTACCCTGTGATGCATAGTTCTCCAGACAAACTGTCGCCTCGATAATCCAAATGTTACTATAAATAATCTGTTTATCTGTGGGATAGGTTGCAATTCACAAGATCTTGTTTGATATTTCTTTGGTAGCGTCTTCGGAGTGAAGACGCATAAAACAATGACAATTAATATTTGTGACTGTGATAATTACTGGAAACAGAACGGGGTTTAATTGGAATTCGTATCGTCTTTCGTATGAATACGGTAAGCAGTTTGTATGTTGAATTTGTAAGTTAAACAGCTTCAAGTACAACAATATTTTGTAAAAGGGATGACGTGGCTATATTTAAGAAATGACTGAAATGTCATGTAATTATAAATACAACATGCGTGAATGTAATTCCCAATCCCATGAAGCGTATTTCATGGGTGACTTCTTTTGGCGCCAGTACATGTCTAACTCTCTCGCGGGTCTATCGCACTGCCATTGTGGGGTTGACTACTGGCCACATGTACACATTATTTCATTTGTGATTTAATGAAGATGATTTACCGAGTTCTGATTGTATAATTACCCGGGATGAGATTTACCAATTTTTGACGTATTTGTCAATGGAGGAATACTATTTTTTTATATAGAATAATGGATAATATATAGTACGGCCACTGTAAGGTGAATATCGTGATTTGCCGATTTTTGACGTATTTGTTAATGGTGGAATACTATTTTTATAGGGTAATGGATAATATATAGTACGGCCACGGTAAGGTGTGCTCATTTTTTTACACTCAAATTTTTATTCGTACTTCGTATGTAAATAATCGTAATCAAAATGAATTGATCGGATAAACGGCACGCAGGAAATTACAAGTTTTATCTTTTAATCATAGATAAATTATCCGTATGTTGATTTATATACGTATCTCGGAAAATTCGACGTATCTCGGAAAATTCGACGTATCTCTGGAAATTCGACGCCTCATCTAATAACTGAACACCATAGATAAGTAAACGGGAAGTTCATTTTTAAACCCATCTCGGGGAAACTCAACGGCTCGGCCAATAAATGATCGCCATAGATAAGTGCACGGATCGTCCATTTTTAAACGCATCGCGGAGAAACTAAACCCGTTGCTATTAATCTAAACCATAGTACTAATTAAACCATTTTTGTTATTATTCAACGAGTTTTATCATTTATTGAACGATGTTTTGAAATTACACGGTATGAATAGAAACTATCGGTAAAACTACCATTTTAGACGATACCATATTCGTAGTGTCATACAATGGGAGACAGAGAAAAATATAGCTTAACATCAAATCGACAACTACTAGGTCATTGAGGGACTAACATATGGTTCAATTGACTAGAATGCATAATTCTTTAGCAGTGGGCGGAAACTGGTGGACCAAAAGAAAACCCACAAGGTTGGACAGGTCACCCTAGTCTAGGTCATGTGCAAGCGGAGAATCGAAACCACACCAATTAACTCAATGACAGACTTTACGATGCAACCTGCACACTGCCCAGTACCTTCTCCCTGTCATATGATTAACATCTTCTATCAAAATATAAATAAACTAACCGATAATGTAAGAAATTCTTTTTTTAGTTCATCGTCCAACTGAGCGATTTCTTCCAGCACCTTTTTATCTCCTTCCTGTCGAATAAAGATAGGTTACAAGGCAACTAAACATACACAGTAGCTAGATCATCTGAACAGTCGAAAATCTGTGTTACATAATATACTATTCAAAAAAAGTAGGGGATATTTGATTTTGGGGGCATAATACTAAAATAAGCAAATGACTACAAAAAAAGTCACTATAGAACCTAACAGAAGAAACATTTCCAGTTACATGTGACGCCCAAACGCACCAATAGCTACCGCATGGAATGCAGGTGATGCTTGGTATCATCATGGGGGTCCAACCCAAGATTTGTACGACTCTGACTTTGAATGTTACAGTCATTGTGGCATTGAATTCCAGGGTGGAAACATCAGTTTAATTGTTTTAATGACCAGAAAACAAATTTTGATATGCGTCGACTTACCCAAAATGAAAGGTTACGTGCCCTTGGCATGCTACAGATCGGCACAACACAGGCGGTTGTGGCGCGGACGATGAATGTTTCTCAGTCTGCCATAAGCAGGCTATGGTCCAGATACCGTGATACACAATCTGTACAGGACAGACCACGCTCAGGACGACCAAGGGCGACAACTCAAGCCCAGGATCGATTTATCCGTACCTTGGCCTTGAGAAATCGTGTCATCACAGCAAATCAGATCAGCGCTCGTCTTCAAACAGACACTGGTGTGAGAGTGAGTGGCCAGACGATTCGGAATCGACTGCATAGGGGCACCTTCGCGCCCGACGTCCTCGCGTGATCCCTTGTTTGAGAGATCATCACATTCAGGCAAGACGTCGTTGGTGTAGGGATCGTCAACACTGGGGTAATCGACGCTAGAGCAATGTGATGTTTTCAGATGAGTCAAGGTTCACTGTTGATTTTTTGGACAGACGTAGGAGGGTGTGGCGTCGTCGAAACGAGCGCTTCCGAGATGTTAACGTCATCAGACATGATCGATTTGGGGGTGGTTCTGTTATGGTGTGGGGAGGCATCACTGTTGCTGGAAAAACGGCTTTACATGTTGTTGCAGGGCGTGTTACAGGCCAGTACTACCGGGACAACATCTTGGCAGTCCATGTTGTGCCGTTCGCACGACGTCATGGCCGCCTTTTCATCTTCCAGGATGACAACGCAAGATGTCACAGGGCCAGGATCGTTACAGGTTACCTCCAACAACAGAACATCACCACATTACCTTGACCAGCACTGAGTCCCTACCTCTCCCCCATCGAGCATGTCTGGGACATGCTTGGACAGAGGTTACGTCAACGTCAACAACATCAAGCCAATGTCCAAGAACTTGCTGCTGCGTTGCAACAGGAATGGGACAATCTGGACCAAAATGACCTTAGACGTCTCATTAGGAGTATGCCACGTCGGATCAATGCTTGTTTGGCAAACAGAGGAGGATTTACCCGTTAATGACTTTGTTGTGATGTTGTGGTAACTTTGCTGTTTGACCCCAGGTATCATTTTACCCTTATAATGGTCAGTCTATGCCTTACTTAATCTAACGATCATTTGGAATAAATCGATGAATGTGAACTTCATTTCATTTTGTCATTTGTTTCATCGTCAGTTTCATTAGGTGACTTTAATAACACTTAAAAATCAAATATCCCCTACTTTTTTTTAATAGTATATCTATATATATATATATATATTCGTAGGTAACAGGAGCATTTACATATTCACAAGATATTCTGTATGATATGTCACAAAGTTCAACAAAGTGAAGTCAGGGTCATAAAGAGAGATTGCTAAAATTCTATAGACTGCTTCGTTTTACAAATTGGAATAATGCACGTAAATTTAATACAGATTGACTGATAAGTCTAGCTGTAATAACGTTCACAAGGTTCTAAGAAGTGAAACTACGAATTTTGTTCGACTATTTCACTTCGCTCAAAACATCGCAGCCAAACCGATATCCAACAACAAAGCATTTGCTTCTCATATGACACTAGCTTTGCTCACTACAATTGGCAGCTTTTGAATTTGTTCGCTTCGGTTAGTATAACTTTGCTTCACAGCTTAATCCTCACACAAATATTATAATACTATTTTCAAGCAAAGCTATTCAAATTTTTTGGATTGATATCTTTTTGTTTCGTATGAAACATTCATTATTATCTAATCAAAGAAATCTACTAATGTTCAAAAGCAAACAAAAAATTTACTGATTCAAAAGAATTGTAGCTTCTAGAAGGGGTCTTTACTTTAGAAGTGGGAGGAAACTGGAGGACCTGGAGGTTAGCCAGGCGACTCTACTTCTTGTCACATACAAGTGGAGAATTGACTCGAGGGCAGACCTAACGCACATCCGACCTCTGTAATCTGACATCATACTCAGTATCTTGTCTCACCTTATCTAGACCTTCTGGACGATGCATAGAGCCAACACAGCGATATAACTGACGTTTTTGGATTCTATCAATCAGATCTCTAGCACCTTGTAACTCTGGTTCTGTCGACCACATTATTCGCTGAAAGATTGTGTCGTCCAGTTTCTTATACGCTACCATATCATCTTTACATTCCCTTAAACGTAGGGCTTTGCTGAAAAATATTTTAGACTATGGAGAAAGAGAGAGAGAGAGAGAGAGAAATGGCGTTTAACGTCCACTCGACACAAACCAGGTCATTTCGGGACTAACATATGGTTTAATTTTATTTCAATAATTCTCTTGCGTGTAGGGGTCATTAGCAGTGGGGGGAAACCGGATGACACATGAGGTTGCGCAGGCGGCCCTACTCCTTGGTCACCTGGGTACGAACATATAGTTCAATTCTATTTCAATAATTCTCTTGCTCGTAGGGGTCTTTAGCAGTAGTTGGAAACCGGATGACACATGAGGTTGCGCAGGTGGCCCTACTCCTTGTCATGTACAACCGGGGAATCGAAAACATGCCAGTTGACTCAATTACAGGCCTTATGGTATAACGCACACACACTAATCATTTGGCCACCCAATTGGGCCCAGATTGTTTTACAAAAACAACACTCAAAATCTAAAGTCTAGAAATAAGCAAGCCTGAAAACAAATTCACCTGCTGCAGACAATGCTATGGGATTTTATACGTTTCTCTATCAACAGAACACAGTAAGACGGACATGCACTATGCAGTGTGCTTTGAGGAAGTTTTGGTGCCTCCTAAATTACATACCAAGTTTCATCCCCCTGAAAATAGGTGATAAATTCAGCCATGTTTTTTGGGACATGTGCTTTTGGATAAAATAAAATTAATTCATGGAATTTTTATACAAAAATGGATAGGTATTATTGAATACATCACTTTATATAGGTTAATATGCGTTTTTCCGTCTATTTTAATGTTCCAAAGATTAGACCAATACACTCTTTAAGCTGTGAGAAAGTCGACATTTAACAAAAATGCAAATGATGCTTTAACCCTTTAAATACTTCTGCACTGTTACCATTACTGTATTATTCACGGAAATACATAAACTATATCTGGGATGGTTCCATTAACAGAAATACAATATCTAGGACTGCATCTTTAATAGAAATATAAATATACCTACTTATTTTTACCGAGAAATGTAAAAGTTTTACATTTATCAGCTATTACCATCGCATCTACAATCCTAGTTTAAATCGAAAAAAAAATTTATTATCACCATATATATAACAACAGATTATTATCCCATAACAATAGTATATTATCATCAGAAAAACAGATTTATCATCATCATCACAACAGGTTTAATAGATTATTATCACCATAACAATAGATTATTATCACTATAACAACAGATTATCACCATAACAACAGAAATGATCATAGAAATGAAATGGGGTTTAGCATTTGCACCAACTGAGTAAAATTAGACAGAAATGAAAATGAGGTTTAACGTCCTACTGTTCTGCTCCGACTGGGATAATGAAGAAGGACATACGCCATACAGTGTGCTATGAGGGAAATTTTACACGAATAGCCATGCTACGGCCTACTCTTATATCGAAAATTTCATATTTTAATCAACTTCATGAGATATTATCCAGAAACTTATAGCCCGTTCAAATGGTTAAGTTGAACTGGTTTAGAAACCCTGGGGATCGTTAAACAAGTTTAACTTGCTGGGGTCATGCAGTGCTAGTGTAATCGAAAGTGTACAAGAACCGAATAACACTAAACCTCAGACCAAACAGTTCAGAATAGTTAAACTGGTTAAGCCTACAGTATGTGTGAACGCAACACAACCTTATCTTAAAAACCCTAGTTATTTTGAACTGGTTTAAAAAAAAGAGGCTGTTTCATGTGCAGCCAGCTAGATCACCATTCACTTTATTTGAATTGTTCGTTTGTTTGTGATTTCTGAGCATGATGTCTTGTCCAATGCATTTACTGTGAAATGCCATCTTATCTAAAAGAACTGGTGGTACCTTACATGCAATCGAAAAATCTAAGATCAAGTACAAAGAACAAATTTGTTGTCCCAAAATATAAACTAAGCTCCTTTGGAGCTCGCTCATTTAGTGTTGTTGCTTCCAATTTGTTGAACTCGCTACCTGTAAATCTTCGATCCAGTCCATCATTAGACTCCTTTAAATCCAGATTGAAAACATACTTATTTGAGAAATATTTGCATGAGTGATTGTGTGTTTTGTAGCGCTATGAGCACGACTACATGTGGAATTAGCGCGATATGAACTTATTATTATTATTATAAATAATGTGTGGTGCAGTCCCTGTGTTGTTACGTGTTAAAATAATTTTATTTCAGACAATTGAGTAATTGTGGTCTTTATCCTGTTTTTGTGGCTTTAAATTAATTACTTCCCCTCAGTAACCCTTTCATATGTTTGGAGGTTTATTAGGTCATTGACATTCTAGGAACCGCATGTGCTCTCTACTCATTTTAGGAATTTGGATCCCCCCACAGAGTAAGTTTATAATTTTAGATGAATTAATGTTTTATTGTGTAGATATTTGTTTTATCCTAACGTTAAATAACTATAATAAGGCAGTCAACCTGTTATTTTACCATTTGTAATGCCGTTAAGAGTTAATACAGGTCATAGGTCATATTGATAATGTTGCGAGGAATAAGGCCAAGTCATTTAATTTAGTGATTCACTGTAGTGTTAGGCTGTATTAAGGTAGTAGAAACCAAGGATTAGATTCTTTTTGTAGATTTAAGGTATATTATTCAGACTTTGCTATTTTGTATTTTGTAGCTTTTTACCCCTCTCCAAATGGGTTTGTAATGAAAGAATAATAAAGGAATTTAGAATTAAAAAGGCTTATGGACATTACAGTAAAAAGTCTACGATAAAGAGATCCAATGATGGCGGGAGCAGAGTCGCGCAAAAGGACATTAACGGAAAAAGGACAGTTAGTGTATGATCAAGTCACAGAAGATTATATCACTAGATTAGGCATAATTAGGCATAAGTTTGACGAAATTGTACACCAAATAGATTTAGAAGATGAAGGATCCCTACCATCTTTGAGAAAAGAAATTTTGGATTCTTTCGAGATGTACCATCACATAGCGATCAAATTTATGGACTATTTAAAGAGACAAAAGACAGAACAAGGTGAATGAGAATATTCTTCTCAAAAACTGTTATTGGATTCAATGAATTCAAAACTAAAACTGGCATTAGAAAGAATACCAAACTTACAAACCAAATCTCCAGATAAGGAAGTGGAAGCCATTCCCACTGATGGTTTCGAAAGGTCTACAACAGGGCTTTCGCATTCCACGAATTCTTCAAAGGTCAGTTCAATAGTAATGAGGCAAAAGGCAAAGGCAGAGGCAGCAAAGGTTCGATTAAAATTTGCAGAGGATGAGGTTGAAATAATGAAAAAACAAGCTGAAATGACTGTAAAATTAAAGTTGTTAGAATCAAAAAGAGATGTTGTCGAGGCAGAGGCTGAATTAAAAGTTATGAATGAAATGTTAGAAGAACAATTCGATAGACAGTCAAAAATTTCAGACAATTTACATGACATTACGAAGACAAGAACCGAACAGTATGTTAAAGATCTTCCCCCAGAGATTCCCACACCGTGTGAATTTGTGAAGACCCCTATTTCAATTAGACCTAAGAACTTTCATGATGTTCCAAGCATCAGTGATGCACAATCTTACAAAAAGACAAGTGTTTTAAGGCCAGAGGCATTAGAATTTAATCCAAATACACATAATGCACAATGTACCGAAAATTATGGAATTTCTGAACTCTCGAAATATCTTGTAAAGAAAGATCTTCTGTTCTCACGAATAACACAATTCACAGATAAACCCGAAAATTATCTTGTATGGAAAACCAGTTTCCAGTCAATAATGAAAGATCTTGAGGTAACCCCGTCTGAAGAACTAGATTTATTATCAAAGTGGCTAGGTTCGGAATCAAAAAGGCATGCAGTTAGTTTACGTGCTGCAAACATTCAAGACCCCCTCAAAGGCATAACTCTCATTTGGCAAAGGCTCGATGATAGATACGGTGCTCCCGAACTGGTAGAAGCCTCTTTAAAGGAAAGATTAAACAAATTCCCCAAACTATTAAGTAAAGACACCAAAAAACTATATGAGCTATCCGACCTATTATCGGAAATAGAAAATGTAAAAGAAAATGAACATTATAGGATTTCCTTGTCATATTTTGACTCTTCCTCAGGAATAAATCCGATAGTAAATAAATTACCAGGATTTCTTCAGGCTAGGTGGACTGATCGTGCTATTAGGTATAAAGTAGAATATTCTGTTATGTTTCCCCCCTTTAAAGTGTTTGCAGAATTTATTAGAGATATGGCTATTCGTATGAACGATCCTAGTTTCCAGTATGATTATAATACACACCCTAAACCTAGTCATTCAGATAGTACAAAAACATTTACTAGCAATTATCAGTCACAACAGTTTGGAAACAGGCCACAGCTGTCAACGAAGAAAACCGATTTACAAGCTCCAGAAACTGCAAATATTATCATGTGTCCATTACATGATCAACCTGCTAAACATACACTCAAGTACTGTCGCGATTTTCTGTCAAAATCTCAAGAAGAAAAGAAAGATGTGGTTCTGAAAAACGGACTCTGTTTTAAGTGTTTAATAGGCAAACATTTATCTCCAGACTGCCAAGAAAATATTAGGTGTGAACATTGTAATAGTAGTAGTCACTGCGCAATATTTCATAGAGACAAAACCGAAGGTTCGAGAAACTATGGCGGGGAACAGACAAAGCCCAAAACAATAGACAATACGGAACTTAAATCGATAAATAGGGACAGGTCAAAAGTGAATTCCAAATGTACTCAGATTTGTGGTGACTCCTTTAAAGGAAAGTCGTGTGCAAAGATTGTGTTGTCCAAACTGTATCATAAAACTCAACCCGAACAGGCACTTAAGGCATATGTCATTTTGGATGACCAAAGTAATAGGTCTCTCGCAGGAACAGAATTCTTTGATTTCTTTGGTGAAAACTCATCTGAGATGGAATACATTCTGTCTTCATGCTCAGGTCATATGACGTCAGCAGGTAGACGTGCTGATGGTTATGTTATTGAATCACTTGGCAGTGAATACAAAGCTGAATTACCAACTCTCATCGAGTGTAATCAGATACCAGATTCTAGGCATGAAATACCGACACCCGAGGTTGCCACTCAGTATAAGCATTTAAAAGATATATCACCCTTCATTCCAGATTATGACATCGAAGCACCAATTGTGTTATTATTAGGACGTGACATGATTTCCGCACATCATGTATTAGATCAAAAAATCGGACAAGGCAATGAGCCATATGCTCAGAGGTTAAGATTAGGCTGGGTGATTATTGGAGAAACATGCTTAGGTCTTGTTCACCAACCAGACATAATAAATGTAAACAAAACTTATATACTTAGTAATGGTAGAACTTCGGTACTAAAACCATGTCCAAATAAGTTCGAGCTCGAGGAAAAGTCATGTGAAATAGGAATTGGAACTGATATATTTCGGAAAAATAAGGACGACGATACACCAGGTTACTCGCAAGAGGACAAGGAATTTTTAACGATTATGGATTCGGATTTCATAAAAACCCCACAGGGTAATTGGAGTGCCCCACTGCCATTTAGGAAAGACCGCCCTCAACTTGAGAATAATTCTGAACAGGCCCTTAATAGAGCTCAAAGTCTTGCTAGGGGATTAAAGAAAAATCCAGTCAAACAAGAACATTTTGCCAATTTATGAAAAATATATTTTTAAAGGGACATGCAGAAATCGCTGATCCTTTAAGCAAAGGAGAGGAGTGTTGGTACATTCCAATATTCGGGATTTACCATCCTAAAAAACCAAATAAAATACGCGTTGTGTTTGATTCATCGGCAAAGTTTAAAGGACATTCATTAAATGACACTCTTATGACAGGGCCAGACTTAATAAATAATTTGATAGGCGTATTGATAAACTTTCGTAAGGAAAAGATAGCTGTAACAGCTGACATAGAACAAATGTTTTTCAACTTTTATGTTCATGAAACACACAGAAACTATTTGCGTTTCATCTGGTTTAAAGATAATGATCCAAACAAAGAATTAGTAGAATACAGAATGTGCGTACATGTATTTGGCAATTCGCCATCCCCTGCAGTTGCAACTTTAGGCTTAAGGAAATCTGTGTGTGGTCATGAGAAATCTGAAACTTGTGATGACATTTGCGATTTTGTAAACAACAACTTTTACGTTGATGACAGTTTGGTTTCATTAGCAGATATAGATTCAGCTGTTAGTTTGATGAAAAGGACACAGGATAGATTAAAACAAAATGGAAATTTAAGACTTCATAAAATTTCATCAAACAACAAAGAGGTCCTTGCTAGTTTTCCCCAAGAAGATCTAGCAAGTGATGTGAGTGATTTAGATTTCAATACAGAAAGCTCGATTGTTCAAAGAAGTTTAGGTCTGTGCTGGAATATCTCCTCAGATACTTTCAGTTATCAGGTTTCTAAGGAACACAAATCATATACCAAACGAGGCTTATTATCCACAATAAACAGTATTTTCGACCCACTTGGATTGGTGTCACCAGTAATATTAGGCGGAAAACTTGTTCTCAAGAAGGCCATGGCATTAATGAAGTCAGATTGGGATGAACTATTACCAGACAGTCTGAGATGTGAATGGGAGAACTGGAGAGATTCTCTAGTTGAACTTGAAAACCTTAAGATCCCCAGGGCATACACTGATATATCCCTATTAGGTTGTGCTTGTCGTGAATTACACATATTCGCAGATGCGTCTAAGGAGGCAGTAGGTTCAGTCGCTTACATTAAACTTTTTGATGAAAATGGATCTTCACAACTTGGATTTGTGTTAGGAAAATCAAAGGTAGCTCCATCACATGGACACACAATCCCAAGACTAGAATTGTGTGCAGCAGTGTTAGCCGTAGAAATGGCGGACTTTATAACCAAATATATATCGGTAGATACAATACAATTTTATACAGATAGTCAGGTTGTTCTAGGATATATAAATAATGAGACAAGAAGATTTTATGTGTATGTAGGAAATAGAGGAGACAGAATTCTCAAATCATCCTCAAAATCTCAGTGGAATTATGTGCCCACTAATTTAAATCCAGCAGACTTTTCTACAAGACCAGTTAAGGCTAATCAACTTAATGACAGTGTTTGGTTAAAAGGACCTTCTTTTCTTGTAGAATCGGACCATGTAGAGACACTGACATTCGATCTCGTAGATCCAGATCAAGACCAAGAGATTCGCTCTACTGTGGAAGTTTACAAAACCAACATTAAACCAAAATCATTAGGCCCTGACAGGTTTAGAAAATTTTCGTCATGGTCAAGATTAATAGCAGCCATAACAAGTCTTAAAAAATTTGTTGCTAGGAATGTAAACAAGGAAGGACATTCTATAATTGATTTTAACAAATCTTCAGAACAATTGATTCTCAGGGAAATTCAGTTAGAACATTATTCAAAGGAGATAGACTGCTTAAAAAACTACAGACCACTCCCACGGGAGAGTGCTATACTAAAACTTTCGCCGATACTTAACAAAGATGGCTTGTTACAAGTTCAAGGTCGAATCAACAATTCTCAACTCAGTATTGGAGAAAAGAAACCCTTGATTATTCCAGGCAAAAGTCATATAGCATGTCTTCTAGTTAGGCATTTTCATGAAACAATACATCATCAAGGCAGACATCTGACAGAAGGAGCTATTCGCTCTGCAGGCTTTTGGATTACAGGGAGTAAGAGACTCATAAACTCGATCATCTTTTCATGTGTAACATGTAGAAAACTTAGAAGGCCAGTAGAATATCAAAGGATGTCCGATCTTCCGAGTGATCGCTTAACGCCAAGTCCCCCCTTTACCTACGTAGGAGTAGATACATTTGGACCATGGACAATAATTACTAGGCGAACTAGAGGTGGTCAGGCCAACTCGAAGCGATGGGCCTTGATCTTTTCGTGTCTTGTCACTCGCGGTATTCATATCGAAGTAATAGAGGAAATGACTTCTTCGTCATTTATAAATGGATTAAGACGTTTTATAGCTCTTAGAGGCCCTGTGAAGGAATTTAGGTCAGATCGTGGAACTAATTTTATTGGCGCAATTGATGATCTGAATGTTAATGTAATTAATGTTGAAGATCACACTGTCACTCAATTTTTGATTGATAATAGAACCATGTGGACATTCAACGCTCCTCATTCATCACATATGGGTGGTGCGTGGGAAAGAATGATAGGCCTTGTTAGAAAGGTGTTAGACGTATTGTTGCTCAATACCTCATCTAAGAATTTGACTCACGAAGTTTTAGTTACCTTTATGGCAGAAGTCTGTGCTATTATTAACGCGAGACCACTCGTAGCTGTTTCAACAGATCCAGACAACCCTTCAATATTATCACCGGCAGTATTGATAACTCAAAAATATCAACAGGATGTGGAACCTTTTCAACACATAGACATAAAAGATATGTATAAGAAACAATGGTGCCATGTACAAAGCTTGGCTGAAAATTTTTGGGATCAGTGGCATAAACAATACATCCAAACTTTACAATTTAGGAGTAAGTGGCATCAGAAACGCCCAAATTTGAATATTAAGGACATAGTGCTCGTCATGGACTCGGACTCACATAGGAATAGTTGGCCACTTGGGATTATAGAAAATGTCTATCCTAGTGCGGATGGGATAGTACGTAAAGCATCTGTTAGAATGTTTAAGGATAATAAACGTGTGACTTATACACGACCAATAACTCAGTTGGTTTTATTAATCAGTGAATAGGACTCATATATATATATGTATAGGACTTCCACACTTGTAGAGACTTATAATTCTGGTAGTGCTTTTAAGATTAGAAAGCAGACGGGGAATGTGTTGTTACGTGTTAAAATAATTTTATTTCAGACAATTGAGTAATTGTGGTCTTTATCCTGTTTTTGTGGCTTTAAATTAATTACTTCCCCTCAGTAACCCTTTCATATGTTTGGAGGTTTATTAGGTCATTGACATTCTAGGAACCGCATGTGCTCTCTACTCATTTTAGGAATTTGGATCCCCCCACAGAGTAAGTTTATAATTTTAGATGAATTAATGTTTTATTGTGTAGATATTTGTTTTATCCTAACGTTAAATAACTATAATAAGGCAGTCAACCTGTTATTTTACCATTTGTAATGCCGTTAAGAGTTAATACAGGTCATAGGTCATATTGATAATGTTGCGAGGAATAAGGCCAAGTCATTTAATTTAGTGATTCACTGTAGTGTTAGGCTGTATTAAGGTAGTAGAAACCAAGGATTAGATTCTTTTTGTAGATTTAAGGTATATTATTCAGACTTTGCTATTTTGTATTTTGTAGCTTTTTACCCCTCTCCAAATGGGTTTGTAATGAAAGAATAATAAAGGAATTTAGAATTAAAAAGGCTTATGGACATTACAGTCCCCCTGCACTTACTATTGAAATATACTTACATACTCTCTACAGCCTGTGTAACAGCATGTTGATAAGCTCGACTGTGTAGAGTTTTTCGGGTATAAAACATGTCATATAAATTCTCCACCTCCTGTTACAAAATAAAAAAAAAAAAATTAGGACATAATACAAATTTCAATATCTCTTTAAATACTTAGAAAATTTTACATAATAATTAATTGTTTTCCCTGTATACGATAAATTTTTAAAATGATCTGAAGGCAAGTTCTCCATCATTTCAGGTTTTCAAACGTACACGGGGAGATAACTCTACCCTGCACGTACAGTGTTTTATATGAGACTGGAATACCGGACATAATAAATGCGCGTATAAATAAAATGTAATGGGGTTTAATGTCCTACTGTTCTGCTCCGAATTGGGCTAATGAAGATGGTCATGAGCCCTACAGTGTTCTATAAAGGACATTTTACTTTGGACAGCACAGCTAAGGCCTACTTATATATCGAATTCCAACTGTCACAAGATCTTTTACGTGCACGCCAATGTGTACATCTTTTACGCGCACGCCAATGTGTACATGTGACTTTGATTTTCGTCCAACCAAAAGACTAGACAGCTACAGCTGTATTTGTCAGGCCCTCCGTCCTGCATCACTCACAAGGAGAATAAACGGCAGAAAATCAGGATGAACTTTCTCGGCCAATGCAGGGATCGAACACTCGACCTCCAGGCTAGCGAGCCAGCGTCTTACCCACTTAGCAACTATCATCCCGCACATTTAAAAATTAGACTTACTTTATCACGGAGACAGATCTGCTGTTCACCATGAATATCTTTAATAACACGAAAAAATCGCAAGAAACGATTATGATCAAAATTGTTCTTGATCCCCAGCATGTAACAGTCTCGAGCGAAATAATCCCATTTATCCACGTCTACTGAATTTCTTTTATTAGCGACAATCTAAAACATAAAATGAAGATAGGTTGCCAGGCAACAAAACAAATGGCAATAGATGTCAAGGTGCTCGAACAGTCCACAACGATTGTCACATTTTTGTTGTTTTTCAGGTAATGCCATATTACAAGCCAATTAAACTTGATCAAGGGAAATAACCCATTAAGTAATTTTAAGAAAAGAATGAGCTGAAATAGTCCACAGAACATTACTTTATGTCCCAGAGAGAGATGGGGTTTAACATCCGTTCGACACAAACTAGGTCATTTCGGGACTAACATATGGTTTAATTTTATTTCAATAAATCGCTTGCGCGTAGGGGTCTTTAGCAGTGGGAGGAAACCAGAGTGCCCGGAGGAAACTCACGAGTACCCGGAGGAAACCCATGAGGCTGGACAGGCAATCCTACTCCTTGCCACATACAACTGGGGATTGGAAACCATGATGTACCATTTTAAAGAAATGTAGATCTGTCCGTATAAATCACAGAGTTTCTTAAATAACTATAACCAACTAAAATGAAAGGTTTTTGACTTATTCAGAGATGATATGCCTGCTAGCTCTCACTTTATTACAGTTTTTACACCAATAATATGATTATTGGTTATACTTTCGATTGTCTACATGAAGGTCTGATCAGTTATAGTGGGGATTCACGTCAGGGTCCAAACGAGCAGCTTTTGGCCCTACGACATCAGACATCGAGTAATCAATCAGCGTTGACGTTTCTAGTGATTTATCCTCAGTTCCGAGCATCAAAAGGCAAAGAACTCGTCGTAATAGATCATTTCATTGGCTAATCCTAAAATCAACCAGAAGACGTCAATGATAACAACTCTTCCACATTCTTGTGTATTTAAGACAAGTAAAATAAAATTTTGTACTATGAAAATGAAACGAAATAGGATCTTTGTTTTAATCTGAATGCAACACGAAAAAAGCAAAAAATAAAAATCTGTAAGCTGTTTTACAGTACCAAATTCTGTTACCGTGGAATTCAATTGGATGATAACTGAGAGGAATTGCCTGAATACGATGTTACCGTGAAATTGCCCTTATAGACTGAATTCAATTGGATGACAACTGATAAGATATTATAATAAACTTACTTCATACAGATATTTCTTGTTGGGTCGACCTTTATAAATCTGGAATAAAAAATACATGGTCAAACTGTTAAGCGCGACATTTTTAAAACGTTAACTATTGTGTAATTTGACAGAAAAAGTCATTTTTGGACCTTTTTATTCCTGATTGGGGATGATTAAATGGCCCTGAAAATTGTTCTATGTGAGCAGTCCATGGTTAATTTATCCACTCTAGGACAAATTCACATCAATCCGACTAAAATTAATTCAGCTATCTTCACTCAAAGTCGTAAAAATGACATTGCCAATTATCGAAAACACTCTTAATCCCCTCAGACACCAGTGACGTCACAGTGACCGAATGCATATTCGGAATGTTTATTCCTTAATCATCTATATACACCCGGCGTGTGTATTCATTAACGCCTGACTGATTCCTTAATCCCCCTAATTAAATAAAACAATTGACTACGGATTAATTTGTTTTATAATTCATTTTAATTCAAGATCCAATTTAAAATTTGTTTCATAATGTACAGTCGTTCTGTTTTCCCACGGCGGCGATTTTAATACTCTACCATCGTGTGCAGTCCAAACGATTCGAGATACATTTTCGTCAGAAGAGTATTGTGGTTCTAATTTAGTAGTTGTTTCATAATGTACAGTCGTTCTGTTTTCTCACGGCAGCGATTTTAATACTCTACCATCGTGTTTGAGATACATTTTCGTCAGAAGAGTATTGTGGTTCTAATTTAGAAAGGTAATTATCATTTTTTTACGGCGGCCAGATCAATTCATAATGTCACGACCGTACATTATGAAACAACTACTAAATTAGAACCACAATACTCTTCTGACGGAAATGTATCTCGAATCGTTTGGACCGCACTAGATGGTAGTGTATTAAAATCGCTGCCATGAGAAAACAGAACGACCGTACATTATGAAACAACTACTAAATTAGAACCACAATACTCTTCTGACGGAAATGTATCTCGAATCGTTTGGACTGCACTAGATGGTAGTGTATTAAAATCGCAGCCGTGGGA
The DNA here is from genome assembly GCA_036850965.1 of Patella caerulea. Classification (NCBI taxonomy): domain Eukaryota; kingdom Metazoa; phylum Mollusca; class Gastropoda; family Patellidae; genus Patella; species Patella caerulea. Next base: position 59,464,884 of record JAZGQO010000006.1, on the reverse strand, counting down.
AAACAGAACGACCATACATTATGAAACAAATTTTAAATTGGATCTTGAATTAAAAAGAATTACAAAATCAAATTATTCCGTAGTCAATTGTTTTATTTAATTAGGGGGATTAAGGAATAAGTCAGGCGTTAATGAATACACACGCCGGGTGTATATAGATAATTAAGGAATAAACATTCCGAATATGCATTCAGTCACTGTGACGTCACTGGTGTCTGAGGGGATTAAGAGTGTTTTCGATAATTGGCAATGTCATTTTTACGACTTTGAGTGAAGATAGCTGAATTAATTTTAGTCGGATTGATGTGAATTTGCCGTAAAATGGATAAAATAACCATGGACTAGACATTTAAAAAGATTTTTAGGGCTATTTAATGTGCACTTTAAACATCTCAAATTTTCACAGATAGTCATTTAAACTGTCTAAGATGGAATTGAAGTGAATAAAAAAAATATTGTAGCCAAATAGAATTACCATTTTATGCCCTTGTAAACTGGACACTCATCAAAATTAATCAATCACAAGAACAAATTAAATGATTTTGGGTGATTTTAAATGTTTTTTACGAATTTTCAAAGAAAGATTTGATATTAAACAAAGGTGAAAGAAGTTATTGGAAGACCCAAATAAACTAAAGAAGATTTTCAGAGATTTAAGTGTTTTGTGGAACAGGATAGTAATATGTATAATTATACATAAACATGTAGCAAAAAATTAACAAGTACAATTAGCTGTGGTCCTTTAAAGCTGAGTCTGCTGTGGTACCCCACATAATATGTGTTACAATCATTCATTATGTGTAGCCAAGATCTCCCATCCTAAAATATTTAATTTTTACATAGGTAAAGCAGTTAATCCACAAGCTGAATCAGCTGTGGCCCCACACACTTTATGGTAATTCTACGGGTATTGTCGAGTAAATCAGATAATCAACAAGTTTAATCAGCTGTGGCCCCCTTGTAATATGTTAATTGTACAGGTATAGCAGTTAATCAACAAGCTGAGTCAGCTGTGCACCCATACCTAATATTGTGTAATTATTAATACGGTTATAGCAGATAATCAACAAGCGGAGTCAACTGTGGTCCCACACGTAATATTGTTTTAGTAAACTGAGTTATCAGAGGATATAAGCTACAGGTACATTGATAAACCAAAGCCAATCTAATTAAAACACAGATCCCATCATAGGGTCAAAAGCATTGAGGCAACTACAACCAGACAGGTCTTCGTGTAGTAAAGGTCATCAAGGTCATCGAAAGTATAAAAAACGAAATGTAATATAGATCTGTCTTTCAGTTTGATTCAAACAAAAGCTCTAGTCAGAATAAGTGGGTAGGATTGGATTATTATTATTACATTCATAATAATTTCTGTGTACATTTGCCCGTCTGTTCTTGTGTCTAATATAAACTAAGAGAGGAAGACACAAATCAAATATATTTATGGATACACAGCTAATGCAGGTTTCAAAAATTTTGAATGCGACAGAACATAAAGCTGAATAAAATACCCACCGGTTTAACATACTAGAAAAAGATAAATCATATCATAAATTAAACAACGGAAATAAAATGGTGTTTCAACTACCTCCTTTTCAAAACTGACTGGGCTAATGAAGACGTTTGCTGAGGTAAATTCCACCTGGACAGTAATTATGGCCTACATTTCTATATTATCTAATTCCAAGGGTTGTTTTATCTGCACATATTAATTCAGTCATTTTCCAATTTGTACAACTAGACTTTTCCTTTGCAGACCCTCTGTGTTTTAGTCAATTGAAATTAACCAAAGTCTTTAGAGTGTCCACAAGATCAAGGGCCATAACACTGGCAGCAATTATCGGAAATACAGTAATTGTTTCCCATGTTTTGTTTATTTTAATGTACATGCATTCAATAACTAAATGCCGTTGGTGACTGAAATTAACGACTAAAAATCAACGATTTAATTTTCTTTCAATAATTCGCTTGCATGTAGGGGTCTTTAGCAGTGGGAGGAAACCGGAGTTCCCAGAGGAAACCCGAGAGGTTGAGAAGGCATCCTTATCTGAATCTCCATGCAACATATGCTCACACCAGGGCTCGAAACCATAGCCATAAGCCAGAGGTGACCGGCAAGCTAGAGGTCGAAGCGCGGCACTCTAGACCACTAGGCCTTCCCAACCCCCCAATATATTAATTAAAGATACATCATGAACGATTAGATAAATAGAGAGAGAGAGAGAGAAATGGGGTTTAACGTCCAATGAACACAACCAGGTCATTTCGGGACTAACATATGGTTTCAATTTTATTTCAATAATTCGCTTGCGCGTAGGGGTCTTTAGCCGTGGGAGGAAACCGGAGTACCCGGAGGAAACCCACGAGGTTGAGAAGGCGCCCCTATCTCCATGCCACATACGCTCACACCGGGGCTCGAAACCACAGTCGCAAGCAAGCCAGAGGTGACCGGCCAGCTAGAGGTCGAAGCGCGGCACTCTAGACCACTAGGCCATCCCAACCCCCCGATTAGATAAATAGCTAGCAGTTCTCACGGTAATAGTTAAATACTACAAGATGTAAAGGGAATATGCTGACAATTTCAGTCAAAATTGCTTCTCTCTATGCCATGAAAACTTTATTTTAAAATCTTCGTAGCCTTGATTGTCAGAGTAAGTAACAAAGTCTCAATTATCCATTTTTGCATTTAATCATCAACATTGAACAGAAGATTTGATTCAAATCCGTTGGAAACTTGACAGATAAGATGGAATAGAAAAGTTGATTCTAGTCTTTTCATGCTAATAAAATTAATACTTTACATAACAATTCAGGCTGAAAATGAAAGACTTGCAATATGCAGATTTTTAGATCTTGCATACTTGTACCCATCCCTACCAATATTTTAAACCTTTTTAATACCATGTTATAATAGATGAACTCTATAAGCTATGCTATTATAAAAAACATACTTTATGTGAACTTTTTATTGCAATGTTATAATAATAAACTTACTTTATCTGTGTCATCTTTATCCGACGGTCCAGCAATTAGTTCTTTAATGAATTCTATATCCACCTTCTTCAATTCGCATTGTTGAAAATCTTTCTCTAGGTTGTTTTCCTCAATTAAATGTTCAAACATTTGAATCGACGCTTCTTCATGCTAAAAATATACATACATAAATAAATACTTGATTGAACTGTAACTTGATACAAAATGATCAGTAACAGTTTAAAAATTTTAACCAACCTTATGAAAATTTGAATTGAAACACAAAAGTATGACTACAATAGTACAATGTTAGCTGTGTGAGCTACTCAAAATGGAGAGGGAGAGAGAGAGAGAGAGAGAGGGGGTTCAATCTTGTTTCAATAGTTCGCTTGTGCGTAGGGGTCTTTTTAGCAGTGGGAGGAAAACGGAGGACCCGAACGAAACCCACAACGCTCAATAGATAGGCAACCCTACTCCTTGCCAACGTAAAACTCAATGACGGACTTTATGATGCAGCGCACATGTGTTAACCATTCGCCCCCCCCCCTCCATGTAAAATAGATGTATGTTCACATTTTGCAAGAGATAAACAGAAAACAAGTTACAAATATGATTTTCCATACAAATAGTGGCCATAATCCATGAAGTTATGGACCGATAGGGGCCAATATCGAAAGGAACCCAGATCTTTGGGATATAACCCAAGAAAGAGAGAGAGAGAGGAATGGGGTTTAACATCCACTCGTCACAAACTAGGTCATTGCGGGACTAACATATGTGTTTTTAAAATTTTATTTCAATAATTTGCTTGCGCGTAGGGGCCTTTAGCAGTGGGAGGAAACCGGAGTGCCGGGAGGAAACCCACGAGGTTGAGAAGGCGCCCCAATCTCCATGCCACATACGCTCACACCAGTGTTTGAAACCACAGCCGCAAGCCAGAGGTGACGGGCCAGCTAGAGGTCGAAGCGCGGCACTCTAGACCACTAGGCCATCCCAACCCCCCATAACCCAAGAAATCGTATAAAAATTGTGAGCTGTAGAGTGCCCCTAAAACATAACTCTTTTCTCTTCTGAAAGGCTTTTGTTTACATTTCTTTTGCACATCAATAGCTGCAATGTGAGATAAAGTCTGGAGTGATTATGTAGACATCAATAGATGCTATGGGAGATATAGTCTGGAGTGATTATGTAGACATCAATATTTGCAATGTGAGATAAAGTCTGGAGTGATTATGTAGAAATCAATAGTTGCTATGGGAGATGTAGTCTGGAGTCATTATGTAGACATCAATAGTTGCAATGTGAGATAAAGTCTAAAGTATTTATGTAGACATCAATAGTTGCTATTGGAGATAAAGTCTGGAGTCATTATGTAGACATCAATAGATGCTATGGGAGATGTAGTCTGGAGTGATTGTGTAGACATCAATAGTTGCTATGGGAGATGTAGTCTGGAGTGATTGTGTAGACATCAATAGTTGCTATGGGAGATGTAGTCTGGAGTGATTATGTAGACATCAATAGTTGCTATGGCAGATATAGTCTGGAGGTGTGTAAACATCAATCTGGATGTACATGTATGAAAGTAGAGTACTCACTGTCCAATCAGATCCTGGAACAACCAACGGTATAAACTTATTGTCGTATAAATGTGAGAACGGACCATGACCTGAAAGCAAAAACTCAACATTAGATATACTTCACTCAACCCAACACTGGATATACATCACTCAACCCAGCATTAGATATATATCACTCAACCCAACATACCCTAACCCAACCTTTAGATTTACATCACTCAACCAAACCAGGTTATTTGTAGACTAACATCTGTAAAATCTTACCTAGATCATGGCATAGACCAGCTATTTTCACACACAACACCTCCACATCAGTTATTTCAAGCTCTGGTTGTTGTTTTTGAAGTCGTGAGACCATCTCACCGGCGAGATGACAAACACTAAAATAAAGAGCACATTACACTAGGGACCAGGTATCATGCAGATTTGATGAAAAAAGGAAAGAAACTGAGCTTACCATCTAGAATATAATACACATATTCAGTTAATAGATTGCCATCCAGAAAGTGTATTAGATTATAGACGGTAAGCTCAGTTTCTTTCATTTTTTCGTCAAATCTGAATGATACCTGGTCCGTAGTGTTACAAGGTATACACAATTACTTAGTTTAATACTAAGCGACGTTTTTAATTCAGTAATTATTTAGTCATAAAATTGTACCTTGTGTTCATATGTTAAATTACAAATGCCAATCGAAAAACACATTTATTTCACTTGACCTGTATTCGGATGTGACAGGAGTATCACACATTAGTTATTTCCATAAGTGACAATAAGACAAGATTATTGCACGCTATGTGACAATTTTATTGTACTGTGTAAGATTTGGATACAGAGCTAGCCGTTCTTGCTACACCACATATTTATAATTCAAAAATGATGAAACATGTATATATTGAAACTTTGAATTAAATTATGTTATTCTGAGCAAAGTTACATATGTTTGAAGAAGTATCATCAATCGTTTAATTTATTATCGTAGCTATTGTACTTGACAACCAAGCCTAAGTCTTGATTATCTTTTCCAGTGTTAGATTTTGAAACTTTGCAGGTGTTCAAATCCATTTGAATCTCAACCATCTGGTGAGCTAGAGGGTTGATTATAGACTTTGCATTTGAAAAATTTTCTAAATAATAAGTTATACATGTATAATATGCTGAAATGACCTGCAATCTGATACTAGATATTCTCAAGCGGAAATGGAACGATAGGTTGCCAGGCAACGAAACATACGCCCACTGCAGCTAAATCAACAAGGGTTGTCGCATATTTTTACTTTTTGTAATACACTAAAAACTGATTAAGAGTAACAACTCATTATGTAATTATCAGAAAATCATTAGAATTTGATTGCTTTTTATAAAGTTTTAAACCCCACGCTAACAATTAGTATATACATGAAACATTTAATATCATGGATTTAGCTGTTCAGTTATATCTAAATTCTTTGAAAATCAAAATACTTGTTCTTTTCAACACCTTAAACTCTGTGTATCATTCTGAAGTCAATCGGATGATAAGTTTGACCTCTATAGCGTCACAAGATTTTTTGAAGTTATCAAGGGAGATAACTCTGGCAGTAATTATTTGAAATCTCTGAAAATCAATGGGCTTCCTTTCTCATGACCTTAAACACTGTGTGAAAATTTAAAGTCAATCGGATATTAACTTTGGCCTCTAGAGCTTCCACAGGATTTTTTGAAGTGATCAAGGGCCATAACTCTGGCAGTAATTATTGGAAATAACTGAAAATCAATAGACGTCTTTGTCTCATCTCATGACTTTTAACACTGTGTATAAGTTATCAAGAGCCGTAACTCTGGCAGTATTTATTGGAAATCATTGAAAATCAATAGACGTCTTCATCTCATGACTGTTAACATTGTGTATAAATTTGAAGTCAATCAGATATCAACTTTGGCCTTTACAGTGTCCACAAGATTTTTTGAAGTGATCAAGGGTCATAACTCTGGCAATAATTATCGGATATTGCTGAAAATCAATAGGCTTCTTTGTCTCATGACCTTAAACACTGTGTATAAATTTAAAGTCAATCGGATATTAACTTTAGCCTCTAGAGCTAATTACTTGTGGACGCCAGACTGACGGCCGGACGAACGGACGGACGGGGGCGACGACTATATACGATCACATTTCAATGTGGGCGTATAAAAAATGAGGATGGAAATTAAATCAAATTAGGTTTCTGCACAAAGTGGACTAAATTAAGATGGGAAAAATTTCCCCCACAGCACACTGGCATATTCCCATCTTCACTAGCCCAGTCATTGATGAACAGTAGGGCGTTTAGTGTTATGTCCAATTTCATTTCGTTTTCCTACATCATTAAATTAAATATTCTATAGAAAATATCATAAACATTCTAACATACTTACCCAATGCAATGTTCAAATCTATTATGCGATGCACCTGGGAAAACATAATAGCAAGCACCTAGTTGTTTTAAGTAACGTAGACGTTGAAATTCTGGTGTATCAATAATTTTCATACAAAGGGGGTGTATTTCAATATGGCCGTGAATTGGGTCATTAAATACCTGTTCAGAAAAAATAAAACAATTGAAAAAATCTTAGGGCTATTCCATTAAATTCATACAGTTATATATATAAACCTGTGAAATACATGTAGTAGAGTAGGACAGACCTTGTCATCCAACTTCAACTCTGTATCGGTGTCATCTTCATTTCGTTTCCTCTTTCCTGTACCGTCACTTTCAGCCATACCGTTTAAAACTATGAAAATAAAATAATTGTTCTAATTGGTAGTATGCAATAGTATTAAATCCCTACTCACCACCATATTTAAATTTTACAAGACATCTACATGTATATTAGTAAACCCAAGAAAATTAATTACTTTCTACCAGCACATTACATGTTTTTACATGTAAGGGGAAGCCGGGGGGGGGGGGGGGGGTTAAGACAGACCCAGTGTGACATAGTTGATTTTCATTTTCGTTTGCTTTGTTACTGTTGTAGTTCACATATCTACTCTTTAATATATGATATAAACATGATTTTCGCATTGTCTCCGCTGGGAATTACACCATTTTGCTCCAATGTAATGTATGCCCCCCTCGATAAAACCCTGGATCCGGGCCTGAAAGTAACTGGGTAATCTCTACCCAGCACCTTATTTAAGGTACAGCTACAAGGTTATCACTATCCAGCAGCTTATTTAAAGTGAGAATTTCATATTTTCTAAGAAAGTAAAAACATAATTATTTCTATGTCTTTTGCTCAAAAGGTTGTTAACTCACTACTATTATTATACAATCATGGGCATTATTTTCCAGGCATTAGAATCAGTGATACAGGAAATAATAACACAATTACCTCCCTTGTTTTTCCATTTACCCCCTGAATTTGAAGTTGAAAATGATATTTTTTCCAATTTCTCAACTGGCAACAGTGAATTATAGGATTATTAGAATTATTCTTTAACAAGGTAGGAGGACTGTTTATAGATACCATTTATTTTAGGGCTTTATTTTAATACATTTTAAAAATATAACTTAAAAATCTGAAATTGCAACTTTAAGGTACAGCTACAGTACAGGGTAACCCCTACCACAGTGCACCTTATTTCAGGGACAGCTACTGGGTAATCCCTACCATAGTGCATCTTTTTTAAGGGGCAGCTACATGCACTTGGTAAACCATATCAAATTATTTAAGGGGGAAGCTAAATGTACTATTGGTAGGCTTTGGGGGTCTAACTCTACCCCCCCCCATTTACCTACATTAAAAAAAAAATTGGAAAACAACACTTTTAATAAGAAAAGTGCCACATTTATGTACTTTATCCTTTATCATCAAAACGTGGGATGGGAATGGCAGTCACAACAACACGAGATAGAGAGAGAGAAAGAAATGGGGTTTAACGTCCACTCAACACAAACTAGGTCATTTCGGGACTAACATGGTTTAATTTTATTTCAACAATTCGCTTGCACGCAGGGGTCTTCAGCAGGGGGAGGAAACCGGAGTTCGCGAAGGGAAACCCACGAGGTTGAGAAGGCGTCCCTATCTCCATGCCACATACGCTCACACCAGGGCTCGAAACCACAGACGCAGGCCAGAGGTGACCGGCCAGCTAGAGGTCGAAGCGCGGCACTCTAGACCACTAGGCCATCCAAACCCCCCACAACACGAGATAATGATACGCAAGATAATAATATGGTATCACAGATCATGCTTTGCATCGGTAAAACTGAATCACAATGTTATCCTATTAATTCATAATAAAAACTGGCGTCAAACTAGGTGTTGGATTTCCAATTGTAAAACACCTCAGACCACGTATTTCTGACAAAATTTTACCTGACATTCACTTCATGATCACAGAAATAATAGGTCGATGGGATGGCATACATTAATTAACACATTTTTAGGTAATCAATATAAGTGTTACAAATCAATATCAACACAAAGAAAAGCAAAATTATACAATGTTACAAAAAAAAAAACCCTCCCTAAGCAAGATTTATATGAGCAGTAAAGTATAAATAAAACCCACCCACAGTTGTACAACTGGGAGGGAATATTTTCATGACCTACATATGCAGAACTGCGAGCGGCCCACACCAAGACTAATGAATGGCAGAAGTTGCATGCATATTGGAATGAGGCTAGATGGAAGTCACAGAGTTCAAGGCCAGTTCCATCATCTAAAAATATATTTTGGCCTAAATCTTCCATTCAAGGGGGGGTGGGTGGCGTAGGAGGAGGAGGAGAGAGAGACACACACACACACCTTTTCTAACAGACTTATCTAGGCCAATATTTAGTGGCTTGATATTGAGGTTTAGCGGGGTAGACTATTGGCTTGCTATGGAGAGAGAGAGAGAAATGGGTTTTAACGTCCACTTGACACAAACTAGGTCATTTAGGGACTAACATATGGTTTCATTTTATTTCAATAATTCGCTTGCACGTAGGGGTCTTTAGCTGTGCGAGCTAGGAAACCGGAGTGCCCAGAGGGAACCCACGAGGTTGAGAAGGCGCCCCTATCTCCATGCCACATACGCTCACAACAGGGCTCGGGCTTGAACCACAGCCGCAAGCCAGAGGTGACCGGCCAGCTAGAAGTCGAATCGCGGCACTCTAGACCTAAGCCATCTCAGGTTAAATAATCAGAGTACATTTTAGCAAGAATTCAGTTGTGAAAAAGTTAAAAATGGTGATCACCAGCGTTTTTATTAAACCAGGGCAATTCCACGGTAACGGACATGCATTTTGAACTCATCATATTTTGAATACTTCCAATATCATCTAACCACTCACACAAACTAAGTCATTTTGAATACTTCCAATATTATCTAACTATGAATAATTAACTGTTTGGGTTTAATATCGTATTTCAGATACACGTTTTAAATATCAATTGATATATGATTTTATTTGTAGATTACATGCAAGCCCAGAAATAAAGAGTGGCTCCTCAAATTACAGGTAAGGGAGGTATAGAAATGAACACCATGATTAACCATAAGGCACGTGCCTTAGGGCCAGCCAAAAATTAAGGGCACAAAATAATAAAATAAAAATATTTAGTCACAAAAGCATGAAAAGTCTAATCTATCTAGGCAGTGAATGGGAATATTATGTAAGCTACTTATAGTAATTACATCCCACTTCTGCTCGTTGCCAATGGCAACCTTTGATGAAACTGTCCTGTTCATTTCCAATACATGCGTAAAAGTAGTAAAAGTAGCTGTGTATGAGAAATGAACAGTACACTTTCGAAAAAGAGTACTGTTCATTTCTGATACACAGATACTTTTATACGCTTAAGAAATTTTTCAAGCAATAAGAAGCAGACGTTTAGTCCGACCCAGATCGCAATGATAACTACTTGGTTCGTACTGCACTAGGTTAAGGTACATGAGACAACTAATCAAAATCATAGTAACAAAACAAACCGGTAGGAACTACATGGCAGTGCAAAAATATATGCAATGACATAAAATCAACATAACAACATATTACAAAATACAACTATTACACATATCAATTGACATCTATTCCATAATTTGGTTTGATTTATTATGCAAAACATATAAATGAGAATATTGAATAATTATTTTAACTAATTGTGATTCTCTTGGTAGACACTTCACAAGCCTTGAAAATAAGCAGGATATAAAAAAAAAGCCTAGAAAGTTATAAATTTCATTACAATTAAATTTCAACGGACGAACTATGCGCCGATGCATACTTTCATCAGGAATGACCCATGTTTCGAATTTCCTTTACACTACATTTAATATCATCGCAGTCCCCTACGCCATAGACAAATTGTTTTGACGATGTGGTCTAAACAAACACGTGGCTGTTTCACGCTCGGGGTTTCACAACAAGACGCACATGTAAATACTACCATGAAATGTAACGTGAGGCACAGAAAGGGACAAATAAAAGAGCTGAAATTATTTGTCACTTTTCGGTTGAAACGACTCGATAATAAATACACCTCGGAAAGTGTGCTAATAACTATTACATACAGTACTCAATGTTCTGAATTTGTTTGTAATAAAATTTCTGTTGCTAAATTTACATGTAACTTAATTCCTTTTGTCAATGAGCCCAAGATATCTGTATTTTCAGGCCACTTATCAAAATGTGCCTGAGGGACAGCAGAGCCTTAATCTAGATCTGAATAGCCCACATGAGATATGTAAACTTTCAAATAATCTGACTCATGATAGATAATAATAATAGTTAACTACTACATGTAATAGCAATAATTACCTAATTAGCAATAATCAACTAATCAAATAAAATAAATATAAACATACATGTAATGACATTAATGGGAGAGTAATTATCCCAAAAACATTAGTACTTGAACAAAATATTTTAACTTTAATGTAAAACTTTGTAAACAGAAGTATATTTTTACCTTAAATTTTGGTAACGGATGAACATACAAATTGTTTTGTCCACTTTCATGTATCATATAATTAAATTTTTAACCTTAATGTGGGTCTATACTTCCCAAATCATAAGCATATGGTACTATACATGGAGATACTATAGTATCTAAACGAAGACTAAAAGCCTGCTTTATACATACTGTTATTAAAAGGAGCTAAATCACTTACATTTGAGACCTAGAAATTGACACAATTGGATCGCAATGCATAAAATACTGTAATATGGAGGTATATTCCGGTATATAAATATAAACTGATTTACATTCAATGGTTTCCGTTAAGTTCCTGAAAATAAGCCAGCAGTCTAAATCGAGCGCAAAGTTCTAGCTTCTGGTTATTCCGGTCTAAATACGCCATTTGATTTGGTGCAATGTATTTATCCTCGTCCCTCGAGTCTCTTGTTAAAACTAGGGCTGAAACGCATTACGGTAAACGATTCATGTACCAATGAGCAAATGTTTATTTTGTCTTAAATATTAGATATCAGAAACCCATCTTTTTCCGGTAAGATCACAACATCAATGTTGATTTAAATTGAGCAATAATTCGTGTTTTCAATGTTGAAGATTTTGGATGATATTGAGTTACATGTAGTTAGAGACTTAGCTACTTTAAATTTTTAAACAATTCCAAACAATGCAAATATTTGGTAACAGACGTACATATACTACTCCAAGCCATATATATTTTTAATGTTTCACAAAAATATATTATTTTTATTTTCTCATGTGTAAATATATCCTTTTTAAATGCATATACAATGTACATTGACATTGAATTGTCAGAGAATTTTAATATGCCTAATCATTCAGAATAATCAATTTCAAAGTAAGAATATACAATAAATCATAGATTTGACATCTACATGTACAACGTATGTATATCTTGAAACAAGACCAAATAATAAAAAAAAAGAATATACATGCTGAACGGTATACATGTATTCAAATCATATCAATATCTATATGGAGGTACTACAGTATATCTAAACCAAGCCAAGACTAAAAGCCTTAGTGTTATTTAAAATGTTATCAAATGTTTTTAACAATCTTATCGAATTGCATGGTTTTTCGTTCCATCCAAATAACTAGACAGCTGTCCATTTCAGACCCTTCGTCCTGCACCACTGACAAGGGAAACCAAGTTTGAAAATTCTGATAAACTTTCTCGCCCAATGCAGTGACCGAACACAAGACACCAGGTTAGCCAGCAAATGCAGGGATCCAACAAGGAACATTTTAAAAATTCTGCCTCTGATTTTATCAGTAAAGAAAAATAATCTAAAAACAAAATGTAGGAGTAGGAATACTTGGTCACTCTCAAAACCTTTTCATTCCAAATATTTAAGTTTTGAAATTTTAACAAAACATCTCATATACTATTCCAAAAAAGTAGGGGATATTTGATTTTGGGGGCATAATACTAAAATATGCAAATGACTACGAAAAAAGTCACTATAGAACCTAACAGAAGAAACAATGCCAGTTACATGTGACGCCCAAACGCACCAATAGCTACCGCATGGAATGCAGGTGATGCTTGGGATCATCATGGGGGTCCAACCCAAGATTTGCACGACTCTGACTTTGAATGTTACAGTCATTGTGGCATTGAATTCCAGGGTGGAAACATCAGTTTAATTGTTTTAGTGACCAGAAAACAAATTTTGATGTGCGTCGGCTTACCCAAAATGAAAGGTTACGTGCCCTTGGCATGCTACAGAGCGGCACAACACAGGCGGTTGTGGCCCGGACGATGAATGTTTCTCAGTTTGTCATAAGCAGGCTATGGTCCAGATACCGTGATACACAATCTGTACAGGACAGACCACCTCAGGTCGACCAAGGGCGACAACTCAAGCCCAGGATCAATTTATCCGTACCTTGGCCTTGAGAAATCGTGTCATCACAGCAAATCAGATCAGCGCTCGTCTTCAACAGACACTGGTGTGAGAGTGAGTGGCCAGACAATTCGGAATCGACTGCATAGGGGTCACCTTCGCGCCCGACGTCCTCGCGTGATCCCTTGTTTGAGGGATCATCAGACATGATCGATTTGAGGGTGGTTCTGTTATGGTGTCGGGAGGCATCACTGTTGCTGGAAGAACGGCTTTACATGTTGTTGCAGGGCATGTTACAGGCCAGTACTACCGGGACAACATCTTGGCAGTCCATGTTGTGCCGTTCGCACGACGTCATGGCCGCCGTTTCATCTTCCAGGATGACAACGCAAGTTGTCACAGGGCCAGGATCGTTACAGGTTACCTCCAACAACAGAACATCACCACATTACCTTGGCCAGCACTGAGTTCCGACCTCTCCCCCATCGAGCATGTCTGGGACATGCTTGGACAGAGGTTACCTCAACGTCAACAACATCCTGCCAATGTCCAAGAACTTGCTGCTGCGTTGCAACAGGAATGGGGCAATCTGGACCAAAATGACCTTAGACGTCTCATTACGAGTATGCCACGTCGGATCAATGCTTTTTTGGCAAACAGAGGAGGATTTACCCGTTACTGACTTTGTTGTGATGCTGTGGTAACTTTGCTGTTTGACCCCGGGTATCATTTTACCCTTATAATGGTCAGTCTGCGCCTTACTTAGTCTAACGATCATTTGGAATACATCGATGAATGTGAACTTCATTTCATTTTGTCATTTGTTTCTTCGTCAGTTTCATTAGGTGACTTTAATAACACTTAAAAATCAAATATCCCCTACTTTTTTTGAATAGTATATTATAAGAAATGAGTGGGTTAAAATTAAAGTGGTTTAGCCTAATAAGTGATAAATAATTTGTAGTGTGTAACATAATCCTAAAGATAAACCTCTCCTTATCAAACCAGGGGCCTATTTCACAAAATTTTAACTACCATAAGATCTGAATTTTAGTTATTTGATTGGACAATAATAGATTGATTTTAGTTCTTAGCCAATCAAAATTGAAGTATCTGCTAAAATTTGGATTTTATCTTAGTTAAAATTTCGTGAAACAGGGCCCTGACCTTGTCTTTTGTGGTGGAAAAGAAGAAATTCAACTTGCATGTAAATAAAAGGCAAATTCTACACAAACTAGATGAGAGAACTGATACATGTAAAGCTGACTACATGTACATGTACATGTAGTTTTGTCTCCAACAAATTCTGTGAAGCACATTTTTCGGAAGAATCAATATGTACACTCCACACAAAAGACCTGTTTACATTCATAAATTTTAAGCATGCCAGGAGGAACGGTGCCATGTAGATTCACAAGACAACATTCCTGGAATTGTTTGTCAGATTTCTTATAATACACCCAATTCCAAAAAATACACAATTCATATAATTCACATGAATTCTACTTTCATTATCAATGCAATAATGTTACTACATGTATGTCAGTAACAGTTCTATACATTCTAAAACACAAAAATATTGTCGTTGCGACATTGTTTTCAAATTCATAGACAAGGAATGGAGAAATATCATGGCTGAAACAATATTGTTATCTTTACAAATTATAGATTCAAAGTTCATAACCAAAAATATAGAAAGTATGCTGGTTATTTTGACACATCATCGCAGCTATAGTTTAGTAAACATTTTGGTCATATGCTTTTTTCGAGGGTGAGTTGAAAATTACTAATTAGCCTACGCAGCGGTAGTGCTACACAACATTGCATTTGAAGACACAGCTAATATCCTGCTCAGACGTTCATTTTTAAACCAATTCAAAATTGTTGGGGGTTTTGAGACAAGGTTGTGTTGCATTCACACGTACTACATGTATGTGTGCAAGTGAAACCAGTTTAACTATTCTGACCTCTTCGGTTGGAGGTTAGACTTAACTACGCCTGGGTAGCTTCATATTTCTTATTCGGATCTCGCATGCTTTTAATAACACTGGCACTGCATGATGCCGCCATTTTCCCAGGAATGTAACTTTAGGTAAGCGTTTTTTTCTGTCCACTGGAGCCTGGTCTTATGACGTCATATGTGGATTGTGGGTTAGGATAAGGGCTGTGGCCTGCAGATTTCGTCACAGTCTGGAGATGTAGACAGGGCTAGCCCTAACCCTAACCCTGGGCCAAGCCTAACCCTTATCCTAACCCACAATCCACATATGACGTAATAAGACAAGGCTCCGGTGGATGGAAAAAAAACGTTTACCGTAACTTTATGTGTACTGTGCATGTCCTAAGCGAGCTGGACCTACACTACATGAATATCTGACCAGTTGTATACAAGCGGCTTTTGACCCCATGACATCAGACATTGATTAATCAATCAGGGTGGACATTTCATGGGGTTCACCCACAGTTCTTGCATGGCACATCACGAAATAACCTAGTTTGTGTCTAGTGGATGTTAAACCCCATTTTTCCCTCCCCCTCTCTCTCTCTGTGTACATGTATGTATATTATATTGACGTAACCCTGGCCCTTTCCACAATTGTTTTAGTTCGTGAAACAATGAATTTATTTCAATAATTCGCTTGCCCATAGGTGTCTTTAGCTGTAGGAGTACCCACAGAAAACCCACGAGGTTGGTCAGACGACTCTACTCCTTGTCACGTTTCCACGTCAGTTGACTCCATGACAGACCTTTATGAATATGATACAGCACACACATATGCTAACTATTCAGCCATCACCCCCGCATATATATGTACAACCATTGTTCAATATGCCTGTATAGAAATTACAATTACCGGTATACTTACTTGTAATATACAAATATTCCAGCCTTTTGATAATAAAATAATGAGCAACTTATTCTACAAGTGCATTGACACAGAAATCTGTGTACATGTGCTAGAATAAAACAATTTCATGTCGAGTCAACATTCAATAGCAGATCAACAGGATATGAGTCATATTGACGAATCAGCGACCATCGAAAACTAGTACACTCATTGGTCCTTGGAAATGATCTCAGATTTCTTATAATGAACCAAATTCTTAGAAATATAAAATTTTTATAGCTCTTAAGTCTACTTTCAAAGAACAATGCCAGCAGTGAGGATGATGTTCCCGTCCAGAAATCCCAAAAATAGATGACACACACTTCACGTTATCTTTTTCAAAAGATAAAAGCAATCAAACTTATTATTTATCCTTAATCTAAGCACAAAATGTTCACTATCAAGCTACTGTTTTGAAGTACTTGGTAAAAGCTACATGTATACACTATTAAGTAAGTTTCATAACTCTTAATTAGTAAGAATCAAAGTTATGTTGTGATAAATCATTGACCAATGAAATAGAATACCTTTGTTTAGATTTTATTGGGAAATGTTAATCACCAAATGAACATCTCCCATCAACTTCTCGAGTTTTGAATCAACTCGAGTTTTGAATCAACCCAACTGTTCATCCTTAGTGGAAAATGTGCATGATCAAACTCTGTCAAGGCATTCACTTAGCAAACACCTACACAAGTTTGAACATTCTACCAATGAGATCGAAGCCATATCCAAAAACAGGTTGTCAGGCAAAGTGAACCAAGGGTCATAACTCTAGAAGTAATTATTGTAAATTGCTGAAATTTAAAAGGATTCTTCTCTTAAATAATGTAAATGACGCATATAAATTTCATACATATTGGCAGATAACTTTTGATTTTAGAATGTAATAAACAGAAATTATTGAAATTAAATAGGCTTCTTCATCTCACTAATGCAAACCACATCAATTTCAAAACAATTGGATAAATAACTTTTGGAGTTAAAGCGTTCACAATTGTTAACGACGGACAGACGGGGGCGACGGAAATATACGTCCACATTTCGATGTGGGCGTATAAAAATGAGTATACCGTTTTGTAATGTGGTCATGCTTCGTTTCACATCAGTGATACCGACAAAAACTAAATAAACTTTTTTAATCTTATTAAATGGAAGCAGAATAGTTGACAAAAAAACTTAATATTTCCCACAAAAATCATTGATTTAGGACTTACAATATCGGTAAACTTATAGCCCGTTCATATGCTTTAGTTGAACTGGTTGAAAAACCCTGGGGATTGTTAAACCAGTTTAACTTTGTCGTCTGAACGCAAATGTGGGGCAAATAAACCAGTTTAAAAACCTCAGCTCGCGATCTGTCGCCGAGAAAGCTTTTTATCTTAAACTAGTTCTTCTTGCCCGTCTGAACGATGCAAGAACTGATTAAAGAATATGAAGCTACCCATTTGTAATTAACTCTATCCTACGACCGAAGAATACAATATAGTTAAACTGGTACGGCTTATGTAGGACCTACGTGTGAATGCAACACCATAATGGCTTATGAACTGATTTATAAATAAGCATCTGAACAGTACATGTATGTCTAACTTCTGCGTCTATTCTCGAGTGGAGCTCACTGTAGACAAACAGCCTAAGTTTATTATGTTGACCAGCTTCATGTATGACTGATTACTGGGGCATCATGACATAACACAAATATAAAATTCCCAGGAAATCCCACGACATGGGGTTGCACATGCAACCCTACTCCTTGAGTCTTTTTCACGTACAACCAGGGATTCGAATCCACGCCAGTTGACTCAATGACAGGCTTTATGATACAGCGCGCACATGCTAACCATTTGGCCATACACCCCCCATTACAGTCCTTAGCATACAGTGAACAGTGACTACAGGCCTGTGCGACAGATGGTTATGTACAGTCCTTAGCATTCCGTGACCTACAGGCCTGAGGAACAAATGGTTTGGTTATGTACAGTCCTGAAAATCAAAATCATCCAGTTTTAAGTTTTAGAGAGTTGATCACACATTTGTAAATAAATGTCTAATTAAAATTAATTGATGGAAGAGCTGTCAATTCTCACTATAATAGTTAATAACTAGATAATGCAAAGAGAATGTGCTGAAAATTTCAGTCAAATTGATCCACTATAAGCCGAGAAAACTTTATTTCAAAATATTTGTACATGTAGCCTCAATTGTCATTGTTAGCGCTGTCACAATAATTAACGAAGTCTCAATTATCCATTTGAACAGCAGAGATCAGATTCAAATCCTATGAAAGCAGACAGATAACATGGCATCGAGAGCGGATGATCTTTTCGTGTTGATAAATGTCTAATTATTAGTTTATATACATATTGTCATATGTAACATTTTAGGCCTAAAGAAAGACCTGCAATAGATAGATTTAGCGCTAGCAGCATAATTCATAGGTCATAAAAATTTATTAAAGAGAGAGAGAAATGAAGTTTAACATCCACTAAAGACAAACTAGGTAATTTCGGGACTAACATACGGTTCAATTTTATTTCAATAATTTGCTTGAGTTTATGGGTCTTTTGCTGCAGTTGGAGGAAACTAGAGGATTCAGAGAATACCCATGGGGCTGGACCCTACTCCTTGTCACATACAACCCGGGGAAATCTGAACCACTGCAGTTGACTCAATGATGAGACCTTATGATACAACGCGTACATGCTAACCATTCGGCCATCCATCCCCCTACTATATTAACGAAATATAAAACTAAAGTGTTAAGAGACCGTGGATCTAATGATATTATTATAAAATATATTATGAAATAGAAATGAACAACACTCTTACCACTGATAATTCTTTGATCTGATCAAGCTAAATTGAAGACTATAAACAATATCCTAGACCTATAGTTTCCCCCTTGACTACATCATACACCACTGTACAATATATTTACTTGACTACACCACTGTATAACATATTTATTGGATGTTTATCAGATAACATGCAGGTCAAGAGATTATCTAATATTATCTATATACTATCTACATGTAAAATATATTTTCATTCAATTAAAGTGGGGCTTACATTCTTTTCATATGAGTTAATCTCACGGAAAAGAGTTCTAAAAGTCAGTTGTAAGAGCTCTCGTGTTGATAGCACCAAAAAGGAGTAGCATAAAGTTGAAAATTGGCTACTAGCTTTTTACAGGAACTTTACTAGCTTTTAGTTGTATACACTGTAGTCATTTTATCTCAGTAAGCTGTCAAAATGACAGTTGTTCTGACTTGATAGACAGTTGTTCTGACTAGATAGACAGTTGTTCTGACTAGATAGACAGTTGTTCTGACTAGATAGACAGTTGTTCTGACTTGATAGACAGTTGTTCTGACTAGATAGACAGTTGTTCTGACTTGATAGACAGTTGTTGTCAGTAGCTACAATGACAGTAGCCCTCGGTAGTCACATAATCCACTTGCTCTCAGTTGTCAAAAGGGCGGTTGCTCTTACTGTAAAGATAGGTTGCAAGGCAACGAAACATAAGCCCACAACAGCTAAGTCGTCCGGGCAGTCAACAAGGGTTGTCGCATATTGTTTCTTTTATCAGTAAGGAGAACATTTACCATTTACAACACATGATAATCTTATTACGAGTAATAGTCCATTAAATAATTATCAGAAATGATTAGAATAGTTTTGATGGTTTGTAAGGCCTTTGTCCACAAGATATTTCAAAGTGATCAAGTGCCAGAAATTATCAGATATCACTGAAAATCAAATAGGATTCTTCGTCTCATGACCCTAAACACTGTGTACAAATTTAAAGTCAATCGGATATTAACTTTAGCCTTTAGAGCATTCACAGGGTTTTTCAAAGTGATCAAGGGTCATAACTCTGGCAGTAATTATCGGATATTGCTGAAAATAAATAGGCTATTTTGTATCATGACCGTAAATAGTGTGTATAAATTTAAAGTCAATCGAATATTAACGTTAGATTTTTCAAACTGATCAAGGGTCATAACCAGTGTTCGACACAAACGTCGGTCCGTAGGCCTGAGGCCGACTGATTTATCGGAGGACTCCTGCTTGCCTATTTCACTCGGGTCCGCCGGGCCTTCGTCTTCTTAGCGCGTATAGTTAGTGTCCTCATTCGACAATTCTGGATATGGTAGAACTGTCACAGAAACGCAACGACAGAGCCTCCGATAGTTAACGGTTATTGTTTACTTGTCATCGACATGACGGAAGCTGATGTTTTTCCAAACAATGACTCGCGTAACCAGCCTCTTATTTGTGCATCTCGTTCGGGAATCGCGCTTCCTTCGACGCTCCATATGAATTCTAGGTACTGGTAGATATTAAACTGATAACTATACGTTAAATGGTTTCGCTGATGACCAGTTGTTAGTGACATTAGTTGAATATAATCCTCTGATAGAACACCAAATATACTGAGAAACAATCATTAATAATAATATATATTATATTTTTTCCGCCATTGCCAAATCCGCCCATGACACGTGTGACACTGATTGGAATTTCTAGGTCAATAAGCCGGCAATGCTACGTTTAATTTTAATTTTAAGTTGCATCTACCGTTATGATTTTTTATATACACATGCTGACAGAGGCTTAATTTTAACCATGTTGAATTTTTGTCATTATTTTTGAAAGGTATCTGGTGTCGTAGTCGCGTACGGAATTTTATTTTAAAGCAATTTCAATTATGGTTGCCACGTGACCACTGTGCCGTGTTTCTATCATGGACGAATGAATAAAAGCATATCTGAAAGTTACGTGACAGACAAAAATTAAAACTTGTGTTATGAAAAAATACTATTGTGCTGTATGCATCCAAAAAACGAAGACAGTAATTTATTCAGGAATATTAGGCTTACTGACATGAATTTCATGAAGCCGAAACGTGTATTAAATTTTCCGAACGGTGTAGTTGTGGGCCTGCCTTTTATTAAACGTAATGGAGACTGATGATTTCTTACGGACCTCTTTTGACTCAATTCTGGGCTATTGTGCTAACAATCTAGGCCAGTTAGTTGTTTGGGGGTTTTTTGTAACTATTTGAAGTTTACGTAGGTTAATATGGAAAACCCAATGTAGCCATGAATAGATTTGTTCCATTTATAAATTGAAATGACACACTAATTCGTGTCTTCTTTTTTTCTTTCGCAAGTTACTAAATCATAGCTTTATACATGGAAACTATAAATAATTATTATTGGATGGGCCTGCGTGTTACCTGAAGGACCCACGTGATCATGTGTCGCACAGGTCCTGCGGGCCTGTGCTTGGAAAATGTTTGTTTCGGACACTGGTCATAACTCTGGCAGTAATTATCGAATATTGCTGAAAATCAATAGGCTTCTTTGTATCATGACTTTAATCACCGTGTATAAATTTAAATTCAATCGGATATTAACTTTAGCCTCTAGAGCGTTCACAAGATTTTTCAAAGTGATCAAGGGTCATAACTCGGGCAGGAATTATCGGATATTGCTGAAAATCAACAGGCTTCTTCGTCTCATGCCCTTAAACACTTGTGTATAAATTTAAAGTCAATCAGATATTAACTTTAGCCTGTAGAGCGTTTACATGTACAAGATTTTTCAAAGTGATCAAGGGTCATAACTCTGGCAGTAATTATCGGATATCGCTGAAAATAAATAGGCCGTAAATAGTGTGTATAAATTTAATGTCAATCGAATATTAACTTTAGATTTTTCAAAGTGATCAAGGGTCATAACTCTGGCAGTAATTATTGGATATTGCTGAAATTCAACAGGCTTCTTCGTCTCATGCCCTTAAACACTGTGTATAAATTTAAAGTCAATCGGATATTAACTTTAGCCTCTAGAGCGTTCACAAGATTTTTCAAAGTGATCAAGGGTCATAACTCTGGTAGTAATTATCGGATATCACCGAAAATCAATAGGATTCTTCGTCTCATGCCCTTAAACACTGTGTATAAATTTAAAGTCAATCGGATATTAACTTGAGCCTCTAGAGCGTTCACAAGATTTTTCAAAGTGATCAAGGGTCATAACTCTGGTAGTAATTATCGGATATCACCGAAAAGCAATAGGCTTCTTCGTCTCATGCCCTTAAACACTGTGTATAAATTTAAAGTCAATCGGATATTAACTATAGCCTCTAAATGTTCACAAGATTTTTCAAAGTTATCAAGGGCCATAACTCTGGTAGTAATTATCGGATATCGCTGAAAATCAATAGGCTTCTTCGTCTCACGACCTTAAACACTGTGTATAAATTTCAAGTCAATCGGATGGACGGACTGACCAACAGACAGGCGGACGGGGGCGACAGCAAAATACGACCACATTTCCATGTGGGCGTATAAAAATGTAAATGGCTTCCATTTGTCAAAGTTCGAGAAAGACCTGATTTAGATAACTAAAATTCTAAATCATTTGTTATATACATGTAGTATTGTTAAATTCTTATAACTATAATTAGTTGTATAATTCTCATCACTATGTCTCTTTAACCCCATCTCGTTAAATAAAAATATTCCCAGGACATCATAAATATACTCATCATACCAATTATCAAATATGTCAGTCATTTATAAATATAATATGTGGTCATTATATATATCTTGTATATACTTCTAGGAGGGGTGGGTACAAGCCTAGACAGAAAGTACTTATCATAGGAGGGGTAGGTGCAAGCCTGGGCAGAAGACACCTGTCACAGGAGGGGTGGGTGCAGTCTGGGCAGAGAGATAGAGAGAGAAATGGGGTTTAATGTCCACTCAACAGAAACTAGGTCATTCGGGACCCGGAAAAAAAACAGGAGGTTGGAAAGCCTGGACAGAAGTCATTTACATGTATCACACAATATTTTTATTATGTACTTAATACATGTACATATATATGAGTCATTCCATATCAAGTGGACCATGCAGTGTTTGTAAAGTGACCTCCTCAGAAAATTATGAAATAAATATATGTTGTAGTAGTTGTAATAATACATGGAAATTTATGTAAAACTGCAAAGTTATATGACTGTAGCATTCTCTAACAAACCACACAATTTTAAGAATGTAGACGGACTAGAGGAAGAAATAAAATCAGATCACGAAAAACGAGTCGTTTTAGTTGTTTCAAAACTTGCGAAAGGGAACCTTGATTCAAATGGTGAGTCAAATATTAAAATAGCATTATGCAAGAGCAAAATCTGCTTATTACAGGTCTTTCTTTAGACCTGAGATGTTATCTAAATAATCAATTAGACATTAATAAACACATCCAGACCATAATAAACTTTTAAAGTCAAGGCTAGCCTTCGATGTTGGTGGATTGAATTCTTATATATGCTGCTTAAATCAATCAAGTGGATAATCGAGACTATGCTGTTTATATTAATGATTTGAGTAATGATGACCGAGGCTATGTGAATATTTCAAATGCTTTTTTCTTGGCTAATAGTGGACCAATTTGACTTGAAATTTTCAGCAAATTACCTTTACACTATCTAGTTTTTAACTATTATAGTGAGAACTGCCATTTCTTTATCTCATCTCCCATAATGTAACTTTAATTCTAGAGTCATGTAATTTTGCAGTTTTACAAACATTGTACATGTAAATATTTGTGTCCTACCTCGTGGGTTTTCGGAAGGACGTCTGGTTTGCTCCAACTGCTAAAGACCTACGCCAGTCGATTCGGAATCGACTGCATAGGGGTCACCTTCGCGCCCGACGTCCTCGCGTGATCCCTTGTTTGAGGGATCATCACATTCAGGCAAGACGTCGTTTGTGTAGGGATTGTCAGCACTGGGATAATCGAAGCTGGAGCAATGTGATGTTTTCAGATGAGTCAAGGTTCACTGTTGATTTGTTGGACAGACGTAGGAGGGTGTGGCGTCGTCGAAACGAGCGCTTCCAAGACGTTAACGTCATCAGACATGATCGATTTGGGGGGGGGGGGTCTGTTATGGTGTGGGGAGGCATCACTGTTGCTGGAAGAACGGCTTTACATGTTGTTGCAGGGCGTGTTACAGGCCAGTACTACCTGGACAACATCTTGGCAGTCCATGTTGTGCCGTTCGCACGACGTCATGGCCGCAGTTTCATCTTCCAGGATGACAACGCAAGATGTCACAGGGCCAGGATCGTTACAGGCTACCTCCAACAACAGAACATCACCACATTACCTTGGCCAGCACTGAGTCCCGACCTCTCCCCCATCGAGCATGTCTGGGACATGCTTGGACAGAGGTTACGTCAACATCAACAACATCCTGACAATGTCCAAGAACTTGCTGCTGCGTTGCAACAGGAATGGGGCAATCTGGACCAAAATGACCTTAGACGTCTCATTACGAGTATGCCACGTCGATCAATGCTTTTTTGGCAAAAAGAGGAGGATTTACCCGTTAATGACTTTGTTGTGATGCTGTGATAACTTTGCTGTTTGACCCCGGGTATCATTTTACCCTTATAATGGTCAGTCTGTGCCTTACTTAGTCTAACGATCATTTGGAATACATCGATGAATGTGAACTTCATTTCATTTTGTCATTTGTTTCTTCGTCAGTTTCATTAGGTGACTTTAATAACACTTAAAAATCAAATATCCCCTACTTTTTTTGAATAGTATATTATAAGAAATGAGTGGGTTAAAATTAAAGTGGTTTAGCCTAATAAGTGATAAATAATTTGTATTGTGTAACATAATCCTATAGATAAACCTCTCCTTATCAAACCAGGGGCCTATTTCACAAAATTTTTAACAACCATAAGATCTGAATTTTAGTTATTTGATTGGACAATAATAGATTGATTTTAGTTCTTAGCCAATCAAAATTGAAGTATCTGCTAAAATTTGGATTTTATCTTTAGTTAAAATTTCGTGAAACAGGGCCCTGACCTTGTCTTTTGTGGTGGAAAAGAAGAAATTCAACTTGCATGTAAATAAAAGGCAAATTCTACACAAGCTAGATGAGAGAACTGATACATGTAAAGCTGACTACATGTACATGTAGTTTTGTCTCCAACAAATTCTGTGAAGCACATTTTTCAATATGTACACTCCACACAAAAGACCTGTTTACATTCATAAATTTTAAGCATGCCAGGAGGAACGGTGCCATGTAGATTCACAAGACAACATTCCTGGAATTGTTTGTCAGATTTCTTATAATACACCCAATTCCAAAAAATACACAATTCATATAATTCACATGAATTCTACTTTCATTATCAACGAATATAACAATTTCATGTCAAGTCGACATTCAATAGCAGATCAACAGGATATGAGTCATATTGACGAATCAGCGACCATCGAAAACTAGTACACTCCTAATTTGGAACTGATCTCAGATTTCTTATAATGAACCAAATTCTTAGAAATATCAAATTTCTATAGCTCTTAAGTCTACTTTCAAAGAACAATGCCAGCAGTGAGGATGATGTTCCCGTCCAGAAATCCCAAAATATATGACACACATTTCACATTATATTTTTCAAAAGATAAAAGCAAACAAACTTATTATTTATCCTTAATCTAAGCACAAAATGTTCACTATCAAGCTACTGTTTTGAAGTACATGTACTTGGTAAAAGCTACATGTATACACTATTGAGTAAGTTTCATAACTCTTAATTAGTAAGAATCAAAGTTATGTTGTGATAAATCATTGACCAATGAAATAGAATACCTTTGATTAGATTTTATTGGGAAATGTTAATCACCAAATGAACATCTCCCATCAACTTCTCGAGTTTTGAATCAACTCGAGTTTTGAATCAACCCAACTGTTCATCCTTAGTGGAAAATGTGCATGATCAAACTCTGTCAAGGCATTCTACCAATGAGATCGAAGCCATATCCAAAAACAGGTTGTCAGGCAAAGTGAACCAAGGGTCATAACTCTAGAAGTAATTATTGTAAATTGCTGAAATTTAAAAGGATTCTTCTCTTAAATAATGTAAATGACGCATATAAATTTCATACATATTGGCAGATAACTTTTGATGTTAGAATGTAATAAACAGAAATTATTGAAATTAAATAGGCTTCTTCATCTCACTAATGCAAACCACATCAATTTCAAAACAATTGGATAAATAACTTTTGGAGTTAAAGCGTTCACAATTGTTAACGACGGACAGACGGGGGCGACGGAAATATACGTCCACATTTCGATGTGGGCGTATAAAAATGAGTATACCGTTTTGTAATGTGGTCATGCTTCGTTTCACATCAGTGATACCAACAAAAACTAAATAAACTTTTTTAATCTTATTAAATGGAAGCAGAATAGTTGACAAAAAAACTTAATATTTCCCACAAAAATCATTGATTTAGGACTTACAATATCGGTAAACTTATAGCCCGTTCATATTCTTTAGTTGAACTGGTTGAAAAACCCTGGGGATTGTTAAACCAGTTTAACTTTGTCGTCTGAACGCAAATGTGGGGCAAATAAACCAGTTTAAAAACCTCAGCTCGCGATCTGTCGCCGAGAAAGCTTTTTATCTTAAACTAGTTCTTCTTGCCCGTCTGAACGGGTTGGCTTAAAACCCTGAGATCCACCTTGCTTGCTGCATGTGCAGTAAGTTACATATGTACATGGCTGAGAAAATGTCGGGGTCAGGCAGTGCAAGTATTATCGAAAGCATGCAAGAACTGATTAAAGAATATGAAGCTACCCATTTGTAATTAACTTTATCCTACGACCGAAGAATACAATAAAGTTAAACTGGTACGGCTTATGTAGGACCTACGTGTGAATGCAACACCATAATGGCTTATGAACTGATTTATAAATAAGCTCATCTGAACAGTATATGTATGTATAACTTCTGCGTCTATTCTCGAGTAGAGCTCACTGTAGACAAACAGCCTAAGTTTATTATGTTGACCAGCTTCATGTATGACTGATTACTGGGGCATCATGACATAACAACAAATATAAAATTCCCAGGAAATCAACACTGAGGAGAAATCTAAGAGCTCTTAGCTACATGTAGTACATGTATCATAAAGATAGGTTGCCAGGCAACAAAACATACGCCCACAGCAGCAAAATCGCCCGGGCAGTCAACAAAGGTTGTCACATATTTTTACTTTTTTCGGTAATGAAACATTTGTAATACTCTGAAATCTGATTGAGAATAACAACTCATTATGTACATGTACATGTAATTATCAGAAAATCATTAGAAATTGTTTGCTTTTTTTAAAGTTTTGCCCCAGGCTAACAATTAGTATACGAAACATTTAATATCATGGATTTAGCTGTTCAGTTATCAAAATTCATTGAAAATCAAAATACTTGTTCATTTCAATACCTCAAACTCTGTGCATCTCTGAAGTCAATCAGATGATAAGTTTGGCCTCTATAACGTCACAAGATTTTTTTAAGTTATAAAGGGAGATAACTCTGGCAGTAATTATTTGAAATCGCTGAAAATCAATAGGCTTCTTTGTCTCATGACCTAAACACTAAGTGTAAATTTAAAGTCAATCGGATATTAACTTTGGCCTATAGAGCATCCACAGGACTTTCTGAAGTGATCAAGGGCCATAACTCTGGTAGTTATTATCGAAAATCGCTGAAAAACAATAGGCTTCTTCATGCTTTTAAACACTGTGTATAAATTTAAAGTCAATCAGATATTAACTTTAGCCTCTAGAGCATCCACAATGGCGACGACATGGGGTTGCACATGCAACCCTACTCCTTGAGTCTTTTTCACGTACAACCAGGGATTCGAATCCACGCCAGTGGACTCAATGACAGGCTTTATGATACAGCGCGCACGTGCTAACCATTTGGCCATACACCCCCCATTACAGTCCTTAGCATACAGTGACCTACAGGCCTGTGCGACAGATGGTTATGTACAGTCCTTAGCATTCCGTGACCTACAGGCCTGAGGAACAAATGGTTTGGTTATGTACAGTCCGGAAAATCAAAATCATCCAGTTTTAGAGAGCTGATCACACATGTGTAAATAAATGTCTAATTAAAGATATATTAATTTATGGAAGAGCTTTCAATTCTCACTATAATAGTTAATAACTAGATAATGTAAAGAGAATTTCAGTCAAATTGATCCACTGTAAGCCGAGAAAACTTTATTTCAAAATATTTGTACACGTAGCCTCAATTGTCATTGTTAGCGCTGTCACAATAATTAACGAAGTCTCAATTATCCATTTGAACAGCAGAGATCAGATTCAAATCCTATGAAAGCAGACAGATAACATGGCATCGAGAGCGGATGATCTTTTCGTGTTGATAAATGTCTAATTATTAGTTTATATACCTATTGTCATATGTAACATTTTAGGCCTAAAGAAAGACCTGCAATAGATAGATTTAGCGCTAGCAGCATAATTCATAGGTCATAAAAATTTATTAAAGAGAGAGAGAAATGAAGTTTAACATCCACTAAAGACAAACTAGGTAATTTCGGGACTAACATACGGTTCAATTTTATTTCAATAATTTGCTTGAGTTTATGGGTCTTTTGCTGCAGTTGGAGGAAACCAGAGGATTCAGAGAAAACGAGAATAGCCTACCCATGGGGCTGGACCCTACTCCTTGTCACATACAACCGGGGAAATCTGAACCACTGCAGTAAAACACAATGACAGACCTTATGATACAACGCGTACATGCTAACCATTCGACCATCCACCCCCCTACTATATTAACGAAATATAAAACTAAAGCGTTAAGAGACCATAGATCTAATGATATTATTATAAAATATATCATGAAATAGAAATGAACAACACTCTTGTCTTAAAAATGATAATTCTTTGAACTGATCAAGCTAAATTGAAGACTATAAACAATATCCTAGACCTATAGTTTCCCCCTTGACTACATCATACACCACTGTACAATATATTTACTTGACTACACCTCTCAATACACCACTGTATAACATATTTATTGGATGTTTATCAGATAACATGCAGGTCAAGAGATTATCTAATATTATCTATATACTATCTACATGTAAAATATATTTTCATTCAATTAAAGTGGGGCTTACATTCTTTTCATATGAGTTAATCTCACGGAAAAGAGTTCTAAAAGTCAGTTGTAAGAGCTCTCGTGTTGACAGCAACCAAAAGGAGTAGCATAAAGTTGAAAATTGGCTACTAGCTTTTTACAGGAACTTTACTAGCTTTTAGTTGTATAGTCATTTTTTCTCAGTAAGCTGTCAAAATGACAGTTGTTCTGACTTGATAGACAGTTGTTCTGACTAGATAGACAGTTGTTCTGACTTGATAGACAGTTGTTCTGACCAGATAGACAGTTGTTCTGACTAGATAGACAGTTGTTCTGACTTGATAGACAGTTGTTCTGACTTGATAGACAGTTGTTGTCAGTAGCTACAATGACAGTAGCCCTCGGTAGTCACATAATCCACTTGATCTCAGTTGTCAAAAGGGTGGTTGCTCTTACTGTAAAGATAGGTTGCCAGGCAACGAAACATAAGCCCACAACAGCTAAGTCATCCGGGCAGTCAACAAGGGTTTCTTTTATCAGTAAGGAGAACATTTACTATTTACAACACATGATAATCTTATTACGAGTAATAGCCCATTAAATAATTATCAGAAATGATTAGAATAGTTTTGATGGTTTGTAAGGCCTTTGTCCACAAGATATTTCAAAGTGATCAAGTGCCAGAAATTATCAGATATCACTGAAAATCAAATAGGATTCTTCGTCTCATGACCCTAAACACTGTGTACAAATTTAAAGTCAATCAGATATTTAGCCTTTAGAGCATTCACAGGGTTTTTCAAAGTGATCAAGGGTCATAACTCTGGCAGTAATTATCGGATATCGCTGAAAATAAATAGGCTATTTTGTATCATGACCGTAAATAGTGTGTATAAATTTAAAGTCAATCGAATATTAACGTTAGATTTTTCAAAGTGATCAAGGGTCATAACTCTGCAGTAATTATCGGATATTGCTGAAATTCAACAGGCTTCTTCGTCTCATGCCCTTAAACACTGTGTATAAATTTAAATTCAATCGGATATTAACTTTAGCCTCTAGAGCGTTCACAAGATTTTTCAAAGTGATCAAGGGTCATAACTCTGGTAGTAATTATCGGATATCACCGATTATCAATAGGCTTCCTCGTCTCATGCCCTTAAACACTGTGTATAAATTTAAAGTCAATCGGATATTAACTTGAGCCTCTAGAGCGTTCACAAGATTTTTCAAAGTGATCAAGGGTCATAACTCTGGTAGTAATTATCGGATATCACCGAAAATCAATAGGATTCTTCGTCTCATGCCCTTAAACACTGTGTATAAATTTAAAGTCAATCGGATATTAACTATAGCCTCTAAATGTTCACAAGATTTTTCAGAGTCATCAAGGGTCATAACTCTGGTAGTAATTATCGGATATCGCTGAAAATCAATAGGCTTCATCGTCTCACGACCTTAAACACTGTGTATAAATTTCAAGTCAATTGGAGATTAACTTTAGCCTCTAGAGGGTTCACAAGAAATTGTGGACGATGGACGGACGGACCGACAGACGGGCGGACGGGGGCGACGGCAATATACGACCACATTTCCATGTGGGCGTATAAAAATGTAAATGGCTTCCATTTGTCAAAGTTCGAGAAAGACCTGATTTAGATACATGTAACTAAAATTCTAAATCATTTGTTATATACATGTAGTATTGTTAAATTCTTATAACTATAATTAGTTGTATAATTCTCATCACCATGTCTCTTTAACTTAACCCCATCTCATTTAATAAAAATATTCCCAGGACATTATAAATATATTCATCATACCAATTATCAAATATGTCACTCATTTATAAATATAATATGTGGTCATTATATATATCTTGTATATACTTCTAGGAGGGGTGGGTACAAGCCTAGACAGAAAGTACTTATCATAGGAGGGGTAGGTGCAAGCCTGGGCAGAAGACACCTGTCACAGGAGGGGTGGGTGCAGTCTGGGCAGAGAGATAGAGAGAGAAATGGGGTTTAATGTCCACTCAACAGAAACTAGGTCATTCGGGACCCGGAAAAAAAACAGGAGGTTGGAAAGCCTGGACAGAAGTCATCTACATGTATCACACAATATTTTTATTATGTACTTAATACATGTACATATATATGAGTCATTCCATATCAAGTGGACCATGCAGTGTTTGTAAAGTGACCTCCTCAGAAAATTATGAAATAAATATATGTTGTAGTAGTTGTAATAATACATGGAAATTTATGTAAAACTGCAAAGTTATATGACTGTAGCATTCTCTAACAAACCACACAATTTTAAGAATGTAGACGGACTAGAGGAAGCAATAAAATCAGATCACGAAAAACGAGTCGTTTTAGTTGTTTCAAAACTTGCGAAAGGGAACCTTGATTCAAATGGTGAGTCAAATATTAAAATAGCATTATGCAAGAGCAAAATCTGCTTATTACAGGTCTTTCTTTAGACCGGAGATGTTATCTAAATAATCAATTAGACATTAATAAACACATCCAGACCATAATAAACTTTTAAAGTCAAGGCTAGCCTTCGATGTTGGTGGATTGAATTCTTATATATGCTGCTTAAATCAATCAAGTGGATAATCGAGACTATGCTGTTTATATTAATGATTTGAGTAATGATGACCGAGGCTATGTGAATATTTCAAATGCTTTTTTCTTGGCTAATAGTGGACCAATTTGACTTGAAATTTTCAGCAAATTACCTTTACACTATCTAGTTTTTAACTATTATAGTGAGAACTGCCATTTCTTTATCTCATCTCCCATAATGTAACTTTAATTCTAGAGTCATGTAATTTTGCAGTTTTACAAACATTGTACATGTAAATATTTGTGTCCTACCTCGTGGGTTTTCGGAAGGACGTCTGGTTTGCTCCAACTGCTAAAGACCTACGCCAGTCGATTCGGAATTGACTGCATAGGGGTCACCTTCGCGCCCGACGTCCTCGCGTGATCCCTTGTTTGAGGGATCATCACATTCAGGCAAGACGTCGTTTGTGTAGGGATTGTCAGCACTGGGATAATCGAAGCTGGAGCAATGTGATGTTTTCAGATGAGTCAAGGTTCACTGTTGATTTGTGGGACAGACGTAGGAGGGTGTGGCGGCGTCGAAACGAGCGCTTCCAAGACGTTAACGTCATCAGACATGATCGATTTGGGGGGGGGGGGGGGCTGTTATGGTGTGGGGAGGCATCACTGTTGCTGGAAGAACGGCTTTACATGTTGTTGCAGGGCGTGTTACAGGCCAGTACTACCGGGAAAACATCTTGGCAGTCCATGTTGTGCCGTTCGCACGACGTCATGGCCGCAGTTTCATCTTCCAGGATGACAACGCAAGATGTCACAGGGCCAGGATCGTTACAGGTTACCTCCAACAACAGAACATCACCACATTACCTTGGCCAGCACTGAGTCCCGACCTCTACCCCATCGAGCATGTCTGGGACATGCTTGGACAGAGGTTACGTCAACATCAACAACATCCTGCCAATGTCCAAGAACTTGCTGCTGCGTTGCAACAGGAATGGGGCAATCTGGACCTTAGACGTCTCATTACGAGTATGCCACGTCGATCAATGCTTTTTTGGCAAACAGAGGAGGATTTACCCGTTACTGACTTTGTTGTGATGCTGTGGTAACTTTGCTGTTAGACCCCGGGTATCATTTTACCCTTATAATGGTCAGTCTGTGCCTTACTTAGTCTAACGATCATTTGGAATACATCGATGAATGTGAACTTCATTTCATTTTGTCATTTGTTTCTTCGTCAGTTTCATTAGGTGACTTTAATAACACTTAAAAATCAAATATCCCCTACTTTTTTTGAATAGTATATTATAAGAAATGAGTGGGTTAAAATTAAAGTGGTTTAGCCTAATAAGTGATAAATAATTTGTAGTGTGTAACATAATCCTATAGATAAACCTCTCCTTATCAAACCAGGGGCCTATTTCACAAAATTTTAACAACCATAAGATCTGAATTTTAGTTATTTGATTGGACAATAATAGATTGATTTTAGTTCTTAGCCAATCAAAATTGAAGTATCTGCTAAAATTTGGATTTTATCTTTAGTTAAAATTTCGTGAAACAGGGCCCTGACCTTGTCTTTTGTGGTGGAAAAGAAGAAATTCAACTTGCATGTAAATAAAAGGCAAATTCTACACAAGCTAGATGAGAGAACTGATACATGTAAAGCTGACTACATGTACATGTAGTTTTGTCTCCAACAAATTCTGTGAAGCACATTTTTCAATATGTACACTCCACACAAAAGACCTGTTTACATTCATAAATTTTAAGCATGCCAGGAGGAACGGTGCCATGTAGATTCACAAGACAACATTCCTGGAATTGTTTGTCAGATTTCTTATAATACACCCAATTCCAAAAAATACACAATTCATATAATTCACATGAATTCTACTTTCATTATCAATGAATATAACAATTTCATGTCAAGTCGACATTCAATAGCAGATCAACAGGATATGAGTCATATTGACGAATCAGCGACCATCGAAAACTAGTACACTCCTAATTTGGAAATGATCTCAGATTTCTTATAATGAACCAAATTCTTAGAAATGTAAAATTTCTATAGCTCTTAAGTCTACTTTCAAAGAACAATGCCAGCAGTGAGGATGATGTTCCCGTCCAGAAATCCCAAAATAGATGACACACACTTCACGTTATCTTTTTCAAAAGATAAAAGCAATCAAACTTATTATTTATCCTTAATCTAAGCACAAAATGTTCACTATCAAGCTACTGTTTTGAAGTACATGTACTTGGTAAAAGCTACATGTATACACTATTGAGTAAGTTTCAAAGAATCAAAGTATTATGTTGTGATAAATCATTGACCAATGAAATAGAATACCTTTGTTTAGATTTTATTGGGAAATGTTAATCACCAAATGAACATCTCCCATCAACTTCTCGAGTTTTGAATCAACCCAACTGTTCATCCTTAGTGGAAAATGTGCATGATCAAACTAATTTTTTAACAGTATTCGCGTACAAACGGCGGCCATTTTGTATGGCAATTTTGGTCCGATTTTCCCGAAATTCGAACTCAACCTCCCTTAGGGTGTAACGGTGATATAATCAAACGGTTTTTTAAATCGGATAATAATTGTGACCTCCAGAGGGACCACAAGCTAAAAAGGGTGATTTTTCGGACAATCAGGGGCCATAATTCAGGAAATTACATTCCGATAGGCGCAAATATCGAAAGGAACCAAGATCTTTGGGTTATAAACATGCATGTCAAGTTTCATCAAAATCGGTTCAAAATTGTGACCTCTATAGGGTCCACAAGCTAAAAACGTGATTTTTCGTACAATCAGGGGCCATAATCCATGAAGTTTTCATCCGATACATGCCAATATCGAAAGCAGCCGAGATCTTTTGGGGATAAACCTATATTTCAAGTTTCGTCAAAATCGGATAAGAATTGTGACCTGTAGAGGGTCCACAAACAAATTGTGGACGGACGGACGGACGTCCGGACGGACAGGGGCGACGACAATATACGTCCACATAAAAATGTGGGCGTATAAAAATCATTGATTTAGGACTTACAATATCGGTAAACTTATAGCCCGTTCATATGCTTTAGTTGAACTGGTTGAAAAACCCTGGGGATTGTTAAACCAGTTTAACTTTGTCGTCTGAACGCAAATGTGGGGCAAATAAACCAGTTTAAAAACCTCAGCTCGCGATCTGTCGCCGAGAAAGCTTTTTATCTTAAACTAGTTCTTCTTGCCCGTCTGAACGGGTCGGCTTAAAACCCTGAGATCCACCTTGCTTGCTGCATGTGCAGTAAGTTACATATGTACATGGCTGAGAAAATGTCGGGGTCAGGCAGTGCAAGTATTATCGAAAGCATGCAAGAACTGATTAAAGAATATGAAGCTACCCATTTGTAATTAACTCTATCCTACGACCGAAGAATACAATATAGTTAAACTGGTACGGCTTATGTAGGACCTACGTGTGAATGCAACACCATAATGGCTTATGAACTGATTTATAAATAAGCTCATCTGAACAGTATATGTATGTCTAACTTCCGCGTCTATTCTCGAGTGGAGCTCGCTGTAGACAAACAGCGCAAGTTTATTACATGTATGTTGACCAGGTTCATGTATGACTGATTACTGGGCCATCATGACATAACACAAATATAAAATTCCCAGGAAATCAACACTGAGGAGAAATCTAAGAGCTCTTAGCTACATGTAGTACATGTATCATAAAGATAGGTTGCCAGGCAACGAAACATACACCCACAGCAGCTAAATCGTCCGGGCAGTCAACAAAGGTTGTCACATATTTTTACTTTTTTCGGTAATGAAACATTTGTAATACTCTGAAATCTGATTAAGAATAACAACTCATTATGTACATGTAATTATCAGAAAATCATTAGAAATTGTTTGCTTTTTTTAAAGTTTTGCCCCAGGCTAACAATTAGTATACGCAAGCCTTGAAATAACTGCTAAGGTTCAGCCTGACATGATGTCAGGCTGAACTGATTTTCGGCCGGATATTTCCGATTTTCAGCCTGACAAATACCATTATTCCATGCAGTGGAAAATTCCCTCATATAATTCATATTTTTAAAATACTTTACATAGAGTTCACAATTTAATGTATTCACAAAACCATCGTCTTCTTCGTATGTTAACCACACTTCAGCATTGCATTTTGCTAAGTCAGGTTTGATCCACTTTTCTACGGTTCTTATTGTATGTAATTTTTGAACTAGTGACGTCGATGGCCCCCGTTTAGAAGTGTCATTTTGAGAGACATTAAACACAGTACCAGTTTTAAAATATTCTGGAACGGTCCCACTAGCCGGGATATCCCGTGCCCGCGGGTTGGGGAAAATAAGAAGTTATTTTATTCGACATGTTTTCAACGCTCGTCTATTTACATTCACATTGATGATCGGAAGTGTCCAACAAAGTGAGATATTTTAATTTTCGTATAAAAAGTCTCTCCCTAATTACACCCATAGTCAACTTGAACATTTTCTTGTAACATTTTAAATATCATTACTTTTATTATTAATAATTTGTATAATTACATGTCATGTTATGTGATTTGGAGCTAATCATATACGAAAGTAATGCAAAGCTAGCTACTACACGTAGACTCGAATAACCAGCGGAAAAGAGCAGATTCTCAATATTATTCATTATTTTATCTTCACGCGGCCAAGATACATGTATGTAAATAGTGATATTTTAACTATGACTCGGGTCGTTGATATAACCAGCGAAAAAGAGCCTATTCTAAAAAAAATAGTAATATTTTTACTATGACTCGGTTCGTTGATATAACCAACGGAAGAAAGCGATTCTAATAATTATTGATTATTTTATCCACGCGCGGCAGAGATATAAATAGTAACATTTTCACTATGACTCGGGTCGCTGATATTTTTGGGCCTGGATTTTGAGCCGATTCTATAAAAAAATAGCAATGTTTTTACTAGGACTCGGGTCGTTGATATAACCAGCGTAAAAAAGCCGATTCTAAAAATTATTGCTTATTTTATCTGTACGCTGCTGAGATATAAATAGTAAACATTTTCACTATGACTCGGATCGTTGATATTTTTGTGTCTGGATTTTTGAGTCTAGTAATAATTAGCGATCGACTCGAATTCGCGAATGAAATTACTATTTTTGGCTTACTGTTTTACCCAAAATCGGTCGGACATTTATGTCCGGACGAAAGGCAATTCTGTCTGTCAAAGGGGGTCAATTCGCCCGGACATTGTCCGTGTCCGGCCCCTTATTTCAGCGCTTGAGTATACGAAACATTTAATATCATGGATTTAGCTGTTCAGTTATCAAAATTCATTGAAAATCAAAATACTTGTTCATTTCAATACCTCAAACTCTGTGTATCTCTGAAGTCAATCGGATGATAAGTTTGGCCTCTATAACTATAACGTCACAAGATTTTTTGAAGTTATAAAGGGAGATAACTCTGGCAGTAATTATTTGAAATCGCTGAAAATCAATAGGCTTCTTTGTCTCATGACCTAAACACTGAGTGTAAATTTAAATTCAATCGGATATTAACTTTGGCCTATAGAGCATCCACAGGACTTTTTGAAGTGATCAAGGGCCATAACTCTGGTAGTTATTATCAAAAATCGCTGAAAAACAATAGGCTTCTTCATGCTTTTAAACACTGTGTATAAATTTAAAGTCAATCGGATATTAACTTTAGCCTCTAGTCTAGAGCATCCACAATGTCATATGTAACATTTTAGGCCTAAAGAAAGACCTGCAATAGATAGATTTAGCGCTAGCAGCATAATTCATCGGTCATAAAAATTTATTAAAGAGAGAGAGAAATGAAGTATAACATCCACTAAAGACAAACTAGGTAATTTCGGGACTAACATACGGTTCAATTTTATTTCAATAATTTGCTTGAGTTTATGGGTCTTTTGCTGCAGTTGGAGGAAACTAGAGGATTCAGAGAATACCCATGGGGCTGGACCCTACTCCTTGTCACATACAACCGGGGAAATCTGAACCACTGCAGTTGACTCAATGACAGACCTTATGATACAACGCGCACATGCTAACCATTCGGCCATCCATCCCCCTACTATATTAACGAAATATAAAACTAAAGTGTTAAGAGACCGTGGATCTAATGATATTATTATAAAATATATTATGAAATAGAAATGAACAACACTCTTACCACTGATAATTCTTTGATCTGATCAAGCTAAATTGAAGACTATAAACAATATCCTAGGCCTATAGTTTCCCCCTTGACTACATCATACACCACTGTACAATATATTTACTTGACTACACCTCTCTATACACCACTGTACAACATATTTATTGGATGTTTATCAGATAACATGCAGGTCAAGAGATTATCTAATATTATCTATATACTATCTACATGTAAAATATATTTTCATTCAATTAAAGTGGGGCTTACATTCTTTTCATATGAGTTAATCTCACGGAAAAGAGTTCTAAAAGTCAGTTGTAAGAGCTCTCGTGTTGATAGCACCCAAAAGGAGTAGCATAAAGTTGAAAATTGGCTACTAGCTTTTTACAGGAACTTTACTAGCTTTTAGTTGTATACACTGTAGTCATTTTATCTCAGTAAGCTGTCAAAATGACAGTTGTTCTGACTTGATAGACAGTTGTTCTGACTAGATAGACAGTTGTTCTGACTAGATAGACAGTTGTTCTGACTTGATAGACAGTTGTTCTGACTTGATAGACAGTTGTTCTGACTAGATAGACAGTTGTTCTGACTTGATAGACAGTTGTTCTGACTAGATAGACAGTTGTTCTGACTTGATAGACAGTTGTTGTCAGTAGCTACAATGACAGTAGCCCTCGGTAGTCACATAATCCACTTGCTCTCAGTTGTCAAAAGGGCGGTTGCTCTTACTGTAAAGATAGGTTGCCAGGCAACGAAACATAAGCCCACAACAGCTAAGTCGTCCGGGCAGTCAACAAGGGTTGTCGCATATTGTTTCTTGATAATCTTATTACGAGTAATAGTCCATTAAATAATTATCAGAAATGATTAGAATAGTTTTGATGGTTTGTAAGGCCTTTGTCCACAAGATATTTCAAAGTGATCAAGTGCCAGAAATTATCAGATATCACTGAAAATCAAATAGGATTCTTCGTCTCATGACCCTAAACACTGTGTACAAATTTAAAGTCAATCGGATATTAACTTTAGCCTTTAGAGCATTCACAGGGTTTTTCAAAGTGATCAAGGGTCATAACTCTGGCAGTAATTATCGGATATTGCTGAAAATAAATAGGCTATTTTGTATCATGACCGTAAATAGTGTGTATAAATTTAAAGTCAATCGAATATTAACGTTAGATTTTTCAAAGTGATCAAGGGTCATAACTCTGGCAGTAATTATCGAATATTGCTGAAAATCAATAGGATTCTTTGTATCATGACTTTAATCACCGTGTATAAATTTAAATTCAATCGGATATTAACTTTAGCCTCTAGAGCGTTCACAAGATTTTTCAAAGTGATCAAGGGTCATAACTCGGGCAGGAATTATCGGATATTGCTGAAAATCAACAGGCTTCTTCGTCTCATGCCCTTAAACACTTGTGTATAAATTTAAAGTCAATCAGATATTAACTTTAGCCTGTAGAGCGTTTACATGTACAAGATTTTTCAAAGTGATCAAGGGTCATAACTCTGGCAGTAATTATCGGATATCGCTGAAAATAAATAGGCCGTAAATAGTGTGTATAAATTTAATGTCAATCGAATATTAACGTTAGATTTTTCAAAGTGATCAAGGGTCATAACTCTGGCAGTAATTATCGAATATTGCTGAAAATCAATAGGATTCTTTGTATCATGACTTTAATCACCGTGTATAAATTTAAATTCAATCGGATATTAACTTTAGCCTCTAGAGCGTTCACAAGATTTTTCAAAGTGATCAAGGGTCATAACTCGGGCAGGAATGATCGGATATTGCTGAAAATCAACAGGCTTCTTCGTCTCATGCCCTTAAACACTTGTGTATAAATTTAAAGTCAATCAGATATTAACTTTAGCCTGTAGAGCGTTTACATGTACAAGATTTTTCAAAGTGATCAAGGGTCATAACTCTGGCAGCAATTATCGGATATCGCTGAAAATAAATAGGCCGTAAATAGTGTGTATAAATTTAATGTCAATCGAATATTAACTTTAGATTTTTCAAAGTGATCAAGGGTCATAACTCTGGCAGTAATTATTGGATATTGCTGAAATTCAACAGGCTTCTTCGTCTCATGCCCTTAAACACTGTGTATAAATTTAAAGTCAATCGGATATTAACTTTAGCCTCTAGAGCGTTCACAAGATTTTTCAAAGTGATCAAGGGTCATAACTCTGGTAGTAATTATCGGATATCACCGAAAATCAATAGGATTCTTCGTCTCATGCCCTTAAACACTGTGTATAAATTTAAAGTCAATCGGATATTAACTTGAGCCTCTAGAGCGTTCACAAGATTTTTCAAAGTGATCAAGGGTCATAACTCTGGTAGTAATTATCGGATATCACTGAAAAGCAATAGGCTTCTTCGTCTCATGCCCTTAAACACTGTGTATAAATTTAAAGTCAATCGGATATTAACTATAGCCTCTAAATGTTCACAAGATTTTTCAAAGTCATCAAGGGCCATAACTCTGGTAGTAATTATCGGATATCGCTGAAAATCAATAGGCTTCTTCGTCTCACGACCTTAAACACCGTGTATAAATTTCAAGTCAATCGGATGGACGGACTGACCAACAGACAGGCGGACGGGGGCGACAGCAAAATACGACCACATTTCCATGTGGGCGTATAAAAATGTAAATGGCTTCCATTTGTCAAAGTTCGAGAAAGACCTGATTTAGATAACTAAAATTCTAAATCATTTGTTATATACATATAGTATTGTTAAATTCTTATAACTATAATTAGTTGTATAATTCTCATCACTATGTCTCTTTAACTTAACCCCATCTCATTTAATAAAAATATTCCCAGGACATCATAAATATATTCATCATACCAATTATCAAATATGTCACTCATTTATAAATATAATATGTGGTCATTATATATATCTTGTATATACTTCTAGGAGGGGTGGGTACAAGCCTAGACAGAAAGTACTTATCATAGGAGGGGTAGGTGCAAGCCTGGGCAGAAGACACCTGTCACAGGAGGGGTGGGTGCAGTCTGGGCAGAGAGATAGAGAGAGAAATGGGGTTTAATGTCCACTCAACAGAAACTAGGTCATTCGGGACCCGGAAAAAAAACAGGAGGTTGGAAAGCCTGGACAGAAGTCATCTACATGTATCACACAATATTTTTATTATGTACTTAATACATGTACATATATATGAGTCATTCCATATCAAGTGGACCATGCAGTGTTTGTAAAGTGACCTCCTCAGAAAATTATGAAATAAATATATGTTGTAGTAGTTGTAATAATACATGGAAATTTATGTAAAACTGCAAAGTTATATGACTGTAGCATTCTCTAACAAACCACACAATTTTAAGAATGTAGACGGACTAGAGGAAGCAATAAAATCAGATCACGAAAAACGAGTCGTTTTAGTTGTTTCAAAACTTGCGAAAGGGAACCTTGATTCAAATGGTGAGTCAAATATTAAAATAGCATTATGCAAGAGCAAAATCTGCTTATTACAGGTCTTTCTTTAGACCTGAGATGTTATCTAAATAATCAATTAGACATTAATTAACACATCCAGACCATAATAAACTTTTAAAGTCAAGGCTAGCCTTCGATGTTGGTGGATTGAATTCTTATATATGCTGCTTAAATCAATCAAGTGGATAATCGAGACTATGCTGTTTATATTAATGATTTGAGTAATGATGACCGAGGCTATGTGAATATTTCAAATGCTTTTTTCTTGGCTAATAGTGGACCAATTTGACTTGAAATTTTCAGCAAATTACCTTTACACTATCTAGTTTTTAACTATTATAGTGAGAACTGCCATTTCTTTATCTCATCTCCCATAATGTAACTTTAATTCTAGAGTCATGTAATTTTGCAGTTTTACAAACATTGTACATGTAAATATTTGTGTCCTACCTCGTGGGTTTTCGGAAGGACGTCTGGTTTGCTCCAACTGCTAAAGACCTACGCCAGTCGATTCGGAATCGACTGCATAGGGGTCACCTTCGCGCCCGACGTCCTCGCGTGATCCCTTGTTTGAGGGATCATCACATTCAGGCAAGACGTCGTTTGTGTAGGGATTGTCAGCACTGAGATAATCGAAGCTGGAGCAATGTGATGTTTTCAGATGAGTCAAGGTTCACTGTTGATTTGTGGGACAGACGTAGGAGGGTGTGGCGTCGTCGAAACGAGCGCTTCCAAGACGTTAACGTCATCAGACATGATCGATTTGGGGGGGGGGGTTCTGTTATGGTGTGGGGAGGCATCACTGTTGCTGGAAGAACGGCTTTACATGTTGTTGCAGGGCGTGTTACAGGCCAGTACTACCGGGAAAACATCTTGGCAGTCCATGTTGTGCCGTTCGCACGACGTCATGGCCGCAGTTTCATCTTCCAGGATGACAACGCAAGATGTCACAGGGCCAGGATCGTTACAGGTTACCTTCGTCAGTTTCATTAGGTGACTTTAATAACACTTAAAAATCAAATATCCCCTACTTTTTTTGAATAGTATATTATAAGAAATGAGTGGGTTAAAATTAAAGTGGTTTAGCCTAATAAGTGATAAATAATTTGTAGTGTGTAACATAATCCTATAGATAAACCTCTCCTTATCAAACCAGGGGCCTATTTCACAAAATTTTAACAACCATAAGATCTGAATTTTAGTTATTTGATTGGACAATAATAGATTGATTTTAGTTCTTAGCCAATCAAAATTGAAGTATCTGCTAAAATTTGGATTTTATCTTTAGTTAAAATTTCGTGAAACAGGGCCCTGACCTTGTCTTTTGTGGTGGAAAAGAAGAAATTCAACTTGCATGTAAATAAAAGGCAAATTCTACACAAGCTAGATGAGAGAACTGATACATGTAAAGCTGACTACATGTACATGTAGTTTTGTCTCCAACAAATTCTGTGAAGCACATTTTTCAATATGTACACTCCACACAAAAGACCTGTTTACATTCATAAATTTTAAGCATGCCAGGAGGAACGGTGCCATGTAGATTCACAAGACAACATTCCTGGAATTGTTTGTCAGATTTCTTATAATACACCCAATTCCAAAAAATACACAATTCATATAATTCACATGAATTCTACTTTCATTATCAATGAATATAACAATTTCATGTCAAGTCGACATTCAATAGCAGATCAACAGGATATGAGTCATATTGACGAATCAGCGACCATCGAAAACTAGTACACTCCTAATTTGGAACTGATCTCAGATTTCTTATAATGAACCAAATTCTTAGAAATGTAAAATTTCTATAGCTCTTAAGTCTACTTTCAAAGAACAATGCCAGCAGTGAGGATGATGTTCCCGTCCAGAAATCCCAAAATAGATGACACACACTTCACGTTATCTTTTTCAAAAGATAAAAGCAATCAAACTTATTATTTATCCTTAATCTAAGCACAAAATGTTCACTATCAAGCTACTGTTTTGAAGTACATGTACTTGGTAAAAGCTACATGTATACACTATTGAGTAAGTTTCATAACTCTTAATTAGTAAGAATCAAAGTATTATGTTGTGATAAATCATTGACCAATGAAATAGAATACCTTTGTTTAGATTTTATTGGGAAATGTTAATCACCAAATGAACATCTCCCATCAACTTCTCGAGTTTTGAATCAACCCAACTGTTCATCCTTAGTGGAAAATGTGCATGATCAAACTCTGTCAAGGCATTC
The DNA here is from genome assembly GCA_036850965.1 of Patella caerulea. NCBI lineage: Eukaryota > Metazoa > Mollusca > Gastropoda > Patellidae > Patella > Patella caerulea. Next base: position 59,421,138 of record JAZGQO010000006.1, on the reverse strand, counting down.
ACTTAGCAAACACCTACACAAGTTTGAACATTCTACCAATGAGATCGAAGCCATATCCAAAAACAGGTTGTCAGGCAAAGTGAACCAAGGGTCATAACTCTAGAAGTAATTATTGTAAATTGCTGAAATTTAAAAGGATTCTTCTCTTAAATAATGTAAATGACGCATATAAATTTCATACATATTGGCAGATAACTTTTGATGTTAGAATGTAATAAACAGAAATTATTGAAATTAAATAGGCTTCTTCATCTCACTAATGCAAACCACATCAATTTCAAAACAATTGGATAAATAACTCTTGGAGTTAAAGCGTTCACAATTGTTAACGACAGACGGGGGCGACGGAAATATACGTCCACATTTCCATGTGGGCGTATAAAAATGAGTATACCGTTTTGTAATGTGGTCATGCTTTGTTTCACATCAGTGATACCGACAAAAACTAAATAAACTTTTTTAATCTTATTAAATGGAAGCAGATTAGTTGACAAAAAAACTTAATATTTCCCACAAAAATCATTGATTTAGGACTTAAAATATCGGTAAACTTATAGCCCGTTCATATGCTTTAGTTGAACTGGTTGAAAAACCCTGGGGATTGTTAAAGTTCCAATTTCATATTTTCTAAGAAAGTCAAAACATAATTATTTCTATGTCTTTTGCTCAAAAGGTTGTCAACTCACTATTATACGATCATGGGCAAAATTTTAGAGGTGTTAAAATGGGTGACACAAGCTGATTGAGGATATAGTAACTGAATTACCTCCCTTGTTTTCCCATTCCTCACCATGGACGGCCATCTTCAAACGTTTGAATTTGAAGTTAAAAATGATATTTTTGCCAATTTCTCAACTGGCAATAGTGAATTATAGGATTAATAGGATTATTCTTTAACAAGGTAGGACTGTTTATAGGTACAATCTATTTTAGGGCTTTATTTTAATAAATTTTAAAAATATAACTTAAAAATATGCTATTGGAACTTTAAACCAGTTTAACTTTGTCGTCTGAACGCAAATGTGGGGCAAATAAACCAGTTTAAAAACCTCAGCTCGCGATCTGTCGCCGAGAAAGCTTTTTATCTTAAACTAGTTCTTCTTGCCCGTCTGAACGGGTTGGCTTAAAACCCTGAGATCCACCTTGCTTGCTGCATGTGCAGTAAGTTACATATGTACATGGCTGAGAAAATGTCGGGGTCAGGCAGTGCAAGTATTATCGAAAGCATGCAAGAACTGATTAAAGAATATGAAGCTACCCATTTGTAATTAACTCTATCCTACGACCGAAGAATACAATATAGTTAAACTGGTACGGCTTATGTAGGACCTACGTGTGAATGCAACACCATAATGGCTTATGAACTGATTTATAAATAAGCATCTGAACAGTACATGTATGTATAACTTCTGCGTCTGTACTCGAGTAGAGCTCACTGTAGACAAACAGCCTAAGTTTATTATGTTGACCAGCTTCATGTATGACTGATTACTGGGGCATCATGACATAACACAAATAAAAAATTCCCAGGAAATCAACACTGAGGAGAAATCTAAGAGCTCTTAGCTACATGTAGTACATGTATCATAAAGATAGGTTGCCAGGCAACAAAACATACGCCCACAGCAGCTAAATCGCCCGGGCAGTCAACAAAGGTTGTCACATATTTTTACTTTTTTCGGTAATGAAACATTTGTAATACTCTGAAATCTGATTAAGAATAACAACTCATTATGTACATGTAATTATCAGAAAATCATTAGAAATTGTTTGCTTTTTTTAAAGTTTTGCCCCAGGCTAACAATTAGTATACGAAACATTTAATATCATGGATTTAGCTGTTCAGTTATCAAAATTCATTGAAAATCAAAATACTTGTTCATTTCAAGTTATAAAGGGAGATAACTCTGGCAGTAATTATTTGAAATCGCTGAAAATCAATAGGCTTCTTTGTCTCATGACCTAAACACTGAGTGTAAATTTAAAGTCAATCGGATATTAACTTTGGCCTATAGAGCATCCACAGGACTTTTTGAAGTGATCAAGGGCCATAACTCTGGTAGTTATTATCGAAAATCAAAAAAAACAATAGGCTTCTTCATGCTTTTAAACACTGTGTATAAATTTAAAGTCAATCGGATATTAACTTTAGCCTCTAGTCTAGAGCATCCACAATGGCGACGACGTGGGGTTGCACATGCAACCCTACTCCTTGAGTCCTTTTCACGTACAACCAGGGATTCGAATCCACGCCATTTGACTCAATGACAGCCTTTATGATACAGCGCGCACATGCTAACCATTTGGCCATACACCCCTCATTACAGTCCTTAGCATACAGTGACCTACAGGCCTGTGCGACAGATGGTTACAGTATGTACAGTCCTTAGCATTCCGTGACCTACAGGCCTGAGGAACAAATGGTTTGGTTATGTACAGTCCTGAAAATCAAAATCATCCAGTTTTAAGTTTTAGAGAGTTGATCACACATTTGTAAATAAATGTCTAATTAAAATTAATTGATGGAAGAGCTGTCAATTCTCACTATAATAGTTAATAACTATATAATGTGAAGAGAATGTGCTGAAAATTTCAGTCAAATTGATCCACTATAAGCCGAGAAAAACTTTATTTCAAAATATTTGTAGCCTCAATTGTCATTGTTAGCGCTGTCACAATAATTAACGAAGTCTCAATTATCCATTTGAACAGCAGAGATCAGATTCAAATTCTATGAAAGCAGACAGATAACATGGCATCGAGAGCGGATGATCTTTTCGTGTTGATAAATGTCTAATTATTAGTTTATATACCTATTGTCATACTGTATGTAACATTTTAGGCCTAAAGAAAGACCTGCAATAGATAGATTTAGCGCTAGCAGCATAATTCATCGGTCATAAAAATTTATTAAAGTGAGAGAGAAATGAAGTTTAACATCCACTTAACACAAACTAGGTAATTTCGGGACTAACATATGGTTCAATTTTATTTCAATAATTTGCTTGAGTTTATGGGTCTTTTGCTGCAGTTGGAGGAAACCAGAGGATTCAGAGAAAACGAGAATAGCCTACCCATGGGGCTGGACCCTACTCCTTGTCACATACAACCGGGGAAATCTGAACCACTGCAGTAAAACACAATGACAGACCTTATGATACAACACGTACATGCTAACCATTCGACCATCCACCCCCCTACTATATTAACGAAATATAAAACTAAAGCGTTAAAGAGACCATAGATCTAATGATATTATTATAAAATATATCATGAAATAGAAATGAACAACACTCTTGTCTTACCAATGATAATTCTCTGAACTGATCAAGCTAAATTGAAGACTATAAACAATATCCAAGACCTATAGTTTCCCCCTTGACTACATCATACACCACTGTACAATATATTTACTTGACTACACCTCTCAATACACCACTGTATAACATATTTATTGGATGTTTATCAGATAACATGCAGGTCAAGAGATTATCTAATATTATCTATATACTATCTACATGTAAAATATATTTTCATTCAATTAAAGTGGGGCTTACATTCTTTTCATATGAGTTAATCTCACGGAAAAGAGTTCTAAAAGTCAGTTGTAAGAGCTCTCGTGTTGACAGCAACCAAAAGGAGTAGCATAAAGTTGAAAATTGGCTACTACCTTTTTACAGGAACTTTACTAGCTTTTAGTTGTAAAGTCATTTTTTCTCAGTAAGCTGTCAAAATGACAGTTGTTCTGACTTGATAGACAGTTGTTCTGACTTGATAGACAGCTGTTCTGACTTGATAGACAGTTGTTCTGACTTGATAAACAGTTGTTGCAGTAGCTACAATGACAGTAGCCCTCGGTAGTCACATAATCCACTTGCTCTCAGTTGTCGCTCTCACTGTAAAATGTAAATGGCTTCCAGTTGTCAAAATGACAGTTGCTCTCATTTGTAAGTTCGAGAAAGACCTGATTTAGATACATGTAACTAAAATTCTAAATCATTTGTTATATACATGTAGTATTGTTAAATTCTTATAACTATAATTAGTTGTATAATTCTCATCACTATGTCTCTTTAACTTAACCCCATCTCATTTAATAAAAATATTCCCAGGACATCATAAATATATTCATCATACCAATTATCAAATATGTCACTCATTTATAAATATAATATGTGGTCATTATATATATCTTGTATATACTTCTAGGAGGGGTGGGTACAAGCCTAGACAGAGAGTACTTATCATAGGAGGGGTAGGTGCAAGCCTGGGCAGAAGACACCTGTCACAGGAGGGGTGGGTGCAGTCTGGGCAGAGAGATAGAGAGAGAAATGGGGTTTAACGTCCACTCAACAGAAACTAGGTCATTCGGGACCCGGAAAAAAACCAGGAGGTTGGAAAGCCTGGACAGAAGTCATCTACATGTATCACACAATATTTTTATTATGTACTTAATACATGTACATATATATGAGTCATTCCATATCAAGTGGACCATGCAGTGTTTGTAAAGTGACCTCCTCAGAAAATTATGAAATAAATATATGTTGTAGTAGATTGTAATAATACATGGAAATTTATGTAAAACTGCAAAGTTATATGACTGTAACATTCTCTAACAAACCACACAATTTTAAGAATGTAGACGGACTAGAGGAAGCAATAAAATCAGATCACGAAAAACGAGTCGTTTTAGTTGTTTCAAAACTTGCAAAAGGGAACCTTGATTCAAATGGTGAGTCAAATATTAAAATAGCATTATGCAAGAGCAAAATCTGCTTATTACAGGTCTTTCTTTAGACCTGAGATGTTATCTAAATAATCAATTAGACATTAATTAACATACCCAGACCATAATAAACTTTTAAAGTCAAGGCTAGCCTTCGATGTTGGTGGATTGAATTCTTATATGCTGCTTAAATCAATCAAGTGGATAATCGAGACTATGCTGTTTATACTAATGATTTGAGTAATGATGACCGAGGCTACATGTATGTGAATATTTCAAATGCTTTTTTCTTGGCTAATAGTGGACCAATTTGACTTGAAATTTTCAGCAAATTACCTTTACACTATCTAGTTTTTAACTATTATAGTGAGAACTGCCATTTCTTTATCTTATCTCCCATAATGTAACTTTAATTCTAGAGTCATGTAATTTTGCAGTTTTACAAACATTGTACATGTAAATATTTGTGTCCTACCTCGTGGGTTTTCGCTAGGACGTCTGGTTTGCTCCAACTGCTAAAGACCTACGCCAGTCGATTCGGAATCGACTGCATAGGGGTCACCTTCGCGCCCGACGTCCTCGCGTGATCCCTTGTTTGAGGGATCATCACATTCAGGCAAGACGTCGTTTGTGTAGGGATTGTCAGCACTGGGATAATCGAAGCTGGAGCAATGTGATGTTTTCAGATGAGTCAAGGTTCACTGTTGATTTGTTGGACAGACGTAGGAGGGTGTGGCGTCGTCGAAACGAGCGCTTCCAAGACGTTAACGTCATCAGACATGATCGATTTGGGGGGGGGGGGTCTGTTATGGTGTGGGGAGGCATCACTGTTGCTGGAAGAACGGCTTTACATGTTGTTGCAGGGCGTGTTACAGGCCAGTACTACCTGGACAACATCTTGGCAGTCCATGTTGTGCCGTTCGCACGACGTCATGGCCGCAGTTTCATCTTCCAGGATGACAACGCAAGATGTCACAGGGCCAGGATCGTTACAGGCTACCTCCAACAACAGAACATCACCACATTACCTTGGCCAGCACTGAGTCCCGACCTCTCCCCCATCGAGCATGTCTGGGACATGCTTGGACAGAGGTTACGTCAACATCAACAACATCCTGACAATGTCCAAGAACTTGCTGCTGCGTTGCAACAGGAATGGGGCAATCTGGACCAAAATGACCTTAGACGTCTCATTACGAGTATGCCACGTCGATCAATGCTTTTTTGGCAAAAAGAGGAGGATTTACCCGTTACTGACTTTGTTGTGATGCTGTGATAACTTTGCTGTTTGACCCCGGGTATCATTTTACCCTTATAATGGTCAGTCTGTGCCTTACTTAGTCTAACGATCATTTGGAATACATCGATGAATGTGAACTTCATTTCATTTTGTCATTTGTTTCTTCGTCAGTTTCATTAGGTGACTTTAATAACACTTAAAAATCAAATATCCCCTACTTTTTTTGAATAGTATATTATAAGAAATGAGTGGGTTAAAATTAAAGTGGTTTAGCCTAATAAGTGATAAATAATTTGTATTGTGTAACATAATCCTATAGATAAACCTCTCCTTATCAAACCAGGGGCCTATTTCACAAAATTTTTAACAACCATAAGATCTGAATTTTAGTTATTTGATTGGACAATAATAGATTGATTTTAGTTCTTAGCCAATCAAAATTGAAGTATCTGCTAAAATTTGGATTTTATCTTTAGTTAAAATTTCGTGAAACAGGGCCCTGACCTTGTCTTTTGTGGTGGAAAAGAAGAAATTCAACTTGCATGTAAATAAAAGGCAAATTCTACACAAGCTAGATGAGAGAACTGATACATGTAAAGCTGACTACATGTACATGTAGTTTTGTCTCCAACAAATTCTGTGAAGCACATTTTTCAATATGTACACTCCACACAAAAGACCTGTTTACATTCATAAATTTTAAGCATGCCAGGAGGAACGGTGCCATGTAGATTCACAAGACAACATTCCTGGAATTGTTTGTCAGATTTCTTATAATACACCCAATTCCAAAAAATACACAATTCATATAATTCACATGAATTCTACTTTCATTATCAACGAATATAACAATTTCATGTCAAGTCGACATTCAATAGCAGATCAACAGGATATGAGTCATATTGACGAATCAGCGACCATCGAAAACTAGTACACTCCTAATTTGGAACTGATCTCAGATTTCTTATAATGAACCAAATTCTTAGAAATATCAAATTTCTATAGCTCTTAAGTCTACTTTCAAAGAACAATGCCAGCAGTGAGGATGATGTTCCCGTCCAGAAATCCCAAAATATATGACACACATTTCACATTATATTTTTCAAAAGATAAAAGCAAACAAACTTATTATTTATCCTTAATCTAAGCACAAAATGTTCACTATCAAGCTACTGTTTTGAAGTACATGTACTTGGTAAAAGCTACATGTATACACTATTGAGTAAGTTTCATAACTCTTAATTAGTAAGAATCAAAGTTATGTTGTGATAAATCATTGACCAATGAAATAGAATACCTTTGATTAGATTTTATTGGGAAATGTTAATCACCAAATGAACATCTCCCATCAACTTCTCGAGTTTTGAATCAACTCGAGTTTTGAATCAACCCAACTGTTCATCCTTAGTGGAAAATGTGCATGATCAAACTCTGTCAAGGCATTCACTTAGCAAACACCTACACAAGTTTGAACATTCTACCAATGAGATCGAAGCCATATCCAAAAACAGGTTGTCAGGCAAAGTGAACCAAGGGTCATAACTCTAGAAGTAATTATTGTAAATTGCTGAAATTTAAAAGGATTCTTCTCTTAAATAATGTAAATGACGCATATAAATTTCATACATATTGGCAGATAACTTTTGATGTTAGAATGTAATAAACAGAAATTATTGAAATTAAATAGGCTTCTTCATCTCACTAATGCAAACCACATCAATTCAAAACAATTGGATAAATAACTTTTGGAGTTAAAGCGTTCACAATTGTTAACGACGGACAGACGGGGGCGACGGAAATATACGTCCACATTTCGATGTGGGCGTATAAAAATGAGTATACCGTTTTGTAATGTGGTCATGCTTCGTTTCACATCAGTGATACCAACAAAAACTAAATAAACTTTTTTAATCTTATTAAATGGAAGCAGAATAGTTGACAAAAAAACTTAATATTTCCCACAAAAATCATTGATTTAGGACTTACAATATCGGTAAACTTATAGCCCGTTCATATTCTTTAGTTGAACTGGTTGAAAAACCCTGGGGATTGTTAAACCAGTTTAACTTTGTCGTCTGAACGCAAATGTGGGGCAAATAAACCAGTTTAAAAACCTCAGCTCGCGATCTGTCGCCGAGAAAGCTTTTTATCTTAAACTAGTTCTTCTTGCCCGTCTGAACGGGTTGGCTTAAAACCCTGAGATCCACCTTGCTTGCTGCATGTGCAGTAAGTTACATATGTACATGGCTGAGAAAATGTCGGGGTCAGGCAGTGCAAGTATTATCGAAAGCATGCAAGAACTGATTAAAGAATATGAAGCTACCCATTTGTAATTAACTTTATCCTACGACCGAAGAATACAATAAAGTTAAACTGGTACGGCTTATGTAGGACCTACGTGTGAATGCAACACCATAATGGCTTATGAACTGATTTATAAATAAGCTCATCTGAACAGTATATGTATGTATAACTTCTGCGTCTATTCTCGAGTAGAGCTCACTGTAGACAAACAGCCTAAGTTTATTATGTTGACCAGCTTCATGTATGACTGATTACTGGGGCATCATGACATAACAACAAATATAAAATTCCCAGGAAATCAACACTGAGGAGAAATCTAAGAGCTCTTAGCTACATGTAGTACATGTATCATAAAGATAGGTTGCCAGGCAACAAAACATACGCCCACAGCAGCAAAATCGCCCGGGCAGTCAACAAAGGTTGTCACATATTTTTACTTTTTTCGGTAATGAAACATTTGTAATACTCTGAAATCTGATTGAGAATAACAACTCATTATGTACATGTACATGTAATTATCAGAAAATCATTAGAAATTGTTTGCTTTTTTTAAAGTTTTGCCCCAGGCTAACAATTAGTATACGAAACATTTAATATCATGGATTTAGCTGTTCAGTTATCAAAATTCATTGAAAATCAAAATACTTGTTCATTTCAATACCTCAAACTCTGTGCATCTCTGAAGTCAATCAGATGATAAGTTTGGCCTCTATAACGTCACAAGATTTTTTTAAGTTATAAAGGGAGATAACTCTGGCAGTAATTATTTGAAATCGCTGAAAATCAATAGGCTTCTTTGTCTCATGACCTAAACACTAAGTGTAAATTTAAAGTCAATCGGATATTAACTTTGGCCTATAGAGCATCCACAGGACTTTCTGAAGTGATCAAGGGCCATAACTCTGGTAGTTATTATCGAAAATCGCTGAAAAACAATAGGCTTCTTCATGCTTTTAAACACTGTGTATAAATTTAAAGTCAATCAGATATTAACTTTAGCCTCTAGAGCATCCACAATGGCGACGACATGGGGTTGCACATGCAACCCTACTCCTTGAGTCTTTTTCACGTACAACCAGGGATTCGAATCCACGCCAGTGGACTCAATGACAGGCTTTATGATACAGCGCGCACGTGCTAACCATTTGGCCATACACCCCCCATTACAGTCCTTAGCATACAGTGACCTACAGGCCTGTGCGACAGATGGTTATGTACAGTCCTTAGCATTCCGTGACCTACAGGCCTGAGGAACAAATGGTTTGGTTATGTACAGTCCGGAAAATCAAAATCATCCAGTTTTAGAGAGCTGATCACACATGTGTAAATAAATGTCTAATTAAAGATATATTAATTTATGGAAGAGCTTTCAATTCTCACTATAATAGTTAATAACTAGATAATGTAAAGAGAATTTCAGTCAAATTGATCCACTGTAAGCCGAGAAAACTTTATTTCAAAATATTTGTACACGTAGCCTCAATTGTCATTGTTAGCGCTGTCACAATAATTAACGAAGTCTCAATTATCCATTTGAACAGCAGAGATCAGATTCAAATCCTATGAAAGCAGACAGATAACATGGCATCGAGAGCGGATGATCTTTTCGTGTTGATAAATGTCTAATTATTAGTTTATATACCTATTGTCATATGTAACATTTTAGGCCTAAAGAAAGACCTGCAATAGATAGATTTAGCGCTAGCAGCATAATTCATAGGTCATAAAAATTTATTAAAGAGAGAGAGAAATGAAGTTTAACATCCACTAAAGACAAACTAGGTAATTTCGGGACTAACATACGGTTCAATTTTATTTCAATAATTTGCTTGAGTTTATGGGTCTTTTGCTGCAGTTGGAGGAAACCAGAGGATTCAGAGAAAACGAGAATAGCCTACCCATGGGGCTGGACCCTACTCCTTGTCACATACAACCGGGGAAATCTGAACCACTGCAGTAAAACACAATGACAGACCTTATGATACAACGCGTACATGCTAACCATTCGACCATCCACCCCCCTACTATATTAACGAAATATAAAACTAAAGCGTTAAGAGACCATAGATCTAATGATATTATTATAAAATATATCATGAAATAGAAATGAACAACACTCTTGTCTTAAAAATGATAATTCTTTGAACTGATCAAGCTAAATTGAAGACTATAAACAATATCCTAGACCTATAGTTTCCCCCTTGACTACATCATACACCACTGTACAATATATTTACTTGACTACACCTCTCAATACACCACTGTATAACATATTTATTGGATGTTTATCAGATAACATGCAGGTCAAGAGATTATCTAATATTATCTATATACTATCTACATGTAAAATATATTTTCATTCAATTAAAGTGGGGCTTACATTCTTTTCATATGAGTTAATCTCACGGAAAAGAGTTCTAAAAGTCAGTTGTAAGAGCTCTCGTGTTGACAGCAACCAAAAGGAGTAGCATAAAGTTGAAAATTGGCTACTAGCTTTTTACAGGAACTTTACTAGCTTTTAGTTGTATAGTCATTTTTTCTCAGTAAGCTGTCAAAATGACAGTTGTTCTGACTTGATAGACAGTTGTTCTGACTAGATAGACAGTTGTTCTGACTTGATAGACAGTTGTTCTGACCAGATAGACAGTTGTTCTGACTAGATAGACAGTTGTTCTGACTTGATAGACAGTTGTTCTGACTTGATAGACAGTTGTTGTCAGTAGCTACAATGACAGTAGCCCTCGGTAGTCACATAATCCACTTGATCTCAGTTGTCAAAAGGGTGGTTGCTCTTACTGTAAAGATAGGTTGCCAGGCAACGAAACATAAGCCCACAACAGCTAAGTCATCCGGGCAGTCAACAAGGGTTTCTTTTATCAGTAAGGAGAACATTTACTATTTACAACACATGATAATCTTATTACGAGTAATAGCCCATTAAATAATTATCAGAAATGATTAGAATAGTTTTGATGGTTTGTAAGGCCTTTGTCCACAAGATATTTCAAAGTGATCAAGTGCCAGAAATTATCAGATATCACTGAAAATCAAATAGGATTCTTCGTCTCATGACCCTAAACACTGTGTACAAATTTAAAGTCAATCAGATATTTAGCCTTTAGAGCATTCACAGGGTTTTTCAAAGTGATCAAGGGTCATAACTCTGGCAGTAATTATCGGATATCGCTGAAAATAAATAGGCTATTTTGTATCATGACCGTAAATAGTGTGTATAAATTTAAAGTCAATCGAATATTAACGTTAGATTTTTCAAAGTGATCAAGGGTCATAACTCTGCAGTAATTATCGGATATTGCTGAAATTCAACAGGCTTCTTCGTCTCATGCCCTTAAACACTGTGTATAAATTTAAATTCAATCGGATATTAACTTTAGCCTCTAGAGCGTTCACAAGATTTTTCAAAGTGATCAAGGGTCATAACTCTGGTAGTAATTATCGGATATCACCGATTATCAATAGGCTTCCTCGTCTCATGCCCTTAAACACTGTGTATAAATTTAAAGTCAATCGGATATTAACTTGAGCCTCTAGAGCGTTCACAAGATTTTTCAAAGTGATCAAGGGTCATAACTCTGGTAGTAATTATCGGATATCACCGAAAATCAATAGGATTCTTCGTCTCATGCCCTTAAACACTGTGTATAAATTTAAAGTCAATCGGATATTAACTATAGCCTCTAAATGTTCACAAGATTTTTCAAAGTCATCAAGGGTCATAACTCTGGTAGTAATTATCGGATATCGCTGAAAATCAATAGGCTTCATCGTCTCACGACCTTAAACACTGTGTATAAATTTCAAGTCAATTGGAGATTAACTTTAGCCTCTAGAGGGTTCACAAGAAATTGTGGACGATGGACGGACGGACCGACAGACGGGCGGACGGGGGCGACGGCAATATACGACCACATTTCCATGTGGGCGTATAAAAATGTAAATGGCTTCCATTTGTCAAAGTTCGAGAAAGACCTGATTTAGATACATGTAACTAAAATTCTAAATCATTTGTTATATACATGTAGTATTGTTAAATTCTTATAACTATAATTAGTTGTATAATTCTCATCACCATGTCTCTTTAACTTAACCCCATCTCATTTAATAAAAATATTCCCAGGACATTATAAATATATTCATCATACCAATTATCAAATATGTCACTCATTTATAAATATAATATGTGGTCATTATATATATCTTGTATATACTTCTAGGAGGGGTGGGTACAAGCCTAGACAGAAAGTACTTATCATAGGAGGGGTAGGTGCAAGCCTGGGCAGAAGACACCTGTCACAGGAGGGGTGGGTGCAGTCTGGGCAGAGAGATAGAGAGAGAAATGGGGTTTAATGTCCACTCAACAGAAACTAGGTCATTCGGGACCCGGAAAAAAAACAGGAGGTTGGAAAGCCTGGACAGAAGTCATCTACATGTATCACACAATATTTTTATTATGTACTTAATACATGTACATATATATGAGTCATTCCATATCAAGTGGACCATGCAGTGTTTGTAAAGTGACCTCCTCAGAAAATTATGAAATAAATATATGTTGTAGTAGTTGTAATAATACATGGAAATTTATGTAAAACTGCAAAGTTATATGACTGTAGCATTCTCTAACAAACCACACAATTTTAAGAATGTAGACGGACTAGAGGAAGCAATAAAATCAGATCACGAAAAACGAGTCGTTTTAGTTGTTTCAAAACTTGCGAAAGGGAACCTTGATTCAAATGGTGAGTCAAATATTAAAATAGCATTATGCAAGAGCAAAATCTGCTTATTACAGGTCTTTCTTTAGACCGGAGATGTTATCTAAATAATCAATTAGACATTAATAAACACATCCAGACCATAATAAACTTTTAAAGTCAAGGCTAGCCTTCGATGTTGGTGGATTGAATTCTTATATATGCTGCTTAAATCAATCAAGTGGATAATCGAGACTATGCTGTTTATATTAATGATTTGAGTAATGATGACCGAGGCTATGTGAATATTTCAAATGCTTTTTTCTTGGCTAATAGTGGACCAATTTGACTTGAAATTTTCAGCAAATTACCTTTACACTATCTAGTTTTTAACTATTATAGTGAGAACTGCCATTTCTTTATCTCATCTCCCATAATGTAACTTTAATTCTAGAGTCATGTAATTTTGCAGTTTTACAAACATTGTACATGTAAATATTTGTGTCCTACCTCGTGGGTTTTCGGAAGGACGTCTGGTTTGCTCCAACTGCTAAAGACCTACGCCAGTCGATTCGGAATTGACTGCATAGGGGTCACCTTCGCGCCCGACGTCCTCGCGTGATCCCTTGTTTGAGGGATCATCACATTCAGGCAAGACGTCGTTTGTGTAGGGATTGTCAGCACTGGGATAATCGAAGCTGGAGCAATGTGATGTTTTCAGATGAGTCAAGGTTCACTGTTGATTTGTGGGACAGACGTAGGAGGGTGTGGCGGCGTCGAAACGAGCGCTTCCAAGACGTTAACGTCATCAGACATGATCGATTTGGGGGGGGGGGGGCTGTTATGGTGTGGGGAGGCATCACTGTTGCTGGAAGAACGGCTTTACATGTTGTTGCAGGGCGTGTTACAGGCCAGTACTACCGGGAAAACATCTTGGCAGTCCATGTTGTGCTGTTCGCACGACGTCATGGCCGCAGTTTCATCTTCCAGGATGACAACGCAAGATGTCACAGGGCCAGGATCGTTACAGGTTACCTCCAACAACAGAACATCACCACATTACCTTGGCCAGCACTGAGTCCCGACCTCTACCCCATCGAGCATGTCTGGGACATGCTTGGACAGAGGTTACGTCAACATCAACAACATCCTGCCAATGTCCAAGAACTTGCTGCTGCGTTGCAACAGGAATGGGGCAATCTGGACCTTAGACATCTCATTACGAGTATGCCACGTCGATCAATGCTTTTTTGGCAAACAGAGGAGGATTTACCCGTTACTGACTTTGTTGTGATGCTGTGGTAACTTTGCTGTTAGACCCCGGGTATCATTTTACCCTTATAATGGTCAGTCTGTGCCTTACTTAGTCTAACGATCATTTGGAATACATCGATGAATGTGAACTTCATTTCATTTTGTCATTTGTTTCTTCGTCAGTTTCATTAGGTGACTTTAATAACACTTAAAAATCAAATATCCCCTACTTTTTTTGAATAGTATATTATAAGAAATGAGTGGGTTAAAATTAAAGTGGTTTAGCCTAATAAGTGATAAATAATTTGTAGTGTGTAACATAATCCTATAGATAAACCTCTCCTTATCAAACCAGGGGCCTATTTCACAAAATTTTAACAACCATAAGATCTGAATTTTAGTTATTTGATTGGACAATAATAGATTGATTTTAGTTCTTAGCCAATCAAAATTGAAGTATCTGCTAAAATTTGGATTTTATCTTTAGTTAAAATTTCGTGAAACAGGGCCCTGACCTTGTCTTTTGTGGTGGAAAAGAAGAAATTCAACTTGCATGTAAATAAAAGGCAAATTCTACACAAGCTAGATGAGAGAACTGATACATGTAAAGCTGACTACATGTACATGTAGTTTTGTCTCCAACAAATTCTGTGAAGCACATTTTTCAATATGTACACTCCACACAAAAGACCTGTTTACATTCATAAATTTTAAGCATGCCAGGAGGAACGGTGCCATGTAGATTCACAAGACAACATTCCTGGAATTGTTTGTCAGATTTCTTATAATACACCCAATTCCAAAAAATACACAATTCATATAATTCACATGAATTCTACTTTCATTATCAATGAATATAACAATTTCATGTCAAGTCGACATTCAATAGCAGATCAACAGGATATGAGTCATATTGACGAATCAGCGACCATCGAAAACTAGTACACTCCTAATTTGGAAATGATCTCAGATTTCTTATAATGAACCAAATTCTTAGAAATGTAAAATTTCTATAGCTCTTAAGTCTACTTTCAAAGAACAATGCCAGCAGTAAGGATGATGTTCCCGTCCAGAAATCCCAAAATAGATGACACACACTTCACGTTATCTTTTTCAAAAGATAAAAGCAATCAAACTTATTATTTATCCTTAATCTAAGCACAAAATGTTCACTATCAAGCTACTTTTTTGAAGTACATGTACTTGGTAAAAGCTACATGTATACACTATTGAGTAAGTTTCATAACTCTTAATTAGTAAGAATCAAAGTATTATGTTGTGATAAATCATTGACCAATGAAATAGAATACCTTTGTTTAGATTTTATTGGGAAATGTTAATCACCAAATGAACATCTCCCATCAACTTCTCGAGTTTTGAATCAACCCAACTGTTCATCCTTAGTGGAAAATGTGCATGATCAAACTCTGTCAAGGCATTCACTTAGCAAACACCTACACAAGTTTGAACATTCTACCAATGAGATCGAAGCCATATCCAAAAACAGGTTGTCAGGCAAAGTGAACCAAGGGTCATAACTCTAGAAGTAATTATTGTAAATTGCTGAAATTTAAAAGGATTCTTCTCTTAAATAATGTAAATGACGCATATAAATTTCATACATATTGGCAGATAACTTTTGATGTTAGAATGTAATAAACAGAAATTATTGAAATTAAATAGGCTTCTTCATCTCACTAATGCAAACCACATCAATTTCAAAACAATTGGATAAATAACTTTTGGAGTTAAAGTGTTCACAATTGTTAACGACGGACAGACGGGGGCGACGGAAATATACGTCCACATTTCGATGTGGGCGTATAAAAATGAGTATACCGTTTTGTAATGTGGTCATGCTTCGTTTCACATCAGTAATACCGACAAAAACTAAATAAACTTTTTTAATCTTATTAAATGGAAGCAGAATAGTTGACAAAAAAACTTAATATTTCCCACAAAGATAGGCTGGCACTGCCAGGCAGGATACGCCCACATTTTTGAGAGATGGATAGAGAACAAGCAATACCGAAAGTGATTTTTCCTACATCATTAAGTCCTGTATTTCATACTGTATTGGGAGCAGCCATTTTGTTGGTCAGTTCCAGTCTGATATTCATGAAATTCGAAGCCGACAATGATTATGGTTTGATTGTACACAACCTAGAAATGTTACTTTTCGTCAAAATCGGATAAGAATTGTGACCTGTAGGAGTCCACAACCATGATATACCATATTTTTACACTATTCGCGTACAAACGGTGACCATTTCGTCCTGCAATTTTGGTACGATTTTCATGAAATTCGAACTCAACCTTCCTTACGGTGCAACAGTAATAAAATCAGAGTTTTTTTTAAAATCAGATAATAATTGTTCGAGAGATAGACAGAGAACAAGCAATACCGAAAGTGATTTTTCCTACAATCAAAGGCCATAATTCATTAAGTTACAATTTGATATGCGCAAATATCGAAAAGAATAAAGATCTTTAGGTTATAAACAAGCATTTCAGGTTTCATCAAAATCGAATTAAAATTGTCACCTCTACAGGGTCCACAACTTTGACATACCATATTTTTACACTGTTCGCGTACAAACGGCGTCCATTTTTTCTGGCAATTATGGTCCAATTTTCTCGAAATTCAAACTCAACCTTCCGTAGGGTGTAACGGTGATAGAGTCAAACGTTTTTTCAAATCGGATAATAATTGTGACCTCCAGAGGGACCATAGGCGATTTTTCGGACAATCAGGGGCCATAATTCAGGAAGTTACGATCTGATATGCGCAAATATCGAAAGGAACCAAGATCTTTGGGTTATAACCATGCATTTCAAGTTTCATCAAAATCGAATTAAAGGGTCCACAACCATGATATACAATTTCTTAACAGTATTCGCGTACAAACCGCGGCCATTTTGTATGGCAATTTTGGTCCGATTTTCCCGAAATTCGAACTGAACCTTCCTTACGGTGTAACGGTAATATAATCAACAGTTTTATTAAATCGGATAATAATTGTTACCACCAGAGGTACCACAAGCTAAAATAAGGCGATTTTGCGTATAATCAGGGGCCATAATTCAGGAAGTTACGTTCCGATATGCGCAAATATCGAAAGGAACCAAGATCTTTGGGTAATAACTATGAATTTCAAGTTTCATCAAAATCGAATAAAAAATGTGACTTCTACAGGGTCCACAACCTTGATATACCATTTTTTAACAGTATTCGCGTACAAACGGCGGCCATTTTGTATGGCAATTTTGGTCCGATTTTCCCGAAATTCGAACTCAACCTTCCTTAGGGTGTAACGGTGATATAATCAAACGGTTTTTTAAATCGGATAATAATTGTGACCTCCAGAGGGACCACAAGCTAAAAAGGGTGATTTTTCGGACAATCAGGGGCCATAATTCAGGAAATTACATTCCGATAGGCGCAAATATCGAAAGGAACCAAGATCTTTGGGTTATAAACATGCATGTCAAGTTTCATCAAAATCGGTTCAAAATTGTGACCTCTATAGGGTCCACAAGCTAAAAACGTGATTTTTCGTACAATCAGGGGCCATAATCCATGAAGTTTTCATCCGATACATGCCAATATCGAAAGCGGCCGAGGTCTTTTGGGGATAAACCTATATTTCAAGTTTCGTCAAAATCGGATAAGAATTGTGACCTGTAGAGGGTCCACAAACAAATTGTGGACGGACGGACGTCCGGACGGACAGGGGCGACGACAATATACGTCCACATAAAAATGTGGGCGTATAAAAATCATTGATTTAGGACTTACAATATCGGTAAACTTATAGCCCGTTCATATGCTTTAGTTGAACTGGTTGAAAAACCCTGGGGATTGTTAAACCAGTTTAACTTTGTCGTCTGAACGCAAATGTGGGGCAAATAAACCAGTTTAAAAACCTCAGCTCGCGATCTGTCGCCGAGAAAGCTTTTTATCTTAAACTAGTTCTTCTTGCCCGTCTGAACGGGTTGGCTTAAAACCCTGAGATCCACCTTGCTTGCTGCATGTGCAGTAAGTTACACACAGTATGTACATGGTTGAGAAAATGTCGGGGTCAGGCAGTGCAAGTATTATCGAAAGCATGCAAGAACTGATTAAAGAATATGAAGCTACCCATTTGTAATTAACTCTATCCTACGACCGAAGAATACAATATAGTTAAACTGGTACGGCTTATGTAGGACCTACGTGTGAATGCAACACCATAATGGCTTATGAACTGATTTATAAATAAGCATCTGAACAGTACATGTATATGTATGTATAACTTCTGCGTCTATTCTCGAGTGGAGCTCACCGTACACAAACCGCCTAAGTTTATTATGTTGACCAGCTTCATGTATGACTGATTACTGGGATCAACACTGAGGAGAAATCTAAGTGCTCTTAGCTACATGTAGTACATGTATCATAAAGATAGGTTGCCAGGCAACAAAACATACGCCCACAGCAGCTAAATCGCCTGGGCAGTCAACAAAGGTTGTCACATATTTTTACTTTTTTCGGTAATGAAACATTTGTAATACTCTGAAATCTGATTAAGAATAACAACTCATTATGTACATGTAATTATCAGAAAATCATTAGAAATTGTTTGCTTTTTTTAAAGTTTTGCCCCAGGCTAACAATTAGTATACCAAACATTTAATATCATGGATTTAGCTGTTCAGTTATCAAAATTCATTGAAAATCAAAATACTTGTTCATTTCAATACCTCAAACTCTGTGTATCTCTGAAGCCAATCGGATGATAAGTTGGGCCTCTATAAGTTATAGTATAACGTCACAAGATTTTTTTAAGTTATAAAGGGAGATAACTCTGGCAGTAATTATTTGAAATCGCTGAAAATCAATAGGCTTCTTTGTCTCATGACCTAAACACTGAGTGTAAATTTAAAGTCAATCGGATATTAACTTTGGCCTATAGAGCATCCACAGGACTTTCTGAAGTGATCAAGGGCCATAACTCTGGTAGTTATTAACGAAAATCGCTGAAAAACAATAGGCTTCTTCATGCTTTAAAACACTGTGTATAAATTTAAAATCAATAGGATATTAACTTTAGCCTCATAAAAATTTTTTAAAGAGAGAGAGAAATGAAGTTTAACATCCACTTAAGACGAACTAAGTAATTTCGGGACTAACATACGGTTCAATTTTATTTCAATAATTTGCTTGAGTTTATGGGTCTTTTGCTGCAGTTGGAGGAAACCAGAGGATTCAGAGAGAATACCCATGGGGCTGGACCCTACTCCTTGTCACATACAACCGGGGAAATCTGAACCACTGCAGTTGACTCAATGACAGACCTTATGATACAACGCGTACATGCTAACCATTCGGCCATCCATCCCCCTACTATATTAACGAAATATAAAACTAAAGTGTTAAGAGACCGTGGATCTAATGATATTATTATAAAATATATTATGAAATAGAAATGAACAACACTCTTACCACTGATAATTCTTTGATCTGATCAAGCTAAATTGAAGACTATAAACAATATCCTAGGCCTATAGTTTCCCCCTTGACTACATCATACACCACTGTACAATATATTTACTTGACTACACCTCTCTATACACCACTGTACAACATATTTATTGGATGTTTATCAGATAACATGCAGGTCAAGAGATTATCTAATATTATCTACATGTATATACTATCTACATGTAAAATATATTTTCATTCAATTAAAGTGGGGCTTACATTCTTTTCATATGAGTTAATCTCACGGAATAGAGTTCTAAAAGTCAGTTGTAAGAGCTCTCGTGTTGATAGCAACCAAAAGGAGTAGCATAAAGTTGAAAATTGGCTACTAGCTTTTTACAGGAACTTTACTAGCTCCTGTAGTCATTTTTTCTCAGTAAGCTGTCAAAATGACAGTTGTTCTGACTTGATAGACAGTTGTTCTGACTAGATAGACAGTTGTTCTGACTTGATAGACAGTTGTTCTGACTAGATAGACAGTTGTTCTGACTAGATAGACAGTTGTTCTGACTTGATAGACAGTTGTTATGACTTGATAGACAGTTGTTGTCAGTAGCTACAATGACAGTAGCCCTCGGTAGTCACATAATCCACTTGATCTCAGTTGTCAAAAGGGTGGTTGCTCTTACTGTAAAGATAGGTTGCCAGGCAACGAAACATAATCCCACAACAGCTAAGTCATCCAGGCAGTCAACAAGGGTTTCTTTTATCAGTAAGGAGAACATTTACTATTTACAACACATGATAATCTTATTACGAGTAATAGCCCATTAAATAATTATCAGAAATGATTAGAATAGTTTTGATGGTTTGTAAGGCCTTTGTCCACAAGATATTTCAAAGTGATCAAGTGCCAGAAATTATCAGATATCACTGAAAATCAAATAGGATTCTTCGTCTCATGACCCTAAACACTGTGTACAAATTTAAAGTCAATCGGATATTTAGCCTTTAGAGCATTCACAGGGTTTTTCAAAGTGATCAAGGGTCATAACTCTGGCAGTAATTATTGGATATCGCTAAAAATAAATAGGCTATTTTGTATCATGACCGTAAATAGTGTGTATAAATTTAAAGTCAATCGAATATTAACGTTAGATTTTTCAAAGTGATCAAGGGTCATAACTCTGCAGTAATTATCGGATATTGCTGAAATTCAACAGGCTTCTTCGTCTCATGCCCTTAAACACTGTGTATAAATTTAAATTCAATCGGATATTAACTTTAGCCTCTAGAGCGTTCACAAGATTTTTCAAAGTGATCAAGGGTCATAACTCTGGTAGTAATTATCAGATATCACCGATTATCAATAGGCTTCCTCGTCTCATGTCCTTAAACACTGTGTATAAATTTAAAGTCAATCGGATATTAACTTGAGCCTCTAGAGCGTTCACAAGATTTTTCAAAGTGATCAAGGGTCATAACTCTGGTAGTAATTATCGGATATCACCGAAAATCAATAGGATTCTTCGTCTCATGCCCTTAAACACTGTGTATAAATTTAAAGTCAATCGGATATTAACTATAGCCTCTAAATGTTCACAAGATTTTTCAAAGTCATCAAGGGTCATAACTCTGGTAGTAATTATCGGATATCGCTGAAAATCAATAGGCTTCATCGTCTCACGACCTTAAACACTGTGTATAAATTTCAAGTCAATCGGAGATTAACTTTAGCCTCTAGAGGGTTCACAAGAAATTGTGGACGATGGACGGACGGACCGACAGACGGGCGGACGGGGGCGACGGCAATATACGACCACATTTCCATGTGGGCGTATAAAAATGTAAATGGCTTCCATTTGTCAAAGTTCGAGAAAGACCTGATTTAGATAACTAAAATTCTAAATCATTTGTTACATACATATAGTATTGTTAAATTCTTATAACTATAATTAGTTGTATAATTCTCATCACCATGTCTCTTTAACTTAACCCCATCTCATTTAATAAAAATATTCCCAGGACATCATAAATATATTCATCATACCAATTATCAAATATGTCACTCATTTATAAATATAATATGTGGTCATTATATATATCTTGTATATACTTCTAGGAGGGGTGGGTACAAGCCTAGACAGAGAGTACTTATCATAGGAGGGGTAGGTGCAAGCCTGGGCAGAAGACACCTGTCACAGGAGGGGTGGGTGCAGTCTGGGCAGAGAGAGAGAGAGAAATGGGGTTTAATGTACACTCAACAGAAACTAGTTCATTCGGGACCCGGAAAAAAAACAGGAGGTTGGAAAGCCTGGACAGAAGCCATCTACATGTATCACAGACATTGTCAGACACAAAACAATGTACTTATACATGTACATATATATGAGTCATTCCATGTCCAGTGGAGCAGTGTTTGTAAAGTGACCCCCTCAGAAAATTATGAAATAAATATATGTTGTAGTAGTTGTAATAATACATGTACATGGAAATTTATGTAAAACTGCAAAGTTATATGACTGTAGCATTCTCTAACAAAACACACAATTTTAGGAATGTAGATGGACTACAGGAAGGAATAAAATCAGATCACAAAAAACAAGTAGTTTTAGTTGTTTCAAAACTTGCGAAAGAGAACCTCGATTCAAATGGTGAGTCAAACATTAATTAAAAAGTCATGTAATTTTGCAGTTTTACAAACATGGTACATGTAAATATTTGTGTCCTACCTCGTGGGTTTTCGCTAGGACGTCTGGTTTGCTCCAACTGCTAAAGACCTACGCCAATCGAATTAGTGAAATTAACTTGAACCATACATGTATTTCATTCCCGAAATGACATAGTTCGTGTCGAGTGAACTTTAAACCACAGTCCTCTCTTGTAGGCCTACATGTACTTACATCTAGTGACCTTAAAGCCCCAAAGCAAAAATCCCTGTCTTTAGAGTTAAATAACAGAAATTGGAGTCTTTTTTTTTTTTTTTTTATTTTAAACAATATTTTATTCAGAAATTGAAAGGGATTGAGGAACAGGCATAGCCTATATGACCTCTCTCCTAAATACAAGAATTAATATGGATATGTAAAAAAAAAAGTAATTGAGTAAACAACAAAACAATAAAATGAATACTTAATCAACTTAGTCTTTTCTGTGACAAATTCCAACAGTCCGAATTAGCCTTATTTTTCACAAACTAGAAATTATAGGAAATTGAAAACAAACACTCTACATAAACCTATCTGAATTGACATGACAATCGTCACAAAGGCTATAAATTTGTAAGCAGACAAACCCTATTTTGAGGGGCCAAGCAGTCGTAAGCATGTGTAATAATTTTTTATTTAGTCTATCATTACAGTACTTGTATTTGGTTAGTGACCTTAATGCCTGATCAAATTAAAGCAACTCAATTTTACTACTAAAGAAACATTATGCAGAGGTTACTACGCACGTAGTTATAATAAAGTTAAAATTGTATTTACCATCCAATTCAACCAACCATGTCGAACTCCACTCTAATATGAAAATAAATAGGTTTTTAGCCATTCATGTGCGTAAATAATCGGGGCTGAGAGCCATTAACTTATAAATCAGATTAATACATAAATAGAAATGAATTAAAGCTTTAACACCCTGTTGCCTAAATACAGTACGAATCTGGGCCCTGTTTTTTTACGAAATTTTAACTAAAGATAAAATCCAATTTTAGCAGATACTTCAATTTTGACTGGCTAAGAACTAAAATCAATCTAATTTTGTCCAATCAAATAACTAAAACTCAGATCTTATCTTAGTTAAAATTTTGTGAAATAGGCCCCATTAGGCAGACGGGGGTCTCATTCATGCAAAATATCACCCAATGACCAATATGCCACTGTCGCTATAGTATCATCTGCCAGATCGCACACCTCCAGTCGAAATACATGTAGCTCATTCTCCAGTCAAAATAACTTGGAATCAAAGTCGAAGGCACCAAATTTGATTAGTTTTTAAACGTTTTCCTGTCAAAATACCACCTTATCCACGATTTTGAGTCCAGAATAAAAATAATGATCAAAAATGATGATTTTTTTACTTTCTGCAATACATGTACATGTAGGCTGGGTAAAAAAAATGACCATGTTTTAAGAGCTTCAAAAATTCATTCATTAACTCATTTACGGGCAATTTCACGCCATACAATTAGCTGAAAATTTTATTAGGGAACAAAAACTGTGTTTATAGCGAGAAACAATGTATAGTACATGTATATATTGAAAAAAAGCTTAAATTTGGGCGGAAAATTACTTGGACTTGTTTCGGGGTACCTGTACATTGTAAAGATCGAATTTGTAATTTCATTGCTGTTAATTTCTTGTTTGGTGATTGTGTGCCTATTCTGAATTTTAATGAATGATTTGGTAGTAAACAATGTATATAAATATGATATTATAGTAGGGTGAATTACGGCGCCCAATAGTAAATGTTTAATACGTAGTGCTAATATCACAGTATTACTTAATTTTGAAGGTCATATTTTTGTCACCACGGTCAGTCTAGACCCAGTAATTAACCTATGGGTACCTTAACATTGATATGACAGTTTAGAGCATAGTCCTCTTAATAGGAGTCTAATGAGATTGAGACCCAATAGAGTAATGTGTACTAATGATAATATTTTAATGCATGTATATAATTAATATCATAAGCCTATTTTCTATGTCTATAATCTTCTTTGTATTCTTTTAATATTTTAATCTATGTCCAAATTGTTGTGTATATGTTAATTGTAATATAAGTATCTAGGAGTTACATCTTCAAGAATATAAATAGGAAGATGGACCCAGGAAAGTTAGTTAGGTCGGAGACACAGCTACAGACTAAACTTATAGTTATGCCAACTCTTGATATTATATTTCTTTAGTTGAACATAATTGTGTAGTTATTATACCACTCTGTATATATTGTCTGTTATAATTGTTATTGCTGTGTCTACATATAACTCTACGTTTAGTTGAATCAAGTGTTTGTTATAATTTATAACAAGAAGAAACCAGTAGGATGAACTACCAACTGTACTAAGGACCAAGTTGGTTACATTTTAATGGATCTTAATCCACCTAATTGAAGACAGGACTCTTGTTGGTTGTTAATAATTCGATATATACATTTTAGTAAAAAATACTTAAACCTGAACTCCGATTACAAAACTACAGAAATAATCAAATAAAAAAAATTAGCGCCGTACATAATCGCCATACTTGTTTCCAATTTGTAGAAGAAGTATGGCGACTGTACGTTGTACGAAAACAGTGGCAGGCCACGCCCACATTCAGTGTGTCTTGTCAGCCACACTGTTCACATCTGGGTTTGGATGGCCTAGTGGTCTAGAGTGTCGCGCTTTGACCTCTAGGTTTAACCTTAACGTCCACTTGACACAGACTAGGTCATTTCAGAAGTTGGGACTAACATATGGTTCAATAGGAGTCTTTAGCAGTGGTAGGAAACCAGAGAACCTGGAGACAACCCATGGGGTTGAACAGGCAACACCTTCCTGTCACGTACAACCGTGACAGCAGACACAATGTCAGTCACGCACTAATGAAATAGTACCTGAAATTTTCAACTTAGTGCCAGACATTTATTAATAATGTCAATAAAAAAAACCTAATCAGTGCCAGACAAAATGACAGGCGCCAGAGGTTTTGTGCCTGACAAAACCTGAATCTGTGCCGGATATTGCCAGTGACAGGTGCCTTATTTCCAGGATTGGAAACCATGCCAATTGATTCAATGCAATGACAGACTGTATGATACAGCGCACATGTGCTAACCACTCGGCAATTCAACCCCCATGTGTACAAATAAATAGATAGATAGAAATGGGGTTTAATGTCCACTCAACACAAACTAGGTCGTTTCGGGACTAAGATATGGTTTCAATTTTATTTCAATAATTCGCTTGTGTGTAGAGGTCTTTAGCAGTGGGAGGAAACCGGAGTGCCTGGAGGAAACCCACGAGGTTGAGAAGGCGCCCCTATCTCCATGCCACTTACGCTCACACCAGGGCTCGAACCCACAGCCGCAAGCCAGACGTAACCAGCCAGCTAGAGGTCGAAGTGTACAAATAAACACTGCATGACGAATAGCCATCTTTATTAGCCCAGTCGGAATAGAAAAGCAGAACGTTAAACCCAATTTCATTCTAATAGTAAATGCAGGAAGACCGCATTAACGCAAAACAAAAATCTACAAGATTAACCTGCGGACAAGACAGAAAAAAGATATTGCAAAAAAAAAAAAGATAGGTTGCCAGGCAACGAAACATACGCCCACAACAGCTAAATCGTCCGGGCAGTCAACAAGGGTTGTCGCATATTGTTTCTTTTATCAGTAAGGAGAACATTTACTATTTACAATACATGATAATCTTATTACGAGTAATAGCCCATTGAATAATTATCAGAAATGATTAGAATAGTTTAGATGGTTTGTCTCAAGGCCTTTGTCCACCATATTCCTGAAGCAATGGCCTGAGAAATCCCTCTCTGACCATTGCTAGAATGGCGTCTGTTTCTTGAACTTATGCGGGAGTGTGTCTATTCTTTCCTTTCAATGAAAGCTATCACTTAAGTACAGCAACATGACAGTCCTTCGTTTCATCTGGGGCTTCCCTAAAACTTTGGACAGTGATTTAAGGTATTAAAACCGTGAAAGTATGTTCGTTTCCAAACAGTATTGTTTACATTTCATTCGACTTGATAGCCTCGTTTGTCACGCAATTAGTTTTACTGCAGTATTCTGCTATGCACGGGTTAATTAGGCATAATAAAATCGTGAGTCATGACGTATACGTTATGTAAACATATTTGGTCCAGTATTGGCAGCTCGTGATTGGTTGGTAGACGGACTACTGATCAATCAAAATTTAACACAACAATATTCACTCATAATAGCAGTGTGTAGTTGGATTACCTCTAATCAGACGCAACACTGCGCGGAGTATGTTTGTCCACAAGATATTTCAAAGTGATCAAGTGCCAGAAATTATCGGATATTAACTTTAGCCTTTAGAGCATTCACAGGGTTTTTCAAAGTGATCAAGGGTCATAACTCTGGCAGTAATTATCGGATATCGCTGAAAATAAAAAGGCTATTTTGTATCATGACCGTAAATAGTGTGTATAAATTTAAAGTCAATCGAATATTAACTTTAGATTTTTCAAAGTGATCAAGGGTCATAACTCGGGCAGGAAATATCGGATATTGCTGAAAATCAACAGGCTTCTTCCTATCATGACCTTACATACTGTGTATAAATTTCAAGTCAATCGGATATTAACTTTAGCCTCTAGAGTGTTCACAAGATTTTTCAAAGTGATCAAGGGTCATAACTCTGGTAGTAATTATCGGATATCACCGAAAATCAATAGGCTTCTTTGTATCATGACTTTAAACACCGTGTATAAATTTAAATTCAATCGGATATTAACTTTAGCCTCTAGAGCGTTCACAAGATTTTTCAAAGTGATCAAGGGTCATAACTCGGGCAGGAAATATCGGATATTGCTGAAAATCAACAGGCTTCTTCCTATCATGACCTTACATACTGTGTATAAATTTCAAGTCAATCGGATATTAACTTTAGCCTCTAGAGTGTTCACAAGATTTTTCAAAGTGATCAAGGGTCATAACTCTGGTAGTAATTATCGGATATCACTGAAAATCAATAGGCTTCTTCGTCTCATGCCCTTAAACACAGTGTATAAATTTAAAGTCAATCGGATATTAACTTTAGCCTCTAAAGCGTTAACAAGATTTTTCAAAGTGATCATGGATCATAACTCTGGCAGTAATTATCAGATATCACCGAAAATCAATAGGCTTCTTCGTCTCATGACCTTAAACACTGTGTATAAATTTAAAGTCAATCGGATATTAACTATAGCCTCTAGAGCGTTCACAAGATTTTTCAAAGTGATCAAGGTTGGGTCATAACTCTGGTAGTAATTATCGGATATCGCTGAAATTCAATAGGCTTCTTCGTCTCACGACCTTAAACAACATATATAAATTTAGAGTCAATCGGATATTAACTTTAGCCTCTAAAGCGTTCACAAGATTTTTCAAAGTG
Organism: Patella caerulea; assembly: GCA_036850965.1. Taxonomy (NCBI): domain Eukaryota; kingdom Metazoa; phylum Mollusca; class Gastropoda; family Patellidae; genus Patella; species Patella caerulea. Next base: position 59,393,316 of record JAZGQO010000006.1, on the reverse strand, counting down.
ATCAAGGGTCATAACTCTGGCAGTAATTATCAGATATCACCGAAAATCAATAGGTTTCTTCATCTCATGACCTTAAACACTGTGTATAAATTTAAAGTCAATCGGATATTAACTATCTCTAGAGCGTTCACAAGATTTTTCAAAGTGATCATGGGTCATAACTCTGGTAGTAACTATCGGATATCGCTGAAAATCAATAGGCTTCTCCGTCTCACGACCTTAAACACCATGTATAAATTTCAAGTCAATCGGAGATTAACTTTAGCCTATAGAGCGTTCACAAGAAATTGTGGACGATGGACGGACGGACGGACGGACCGACAGACGGACGGGGGCGACGGCAATATACGACCACATTTCCATGTGGGCGTATAAAAATCAAATGAATGGATCCGGGGGCTAGCCGTAAGTGTCCAAATGTACTGTCTTTTTCAATCACTCAAGGCCCTCTTCGGCTTTTCCACTAGCCCTCTCTCATTATGGCCTTTTCCATATTTTATTATCGCCCTCACTCATTTGGGCCTTTTCCACTTATAATAGACTTAGTTATAGTGTTGGTATTTACTCTTTTCGGCACAGACAGTAAACCTGTGATGTTTGTGATGAAACTCTAAACAAAATTTTACTTTAATTTATTTTCCAATGTTACCTGTTCTTTATTTGTTCAGTGTTATCATTAGATTTTGGCATTAAAAACTGTTTTATCATTGACCTTTTTATAATAAGGTCTATTATGTAGCTATGATTATGCTACATCCACCCCTAAACTCAGTCACTCTGAGTCATGTTTCGATGCAATAAAACAGAGCTGCCAACCTAAAATGAATTCAATGAGTGAGATTTAACCACCCTTGGTCAAGACAAGGACAAAGTCCTGGCGGGGGACCTAGGGAGGCGGTGCCCCCCCCCCAGACGAAAAAGGATTTAGCACTTTTAAAACACTTTTGGAGACCGGAGAATAGAGATAAAATTATTCACAAAAGTGATACATTTTAAGAGTTTTAATGCATATCATTTAAACACACGGAATTAAACTTCGAATCGTATTAGCTGCACCAGTAAATTTTTTTTTTTATTTTTAACTTGAGGATTACAATCTGAATCGTTGTCAGTGTCGCGCATCTTGCAGGCTTTTCTCTCACTGAAACGCGCGGGAAGGATATTCCAGTTTCAGAACAGTGTTAATGGAACAAATAATTTCATTGGGTGATCTAACTTATCCAGCCAATCAGTGGTGTCATACTTAAAACAAACCGGAAAAGAGCGACTCGACGTTCGGAATACATCGCGTTCGACTATTTGCATCTGATCAATGTGCACCCGAATGTAACTCGTACGTGGAAATCCCTTATATTTTATTTTTATACTATAGTTTTGAAAATGCGTGAGATTTCACTATGTGCCCGTGAGAGCGTGATTTTGATTAAAAATGCGTGTTCTCACGCCAAATGCGTGACAGTTGGCAGGTATGATAAAATCTTATCTTACATGTATACATGTATGTAGTCATTCACAGTGTTTTTATGACAGGATTGTGTAAGCCTACAGTCCTATCTACCTGTGTTTATTCATAAAAATAATAAATCTTTTAAAAGATGGCTAGATGGTTTCATCAGCCACATGATATGAGAAGGCTCGTCTCAGTTTTCTTATTTATCATAATTCATAACCACATTTATTTTTTAATCTAGCGGTGCTTGAGTAAAGCCGTAACTAAAACTGTCACCCACAGACTGTTGATTATAAAAACAAAAATCAGACTGGAACCGGATACACAGGGCAAAAAACATAAACTAAACAGGCAATATATTGCACATGTCAACATGTACCAACTCTCACGAAGGGAGATTACGTGTCTTATAGTTATAGAACGCGTCTAATCAATGACGTCACATCTTTTTGACGTCAAATGTTACTCAATGAAAATAATTCTCAGACTATTTTTCAAAAAAAACAAAAAAAAAATTAATCACAGTCAGAGGCTACAATTTAGATCCAAATCCACATAAAATAAAAATCAATTTGGAAGAACTAAATTATTTAACATTTTGTATACTAGACTATATCATACACTTGTGAAAATTAATTACGAAATAAGGTTTTATAAATAATATTTGACAATAATCAGCTTCGCTCTGTTGAGAAAATGCATGTTTTATTTACATATCAAAAACAGCGATTTTGCTACATCATCTCATTGTTGAACATAGATTCTATTTCTATGTATTGTATGTAAAATAAAAACAAATTTAATTAAGTCATCTATCTTACATTACTTATAATGCTTCCAAAATCTGCCAACTGAATGAGAAAATTTGCAATCCCTATCGACATAAAACAACGAGAAGAGTTAGTTCGAATAAATAAATATATATTTTAAAATACAAACTTCTTTCAATCATTTCTTCTGCCACCGAACATCGATTTCTTCCATATCAAATCTCCCTCGTTTCCCCGTTAGGTTAGAAGGTTACGTTGATTCGGAATCGGAAGTTGATGAGATACATGCGCAGTACTTATTCATCGGTTCCAGTATTTAGTTAGATGCCGATGGTTCCACAAATGACACAAATCAAAACTACACCAAATTCAGCCATATTTCGCTCGGTATCACACTAATATATCGCTTAATTGAATGTAGCTTGGGCTTATTATGTTATTTTGTTTTTACAATTATTCCGTTTTTGTGATCAAATTGTTTTTATTTTCTTGCTTGCCATAGGAAAGGGACATAACTCATGAATATCCGGACCCAGACTAGTAATTATTTGCCCATTGACTTCAATGTTAAATGCCTGTAACATCACAGGCTGTAGGTTTTTTTTCTCAACATTCCGTTGCTTCCAATCCTTTTAGGCACAATGGGGACCACATTTGACAATCTCCTCATCATAAATTTGTAGGGGGTTGACCGTTTAGATTTTTTGCTACAGGGATTTGAAGTTGATTGGGGTGAAAATCTCACGACACAATGATTGCTCCGCAGAAAGACATTTTACACCCCCTATCCCTCCGCTGTCTATGTGAACAAATCTTTTGTAATCTAATAACCCTGGCCAAAGATTATGAAAATCCATGCATTTTCAGGTGAGCAGTGCTGCATTCTGCAAACACTATATAATAACCTACATCAGAAAACTGCGGAATTTCAGACAGAAATTTCAAAGGATATGAATTTTGAATTCCACACAACATTTTTATTGTTGAACATAAATGCATTCTGTAAAAGATGAGATAAATTCAATGTAAATCAAACATGAAAATACTTTAAAACAGCAATCATGATGCAATATTAGACCTTTTAACACTTTCATCAAAAACCGCACAGTTTTTCGCTGTTAACGTAGTTTCAAGTGTCAAATTATGGTTAAATCTAAGATGTTAAAACCTGCAGTGCCTATCAATTGTAAACTGTCTCTTATATAGCTGTATTTCCATAGGATAAGTAAGTTGAAATAATCTGATTGTGTAACACTACAACAGCTTTTTCAACCCCACCCCCCCAGTATGAAATCTTATAATTTGAAGGCACATAAATTTTGAATTCCACAGAACATTTTTATTATTGAACATAAATGCATTCTGTAAAAAGATGAGATAAATTGAAAATGCATTAAAACAGTAATCATGATGAACTATTAGTCTTTTTGACACTTTCATCAAAAAACACACATTTTCCTCTGTTAAAGCCCCAATAACACTCTTGTTGTAACTGAATAATATGTCCCAATCTTCATTCTAGTCAACAAATTGTATTATTTTACAATATTCCAATTAATTGATGATATAAATTTCATCTTATCACACCTAATTTAAAAAATTGGAAAAGTTCAACTAATTGATTTGAAAAGTCTAACGTAAACCTTTTCAAATTTGACTTGGATTTTAAAATATTTTCGAAGCCTCTGGACAAGTAAAATAGGATGTAATGGATAATTTGCACAACAGGTAGGACACTTAAACATCTAGTACTTAGAATAAGGCTATTATTTATTTTCTGGGGCTGCCAAGCCACCAAGAGTGTTATTGTCCCTTTCACATAGCTCCAAGTGCCAAATTGTGGTCAAATCTAAGATGTTGAAACATGAAGTGCCTATGAATATCAAAATATCACCTATATAGTATATAGCTGTATTTCCACAGGATAAGTTAGTGGAAAAAATCTGATTATGTAACACTACAACAGTTCTTTTCATCCCCATCCCCCAGTATTGAATCGGATACACTGCTGATCAATCATAGGTCACCCTGTTCAATCTGGTCTGTCAAATGATTTGCAATGGTGATGGTGCCTACAACATTCCTGGCAAAGAGATATGGACAACCGCCAACCCACAGGCCATTTATTGGCATTTATGTTATCTTCCAATATGAGAGGTCATGATAAACACAAGGGTGTCCTTTCCAGCTCGGAAATGAAATCATCACCAAAAAGCAAAGTTTACAGAGGTTCTCGGCTGGAACCCAAACTGATTACGATTTGCCTTCCACTTTCACCACCGGTGTCATAGAGATCAGGGATGAAATTGATATGCCTCATCATTCTACTAAAGCAAGTCCAGGAAGTCATCGGGTTTTGAGATGTAGACCAGAAATGTTAAATTTGGACCAGAATGAGCATTCTGGGGTGAATACTATCCAGGTAAGTGGATCATTGACATCCAGAAAATGGTCAAAATGTGCAATTCTGTCATTCAGTTACATGCCAAAGGGAGAAGAAAACCCTGTGCAGTACCAAATTTCCATCATGAAATAAGGGGAAATAATTACTAGTCTTAGTCCATTCAGGATGCACTATTAATTTCCACATTGACTTCCATGTTAATTCTGGTCTCTTTGCCTGGCTCAAACTTTTCCCCTAATTTGCGTTGGACTGAATACTTTTTACTACAGACAGAGAAACAAATGGTCACCATGCCTTTGCACCAAAATTTGTATGAGGGTTTACAATTATTTATTTCAAGGAACCATGGGGCCCTCTCTGACATGGGATGCGCTCCGGCCTTGCCCCCACTCTTTTATAAATCCGGCCATGCAAGTAAAGTCAATAGCCAAATATCTTAATTTTAAAACTATTTACCTAGCTGGGCCCACCAACAAACGTATGCCAAGGAACAACATCTAGTCGTTCGGATGGGACGCAAAGACGAGTGTAACACCATGGGTCTTTTTGTCAGACGTGGAGAGCGGACATGTACCAAAACCGGTCGCCACATCCTACGTATGACCCATGCATCTTTTCTTACTACATATTTTCGTAGCCTTGTGATCGTCTATCTCTGACTGTCTTTGCTTCTCTTTCACGTTGTGTATTTCTTCTTACTGTTTTCTTAAGACGTTTGTCTTCTTCAGTTATAACAATGCAACAGTTCGTTTTTACCTTTTATGTAGCATAGGTATACATACAAGCATAATAAAATAAAACCAAGTACGAACAATCCAAACCATTAGGCAAAAATCGAAGTCCTAAAGAACGTAATAGGCAAAATAGTTAAGCAAAGTAGTGTAATCAGCAAATGGACTGTTCATCGTGTACGAAATACACAACAAACAGTGGTAACAGGTGTCCGGAAGAGTAAGCTTATCCTGCCTGGCGCGCCACACCCGCCATCGCTGCACCCAAACTACTAGGCAAAATGTAGGTAAAATAACGTGATTGGCCAATGGACTATAGGTATGCAAAATGCACGTGATGAACATTGTTAACGGTGTAGTCCTAAAGAACGTAATAGGCAAAATAGTTAGGCAAAGTAGTGTAATCAGCAAATGGACTGTTCATCGTGTACGAAATACACAACAAACAGTGGTAACAGGTGTCCGGAAGAGTAAGCTTACCCTGCCTGGCGCGCCACACCCGCCATCGCTGCATCCAAACTACTAGGCAAAATGTAGGTAAAATAACGTGATTGGCCAATGGACTATAGGTATGCAAAATGCACGTGATGAACATTGTTAACGGTGTAGTAGACATAACCAGAGAGATGGTAAATAGGATACGCGTCAATTAAATATATCAAGAATAATAGCTGAGAGCGACATGTTATATTTACCAATCAAGTCAATATGATGGCCATAAAACTTTTTAAAGGATTTTATAAGTTTAGTGCGTAAGTATCCTTGTAGTTGAAGCTTGGTTGACAAATGTCTCGATCTACTTAAAAAATCAGAATAGAAAGAACAAGCTCTCGCGTATCGAATAAGCTGCGACACAAACACTCCATAAGCTGGTGATACAGGAATGTTACTACTAATAAATGGAAAGTTAACAATCGGAAAGTCAAAGTCATCACGTTTATCATACAATTTAACACTGAGTCTATGGCAATTGTCAAAATCGAGACGCAGACATAATACAATTACAGTCAATGCTAACTAAACTCTTCTCAACCTAGACACCTCGCGGTGTCTAGGATTCTTAGATGGTAACCCTCTGGAATCTAATCGAAGTCTGCTGAATACTCACGGGTATGCTAATTTTGTATCAACTGGTTTTGGACATTCAATTATCTAATTGGTCAAACATGATGTAAATAATAAGAGAGATTGGTTAATTGAGCCCAATGACGTCAAAACCCACCCTTATATGGTTATGGAAATTTACTCTAGAAATTGCGCATGAGATATCTGTTATCATGTTGTTGACGTATAGAACCAGTATGTTTTGTTTCTATAACACTTTTTTATATACCAATATGTCAATCAAACGTTAGTTGATATCAGTACACACCTGCATATATGTGAATATGTTAGAAACATAAAACTATATCTTATCTCCCCATTCCTTGTCTATAATCTAAAAAGCAATGTTACCACGACTATATTGCTACACGAGGTCCTTGGCGTACACGTAAAAGAACCCCTGGCTGTTAAACGTTAGCCCCAATTCATTCATACATTGTTTTACCCCGGGGAGCGAAACTAAACTTTACCAATCAGGTAAGCTAAACAGGCAACTAGCTCTTCACATTTTTGACCTTTATTTGCATACTTCAAAATGAGGGGTGGGGGATGTCCAAATGGTTAGTACATGCGCGCTGTATCATATCGCGTGTCATTACGCAAGCAAATTATTGAAATATAATTAAACCGTATGTTAATCCCGAAATGACCTAGTTTGTGTCGAGCGAAAGTTAAACCCCATTTCCCCCTGTCTCTAAAAATACGTATTGTAAGATTTAGATAAATTTTCGGTATAATAGTTTAAACTTGAAATAGGTCTATCTCCCAAATATATCCCAGTTACACCGTAATGATGGCAGAGTTCGAATTTCGTGGGAATTGTACCATAACTGCCGACAAAATGGCCGCTCCACGTACGGAAATAGTGTAAAAGTATCTAATACGAAGGTTGATGTCACAATTTTTATCCGAATTTGATGTTTGCGCGTATCCGACTGTATGTAACTTCCTGAATTGTGGCCTCTGATAGGTACGTAAAGTCGTTTTTTTAGCTTGTTCTCTATCCATCTCTTGCAAAACGTGTGTGTATCTTGCATGGGAACCTCTTGTTAAATCAAATTTTTAAATGGCCGCCGTGTATCAATCCATTCAAAATCACAACCACCGATGTTCTAAAAGGCGTTTTATAGCTGAGGCGAAAAAAAGTCAGAGAAATTGGAAAAATAAAATGGGAGAAAAATGCTAAAACCGATGAGAAAAATGAAAATGTACCCTAGTTAGAGGGGCTCTAAAGGCAGACAAAAGGGTCCGACCTCTGAAAAAAAGTGCCCTTCTGGTCAGGGGAAAGGGTCCCGAGTCCGAGTCAATCGTTTTCTATACACTGTTACTGTCGAATCCATTACTGAATGAGAATGCAGTCATTGCATTGGCATAAAATCAATCAATCAAATTTCACCCCACTGTTAAAAGACCCCTACACGCATGTTCTAGAGAGTTGATTACAGGTTTGTCGTGTCAATAAACGTCTAAACCATAATTTATATAACATTTGAATCCAAAAGAAGGATCTGCAACAGCCAGATTTAGCTCTTGCATAATGTATGTTTAAACGAATCTTATTTACATTGGAAACCCCGTTGAAGCCAAGGAGTAGTGTCGCCTGTCCAACCTCGTGGGTTTTCTGCGGGTACTCCGGTTTCATCCCACTGCTAAAAGACCCCTACACGCAAGCGAATTATTGAAATAAAATTAAAACCATGTTAATCCCGAAATGACCTAGTTTGTGTCGAGTAGACGTTAAAACCCCATTTCACTCTACTCCTCCATTGAAGCCTTGACGACCCCCCCCCCCCATCTTTACTGGTGATATAAAACAAACAAATTTAAAAATGAAATTCAAAAATATAATTTAATAACATATATATACATCATTATTTAAACTTTTCTGTTATATGTTTTAATGACGTGCTTCGTTCATCAACATGCCGCGTCCTTGAACATGGTTTGGATGTTACATTGATATACATTCTCTTTGTTAATGATAATCATACCGACCGCAGTGTTTCGTTTGATTAGAGCCAATCCCACTACACACTGCTTTGATGGAAGCAAATTTCTGTTCCAGATTATGACTGGTCAATAGTCCGATTAACAACCGATAGCTAACTGCGTAACAATATGATTACGCTTAAACATAGGTCCACATTGGACCGAACATGTTTACGTCATGACTCGCGATTGTATTATGCTCAATTTACCAGTGCATAGCAGAATATTGCAGAAAAACTAATTGCGTGACAAACGAAGCTATCAACACTGATACAATGTAAACAATACTGTTAAGAGGCGAACACGACTTTCACCGTTTTTGATATCTGTACAAAGATTTAGGGAAGACCCAAATTAAACGAAGCGAGCTGTCATGTTATTGTACATGGGATAGATTTGATTTAACGTGGGGAATAGATACATTCCCCCAAAAGCTCAAGTATTAGTAGCCAATCCAGCAATGGTCAGATAGGGAATTCTGAGGCCAACAACCGAATACTATTTATGTACAAGTAATAAGATATTTATCAAATAGTATCACGCATTACAATTGTGCTACTTGGTTATATTATTGATGTACACGTTATAGCATATTAACAAATAGTATCAAGCATTCCATTTAAAGCGAGATTTTCAAAAAATCATTACATAATTATTTATTTCTATGTTTTAGGTTGTCAACTTACTATTCTACGATCATAGGCATTATTCCTCACACTTAGAAATCAGAAATAATAACACAATTACCTCCTTTGTTTTCTACCCCCCCCCCCCCCATGGAATAGCTGTGTTCAAACATTTGCATTTGAAGTTAAAAATGATATTATATTTGCAAGTTTCTCAACTGGCAATAGTGAATTATAGGATTAATAGGATTGTTCTTCAACAAGGTAGGACTGTTTATAGGTACAATCTCTTGTAGGGCTTTATTTTAATACATTTTAAAAATATAACTTAAAAATATGAAATTGCAGCTTTAAGCAACCTGGTTATATTTGTGAACATGTTACAGTAGGGTTAGTTACAGTTAATCAACTCTAACACGTAACACAGAACATAACTATCCATTATTCTTTTAGTAACGGAAAAAAGCCAATGATTTATCTTGATAACATTGAGAGAGTAGTCGAAGCCCCCGCCCCTCTTAAGTATGTGTTATAGTTCATTAATCTACCCAGTTACTAAATGGCATTAAAAGACTGAGGGTTATAGTGTAAAAATAGCTATTGATTTAATTTGATAACACTAAAGACTTATCGAGAGTTGATTATAGTCTGGATAAGTTAATTAATGTCTAATTGATAATTTAGATAACATTTCAGGGCGTAAAGAAAGACATGCAATGGGCAGATTTAGCTCTTGCATAATGTATGTATTAAATGTTTAGTTTCAGATATACGTGACAAGATGGAACAAAAATTCATAAAGATTCACAAATGTCTTGAATGGTTTCGGGGGATGAGTTCCGGGATAAACCATTGTTATTGTTACTGTATACATGTATATATACAAACACCACGTCTAATGCGTTTTCAAAGAAACGCAAAATGTATTTAACTATTGACACATTAATAACTGTTTTAATAGATATGTACAATGTTTTTTGTAAGGACTTATTGAATGACTTCTGTTCGGGAATAACAATTATGTACCAAACACTAAGTCACATTTGTTTTCATCGACACACGGTGACGATTAAATCGGAGAACTCTCTGTAAATAAGTTGACATCGTCTTGGACGGTTTATGAGATATACTCCGGAAACAAAGACCAGGATGGAAGGAAAGCCGGACAGAAGGGTGGGTCCAATTTCAGTATTCCACCCTTCACTTCATTCAAGGCGGGATATTATAGAACACATTTAGCCTCGAACTAGTGGGCCTTCAACCAGTATACAGAACGTCCTCTGAAACAAAAACAAATAAACAAATGATAAAGCCCTGTTGAACTGTAGGGTTAGGGATTAGAGTTAGCCTAACCCTAACCCAATTCACAAGCTTTAGAATCAAATTAAGACACATCTAATATGGTTGTTGTTTTTTTAATTAAGGTGTTGATACTTTAAAATAACAGGAAAGTGGATGGGGTTTATTGCACTACCGTTCTGCGCCGACTGAGCGTTTATAATCATAATCTGAAAGTTAACACCGAGCTTTCTACCCCCCCCCCCCCTCCCTCTTCGACACATGCACACGGCCCGATTTTTAAACGTTAAACTCAATTTCGGTATTGTTGTGTATTGTCATAGTTACGTAATAATGGCGTAGCAGGTAGAACTTACCGACGTCACATTTTGGTCCACGGCCCGATTTTTAAACGTTAAACTCAATTTCGGTATTGTTGTGTATTGTGATAGTTACGTAATAATGGCGTAGCAGGTAGAACTTACCGACGTCACATTTTGGTCCTGTAAAACCTTCTTCGCAGCCTTCTGCACCACATCTACCAGTGGCGACATCACACGGCGTGTTATCGTAACAGTTTCCGCAAGTACTAGAACAGGCATCCCCATAGTAACCATGTTCACATTCTGAAATATAACACAGGCAGTACAGTTACCACAAACACTAGTAACCATAACAGCTACCATAGTTAGTAACCATCGCCATAGAAACCATCTTTACAATCTTAAATATAACAGACGGCACACAGGTTATTATTATAACAGTTACCGCATTTAATAGAGCCATCACCATAGAAACCATATATTTACAATTTAAAATATAACAGATGGTACATAGTTTGTTATCATACCAGTTAAGAAACCACCTTTAAAATCTAAAATATAACATAGGCGGTACATAGTTTATTATCCTATTATAAAACTCATAACCATGGTAACCACCGTAATTATCTAGCTCTTTACAACTTTTCTAGACCAAAAACATAAACAAAAATATGCATAGAAAAAGCTGGGCAAAGAAAGAAAGAATGCATCCATAAATAGGCTGCACTACATCGATGAATCTCAGAAATAATTAGTGGACCAGAACCAAACAACCTACCAATATCACAGTAATCTCCCTTTCTACCAGGTTGGCATCCGTCAGTACAGGTTCCATTGTTCTGGAAACAGGCCGGAGTCGTTGTACCGTCTACTTCTTTACAGTGTGGACTACAGGCGTCATTACACTTGTCTCCATAGTTACCAGTTTTACAACTGTTACATTTACCCCCCTTTCTCTCACAACCACCATGACAATTGGAATTGCACACCTCCTCGCACCTGTCACCATAGTAACCGTCATAACATTTAATACATTTTCCACTTGTCCTATCACATCCTTCTTCACACGTGGAGCTACATTTGTTGCCACAACTGTCGCCATAGTAACCAGTCTTACACGTTATACATTTCCCGCTCTCCTTTTCACAAATGCAATGTTTATCACATTTTAAATCACACGTGTCGCCATGGTAACCGCTCAAGCATTCAAGGCATTTACCAGTAACTTTGTCACACCCACCTTCACACGTAACTCTACATAACCTATTACATTTATCACCATGGTGTCCATGCATACAGCTGTTACATTTGCCCGTTATTTTGTCACACCCGCCAACGCACGTCACTCTACATAATATGCTACAGTCGTCGCCATAGTGACCACGGAGACAATAGTTACATTTACCGGATTCTTTGTCACATCCCCTATCACATGTAACACGGCATAACCTTTGGCAGTTGTCGCCATAGTAACCGTTATGACATTTAATACATTCACCTTCCGCTTGTTTGCACCCTCCATCACATGTTGTTCTGCATAGCATATTGCACGTGTCCCCATAGTAACCCATAATACATCGATTGCATTTTCCACTTGTTTGATCACATCCGCCGTAATCACACTTAGAACTACATGGCATATTACACATGGCACCATAGTAACCATCAACACATTTCAATACGCATGTACCATTTTGATAACACCGCCTTTGATTCTGCCGCAATAAGCATCGATCGCTACAAGTAAGATTGCAAAAGTCGCCGGCCATATTTAACTTACAATCCTTACATTTGCCGTCAATTCTACCACACGAATCTAGACAGTTACTGGGGCAACTGAGGTTACATTGTTCACCATAGTAACCCACCTGACAACTATGACAACGACCATCTCTTGAACACACCCCGCCAGCACATCCTTCAGGACACTTTAGGTCGCATTTATCTCCATATTGTCCGACTTCACAACTATCGCAAGTGCCACCATCTTGATCGTTGTAACATTGGTGGCAATTTGAACAATTTTTATCACAAGTGGCGCCGTATTTCTTTTCAACACACGTGTGACACCTACCGCTATATTTGTCACATCCGTAAAAACAATATTCACTACATTTCTGTCGACACGAAGATCCGTAAAAACTTATTTGTCTACTGGTATGGGGGTATGTCTGGCAGTTGCATCGTCGGTTCCCTCGGTTACATCCGCTGCGACAGCTACATCTTTTATCGCAATTATCACCATACCAACCTGATTTACAAATGTAACACCTGCCAGTATCGGGATAACATGAATCCATGTAACATTTTGTAGAACATGTCTGATCACATTTATCACCGTAATATCCAGCTTTACAACCGTAAGTACAATAGCCGTTAACTGGATTGCAAGTTCCTTGTTGACAGTTCTTACTACATGCAGTACAGGAGTTCCCGGGATCTTCATAATACCCATCATCACATCCAGCCTCTAATAAAACAAAGTCATTCAGTATCTGATCAATGAGTTTGACTGCCACATCTCCATACTGATGTCTAATAAACTGTTTCAATGGCATTTAGTAATTGAACTAGAGTATACAGGTCACAATTCTATGGAATACAATTACTGCTTATTACTGAGCGACGTTTCGAACAGAAGGAAAATATGTACATGTATTTAATAATCTTACTTTCTTAATGCGATGCAGGGGTCAGCATTAAGAAAGTATTGTTGTGTACATGTATATATTGACTAGTCTCTTTTTAGATTTTATCATTGCTTGATAACGACTAGAGAAGCCTAGTCGATACGTCGCTCGGTAATAAGCAGTAATCATGACAGAAAACTTTAACACATACTTATGGAAGAACAATTACTGATTTATTTAGGCGTCGTTTCGAAGACTGAAAACGTTGAGAGAATACTCTTCGAAATGTCGCCTAAATAAATCAGTAATTGTTCTTTCAGAAGTATGTGTTATAGTTTAATGTTCCTTCCAGAAACTAAATACCTCTAAAAGATTATCATGACAGAAATGAAATTATCAATGGGCTGAACAAAAGGGCGCAATAGGCTTATAATATAGGTGTATGCCTAATGTACGAGATGTTACACCCATATACCCTGGCTCCAGGATATTTGATAAATGCGGCTTTATCAGATATGCATATTCCTGAGAAATCCCTCTTTGCGCATTGCTGGATTTCTGATACTTGAGCTTTTGAAAGAGTGTTGTGTGTATTCTCCCCCGTTCAATCAAATCTATCCCATGTACAGGACATGACAGCCCATCGTTTACTCTGTTTAAGGTATTAAAAACGGTGAAAGAATTGTTCGTCATGCAGTATTGTTTGCATTGTCGAAATCCTCGTTTGTCTCACAATTAGTTTTCCAACAATATTCTGTTATGCACTGGATAATTGGGCATAATAAAATCGTGAGTCATGACGCAACGTTATGTAAACAATGACATATTTGGTCCAATTTGGAACTTTGTTTCAAATTTAACGATTTTGTTACGCAGTAAGCCACTGGTTGTTAATGGGACTGTTTTTCTATTTACAGCAGTGAGTAGTGGGAATCAAACAGAATACTGCGAGGAATATGGCAGATACGAAACTTACCGATGTCACATTTTAGTCCTGTAAAACCATCCTTGCATCCCTCTACACCACAATTACCAGTAACAGAATCACATGGTTTATTATCAAAACAGTTACCACAACTACTTGAACAACCATCACCATAGTAACCATGTTCACAATCTAAAGTATAACATAGACAGTACCTTAGTTACTAGAATAGCTATCACCGCAGCAACCATATCTTTACAATCAAAAATATAACATAGACGTTACATGGTATATTATCATACCAGTTACCATAGTTGTTAGTGCATCCATCACCACAGATACAATTTAAAATATAACATGGTTTATTATAATGGCAGTTGTCATTGTTACTAGAACAGCTATTACCATAGTTACTATATTCATAATATAAATAACATGGTTTATTATAATGGCAGTTGCCATAGTTACTAGAACAGCTATTACCATAGTAACCATATTCATAATATAAATATGACATAGAGAGTGATTACATGGTGTATTATAATAAACATGTAGTAACTAGAACAGTCATCACTATGGTAACCATCTTTACACTGTAAAGGTGTATGATTTACAACGATTACTAGAACAGTCATCGCCAAAGTAACCCACTTCACAATCTAAAATATAACATTGTCGGTACTATAACAGTTACTATAACTACAATAGTAACCTTCTTTACAATTCAAACACATCACAGTCACTGCCATATTTAAAAGGGGATAAAAGATATTTCGAGCAAAAAATCTGAACAATGAAACTAACAGGAAAAGAAAAGAACCAAGGAAAATACGTTTTAAAAGTTGCATTAAATGACCTGGTGCATATCTTTAACGCTGAACATCTTACCATGGATTACAAAAAGCCGTCTTGAACAACTTACCATCTGCACAGTTATCTCCCCTTGAACCAGGTTGACACCCTTCAATGCACGTTCCGTTGGTCCGGTAACAAATAGGAGTTATCTTACCGACAACAGATTTACATGTTGAACTACAGATTTCACTACACGTATCTCCATAGTAACCACTTACACAACTGTCACATTTACCATCTACTCTGTCACATCCGGAAATACAGTTAGAATTACACGCGCTCTCGCACGTTTCACCATAGAAACCAGTTTTACAGCTGTTACATTTTCCTCCTTCCCGGTCACATCCACCATAACAGTTGGAATTACATTCATGTTCACATTCGTCGCCATAAAAACCGATTATGCAGCTGTAACATTTACCACCCTCTCTGCCACAGCCACCATTACAGTTGGCGTTACAAACCCCCTCGCACATGTCACCATAGTAACCAGTGTAACACCTGATGCATTTACCTGTATCCCTATCACAGCCATAATCACAGGTGGCGGCGCATGGGATGTTACATACATCACCATAGTAACCACTCACGCATGCGTTGCACTCGCCACTCTCATGGTGACATTTACAATTTGTAATACATTCTTTATTGCATATTTCTCCATAGAAACCACTCGCACATTGAACGCATTTCCCCGTTTCCTTATCGCATCCCCCTTCACACGTACCCCGACATAACTTACCACATTTGTTACCATAGTGACCCTGGATACACGTGACACAATCGCCCGATACTTTATCGCACCCTTCAATGCAGGTAACTCGACATAATTTATGGCATTTGTCACCATAGTGACCGCGAATACACTTGGTACAATTACCTGATATTTGGTCACATTCACCCCTACAGGTGGCTCTACATAACATATTACATTGTTCACCATAGTAACCACTCTGGCATTTATGACACCGACCGGAAGTTGGACTACACCCGTCAACACATGTAGTGCCACATAACCTATTACATGTATCGCCATAGGTACCGGGTGCGCATGTGTTACATTCTCCACTTGCCTGATCACACCCGACCTTACATGAACATTCAAGGTCACACTTTTCACCGTAGAAACCATCAATACATTTCGCTAAGCATGCGCCATCTTGATAACACCGCCTTTGATTTCCATTTGATTTGCAACCGGTGCTACAGGGAAGAATGCAGAAATCGCCCGCCATATTGTTTTTACAGTCTTGGCATTTGCCGTCAAATCTGTCACATGCCCCAAGACAGTTACTCGGGCAACTCTCAGTACAAAAGTCACCAAAAAACCCGATTTTACATTCCTTACATTTAGCGTCAATTTTATTGCATGGACCAAGACAGTTACCAGGGCAACTCTCAGTACAATGATCACCATAGAAACCGTCTATACATTCCCTACATTCGGCGCTAGTTCTATTGCATGGGCCGAGGCAGTTACCAGGACAACCATCAAGACAATAATCACCAAAGAAACCCACTTTACAATTATGACAAAAGCCGTTTCGTTCACAAATGTTTCCATGACAACCTTCAGGACATGTTCTATCACAATAATCCCAAGTCTGGCCTTCTCCACAATAATAACACGTTCCGCCAATTTGGTCACTGAAACAGCCACCAAAATCACAGCCCAAACACACCTGATCACACTGTTCTCCAAATAGGTCTTCATTACAATAGTTGCATCTACCAGTTGACTTATCACATCCATGGTGACAATTAGCACTACATTCCAAAACACACGCGGTCCCATAGTAACTCACTTCTCCTATTCCACCTTGACAACCACATTCGCCTGTTACCTGGTTGCATCCATGGGAACAGCTGTTACATTCTATATCGCACATTTCTCCATACCAACCAATTTCACAATAATAACATATTCCCGTATAACGATAGCAACCATACAACCCACAATTCAAGGGGCATTCAAAGTCACAGGTATCACCATAAAACCCATCGTCGCATGCGTCAGTACAGAAGCCGTTTTCAGGATTACATTTTCCGTTTAGACAATTCTCACTACACGCTCTACACGAGTTCTGTGAGTCGTCATAATATCCTTCACTGCAACCAACTTCTAAAAAATATAAAAATCCAAACAATATTATTATAAAATTTTAATTATTTTAGTGGGTATAAAGTGATTGAGCTACATCGCGGTAAATCTCAAATTAAACCCGAGGTGTTTCATATTCATGAATCTCGCGCTTTCAATGCGAGAGAGAGATAGATAGATAGAGAGAGAGAGAGCGAGAGAGAGAGAGAGAGAGAGCAATGGGTTTAACGTCCACTCGACACAAACTAGTGTTTGGTGATAAAAGAGAAAGCATACGATTGTTACACTCCATCGAAATCTACCCTAACCCAGAGAACACTAACCCATTGCAGGTATATTACAACCCACTCTACCCTACCCCACCGGATAATACTAACCAATAGATGGTATATTACATCCTACCTACCCTACCCAACCCCACTGTACCCTAGTACACCCGTCAACACCAAACCCCAACATATACAGGGCATATTCCAACTCATCCGCCCACCCACCCAACGAACTCTACCCTACCCCACCGGATAACATTAACCCACCCACCCACGTTACCCACCCACCAACGCTACCCACCCACCTCACTCTACCCCACCAGATACTACTAACCCGTAGAGGGTAAATTACACCCTACCCCACCCACCCCATCTCACTCTACCCCACCCACTCACTATATCCCACCCCCATAAGATAACACTAACCTGTAGAGGGAAAATTACACCCTACTCCACCCACTCCACCCACGCTACCCACCCCACCTCACTCTACGCCACCCCCATAAGATAACACTAACATGAAGAGGGTAAATTACACCCTACCCACCCACCCCACCTCACTCTACCCCACCCACTCACTCTACTCCACTGGATACTACTAATCTGTAGAGGGTAAATTACACCCTACACCGCCCACCCACCCACTCTACCCACCCCACTCTACCTCATCAGATAACACTATCCTGTAGAGGGTAAATTACACCCTACCCCACCCACCCCACCCCATCAGATAAAAGTAATCAGCTGAGGGTAAATTATAACCCACCACCCCACTCTACCCACCCTACCACACCCACCCCATCAGATAACACTAACCTGTACATACACCACATGTTTTCATGCACATGACGTCCATTTCAGTCATGGGGTATTTGTATTGTTTATCACTCGGGGTACAATCGTTTATATTTTCATTACAGAAGTCAGTATTAGACGAATCTTCACATTGATTTAAACCTGGAAATAAAATTGTTTTGCTATTATTATTATTATCAGACTCAGAAATATACAAAATATACAAACTATTTACCTTGATGAAGTATGGTAGGGGGTTGGGTGGCCTAATGGTTACCGTGTTGTATCATAATGTCTGGCATTGAGTCAACTGGCGTCGTGTCGATAAAATCGATTTTCCGGTTAAACGTGACAAGGAGTAGGGTCACCTGTCCAACCTCGTGGGTTTTTCTCCTCTGGTTTCTTGTTCAATCTCATGGGTTCCCCCGGGTCCTCTTGTTTTCCCCCAATGCTAAAGACGCGCAAGCGAATTATTGAAATAAAAATAAACCATTAGTCACGAAATGATGTAGTTTGTGACGAGTTGCGTTAAACTCCATTTCTCTCACTGTGTAGCATGGGAGTCATGCTGGCTCGGTGAGTAAGACGCTAGCCTTTTGGTTCCGGTATTTGTGGAAACAGTTAATCGGATTTTTCCGTCGCCAAATTTGCCTCATAGCAGTTGAATTCCAAATATCAGCCCCAAGTTCACGAAGCATTTTCAGACTTAAGTTGAGAATTTGCTCAACTTTAAATCACAGTATATGAGAAATATCTTTCATCCAGAAACACAAAACTTTGCACATAGTTTCTTATTGATGTATTTGAAACATTAAAACAAAAAACTATTATAAAGGGCTATGTTTTAGTTAAAATAAGGTGAACAATTTTGGGTCAATTCTCAACTTAAGTCTGAGAATGCTTTGTGAACTCGGGGCCAGGGTTATTTACGTGCTTTTCGCTGAGTCAAGCGGCGTGGTTTCTAATCTCTGCTTGTGTCGATTGGACACAATACCTCATCCCGGTAACTTTCTCTGTCAACCACGAGTTCGATCCTGCTTAGGATCGCTGATTAATGGATATGTACCTTAATCACCGAGTTAACGTTCATTATCCACAAAAATATAAAATCGGCCCTAGCTTAACATACAAACCGTATGTTAGTGGTCTGTGAATGATGATAAGGATGACGACGACGATGTTATACCGAAAGTATTTGCTATGATACTTGTAAATGAAATGCGGTTTAACGGCCTACTATTCTGCTCCTACGACGATGTTATACCGAAAGTATTTGCTAGGATACTTGTAAATGAAATGCGGTTTAACGTCCTACTATTCTGCTCCTAAACTGGGCTAATGGAGATGGGCATACGCCATACAGTGTGCTGTAAGGGAAATTTTACCCGGCAGTGGCACTACGGCCTACTATTATATCGAATTCCAACTGCCAAGGGATCTTTTAAGTGCACGCCAATGTGTACACGGGACCTCGGTTTTTCGTCCCATCCGAACGACTAGACAGCTGTCCTTGTCAGGCCAGCATCATTGACAAGGGGAAACCCCGCCGGAATATCGAGATGAACTTTTTCAGCCAGTGCAGGGGTCGAACACTCGATCTCCCGGCTAGCAAGCCAGCGCCTCACCCTCTAAGCCACGTGATCCCCCGGGATAATTTTAATAAATAGTAAATACCTTTAGTCACTGATATGAATACTATGATGTAGAAATTCCACAACTCCATGCTTACTGGTCTGTGAGATCTGTTTAAACACAAGCCGACAGAATTCTGTATATTATTGAAATGTGTTGATGCGTATAACAGAGAAGTGCGAGAGGTTTTAAAGAGATAAAAATAGCTCCAACAACAATAAAATAGATAACAGTCTTTAGCAGTAACAAACGAAAAGGATAATAAAATAACACTTTCCTCTAATTGAACGGAAGATGATATCGTGCTTTATTATTTAACACGGTGTGTTAGTATGTTTTAATAGGCTACCCAGGGCCAATGCCAGAAAATTTCGTAGCAATAATTTGCATCCTCCTCCCACGCCCTAAAAAATGAGTTCCCAACATCAAATGTCTAAAACAGATGTTTGGTAGACAAAATGAAACGCATAAATCATAACTGTTGTAGGCCAGGAATTGTTTTTACAGTACTGTTTGGAGTTCACACCGATGGATCTATTGTATAAAACTCTAGCCATCAAAGGTCAGTATTGCGGCTCTCTAAACCCCAAGGTTAGTATTGTGACCCTCTAACCCCCAAGCGCAGCATTCTTCCCTTTAACCCCCACAGGTCAGTGCTGATCCCTAAAGGTTCGCATTGCGGCGTCCTACCCCACAAATGCCCGTACTGTGCCCCCTAACCTTGAAAGACCAGTATTGTACCCCTCTAACCAACAAAGGTCAGTAGGGTGACTCAATAGTATCTGTGGGATTAAAGGCCCTATGTTACAGCACCAACCGGGTCATACAGGGTGCAATAAGGGAAATTGTGCCGAAAAAGTGGAGTCACAGGTAAATACTCACCAAATTCCAAGTATTCTTGTCCATCCGAATCCGGATACCTTGCCAAGCCCTCTCTTGTACAACTGACAATGTAGTGGTCGAATCTGAGACCTATCCATCAGGTTTGCGAGCCAACTAAGTGGGATAAAATTAAGTACTTATGACTTAACCTATTAAAGATCTATTATGTAAGATTCTATTAAAAGAGTTGAGATAATGTAAAATTAGTTTATTCTGAGTGCATGGAGTTATGAATGTACGAAGCTTTGGGAATATACACTCGATTGTCAAGTATCATTGATACGATATTAAAGTCGCGATTATCCATAATTTTATCGTTATATATGAGGCATGTGTTCTAATACATTCATTAGCACAATCGCCTAATGGTCAAGGTAGATAATACCGGACTTTTTATCTGAATTAGTGTCCAAGTAACAGTAATACAATATTTGAAGCTAGAAAAAAAAAGAACTGCAGTAGGCAGATTTGCCTCTTACATAATTCAACTTTAAGATTTATTGTGTTGTTGTCATTATTTTTTTTTCCTTTGAGAAAATTAATTTCTCTCTTGAAACAGCACGATTTTCCTCTGCATTCCGTCACAGCCGATTTTATCTTATAACTTTACCATGAAATTGACTTTCCCGAAACCTATAACATGACAGAAACATTGACATAAAATGGCGTCCAAATGGCGTCCTACTGTTCGGTACCGACTGGGATGATGAAAATGGACACACTGATCACAGGGGCCGTATGTAGTATTTTAAAAGTGGGGGTGCAGCATAGCCTCCACGTAAGTGATATAAGAAAGTTTGCCCTTAAAACCGAACGACCGATCAGTACCATAAGAACATCACTGTGTGGTCATAATCAAGTATATTATTTTATAATTGAAATATTGTCAAATAATTATTATTATTTTTTATGTTTTCGGTGGGGGGGGGGCATTTATCGGGATGGCTTATTTTTCTGGGGATGCAATGTACGGTCCTCACTGATCAGCAGTGGATATTTGCTAGGACGCTATAGTCACTGATAAGGATGACATCGATGTGACTTAATGAACCCCTTAATATCAACTTTTTTCTTCCGACAAATTAAATTCTAAAACCTTTATTTCGTGTATTAGGAAAATAAATAAAGACATTTGAATCATTGAGCCAATGACTGACGCCGCGTGGTGTGATTTCACGTGTTGAAGACAGTCATCTTTTACAGAGATATTAGAAGACTTTCACTATTTTATGTGGAACGGATTGGACGGTCATATGCCATAGAATTTTGTTAGGACAGCGACACCACGGTCTACTCGAATTTCGCGTTCTACTGTTTGTTTACGTCCGCACTAATATTTTTATGTACACGGGATCTCGGGTTGTCGTTTAATCCGCGCGACTAGAAACTATTCCATGTCCAGTACCACTGACAAAGGAACATCAGAAACCGTCACATTTGCTGCTTCCCTTTACTCAACTTGTGTAAAAATATGTAATACCATGCCATAATTATTATCCGATATAGATGACACGCGTGATCTCGGTGTTTCGTACCACTAGGTGACAAGCTTCTCAGTTTAATGTCACTTGACAACTGCAGGACGGACAGTCTGACTAGTCGCTCGGATGGTACGAAAAACCAATGGGCGTGCACGTAAAAGAACCCTTGGCAGTTGGAATTCGATACAAGAGTTGGCAATAGTGTCGCTGCCCGGTCAAAATTGCCCTTATGGCACACTGTATTGCGGAACAATAGGATGTTAAACCCAATTTCATTCCATTTCAGTGACATGACTAGAACTTTATTTGATGTGCACGAGTCGCCACTGTGTACACGTGCCATAGGTGTTTAGTACCACAATGTGGTAAGCTACAACATACTGGTTTATCAGTTTAAAGTTGCAATTTCATATTTTTAAGTTATATTTTTTAAATGTATTAAAATAAAGCCCTAAAATAGACTGTATCTATTAATCTTGTTAAAGAATAAAGCTATTAATCCTATAATTCACTATTTCCAGTTGAGAAATTGGCAAAAATATCATTTTCAACTTCAAACGATAGCCATTCCAATGGGGATGAAAGGGAAAACAAGGGAGGTAATTGTTTTATTATTTTATGCCTGTGAAATAATGACCATGATCGTATAATAGTGAGCTGACAACCTTTATAAGCAAAAGACATAGAAATAATTATGTTTTGACTTTCTTAGAAAATATGAAATTCGCTCTTTAAAGTCGTTAAACGTCATGTTCAGAAGAACTCCCTTCCAAACTACAATATATATCGTCTCGTTCCCTTTCAGTATTTACAATTGAAAAATTGTCAACGTTCGGTGACCGCTGTAGACAAAAAGGAAATGAATCTACATGAGATTTAACGTCTTACATAACGTAGCTTTAATAATAGCAGGTGCCCTAGCTTCATATACTGCGAATGTTTATTGCGTATCGGTATTTATTATGTAAGCTGGTGAACTACGTAGAAAACCGAAAATTCTGGATAAAATACACACATCTATTTTTGTTACTTTCAAACGTTTTTTGAGGTTATGTTGCCCTAACATGATAATTACTTAATAGTACAAAATGGATGGTGAACAAAAATATTCGTTTAAAACGTTTTTGATTTTTCAATGAAAGAAAATGATTTTATTATTCAGTAGACCAGGATTTATGGTCCCCTCGCCCTCCCCCCCCCCCCTGCACCTGCTACAAAAAAAAAGAGAAAAAAAAAGAACATCATGGTTATACAAGTCCGGGCGAACTATATGCACCGGGAACTAACTATGGCGTCATTACAGCCACCTTGTGACGTAACATCAAACATCATTCAGGCATTCGATGTATAGATCGCACTCGAATTTGCAAAGCCTAAGGCCTTTTTTTGCAGAACATCGCCGCAGGAAGAAATGTAAGACAATTGACAAGGCATGGTATCAAGGATCATTAAAATTAATTTTAAATAATTGATGCGAAGAATGAAGTTTGATCACATGAGTTATCTCCCATTAATTGAGATGCTGACGCGGATGAGTGCAGAGAATTCAGATTTAAATCGCAATTAAATATTTCAATTAAAGATACATTATGAGAGATAAGATAAAGAGCTGGCAGTTCTCATTACTTTAGTCAAAAACTAGATAATGTAATCGGAATTTGCTGAAAATTTCAGTTAAATTGATCCACCCTGAGCTGAACCCAGAATTTAGCTATCGAATTTTGGGCCCATCCTCGATAATCATTACTAAAGTCGGTACAATAAAAAAAACTTTATCCATTTTTTGATTTAATTATCAATGAGCGTCAAGCACCAGGTCAGATTATAATTCAGTAAACACGGCAGACTAACGATGCCATCGAGAGTTGATTATGGTCTGGATAAGTTACTTTGATTTTGATCATTGAAAAACTTTATCGGCCAACAGCGTGAACGAACCCCGGACTCTAATTGGTACTAAATTTTCACCATATCACCTTTCTCGGTCAAAACCGGGAACGAACCATGAAACCTATTTGTAGTGAACCAGCGCCTAACTAAATAATATAATTGCTTGCATCCCGTTCTCCATGCAAAATCAGCTAAAATTCTTTTCGATCCACACCGCGATTTGAACCCGATTTATTCGAGTCAAAAGGCAGGTGTCTCCTCCCCGTTACAAGGAACCACATCTCACGTCAGCGTCTTGTCACCGTTCCTTGAGAGTCCGTATTGAGCCAAGTCCTAAGTCATCACAATAAGGGAAGTTAGAGTTATGTGCTTCACTGGGACTGGAGTCCTTAGCCCTTTGGAGTCACGACTGCCAAGTTCGAGTCAAGAAGATTGGAGTTTGATCTGCAAGGAACCAAGCATCATATCATTATGTAGATAAATTAAAAGAGATAAATTTCCAGGCAAGTAAAGGTACGCCCATTATAGCTAAATCCCCTGGACCATCGACAAGGGTTATCGCATATTTATTTGTAAGGTAATGGGGTCATTTACAAGACACTCGTATCAATTTGTGTCAAAACGGATGGTAACAAGGTGAAACAGGGGCTACAACTCTAGAAATGCGATGGAACGTTTGCCGTCTGAACTTTCAGAAGTTTCTGCATGAAACAATAGCCATAACGTTACAAGTATTTATCGAAAACGTTTGAATTTAGAGAACTTTTTCGTTTCACTGATGTCAACAAATTTTAAAAAGATCCGATGATAACTGTAGTTAGTCTACAGTCTGTCCATAAGAAATTGGGACGACCTGTGGACAGACCGGCATCAATATTACCACTAATTCAAAACTGTACATATAAAAACAAGGTTTCTTTAAATGTAAATTTATTTGATTAAGACAACAATTTCTATGTGTACATACCGACAAGTTACACATGACAACCAACGGATGATGTCAAGTATCTAAAACCCCGACAAAATCGTTGTAATTGTTTCCGTTTGGTCTCACGAATGCCCCGCATACGTATCGGCAATTTGTGTACGCGTTAGCTATAAATGCGTTCTCTCATGATATGAACATTGTTTAAAATATTTGGACCTCTCTCTTTCGTCCCACGAATGGTCAATATACATTTTATCACTCTGTAAATGGTGTCTGTTATACTATGAAAAATACTTTGTATATTAAAACGTTTATGTCATGAATATATACGAATATCTCCAATGAATACACAATATAAAAATATATCACAAATACAATTTCATAAACTTCAAGACTATAACTATGAACATGTACAAACACATTGCTAAGATTTGCCATTTCAAAATGCATTATGTAAGATATATCTACTTGTCGTTTTTGCAATAATAGTTCAAAATTAGATAATGCAAAGTGAATGTTATGAATATGAATAAATGTCTAAATAAATGAAATGAAATTAAATGGGGCTTAACGTCCTACTGTTCTGCTCTTAAACTGGTTTAATGAAATGAAATGAAATGAAATGGGCTTTAAGGCTCTACTCTATCTGCTCCGACAAGGCTATTGAACACGGGCATACGTCATACAGCGTGCTATGAGGGACAGTTCGCCAGGGCAGCGGCGCTATGGCCTACTTTTATATCGAATTCCTACTGCCAAGGGATCTTTTACGTGCACGCCAATGTGTACAATGGACCTCGGGTTTTCGTCCCATCCGAACGACTACACAGCTATACCTGCCTCCGATGTCTATATAAATAATGATTTATATAACATTTGAAGCCAGAAAAAAATAGACCTGTAATAGGAAGACTGAGTTCTTACATAATACAAATTGACGAATCGTTACACTGCGCCATTAAAAGTGTAAAGTTTTATAAAACACAAATCCCTACTTTAAATGAATAGGTAATTATACCATTAGGAGTACCATGAACCGCTTTGGGGGGTTGGGATGGCCTAGTGGTCCAGAGTGTCGCGCTTCGACCTCTAGCTGGTCGGTCACCTCTGGCGCGGCTGTGGTTTCGAGCCTTGGTGTGAGAGTATGTGGCATGGAGATAGGGGCGCCTTCTCAACCTCGTGGGTTTCCTCCGGGCACTCCGGTTTCCCCCCACTGCTAAAGACCCCTACGCGCAAGCAAATTATTGAAATAAAATTAAACCATATGTTAGTCCCGAAATGACCTAGTTTGTGTTGAGTGGACGTTAAACCCCATTTCTCTCTCTCTCACTAACCTGGGCTAATAGAAGACGGGCATACGCCATACAGTGTGTTATGTGGGAAATTTTGCCCAGGCAGTGGTACTTCGACCTACTCTTATATCGAATTCCAACTGCCAAGGGATCTTTTACGTGCACGCCAATGTGTACACGGGACCTCGGATTTTCGTCCCATCCGAACGACTGGACAGTTGTCCTTGTCAGGCCCTCCGTTCTGCATCACTGACAAGGGGGAAACCATACCGGAAAATCGAGATGAACTTTCTCGGCCAATGCAGGGATCGAACTCCCGACCTCCAGGCTAGCGAACCAGCGCCTTACCCACTTAGCTACGTAACGATAATTGAGTATTCGACCAGATTAAATTGTCCTTGGAGATCCGACACATGTTGGCTAAATCTATTTGTTAAGGCCAGCTCAATTTTCGTCAAGATCGCTAAGATGTAAACAAGGTCAGAGTAAGTGATTGGTGAGATTATGGGCTAGGGTTAGGGTAAGTATTGGGGCTAGGTCAAGGATAAGGGTCTAGATTAGCTTAAGCCCTGTCTACATCTCGTGACCTATAACGGAGAATTAAGCTGACATAACATTTAGCACTAACCGACGCCCGTGGGATATGTTTTTAACGGACCACCGACCTCATCTGTGTTTTAATTTTTTAGTGGCGTAATCGTAAACCCAGCTAGAATTTTTGTGAAGCAGTCGAGTAACCTTATCCTTGAATTTAAACATATAATCACGTTTCATGTTCTCTATGAGGTTTAATTCAGCGGTCAACATTACACGACAATCGTTTTTAGTGATGGTGATATCCGGACTCCAGTCAGTCTCTTGTAAAATTAAATCCACACTTGATCGTATAAATCTATTCTGCTGACAATAATCCGTCATCAGCTTGCGGAGATATCGGAATGTTCGCACTTCTTGAAAGAATGTCGCTCCTTGGTCATACACCTTTCTCCAGAAAACGTCATAGAAATATTGATATAAGGCATAATCGGCTTTAGCCCACTGTCGATATGCCAGTCTGTCGTTGACGGAAATATTCAATTTGGCCTTATACTTGGAAAAGGTATTACTTGATATGTACAGAACGTCCTTCAAGGTCCAGTTTAAGGTCCTCTTTAATAAAATCACAGATTCGTCAAAATATTCGGCAAGCATGACCAAATCAAATTCTTTACCTAGCTTCTTTAAGAAGCCGTCGAGGTACGTCATGTTTTTAAAACTAACATCCGGGTAACCAAGATCTAGGCTCATTCGATTGTTGGTGAAGGAATACATCGGGTTGGCCGGTTCATATTTACGCGGATTGGAAAGGAATTCGTGGACTGGATTTGCACTGGTGAAGTTTTTCAGATAATTGATGGGGTAAACATACCGATAAAACATAAATCCGGATACAAATTGTTCAAACGGTTCACGCAGTATCGTCACATATTTGGTATCGGATGGGAAAAATGATGCTATAGCCGTTCGATTATAAATCACGTGATTGCACAAGATGTCGTATTTGCCGGTAATGGAAGGTAGTACATCTCTCTTGGAAACAGTTCCTAGTTCATTTATACAATTATATCTCCTTGGTAACATGATTGTTAAATTTCTACTTAATCCGTATCTTAGCATAACATTCATTACAGTTGTACTGGCGGCTTTGTGAACTTTAATGAATACCACGTGATCTGAAGGCTTCTTCTCACACGTCACACAGTCAGTGACATCACTGTATCTGCTGGCTTCCTGCATAATGGCTATGGGGGCCGCCATGATAGCATGTATCCCAGATGTTCCAAGTCTTCCGGTAAACAGGGCCAGACCACTTAGGAGAAATAAAGTTAAAATGTACCATCGCCATTTACTGAAATGAAAAAATAAATAAATATTCAAGCTGAGAATGAAAAGAGAATAATTAAGGGGATGAACATTTAATGGAGAATCCAGAGAGATGAAATGGAGTTTAACGTCCTACTGTTCTGCTTCGACTGTGCTAATGAAGACGAACATACGTCATACAGTGTGTTATGAGAGACATTTTGCCCGGGCAGCGGCACAATTGACTACTCTTATACCGAATTCCATCTGCCAAGGGATCTTTTGCGTCTAATCCGAACAACTAAACAGCTGTCATTTTCAGGCCCGCAGATATGTACCAATGCCCATGGGACACTACGCAAGAAAAACCCGGTGAACTTTCTCAGCCAACAACAAGAGCGAAGCCACGCCCTCTAGACTAGCGAACAAGCCGTCAACGTCTTATTAACATAACTGCGGTGGCTCCAAATCCAGACAAGACTCACAGAATGTCTTACTCCTGGTCACACGCAAAATACTTGCATCGGTGACAACTCTCACAGCCGAAATCGCACGCACAAGACGTCTACACGTGACACCATCAGATAACACTAAAGAAAGACATACAAACAAAATGTCGGTCCAACACCCATCGTAGACCTCTTATTGTAAAAAGCCAGGCTATCGGTACTGATGATATAAACAAGAGTAAGCGTACATTGACAAGCGTACACGAATCGTAGTGAGGCATTATATCTAACAAGATATTGTAAAATGGATTGCTTTGTGCTTACCTTCTTTGCCAAAGTCGACAGAAAGGTTTTGTCATAATGACTCACATCTGAAAATAAATAAAGATAACATTAGTTTCCAGTGCTGTTGACACAGGGGAGACAGCGACACAGTGGAATTCCATATAACGCAATAAAAATAAGGCTTTCTCTTTAGTACCCAGTGCCGAGCAAATTTACAATCTCTGCTGGAAGGAGCAAGGAGTAGTCGTTCAGATGGGAAGAAAAGTCAAGGTCTTTTTAAAGCACGACACTAACACCTCACATAAACACTTGACTATTGCCATTAATATACCTCCACATTTGTTTAGCACATTACACGGACGACCTAGCAATGAGTGAGTATATGTTTTTTTTGGTGGGGGGTCACGTAGCTAGGCTGGTAAGACGCTGGCTCGCTAGTATGGAGGTCGGGTGATCCTTACATTGGTCGAGAAAGTTCATCCAGATTTCCCGGCGTGATGCAGGACGGAGGGCCTGACAAGCTAGTCGTTCGGATGGTATGAAAAATCAAGGTCCCGTGTTCACCTTGGCGTGCACATAATAGATCCCTTGGCATTTCATTTCATTTTTGTTTGCTTCCTGCCAGCACAATGTTTAATAAAGCATAGGGGGATTGGGATGGCCTAGTGGTCTCGAGTGCCGCGCTTTGAACTCTAGCTGGCCGGTCACCTCTGACTTGCGGCTGTTGTGGTGTATGTGGCATGGAGATAGGGGCGCCTTCTCAACCTCGTGGGTTTCCTCCGGGCACTCCGGTTTCCTCCCACTGCTAAAGACCCCTACGCGCATGCGAATTATTGAAATAAAATTAAACCATATGTTAGTCCCGAAATGACCTAGTTTGTGTTGAGTGGACGTTAAACCCCATTTCTCTCTCTCTCTCTTAATCAAGCATATCATGATCTAGGGTGTATTTGGAATAGCGATTCAGATTAAGGGATAAACAAAGAGCACAGACGTCGTATTGAGATCTCAATAAACGTCAAAAGACATTTGGTAAAGCAATTCTGAGGTCTCCCAAATTCATTTTCCTTTCTGGGTTTGCGTCGATCTGGATTGTCTGTAGTTGTAATCACTTGATTCCTGAAATGAATCCACTGCATCTGTTCAAGTTGGAGAATTATTTACTTTAAGGTTCCAATTTCATATTTTTTTATGTTATATTTTTAAAATATATTAAAATAAAGCCCTAAAATAGATTGCATCTATAAATAGTCCCATTTTAAGACACTGAGCTGGACCCCAAGTGCTTCTCGTTTGGTTGTTCTTGTTACTGCACCTTTTCTTCTTGTTCTATCAAAGGGTGGAGGGGGCTTTGAAACCAATTTCATGCTCGGTTCTTGGTCCACAGTACGTTCGTATTTGTTACATTGCCATGGGAATTAAAACAAGGGTTTTAGTGTATCTTTTTATTTATTTTATGATATAATAATTTCAGTTAAAGTAGCAATTGACCAGAATTTATATTTTACTAATATTTCAAGTCTTTTAACTGTTTGAGTTTAACGATGTATATTATGTAATTGTAATTATCACGAGTTCTTGCTATATCTATATCTATATCATCTTCCGTATTTAATCATATGTTTCCTATGTGCAATTTAACATCTGATCAAATATCATTATATAATTGCTTTTATCTTAAG
The DNA here is from genome assembly GCA_036850965.1 of Patella caerulea. Lineage (NCBI taxonomy): Eukaryota > Metazoa > Mollusca > Gastropoda > Patellidae > Patella > Patella caerulea. The sequence goes on along the minus strand of JAZGQO010000006.1, from coordinate 59,362,703 downwards.
CTTGTGTATGTATATGCTCTATATTCTACTGTAATTTGACCCTAACGATACCTATCTCGTTATTGTGACCGTTAGCCAGTTTTGGACACTCGTTTATTAAAAGTACAATTTTAACTATTTATCTGAGTTTTCGTCGTTAGAGTTGGAATAAGTTGCAACCCACAGAAAACGGCACAAGGAAACGTTATAAACGAGTCAGTCAAGCCTGCACTGTAAAAAAAATCCATTTTTTATGTGGCCGAATTCCGTAGTTTAACACCTTTCTTCTGTTAATCGATGGATTTTTTTTTAAGAAATTGTGTAAAAAGAGCGAATTATTTCTTCAAATTGCGTGTTTTATGTAATTCTGTGGAATATTCAGTATTAAACAGGAAATTTCCGTGAAATTTAGGGATGAAATATTTCATTCCCTTCTATAACGGACTTAATTCTGTTATTTTACGGAATAAACGGTGGAATGACATGAAAGTTATGTGAAATTTAGGGATAAAATGTTTTATTCCATTATATAACGGACTATTTCTGTTTTCAAATGCAACGATAAGAAATCATATAATAATCTTCCTAATAATTATCATTTTATATTCATTTCAATTTATTGATCATAATATGAAGGATCATATTGTGTAAAGTTTGGTATATTAATAGCCATGTATATCTAGTTAAAAATCTTCCTAATAATTATCATTTTATATTCATTTCAATTTATTGATCATAATATGAAGGATCATATTGTGTAAAGTTTGGTATATTAATAGCCATGTATATCTAATTTCCATTATTTATAAGATCTATAAAGTGTATTCTCATTCATCATACGGTAATCAGATTGTAAGTATTTTCATAAATGTGTAAAAAAATTTTTTCAACGCTCAGCGAGTAGGTTGTATAGTCTGTTAACCAAGAACGCTTAAATCTGGATATTATAACCTCTAACACTGACCATTAATAGTTGTTAGAGACACCCTTTTCTCGATGAGGGTATTGTTATATTAGCGGAAAGAGGTTGAAAACTTTGGTTGAAAACGGACGTAAAATAAAGATATTTTGCACACGCATATAAAGTCAATGGTTAATTTAATGACATTTTTATCCTTTTCGAGTGCAGGAAACAAAAATTACCCGGATTTATTTTTCTGTGTTTGAAAATGGAATTTTAAGTTAATTGAGGGAATTTCTGTAAATTACATAAAAAACAAATACGGAAAAAATTTTCCTGGTAATTTTTGTTTCCGGATTTTTTCCCGGATATTTTTGTTACAGTGTGTGTGATAAACATGAAGGTATATTAAAGAACTTCGCAACGAACGAAATTGACATTTCACCATTTTGCTGCAAATACACAAAGGGGAAATCTTCTGGGCCCTGTTTCACGAAATTTTAACTTAAGATAAAATGCAATTTTAGTAGATACTTCAATTTTGATTGGCTAAAATCAATCTAATATTATCCAATCAAATTACTAAAATTGGGATCTTATCTTAGTTAAAATTTCGTGAAATAGGCCCCTGACCAGCACAACCAGTTTAATGTACCGTCTATTCACTGAGTCACCCCAACAAACTAAATATTGAATTGGAGTGGCCTAGAAGTCGTAGAACATGTGCACAGTCAATAGATCTAATGTTTATCAGAGGCTTTAATACGGATGATGGATAAACCCAAAAATTCAAACTTTGTCAACACGTTGCTTCCACGGCCTTATATCTTTATATTTACATCAGGTTTCGTGTTTTTTTTCTTTGAAAGACTTTTCGATATTGAACATAAAGAAAAACATTGGAATAACTTGATGGATTTAGATTTTGTTAAACGTCGATTGTCCTCGCCTCTAGATCTACAAATCAAAATTTTACGAATTCTTCAAAACAAGTAAAATGAAAGGCAATGGGGTTTAACGTCCTACTGTTCTGCCCCTAACTGGTGTAAAGAAGACGGGCATATGTTATCCAGTGTGCTATGAGGGAAATTTCGCGCGGATAGCGGCGCAACGACCTGCTCTTATGTCGAATCCCAACTGCCAAGGGATCGTGTACGTGCACGCCGCCAATGTGTACACGAGACCTCGGTTTTTCGTACCATCCGAACAACAAGACAGCTGTCCTTGTCAGCTCCCCTGTCTTGCATCACCGATAAGGGGGAAACCACGCCGGGAAATCTGAATGAACTGTCTGGGCCAATGAAGAGAGCGACCGCCCGACCTCCAGACTAGCGAGCCGGCGTCTTGCCCACGGGTATTTTATGATATCCTTAAATGGCATTTAGACATAGAGGTATAATAATGATAATAACACAACTTGATTGATAGATTTACTACTTCTTAGTTTATTACATACAACGTTTCAATACTCTTACAGGTATTTTGATCACACGTGATACTACCCGGCGCGGATAAAGGATTGTTTGCAGGGGGGTCTTGGTTTAATAATTGCGGTGTGCGTTAGCGCCGAAGGCGCTCAACCAATTAATGGGGGGTTTGGGAGAAAAATTTGGTAAATTAGATTCAATTTTGTGCATTTTGACGTATTTCCGGAAGGTTAATTCCCAAATTACAGGTCTAAAAATCGCCAATAAAATCGCATACAAATTTTTCAAGCCTGAGCGGGGGGGGGGGGGGGTCAGGGGGTCCGGACACCCCCCCCCCCCCCGCTCAGGCTTGAAAAATTTGCTGGAATTTAAAATAAGAATTTCCTTCATATGTCACAACAGGTCTTTATCGGCCTGGTCGGTACAGAAAAGCGACTGTCCTTCATGATACACGACATAAATAACATCTTCAAGCAATTTTAATTGCTCGCAAAAGGGGCTCGTTTCCATTCCCTGCTTGTACGTGGCATGGAGTTTCCTTCCACTGCTAAAGACCCCTACGGTATTGGAATAAAATTGACTCAAATGCATTACCGAATGGACGTCGCCCCATTCTCTCCTCCACCCCTTTTTAACCCCTCGCTCTCTCACCAGCTGTCTATCTCACCCTCTCCCTCTTCCATTTGTCTATTTTCGCCCCCTCCCTCTCTCGCGTTTTTTACAATTTCTGAGTAAACAATACTTACGGAATGCACACACAGGAATTGAACCAATTAAATGCACGGTGAACTTGCATGACAATAAATTCCCCTTCTTTAACACCACTGACCGATGGTAGCTATGCACCGTCTTCCACAACCATTGATGTGTGCAATATCTGATTCTTCTAAGTCATTGTTTCACATTTTCTAGAGAACGATGATCTGGAATTAAGATTCCAACAAAATGAAAATAAAAATCACAACAGACTTGAAACCTGAACAACCGGAAGAACGTTTGTTTCTTTGTTTGTGTTAGTGAAAGCAGTCTTGTATAATTGTCGATATGCAAATGTTTGTTTCTTGAACTCTTTCGGTTGACGATTAACAGTTTCCACAATGACAACTGTAACAGCAGACAGATTTGTTGTTGTTTGTTTTTAAAACAATCAGTCTTATATGTCGATATGCAGCTGCTACAGAAGTTTTAAAGTTACCACTCTGAACCTACGGAGGAATGAAGATAACTAAACCGCGTGAATGGTTGAAGAAACAAACAAACCAAGCCAATATATAAACACAGAACGATAAACAAACAGACGTGACTGGATAGAATCTGGCACATGTTGAAAACTGTTTTTATATTTTACATTTATAAAGACTTTAACTTTATGATTTTACAAATTCGTGTTGACTCCATGACAATGCAAATTGCAATTGACTTTATAATTTGACTCCGCGACGTTACTAATTCCTATATGATGTTATTAATTCCCATTGACTTTATCATTTTACAAATCCCTAGTGACTTTATGATGTAACAAATTCCCATTAACTTAGTAATGTTACAAATTCCCATTGACTGCATGACGTTGTAATTCCCATGGACTCCATGACCTTGCAACTTCTCATTGACTTTATGATGTTTGAAATTGTCATTGGTTTTGTTACAAATTGCTATTGCGTGCACACATGATGGATTGTCAGTCCTGTGCGGGAGATTTAAAAGACACAGGTCTGAAAACACATTCATGAGTGGCTTTTTTTGAATTAATGAAATAAAATTGAACCATGTGTTAGTCCCGAAATAACCTAGCTTGTGCAGAGTGTACGTTACCCCCTCTCTGTTCTATATCAACTTGGCTATTATGAGTTTTCTTGCACAAAACAGTGGCCTTTCCCACTAATGTTCTGTGAATTCCAATTCCCCAGGGTTCCTTTACGTGCACACATGATACTTGTTTTGGGATCATGCCAAGTTGTTTCAACAAAGGTTGATCTGTCTGTATATACCGTGTTTATTCACCGCCAGTCATGTAAATTATATTTTAATAAGTTGCTATTTAAATTGGTTCTGTCCACATACCTTGGTGTATGCAAACATGAAAGACAAGTTTACATTGCTAGCAGAATCAATTTTTTTCAGGGAAGTTTTTCTGGTTTTTGAACTTTGTTTGGTGCTCGCTCAGAGATAGCGATCTAAAATCAAGACACCAGTATAAACTTCGGATGAAATAAAATGGGGTTTAACGTCCTACTGTTCTCCAGCTAAACTGGGCTAATGTAGACGGGCATACAGTGCGCTATGGGGTAAATTTTTACACGGGGAACGGCGCTACGGCCTACTTTTATATCGAATTCCAACTGTCAAGGGATCTTTTACGTGCACGTCAATGTCTACACAGGCCCTCGATTTTTCGTCCCATCCGATCGACTTTCTGGGCCAATGCAAGGATCGAACACCTGACCCCCAAGGTAACGAGCCAGCGTCTTACCCACTTGTGTTTGAGCCCTGTTTTTTCATGAACCCTATAACATAATTGGTTTGCATAATGTTTAGACCAAATTCCTTTATTTAAAAATATTAAATAATTTTTGATAATATATGGCCTTACTGTCGATACTATTTGTAGCCTTTATTCCGTCACGTTGCCAAGGTTATTACGACCTGGTCTCTTTACGTTATTGACATTAAACGGATGTCATCAAATACATTACCGTTACAGAACCGTTAACAGAGGAAACGCTGCACATGTTTCTAAGACAAAGTTTATTTTACAAGAAATACCAAGGCAGGTTAAATCCACACCGTCTATTCTCTGATGGTATTTGACATCGTCTCAAACAAATGGATTACACAACAGTATAATACAGTCCTCCGAGATACAACTGTTTCTATGGTGACTGTAGGGGATGGGGGGGCTGAGAGATACGAACATCAATAGTCTTCACTCCATATAAATCTCAAACCACAATTGTCTACCACAATTTAGGCGTATCCCTGAATTCATTGCACACCTCAAATAAAGCGAGCGAGAGAGAGAGAGAGAGAGAGAGAGAGAGAGAGAGAAATGTGGTTTAACGTCCACTCAACACAAACTAGGTAATTTCGGGACTAACACATGGTTTTTAATTTTATTTTAATAATTCGCTTGCGCGTAGGATTCTTTAGCAGTCGGAGGAAACCGGATTGCCCGCAGGAAACCCACGAGGTTGAGAAGCAGGTCAGATTATTGGCTAATTCCCGACATCACAACGAACGCGGGTTGTCTCCGGATCGCTATCTATATAAAGAAGATTTATAAAACGAAGTTATCAGATTCAATTTCGTATCGTTTATTTTTATTTGTAGATTTGATTGATCCAATACCATAGCAGAAATTGAAATGAAATAGGGTTTAACGTCCTACTTTTCTGCTCCGATTGGGCTAATGAAGACAGGCGACTCATAAACCATCCACGAACATCGATCTCAAGATGGTAACTAATCCACGTTTGTTTTAATCTTTCAAATAAATATTATTACTTGTCCTTATGGTTAACAGAGAAATGGGGTTTAACGTTCACTCAACACAGGTAAAGTCATTATGGGACTAACAAATAGTACAATGCTATTCCAATACGGTCTTTAGCGGCGGGAACAACCAGAGGGCAGAGCGAGAACCCTCGAGGTTAGGCAGGCGACACTACCCTTTCACACGTCCAATAGGGGGATCGAAACTACGCGACCTGACTCAATGCCAGACATTTACACCATTCGATCAACCAACATTCTAAGGGGATATTGAACAACCTTGTGATCTAAAGCAGGGACGGATCCAGGAATTTTTGCAGGAGGGGGGTTGCCAGGTTTTTGTTACGGAAATCTGCCATCATCGTCTCTAAATTACATAGGTATACATACAAAATGATCTTTTTAAACAAAGAAATCATTTTTATACCGACGTAGGGTCATTTTGTGATGTAATTTCATTGATGCAAGGCATTATTTACTTTTTATGTAGCTGAGCAGGGTGGGGTCCCCCCCCCCCTGGATCCGCCCCTGTAAAGCGAGCCCGTTAGACAACCCTACCCGACCTACAACTATTTAAATATTAGTTTTCAAGATCTCACTGTTCATGAATTTAAATCAGTAAAATATCCGCCTGGTACGTTACGGCTTTAAATTAAAGCTCTTTCGTTTGTTGATGTTTTGTTTTATTTCCTGGAAAGTAAGGGAGTAGGGAGTGAAATGTTTCATTCTAAAAATAAACAAATTACATATAAACTACATTACACTTAATTAAAGAATAAACAGTATACCACAAATTACATGACACTTAATTAACTGTACACACAAATTTCTCCACATATAAACAAAACCACGAATAATAAACAGGTGGTGGTATAGTAGGAGGTGTATAATATAAATATACATGCTGACTTCATAATGAAACTAGGCAATTTCATTAAAATACACATCGTTTTCGGGGGGTTGGGGTAGCCTAGTGGTCTAGAGTGCCGCGCTTCGACCTCTAGCTGGTCGGTCACCTCTGGCTTGCGGCTGTGGTTTCGATCCCTGGTGTGAGCATATTTGGCATGGAGATAGGGGCGCCTTCTCAACCTCCGGGGTTTCCTCCGGGCACTCCGGTTTCCTCCCACTGCTAAAGACCCCTACGCGCAAGCGAATTATTGAAATAAAATGAAACCATATGTTAGTCCCAAAGTGACCTAGTTTGTGTCGAGTGGACGTTAAACCCCATTTCTCTCTCTTTGTCTATATATTTCGTTTCGGTTTTTTTTTATACTTTCGATGTCATACACTACATGAAGATCTGATCGGTTGTTGTGGAATGTCGCATCCGGTGTCATGAGAGTGGTTTTTGACCTTAAAACGTCAGATTTGATTAACCAATCAGTGTTGACGTTTCTAGTGGTTTACCCACCGTTTCGTCAGGGGCGTTTTAAGGTGTATCATGGCAGAGGCTATACTATTTTGAGGGCCCTCTTTCGGGGAGGGGGGGGTCTTGATTGATGATTTTCATGCCAATGCAATGACTGCATTCTCATTCAGTAATGGATTCGAGAGTAACAGTGTAAAGAAAACGATTAACTCGAACCCGGGGGCCCTTTCTCTTGGCCAGAGGGGCCCTTTAGTTAGAAGTGGGTCCCTTTTGTCTGCCATTAGGCCCCCCCCCCTAACTAGGGTACATTTTCATTTTTCTCATCGGTTTTAGCATTTTTCTCCCGGTTTATTTTTCTAATTTCTTTGATTTTTTTCAGAGCACGCCAAGAACTCGCCGTTTCATTGGCTAATCCCTCGCATCATATTCAAAACGCGGCTTATATGACAACTCTTCCAGATCTTAGTGTAGTAAACACAGGTAAAACAAAATTTTGAATTGTAACCTCCCCCCCCCCCCCCAAACCGAAACGAAACACGATCTATGTTTTAATCAGATAGGAAACTGTGCCAATACCAAGCTTTTGAGAGTCTATTATCTGACTATAGTGTTCAAATAGCAGACAATGGTAGACTCACTGGAACCTCATGTTCTTTTAATATTAATGTAGCATGAAGTGATTTTTAAATTCTTATTGTAATTTGTAATACATATGTAAGGTGAAATACCTGAACTGTCTGCTTATTCTATTCTTTTTGTGGCAAATTATTATTTTGTCATTTATGTACGATGTCTTTTTCTTAATTCATTGCAAATTGCAACAGACACTATAGTGTACACGACACGTGTACAGATTTCAAAATGTTCATTGTGTCTTGGATATAAGGATCCCATATTTCCATTGCAAGATAACAACATCAATATTGATTGAAATGGGCCCATATTGAATTCTAATTCGTGTTATTAATTTCGAATTTAATGGAAAATATTTTAGAGGTTTAGCTCCTTTAAGATATTGTTGGCCAGACAACAAACCATGCGTCCACAGTAGCCAAGTCGTCCGCGCTGTAAATAGAGATATATCATAAAACGATGACATACATCTCCATAAAAGCGGTTTAAAGTTCACTCAACAATACGCGTCCTGTATCAGTGTCGGAGTGCGGGGGGGGGGGGAACCAGGAGAACATCCACATACATGTTTGGATCGACTGATTTCAAAGACCTGTTTTGTAAAACATCATAATAAGTACGAAAGTGTGTGTGTGTGTGTGTGGGGGGGGGGGGGGTCATAAGGTCTGAGCTACTTGGCGTGGTTTCAATGCAAAGGTTGTACGTAACAAGAAGTAGACTAGACTCGACAACCTTCTCGGTTTCCTCCGGGTTGTCTGTTACCACCCTCTGCTAAAGAACCCTACGCACAAGCAAATTATTGCAATTGTACCATATTATGTTAGTCTGGGAATTACCTAGTTTGTGTCGAGTAGACGTTAAACCCCTATCCCGCTCCAACTGTCCCTGACTCTCCCCCTGCTCCCACCCTTTCTCTATCTCCCCGTCCCTCGCCTTCTTCTCCGTGTCCCTCAATGCAAACTGAAATCTTCCCATCTTGAATCATTTGTGTAGAAAGTTTCTGTGAGCCTCCACAGCCTATATTTTTATTACATCATTCTATACAAATAACACAAGGCGTTGAATATCACACATTCCTAGCAGAAATTGAAACATGATGCAAAATCTATCGGCCATATGTTTGCGTTTCCTGGAATGAATTGGGTTTGGTTCATTTGCTGTGCATGCAAATAAATGAATGTCAGCAGGTTGTTATTTTTGAGGTTATCAGGGAGGGATACAGTAATTTTTGTAGGAGGGGGTTTGCCAGGTTTCCGTTACGTAAATCTGCCATCATCGTCTCTAAATTACATAGGCAAACATACAAATGAGCTTTTTAAACAGAGAAATCATTTTTATACCGATGTAGGATCACTTTGTGATGTAATTTCATTGATGCAAGGCATTATTTATTTTGTATGGAGCTGAGCAGGGTGGGGTTTGGACCCACCCCTCTGGATCCGCCCCTGGTTATAGAGATTAAATGACCTTGAAATGAAATAAATTGAAATGGGGGGGGGGGGATAACGGGCATAGTCAGACATCGGCACTTCAGCCAACTCTTATGTAGAATTCCAACAATGAATCGTTCTTTTACGGGAATACCAACGTGTACATGAACCTCGGTATATCGTCCTATACTAAAGAATGTGTGTACACTTGAAGAACATTTAGCTGTTGGAATTCGATGTAGCAAAGGCGCAATTACCACACAGAGTTGACGTCGATGACAGCGGAAACCTATCAAATTACCACACAGGGATGACCACAGATGTCCATCATATGCATTTCAAATCAACACACAGCTTACATTTAGAGGTCGAAAAACCGAGGCCCCGTGAACACAGTTGCGTGCACGTAAAAGATCCTTTGGTAGTTGGAATTCGAAATAAGAGTAGGCCACAGCACCGCTGTCCGGGCAAAATGCCCCTCATATCAAACTGTATCGCGCATGCCCGTCTTCATTAGCCCGTTTAATTTCGTCCATTCATCAATAATGCTCTTCGTTCGATTCTTGAGTTTAACGTCCATTTCTACCACTTCGTTAAACAAGTGAATAATGTTGTTGTTGTTCTTCTTAATGTTTAACGTCCGCTTCCACCGAAGGTGATATCGCAGACAAGTCTTATTTTTCATTGTTATTATCTTAGCGTACGCACAGGGGTCTTTGCCGTGGGAGGAAACCGGAATGCCCGGAGGAAACCCATATACGCTCACACCGGGGAACGAAACCACAGCCGCAAACCAGAGGTGACCGGCTAGCTAGAGGTCGAAGTGCGGCACTCTAGACTCTTTCAATAATGTTATCATTATGTAGCCTATATACCATTTGTAACCAGGAAATAACACTTAGTATATATAAGTACATGGTGTAGAATCAAAGAAACAAGTGACTAGATTGATACAATATAAAAAGTTTTATGTTAATTATAAACCGTCAATGGCATTGTATTTCTTCTCACCCACTTCCTTCTAATGGGTTAAAATCACTGAATCAGCTACATTATAGGCCAACCAAACCTCTTCAATGTCTATTATTGAAGATTAAAATACCGATGTAGCGTCATCCTTTGATTTTGGCGTACCATTTTTTCAAATAATCGTACCGGCAGCTTGCCAATCGTACATTATTCATACCAGTGAAATATTGGACTAGATAGTGTGACGTATTTTACGTGCGGAGTGTCTGTCTTTTAAGTAGTTTAAGCGACACCTATCAGAATACAACTAAGTGTGAATGACAACTTTTAAACCTAATTTTCTTTAACGTCATGTTATGCACCGACTAGACTGGCATACTTCATACAGGGTGATACACGAGGGAAATGTTGCCTGGACAGTGGCACTTAGGCCGACTCTTATATCGTATTCCAACTGTCAAGGTTTCTTTGATGTGCAGGCCGATGTGTAACCTCGGTGTTTCGCCGTTTGGATCGACTTGTCTTATTGTACGGCCCTGCACAACTGACAAGGGGGGCGGGGCAGAATATCAGAAACCCTTAATATTCGGTATCATCCGTAATTCAGCATAACTGTACAATAAATTACAATCTGATTGACGCACAGATCCTGTTTCGTTTCGTATTTTTTATAGTTCAAAATTTCTCTTTACTTGTCTTTACTACTATGATCTGGAAGAGTTGCTAAATGATCCACGTTCTGGTTGATGTTAGGGATTAAACAACGCAATGGTCTGTTACAGCGAGTTCTTGGCGTGCAATCCACCAGACTGTGGGTTTCCCACTAGAAACTTCAACGCTGATTGGTTAATCAAATATCCAACGTCATAGGGTCAAAGGCCTTTCATATGAACTTGATGCGACCTTCCACCACAACTGGCCATATTCTCATGTAGTAGAGGGCATCGAATGTATATATATATAAAACGGACCGAAATATAGACCTGTGTTGTAATTAAATTGCATATTTCCAAGATGGTGGATCGTTTTCTGAACACATTATTTATTCGTTTACTTATTTACGGTTTCTGAATCCAACTCCGCTATGGGGGCTGTTAGCTTGTATTTTAATCTAATTGAATAAATTAAAGGCAAAAACAAATAATACAACAGACAGTCGGTATAATTACGTTTAAATTCCTGGAGCAGACAATAGAGAACCAACGATACAATAGAGATGGTAAAATTAGATACACATTGTCAGTTAACGGTACAACAAAACAACGTCAGAATCTGCCAAGAGTTAATGAAGAAAATAGAAGATACTCTCAATCAAGTGGTATAGTCTCTCTCTCTCTCTCTCTCTCTCTCGTGTGTTGGCGTGCGTGGGTGTGTAATAAGCAGTGGGGTCGCCTACCTAACCTCGTGGGTTCGTCTTCGGCTCCACAGATTCTCTCTTATTGCTACTGACTCATCTCTCTCTCTCTCCCTCTCCCCTCTCCCGCTCCCTCTCTCTCTCTCGGTAATTATTCATATCACGTGACATATTGCAAAACCATCAACGGACTAATCCACTTCGTCTGCTGACGCGATTTCTAAATGTTTTGGTGTGAATTCAAACGTTCAAACTTGATTGGTTTGGAGAGTTTATCAAGTGTAAATACGGCTTTAATAACCCTAACACCGGGGTAGCTTATATTGTATTATGTAAACATTAATAGTTTCGCTGCACGCTGATAGAAAACAATTCTCAAGTTATTTCTTACTTAAATTACAAGAAATCTTGGCAGGGAAAGAGGTTTTAATATAAAGGAAGTTGAACGATTTGACTTCCACGTTCAAAAATACTCCAGCTTTTGTGCACTATCTGTGCTAATGAACAATGGTATACGCCATATACTGTGCTTGAAGGAATTCTAGCCCGGAAAACGAAATGAAATGAAATGGGTTTAACTTCGTGTGATTCTGCTCCGAACTTGACTAATGAACACGGGCATGTGCCAAACAGTGTGCTATGAAGGATATTGTGCCCCGACAGCGGCATTGCGGCCTTCTCTTATATCGAATTCCAACTGTAATGCTAATGTGTACACGGTATCTCTGTTTCTCACCCCATCCGAACAATTAGACATTGTATTAGTCATTACCAAGCATCACCGACAAGACGCAACCACTTCGGAAAATCCCAATCAACTTTGGCAGAAAAAAAAGGGATCGAGCACGCAATCTCCAGGGGGTGGGGGTGGTGGGGTGGGGGGTTGGTGGTGGGATGGCCTAGTGGACTAGAGTGCCGCGCTTCGACCTCTAGCTGGCCGGTCACCTCTAGCTTGCGGCTGCGGTTTCGAGCCCTGATGTGAGCGTATGTGGCATGGAGATAGGGGCGCCTTCTCAACCTCGTGGGTTTCCTCCGGGCACTCCGGTTTCCTCCCACTGCTAAAGACCCCTACGCGCAAGCGAATTATTGAAATAAAATGAAACCATATGTTAGTCCCGAAATGACCTAGTTTGTGTTAAGTGGACGTTAAACCCCATTTTTCTCTCTCTCTCTCTCCAGGTAGCGAGCCACTGTGCCACCCGCCCCACTCCACCTGTGTTTAACGTTGCCAACACGTTAGAGATCCCCTGCCAGTTTGGAAACACAAATAAGGGTAGGCCGTATCAAAATGTCCACAATATAACCACACTTCATAGTGTAAGTCCTTTATTTAGCCGGGTTGGTGAAGAAAAGTATGACGCTAGCCCTGCAGACACAAAACAAAACGAAACGAAATGAAATGGAGTTTAATTTCCAACTGTTCTTAGGGGTACTGACAAGGGTTCTTTTACGTGCATCATATTACGTTTAGATGGTTAATTTCTCCTTCGCTTGATGGCAAAACCTTACTTTTGCCAGAATGTAAGACGTTCTTTCAAAAATAAAAACAAAACTAAAATTTAAAAACAAAATAAAAGAATTCTGGTTATGTAATGCCAGGACTTAAAATAACTTATAGTTTCTCAGACATTTTATATTCGCCGAGTCTGCCAACATATTCGAGTAATTTCATCAAGTATTTAAGGCGCTCATTTAAAACTGAAACAATGAAATAAAGTAAAACAATTGGTTAACTGTTTCTTATTATATAATACCCGAACTAATAAAAGGTTTATACTTTCTCAGACAATTTATGTTTTTGTAAAACCTACGTTAATATAATATAATATGCCCAAACTGATCCCGCAGTGAATATGCTCTGTGAAACAGATTGATATATTATTATGCTTCAACGAAAACTACCTACTTTATAAAACTGCCCTAAATAGGGAGTATATCCAATGAATAGGAAGGGGGTGGGAATGGTTAACTCGTGCGCGCTGTATCATAAGGTCTGTCATTGAGTCAACTGGCATGGTTTCGACTCTCTGGTTGTACGTATCAAGGAGTAGAGTTGCCTGTCCAGTTTCCTCTCACTGCTAATATTAACCATATATTAGTTCCGAAATGACCCGATTTCTCTCTCTCTCTTTTTCGTTCTCTCTTTCCTTCTCTTGGCAGTTGGAATTCGATATCAGGCAAACATTCGAGCACAGCACACTGAATAACGTATGCCTGTCTTCATTAGCCCAGTCGGAACAAAATGAAATGAAATGGGGTTTAACGTCCTACTTTTTTGCATCTAACTTGGGCTAATGGAAGATGGGCATACGCCATACAGTGTGCTATGAGGGAAATTTTGCCCGAGCAGCGAAGCTACGGCCTACTCTTATATCGAATTCCAACTGCCAGGGGATCTTTTACGTGCACTCCAATGTGTACACGGGACCTCGGTTTTTCGTCCCATCCGAACGACTAGGCAGCTGTCCTTGTCAGGCCCTCCTTCTGCATCCTTGACAAGGGGAAATCACGCCGGAAAATCGAGATGATGCAGGGATCGAACACCCGACCTCCAGGCTAGCGAACCAGCGCCTTATCCACTTAGCCACCGTCACCCATCCAGTCGGATTGAACAGTAGGATGTTAAACCCCAGTTCCTTTTATTTCCCTTATTTTTAAAATCAATACTATTGGTATGGTACTTAGAGACGGGATAATAATTACCACTTCATATGTGGTGGTTAAAACAAACTGTTGGACCCTCGGGATTCGTCTTTCAGACATATAGTTGGCCATGTGGTCAGCTTCATCGATGTGTTTCATAACAAAGTTACGTTCTAAATGGAGAACTGGACCCAACTGGGGGAAATTATGATGAAAATAGTTCTATGATACTACGAGAATGATTCCAGATCATCACAGGAAACAATGGCCACGGAACTTATTCAGGCGCCTTGGGTATACTTGGTTATTCCTCCTAGCATTGACTTAATCTACGGACGTAAAAATCCAAACGAAGAAATGGGGTATGTAGTCTTACTGTTCTGCCCCGACTGGGCTTATGACGGCGGGCATACCCCATACAATGCGCCATGAGGGGGGAGAGAGAGAGAAACGGGGTTTAACGTCCACTCAATACAAACTAGGTCATTTCGGGACTAACATCTGGTTTTAACTTTATTTCAATAATTCGCTTGCGCGTAAGGGTCTTTAGCAGTGGAAGGAAACCGTAGTGCCCGGAGGAAACCCACGAGGTTGAGAAGGCGCCCCTATCTCCATGCCACATACGCTCACACCAGGGCTCGAAACCACAGTCACAAGCCAGAGGTGACCGGCCAGCTAGAGGTCGAAGCGCGGTACTCTAGACCATTAGGCCATCAAACCCCACCGCACCCCCCACCCCCGTGCCATGAGGGAGATTGTGCCCGTACAGCGGCACTACTGTTTCATCGAATTCCAACTGCCAAGAGATGGTTTTCGTGTACACCAATGTGTGCATGAGACCTCGTCTCTTGGCAGTCCCATTGCCCTGCACCACTTACAATAGGTTAATGACGCTGGCAAAAAAATCCGATGAACTTTGTCGGCCAACACAAGGACTTCCAGATTAGGAAGCCAACGTCTTACGCACTTAGCCACCTTGGCCCCCTTGAAACGACGCTTAGAGATTTTCTTCTCAGATTAACCAACAGATAATCATTTAAAAAAATTGTTTTTACCCGAATTAAATAATTTTTTTTTAAATAAGACAAAGATAATGAAAATAATTTTCACAGTTGCAGGCAACATAATAACTCAAACATAAGCCACAGTTAATTCTAAAGAGAACACGATGACATAATGTAACCAACTTTAAAAAAACATACTTTAACAAAAATAGCCTAGTCAGCATTTAACAGTTTACATATGTCAGTCACAACATACTCCAATTGACACCGAAATAAACAAAATCCTATAATTGCGCCTACTGGATAAATTTGAAATATAGACATGATAAATTGCAGGTATTTTTACATTTGGTTTGATTTAAACATATTTCATTACTTTAAATTAAACGGATCGGCTAAAAGTTACTAAAAGTTACAAAAGAGTCTTCTCCAATACAATATAATTGTTGTAGGTGTTCAGTGAAGCAAAGTCAATACATATATATATCAGATACTAAAAAAACAATAAATTAACAAAACAAACATATTTACACAAGTTCAGTGTATTTAAAATATGGACACGGGAGAACATCTCTGTATAATGTACCTTACGAAAGCGTGTAAGGTTTATTTGGAGGTTGGTTTAAAGAATATTTATTCATAAAATATCATATAATACATTACACTTATAAAGACATGATACAAAAACAAGCTAAAAGCTTATATAAACTTGCTTCATATATGTGTATGTTACTTACTTTTGATATTTCAAGAATTTGATAATGTACTTATTTCTTGACGACGAAATCGTAAATTAATAAAGATAAATAAATGAGTAACAGACCGTTCCAACCACCACGCCAACTAACTTAATTGCATTATTAGATATTCAGTTAAATTGAGGAGGTTCAAATATTAAATCAATTTATATTTAAAATAGAAAGAATTTTTGGCGGGCGTGTTGTCCATCGGAGTACTACATTTATTTGAAACAGTATTTATTTCGAAAATGTTGCACAAAAAGAAAAGACATAAAGAAACGGTAATCAAATAAGCCAAGTATAGGTTTACATTAATTTGCTTCGTTCTGGGTAAGGCGTATAATATATGTCCAATTTTAAATAATATGCGATATAGGTACAAAGATTATGGGTTCCTTAATTAATATGGAAGATATGTTATCATTGCGATATTCCGCTAATAGTGGTGGGGCGGAGGGTGTTCTGTGATTGCGGCATTCCGTCATTTACTATTCGGAGTATTCCGTCATTACGATATTCTGTTATTTACTGCCAGGGGCATGACGTCATTGGGACCGCTGTGTTTTTATATCATAAATTTGATCTTTAAATTCCATACCAGACCTTTAAACTAGATGTTCATCTGGTAGCGTTTGATATTGAATATCTTCTAAGGTTACATAATATGTTAAATAAGCAACCGAGGCGGAAGCTTTAATGACTCGGATGTGGTATATTGATATAACACCGGGGTATTGGAAAAACCATTTGGTTCGTAATATAATAACATCGTGTAATCTAATAACCCTTAATTATAAGACCACGCAGGAATATATACCATCATAGAACTTAAACAGACAGCAAACTCAAAACAATCACAGACGGTAAATGTCCCCAATACTCCAGTCAAAAGTCGAAACCTAGTAACTCACTTTCTTTTAATCAAAATTGAGTTAGGACCAAATTTGTAGTTACTATAATAGGGTATGTGCTTCCTGGTGTCGTACTAGATATTCAAATCTTTTGATTTTGTAAGCAGTTACACCCATGACACATTCTAACAACTTTATTCATTTGCCTAATATGCCACAGAAAAATCTATAACTCAATAGTCAAATCAATGGATAAGCCTGGGTTTATATTCATTCTGTTTCTCAAAATAAGAAAAAAAAGCCAGTTACTAGGTGTTGTCCTTTGACTGGATCCTATTTAGCGTATAGCATTTGTTTAGGACTTCGAATTTTGTCTAATGGTTTGGATTGCTCATATACATATGGTTTTATCTTAATTTTGTTCTGCAAAGATTGGCTAATCAACACGGGCGTACATTACACAGTGCGCTATGAAGACAATTTGCCCGGACAGCGGCGCTGCGACCTACTCTTATATTGTATTCCACGAAACAGTCAGAGATCTGGGAATATGCGTAGGGCTTATGTGTCACTGTTGGGGATCAGGTTACCCTCGCCCAAGAACCTAGCATGGTAGCCCCCTCCCAAATCAAGAATTGCTTCCACCGGCCCTGAACGGATTTGAATGTCTGTAAATGTCAACTGGTATGCCATAGTCTTTAAAATTCTATAAAAAGATGCCATCAATGATGTCACGAATGTTGCTGATGTCCTTAAACACTACAAAATATCATTATATCCTCATCTCTATAAATTTCCACTTCCTTGTCTTTCTTATATTTAAGTTTTAACATACAACCAATAAAAACCCCCGCAAACCTTTTTTTGAATACGTTCTGTCTAGAATGTAGGTTATTTTACCATATGGTTGTATGACATTGGCGTAACACATTGCTGATATAAATATATTCTGGCTCTAGAAAGGAAGCCTGATAGCATATATATCTATATAGACAGCTTATATACTTACATATATATATACCACGTCAAAGTATACTCAACATGTGAACGGAACTAGCTATCATCAGTTCTTCACTAGTCGTTCTTATAACCGTAAATATACACTTTCACGAGGTTTGGCCATTTCATAAATATCTCGAGAAATACACGAAATTATTGAGAAGGGATTTATTGAGGATTCAGCTCCCCCCCCCTCTTCAAAACTCAGAGTGAGAAGAGTGGTCCTATATCCTCGTGTTTTTTTTTTATTACTACCAATGTTATTGTTGGCAGGACATAAATTTCGACATTCGACATGTGCGTGAGAGAGAGAGAGAGAGAGAGAGAGAGACTGTTGTTTTACGTCCACCTGACACAAACTAAGTCAATGCCGTTCAATAAGTCGCCTGTGCGAAGGGGTCTTTAGCAGGTCTAGGAGACCAAAGAACCCGAAGAAACCCCAATGGGGTTGGACGTACACCGGTGAATCGACACGATGCTAGTTGACTCATACAACGCGCACGTAAGCGCAAACTATTCGCCCATGCCCCTACAATTCTGATGTGACTTGTCATATATTGTGATAACTTCAATACCATTCACACTGACAAGGGGAAACACGTCGGAATAACCCGATGAACTTTCCCAGCAAATGTAGGGATCGAACAACCGACCTCCAGACTAGTGCACCAGCGTCTAACTCACTTAACTACCACCCCCACCCCCCACTTCCAATACACCATTGTTATTCTGACGCCGCCCTGAATAACCAGTAACACCAACCATTATGAATCCGATATAACAGAATTCTTAAATGACGTAAAATGACGTAATCTCTCACTTAAAATATTAGACTTTGGTTTATAAATCTTGTACAATATTCTAGCTTTCTTCACTTCCTAACATTTAGCAGACGAACGAGAAATTATCAGACGTCTGGCGTTTCGTTCCGCGTATAACAAGAACTCAAATGAAGCTATGTATTAATTATTAATTTAAATAATGTTTGATAAAAATTGTAAAAGTGAGATCTCCTACCTGTATAATGATGTTATGTATATCCCTGACTACTTATAGGTCTGACATTTTGTGGACGAAAAGCCTCAACACAGCCGGTACCCGACAAACTCGACATAACAACATCCATGTGTAACTTTATGGAGCACCAGTTATACCACCACAATCACGCTGTCCTAGTAGTGTATGCGTGTATTTATTTAGAGAAATGAGGTGTAACGTCCACTCGACAAAATCATGCTGTTCTAGTCTTGTGCGCGTGTATATTTAGAGAGAATTGAGGTTTAGCGCCCACTCGACAAAATAGTTCTGTTCTAGTAGCACGCTGGTATATATAGAGAGAAATGAGGTTTAGCGTCTACATGACTCAGTCATGTTGTTGTAGTCGTGTACGCGTGTATAAATAGGGATAAATGAGGTTTAACGTCCACTTGACACAAACCAGGTCATATTGGGACTAGCATATGGATCATTTTTATTTCATTAATTCGCTTGCTCGTAGGGGTCTTTAGCAGTGGTCTCGAAACTACGCCACTTTATTCAAAAGCGACACAATGACGTAAGGCGCACAAATTAAACCCTGTACACTTATAACGATGACGAATATAGCAATGATTTAATATCAGACCTGTCCAGGGGTCAAGATTATGCTCTGCTGTTAAAACTACATCGTTCTGTTTATTTCTTTGAAGATGTGTAAACATCAACAGGACATTGGGATCTAAAATTTTATAGAGGATATTAACTTCAACACAGAGGAACTTTCTGATTAAAACGTGGATCAAACCCAGATCCCACTTATACTGAGAGATACCCCCCCCCCCCGCGACCTCCTTTAAGATCTTACGATCATGGACAACCACTAAAGCATATTATTTCTTTAATGTTGGCTTCTTTATTATGATTTGAAATATATCTTAAGTCTGTGAAAATAGTTTTAACAACTTGTTGAGCTATTTGCAATTTGATTATATTTCATTTCATTTTTTTTATATTTTCGGAGGCCCCAACTACATGAAGATCTGACAAGCTGTAGTGGGAGGTAGCGTCAGAGGGTATACGAGCTGCTTTTAACCCTACGACGTCAGTCAAAGGATTAATACTAATATAATATCAGTATTTGTATAGTGCATAAACACTGGTCCACAGTTTCTAATGCGCTTCGAGTTCACTAGATTTGTTCTCGATGTCAATATCACAAAGGACTTTCAAAAAGGAAAGTTTTCAGTTTGTTCTTAAAAACAGAAAGAGATGACTCTAGACGTATGGATAGTGGGAGCTGATTCCAAAGAAACGGCGCTGAGTATGAAAATGCACGTTTTCCAGTCTCAAGTGTTACACAAGGGATCTTTAATAAGTGTTTATCAGATGAACGTAAATTTCGGTTTGTAGTATAAGGTACTATCATATCTTGAATGTAAGAAGGTTATTGTGAATTTAGAGCTTTAAAGGTTAATAATAAAATCTTGAAATTAATTCGCTGTTTAACGGGTAGCCAATCAACGTTAATGTTCCTGGTAGGATACCCGGAACTCGCTGCAACAGATCATTGCATTGGCTAATCCCAAAGATTATTTAACAACTGTCCAGATCCTAGTGTAGCAAAGGCAAGTAAAACGAAATTTTAAAGTATAAAAACGACATGAAATAGGTGCGTGTTTTAATCAGATAGGGCTGTTCATTATGATTTAAAATATATCTAAAGTCGTTAGCGATAATATTACCAAATTGTATTTGGTGTAGCATGACTAGATTTCAATATTGTTTGTTATATTAAATTCATTTTGACTTCTTTCTTAGCTGTTGGAATTAGACTCAGCTTCTAAAAACGTAACCCAAGTTTACAGCGTTGCAGCATTCAGCACAAAAAAGTAACATTTTACCAATATTTCGATCCAGTTTGTTTATCGCTAGTTTACTACATGCTGGTCTATAATAATGTTTCTATATATAGGTCGATCAGTACACCACGTGGTTCTGTTTATATTTATAATAGCAGGGGTTAGGGTTTTATAATTCAGAAGACGGGCAGATTAATGAGAGAGGGGGAGAAAAATGAACTTTCGATGTTTTGATTCATCAAGAGATTGACCAGATTCTAAGCTATTAGCTATTACTCTGAATTGATATCCTTAAGGTCCATTTTTGACTGAAAAGGGCACATAACAAGGTTATCAGAGTTGTCTTTCCTTGGGAGAAGTTATTGTTTATGACTTCATACCTCTTTTAGGCCCAGCCCACATGTCATAAAAAGATAATGCAGTCGAGATAAAACACGTTCGCTAATGCAATGTAGAAGTTACTAAGACGAAGATGTAATGTAGATAGTGAAATGTAGAAGATGCCAAGACAATTATGCTTTGTTCAATGTTCAATGTCGAAAGTGAAAAGACATTGCACGTATCATTTTAAGTATTGTGTCGATTGTTTTATGTAAAGTAACATTTGTATTTTGAATTAGCGGTATCATGACATAAGTAATAGAGGTATTTTGTATTGCAAAAGCAGTATTAGACATAAGTACATAACATCTAATTCTGAATACGATTGGCCTCCATAAATGCGAAGGGATACAACCAAATGTATACACAAGCAAATGTATACACGAGACCACGGTTTTTCGTCAAATCCGAACGACTAGACAGCTGTCTGACAATACTTCAAACATTCCGCCGTGGGAATGTAGAAATATTCTCAAATCACATGATGACACCTAGGTCATGGTCGATATTAGTGTGCGAGTCTATGACAGGGTTGGTTATTTCACGACAGGGCTTCCGTAGATAATATCTAAGCTCCTACAAGCATAACTGTGTTCAGTGTCAGTAGCATGGCCGCGGTTTGATCTCGTTGACTGTACACAAATGACAAATATTTCTCACCCGTGTTGTTTGTACTTAAGTTAAAGAAAATAGAAGAAATACAAGACATATTGGTCATTTTTCTCTGGCGCTGTAACCTAACTAAATATTACCTTAGTTAACGCAAACATCCCCTGCCATTTTAAACGGTTATGAGAGAGAGAAATGGAGAGAGAGAGGGCGAGAGAGCGAGAGAGGAGAGAGAGATAGATAAATGGTGTTTAACGTTCACTCGACACAAACTAAGTCATGTCGGAACTACCAAATGGCTGAATTTTATTTCAATAATTCGCTTGCATGTAGGGAATCTTTAAAGAAATATGAAGTATTGGTGCACTGTGTGTTCGAATAGTTGATCTCCGCCGGCGCCAGATATTTAAATTTCGCTAACACACACACACAGTTCACTGACCATAATGATATTAATTTATAAGAAAAAACAAAACAAAAAAAAACATGTCTAGTCTCTGAATGGAGAGAGGGTTTAACGTCTTTAGTGGTGGGAGGAAACCCGAGGACCCGGAGAAAACCCACGAGGTTGCACAGGCAACTATACTCCTTGTCACGTACACGGGCAAATCGAAGTCACGTCAGTTGATTCATTGACAGACCTTATGACACAACGCACAGGCGCTAATCCCTCGCATGTATGGAATTTAAACACACTATTATGGTTATCTACAAACTTTACACAAAACCCGCCCTTACACGGGGGGTTGGGATGGCCTAGTGGTCTAGAGTGCCGCGCTTCGACCTCTAGCTGGCCGGTCACCTCTGGCTTGCGGCTGTGGTTTCGATCCCTGGTGTGAGCGTATGTGGCATGGTGATAGTGCGCTTTCTCAAGCTCGTGGGTTTCCTCCGGGCACCCCGGTTTCCTCCAACTGCTAAAGACCCCTACGCGCAAGCGAATTATTGAAATAAAATTAAACCATATGTTAGTCCCGAAATGACCTAGTTTGTGTTGAGTGGACGTTAAACCCCATTTCTCCCTCTCTCTCTCTCTCCGCCCTTACACGTAACTAACATTCGATTGTTTTAACTGACATTCGGTGTTATACGACGTTTGGGAAATATTTTCTTAATGTCGGTGTTTGTTATCAGTTTGATTGAAGTCTATATAACTAGTCTGGAGGTCACGGGTTCACTTCCGGTATTGAAACTTGTTTACTCTTCAGATGGGAAGAAACACCATTGTATTCCGCTTTTGTACGAGAAAAGAAGTAGGGTCGCCTCTCCAACCTTATTGGGTCCCCCCCCCCCCTGCCAAAGAACCCATCCCGCAAGCAAAATAGTGAAATAAAATTGACAATTGACTCATATGTTAGTCCCGAAATGGCTTAGTTTGTTTTGAGTGGACGTAAAACCCGATTTCCCTCTCTCCCTTCTCTGTCTGTCTGTTTCTCTGTCCTTGTATATAAATATGTGTATGTGTGCGTCTCCCTCTCCCTCTCTCTCTCTCTCTCGGTGTCAACAGCACGGGATCGAACCCGAGACTTCCTGTTAAATGAGCCAACGTGTTACTCTCTCGTCCTACGTGGCTCCTAGTTCAAATAGAACACGTGTTATATATATATTTATATGTAATGATTAGAAAGACCGGTTTAGGTAACCGGAAATAACGCCTTTTAGCGTTATCGCGGTCGATGTGAATTGACGATAAATATGTAGGCTATTATGTGTCAGTCAGTGGAGTCCAACAATCGTCTCGTGTTTAAAAACGTTTGATCAACGAACAGGAGACGGTAATCATGTTGTTTTGTTCCGTTTACCGTCTTAAAACACCCCACAAAAAACATTGATCTGTGAGGATCAAAGGCTGTGAGATTTGCTTAAAAACAATCAAATTGCGGATTTAATAAACGAAAAAGGAAATAATTTTCTTTTAGTTTAGCTGAAAAAATATCACTGTAGTTTCTGCAAATTATGTGATTTTTGTACAATTTTAAATATTCACCCACAGGGACGATACTAATTAGGCTGGAATCCGCTGAGGGGCCCTGTAAATTTGAATGACGAAATAATCCAGTTAATCTCATTTAGAGCGAGAGAGAGAGAGAGAGCGAGAGCGAGAGAGAAAAAGAGAAATGGGATTTAACGTCCACTCGACACAAACTAGGTCATTTTTGGACTAACATGGTTTCATTTTATTTCAATTATTCGCTTGCGTGTAGGGGTCTTTAGCAGTGGGAGGAAACCGAAGTGCCCAGATCTCCAGGGCTCGAAACCCCAGCCGCAAGCCAGAGGTGACCGACCAGCTAGAGGTCGAAGCGCGGCACTCTAGACCACTAGGCCATCCCAACCCGCCTTCTAACGTATAGCGATCTATAGACAACCTTAAATTTTCGATACCAGGGAGAAAGACAATATTTCAGTTCTAAACACAAAAATTCTCCACCCTCCGTCTCTTATTCCTGATACGGCCCGGGGCCACAGTGGCTAAGTGAGTAAGACGCTGGTTCGCTAGCGGGTTGCTTTCACTCCTTGGTGTTTGCTGAGAAAACAGGAGTGCAGTCGTTTTCATGGGACTAAAAACCCAGGTCCAGTGTGCACATTGGCAAGGACGTAACCGGTCATTTGGCAGTTGGAATTCGAGTTGAAAGTAGGTCGTAGCGCCGCTGTCCGGACAAAATGTCCCTTATAGCTCACTGCATGGCGTGTGCCCGTCATCATTAGCCTAAACATATTTGGTCAAATTTGGATCTTTTGTGTTAAAGCGTAATGATATTGTTACGCAGTAAGCTATTGGTTGTTAATCAGACTATTGACCAGTCATAATGTAGAACAAAATTTGGCGTCCATTACAGCAGTGTTAAGAGGGATTAGCTCTAATTAAACGAAACACTGCGACCATAAAATAGAAATCAACACCGATGTGATTATGTTATGGATATTGGAGAACTTTATGGCTAACTGCTTGTAATCTATCTGCGTCCGATATAAATACTGTCTTACACCTGTTTAAACTCCGATTATTGACTCTCCATTAAATCGAAGGCCCATAAAGTCGCGCTAGCTTCCATTAGGCTAAGCACACACCATCTGGAGATTCAATCAAACAGAAATCGAATACCATCCCATATTTGACTGTAACACATATAACAATATAGAAATTCAGAGGGAGATGGAGAGAGAGAAGGAGAGACAGAGGGAGAGAGAGGGAGAAATGGTCTTTAACGTCCGCTTGACACAAACTATGTCATTTCGGGACTAACTTAAGGCCCCCGCACACGAGCCGAAAACTGCGTACGCAAATGACGCAGCGTCATTTTCGGCTCGTGTGCGGGGGTATTTTCGAGCGCATTTTGACGTTCGCCAAATATCTGTCATGTTTGATATTTTTTGACGCAGCGCCAACTGCGCTCTCGTGTGCGGGCAACTCAGCGCTATTTGCGTTTTATTCATCGCCAATGCGCATGCGTCATCACTACTGCAAAATGGCGTTCGTCAGTGACGCAATTTTAGAGGATAAAATCGTCGATTTATGGCAAGAATATCCTTGCCTATATGATACAAAATGCGTAGATGACGACGATTCACTCACGGCTGCCATTTTCGGATGAGTGTTGGTCACGTGAACGACACACTTGCCGCAGTAGCTTTCGCGCAGCGTCATTTTCGGCTCGTGTGCGGGCGCCGTATTTCTGCGCCAAATGCGTACGCATTTAGCGCCGCGCTAAATGCGTACGCAAAATGCGCTCGTGTGCGGGGGCCTTAACATATGGTTAAATTTTATTTCAAAATCAATCCACGCATCTCTGTTTTATATCCTCCAATTGCTACCCAAGTTGCTTTACATACATCCACACACATGTGTGTGTGTCTCCGCGGTGACTAAGTGGGTACGACGCTAGCTTGTTGGCCTGAAGGTCGCATGTACGATCCTTGTAAGTTCATCGGGATTTTCTGACATGGTTTCCCCTTGTCAGTGGTGCAAGACAATGTAACCCTGTACACATTCACGTGCACGTAAAAGATCATAGTGCTGCTGTCCGGGCAAAACTTACCTTATGACACACTGCATGGGAGAGAGAGGGAGGGAGCGAGAGAGAAATAGGGTTTAACGTCCACTCAACACAAACTAGGTCATTTCGGTTCAATTTTATTTCATTAATGTGCGTAGGGGTCTTTAGCAGTGGGTGGAAACCGGAGGACCCGGAGAAAACCCACGAGGTCTGACAGACAACCCTTCTCCTTGTCACGTACAAGCGGGAATTCGACACCACGCCAGTTGACTCAATGATGGGCTTTATGCTACAGAGTGCACATGCTAACCATTCGCCCCCCCCCCCCCCCCCACCAAACACACACACACACACATTGCATGGCGTATAAACGTCTCCTTGGTGGATGCAATGACATCTTATATTATTTTATCTGATTCTGTGTACAGCCCCCAGTCCACTCCCTCTCTGACCGCCCCACCCCCACCCAGCCCAATTCTGTCAACTCGTTTGATACGGACACTATTTATATTTCTGTTAAAAGCAATATTTAGATTCATATTTACATCTGAATAGGCTATAATATACCCCTCTCCCCGGAACATTAATTATAGATTATGTAACCCTGCCTATATTAGACCCCTCTCCCTGAAACATGAATTATACATGTAACTTGCCTTAAAGGGACAATAACACTCTTGCTGGCTTGGCAGCTCCAGAAAATAAATAATAGCCTTATTCTAAGTACTAGATGTTTAAGTGTCCTACCTGTTGTGTAAATTATCCATTACAACCTATTTTACGTGTCCAGAGGGTTCGAAAATATTTTAAATCAAAGTCACATTTGAAAAGGTTTACGTTAGATTTTTCAAATCAATTGGTTGAATATTTCCAATTTTAAAAATTAGGTGTGTTAAGATGAAATTTATATCATAAATTAATTGGAATATTGTAAAATAATACAATTTGTTGACCAGAATGGAGATTGGGACATATTATTCAGTTACAACAAGAGTGTTATTGGGGCTTTAAACTAATGTATACTTGTAGAATCTAGTATCAATATAACACTGGTATACTATTATAATCACCCGGTTTCCAATACCATGTGATAACACCTTATCATAGTGTCTATATTTAATAAACAAGGCTATACATGCTAGAATCGTTGGGACGAAAAACCGAGGTCCATTTTTAATTATCGACAGCCGTTTAAACGCAGATCGGGTTCAAATCTGTTTAAAATTGGACCCATTAGATGGCGCGATGCGTTGATTAAGGTCTTGTCATGTTAATAATGTCTGTTTGAACATACATTATGCAAGAGCTAAATCTGCCTATTGTAGGTCTTTCTTTAGACCTGAAATGTTATAAAAACTATTAATTAGACATTAATTAACTTATCCAGACCATAATCAACTCTCGATGTCCAGGCTAGCCTGCGATATTTGTTGGATTGTAGTTTGATTTGCTGCAAAATTTTCCTTCGTGATTAACGACTAAATGGATAATCGAAACTACTAGTTTTGTCTTATTGACTTTAGTAATGATGATCGAGGCTAAGCGGAACTTTCATTCGCTTAGTTCTTGTTCATAGTGGATCAATTTGACTGAAAGTTTCAGAAAATTGCCTTTACATTAGCTAGTATGTAAGTATTTAGTGAGAACTGCCGACTTGTTATCTAATCTCCCATATGGTATATTTAACATTTTATATAATATTTAAGGACCAACGAAAGACTGTTTATGAAAAATGTCTTTGATTAAGAAATACAAAACTCTGCTCATAGTTTCTTATTGGTGTAATGATACATTAAAACAAAGGTTTTATAAAGGGCTATATTTTAGTTAAAATAAAAGGCGAGATATTTTGAGTAAATTCTTAATTTAAGTCTGAGAATGCTTTGTGGAGTAGGGCCCAGGTGTTGAGTTGACTTTTCCGAGATACGATGATGGAGAGGTGGGATTGGTCCAATGTCTAAAATTGGATGGTAATAATGACATGTTATACTGGTTTGCAAATGCGTATTACCGCTTTAATTGGGAGTCTTTTTGTTTGGTCTCCGGGTATCTAAAATTGCATGGTAATGTGATAATGTTGATTATCACTTTAGAGCACCTTTAGAGCTCCAAATAAGTATATTATAGGACCATCTTGGATAACTGTTCTCTTTTGTGAGGGCCAGGGATGGATAACTGTTCTCTTTTGTGAGGGCCAGGGATGGTGAGAGGCGGGGAGGTGGAGGGCTGTACGCAGTCGATCAGATATCTAAAAATGTCCGAAACTGTGATATTGTTGATAAACATGATGATCTTATAGATAAGTACAATCTTAATTTATGACGTACAATATAAAGAAGTATGTAGGGGGGGGGGCTGAATAGTTAGCATATCCGCACTATATCATACGGTCTGTCATTGAAGCAACTGTCGTGGTTTTAATTCCCTGGTTGTATGTAACAAGAGGTGGGTTCGCCTGTCCAACCTCATGGGTTTTTTCCTGAGTCATCTCATTTTCCTTCCCCCTACTAAAGACCCCAACGCGCATGTGAATTATTGAAATGAAACAAAGCCATATGTCAGTCCCAAAATAGCCTAGTTTGTATCGAGTTGACGTTAAATCCCATTTCTCTCTTAGTTGCGGGGGGGGGGATGATTTCTTGGTTATAAAGTTGATAATATTGCTATCAATGATGGTCAATTGTAAAACATTAATGTCTTGTACATTATAAGCGTATAAAATGTCCTAAGGGGGGGGGGCGTTTTCGATGTAAATCTTTTGCTACTTGAGACCTTTGACCAAGTCTGAAATTGGCTTTAATTGTGAAACGTAACCGACCTCGCCCCACTCGCCAAACCTTGTAAGATTTCGGGAATCTAAACTCGGCTGTATGATGAATTCCGCCATATTGGAACTACTTTAAAGGTCCCGGATGAAACATGGCTGCGCCCATTCCAAACACAAGTTGGCAACCTATTTGGCTAGCGACCTATTCGACCGATCCAGTTGTAAGATAATGACGAAATTACACGTCTATTCTGAGCTGAAGGAATGGATAAAAAATAATATATTCTACTTTCATTTGATAGACATAACGTTGGATTTTATTGGTTGATAAATAGAGACTGTTGTCTTTACTCTAAATAGGTTTCCAACGAACAAGTTGCAGCTCGATCGGTCGAATAGGTCGCTAGCCGAATAGGTTCCCAATTTGTGTAATAGCGTCAAGTTTTCCTGTTAAAGTAAACCGGTAGCCGCATCGCAAATGTATGGGCGTAGGTACATATCACTTACTGTCATACATCCGAGACTAGATGTAGTTGACGTAGTTTACGGAATCTGTCGAGATTAGCCGAGTGCGCCTCGCCCGTATCGAAGCGATGCATGCTATTCAGAGTAATCTCCCTTCCTTATAGTTGAACTGTTGTAGCTAAACCTGTATGCAATTATTATTCATAATTTCAATATTTTTCCATTTCAGTCAATATTGTACGCTCACAAAAGCACAGACAACAGTAGTCACACCAATCAATATTCAATTTACGACATTAAAGTTCACGACAGTCGTAAACGAGTACAATAGTCCTTGCCAATAAATATAATATTTCCACCAGTAACCGGCATTAAAAATGATAATTATCACAATGATGAAACATAATGGTTATAGTTAACTATAATCTAATAATTGATCATCGATAGTTTTTAACCGAATTGACCACAAGCCCTATACGGATGTGACCCAAGTTTGTCCCGGTCCCAAATTCGCCCGGGCCTCAAATGCGATGGTCTAAAACATCCATTAGATCATGCTGGTTAATTTGACACAAAATAAGGGGGTTGGGTGGTGCGACGAAGCGTGATGTGCGGACATACACACTTTAATTTTAGTTACATAGATAATGGTACACGAACATCAATGGATGACGTCACATCTGTATGTTAAAGCCCCAATAACACTCTTACTGTAACTGAATAATATGTCCCAATCTTCATTCTGGTCAACAAATCGTATTATTTCAGAATATTCCAATTAAATGATGATATAAATTTCATCTTAACACACCTATTTTAAAATATTGGAAAATTTCAACCAATTGATTGGAAAAGTCTAACGTAAACCTTTTCAAATGTGACTTGGATTTTAAAATATTTTTGAACCCTCTGGACAAGTAAAATAGGTTGTAATGGATAATTTACACAACAGGTAGGACACTTAAACATCTAGTACTTAGAATAAGGGTATTATTTATTTTCTGGAACTACCAAGCCAGCAAGAATGTTATTGTCCCTTTAAAGAGAGATGAACAATGACCATTTTATTAGAATTTTCATTTTAAAATACATATTCAACAATAAGTTTGATTAGAAGCTGATTTATGACGACATGTTATTCTGGTTTGCATAGATGTTATTACCGCTTAAATTGGGCGTCTTCTTGTGTTATTACCGCTTTAATTAAGCTTGTATGTGGACACTATCCTTTTAACTGATGGTAAGACAATATCAGTCTTTAGGGAACGTTCACATCGTTACGAAAACGAGTTCGAACGTCAGCTCTTTCACGAGTGTTGACCAATGAAACACGTTTCTTGCCTCATGTATTGAATTTTCCATAATTTTCCCAGGCCTTGTGTAGGCTGTGTACAATGTGCCCAAATGCAAAATTCTGCATGATTCTTGTACATCTGCCAAAATATCGTCTGTTGGATTGCGAAATCGCGTGTTAGAGGACACGAAAACGCACAGGTAAACGAAGATAATTTCGTATCTATGCGAAAAGTCCCTAATACCGTTTGTCCACGCTTAGAACGCGGATTTGCCGCTGTAAGTCAAGCTCAATTAAATTAGTTTCCCGTTTGCTTTACAGTTTATAAACATCCCGCACCAGTCTATAAAAATCAACCCACGAACCCCAGAGTTGATTTACAAATAATACCCATTCACGGGTATGACTCTACACGTCCGAAACATGTCCTTGAACCTCCGTGTCTTCAAGCATGTGTTTATTATCAGCGTGTTGGTCTTGGTGTCTGTTTCCTGGTAGAAAGGGGAGACAACTTAAAGCTGGCCACCATTTATAGATGTATTTTGTAATGGGTAGATCGTAAACTACATCCAGGGAAAGGTTTACATCCGGTTTAGCGGATAAATCCGTAGGATCGCCAGAATGTGAGTCTCTCCAAGCGATCATTCCTCGTTCTTCTAGAGTTCCTGAAAATAATTTGTTAAAACACATTATGTAAGAACTAAATCTACCTATTGTAGCACGTAAAAGATAGCTTGACAGTTGGAATTCGATATAAGAGTAGGCCATAGTGCCACTGCCCGGGTAAAATGTCTTCGTAGCACACTGTATGGCGTATGCATGTTTTCATTAGCGCAGTTCGGAGCAGAGCAGTATTAAGTTAAGTTCCGTTTCACTCCTAGACCACGAGGATATTCCAACCACCTGAAATAATGTCTCCATTATTCTAATTGCTACGTAATAATTAGAATGTCTGATTTCATTGGTCGAGTCGATACCGAGAAAAGAGGACTGTAAACTCCAGGCGCGGATCCAGAGGGGGGGATCCCCCCCCCCCGCCTGCTCAGACTTGAAAATTTTTTTATGCGATTTTATTGGCGATTTAGACCTGTTATTTTGGAATTTACCTTCCGGAAATACGTCAGAATGAACCAAATTGAATCTAATTTACCAAATTATCGGTTGAGCGCAATTAGTTAAGCAATTATCAAACCTAGACCCCCCCCCCTCCTGCAAAAAATACTGGATCCGCACCTGAACTCCAATTCATTTCATCTAATCAGACTGATTGACCTACCTCTGACAGTGTTATCTAAAATTAAAGCAATGATTCCACCCAGGAACATGGGCGTTCCCAGTCCCACCTTCAGAACCTGATCTACTTCAATATTACCTGATCAAATACAAAATATACATCGTTAGAATCGGAAAGATAATAATGGCGGACAGATTCAAGTTACATAATAAATCAAACAATGTAATTATTACAGAGTGTCATTCCGTGCTCAGTGTGACGTTACTATATAAGCGCGTGCATCATTCACACGTTACCTGGTAGCCAACAGTGCTCGTCCAATCATCATCTTCCAAGTGTCATATTATTATGCAATGGCGGGTATGTCGTTACTATCCATGCACGTGCATCCCTAACACGTTACCTGGTAACAACAGTGCTCGTCCAATAAGCATTTTGCAAGTGTAATACGCAGTGGCGGTTAAGATTAAATACGCAGACTACCAAAAAGCATTTTTTGCGCCAAAGACTGCTGTGTATGTCGTTACTATCCTTGTGGGTACATGACTCAATCACAAGTTGCTAGGCAACAACAGAAGATTTGCCTGGTAATTTGCATATTTTCCGACCAATATTAAGTCTGAGATACAAAATACAAGTTTTAAAGGAATGCAATATACCACAATATAAGACTGTAGGCCACATGTTAGTTTAGAAAGTGAGTATAATAACAGCATTTGCAAATATCATATTCTTCACAGCTACTTATTTTAATTGTTTGACGGAGGCCATCGCCATTTTGAGAAACGGAACTACCAGCTGCCATGACAACGATTACATTATATCGTCACTGCTAAATTCACAGATGTTATAAAACCAAAAAGACAAAACAACAACAACAATGTATGCATAATTATCAAACATTAAGCAAGACTAAAATACAATTTGCAAAGACACAGAAAGCTGAAGAACATTATACAGTTTTACAAAACATAGCAAATTAAACATTTACAAGATTCCATGCATAAAAGAGAACGGGTGGGCGAAGCTGCTGAACCAATCATTACGAAGATCAAAGGGGTGTGTCAAAGAGGCGTGGCATTAGGCCACTTGGGGATATAGGGGCGTGGTATTAGACCACGTGGTTATTCTCACCCGTCGAGATAAAATCCGGATGACTGTCGATCCATTCTGGTATCATAAGTCCTACAACTAGTGCTGTTCCAACAATTATAAGATTTCTGTTCGAGTTGAGGTCGATATAACGAAGATTGGACAAGCCCAACGATACAAGTAAACCCAGAAGTATGATCAGCGTCCCTCCTAGAGCTGGATCTGGAATAAGGGCTAAACACGCCCCTATTTTACCGAACACCGATATTCCCAGCAGAAGGAGACCAGCAGTTACCATTATAGAGCGACTGGCCGTCTGAAAACAGGGGAGATAATTTAATCAATACCACTTTATGTTTTTACTTCCGGTAAATCCTCTGGACAGAATTCTGTGGACAGTTCGTCTTGGAAATGATTTGCTCTGCTTGGCAACTATCTGAACTTGTCTGAAAATACGGAGTTCATGCTTCTCTGGGTATCTCATTCCGAATGCTCATCTTACACAACCAACAGTAACTACCATCCATGCAAACAGACCAATCTTTGATGTCACCGAAAGTGTTATTCCATGCACGTACGAACAGATTAACGAAAACGAGGAATCATATCATGGTGACCAGGAGTCATCCAAGATGAAAAGTGACTGCTTTGTGTGAATTGACTGAAGACGTAAACGTTGGTGATAAATGTTTATAAACAGATCAGAATCACAACTTGCTAAGTGAAATATGCCCAAGCCCTTGCGATACTTTCAATTGGATTTGTTGCTGAAGCTAATTGACAAGTTGCCACTAATGTCAGGTTGCGACTGTCGTGCGATGCGTTACGATAGGATTGCCCTTATTAGAGACTTTTGGCAAGTGGAATTTTCCGCATCCGTATCACGTATCGCCACATGATACGTTGCGTCAATGTAGTTTTAGAGTTTTGGCAGATTTTCGCGGCGTGTACATATGGGTAGCTGAGCTGAGCTTAGTTCTAATACAGCACGGTGGCAGTTATCTACCAAGATCTTCAGGACTAGTCAAGTGTCTACTATGATACAACATTTCAGCGTCTAAAAGTAGCAAAAAGTATGGTAAAAAGACGACGATGAAAGTATGAAAGCTGTTCGATACGTGCTGCCGTATCCGTGTGCCATATCACGTATGAGAAATACACAAGCATTGTTGACGTCACACACAAAATCGATACGGATACGCGATACGGACCAGAAATTTACGCTTGCCAAAAGTCTCTATTGAATCCACAATCCGCTACGTAAAAATATGTTCGGATACGTTTCGATACGATCAATAAGATTGGACCTCTATATAATATGATAATACTTGATAGGATCAACACAATTACGTCACGATTTAAACCACATGCATCGTGTTGGTGGGGGCCTAGCATTAGGCAGAGATCATATGTCGTTACTATCCCTGTGGGTACATCGTTCAATCACAAGTTGCTAGGTAACAACAGAAATGAAATGAAAACAAACAAACTTTTCTGACCCAACCCTGATAATGCAGATAGGGACACCCGTGCAGCGCTCAATGAGGGAAATGTTTGCCCGGGGAACCACGTTTTGCAAATTTCTCATGAAATTAAAACTTTCCATGCAATTTTTACGCGTACACAGCCTATCAGACCGACTATACGCCATTCCATGTCAGGCTATTTTAGGATTCTATATTATGTCTTGTTTTATATTGAAATGTAAACAGCTGTGGTGAATATAAAACACTGATCATGGCATGCTTGCCACCCTGGAGCACCTGGTACCATTTCCCAAATTGTATGTCTAATTTCCGTTTGGAAGGTCCGCACATCTAATATTTAAATTGCTAAGACTTACACAACTAGCAAACCAACCAATTCTAAAAGTCATTAGCGCTAATATTATTGTTAATTGATGTATGTTCAAACTGCTGGAATTGATGGCGTCCCCAATCGCTGCCGATGATTCAAATCTTATCTATTGTCATGGTGATGAAAATCAAAGTAACCGGATGTAAAGCCTACCTTAGATAACTTTATAGCGGCTATGTTACCACTGAAAGATGTCGTGGCATGACCAACACCAAGAGCACCAGACATGATACTAGCCACACCTTCCATTAATATACCTCTAGTAACAGCATGGTCTGGAGGAGACGGGACTTGACATGCTTTAGCTGCTGCAAAGTAATCTCCTACAGACTCTATCAAAGATGCTATAGTTGCTGCAGAAAATCCAACGATTACAGCTGTGTTTAATCTGGGCATACCAAACTGACCTGGTAAAACAATAAAAAATGGGTACAACGTATTTAAAAGGTTCTGCCTGCTCCGATTGGGCTAATGATGGCGGTCATACGCCAGACAGTGTGCTACGAGGGAATTACAAAACCCATGTCTCTATTTGATTATAAATGTATTAATATTAAATACCTGGATAAGGGAATGAGAACCATGGTGTCAGACCAACGATGTTTATTTTAGAATCAGTTCTTGCTTTGTATGATAACAATTTATTATCAT
The DNA here is from genome assembly GCA_036850965.1 of Patella caerulea. Taxonomy (NCBI): domain Eukaryota; kingdom Metazoa; phylum Mollusca; class Gastropoda; family Patellidae; genus Patella; species Patella caerulea. The sequence continues at coordinate 59,327,733 of JAZGQO010000006.1, read as the reverse complement.
CTGGTAAAACATCCGTAGCTGTTAAAATGGCCGACAAAATCCACATCAAAATAATACTCAATAATATCTATAAATATAAATAATTGATCAGTTAATGATAAAACGTCTCTAGAGAGAGAGAGAGAGAGAGGTGTCACGACCACAATTATTATCGGGTAAAGCATTCGTAGCTGTTAAAATGGCCGACACAATCCACATCAAAATAATACTCAATAATATCTACAAATATAAATAATCGATCAGTTAATGATAAAACGTCTCTAAGAGAGAGAGAGAGAGAGAGAGAGAGAGAGAGGGTGGTGTCACGACCACAACATGCGACGATCAAGGGCGACTGATTTGACCGATTTGTCGAAGGCTCGCTTTCCACATCCGACAGACAACCCATGGTGTTACACACAAACTAGGTCATTTCGGGACTAACAAAGATTATATTAAGTTAGAGTTTAACGTTCGCTTCCACCTAGGGTGATATCGCAGACAAGGGTGTTCCCGGTTTCTTGGCCCAACCTCCGTAAATATAATTGTGTACTCACCGGTAAGATTTTGAAAATGGCGAATCTAAATCGTGGTTCAGGCTTTTCCTGTTTTCTGCACCTGATTCTCGGCATGGGTAGTCGAATGTGAAACATATAGAGTGCAAATACTAACACCAAAACACAACCTCTGAAAGACATATTCATCAAGCCAATGGCCTTAATTTATAATGTATAACATCGCCATCGCAATATAATGTATAACATCGCCATTTAGCCAAGGAAGCAGATAAAGGGAAAACCAAAACAGTTCTATCTACGGGTCCAATCGTCGCGCCAATGCTTAAATAGTAATAATAATTTATTAACATAGGCAAAACTGAGACAGGTAATGGGTAAAGTAAAATGAAATAAAATAAAATGGGGTTAAACGTCCTACTGTTCTGTTCCGAACTGGGCTAATAAAGAGGCACATATGTCATCCAGTGTGCTATAAGGGAAATTGTGTCCGGACAGCGACTCTATGATCTACTTTTATATCGAATTCCATCTGTCAAGGGATCTTTTACTTGCACGTCAATGTATACACGGGTCCTCGTTTTTTTTGTCGATCCCAACTGTCCTTGTCAGGCCCTCTATCAAGAAATCTTTAACGTACACAACAATGTGTACACGGGACGGAAAAGCTAAAGCAATGACACACAAAGGAGAAGCAGAACAGTATGTCAATAAAAGGGGCAACAGAACAGTATGTCAATACTTACGAAAATGCAATGGCCCATTGAGGTCTGGAGTAGATAATTGGTACTTTTAATAATGATAAACCAATTAGTGATATAGTCGGGGCTACTGTTATTGGTCCGATATATTTTAACAATGGTCCTACAAGACCCAGGCCTCCAACCAGAACTTCTATAAATGATGTTAACATTAAACTTCCAGATAACTGCCAAAAACAAATATAGTACACTATATTGTATAAGTATTAGAGACGATCTTTGGATTAGTAATTACTTCTCTTATCTTGTTTACGGTACCCAGGATTTGTAGTTCGTCTGTTCAGAGCAATTCTCTCTTTCTCTCAAGGAATGTGATGGATTTGAAATGCAATGGGGTTTAACGTCCTATTTTATGGATTTGAAGTCAATGGAGATTCAATTTGTAGTGCGATACCTTTGTGTATCAGCCTGTCACTGTAGAGTTATCCCCCTTTAAGCTATATTAAGTAGGGGATACTCGATTCACAGTTCCGGAATTGAATTCCAAAACTGGTGTCAATCGAATGAAATACGTCACGATTCTACTCACTCCACCTCAGCTGTCGGGACTGGCAGAACTGTGACAGGACTGAATTCCGCGTCACTCGATTGTAATTCTGTCGATTCGGGACGTTCTGGACTGTGAATAGAGCATCGCCGTTATGATTTTTAAATTAAAATTAGAAACTTCAATCCTGGATGGAACACTATTTATCATAGCCTATACTCCGCAGGTGTCTGGAGGACGGAGGAGAGAGTGAAAGAGAGTGAGAGAGAAGGAGAGAGAGGGGGAGGGGAGAATACCCAACTGAACCACTAACGACTCCATCACAACTGAACCACTAATGACTCCATGTAAAACCATGGTTACCTGTTGCAACCTCTCATCAACTGATAAGGGTGTTATTCTTGTTTGTGTAGTATTGGTATCCATCATCGATGATATTGTAGATGTAACATTATTTTCTAATCCTGTAACACAATAATACATGAAGTGGTATCAGCTGTTCTAAACTTAGTGTCTGTAAAATTAGTGAGAATCGAGTAAAAAAAGTAGCTCGATTTCTATGAGATTAAAATGGATGAGAACTAGTTTAGGACAGTTGGATGTTGAAGATGGGTAGTTTATTTTAAGATGGGTGTTTTACTGTAGGATGGGTGGTATACTTAAGGATGGGTGACCCCCTTGAGGATGGGTGGTTTACGTTAGGATTGGTGGTGTCCTTTAGGATGGGTAGTATACTTTAGGATTGGTAGTATACTTTAGGAAGGGTGGTTTACTTTAGGATGGGTGGTCTCCTTTAGGATGAGTGGTTTACTTTAGGATGAGTGGTTTACTTTAAGATGGGTGGTGTCCTTTAGGATCGGTAGAATACTTCAGGACATGTGGTTTACTATAGGATGGATAGTTTAATATAGGATGGGTAGTATACTTCAGGATGGGTGGTTTACTTCAGGATGGGTGGTGTCCTTTAGGATGGGTGGTTTACTTTAGGATGAGTTGTTTACTTTAGGATGGGTGGTCTCCTTTAGGATGAGTGGTTTACTTTAGGATGAGTGGTTTACTTTAAGATGGGTGGTGTCCTTTAGGATCGGTAGAATACTTCAGGACGTGTGGTTTACTATAGGATGGATGGTTTAATATAGGATGGGTAGTATACTTCAGGATGGGTGGTTTATTACAGGGTGGTGGTTTACTTTAGGATGGGTGGTGTCCTTTAGGATGAGTTGTTTACTTTAGGATGGATGGTTCCCTTTATGGTGGGTGGTTCTCTTTAGGATCGGTGGTTCCCTTTACGATGGTTAGTTCCCTTTATGGTGGGTGTTCCCATTTAGGATAGTTTGTGTTGGATTGGCGGTCCAATTTAGATCGGTTGGTTTCCTGTAGGTGAATAGGTGATTTCCTAAAGGATGGGCGACCCCTTAAGAATAGGTGATTACTTTTACAATGGGAGATCCCTTAAGAATGGGTGGTTTCCTTTAGGATGGGTGATCCCTAAAGAATAGGTAGTCCTTTAGGATGGGTGATCCCTAAAGAATAGGTAGTCCTTTAGTATTGGTCATCTTTTACGAACAGCTGGTTTCCTATAGGATGGGCGATCCCTTAAAAATGTGCGGTCCCTTTAGGTAAGCGGCTCTCCTTAGGATAAGCAGTTCCCTAGAAGATACGTGATCCCTTAAGAATGTGCGATCCCTTTACAATGGGTGGTACTATATTTGATTCAATCAATCTGCATGCAACACCTACCTGAGGTAGTATCAGAAGGACAGAACCAACTTTCATCTCTACCTAAAGCTAATATAGGAACCATGAACGATGCTGACGGACCTTGATATATTGGTAATCTGAAGGTAAGGAAACAATAGATAAAATAAAACCAAGTAGCCTACGAACAATCTAAACCAATAGACAAAATTCGCAAACTACCACAAGGGTGAGTAGGGTCACCTGTCCAACCACGTGGGTTTTCTCCGGGTCCTCCGGTTTCCTACCACTGCTAAAGTCCTCTACTCATAAACGAATTATTGAAATGAAATTGAACCATGACCCAACTCTTTCTGCTAAGGACCCCTACGCGCAAGCCAATTTTTGAAATAAAATTGAACCATGTTCTAGTCCCGAAATGACCTGGTTTGCCTCTAATGGACTTTAAACTCCCTCTCTCTCTCTCTCTCTCTCTCTCTCTCTCTCTCTCTCTCTCTCTCCCTCTCTGTTGTTCACTCTGTCTCTCTCTCTCTCTCTCTCTCTCTACCCGGATTGACCTTTACCTTACTCCCACGATTGTTTGTAATATGCTGCTAAAACCACACATAAACAGCGTTGAGCAGAAGAGCTTTGTTCTGATAGGATGATCATACGGTACACATAACGCATCAGATATTATAAACGCCATGGATAGGCTGGATGCCAAGCTCATTAGAATATGCTGAAAATAACATAAAATTTACTTTTAAAATGTTTGGCAGAACCATTTTAAACCCTCGCAGATATTTCAAGGTAATTGTAATTGAATGGTGTCCTTGCTAGAGATAAGGTGTCATAAAATTATAAAATTCGACCAACATAATAAATAGGCTACATTGTTATCTTGTCTCGCCTGTACTGAATCGGAGACTATCGTCTTTACAAAAAATCCTGAGTTTGGTACTGGCTTACTAATCTGTAGGCTTGCACGTCATCGAACCCCTGGCATTTAGAATTCAATGAAGAGGAAGTGGCAATGCCGCTGCCTTGGCAAAATGTCCCCCATTGCACACTGTACAGAACAGAACGAACTCAACCCCGTTGTAGGCCCCTTTGTCAGACACGGAAACACCATGGTTGAGTGAATAAGGCACTGGCCTGGAGGTCTCGGTTTCGATCGCGGCGTATGCCGCGAAGGTTCATCGGGATTTTCAGGCGTGGTTTCCCCTTATCAGTGATGCAGTACGGAGGGCCTGGGAGGGACAGCTGGCTCGTCGTTAGGCTGGAACAAAACACCGAGGTCCTGTGTACACATTGGCGTTTACGTAAAAATATCCTTTGGCAATCAAAATTCATTATAAGAGTAGCACACTGTATGACGTATGTCCGTCTGCATGATCCCAGTTGGAGTAGGACGTTAAACCCCGTTCAATTTCATTTATTTGAAATAACAAACATTACCTGTAAAGCAACAGCAATTCCCACCAATATAGGTGGCGTCTCATATATCTGATATTCCAGTTTGTCGTCTGATACCATTTCGGTGGTGATCCGGGGAATATTTTCTTCTAGATCGACTGGACAATACAATTTGCCATCGACGTTATGAAGACTGTTACGTTTGGAGCCGTTTATCTCGATGTTGTGGTTTTCTGTGTGGCTGCTATCACTAGGAGGGTTATCATCTGTTAGAGTCATACTGAAACTGTTAAATAATATCAACATTAAGTATAGATATATCAGTTTGATTGAGGATAAGGCAGAATGTAACCTCACGATTTATACTGGAGTTAAGGTCAACTGGTAAGATATCAAGAAATTTTGGGTAGAACAGATATCATAATTTTAATCTCACGACCTTTCTTGGTGTCACGGTCAACGCCATTTATATATCCCAACAATGATTCTGCCCGTAGACTTTAAATATCAATTTTAATTATAGCTACATTTTAAATTTTCCATGTGGTTACCCATGTCGGTGGTGCAGGACTGTCTAGTCGCTCGCATTGGACGAAAAACCGAGGTCCCGTTTACACATTGGCTTGCACGTAAATGCCCCCTTTGTGGTAGGCCATAGTGCCGCTACCCGGGAAAGAATTCCCTTATCACACACTGAATGGCGAATGCCCGTCTTCATTAACCCTGGGTAGGAGCAGAACCGTAGGATGCTAAACCCCATTTTGAATTTTTGACCTAATCATTTTTATTCGTACGTTATAATAAGAAACCCCGATTTAATTAAACATTTAAATAAGTCATTCTTCATTAGCACGTAAAGACCATTTTTATTTTAATGAAGAATAATCTATAAAAATATGTTTGACCTGTTTGTTAATACAATACATTCATTATTTGTAATAACACGAACTGTTTTCATGACTACGAATTAATTTAAATGAGGTAAACATACGATTTAAATAATCCAGGAAAACCTCTCAACAATTTACAGACACCTTCAAATAACCAAGAAAAACTTTTTGACAGAATGTAGACATATATTCAGATAACCCTGGAAAACTTCTCAAAACTTTACTGACAGATTCAAATAAGAAAACTTCTCGTCCAACAATAGTCTGATTTTTAAAAAATACCCCAAGAAAACTTCGCAAAAGATAAATAGATATTCAAATAGCCCAGACAATGAAATAAAACACTATATATGAAATAAAACAGGGCCGTATGGTGTAGGATTTTAAAAGTGGAGGTGTACCAATGACGGGGGCCATAACCTCAACGTAATTGATATAAAAAAAAGTTTGTATCAGGGCAAACGAACCCACTGGCGTGCGGGCGCCCTTATAACTGACACGGCTAGTGTCTAGAGTGCCGCGCTTCGACCTCTAGCTGGCCGGTCACCTCTGGCTTGATGCTGTGGTTTCGATTCCTGGTGTGAGCGTAGGTAGCATGGCCTTCTCAACCTCGTGGGTTTCTCCCAGGCACTCCGGTTTCCTCCCACTGCTAAAGACCCCTACGCGCATGCGAATTATTGAAATGAAAATTAAACCAAATGTTAGTCCCGAAATGACCGAGTGGACGTTAAACCTCATTTCTCTCTCTCTCTCTTAAAACTGACCGACTGATCAGCAGCGCCTTAAGAGCATCACTGTGTGATCACAGGTACATGTGGACAGAAACGCCCTTCTTACCTATGTGATTTTTTTTCAAAATTGTTGATTTTGTTTGTTTTTTTTGTTCATATTTTTCAAAACTTTTAAATCTCTTTATTTTTCTTCCTATCTGGTGCTAAATCATAAAATATTTATTGTCAAACAGGTAGGAAGAAAAATAAAGAAGATTAAAATTTGAAAAATATGAAGAAGAAAAAAACAAAATCAAAAATTTCGAAAAAAAAAATCAAGGTAAGAAGGGCGTTATCACTATAATAGTTTCAAACTAGATAATGTAAAGGTAATATGATGAAAATTATAGTCGAATTGCTCCACGCTGAACCGAGATATTAGCAATTGAATCGAGCATCATTACTAAAAACTCCGTTATCCATTTTATTTTTGGATTTAATCATCAATAAGCGTTGTGCAGCAGATTGGATTCAAATCCAGTGAAAATCCGACACATCAGAGGACATCGGGATTTTTTTTTAAGTTCTCTTCATCATAGAAATATAGACTATGCTTTTCATGTAAATACAAATCTAAATAATAAGTTTATATAACCGCGTTTCTCAACCTGGGGTGAATTCACCCCCAAGGGGGGGATGGCTCGCGTCCAGGGGGTGAATGGGTGAATGACCACACTCCCAGTAACTTCAAAAATTATATAAAGGTTGTGCAGATGAGATTAGCACTCTCAAACACTGTCCCGAGAATAAAAAAAATCGTTTGTGACAATCACCAGGAGCAAATTTCGCACTGAACAGGAAACAACGTATTTTCATGAAAATATAAATTTGGTGATTATTGAATCTCACCTTTGATCCGTATTCATTCCATATTCAATGCCAATGTGGTCAGGGGGTGCAGGCCCGTGCAAGGATCCGCGGTTCATGTCGGATGGCTTCTATGAAACGCCTGAAGAGTGCCTGAAATGGCTGGAAATCACATTCCCGGGCTCCAGTGTCTAAAAATTTCCTATTCGGGAGACCCCCGCCCCTTGACCCTCCTCGACGGGCTTCGCGCCTACAGCGCTCGTGGTGACCAGCTTCGCCGGCCACGGCTCCGCGGTCAGTAACCTCCTCAAAACTCTGGGGGTAAATGGGTTGGTTGAGAATTCATTTAGGGGTGAGCGGTGAGAAAAGGTTGAGAAACGTGGTTATATAACATTTCGGCCCCAAAGAAAGACCTCTTGCATAATGCATGTTTAAAAAGTACAATTATGTCGACAGCCCTCATTTTGACCTATGGCTTCATGTCTTCTTATGTCGGTAAACCTGAGCCTAAGCGTCATAGAAATACGTTATAATTGTTATCATAATCACAAGTTTTCAAATAAACTTTTATTTGATTCCTTTTACTAAGGGGGGGGGGAGCGTTTAGCCATTTCGGGACCAACGCATGGTTCAATTACATTTCAACAATATGCTTGCGCGTGTCTTAAGCAGTGGGGGGAAACTGGAGAAAAACCCACGAGGCTGGACAGGCGACCCCATCCCTTGCCACGTACAACCGGGGAATGGAAATCAAGTCAGGCGACTCTATGACAGTCATTATGAATCAATGGGCATGGGCTAACCGTGCGGCCATCCCAACCCCTTCAATGCATGAAATGGGGTTTAACGTCCTACTGTTCTACACCAACTGGGCTATTATAGACAGACAAATGTTTTACAGTATGAGATAAATTTGGCCCGGACAGCAACTGTCACGGGTTCTTTACGTCCACACATCCTGCACCCTTGACAAGGGGAAACCATGTTCGGCCAACACCGGGATCGAACCCATAGATAGTTAGCCATTGTCTTACGCACTGAGCCACCACGGCATCTGTTATTACAACACACCATTATTTGGGCCTCAGTTGCACTGGCCATCACACATTTATGAAGGACTTTAAACCCAATTTTATTTTACTTGTTTTAATCGATGTCATTCTAAAATTCACATTTCAACGTTTATTTTTTCTTAAATTAAATTTTCTGATGCATTGCGGGTTTAACATGTTGGTTGAAATTAATAATCAAAAATGCATCGCGGAATCAACACGTGGGTTGAAATTAATAATCACAAATATCGAACACTACAGAAGCTGAACTAATGGAATGTAGACAGCTGTTATTATAGATAATACGGAGAGGATATAAAAATAAATTTCTCATATACAGTATCATATATATAATATACAATTTACAAAGTATACATTGACATTTAAGTAGCCAAGTCTCTAACTCAATAACATTGACCGTCTTCGATATTGTTAATTTAACTCAACATGGATATTATGAGCTTACCGTGAGAAGATGGGCTTCTGAAATCCAATATTTTACCATTGGTACACGAATCGTGTACCACAATACGCTTCAGTACAATTTTTAATCAGAGACTGAAGAACGGGGCTAGATATATTCCACAAGTCATGTCAAACTGTGAGCATGCGCCATGAATACTACCGGTTTAGACTGGAATAACCAGACGCTAGAGATTACCATTCGATTGAGACTTCCCGCGTATTTAGTCGGACATAACTGATTTGAAATTAGAGTAAAAACGCAAAACGATTGAATATAAATCAGTTTATATAATTATTATATGCGTTGTGACCGTTTTTAGTCCAGGGGTGAAATATTAAAGATGTAGCTCCTTTAAACACTAATAATTAGGTTAAAATATAATGGGTTTTTTTTTGCGTTTTTACTGTTCTATTTCATTTTTTTGTGCTTCTAATTAGTATATGGCATTGTATTGCCGTATGATTTCATCTTTATGTGTCGTGTTATGCAGTTATCCTGCGAGAACAAACTTGGTCGCGGGACTGGATTTATCACTACTTTTATTCTAAAAAACGCAGTCGTCTATAAAAACCAAGATTTGATTTGCGAGTAGCTCGAGTTAAAATAACTCTATTAATTTATAAAATTATCTTTGAATATTCAAAATAAAAATACAATACTAAAATCGAAAATTTCCTTACAGATCCAGTTGTAAAACTCCCAAGGATTTATCATATATATTTAACGAATAGTTAAAATACAATAATAAATAATAGAAAGTTGAAAGATTATACAAAATACCTACCTTAAACCTAATACGTTTCTGGCTTTAAGATCTAGTACGAGTGGTTCGTGATTCAACGACCACACGGTCAACCAATGTCCAAAACAAATAAATAAATAAATAAATAAATAAAGGGTGGTTAGATAAATAAACGGAAGCAGAGTCCTTCGCTAAAGTACAAGTCTATGTTAGATGTGACTGGTTTCTTTGCACGTTGTTATCAAGGTCAGTGCACCCAGAGTTACTCCCCCTTTCTTGTTAATAGTCTCAATTTAAAGGCACACGTTCTTTAAATAAAATGGACGTGGTTTAATTAACGGTCTGTCTAGGTTTCTGTTTCATGCCAGAGAGAGAGAGAGAGAGAGAGTGAGAGAGAGAGAGAGAGAGAGATTAACGTCCATTAGACACAGTTCAATTTCATTTCAATAATAATCTTGTCCTCGTAAATCCCTGCATGTTCCTTAAGCAACGTTCGCGAGTTTTACATCATCTAACCGTTGCTTCAATACTTTGCGCCCGTTGTTTTTACACGTGACTTATTAGCATTGTCCAATCAGAGTTCGTGGCACATAACACACTATAAACAAACAGAGTTTTTTAAATTGAGAAACTCGTGGAAAACCAGCAACCTTGACATTGATCGATCTTTGAAGATTGCAACTCGATTGTCACATGTAGCCATTTTAGCTTTGGTATTCACCACGACCGATGAATCTGATAGGTCCCCAAGCTGGACTTGTGCCATGCAGGGTATTACGTAAAGGGCTTGATAAGATGTGTGTAGTTAAGGCGAGATCAAGCCTTCTCTTAAAGATGACGTCTCGGTATCAACTGGACTGCTTAACGGACCTGCTTGTTTTAACTCCATATAAAAACTGAACGCGGTTGTTTGGACTCAGGGGCGCTTTAAGATTTATCATGGCGGAGGCTATACTATTTTGAGGGCCCGCTTTCGCGAAGGGGGGGGGTCTTGATTGATGATTTTTTTATGTCAATGCAATGACTGCATTCTCATTCAGTAATGGAGTCGCGACAGTAACAGTGTATAGAAAACGATTGACTCGGACTCGGGGGCCCTTTCCATTGGCCAGGGGGGCCTTTTGTCAGATGAGGGGCCCTTTTGTCTGCCTTTAGGGCCCCCCTAACTGGAGTACATTTTCATCTTTCTCATCGGTCTTAGCATTTTTCTCCCGTTTTATTTTTCTAATGTCTTTGATTTTTTTTCCGAGGAGGCTGGCGCCTCCAGCGCCTCAGCTATAAAACGCCTTTGTTTGGACTCCATATAAAGACATTTTTTAGTATTTAACATTATTGATTGAAAGTCAACGATATGGTCACTTTATTTTATAACGAACTAGGGCGGGATGTTTCCGGGTTGCGATCGTCTCCTACCAGTCTTACTGTGTTAGTTCGTCTCAAATTTGTATACACACGTATAACCTACACATTGTTTATATATAACGCTTTACAACATCATAAAGTTCAAAGGTCACTGATCGATACAACAACCTTGGTGGTTAAAATGTAGAGCAAATCCGGGTCATACGATTCCCTCCAACTGCTAACGCCCCCTACACGCAAGCGAATTTTTGAGAAAATAAATTGCATCCGATATGACCCCGATTTTGTCGAGTGGACGTTACTCCCCCTTCTCTCTCTCTCTTACTCGGGGGGTGGGGGTGAATGGTTAGCACGTGCGCGCTGAATCATAAGGTCAACTGCGTGGTTTCGATTCCCCTGTGAGACTGGTCATCACTGTTCAAACCAACACCTGCAGCCAGCAATGGGATTCCCAGACTTCGGAATGAGGCCGTGACGAAGACTGTGGGGACTACACCAAGCCACTCATGCATGCGGCACTCTGATGATTACCCTTTGCTCCAATGTATGGCTCCACCCCTGTACAAAATCCTGGATCCGGACCTGTACACGTTCAAAACCGCGTATTTGGAAAACGGGCCTAATTGTAGTACACAATCATTAAACACGGGAAATATCCGCTCTAATTTTTAACTTTGTTTTCAAACGTGTATCGTTTGAGGAAAAAGACGGAAGTTTGATTAAGTTCAGCCATGCTTCCTTTACAGCCTACTAATTCTCAAATTATATAAATCATAGTTTTCACACGTACTATTCGTTTTTAAGAATGTCGCCATTTTTTCCAGGTATTTTGCAGTTATATGTGAGATTTTCCGCCCACGATCGACGACGTTGGAGTTTATCAGCATGGAGACGCGGTGACTCAGGTGGTAAAAGGCACTGGGTCACTAACCGGGGTCGATCCTAGTGTTGGTGACAAAAGCTAGGGCACTTTGTTTTTAAATAAGATCATTTGATTTTATCAAATAGATAAGATCATTTCTCGCATCTTTTCTTAGTTTTCATTTTAATCATTCTTATTACCGTATATCACAATTTCAGGGTTCTAGTCATTACAAAATGACGGCAGATAACATCGTTAATAGACCTACCTTTCTTCAATAAGCCAATCTTAATGACCTGAATATATATTTCAAGTACAGATATTCATTTATTCCTCATCATACATTTAAAGACGTGCGCGTGTTCATCAAAGTATATATTCCTTTATCCTCCTTCCGCGAATACACTTGTACTTAATGATAGATATATTGTGGGAGATTAGATAACGAGTTGGCAGTTTGCACTATAAAAGTTAAAAACTAGATAGTGTAAAGGGAATTTGCTGAAAATTTCAGCCCAATTGACCCACTACGAAGAAGTAAGCGACAGAAAAATCCGCCTAGCCTCGATCATCATTACTAAAGTCGGTACGATCAAAAGCAGAGTCCCGATTATAAATTTCATGATTAAATCACGAAGGTAATTTTAGCACCAAATCGATCATAATCAAGTTAATATGAAGAGTTGATTATGGTCTTGGTTTGTTAATTAATGTCTAGATAACATTTCAGGCCTAAAGAAAGACCTGCAATAGGCAGATTCATCTCTTGCATAATGCGTGTTTATACATTTAAAAAGATAAATTGTCAAGCGATGCAATTACCTAAAATATAACCTAAAGTATGTTTCAATGTAGGTAACACTTTCCATACTCAGTACAGATTAGGTTCAATTTTATTTTAATAATTCTCTTGCGTGTAGGGGGTCTTTAGCAGTGACAGGAAACTGGAGTACCCAGAAAATACCCACGAGGTTGCTTAGGTGATCCTAATCCTGGTCAAGTACAACGATGCCAGCTGACTCAATGACAGATCCCGTGATACAACGACAATTGGAATGAAAATAAACAGGGTTAAAGCTGAATTCCGGTTACAAAAATATTGAAATAATTTAATAAAAAAAAAAAAAAAAAGTTAACGCCCCCAAGCCGCCATACTTGTTTCGAGTTTGTGGAATAAATAATGAACAGATATTTTAGATTAGATTTCCACAAGTCAAAGTTGAATGTCGTTCGCGAAAACGATCAAGGGACATAACTACATTTTTTGGGGGTGGCTCTCATTGGGTTGTGTTTGACAGTGCTAAATTTGTTGATGTTATGTTTTTTCTTTCTATTTTACCAATGTGGAATAACTTGATATTGTAGGAGACACAGTTCATATAATCATTTACAGGCTTACCCGACCAGACATTATGTAATCTTCAATAATTTGGTATACTGTTGGGAAAAATACAGCAATCAGTGAAGCGTGTGTAGAGAATAACGCCGGATGTGTACAGCTGGCTGACAAGAAACAAACTGGAAGTGAGATCGGCTAACCTTTCCGGGTCATAAGTCTCCATTTCGACCATATTTAGAGTGCGAGAGAGAGGGAGAGAGAGGTATGAAACAATTTCCTTCAAAGCACACTGTATGCATGGTGTGGACCTACATTTATATATCGACGATTATTAGTTAAAAACACGTGATCTACACTCGATAATTTTGAGAAATATTATTCCTCTTCCATGTTCATATTTATTTAAATAAATAGAAAATGCTTTAAACGGTCTTTGTTTGTATCAAAAATGTGAAACGAATTAGAAACAGATACAAAAGCATTGTAGTAATTTTACTTACAATTTCTGAAACCGTGACGAAGTTGTATCAATCTGCAGAACCACTTCGTTTCAAAACACGTCCATTCAAAATAGATCTCAATAAGAGTTGCATCGTATTACGGTAATGTTATCCAACACTAAAATCCACCCGTTAAACATCTTATTTTCCTCTCACTGTTAACGAAACGTTCGAACTAGCGAATTGTTGAAATAAAATCGGAAATGACGTAACCGCTCTTTCTAACTTAAATCCGTTGATCGTCACATTTGTATCTTATTGTTCGAGGCTTTAACTACTCTATAACAGAAAACAAATAGATAATCGCACGACCGGGATTCAATCAGAATCAAAATAAAATTGTCCTCACCAGAAGATTTTATGAAAATTATTGGCATATCATATTGGCTCTAGTCGAACGGAACACTGCGAGGAGTATGATTATAGGTGACCCTGGTTTTTTTTGATCATTGTCCGTTTTATATCACCTGAGTGTCGACCAACTGGTCACTCCATCATAACTTTGTAACAACCGAGCGAAATTAATCTATTTAAAATTTCGTAGTCTGGTATTCAACTTGCACTAAATTGTAGCATACAATCAATGACGTAACGCACACATCACGTCATTAGGCGATAAGAGACTGACTTTAATTCTTTTAAAGTAAAAATATCGAATCTCTGTGAAAATCTCTCTATGAAACAAATGGGTTTGAATTAGTCACTTCTCACCTCGATCATTATCTTAAGACTTTAAATATAGATTTGTTAATAACATATTTACCCATCCAACCATCCCGCAAGTTTAAATGCGTTCGTTCGTTCTTTCCTGGAGTGTTACGTCCACTTTCACCAAAGGTGATATCGCAGATAAGGAGTTAAAATGTAAATTTATTCATTTTGTTTTAAAGACCCCATCCCCCACCGGTTTTATAAGGTGTTTAAAGTACATCTCATTATTTATATATGTATATAGTTCTCATATCAATTCATTTAATATTTAAGTCGGATCAGAACAGTAGAACGTTAAACTCCATTTCATTTCATTTTATATATATATCCGAGAAATAAAGGTTGTATGTGTCCATTTAAATTCATATGATTAATTCAAGGACAGACGAGACACATAAAACCCTGCACGTATGTAAATTACAATACAGTTTTTTTACGTCTTTTTGAGGCCATGCGAAGAGCGCTCGCACTTTTTATCATTTGCAAGAGTCTGTACTACAATCGCAGCTTGTGTGGGAATAACTATAATAAAAATTAATGCAAAAAGTGGTCAAACATGCATCATTGTTACTTACTTTACCCATATAGTCACAATATGAGATTTGGGCGGCCATTTTGAATAAGCGCCCTCATTGAAAGAAGTTCTGGATATGGCCTGTTTACCTCGTATATTCTTGTCATATATTCTTGTTCAGAATAAAAAAATAAACTGGTCTAGAAAAACCACCTCTCTAGGTGCACCTCTCTCAATTATGACCCGCTGACAGTTTCTATCGCTTGCTATATAAGCTTCAATATGAAAACACGATAAAATACCTCTCTTCCCGCCTCTGGTCTAAGGCTATTTTTGAATCCTTACCGACAATTTGTCGCCCAGATTCTTCTTTGTTTGACAAAGGAATAATTTCTTTCCACAGCTGATACACTATTTGTAAGACTTTGGTCTTAGGTCTGTAAGACCATATTGTGTCTTGGGAAAATTATTAAATTCTCTGTCTATAAAATTAAAATCCCACGTACCTAGTAAACGTGAAATAAAAGCTATACATAATTAGTCAGTGATGTTTTGGTAAAATCATAACCTATGACAAAACTGTCCATCACGTTCTTCCTGTTATTGGACCTATGGTTAGTAGACATAATATGGTATCAGCACCTGCTTTATTTGTGTGAAATTTAGTAGGTTATTACGCATTTGGAATAAAAAATAACGTCAAGGCTATATCTTGGACGTGCAGGGATGGGGGTATAAATTTGAGTGTAGAATCAAGCCCCATTAGATACTCTACCAGATATTCAAGCAGCCATTATCTGTTGAGAACAAGGGACCTGCGGAATCATCCAGCTTGGCAATAAAGTTCTTATAGCTGAAATACTGTGGTATTGTTTTACGATCACAAGACACAACAAAGAAGAAGTCCTAAAAGTAGCAGTAGTACATGTACTACATATTTTCAAGTAGAATTCTGCGATTGCAAACATACACAAAATACGTTAGAACTGAAAAACCATTACGAGACCCGAACACGCGAAGATCGCATGTTTATTTCATCGCTAAATTCTACTTGAACATAATGTTGAATTATTATAATTTTGTGTAAGATATGACGAGAAATGATTCCTTTTGCGAAAAATAAACATTCACGTAAAATAGAAGGTAATGGTTCCAAAAAAGCCTGAGAACAGGTGTTGAAGAGCGGTATTTCCCGTGTTTGCATATTGCAGCTGTAAATAACAAGCGATAGGAACTGTCAGCGGACATCGTCCGATCAGAGACAGTTCCTACTGGAACTACTTTTAACGTGGACAACAGTCTCAATAGCTCACGTTCTCTTTCATGTATTATACTATTCATATTAACACAACAAGAAATAAATAGAGCAAACAATATTATAATAAGTTCCTTAAAGCCCCAATAACACTCTTGTTGTAATTGAAAAATATGTCCCAATATTCATTCTGGTCAACAAATCGTATTATTTTAGAATATTCCAATAAAATGATGATATTAATTTCATCTTAACACACCTTATTAAAAAAATTGGAAAAATTCAACCCATTGATTTGAAAAGTCTAACGTAAACCTTTTCAAATGTGACTTGGATTTTAAAATATTTTCGAACCCTTTGGACAAGTAAAATAGGTTGTAATGGATAATTTACACAACAGGTAGTACATTTAAACATCTAGTACTTAGAATAAGGGTATTATTCATTTTCTGGAGCTACCAAGCCAGCAAGAATGTTATTGTCCCTTTAAATGACATTTAGAAGTAGAGGTACACTGTATAATATTCATATTAACCCAACTTTATGGATTAAATACCTCTAGTTTATTACATACAACGTTTCAATACTCTTACAGGTATCTCTATCAATGTTATGTTTTGATTGTTATATTGTTTTCTTACTTATCAGGGGCGGATCCAGGAATTTTTGCAGGAGGGGGTTTGCCAGGTTTCTGTCACGGAAATCTGCCATCATCGTCTCTAAATTACATAGGAATACATACAAATTGAGCTTTTTAAACAGAGAAATTATTTTTATACTGATGTAGGATCACTTTGTGATATAATTTCATTGATGCAAGGCATTATATTTTTTTATGTAGCTGAGCTGGGGGGGGGGGGGTGTGGACCCCCCAAACCCCCCTCTGGATCCGCGCCTGCTTATGGATGTCCTATAATAAATGTAAGGTTGTCACTCATTATTGATCATTGCCTGATAAAGATACCTGTAAGAGTGTTGAAACGTTGTATGTAATACACCAAGAAGTAGTAAATCCATCAAGTTGTGTGTACCTCTACTTTAAATGTCATTTAAGGAACTTATTATAATATTGTTTACGCTATTTATTTTATTTACGTCAGCAAATGGCCCGATTAACATGAGCATGTTTTATCTTAATCTTAACAATTAAACATGGCATACATTCGGGTTCTAGGTCAAGGACGGATAGAGGGGGTGGGGGCGAGAGGAGTGGGTGTGTTAACGTTCACTATAGACATAAACTACGTCAGTTCGGGACTAACCCATACTTTAATTCAATTTCAATAATTCGCTTGTGCGTAGGGATCTTTAGCAGTGGGAGGAAACCAGAGGACCTGGAGAAAACCCCATAAGGTTGAACCGGTGACCCTACTCCTTGTCACGTACAACCGGCAAATCGATACCACGCCAGTTGACTCAAAGTCGGACGTTATGATACAGCACGCACGTTCTAACTATTCGGTCACCCCAAGTGGGCAAAACGCTGATTTACTTGTTTTCAAACTGATCCCGCAGTGAATATTCGCTTGGCCGCTACAATCACTGATAAGCATGACATCGACGAGGCTTAATAAGTACGGCATATTAACTTTTTTTACTCCGACAAATTAAATTCTCAAACATTTTTTTGAGGTAACAGAAAAATAAATAAAGACGTTTGAAGTATTTGTAGTTAAAAAATATTTCCTATTTAGTGTAAATGGGTATTAAAATGAGTAAAATGCATCATTTTGCCTGAAGCAGTTAGGTGTTAAGTAAACATTGCACGAGCCGTTGAGCCAATGACTACCGCCGCTTGCAGTCAACGCACGTGTTGTGGACAGTCATCTGTTACAGAGATAATTCGTAAGTAATTCTCTGTGAAATAGATTGGCGTGTTTTATCTCTGCATTGGCCGAAGGAGTTCATCCGGATTTTCCAGCGTAGAACCCCTTTGTCGGGACAGCTTTCTAGCCGTTTGGATGGACGAAAAAACGTGTTCCATGTACGTAAAAGGCCCCTTGGCAGTTGGAATTCGTTATGGGGGTAAAGAGAGAGAGAGAGAGAAATGAGATTTAACGTCCACTCGACACAAACTAGGTCATTTTGGGACTAACATATGGTTTCATTTTATTTCAATTATTCGCTTGCGCGTAGGGGTCTTTAGCAGTGGGAGGAAACCGGAGTGCCCGGAGGAAACCCTCGAGGTTGAGAAGGCGCCCCTATCTCCATGTCACATACGCTCACATCAGGGCTCGAAACCACAGCCGCAAGCCAGAAGTGACCGGCCAGCTAGAGGTCGAAGCGCGGCACTCTAGACCACTAGGCCATCCAAACCCCCCTATGGGGGTAAAGGCTATAGTTCCGTTGCCCGGGCAAATTTCCCTCGTGTCACACAGTACGGTGTATGTTCGTGCATTATACCAGTCGGAGTCGAACAGTAGGACGTTAAACCCCATTCCATTTCATTTTCATTTTTATTCCGACTTTTATCACAGACTGACAATATCGTTCCTAGGTTCTGTAACGGTTATTTCCCTTGATTTCACAAACGTGGTTGGTCTAATATCACTCGGCAAACCTCGGCAGATTTCGGAACCCACATTTAGTCTCATTTGTATGGCAGTAAGTGATATGTACCTACGCCTATACAATTGCGATGCGGCGCCGGTTTACTTATTAGGAAAACTTGACGCTTTAAGAAAGAAGTTCTCAAAATTGCCTCGTTCGAAGGGTGTGTAGAAATTTCAGTGCAAACTTGCCCTTGTTTAAAAAAAATCGGATAACTTGAAAGACAAACAGCTTCAAACTTTGAAAACTTTGTAAGATAAAACATTTTTCAAAAGAGTCGACATGGGCAACACCGGTGGTAATCCGGGAACTTGAAAGTAGTTCTAATGGTGGACTTCGTCATACAGCCGAGGCTGAGGTTTGCCGAATGGGTCTAATACTGTGCACCAACCCTCTCCGTCGTCCTTGTCTTTTTTGCTTGGCCATTTTTGGTGCCTCACTGGTCTAGAATCGAAAAAAAAGGGTTCGAATTTTGACAATTTATCCCAGTTTTTGGTGAACATTCATGGTTTAGAGAAAGGCAGACAGTGATATTTACGGAGGCGGGTTACATGTTGATTATTGTGCTACTTCCAAATTATGTATTTAAAAACAGCCAATTTATGTGTCTCAAAAAACTTCCATCAGAAACCTTATACATCCTATGTAGAACGTCCTTGGCAGATGTTGTTCGTTGTTGAGCTTTCTTCCCATCGCAAATATTGTGAAAAGATCGATCCCGGTTAAAAAAAAAATCAACGGGAAAATATTCGGTGGTCTGCGTCCTATTGGATAAACTCGTTTACTTCCCTTTACACATCGTATGTCGTAAGTTTAAAGGAATGGGGTTGGCAGTTCGTCAGTAATGCTCCCTTGAAAAACTTTCCCATTTAAGAACACCCGAGAGAAAGACGGAGAGAGTGAGAACGAGAGAGAGAGAGAGAGTATTTACAGGAAACCCTATTCCTCGTCACGTACAAGCCGTGAATCGAAACCACACCACTTGACTCAATGACAGACCTAGTCAGCTCTTGCTGGTCGGTCTCCTCTGGCTTGGTTGTGGTTTCGATCCCTGGTGGCTTGGAGATAGGGACATTGTCTACCTCGTGGGTTTACTCCAGGTACTCCGGTTTCTTCTCACAGCAAACACCCTTGTGCTTGCGGTAAGCATAATAAAATAAGACATGTCTGCCATGTCATCATCGGTGGAAACGACGGAAGATAAACACTAATAGAGAAAGAAAAAAAGGAGCAAATGATTGGCCGAAATATATTTTTCTCTTGAAAAGAAGGTGAGTGGAGGTGGTGGTAATTTGAAAGATTAAATTATCTCATTTGAACCTCAGACAAGTCAATGATATAATTATTATATATCCAGTTAAAGGCCATGTTTACACATTATGACGACTGCAAGTTAAAGATACAGGTAGCTGATGGCTAAAATACGACAATCAAATACCGAAAATAGAGTCTTTACGGCAAAACGCACCAGAAATGAACCGGGGTTTAACGTCCTAGTTTTTGCACCTAACCTGGTCTAATGGAAGACGGACATACGCCATACAGTGTGCTATGAGGTAAATTTTGCCCGGGCAGCGGCGCAACGGCCTACTCTTATATCGAATTCCAACTGCCAATGCGTACCACAAGAGTGATACATTATGTAAGAGATGACCATTCCTGCTATAGTAGTTAGAAAATAGAATATAAAATGAATAATTGAAAAATTTCATTCAAATTACTCTATGGTGGCCTTTAAATGTTTGCCAAGACATGTGCAATAACGTCAACGACGGTACTGGTTGTTCGAAGCTAAGTCTTAATCAAACTATAGCTGAACTGTTTAATATCGGAGAAATTTGATGCCACTGAGAGTTATTATGGCCTAGACCACTTAGTTAATGCCTAAGGAAACAATTCAGGCCTAAAGAAAGACCTACAATAGGAAGATTTAGCTCTTGCATAATGTATTTTTAAGTATCTTAGCTAGCTG
Organism: Patella caerulea; assembly: GCA_036850965.1. NCBI lineage: Eukaryota > Metazoa > Mollusca > Gastropoda > Patellidae > Patella > Patella caerulea. The sequence continues at coordinate 59,307,103 of JAZGQO010000006.1, read as the reverse complement.
GTGGTCTAAAGATAGGTTTGTCAAGTTAATATTTGTCTAAATGAGAGAAATGGGGTTTAAAGTCCACTCAACACAAACTAGGTCATTTCGGGACTAACACATGGTTTAATTTTATTTCAATAATTCGCTTGCGTGTAGGGGTCTTTAGCAGTGGGGGGAAAACGGAGTGCCCGGAGGAAACCCACGAGGTTGAGAAGGCGCCCCTATCTCCATGCCACATACGCTCACACTAGGGCTTGAAACCACAGCCGCAAGCCAGAGGTGACCGGCCAGCTAGAGGTCGAAGCGCGGCACTCTAGACCACTAGGCCATCCCCCCCCCACAATAGACACATTCAGCTTTTACAAAATGTTTTCCAACTTGATTTCTCCTGGTCAGTGGTGTAGGAAAGAGGGCCTGACAAGGACAGTTGTGTAGTTCGGATGGGACAAAAAACCGGGGCCTCGTGTATCCATTGGCGTGCACGTAAAAGATCCCTTGGCGGTTGGAATTCGATATAAGAGTAGACCATAATGCCGCTGCCCTGGCAAAATTCCCTTAATAGCACACTGTATGTCCCCTACCCGTCTTCATTAGCCCAGTCGGAGCAGAACAGTATGACGTTAAACCCCATAATGCATCTTTAATGATGGTATATCAATAAGTCACGTGTTGTATATATCCCGTGGCGTGTGTCAAAGATACAGTATATACAGTTAATAGGTCTGTAGTTTGACATGTTGACTTAGTTAGACCCTGAGTCTAGGAGGATACCTTACCACAACACACACAACCAGTCTGTATCTACCTACAGTATACATGACATATACTTAATCCCACTTAACATAGATACCATATCAAAAAAATACATAAAAAAATGTATATTTTAAAACTATTTTAAGCATATAGAGCAATAGCTGACATGAAATCAAATAACTTGAAATGGAGAGAGAGAGAGAGCGAGAGAGAGAGAGAGAGAAATGGGGTTTAACGTCCACTCAACACAAACTAGGTCATTTCGGGACTAACACATGGTTTAATTTTATTTTTTTAATAATTCCCTTGCGCGTAGGGGTCTTTAGCAGTGGGAGGAAACCGGAGTGCTCGGAGGAAACCCACGAGGTTGAGAAGGCGCCCCTATCTCCATGCCACATACGCTCACACCAGGGCTCAAAACCACAGCCGCAAGCCAGAGGTGACCGGCCAGCTAGAGGTCGAAGCGCGGCACTCTAGACCACTAGGCCATCCCAACCCCCACGGTCAGACGGACTCGGCATCTAAACACTATACCTCAATATGACACCAAATATGCAGAATGGAACATTTGAGTAAGGGGAGACCATGATAAGACGGGTCTAGCCCCTAAAGACTAATGCCATAAAGACGACATCAACCAATCGAGAAATTAGAATAAAAAATTACTAAATAACTTGATTTTATTATTAAATAAAGGGAAGGCCTTCCTACTAACCCTACTCCATGACCTAAGGCCGCAAATGGAAAGATTGCAAAATCATATTCTAAAACAGGAGGAATCTTCGGATGTCCTATATCTAGTCCACTTATGTGGAAGCGGACGTTAAACCACCAGAGAAGAGAAGAAGACGTTCTTTTTTTCTGCACCACCATGGTACATGAAGACGGATGTATCGTACTCGGACAGTGAGGAATAGCGTCTCTCTCTCTCGTTCTCTCTCTCTCTCTCTCTCTGTAAATATATATTATTTTGTTTAAAAACAGTATTTTATATTTTATTTAAGAAATGAAAGGAATTGAGGAACGGGCGTGGCCAGCGTCAGGTCCAAGGGTCTGTAGTAATAAAGGCCCAGAATGATAAATTTTATATCAAAATAAAAAAAATCGCAGTAGAAGGAGGGTGGATAAAACCCATGTACATGCTGTGGGTCGAAACCATGCCACGTGACTCTATGACCAAACGCACACATGTTATGACACTCGACCAACCAACACACCACGATAGAGAATAATGATTTTAAGTGCTATTAATCACGATTACGAGATAACACGTCATAAAACCGGATGTGGTATCAGGTGTTTCCGATATGATGGACAACACCCGACCCCGCCGAGAGAGAGAGAGAGAGAGAGAGAGAGAGATGGAGGAAAATATGGTTCTATAATTCGCTTGAGCGTTGTAAGGAAACCGACGAGGTTGGACAGACGTCCCAAATCCTTGCCAGGAAAAATCGTGTGCTATGAGAGGAAGTTTGCCTGGATAGCGGCGCTATGGTCTACTTTTATTTCGAATTCCAAATATTAAAGGTTCTCCGAGCGACTATACGTTGCTGTGGGAGACAGACGTATCTGGAATAAACCAACGCTGTTGGGAAGACAACTCACCTTCAAGACACATACGTTCCGACAGGGCTTAAAACACGACCCACCCAATGTTCCTAAAGCAACGATGGTGACTTTTACCTCGTCTTGGCGTTAATACTGTGTGTGAAATACTTTATTTAACGTCCGTTTCCACTGAAGTGATATCGCAGACAAGACGTTAGTACTTTACAATTCTCGAACTTATAGCAGCGTCCAATCAGAGGTTGTGACATCCGTATGCCTCCTTGGAAACCTTAACATTGAATGAACCACGAAGGAACAGGTAGACATTTCATTTAGAAAGCACGAGACCTGGTTTTCGCGATGATCATGGAATCCAATAGGCTCACAATCTGGGTGAATACCTGAATTGAAATTAGTGCCGAAATATGCAGGGTTACGAAGGCCTTGATAAGATATACATGTACGTAGTAAAAGCGAGATCAAGCCTTGAAGATGGACCCACCCACCCCCACCACACACATCTTTAAGTAGCAAGTAGTTAATGAATTGATTCCTGTGTAGCGATATTCAATATAATCACTTTGTTGCCATTTTTAGAAAACCAAACAAAGGCCCTGTCCGTAAACAAACTACATCTGATATTGCTATTGACACTCCTCGAACCAAACCGAAGTCATGATAATCGTCACAAAGCTTCGATCAATAAGACGGACGATTTTAGATCTAGTCGATAAAAAGACGTGTAGTGATATGCGGGGGAGAACAACCGGAAATCATTTTATCCAATCGAAGTTTCGATTGTTCATCAAGTGCTTTCAAGTGCGGAGCTGTTCCGTCGTCAAGGGTTGTTTAACTGCTAATAATCATACAGCGACCATGACAGTCGTAGAAATTCCATTCAAATACTTTCAATTAAATGTCAAGACAATTAATTTAGAAGAGTACAATTGTTCATCGTTTCCCGAGAATTTCCTGAGCGAGGACAAATCGGCAATTCTAAAAGGTTATCCCCGTACTTAGGATTAGGCTTTTAATTCACAGCAAATTGTCCTAAATACCAAGGACATATGGCCAAAAGTTTCTAACAATCAGAACTTCCTGCAGAATGAAGAATTTCGGAAAAATACAGTTGTTCGTCAAGTCTTGAAATGTCCTGTCCGCGGAAATATCTCCAATTTTAAAAATGTATCCTATACTTGGAAATCATCTTTTAAATCCGGGCAATTGTCATCAATATCAACAACACGGTGTTGGCAAATGAGGCAAATGGGGCAACGAGAGAGAGAGAGAGAGAGTGAGTGAGAGAGAGAGAGATATTCCATTACTCAAATAACATTTTACATCAAGTGGGTCGGAGATATTCAAAAATATCAAGATAAAACCAAACATCCCTGAACTTCACTAATTTAAAAAAAAAAAACAAACAAAAAAACCACAAGTTAAACGTCCTTGACACAGGTAATGTTTTAGACTGGTTTTTAAATTGACATGATATAATATTGAACACTACGTTCCCTTTTATTACATACATCTTAGATATGTACGACATACAGAGCAGAAGTCAGGCCCCGAGTTCACAAAGCATTCTCAGACTTAAGTTGAGAATTTGCTCAACTTGGAATTACAGTTTTTGAGAAATATCTTTGATCCGGAAATAACAAACTTTGCACATAGTTTCTTATTGATGTATTTGATACACGGGACGAAAAAACGATTTAATTATATAATTAAACCCCATTTCTCTCGCTCTCTCTCCCATAAAAGACGAGGCCGTAACGCCGCTGTTAGTGTAACATTTCTCTAACAGCACACCACTGTATGACGTATGCCCGTCTTCATTAGCCCAGTCGGAGTAGAAAGTAGGACGTTAAACCCCATTTCAATTCATTTTATTGATATAATTGGGTTGTTATTTAACTCCGTCATGTTTCTGGTGTTTGTGCGCGGTATTAGTTAACAAGCCAAGTGTAAATTTACCGGTTCTTAACAAATTGCACATTTTTTGGTTTTTATTTATTTTGGCATTACTACACCTTTAGGTCTGTTCTTACAGTAGTTACCGTGTTTAAACAGGTATCGTATCATGTTGCCCAATTGTCGCTAATGTTTGGTAAGTAATATAGATCCGTAAATGTTGGAGAGAGAGAAAGAGCGAGAGAGAGAGAGAGAGAAAATGAGAGAGAGCCTCAATCCAACACAAAAGGTCATTTCCGGGACTAACATATGGTTCAATTGTATACCAATGATTCTCTTGTGCGTAATGTGTCTTTGGCAGAGTGAGAAGTTTCTAGTGGACCCGGAGAAAACCCACGAGGTTTGACAGGCGATTCTACACCGTGTCACGTGACTAACACATGGTACAATGTAGGAAAGTGTGAGATGAGACTAACACATGGTTCAATTTTATTTTCACAATTTGCTTGCGCCTACAGGCCAGGGTCGTACCTAGCGGGTCTGCAGGGGGTTCATTGCACCTCCAGAAAAAAATATGGCGCCCCGAGAAATGTCCCCTCCCCATCCCCACAAAATAATTTGACAACCTTTCAATTATAAAATAATACACTTGATTATGATCACACGGTGACGCCTTTAAGGCACTGATCAGTCGGGCGGTTTTAAGGGCGCCCACACTCAAATGGGTTCGTTTGCCCCGATCCCAACTGTCTTTTATCACTTACGTGGAGGCTATGGCGCGTCACCACTCTGCTACACCTCACTTATAAAATCGTGGTAGAGGTCTTTAGCCGTGAGAAGAAAGAGATTAGAGAGTTATTTCAAATATTACATATACGTCCAGTCATAAAATGATGGCCACCCAACCCTTGGAATACGCCCATACACAGCTATTTCTCAAAGACAGCTTAACCGAAAGGAAAACTTACATGTTAATCGAAGATAAAGGACTAGAGACACTGCACTCGTACTCTTACGGCTCTTATGCTTCACGCCAAATTTGAAAACAATCCGTTAAATATTTAAGCCTTTAAGTGTCGGAAAAGGAGGATAACTCAGGAACGAAAGGTCGAAGAGCCCTGAAAATCGATTTGTCCGGTCAGCCAGGTTTCGATAAACCTTTTAGGCTAAGCATGCGACACACACTCTCTCAAACAAAATCTCTATATAATGTCACCTCCTGGAAGCAAATGGGACTGAAAATTTATTTCAGGAATTCATGACGGTCTCGCATTTAATAAAGGGAAGTCACTCTATTATATAAAAGTAGTAACGTCATTGAGTCAACAGCATGTGTCTGCTATTTCTGGAACACCCCTTCAACTTGTCAGCCTTGCGTTAAAAATTAGCGCTGTAATCACTGCTGAAAGTAATTTTCATCGACTCGTAGATCACAGAAATACGAAGAAAAAAACAAATGAAAAACTTTAATCTGTCAGAAATGTAATTGACTTTTTCTATTTCCATTCTGTTAGAGAAAAAAGATGTTTTGTTTGATACGCGATAAAAATTATCAAAGATGGTAATTTTAGATTTTTGACGTCATAGAAGTTTAAATATATCGATACAAGTTTGGTTGGGTCTTAAAGAGTTCGAAGTTATCAAATATTCATGTTGAAACTGATGGATAGCCGGCTAAAATAACATGGTAGGGGGTAAATTACTAGTGTCACAAGAAATCGGCGTCGTACACGATTTAAGAGATGCTAAGTATATCGGAGACACGGAATGTCAATTTTTACATTTTTTTGTGAGGGTGGGTGTGTGTGTGTGTGTGAGGGGGGGGGGGGGATAATGAACTCGGTCAACTTCTTGTGTGGACAGAACGCAGATAGGATATCAACGTTTTTAAAAAAAAAAACTCCCCCGGGCCTGTAGCCCCTCGGGCGGGGGGGGGGGGGGGGCGAGGGGCCATGGGGCGGCTTAGCCAGCCCCAAAAATCGAATTAGCCCGCCCCCAAGATTTCGCTCCCCCGCTCCCCCCCACCCAACCTAAATGTGATAAGTGACAGTATATAAAAAAGCTATTTGGGTCATAAGTAGTACTGTTCCCAGGTTGTACGTGACAAGGAGTAGGGTCGCCTGTCCAACCTCGTGGGTTTTCTCCCGGTCCTCCGGTTTCCTTCCACCGCTAAAGACCCCTACGCGCAAGCGAATTATTGAAATACAATTGAGCCATACGTTTGTGAAATAGGCAAAGACATAAATTAAAAACTTTAATCGCCTCCTCTCTCGACACAAACTAGGTCATTTCGGGACTAACGCAATTTTATTGGATCTTTAGTGGTGAGAGGAGAGCAGAGAAAACCACGAGTGTGGAATGGCGACCCTACTCCTCGTCACGTACAACCGAGGAATGGAAACCACGCAAGTTCACTCAATGACAGACATTATGATACAGCGCGCACATACTAACAATTCGGCCACCCTGGTACCCGCCCCCCCCCCCCCCTTCCGCAACCTCCCCATCCTCTAAATTTGTTTGATTGGTGGGTAATTGTGATTTAACCATTTTCTCTTTAAAAAGTTACTTCCACGCCGTTTCCTCTTGTAAGTGGAACAGGGCGGATGTCCTAATAAGGACAGTTTCTATTTGTTCGCATGGGACAACTCCCCCTCCCCCAGAATATAAAAGAACCTTTAGAAGTTTGAATATGAAGATGAGCAGATGAAGTAAATTCGCGCCCGGTCCTCATAGAATGAAAATATTACCCTTTGTTAGTCTCGTAATAACCACATGTTAGTCTCAAAATGATGATTTGTTAGTCTCATAATGACTATATGTTAGTCTCATAATGACTATATGTTAGTCTCATAATGACTATATGTTAGTCTCATAATGACTATATGTTAGTCTCATTATGACTACATGTTAGTCTCATAATGACTATATGTTAGTCTCATAATGACTATATGTTAGTCTCATAATGACTATATGTTAGTCTCATAATGACTACATGTTAGTCTCATAATGACTATATTATGATAGTCTCAAATAACTATTGGTTAGTCTCAAATAACCACATGTTAGTCACAAAATAGCCATATGCTAGTCTCAAATTATCACATGTTAGTCTAAAATAACAATATGTTAGTCACCAATAACCATATGTTAGTCACCAATAACCATATGTTAGTCTTAGCTAATCACATGTTAGTCTCAAATAATCACATGTTAGTCTCAAATAACCATATGTTAGTCTCAACTAACCATTTGTTAGTCTCAAATAACCATATGTTAGTCTCAACCATTTTTTAGTCTCAAATAACCATATGTTAGTCTCAAATAGCCATATGTTAGTCTCAAATAACCATATGTTAGTCTTAGCTAATCGCATGTTAGACTCAAATAATCACATGTTAGTCTCAAATAACCATATGTATAGTCTCAAACCATTTTTTAGTCTCAAATAATCATATGTTAGTCTCAAATAACCATTTGTTAGTCTCAACTAACGATTTGTTTGTCTCAAAAATACCATAATGTGTTAGTCTCAAAATGACCATATTTATGTCAGTCTCAAATAATGATATGCTAGTCTCACAGTGATCAGAGTTTTGTGATAACGAGTCGTGAAACTCTATTCCCATCTTACATTAAACGCGTGTATTCTACACGTGATAGGGGTAATAATGACTAACGAAAAAATCCACTCTCTCGGCTTTTTACTGTTGAGTGTAAACTTTTGTGTGTATAATGTTTGGTAAAACCAACTCGAGAATAATGCACCTCCACCGCCGCCGAGTTTACTTGCCATTCAGTTTGATATTACTAACATTCGTTGTGTGTTAACGGTGTGTGTCTGTGTGTGTAGCGAGTATGTCCTCTCATTTCCCTTAAAACCAGCTTCTCTTCAACCATATAAACAACGGAGTAATAGTTGCAAGAGATAGAATCTGAATACGGAGGATTATCACACAGATTTATGGAAGACATCAATCACATTCCAGTGCAGGGATTAATTTGTATCGATTGATTTGCAAGTGGGTTGTTTACTGATTCTCGAAGTCTGTTCTTTTGTAATTTTAAATCTTTCGTTTAAAAAAAAACTTAAAAAAAACTTAAGATATACGTACAGTGGATGAGGATTATGATCACGGTGTAATTTGAGGATAATAGTCATTATTCCGAGACATCACGCCTACGATTTGTTTCGGTTTAAATGGAGAAAATGCAGGAACTATTCATCATTTATTTGTATTCTGTTTCTAGTTTTCCTTGGTGCTTTTGTCCGATTGAATAGAAATTCATTTCTATAATATTGACCCACCCCACACAGAAGCCAACACTGAAAAAACTGCTAAATCCGATCAATCGAAGCAAAGAGTGAATATGGAGGCGTTTGATCTAGGTACTGTTGATGGCTTTAAAGATTATTGATATTTTAAAGTATTAAAGTATTAATACACTTCATCCGCGAAAAGGTGAGACACCGTTAGCTTATCGTTACCTTTTATTAAGATAAAGTATTAAACGGAAAGTGCACGCTAAAGACTTAACAAAGCTCCATGAGTCACCGTCATATCGTGAATTGAAAGTGCACACTAAAAACTTAACAAGGGTCCATGAGTCACCTTCATATCGTGAATTGAAAGTGCACGCTAAAGAATAAACAAAGTTTCATAAGGCATCGTCATAAGGTGAATTGAGAGTGCACGTTAAAGACTTAACAAAGGTCCTTTAGTCACCGTCATATCGTGAATTAAAAGTGCATGCTAAAGACTTAACAGAGGTCCATGTGCTACCGTCATACTGTGAATTGAAAGTGCACGCTAAAGACTTAACAAAGCTCCATGAGGCACCGTCATATCGTTGATTGAAAGTGCACGCTAAAGACTTAACAAAGGTCCATGAGTCACCGTCATATCGTGAATTGAAAGTGCACGCTAAAGACTTAACACAGTTCCGTGTGCTACAGTGAATTGAAAGTGAACGCTAAAGTCACGTGGTACCTTGATACAGTAACACAGTAAAATGACAACTACCTGCCAAAATATGCAGACAGACTGAGTAATTTGGTTATTAGGTAATCAACGCCCACAAAGAGTGCTAGTGCTAATTTATTGAACTGCTTTTCAAAGTCTGAATATGCTACGACATATGAAAAGCGTGGTCACTGAACAATTGGAAAGGATGAGGCACCTTTCGTCAAGGACGATGCAAAAATAGAGCTTGTTTTGGTTTTATAATGGAAAATAATAATTTGTCTGAACACTTTAGAGGTTTACTATTAGACACCCTGTACCTGCCATTTTGCCCTCGCTTAATTATTGTTATTCGCAATAATAGCACCAACATTTAATTGCGTTACTGATATCAAAAGGAACCTTGGTTATTATTTCTGTAGACGATAGTGGGTGTAACAACAGTTAGCTAATATAATGTAACGTAACATTAAGAATGTAACTTTAATACGTTAATTGATAGTCAAGATGAAACAGACGAACAAGTAAATACATATTTCGTATATACTCCACGTGGTATATAAATCGAAAGTAACCGTGATTTGTTGTGAGTTTTAAGTGTGTTTTGGATTATATAAATGACTAATGAACGGACGGTGGATTACTATTATTTGGCGATATGGACAACCGGAGATGTAAGTCGAGGCTAGAGGGCGCTGCTAACCATTTGTTTGAGGTATGGGTTGCCGACTAAAGATAAGGTAATTTTATAGTTTTATATTTTCATTGCTCTCAACACTAGAGTTTGGTGTTTTAAATTATTTATTCCACTCAACAGTTAAATTATTTATCCCACCCGGTTTTTACATTAAATTATTCATCCCATCCAACAACAGGTTTTTCAATTATATTATTCAACTCACCCAACACAAGGGCTTTTTATATTGAATAATTCACCCCACCCGACACTAGAATTTTATATTGAATTATTCATCCCACTCGACAATAGAGTTTCAAATTGAGTTATTTATTCCACCCAACACCAGAGTTATTCATCCCACACAACAATAGGGTTTTACATTAAATTATTAAAATCACCCTTCACTAGAGTTTTATATTGATTTATGCATCCCACCCAACAGTGGGGTTTTATATTAAATTATTCACCCCACTCCCACTCAGCACTAGAGTTTTATATTGAGTTATTCACCTCATCCAATAACAGAGTTTTATATAGTTATATTGAGATATGCACAGGGTTTTATATTGAATTATTCATCCCACTCAACACTAGAGTTATTCACTCCACTCAACACTAAGAGCTTTACATTAAGTCATTTAACTCACCCAACACCTGAGCTTTATATTGAATAATTCATCCCACTCAGCAATATAATTTTATATATTAAATTATTGATTTCACCCAACAATAGTGTTTATATTGAATTATTCATCCCACCCTACAAAAAGGTTTATAATTTTATGTATTGAATTATTAATTTCACCCCAACAATAGAGTTTATATTGAATTATTGATCCCACCCTACAAAAAGGTTGTATATAATGAATTATTCACCCCTCCCAAAAGTAGAGCTTAATATTGAATTATTGATGCCACCCATAGGTTTTTATGGTGAATTATTCATATATATATATTAATTTATTCATTGCAAGCAACACTAGAATTTGGATACATTCTTTTTTCTCACAAGACGTATGTGTGTTCTGATTAAAAGCCATTCTCGATTTTATACACGATATTTAGTTGTATATAAACCAATGTTTACATAAATGATATATGAGTTTCTTGCTCGATGTATCTGCATAGGCCTACATTATTATATATGGCTTGACTATACTCGACAATCGACATCTAAATACATTATAGTTTTATTCAATTCGACACTCGATACTCGACACTTTCATATTATATTTTTTTTTAACTTGCCCGACGCGGGTTTGACTTGACTACAACATTTACATACATTTATCGTAATTGACCCGACACGGCTATTGCTTCACTTATATTGACATGTACAAGAAGCCCGACCTCCGCCCCCTCCCCGGGCCCGTAGCTCCCCGAATATTTCGCCAACAATAATGATTTCTTAGGGGTTTCTTAGCCGGCCACATCCTCAGCCCCTCCAAAAATTTCTGTACCCCCCCCCCACAAAAAAAAAAAGAATTATGAGCTGGCTACGGGCCCGCCCTCCCTTTTACTCCAGGTCATATATACAGACATGCCGTTATGCTACTCAACAGTCGACTTAAATCAAATCCGTCTAATGGTGGACACGCTCTGTGTAAGAATCATGGCGCCAGACTTTTTTTAAAAAAAAAAAAGTTCGTAAGTATTCAGAATTTTAAACCCGAATAACAAAAGTCCCCTCATTGACAATTAGGCCTATAGGCGGTTCCCACTGAAAAAACCCCAAACCAACACCATTTTAATATGACATAAAGTGGTGCAAATATTGACAGTACTTTCAACTGAGTATAACTGGATAACAGGATATAAGAGAGATGTTCCATAAGAGATGTTTTTTCAACAAGGATATGACTGGATATACGAGTAATAAGGCGACTCGTGTATATTTGTAACTGCATCGAGTGGTTTAATTGTGCGGCAAGGCAAGGACATTATGTCGCCATTTTGCATGTTGTTTAACATAATAAGTCGTGAATGTGTTATTGGCTTGTCACTTAAGTTTGATTGAGGGTCAGTTGAACGAATATTTGAACATTTCAGGGTATTATTGCAAGGTTTTTTTTATTTGATACAAAGGCATAAAAAAAAATTCTTTACATTTCTTCTTTCGGTTAAAATTGAATATTAAAATGAATAATTGAAGCTAGAAAAGTGAATAAATGTGTAGAAGTGATTACATTAAAGATGTATTCCCTCGAAATTAATCAGGTCATGTGTTGGCACCCACACCCCAAGTGAGTAAATGTTTAGATGTAATTACGTAAAAGATATATTCCCCCGATCGCAATTAGCGTATTTGTTGGGCCCCCAAAAACTTTTATCTGAAAGCGGTGTCGTGCTAGCGAGTCAGCGTCTTACCCACTACCCACTTTGTACAAGGAGGTTTAAAGCTTTTAACTGGGAGTTATCGATTTTTTGATTACCCTTTGTTAATTTATGTTTATTAATATCAATTTGTAAGATCCAACTGTATTAAAACAGTAGAGTGTATGGGCGAATGGTTAGTGCGTGCGCGTTGTATCATAAGGTCTGTAATTGAGTGAAGTTGCGTGGGTTTGATTCCCTGGTTGCACGTGACAATGAGTAGGGTCGCATGTCCAACCTCGTGGGTTTTCTCCGGGTCCCCCGGTTTCCTCCCGCTACTAAACGACCCCTACGCGCAAGCGAATTGCTGAAATAAAATTGTACAATATGTTAGTCCCAATATTACCTAGTTTGTGTCGAGTAGACTTTAAACCCCATTTCTCTCTCTCCAATAACAAACCACCGAATGGCAATTTTTTCATAATAAAAGCGACCCAAAGCTGCGGTTTACAAGAAGAAGAGAGTTTTGGCATCACCTATTTGTTTTAAAGACGATTGTATTGCCACATGTTATATAGATGTCAGTTGTATTCACACCTTTTACCTCCTAGTCTCACAAGTTATGGATTACTAATGTTTAGAATAATTAGCCTCGAGTTTCAGGAAGAATTCTCACACGGTATTTCTTCACCTCTTGTGAAATTGAAACGAATGATAATAATTTAGGCGGAGAATGTGAAAAGCTGTGAAGATAGTGAATCGGTAGCATTATCTAGTGGTCGTTTATTATCAAGTGCAGGTGTGATATGTTGTCAGTGGTAACAACTTTACAGATACAATAAATACCCAATATGTCAGATTTGTTCCAGTAAAAAGGCATGGAGTTGAAATACACCTTACATAACCCCAAATCTCTGACAACTTGAGGAATTCCTGTTTTTAAAGGTCAAATCATTGTCTAATTCTTGAGTGAATCAGAAGCCATGTAGACACACCTTTGTTCTTGTTCCAACCTGCTTCCATTAATATTACCTCGTCATCTTCCGTATCAATACGGTAAACATTCCTCTGTGGTATGCACGTACATCGCACGTCAAACATACACTTGGTATGGCTCAATGATTCCGTTCATTTCCGTTTCTTCTTTGGGATACTCCAAAGTTTCTGCATCATTCGGAGAGCGACATTTCTGTTACATTTTGTTTATGGTTCCATCCCAATCGGTTCAAAGTCGTTAAGGGCAAGTCGGGGGTTGCTGCCATCTGTCTTGATGATGAACCAATGAAAAAGGGAGTTCCTAAGTTCCTGGTTTGGAAATATGTTGGCAACACTGCGTCATACTAACGGGAATTTCTCAAAATCTGCACATAATTGAAACCCGTTTATTGTTTGTTTCGCTGTTTTATTGAACTCAGTGCAGAATTTTTTGTTGAGTTCGTTTTTATTTATCTCAAAGCTCTCTTACGTCCGACTGAACGGTAAATACAAACTTTCAGTACATACCGCTGCTCACATAGCTAACACCCGGTGCCACTTGTCATTTACAAATGGGGGGGGGGTATAATTGAATGATTAGCGCGTGCACACTGTATCATAAGGTCTGTCATTTAGTCAACTGATACAGGTAAGACGAGTACACCTGTATGTCATAGCTGAAGTAAAAGTATAAGTGAAGCATGAAGTATTTGTTAGCTAAACGTGGCAGATTTTGTTTATCTGTCTTGAATCAACAATAAAACGCTGTCATCAAATATTTCACATCTTTAAAACATTTTCGTCGTTTTTTTTTGTTGAGGACTATTCTACACTCGCAACTGATTTGTAAACGTTTGTTATTGTTAAATGTCCAGATCCGGATAATCAGATACAACTGTCGGAGTCGGATCAGATGAGGATTTCCTTTTTCACAAAATTTTATATTACTTAAAGGGCATCAGCTCTTGAGTTTGTTGCTTATCGAATAGCTACTTTCGATTTGAATGGATGAACGTCCTACTTTTCGTTCCAACTGGGATAATGAAGACGGGAGGTACTTTCGATTTGAGGTGATTTGATTACATAGGACAAAGTGTTATGAGGGAAAACATTTCCTGATCTGATTACAACACAGATCATACTATTCGCTTTTATAGTTCATATTTTTTTTTACTTGTCAGTTCAAAATTTCCTTTTATTTGTCTTTACTACATTAGGATCTGGAATAGTTATTATCATTGATGTGTTCTGAATAATGTGAGGAAGTAGTCAAGGAAACGATCGGTTACGGTGAACTTTAGGTGTGTTTTGCACGAAGCTGTGGGTAATCCACTAGAAATATAGTTGCTGATTGTTTAATCAAATATCTGACGTGATAGGGGTCAAAAGCCTCATGTGTGACCTCTGCTGCGACCTATCACATCCGGTCAAATCATCATGTAGTGTAGGCCATCGAAAGTATAAAAAAACGTAACGAGTTTGCTGGGTGTAGTGTTTTGTCCCAACCGATCGACATGGCGCACTGTCTCTTAATGTCACTCCCTCCGTCCGGATAAAATCCCGGGATACTTTCTTAAACTTTCCCGGACAGTAACATTACAAACGGCTCTTTAACCAGAAGGCTGAGTTTCGTAGTGATGCAGAATGGGAGGCAAGGTATAACACATCTAGTCTCCCGGATAGCATGAAAAATCGAGGTCCCGGATATATGATAAGTATGTAGGTAAGAGATCCTTTGGTTGTAAACCGGAGAAAGAGTAGGCCACTAAATGACGAATCTCCTTGTCAGTGGGGCAGGACGGAGGGCCTGACAAGGACAGCTGTCTAGTCGTTCAGATGGTACCAAAAACTGGGTCCCGTGTACTCATTGGTAAAATTTGCCTGGCTGGTTGGATTTGATAGGAGTGGGCGTTTGTGCCGCTGGTCGACAAAATTCCCTCATAGCGTACGGTACGGCGTGTTCCCTTTTTCATTAGCCCAATCTGAACAGAGCAGTAGGACGTCCATCCCCATTTTATTACATTAGCCCAGTTGGTACTGAAAAGTAAGATTTTAAACCCATTTTATTTACTGTATTGTCCTCTACCTTTTGTGGGGCGTTGGGGTGGTCTAGTGCCGTGCTTCGACCTCTAGCTGGCCGGTGAGCTCTGGCTTGCGGCTGTGGTTTCGAGCCCAGGTGTGAGCGTATGTGGCATAGAGATAGGGACGCCTTCTCAACCTCGTGGGTTTCCTCTGGGCACTCCGGTTTCCTCCCACTGCTAAAGACCCTTACGCGCAAGCGAATTCTTGAAATAAAGTTAAAACCATATGTTAGTCCCGAAATGACCTAGTTTGTGTTGAGTGGACGTTAAACCCCATTTCTCTGTCTACCTTTTGTACCCACTAGCATTGCTTATTTTATCATTCGTGACCCATCGTTTATTTCCACTGTATGAAACAATAAGTAAATATCTTTTTAACCTTTACGACACACGACAAACAGCAGAGTCGTGTAGCGTGGAAAGGTGAATTTTTAAAATTCCTGCCGGTCCAAGAAGTCAGAGGTGGATCTTCCGCCCTGTTGTAATCTGTTAATGGTGAGATAAGTTATATAAACACTGCTGTATGGAGGATGTAATCTGGTTGAGGCTATATATTAAAACTACGTGTCATCCCTGATTATCTTATAATGGGGTTTAACGTCCGAGCGACTAGACAGCTCTTCGTGTCAGACCCTACGTCCTGAACCACCGTCAATGACAGTCTTTGTGAATCCATGCGTGGACATAGAGATCGAGCAAATGACAAATGGGGTTTAACGTCTACACGGTACAAGCCAGATCATTTCGGGACTATCATGTGGAAGGATAATGAAGGACACGCCCCCACGGAGAAATCCAACGATGATGGACAGGTGACATTTCTTCTTATCACGCACAGCCGCGCAACCGAAATCACGCCAGTTGACTCAATGATATACCTTATGATACAATGCGTACGCGCTAACCATTCGTCCATCAACCCGCTACTGGTCCAGGACCCAATGACGACAAAAATTGCCTCATAAGTAATAGAAACACGAAATGGGGCTTTAACGTCCTACTCTTCTGCACCTAACCCGGGCTAATGGAAGACGGGCATAAGTAATAGATGTTTTGACCATATTAATTGATAGCTATATTGATAGGGTAAATCCAAAACACAAAGTCTAGCGAGGTTTCAGTGGGGCACGGCGCATGCCTGTCTTCATTGGCAAGAAAGTATGCCATTAAAGCGCATGTCATTTCTTTCAATTCCTTGATAAATATCAACCAGCACCTAAAGAGACTCTTGCGATAAGATACTTGCATTTCACTAGGTAGATTATCACTGGTAATTACACGACGACTGATACTGCTTGTATTATACAGGGTGTATTATCTCTGCTAATTATATAAAACGGTGACGGATGTTTAATGCAATAAAACCTAAGATTACAATTATACGCTTTTATTGTCGTATCAACTTTCTTAAATAAACTATTTGATTAAAATGCCACGCGACACGTATGTTATCTGCAGTCGTGTTGCGACCATCTTACAGGAATTTAGCTGACATTCAGATAACACGGGTACGGTTAATACCCCTAAACTTCATTGGTGTCGTCAAGTGTCTTTATCGCAACAACTAAATTGAATGAAGGCATTTTGAAGATGGTCGTATTTACAAAAGATCTCGGGAATATTACTGATTTTGTTAAAAGGAGTGACAGATGGGAAAGAGTTAGACATTGTGTCTCTTATTAATTCATAATACTACCTTGGCGACCTGTCTTCATTAGCCCGGTCGGAGCAGAATAGTAAGCCGTTAAACACCATTTTATTTCATTTCATCTACCGTGGCGTGACGTAGTGGAGCCTGATATTGTTCAATAGAATAAATAGTGGAACATATACCCAACTATTAGCTCTTACGCTCTGTATTAAAGGAAATAAATCCCTTTTCTTTGGAACCTAGAAATTAACACAAATTGGTATAGCAAAGCATATAATAATGTAATATGAATTACATTAACTGATTTACATTCAATCTTTTCTGTTTTTACTCTAATTTCTAATCAGTTGTTTTCGGCAAAATACGGGGGTTGATGGCCGAATTGTTAGCGCGTGTGCGCTGTGTCATACGGTCTGTCATTGAGTCAACCGGCGTGGTTTCGGTTCTCAGGTTGTACGTGCAAGTAGGGTTTCCTCCGGGCACTCCGGTTTCGTCCGACTGCTAAAGACCCCTACGCGCAAGCAAATTATTGAAATAAAATTAACCATATGTTAGTCCCGAAATGACCTAGTTTGTGTTGAGTGGAGGTTAAACCCCATTTCTCTCTCCCTCTCTCTCTCTTTCACGTGCAAGCAGTAGGGTCGCCTGTCCAACTAGGTCGATCAGACCCGGTTTCCTCCCACTGCTAAGCTAAAGCCCTCTACGCACAAGCGAATTATTGAACTAAACTTGAACGATATGTTAGTCCCGAAATGACCTAGGTTGTGTCGAGTGGATCTTAAACCCCATTTCTCCATCTCTTCTGAGCATGGTTCATTCACCGTGTGTCTTCTGAATAAGTTCATTGCGGATTATGAACTTCTAGGGAACTGTTAAAATAGTTATTAATGCTTACCTTGATGACTGGGACTATCGCAAATGTGACAAAATTTACTTTACAAGAAGTGAAGGTAGGTGCCGATGATTCACAACAATGTCAGATCGATTGTATGTCAAGGTCAAGTCTTACAACTGATGGCCGATGTCAAAGTCAAGAATTAAATATATGTTTCAAGGTCATACCTTCTGAATGCTGGTCAATGACAAATTCAAGAATTACGAGCTAAAAGTAGTAAATGACGTCATGTTTTTTGATCTACTGCATGTATAGAAGCTGAAAAGTAAATTTGCCTTTTTAGTCATCGCATTTTACGTGTACGTACTACACAAGAAGTAGTGTAAGTCTTTAACTCTAAACCTTCAAAAACCACGTGTAACAAATTCTGCAAAAAGAAAAACAAACTTCTGTTTCAAACTGCTTGATTTATTACACAACTATTCTTGGACACCAGACTTGTTGTCTCTCTTCCTCACCGTCTCTCGCTATATTCGCTGTATATCTGGGTTTTCAAGATGTATCGAGTTAAAAGGTTAGCTTTGTTTTGATTTATAAAACTTAA
Organism: Patella caerulea; assembly: GCA_036850965.1. Lineage (NCBI taxonomy): Eukaryota > Metazoa > Mollusca > Gastropoda > Patellidae > Patella > Patella caerulea. The sequence goes on along the minus strand of JAZGQO010000006.1, from coordinate 59,288,804 downwards.
AAATAAAATGAAACTCTTTAAGACACATATTAAAAAGCGTACTAGCGATTAAGTAAATAATAATTAATTAAACATACATTATGCAAAAACTAAATCTGCCTATCCTATTGCAGGTCTTTCTTTAGGCCTAAAACGTTATCTGAACTATTAGTTAGACATTTATTAACTTATCCAGACCATAATCAAAACTCGATGCCATCTTATGTGTTCAATTTTCACTAGATTCGGGTCCGATCTGCTGCTCAACGCTTTTTGATGGATAATGTATGAAATAGCTTTATTTAACGTCCGATTCCACGGAGGTGATATAGCAGGCAAAGAAAATGGATAATCGAAGCTATGTGGTTTTTTTTATCATACAGATCATGATGATCGAGGCTAGACCTAATATTCAATCGCTTATAACCCGATAACTGTCAGCTCTAATATCCAAACCTCCATAATGTATCTTTAATCAATTTACTGTAGTAGATCAGCACATTACCAGGATGATTCTATTTGTATGGATAGCAGTGACTGAGTTTGTTACTAAGCAGTGTTTCCATGAGGATACCCTCGTCATCATCAAACCAAGTATTTGCTTCGTGACTATCCCCACCGAAACGTTGTATAGCATAAAGATTCTATCCCGTGTTAATGAAGTAATATTTCCTTTATTTATTTATTTACTATTCCCCAAAACAGACACATTCATGAAAATGAATAAACAACCGTAAATAACCTGCTTCTTAAAGCGGTATTATGGGAGATAAGATAAAGAGCTGACAGTTCACGCCATAATAGTATTAAAATATAGATAATGTAAATTGAATATGCGGAAAATTTCAGTCAAATTAATGCACTCGGAGCCGAGAAAATCGAATTTCAAAAACACTGCATTCTCGATTGTAGTTGTTATCGTTTGTAAGATAATAAACAAAGTCTGGATTATGCGTTTTCACTGTTGTTCATGAAGAACCACTGAATCGCAGATTGGATTCAAATCTGTTTAAAATCGTACCAGTCAGATGTCATCGAGAGCTGATTATGAAATGAAATGAAATGGAGTTTAACGTCCTACTGTTCTGCTCCGAACTTGGTTAAGAAAGACGGGCATGTGCCATACAGTGTGCTATGAGGGAAATTTTGTCCGTGCAAAGAAGCTACGGTCTAATCTTATATCGAATTCAGACGACCAAAGGACCTTTTAAGTGCACGCCAATGTGTACAAGGGACCTCGGTTTTTTATTCCACCGAAGGACTAGACAGCTGTCCATAACAGAGTTGATTAGGGTTTTGGTAAGTTAACTAATGTCTAATTAATAATCTATATAACACTTACGGGGGTACCATTTTACGGCATGAAAATAGAATTGCAATATGCTGATTAAGATCTTGAATAATGCCCTTTCGAAAAATATTTTTAAAAATATTAAATCAGAGACTCTTTATTTGCTTTACTAAATATTGAAAGATGTTTTAAAATATTAAATCAGATAATTTGTATTTGCTTTACTAAATATATTTGTCTTTATTATGCAATTAATTTCGTAAATTGATATAATTTGACCGATGTATTATACTTAAATATGCATAAGTAGGCTTATATAAAGAGCTGGCCATTGAAAATTCAAAATTAGTACATTGTATAATTTATTCAAATTACTTTATTCGGAGCGACGATGTTAATCTCGCTTCGCCATTTTTAAATTAAAACATTAAATGGCGATCGTATTTCAATCCATTTATGTCTGCGCTATTCGATAATTTAGAGAGTTGATTATAGGCTTAACATGTGAATATATGTCTAAAACAATTGAAGCCAAAATAAAAACATTCAGATTTTAAATAAAGCATCTTTAAAAAAAAAAAAAGAAAACGAAATAAGAGAATTTTGTTTGCTTGAAATATTTATTTTTATATTTTTGCCCTCATTAAATTAATTCAAATATGACGTTTATAGCAAAAACTCTTAAATTTCTGACCTTTTTTAAGAACATGTCAATGACTGTGCGTGGGAAGAAGTGTGTAATAATAGTAGGGTCATCTTAAACAAATATTTCTATAAGAAAGTATCAAATAAATTGACCAATTAAAATCAATTATTTGCCTATTATTCACACTTCCCACAACAGGACAGGATACTCCATACATTCATTGACAAAATTTAAACCTATAACTTCCGGTTTGTTATCGCACGTGACTCGTGTCAGATCAAGCAGTTGGTCAACATTTGAGATAAGGGTTTTAAAGTACATTTTTGTTGAAAAATTACACAACCGTGTCCTGCTAAATTCAAACAAATGTGCATTTTCAGATACTAAAACAATCTATTTTTAGTATCAGTCAATTATCGTGAATGAAATAACAATCTTATCCTCAAATACACGTTTTTATCTACCACGGTTTCCGGGCTGGCTATGTGGTCCCATTCCGAAATCAATTTTTTCGACTGCTACGGAAATGACGTTTGGGCGGGGCAATAAACGGAGTTAACCTGCGTAAAACTTGAAGATAAAACACATAATAACATAAGAATGTGTTTTAACGGGAGTCGGATTTTAGAGTTAAACTATTTTTGTGTCCAGAATGCCAGAAATTGATTTGGAGAAATTAGAATTTGAAGTTTACGATGGTTTATCAAAACGGCGCATCATTTTGAAGTATATTGGGTAAGTTAGTTTTATCTTTATTAAAACGAAATTTCGTTTCAGATAAGGTGGACCGTGAAATTACTGTTTTATCTTCAATAATAAATTGGATAGTTTGTATGGTGTATTCTACCCGCCAAAATATTATCTTCTAACGCAACAAAGTTACGTATTTTGATTGGAAAATTATAAAGGCGCAAGAAATATTAACTCGAATAGTCGTGACTATGCTTATATCTGAGTTCATAGTGTATCGTTTTGACTGAAATTTTCGGCAAATTGCCTTTACATCAAATTGCCTTCATCATACTACTCTGGCATCAAGAAAAATTGAATTCGCCATTCTCGCATTCGACACTCTTGTAGTGATTTAAACGAACATCGTTTTCTCAGGCATATTTCTGACAACCTTACATGCGATTCTGGTCACGCCTTTGATGACACTGAACATTTTCTTTTATTTTGTCCCTTACGTTCAGATACTCGATCTGCGTCAATATCAAAACTTCCCAAATTTTATCAAAATTCTCCAAATTTATTATTCGAAACTGATGACAGAAACAACTCTGAAGTAATTTTTTCGGCAGTACATACCTTCCTCGACATCTCCCAAAGATTTTGAAAATTCTGTATGAACATGTATGAAATATAAACATTATGGCTGTGGTATGTACATAACGTGAATATAGCCATCTTACAAGTTAATCGTTAATCTACTTTACTTTACTTTTCAATATATATGTTTGCACTTCTGCCTGTTCTCCAATCCAGTGTCTGTGAATAAATATTGTTTTGAAAAAAAACCCATCATCTAGTTTTCATTAAAGTGAGAACTGCAAACTCGATGTCCAGTCTCCCATAATATATTTTTAATTCTAGGTTTTGAATAAAATAAACGCAAAAAGCCTCATCTCTTTTTGAATTCAACATTTAAATCACGTCGTACCAGATCCCAAAAGGTTTTTATGGTATTATGAAAAAGGTTGAATTTGAATTTAATCGGTAAAAATAAAAACAGTATCTGCTAATAAAAATGTCACATTAAACACGATCATTTCTGTCGCTTGCTAACGTAGCGTGGTGCTGGAGTCTTCGATGTCGTCGTTATAGCAACCATTGGACCAGTTTCCTAATTTCAGAATACATTACAATTTCGTTTCGCTTATGTTTCGTTCTGAATTTTGGTTATCAAGTGCCAATCAATTTAACAATATCTCAGTTTCGTTTCGCTTATGTTCTGTTCTGATTTTTGTGTTTCCCAATTATTAATCCGTCTAATTATAAAGGTTTTTTTAGCTCTTTATACAAAACGAAACTGGTGTCATGTTAATAATCAAATTATGATTTTGTGAATTAATATTTGTCTAATTGGTTTAATTTGGGGTTTCTTGATACAGAAATGTTACTGGAGTTTAACGCCCCACAGGGCGGTTAGATCTAAATCATAAGGGCCCCTCAAGATTTGGTCAAAGGTCTCGAGGTGTAAAAGATGTAAATTGGGCTCACGCTAACCCTAACCCTTACCCAAACCCTAACCCATAATCTCGTCAACAATCACATACCCTGACTTATTTACATCTCAGCGATCTTGACGAAATCTTGAGCTGGCCTTGAAAAATAAATCTAGCCCCTGACCAGCTATTGAAGACGGCTAAGTGCCATATAGAGTGCTATGGAAGATATGATACCGAGGGAGCAGCGATACGCCCTAGTTTAATGTGTTGGTTTCGAGCCAGGCGTTGGACGGGAAACCTCTTCGGGATTTCCGCCGTGTTTTCTCATCGTCAGTGGGGTTTAACGTCCATTATACACAAATTAGGTCATTTCGGGACTAACACATGGTTTAATTTTATTTCAATAATTCGCTTGCGCATAGGGGTCTTTAGCAGTGGGAGGAAACCGGAGTGCCCGGAGGAAACCCACGAGGTTGAGAAGGCGCCCATATCTCCATGCCACATACGCTCACACCAGGGCTCGAAACCACAGCCGCAAGCCACAGGTGACCGGCCAGCTAGAGGTCGAAGCGCGGCACTCTAGACCACTAGGCCATACCCCCATTCAGATAGGACGTTAAACCCCATTGCATTTCCTATTCTGGACATTATACCTATATAAAAAAATGTATTCTGGACATGCTTGTATAAAAACTATATATAATGACTCGTTTAGCTCGTGGCACGGACAGACTGTTGTCATTAGCACGTGCCCGTGTTTATATTACGTCACCGAATTAAGTGATTTTAATGTTCAGTTTTAAGTTTATAAAATGGAGTCTATTTTTATCCGCGGTTTTTGGCGTTCATGACAGAATTTTGACAAGTTTGTATCAGGGAAAGGAGGTGGTGTGTTTTCATGTTGTTTGTGTTGTATATTTTACCGGTTGGGGGTGTTTTAAGTGGTGTGGTGTGCGTGAGTTAGGAATCCACGGTAGGAAACTGTTGACATGACCTACCTTAAAATAATTTCCCCACATACGCCGACTTATAATGCGGGGAAATAGAGAACCAATGACTTTAGTCTTTAAATGCCTACGTAGGGGTCTGTATCAGAGGAATGGAGCCAGGGACCTGGAGAAAAACCACGGGGTAAGGGGAGAGAGGGGAGGGGCCAGGTCATTTCGGAACTAACATATGGTCCAATGTTATTTCAATAATTAGCTTGCGCGTAGAGGTCTTTAGCAGTGGGAAGAAACCGGGCGACCTGGAGAAAATCCACGCGCTGGACTATTCGGTCATTCGTCCATCTTGGCATGTCGATTCTCTACGCTATTATATATAACAACTTAGGCAACAGGTGCGGGACATATTTAAAATGATAGTCATAGCCACGAGGCTAAAACTGTAACCACATTATTGCTAACAAAATATGATATATTTTTTTTAAAAAATGAATAAATAATTTGTATTTAAACGTTTTTAATACTTGGGTGGTAGGTCTAGTGAATGTTACTAACTTGTATCACACCCCATAAAACACTTGGTTTTTATTCTACCACTCTTACTATTTACTTTTAAAGTCCTCATCTATTATCCCTTATTAATACTTATTGGTGTCAGTTTATGTATAAACTATATTGTATTCAGCTAAACTCAATAACTGAAGAGCGTCATCGTAAGTTGCCAGCCTTACATTCCTTTATGCCTAATGGTAAGTGGTCTCTAGAAAGTAGCTTTCACCTGAATTTCATCCCTTGTGGTATTTTGTGTATTTTTTTTTCAAAAGAACGGTCGTTTCTGTGGTCATATTGACCCTGTATTTTAAATGAAATCAAAGTGTGTTTAGCGTCTATGCTCCGACTGAATACGGACGCATGAGGAATTTTGCCTGGACAGCGGTCCGCTGCGGCCTAGTCTTATTTCGACTTTGTACGCGTTAAACCTCAGGTGTTCGTCTTTGCATCACTAACAAGGGGAACACAGGCTGGAATTTTCTCGTCAACACTGGGATCGAACCTAAGTTCTCAAGAGTAGTTAGGCACCGAGCCATCGTGGCCACCCTGTCCGTTAAAATAACTGTCAATGTTCCAGTGAAAGCATTCCAACTGCCAAGAGTAACTATGTTATTGATGTCTGAAAATGCTCTTGGTTCTGTCCGAATCGTAACTTGGGACATATTTATGAGGGCTACATGTACACCAGAGCGACGAGAGAGAGGGAGAGAGACAAAGATAGGTAGAGAGAGAGAGGGGGGGAGGGCGCTAGAGAGAGAGAGGAAGAGAGAGAGAGAGAGATAGGTAGAGAGATAGGGGCGTGTGTGTAGGGGAGGGGGGAGTAACGTCCAACGACACACACTATGTCATTTCGAGACAAACATTTTTCGCCTGTACGTAGGAGTCTTTAGAATTGGGAGAAGATCCATAGAACACCCACGAGGTTGGACAGGCGACCCTACTCTTTGTCACGTACAAACAGGGAATCGAAACAGCGCCGTTTCGTCGAACCTATGATGCAACGCACACGCGTTAAAATCCCCACCCCACCACGCACACGCACATTTGAAATAAAAGTGAGTGCAATTGATCTACAACGAAGCCTCAGAAAGTGCAATTGCACCTTAGATGACTTATTTTCGTTCTACTGTTTGACTTTCTCTCCCCGAATCAATGTCAATGGATTAATCGCAGTCAATAAAAGTCCAGATTCCATCAAAGTAATATTTGAACGTGACCTTCTGCTTGTATTTGAACAAGGGGGGTAACTCGGTGCGCTATTGAAATCCGATCATTCGTATTTGTAAATGTACCGAGGAACCTGTGGGGCGGCCACCCTGACACAGCCATGTACTTGATTTCAGTGATCGAATTCCCAGGCCATGATCTGACTGTGTATTGTGAATGGAGTCATACCAATCATAACAAAAAAGGTCGGGCTGAATCATCGTTCCTTTCGGCAGAGTCGTATAGGTTGGGGTGGGGGTGGGGGCACTGGCCGCTAGAGCCTTCAACTTGAACCACCATTGTACGCCCACTCCATCCATTAATTCTGAAGGTTAATGATACAAATGAGCGGGTTTACTGTTCTTCAGCCCATCATCAATATGTGTTGAGTGGACATTGTCCCCCTCCTTACTACAGCATGATCTTGAAGAGTTTTCATATTACCGGCGTGTTGGTTGAAGTCGGGGATTAGCCAATGAAACGATCTGTTATGGCAAGCTCTTGGTGTGTGATACACGGAACTGTGGGTAAACCACTAGAAACATCAACGCTGATAGAGTAATCAATATATGACGTCAAAGGGTTCAGAGAGAGAGAGAAATGGGGCTTAACGTCCACTCAACACAAACTAGGTCATTTCGGGACTAACACAGGGTTTTAAATTTTATTTCAATAATTCGCTTGCGCGTAGGGGTCTTTAGCAGTGGGAGGAAACCGGAGTGCCCGGAGGAAACCCACGAGGTTGAAAAGGCGCCCTTATCTCCATGCCACATACGCTCACACCAGGGTCAAAGGGTTCAAAGCCATATCTACGTATAGAGTAGGCCATCGAAATCAACCTGTATTTTAATTAGATTGGGTCACGATCTGAAGTCTCTGATACAGCTGGACGGAATGGTTTAACCCAGTATCAATATAACGACCAATCATCCTGATTCCAGGCAGTTAACATCTGGTCTTTGACGAAAAGGTTTCCATATTTAAACAGGATAAGACGGCACCGATGTGTAAATTAAAGAGTTATTTTAGAATCGGAAGCTGGGTTCGTTCCGATATGTCAGTGAGTGCAATGGTTCGTGTTGGGAAAATCATCGAGAGAGAGAGAGAGAAAGAGAGAGATAGAGAGAGGGGGGGAGAGGTGGGAGAAAGATGTCAAAGAGTGCAATGATTCGGGTTGGGAATAACAGAGAGAGAAAACAAGAGAGAGAGAAAGAGAGGGAGGGGGAGGGAGGGAGAGGTGGGATAGTAGCAATAAGAGATAATCTATGGAGACGAAGACGAACCCACAAGGTTAGGTAGGCGACTCATCTCCTTGTCACACACACGCACACTCACACACGCCTAAAATCCAAAACCAGGCCACTTGAATGAAAGAAAGACCTTATGATCCGAAGTGAACTCGATAGTGTACTCAAGCACCCATCCTACTGTTTGTGGCGTACTAGCATGGTGGGGAAAACATACCGCGGTACTCGAAATGGGGTTTAACGTCCCACTGTTCTGCTCCGAACTGGGCTAATAAAGATTGCATACAGCATACAGTGAACAATGAGAGAATTTTTTCTTGACAGCGGCACTACGTCCTTATCTTATATCGAATTCCAACTGACAAGGGATCCATTACGTTCTCACCAATACACGGGACCGCGGGTTTCCGCCCACGCACCTCGTATTGCAAATGTTAAATTGAACTCCAACAATCACACTTTTGCACTCAAGAGTGAAAATTTTTAGCCTTTAAAAAGGATTCATTATGTTTTACCGTTAAATCCTATCAATGAGAAGTTTCTGTTCACAGTTATTTTGGTCACAAGTCCTCTCAGTGAATCAAATTAATTCAATTGAAAGTCTAACAAAACTAGTTATTCGTGAAGAAAGCCACGATAAACGTTAAAATCATATCTGTAAATAGACTAAAGATGGTGGACAAGCTTCTTAATTATCCGTATAACAGCGCCGCCTACACTTGACGAGCTGTCTAAACACTTCTTTTACAGATAAGAGTAGCATCATAACAAAACCTTTCCTAATTGACAAATAGTGTTTCCGAATCAAGTAATTTAATTAATAAAGATGTCTAATGTAGTCTTTATCTTCTATCCTATTGATTTGATGAATAGAATACTGTTTTAAGTAGGTGGATAAATGGCCGAATGGTTAGCACGTGCGCTTTCTATCATAAGGTCTGTCATTGAGTCAACTGGCGTGGTTTCAAAGCCCGGTTGTACGTGACAAGGAATAGGGTCGCCTGTCCATCTTCCAGTTTCCTCCCACTGCTAAAGACCTATATGCGCAAGCGAATTGTTGAAATAAAACTAAACCATATGTTAGACCTGAAATGAACCTAGTTTGTGTCCACTGGACGCCAAACCCTTTTTTCTCTCTCTTTCTCTCTCCCCCTCTCTTTTTCTCTCTCTCTCTCCCTCTCTCTCTCTTCCCCTTTCTCTCTGTTTTAAGTAGTTTAAAAAAAACTTGGTCTAACTATTCGGAAGCAATCGGGTTCATTAAGGCGGGCTGTAGGAGAAGCACACCATACAGTGTACTGAAAAGGGTAACCAACCAGGCAGTGTGCTGAAAGGGGGATCACCCATATAGTGTGCTGAAAGGGGAAAGACACCATACAGTGTGCTGAAAGGGGGAATTATATTCGTTCAGTAGGGTTACCGCCAAGTTGTTACCAAATAAATGAATGAAATGTGGTTTATGGCACGTCAGCACCAACCGGGATATATTGCGCCCAAAGTTGTTATCGAATTCCAGCTGCAAACTGCCAATAGTTCTTTTAAGTGCACGCCAAGAAAGGCGAGTGAACCTAAGTGTTTGTTCCATCAGCACGACTAGGCCACACTCGGCTAATCTCGACAGATTCCGTAAACTACATCTAGTCTCGGATGTATGACAGTAAGTGATATGTACCTACGCCCATACATTTGCGATGAGGCTACCGGTTTACTTTAACAGGAAAACTTGACGCTATTACACAAATTGGGAACCTATTCGGCTAGCGACCTATTCGACCGATCGAGCTGCAACCTGTTCGTTGGAAACCTATTTAGAGTAAAGACAACAGTCTCTATTTATCAACCAATAAAATCCAACGTTATGTCTATCAAATGAAAGTAGAATATATTATTTTTTATCCATTCCTTCAGCTCAGAATAGAAGTGTAATTTCGTCATTATCTTACAGCTGGATCGGTCGAATAGGTCGCTAGCCAAATAGGTCGCCAACTTGTGTTTGGAATGGGCGCAGCCATGTTTCATCCGGGACCTTAAAATAGTTCCAATATGGCGGAATTCATCATACAGCCGAGTTTAGATTGTCCGACATCTTCCGAGGTTTGCCGAGTGGACAAGGCCATTATCGTATCAATGGTACTTGACAATCGACAATATGGTATGTCAATCAGCAATGTCACACACTCTTAATATAACTTCGCTTAGACCTCCCACTGCTAAAGAGAGAGAGAAATGGGGTTTAACGTCCACTCAACACAAACTAGGTTATTTCGGGACTAACATATAGTTTAATTGTATTTCAATAATTCGCTTGCAAGTAGGGGTCTTTAGCAGTAGGAGGAAACCGGAGGGCCAGGAGGAAACCCACGAGGTTGAGAAGGCGCCCCTATCCCCATGCCACATACGCTTACACCAGGGCTCGAAACCACAGCCGCAAGCCAGAGGTGACCGCCCAGCTAGAGTTCAAAGCTCGGCACTCTAGACCACTAGGCCCCCCCCCCACACACACACTGCTAAAGACCCCTACGTGTAAGCAAATTATTGAAATAAAATTGAACCATATGTTAGTCCCAAAATGACCTAGTTTATGTCAAGTGGGAATTACCCCGCCCACACTCTCTATCTCCCTCTCTCTCTCTCATTTTATTTGTCTACCCTGTATACCAAGTCTGTCCTATACATACGGTATTGTGTTTGGGTTGTAAATCTAGTAAAATAAAGCAGTAAGATTAATCTAAATTTAGAGAAAGTTTATTATAAATGATGTAATGTTATAGACGGAAACCGTGAAAACTATGAAACATATGGTTTATTGGTGCTTATTTAGATACACCTAGTTTGTATAGACTCTATATGCGTTCTGTTTGTTATGAAAACGGGTAATTTTCAGATAAAGTAAATCTTATTACCGTTAAATTATTTAATGACTGGCGTCTCAACATATTTAATTTTGACTTATCTTCATATATATGTGCGCGTATAGAATTATCAAGTCGCCGGTACAAAAAAAAAAAAAAAAAAAAAAAAAAAAAATCCCAAAAAACTGTCGATTCTCAGCAGGTTGCAATACACATTAATATACATGTATTATTGATGCACACAAGCTTTCAGCAAAGAGAGAGAGAGAGAGAGAGGGATCGCTGCTATTGCTATACTGCCTGGTGACGTCAACTAGCACATTGCCTGATGACGGAAGCTCTCATCAGGTTTTCCGGCGTGGTTTCCTTGTCAGTGGTCAGGCGCGGATCCAGAGGGGGCGCACCCCCCCTCTTTTTTTTTTTGAGGTGGCGATCAATTTTTAGCTCCATATATTCTCGCGGGAAAGGAGAACAAAAAAAGTTTAGGCTGGACATCGCAATTTACAGAACTAGTGTAAAATTAGTCCTTGTGGGCATTTTTTCCAGTCAAAAATCACGGGTCAGGCTTAGCACCCCCACCCTCTTTCTGAAAATCCTGAATCCGCCCCTGGTGGTGCGGGACAGAGGTTCTTAGTAAAAGCCCAGTTGTATTCAAAAGAATTCCTCGGGATCCTCCAGACAGGGGTTTCCTTGATAGTTGTCCAGACTGGGGTTTCATTGACAGTTGTCCAGACTGGGGTTTCATTGACAGTTGTCCAGACTGGGGTTTCATTGACAGATGTGTATAAAACGTTCCACGGGCTCCTCTAGACTGGGTTCCCTGGGCAGTTGTATATGACATGATAAACCGACGTTCGACGTCTACTCGTGGTGGTGAACGTAAAAGAAACATTGACAGTGTACATTTCATGGAAGGTGCTGTCGTAGCAAATTTCCCACACAGCTCACTGACATTATTCTGTGATCCCATTTCCTTTTATTTCATTCTATTTCTTGCCGTCAGTTAGAATACATGAGAGTCGTGTTTACCGTCCAAGAATGGAACATCCGGTCCTCCCGTAATGGTTACAGATAAAATACAACTATTATATAGATTTGACGTATTGATTTAATCAGCCCACGCACACCATCCTTTTAAAAGATAAAACTAAAATGGTTGCTAAAAAGCTTTCAGACTCCCCGGCCTCTTTACTTGCTCCGTATTTGGAGTTTATTGTGTTGGGATGAAAAGGCTATTCCAGCAAATCAACTTGATGCATTCATTATTACGCTATATGCGCATGTCGGTACCGGAAACACAAATAGTAATGACGTACTTCCCACTTTGCACATCTTTTGAACTGTGTGTATTTCGAGCGGGAACTTGGCGAGAACAGGAATAGTAATTTAACAGTATTTTATATATGGAGCGACGGTGATGGAATCAATAAAACTTAAAATAGATTCGTACATAAATATTTACTTGTAGGCGATTTAAAGGAGAAATTTTGTCTGGGTTGAAATAAAATGGGGTTTAGCTTTCTACTGTTCTGCTCTCACTGGATTAATAAAGGCAGGCATACGCCTTTTACAGTGCTATGCGAGGAATTTTGCCAGGGCAACGGTGCTAAGGCCTACTCTATCCGCAGTTCCTTGTCAGGCACAATAAGAATCCTGCGTTACTCACGAGTAGGAACCGCACTGGAAACTCTGGAGAAATCTTCCAGGGACCGCCTGGTTAGCGTGTTATTGCCTTACCCACTGAAAGATGAGATGGGACGAACCTGCCGTGCCCTCCGCTGACCAAACTAATATGACATACGGTTTTTTTTTTCAATAATTTAGTGCTGTTCGTAGAAGAAACTGCCACACCCATGGTTGTTCGCGTGTAAACCCAGACCCCGTGCACAGATTATCGTATGGCCCAAGATCTCTTGGAAGATGGACGAGTAGGCCGTCATTCTGCTGTCCGGGCAAAATTTCCCTCAAAGCACAATGCATGGCGTATACTCGCCTCATACAAGTCGGAACAGAACCATGGGATGTTAACCCCAATTCCATTCCATGTCCGCGTGTGTTGCTGTCGTGCACGCAAACGTGTACACGTACAAGCAATAGTTGACCCAACTCTTGTCCAACTGTTCTACTCTGAAATGGGCAAATAAAGACGGTCTACTCCCACCCCTGTCCCAAATACCCATAGCCCGTAAACCAAGGCACGTGCAAGTGCGTATATATCAACGGAAACTTCACTCACGTGTGTGGTAAATAATTCAAAAGACACAAATAACCCAGGAATTAAAAAAATAACCATAAAATTCCCATTGGTTTTAATCCATCAAAGAGATTAGAGAAGATTTTTAGAAAAGATGCCAAAACAATTTACAAGATAATGTTCCCAACAAGTTGTTACGTTATTTGAATCTTTTGAGCACGCGCTAATAGCAGACGATAAACAAGATAAAAGTGTTATAGCTTAAAAGATTTACAGGATTGTTGGAAGAACACGTGATTAATGCTCACTCGGTACGTGTCTTTAAACGGCTGTCACATTTAAACAGGCGTTTAACACATGCACGTGTAACACGCGCCAACAGCTGAACACATGAACGAGATGTCGAACGAACAGATCGAAAAACGGTGCCGAGAAATTCCTGCTCTTTTAAGAATAATTAGGCGTGGTGCGACAACATAACTATAAACAAATTATCAGGAGTCGAAAACGTTCGTCTGTCATTTCTTATATTTCAACTATTGATAAATAAACACAGTCGAGTGCTCGTACAAACACGTGATATATATATATGAAACTATTATAATTATATTAAAGGAGCTGGGCCCTGTTTCACGAAATTTTAATTAAAGATAAAATCCAAATTTTAGCGGATACTTCAATTTTGATTGGCTAAGAACTACAATCAGTCTAATATTGTCCAATCAAATAATTAAAATTCAGATCTTATCTTAGTTAAAATTTTGTGAAATAGGCACCTGGGCCTTTAATATTGGAAATGAGAGAGAGAGAGAGAGAGAGAGAGAGAGAGATAGACAGGGAGAGGGAGAGATGAAACTATTATCATTTATATTAAAGGAGATAGACCTCTGACGTGATATATATGAACCTATGATGGATATATTAAAGGCGCTGAACCCCTGACTTGATATATATGAAACTATTATAATTATAGGCCTATTAATGGAGCTAAACCTCTGACGTGATATATATGAAATTACTATAATGGTATAAAAGGAGCCAAACCTCTTACTCGTAGTCACGGTTGTGCGTGAGAAGGAGTATAGGGTTGCCTGTCCAACCTCGTGGATTTTCTCCGCGTCCTCTGGTTTCACACCACAGCTAAAGAATCCTACGCGCAAACGACTTGTTGAAATATAATTGAACCATATGTTTGTGTCGAGTGGACGTTAAACTCCATTTCTGTCTGTAGTGTTGACAATATCTAACATGTCCCAGCTTATTAAAGATAGTCAAACAATAAATAATCCCCTGGTGTGGATTCAACCAGATGAATTAGTCGCTCGGATGGGGCAATAAAACGAAATCCCGTGTATACACTGACATGCACGAAAAATGTAAGAGTAGGCCATTGTGCCGCTGTCCAGGCAAAATTCCCCTCATAGCATGCGGGTGTATGCTCGTCTTCATTAGCTCAACAGAAATTAAACCACTTTAGGGATTCAACTTTCAAAATATTTACAGCGGATTCGAAATCCCTCAAAGGAGTTGGGATCTAACTCCCACTGGATACAAACTAGGTCATGTCGGGACTAACATATGGTTCAATTTTATATCAATAATTCAGTCAGGGGTTTTGTAGCACGAGGAAAAAACCGACGAGGTTGGAAAAAGCAACCTGACTTCCAGTCACCCAATGACTGACCTTCTGACCCAACGCACACGCGTTAAACATTCCCCCCCCCCTCCATCGAGCCCCGCCCTGCTTCCACCCAAACAATTGTAAAATAAGCAGTATGTGTATATTTATTAAGTTTCTATATTTAGTTATTCCCTTGGCCATGACTGTCAATATTGACACCGGGTCAAATAACCACCAATGCTCCTGCACTAAAACCTACCTCTTCCCACGCGTTTTTAAATCAAAAAATTATCATGCAATTTGCAGACCAAATGCATAATTTATAATCGTCCATTCCGTAAAAATTCGCCCCGTAGCGTACGGATGTATTCATTAAAGATACATTATATAAAATTTAGATAAATTGCTGGTTGCTCTTGCTATAATAGTTCCAAAATAAATAATGCAAAATTAATCTATTCTAAGCGAAGATATCAGCCTTTGAAGGTTTGATAAAGTGTGTGCACTGCTTGGCAAGTACTGTACTTGTTGTTCGGAGCTAAGCCTCGTTTTTCCATTTCTAGATTAAATCATTAAATGGCTGAACCGTTCTAATCTACTTAAAATTCGAAATATTAGATGCCATCGAGAGTTGACTATGGTCTTGTCTTCTTAATAAATGTTTCATAGGCTAAATCAGCCTATTTCAGGTCTTTCTTTGGGCCTGAAATGTTATCTATACAATTATTAGACCTTTCGATGCTACCTTATGTGTCGGATTTGTACTGGGCTTGAATTCGATTAGCTGATCAATACTCGTTGGTGATTTAATCTACATATGGATAATCGAGATTATATGGATGTTTTCGTACCTACTTTAGTAATGATGATCGAGGCTAGCCTGAAATTTCAAAGCTAATATCTCGGTAATTTCATTGAAATTTTCAGCATATTCCCTTTACATTATCTAGGTTTTTGTAAATATAATAGTGACGACTGTCATCTCTTTATCTAAATCTTCCATTTATTTAAGTTAAACTTTAACTGAATGAGAAATATTCCTATCCTAGACACGTACAGGGGATTCAATTAAAATATCTTTATCATTTCTGATTTCTTTTTAAGTTATTTTCAATTGAGTTTTAATAAAGTTTCATACATACCAATACAAAGAAGGTTTTCAGGGTTCAGAGGTAGTATCACAATGCCCCTTTAATTGGCTATATGAAGGGTTGGTTTCATTATGCAGATATTCGCGAGGTTAATATGTAAAATATTCTCTAACGGTGTACATTTGTTTCTGTCCTTCAAACACGCATTTTTTTTCTCGCACATCTTGGGTGTTTTTCTCAATCTGATATCCCTGGGAACCTAGAATAACTTGATGTATAGCCTAGCTGTAAAACTTACAACTTTCTCCCCCCCACCCCATTCCCCCTCGTCTATAAATCACTGAGGGAACAAATCGGCTTTGTTCAAATCCAAATTCTTGTTACCAGGTCAACACGAGCTGGGGACGACGTGTGCGTGTGTGAAATGAAACAGGGTTTACCGTCCTACTGTTCTGCGCCGACTGGGCTATTAAAGGCGACCATACGCCATATAATGTGCTATAAGAGGAATTTTTCTCAGACAGCGACATTTCGTCATGATTTCGATTTTAACTGCCAAGGCTTTTTTTTTACTCACACGACAATGTCTACATTGAACCTCCGACTAGAATCGGTCCTTTCCACTGACAAGGGGAAACCTTCTCACCGGAAACGAATTCGGACATTTTACCGAGACAGCGGCGTTACCGACAACTCCGTTATTTGTATACGAACCTCTGCCTTTCGCCCCTTGTGGTATTGGAGGCAAGTGGAATGGGTTCGATTCCCGGCTTGTACGTGACAAGGACAAGGTGATGGGTCGCCTGTCCAACCTCGTGGATTTTTTCCTGGTCCTCCGGTTTCTTCCCACTGCTAAAGATCCCCACACGAAAGCGAATTATTGCAATGAAATTGAACCACGTGTTAGTCTCGAAATGTTCTAGTTTGTGTCGAGTTGATGTTACCGCCTCCCCCCCCCCTTCTCCCTTTCTCCCTCTCTCATCATTTGTCAAGCGATCTTTTGTACAAATATATGTTTAGATGTAGTAATGATAAAATCATTATTTGGTGGAGATGCCAATATTTAGATATAGAAAAAAAACACCCCATCTTTTATCTGACAAGATTAGCTCAATGACCTATTATTTTAACAGAGAATATGTCATCACTTAATATCTGTATAACACTTTTACAATATATCTACATCGATGTATAGTCTAGTCAATATCATCGTATACCAGGCGGGAAGTTTGCCAATTCTTTTCATGTTATGCAAGAGGTAAATCTGCCTATTTGCATGTCTTTCTTTAGGCGTGAAATGTTACCTCAATTACACTAATTAGACATTAATTAACCGTAATCAATTCTCGATGTCATCACTAGTCTGTGATATTTACTGGATTTGAATCAGATTAGCTGCTGGGCGACGCCGCTGGTAATCCGGGAACTTGAAAGTAATTCATCATACAGCCAAGGCTAGATGTAGGCTACTAAAGTCTGCCGAGTGGACGTTTGGTAACACACATAAGCCACGTCGATAAGTTGGGCCACCGAAACTGGGTGTGGAGAGAAGCTGTGCACTTGCAAAATGGTGAAAACAAGGACCGTGACTAGTTATCTGGTCGCAACATTCGTTTATGAGGAAGAAATGACTAAACACTATCGATATGTTCTCCTAGTCTTTTTGCCGGGGAGTCTGGTGAGGAAAGGTGTATTTTGGCGATGGGATGGGAGAAAAATACGATACCCCGTTTACACTTAAAGACCACAGGTTAAAGCTACATTATGTTATATTTAGATAAAAAAAGTTGTTCTTTCTTGCTATAATAGCCCAGGAAAATGTAATGCAAAATTTCTATAGTAAAAATTTCATTCAAATCACTTTATTCTGAGCCAAGTTATGAATGTTTGCAGGTTTGACGACAGAATGTCTGCATTGATTGTTTATTATTGCAACCATAGTGCTGGTTATTCGAGTTATAGCCTCACTTATCCAATTTAAGATTAGATCATTAAATGACCGGACCGTTCTAATCTACTTACAATCGAGAGTTTGTTATGGTCTTGTCATGATAATAAAGTCTTGTCTACGATGTCACCCGTGGTGGAAGTGGCCGTAAAACTCCAGGAACAAGCGAACAAACGATTAATAAATGTCTAATTAACAATTTATGTAAAATTTAAGGCCTGCAATAAATCTTGAATAATACGTCTGTAATGTTATATCTAGAGATTGTTTGTCAGTCCTGTTTGTATTATAGCTAGAGATCGGTTGTCAGTCTTTTTTATCGAAGATGTTTTATATGTAGAGATTGGTTGTCAGTCATGTTTGTCGACGATGTATTATAGCTAGAGATCGGTTGTCAGTCTTTTTTATCGAAGATGTGTTATATGTAGAGATTGGTTGTCAGTCATGTTTGTCGACGATGTATTATAGCTAGAGATAGGTTGTCAGTCATGTTTATCGAAGATGTATTATATGTAGACATTGGTTGTCAATCATGTTTGTCGACGATGTTTTATATCTATTAAGTTGTATTTGATGAGAGGTGGGCCATTTAACGCTTCATCAGTGATTCTTATGTTGCCACCTACAAACTCTTTCATGTTTTTTTTTATGGAAGACAACAGTTTTTCCCCTCACTTTCTTTCTGTGATAGTACTTGTGTATTCTGGTTGTGATTGACAGCACGGTTAGCGTCTACTAGATTGTTTTATGAACTGTTTTAAATGTAAGTATATTTCTGTCTGTCTACAGCACATCGTTACAAGATTCTACATTCACACATACATACACACGCATGTTTCCGGAATTTATATATATTAGAGAGAGAAATAGGGTTTAACGTCCATTCGACAAAAACTAGGTCTTTTCGGGACTAACAGATGATTCAGTTTTATTTCAAGAATTAGCTTGCGCGTAGCAGTGGAATTAAACCAGAGGACCCGGAGAAAACCCATGAGGTTGTAAGGCGACCTTACTCCTTGTCACGTCCAACCGGGGATTCGAAACCATGCCAGTTGACTCAATGGGAACGAATTTGGTGGTCTGAATCCTGCACTGTAACCGTGTATTTGATTGTCTGAATCCTGTATTGTAACAGTGTATTTGTTGGTATGAATCGTGTATTGTAACAGTGTATTTGTTGGTCTGAATCCTGAATTGTAACGGTGTATCAACTGTAGAGAAGAATGTCGACCCATGAGTAGTGAAAGATGAGATTTCGGCGACGCTATGATTGGCATGTAAAACAGAATTAGTGTCATTCCAAATATCATGAACACAGTCAGTGATACATTTTGATATCTGTACAGTTCCTGATATTATACCAAACAACGGCAAAGGATTGTTATATTCTTAGTCAATTCCTCAGTGTTGGACCACTGGTACGGGAAATATCTCTACATCACGAGTAATGGTGCCAGGTGGTTTTCAAAACGGCCTCATTTCGTTATGGATTCCCCGGTTGTACGTGACAAGGAATAGGGGCGTCTGTCTAACCTCATTGATGTTCTCCAGGTCTTCCGGTTGTCCCCCTCAGCTAAAGACCCTTACGCGCAAGCGAATTATTGAAATAAAATTGAACCATATGTTAGTCCCGAAATGACCAAGCTCGTGTCGGGTTGACGCTAAACTCATTCCTGTTTATTGTCTAACTTTTTAACGTAATGCAAACAAATATTACAAAATATGAAAACATTTGGTCATGTGTAGGCCACATTATAACAATGTACTGACTTGAATCAAACAAGTTCTGTCTCACACGTTATTTTTAAAAGGAGTTTCAAACCTATATTTTTGTTGGTTTACGGAACTGTTATAAGAATAATTGGTAACCACCTACCGCGATTCGCCAAACACCTCCACCTAATTCATGTTTTAAAACTTTTAAGGGTCAAGCAATGTCGAATTCAATTTATATCTTTGGAAACTGAATGTTTTCTGGAACTGATGCGGTCACACTTGGCAACATTCACAAAACAGAGAGAGAGGAAAGTGGGCTTTAACGTCCACCGACACAAGCTAGGTAAATTTGGGTCTAACATATGGTTAAATTTTATTTCAACAATTTGTTTGCGCGTAGGGGTCTTTAGCAGTTGGAGTTCACTGGAGGACCCGGAAAAAACCCACGAGGTTGGACAAACGACCCTTCTCCTTGTTACATCAATTTATAGACAGTCATACATTGTGTATTTCAGACTAAAAATTAATGAATAAGTTTAAAAGTCTCACTTTCCAGTCTGCTATGAGGGAAATCGTTGCCGTGAAACAGTATTTGATTTACAACTGCGAAGGGTTCTTTAGTGTGCACGCCAACGTGTAGACGGGAACCCGGCGTGTCGTTGGATCCGAACGGCTTGACGCTGTTCCTGGAATATCCAGTGTAACTTTCTTGGCCTACAACGGGGACGAACCCCGAACTTCCTGCATGGTAACTCTCGGCTTCCTCTCACTGCTAAAGACACGTACTACAGGCAAGCGTATTACCGAAATGAAATTAAGACCAAATATTCCAGTTTGTGCCGAGTGGGTGTTACCCTTCCACCCACCCTCTCTTTATGTCCTGAATGGCACTGCAGCGTCATACACACTGGGCCATATTGAGTCCCAGACAATGGTTGACAAGTGTTGACAGATATAAAAGTTGGGGGAGGTTGTATTGTCGACCACCTAGACGTATTTACCGTACACCAAAATGACAATATTAGTTTAAGTAATAGGAATAGTTAACATTTACAGGTGCTCTCCACCTTAACACCACGTGTAGGGGAATACCCGCAGTTGTATAAAGCATGCGCAATGTGGCCAACATAGAATACCCATTGCTGTTCCATTGACAATAGAAATAAAATGGAAATAAGGCGTGGATTTGTTACTTCAGCTCCTGGTGTTTATTTTACTTATTAACACATGGTCTACATTGTCGGGAAACACAAACAGACATTTCACTCATATGATTGTTAATATTCGATATTATTTCAGAGTATTGTTACTAATTCGATATTATTTCAGAGTATTGTTACTAATTCGATATTATTTCAGAGTATTGTTACTTTAAGGGTAGTGTTACTCATTCGATATTTTTTCAGAGCATTGTTACTAATTCAGTATTATTTCAGAGGGTGGTTACTTATTCGATATTATTTCAGATATTATTTCAGAGGGTGGTTACTAATTCGATGTTATTTCAGAGTACACGTATTGTTACGAATTGGTAAAAACAAAAACCACCTCCTCCACTCTTTGTAGAGAATCAAAATATACTAGATGGCCTCATCTCATCGCTCATACAATTATAATTCTTTAAATCAGTTGATAACCAAGCTGATGTTTGATTTACGTGAAATGGAATGAAATAGGGTTTGACTTCCCACTCCGACGGGCCTAATGAATACGGCATTATACTATACATTGTGCTATTAGTGAAATTTTGCCCTGACAGCGGGGCTTGGACCTACTGTTATATCGAATTCCAACTACCAAGGGATCTTTAACGTAAAAGCCAATGTTTTATCCACTCGAAGGACTAGACAGCTGTCCTTGTCAGGCCCTCCGCCAGGCACCACTGACAAGGGGAAACCACGCCGGAAAAAACGATCAACCTTCTAGGCCAATTATTGAAATAAAATTGAACCATCTCTCTCCCTCTCTGTCTCTCTCTCTCCCTCTCTGTCTCTCCCCCTCTCTCTCTCTCTCCCCCTCTCTCCCTCTCTCTCTCTCTCTCTCTCTCTCTCTCTCCCTAACGTATCTTTAGATTAGACCATGTTAGCTAGAAATAAATTGACTGCTCGTTGTTTTCTCGTGTATAACATGTGTTTAATATACAAACACACAACAACTAAAAGCCACCACCGTATCAAACAGTGGACTATAGTAGACAGACTGGGTTGTTGTAGGTTGGTAAATGTTAAAACCAGTCTCGAGTTTTAGTCGAAGGCATCTGAGACTAATAGAATGTGAGTGATCATTCTAATATTAGTCGAGGTATAAAGGACCACCCCAGACTTTAAAACATATTGTATAGTTTTATATCGTCTGGTGATCAAAAATATTCCTTCTCTTTTGTCTGTCTATATATTAGTTTTATCTTTACTTATTTACACAGAGAGAGAGAGAGAGAGAAGAGAGAGAGAGAGAGAGGGAGAGAGAGAGAGAGATCAGTTTCCGGGACAAACATATGGCATATCTTCTATATATTTTAATAATTTGCTTGTCCAAACCAGGTTATTTCAAGACTAACATGTGGTTTAACGTCATTCGACACCATTCGGGAGGATACGCATAAATATGGCTCAAATATGTGATTTAACTGGAGCAGATCCACGAGGCTGGACAGGCGAACCGTTCCTTGTCACGTACAAGCGAGCGATGGAAACCATTCCATTTGGGGTGTAGAGAGAGAGAAAGAGAGGAGAGAGAGAGAGGGGGGGTTAACGTCTATTCGATACATTTCGGGACTAAGACACGAATAAATATAGCTAGACAAGCGACCCATACCTTGTCACGTACAAGCGAGCGACGGAAACTACTCCATGTGGGTTGTAGAGACAGCGTTCTACTTACTTAACATGAACTATATCATTTCGGGACACAAATGGTGGACTTTTGGGAAGCGGGGTTGGGAGTGGGCGTGGATCTCAACCACCACAGATGACTCAACGACATACCCTTCTCCCCACCCGTAATATGTCACAGACAAGTAGATATTTAGAGCCCATCTCAATTTACAATACGCAGTACTAGTATTTGCTGCACCCCCACCCATCCTCGCACACGCACCTGTATTAAAACACTAACCCTCATCATCCCATTCCATATTATACCATTCTAACGTTCAGTATGACCCAATGTTAAGGCTACTACTACTACTACCTGGTGTTTTAACGTATTATTCCTTTCTATCGTTCAGTATGACCCAATGTTAAAGCTACTGCTACTACTACCTGGTGTTTTAACGTATTATTCCTTTCTATCGTTCAGTATGACCCAATGTTAAAGCTACTGCTACTACTAGCTGGTGTTTTAACGTCCGCTTCCACAGAATGTTAAGGTTTTGTCAACAAGTGTATATTTTGTTCCAGACTATTTAATATTGTGATCATGATACCTTTAAGACGTCCACTCACACGTGTTCGCTGTGTTTATTATTAACCAATCGGAATCTGACAAGCTGTGATACGTCACGATACTCTTGCAACATTTAATTTGACCCAGATGGCGCTCCAGTCATTTCTAATATGATGTCATTAAATAAAGATATTGGGTTGCACAAATAGTTATTTTAAACTTTTTACATTTTTTTTCTGGTTAAGTTTTTATTCCTTCAACCAAAAGTGTTATTCCTGCAAGCAAACGGTTCTGTATTCCATCCACCTCAAGTGTATATTCTGTATTCCATCAACCTCGACTGTATATTCCTTCAACCTAAAGTTTTTGGGATTCCTTCAACCTAAAGTTCGTAGTCCTTCAACCACACGCCTGTATTGCGTCAGCCTAAAGTGTGTTGTCCTTCAACCTAAAGTTTGTATTACCACAAGTTTTTTTGTGAATTCCTGCTATTTCCTTTTGATTTCACATGATGTCTTTTCACTTTGATGTCACTTAGGGTAACATTTCATTTTGATGTCACCAAGGGTGTACTATCGTAAAAATAATATTTACATTTGTAGACTAACCAAACTGCAATAGCGAGAGAGAGAGAGAGAGAAATGGGTTTAACGTCCACTCAACACAAACTAGGTCATTTCGGGACTAAACCTGCAATAGCGAAATCGAGATCAAATTTATTTTGATTTGATTACTTTAAGCTATACATGCTCAGAATAGAGAGAGAGAGAGAGAGAGAGAGAGAGAGAGAGAAGAGAGAGAGAGAGACGGGGCGTCCACTTGACACAAACATATAGGTCATTTCGGGATAAACATGGTTCAATGTATTTCAATGAATCCCTTCTGCGTTCAGGTCTTTAGCAGTGGGAGGAAAACGGAGGACCCAGAAGTTGGACATTAATAATATAAGGGACATACACAAGAATAAACACACTTGTATGTTCAGCGCTATAGAAAACGATTATTATTATTATTATTATAGATGTATTACTTCTGAATTGATTAACATGCTACGTTTCAATACACATACAGGTATCGTTATCAAGCAAATAGTGATTAGTTAAAGTAGCTCAGTCTGTAATACAATATCATCCAACATCTTCATCTTTGAAAACACGAACTATTTTTCAATTTAAATCAACATTGATGCTGTGATCTTACTGGAAAAAAAGATGGGCTTCTGATATTCAATATTTAAGACAATATAAACATTTTACCATTTGTACACGAATCGTGTACCATGATGTGTTCTAGGCCCAGATCTAGCAAGAGACTCGGGAAACGAGGCTAGACACATTGCACCAAATCACACGGCGTGTGTAGACTGGAATAAAAGGACGCTAGAAATTTGCATTCGATTGAGACCGTTGGCTTATTTCGCGGAACATAACTGATTTGAAATTAGAGAAAACCAGGGAAATCATTGAATGTAAATCAGTTTATATACATTCATATTACAGTTTTATATGCTTTGCGACCCACTTCTGTCAATTTCTGGGTCTCAAATGTTAGCGATTTAGCTCCTTTAATAAACCCGTGGTGCAATATATAGATGAACACGTGAGAAGCACACGTGTATAGATATAAATAACAATTTGCCATATGTTAGTCCCAAATGTGTTGCCGAGGATGTTAAACCTCATTCTATTCCCAGAACACAATCAATGGAAACAATCACTGGTTTTATTTTAAACGCACGACGTTTCAGCAAGTATTCTCTCAGCATTATTAAGCACAATTCCATTTCAATCTTAGGATTTGTATTTCGCACTTTAGTATATTTTATTCTGACCTTTAAAGCTATAAAATACAATTTAAGATAAAAAAAAATAAAAGAGATTGACATTTTAAACAATGTGTATATATCCGACAAGTTACACAAACCCTTACTTTGAAAGTGATCTCTAATCTTTAACGTCTCAAAACTCTGAAACAATATCACAAGAGTCATCTGTTTGTTGTCGAGAGTAGAAAACGTTCATCAATTTCTCGTCGCCGGTCAAAAGGTATTTTAATGTCCAAATTATAAAAGTAAACTTTAAGAACTCGACCATTAAACATTGTTTACTTATAAACAAAGCGTTTGTTGTGCACCCAGCACCAACGGTGTTTAAAGCGAATGTACTGGGTCCCTGGTTCTATCCCGTTGAGGTCGGATGGGACGAACAACCGATTTTCCATGCACTCGTTGGCATGTACGGAAAATAAAAATTTGCAATTGGAATTCCACGAAGAATAGACTTATGCCCTTCGCCATTAGCTCAGTTACTGAAATGAAATGGGGTTTAACGTCCTGCTGTTATGTTAACGTCCTGGGCTAATGAAGACGGCTATATGCCATGCAATGTGCTGTGAGAGGAGTTTTGTTAGGACCCACTCTTATATTGAATTCTGACTGTCAAGGGTTCTTTTACGTGCACGCCAATGTGTACACGGGACCTCGGTTTTTCGTCCCATCCGAAGGACTAGGCAGTTGTTCTTGTCAGACCCTCCTTCTGCATCACTGACAAGGGGAAATCACACCAGAAACTATATACTCAATCTAGACTCTTACCTCGGTTTACGGGACCTCGGAGCAAAGTAGTAGGTTAAAGCCGGATCATGTTATTTCATTTTTATGGTATGGTCCTTTTTGTCTTAACATGAACGGGGATTTAACTTCAATTATACAGTTTTATTACAACCTGTTTATTGGTGTTGACGTAATAGGAAGGAGTATTTTGTAAAAGCAAGGCATCGTAGCTTTAAAATCATTATATGCAACGTTCAGTGTCGGATATCAAGCGTAATGCAGGCTACACGTGCCCTTTCCGGAACAACATATGGTCATTTTTATCTACTATGGTTACATGTCATGTAAAGTGCGGGGGTTGGGTCCCAGCAATTTGACTCTACTTTATTTGAATCGTGTCGTGGATTGAACCTGTAGCTAAACGCATTTGAAGAAATATTTTAAACTGAACACCGCATATGAGAGAGGCTAACAGTTCAAACGCATTTGAAGAATTATTTTAAACTGAACACCGCATATGAGAGAGGCAGAGAGAGAGAGAGAGGGAGAGAAATGACGTTTAACGTCCACCAGACACAAACTATGTCATTTCGGGACTAACATATGGTTTTTAATTTCATTTCCGCTTTAGCAGTGTGAGGAAACCGGAGGAAACCCACGACGTTGAGAATGCGCCCCTATCTCCATGCCACATACGCTCACATCAGGAATCGAAACCACAGCCGCAAGCCAGAGGTGACCTGCCAGCTAGAGGTCGAAGCGCGGTACTCTAGACCACTAGGCCACCCCCTCACCCTCCAGAACAAAGTGTCTGCTCAAAGCGCTAACAAAACTAAGTTTATCTCTATGAACTGTCAGACAGGTGTTTTTAAACGTGATCACAATCATAAATACGAATTGATCACATTAATAATCTAAATAAGAGTTACTCGGGCGCTTGTTTCGAGTACGAAAAATCCCCTACAAACATGAATTGATCACATTATAGCCGCGTTCACACTAGGGGTTTAATCTGAATTGAATTCAAAATAAAGTCTTATTCCGGATTTTGGCGTCACAGTTAAGTCGATAAAACCCGAACTGAATCTGAATCAACGAATCCGTATATTTTTCCGAATTCAAGTCCAAATTTCTGTCCAAGAGTCGTGTAACTGTTGCCAGTGTTCAAAGTGTTACAGCCAGTCGCTCGTGGCGAGGCACTGGCTTCCGGAGTCTTGTATCTTGTTTTGCAAAGGCTGGCCTCAGCAAGCTGCATATTTTTTCGAACGTAGCCCTCGACATGCGAAGATTCTCTCCTCAATCGCTTTCTCCCCAAAATTCGCCATGATAAATACTGTGGTAACATAACACGCTAAAACATAGGTTGTCAGGCAACGACACTTACGTCTTCAGCGCTAAGTCCACCGAACAATCAACAAGGGTTGTGGCATTCTTTTCCATTTACAACTTACTAAATTCTGCCCTATACTAACATTTAATTATCGTAAATCGTTCACAATCAATCGGCTTCTTCATCCATCACCTTATTCACCAAATGTATTGCTTAGTGCTGAAAGGATTTGAATTATGAAATGAGGGCCACGTTGGTTCAGTGAGTAAGAAGCTGGATCCCGAGTCCAGTGGTCCCGGGTTCACCCCCGGTGTTGACCGAAAACGTTTATCTTGATTTTCGGGCGCGGTTTCCTCATGCCGCGGTGATGTAAGACCCGCGGTCGCTGGTGTAGCGTTGCTTGCCTCAGGAAATTAAACATCAGCAACATAAAACCACCAATACGACTGTCTGGCGCAGTCATCATAAATGACATTCACTGCGCATTCAGTGTGGCGCTTTTAATTCTGAATTCAATCCGAATAAACTGCAATGTGACGCACCGCTTTTAATCCGGGTAAAACCATTCCGAATTCGCTATGAATGCGCATGCAGTGTGAACGTAGCTTATGTAATATGAGTGTTGCATAGATCACGAATGTTGACAAGAAAGTTAACTACTTAAACCGGTAACAACTACTCTCATGTTGACAGGAAAAGATGTAGGAAGACGGTAGAATCGAACCAATCAGGTCGACTAATATTTTAAACAAACAAAACGAGACGAATATCGGAAATACTCGGTGTAAGTAACTTAAGCCGCGAATTCTGTAGATTGTCGTGAATGAAATTCTGGAGATTGTTATTCGTCATATTTCAAAGTGGGCGAATATAATAATATAGTTTTATGTATTGTGTGAATTGCACAGTGCACTGTAGTGACCACTACACCGAGTGAACGTTGCGTTTAGTGCTTATTTACGTTGCAGCGTTGTGTTAGCGCCAGATTGAACGTAGCTTATATAGATAATTTAAGTTATAGAACTTTAGCTGGACGTTGCGCATTCAGATAATTTAAGCAAACCGCTTTGTGAACAACAAATGAGAGTATGTGTTACCTTTTTCTAGACTGTTAAATGAATGAAAAAGTATACTGATGTTATATATGCTACCACTCGTTGAATGATATGGAAGACAGTCAACTATTCACTTATTGATAAATACATACTAGTGACATTAATAGACTGTAAAAATATTCTTGTTTAAAGGTTAATACAAAAGGGATAATATCTTCGAACGGATTTCTGATATCAAACTGGATATCTGGAATTTTATGATTGAAAATAACAGAAATTCTATTGTGAATATAAACTGGTTAAGGCAATTGTCAATATTGTAACCGGTCAAACATAATGCATTTTTAAAGAATATTCTTGAGGATGCTTTAGTGTGTATTTCGTCTGCGAGTTCATATAGTTTTTAATGTGTATTTCGTCAGAGATTTCATATAGTTTTAGTGTGTATTTCGCCAGAGATCTCCCGTATCTATAGTTTTACTGTGTACTTCGTCAGAGATTTCATATAGTTTTTTTTGTTTGTGTATTTCGTCAGATTTCTCGAATTTTAGATGTTTTGTTCGTATTGATGCAGCAACTGTCTGAATACGATAACTAAAAGGCAATGTGTTGGTTTTCGTTTCGCTACTAAATTCCGTGACTTGAACCAAACTTCGTGAATGAATCAGAAGGCGTTGAGGTAAGATTTATGAGTTTTTTGTTGTCTATGCAGCATGTATAGCCCCATGTCGTTATAAATATGTGCATTGGTGGCTTAGTTAATATGACACAGGCTAATTGACCAGGTCGTTCGGGTTCGATCCCAGGGTTGGCTAAGAAAGTTCATCTTGGTCTTCAAACCTGGTACATGTTGTAATAATATAGGTAAAGTTATGTTGGGCGAGAAGAGGAAGTTATTGAATATGTCACATCAAGTAGTTGAAGTGTTGTATGTGGTAATATTTATATTAGTGTTAAGTATTTATCAACACAATCATCTACCAACAAAATGTCGAAATATTATTATTTTATTTTTTTAAAATTCACTTCTACATTTACAACCACAAGTTACGTACATTTGTGTGTGGGGAGAGAAGGGGGGGGGGCACTCGCCAGAAACTCGGTCGTGTCGGGACTAGCATGGTTCAATTTTATTTCAATAATTCGCATGACCCGCGCCAGTTGACCCAAAACAGACCTTATAATACAGCGCACACGCGCTAACCATTCGGCCAAGAAAACCCACACCATAGTTTGCGCATTTATTACGCATTTCCCGCTTTGGCACGACGAGTTTGCGCAAATCGGACGCGGTCGTGCCGACTCGAGTCGTGCCAATGCGTGCCACGGAATCGTGCAAGTGTCTGCCTGGCTTAAGCCACATTTTACTTTGTCACCGACTTCTAATTGTCAATCTGCTATAAGTATTGATGATGCACTTGATCTTTGATGTGTTCATGTGTACCGGACAATGTATACGATCACGCTAGGAATGTATTTCCTATGATATAACAACAAAAGGCGTTTACAAGTCATATATTGAATATCCTGATAGTACTGCCCATTTCGATATAACTTTCGACATTATATCATTCATCAAGATTATCGGGGGTTAGATGGCTGAATGGTTGACACGTGCGCACTGAAGGTCTGTCATTGAGTCAACTGGCGTGGTCAGATTGCCCGGTTGTACGTGACAACCTCGTGGGTTTTCTCCGGGTTCTTCCCACTGCTAAAGATATTTACACGATTGCTATGAAACGTTCTCAGTGCTTTGTTTATATTTCTGATGATTATAACTACTACTACTACTGGTTTGTAAGCTGTTCTTTTCAAACTGCGATTCAAGGGCAGATGATTGAAATAGGTGAATATCCCATCGATGAACTCAGGGTATGTCGGAATGGGACCACTGGGGATTCCGAGAATGTTACTAATACGAACTGCTGCTACGAATACTACTACTACTGGTCAGCACTACGACAACGACCACTACTGGGTTCATATCAGTATCAAACGAGCTTGTTTAGCGGATATACAATCTCGTTTGGTCAGTCCCTTACAATTTATGGTTACGACATGCATCTTGGACAGGGGTTTGGGGTTCGGCAAGGAATAGCATCTTCATTTGGCCTATAGTTGTTATAGAAACCCAGGACTTTCAACTCTATTCATTTTATTTCATTTCTCAA
Organism: Patella caerulea; assembly: GCA_036850965.1. NCBI lineage: Eukaryota > Metazoa > Mollusca > Gastropoda > Patellidae > Patella > Patella caerulea. Next base: position 59,258,861 of record JAZGQO010000006.1, on the reverse strand, counting down.
TGAGTGGAGTTGAACTGCATTCCATTCCCATAAACCACAGTCCAATTTTAAACCAAATTCACGCGAAGGTTTTTTTTTTCGTATTGGCAAGTTGAGGATAAGACGAAAATATAATCTGAAGGAAAACAGACACTTGTTTATTGTTACAAATAAAACAAGTGCAAAAAACTGGAAACGAGAAATCCTATTAAAACTAGCTTGTAGTGAGGCTGGGTTTCACGGTATCAGATTAATCAGATGCAGAGCTTCTGAAAGACTTGCAATAAAAATTGTACTCAATGACATGGCGTATAATTACTAAATGTAGACATTCTTTCAAATATACATATATTTATTTATTCTTCAATTAACGGCCTTTAAATTACGTATCGTTTCTGGCCGTCTAAACAAGCAAGTGAAATGTTATTAAAACATAAATGCATGTTTTGCAAGTCGCCATAGGATTATATCGTTATGTTTTTAAGTAAATTAATTAAAGATACATTATGGGAGATTAGATAAATAGTTGGCAGTTCTCACTGTAAAAGTTAAAAACTAGTTAATGTAATGGGAATTTGCTGACAATTTCAATCGAATTGATCCACTCAGTAGCGATTGAATTTTTGGCCTAGCCTCGATTAGCATTACTAAAGTCGGTACGATAAAACCCATAGTCTCGATTACCCAGTTTTAGATTCATCAATGTATAAGCGTTAAGCAGCAGATCTGATTCCAAGAGTTAATTATTGTCATGGATACGTTAATTAATGTCTTTGATAATTTGATAACGATTCAAGCCTAAGAAGAAAAAAAAAATCATTTTTGATTTCAAAGTAATAAATGTTTTCTATATCAAAGATATATGAGACGTGAAGTGCTGTGGCCACGCATACCAACGCGTAGGAATCGGGTACCAGGTGTTTAAAGGTGAGCACTGGTTTGGAGTAGTGAGAAAAATAGCTGCTGTTGACACAAACACATATAGGTCTCCAAACGAGGTCAATAGACGTGCAATATTGGCCACGACGGAGATGGGGGAGGGAATGACGGGAATAATGACAATTTTTTGAGGATTGTATCAACAAAACTGCAATTCACCCAATTTTTGGAGTTATTTTCCATAACACAGCAATATCTGTTTTGAAACAGGCGCATTGTATAATCCGAAAGGTATACTGTGAGATGGATCCTACCTTGCGTAGTGAGTCAATAATTGACATCTCTGTCAGTTATGATGACAGTTGGCAAAGGAAGGATCACACCCCACACTATGGGGTGTGAATTGTCAAAGAAGCTATTAGTGGCCTAATTGTAGATTACTCAGTTAGGTCAAAGTTCTGTTTAGAATGTGAATTGGTAGGTAATAAAATTAAAGATACAAGGGTAAAGGAAATTTGGCTTGAGTCTCATGTTTATGACAACAATTTTGATGGCCCTTCAGGTAACATGGAGGCCGACATTGCTTTTGAACTTTGGCGACGTTCTGAAGATGCTTATAAGGTCAGATATGTGCAACTGGCGATGCAAAGCCAATAGATTCATCTTTGAACAGTGAGCACATCTATGTACCTCATGTCATATTACAAAGGAAGAGTGCGTAAACCATATACAAAAGCACATGTTCAAAGGCTTAGAAGCCTGTCAGTGTTGCAAAATCTAACAATGTTAAATTTAGAGGAAAGTGACTTCTGACCACTGATCGTATGAAGAGGTGGAGCAACTATTATAGAAATGCAATTGTAAACTTTTCCCCCGGATGGCAATTTTGTGATCATGCAGAGGTTCGAAGGGAAAAGGAACGGGATCCTCCTTTGGAATCAGTTCTTTGTGAACTGTTTGTGCCGATTTATCAAAGACTTTCAGATGAAAGCTTGTTTAAGCAGTGCTCAAGGACGCAAACTCAGAATGCAAATGCGTCTCTGCACTCTATGATCTGGTCTAATGTTTTAAAAATACAATTTGTTACGAGGAAGACACTCGAGTCTGGGATTGCTTTAGGGGCTAGTCAAATCAACAAGGGTGCCTCAGTACTGATCGACACTATGACCTAACTGGGTTTTGAAACTGGTAAAATGACTCAACATATTATCAGAAAGGCATACAGGCAGATAGGGTAGGTCACGTAGAAAGCAAAGATTTCAAAAAAAAAGGCCAGAGAAGCAGAAAAAAAGAAGAGAAAATTAAAAAAAAAATAAAAAAGATTCGGTAGCTCTATTAAATGGCTCTGGGCAATTTTGAAGTGTTACAAAAACATTTTAAAATTTGTTCAAACATACTCTTCTGGGTGATTTCAAATCCTCAATAAAATGAGTAAAATTGCAACTCTTAATTTTTCTGATTTTGCACTCCTGTTTATTACGTTCAACGGTATTCCAAAAACAATTTCTCTAAGACTAATCAAGATAATGAGTGAAAATTTGGTGGGATTATTCGTGAATGTCTAAGCTATACATGTAATATTCACTCAAACATGGTCAAATTTCAACTCTAAATTTATCCAGTTTTTCATGTTCGACGGTATTCCCAAAAATATCTCTCTAAAACTAATCACGATAATGAGTTGAAATTTAGAGGGATTATTCTTGAAGGTCTAAGCTATACATGTAATATCCACACATACCTTTGGGAGATTTTCAAGTAAGATTTTATTTTTATCCGAGATTGATGATCTTGTTCAATCTGAACCGACAGAATCACCCTACCTTTCAGATAAATATGATCATTATCAATATCACAAGACACAAAGTTACAGTGTAAACAATAGCCTTCTTGTAGCCTTTTGGACTGTATAATCCGTAGCCCCACAGCGTCTTATCGCTTCTTCACAAAAATAACATATATAACTCTAGATGTGGCGTCGGCATATTGGCACTATTTTGTGCTTCGGCAGTGTCTATTTTAGATGTATCAAACAATTCTGTTAATGTTTTTAGCTTGCGGATTGACGAATAGTTAATTTATTTCAATTCTGAACATAATTTTAAAACTTTAAAACGCAATTTAAAAAAAAATAGCCAAATTCTGACTGGGATTACTGAGCAAAAATGGCCATTCACTGTATACGTGCGAAAAAAGCCAGCTACCACTTAATTTTCGTACGTTAGTTATGTACGGATTTTATTGGTTCTGGTTGCTGGTGTGGATGATCTTAACAGAACTGTCATTACAAAATTGAAATATTACTTCTTTGCGATGAGAGAAAGTAGGAGCACTCACTAGAATCCTACAAGAATCGGCAGTCATCCTCGAGGTATCAAAATTATTACGGAATCTTACGTGCACATACAGTGGAACGCTATAAAAAGACTCGGCATTAAAGCTGGGAATTTCTTATTTTCTAAGAAAGTCAAAACACATTTATTTCTATATCTTTTGCTTAATAGGTTGTCAACTCACTATTATACAGTCATTGGCAATATTTTCAAGGCGTAAACATCTTTCACATCGGAAATAATTACACAATTACCTCCCTTGTTATTCCATTCCCCTTCATATAATAGCTATCTTCAAACGTTTGAATTTGAAGTTAAAAATGATATTCAACTGGCAATAGTGAATTATAGGGTTATTCTTTAACAAGGTAGGACTGTTTATAGATACCATCTATTTTAAGGCTTTATTTTAATACATTTTAAAAATATGAAATTGCAGCTTTAAATTATGATCCTGGGATATCAAGGATTATAACAGAGAATTTGATAATATTATGTCGACAGGCTTCGGTAGCCGCTACGTTAATGGAAGAAAGATGTTTGAAGCAGCTGGCCTCACTTCTAACTGTATTTTAGTTTATCAAAAACACATTCAACCGGGGATTAAAAGCCATCTAATATTATGAAATAAGAAAAGAGTAGGGTCGAGTCTAAAAGATAAATACATAAAATTAACAACACAATAAAGATCATACGATAGACTTTAAAATTAGACAAAAATTCGTGTTGTAAAAGCCCTTTTTACGTAACGTAATGTGCTTTTTAGCAAAACTTTCTAGGCGGTTTATTAATATTATCGCAAACAAAAGTAGTTAAGTTCAAAAGAGGGAAAATGTTGATAGAGATATTTTGAAGTGTTTTATGGAGTAATTGGAAGTATTGTCGCATATTTTTATCATTCCCGCCCTCAGAAACAAAATGGCGGTTAACCCTACTGCACTACGCCTAACCTACTGTGTGGACTATCAACATTAAAGTAATAGTGCCTGAATTTCAGTTTTCGAAAAACTTTAAATTTTTCAGCACAGCGATTTAAAATTATTTCACATTTTATGTGAGAGATTAGATCAAGAGCTGACAGTTCTCGTTATAATAGTTAAAAACTAGGTGATGTAAACGCACATTGCTGAAAATTTTGGCCGCTATGAACCGAAAATAAAGCGATTGAATTTTCGTCCTAGCCTCGATCATGATATGACCCCTAGACATTCTAGGACTTCACTACCGTGGATCTTTAGAAGCAGAGCGGGTTATTGTGGTACGATCTAAATATTAATGCCGCTTGTACATTTCGTCAAGGTACCGACGTGTAAACAGCACTAACCCTTACCCACAATCCTGTTTACATCTCGTGACCTTTACGAAACTGCAGGTGACCTTAATATCTAGATCTTACCCGTCTATTTGTTAATTACCCGTATCGCACGGGCTAGATACAAGTGTTTCGGCTCATGTGTGGTGCGGGGCGGAGGACCTGGCAGAGAAAGGCGAGCAGTCAGTGTAATCGAATAACACGACCAAACAGAATCAACGCATCTTCATTGGAAGGCTTGATCTCGCTTTAGCTTTGTACATGTTATAAATGCATTCATGAAATACACTGCATTTTTTTGTACTACTTTCAATTAGGTACTGACCCAGCTGGGGTCTATCAGATGCCTTGATGATTGCGAATACCAATTCTCGCGCTTTCCAGCTAATAAGATAATCGAGTTTGTAAGTACAGGGTTCGTTCAAGATTGTCGTCGAGGTCGCCATGTTTGATTTGACTGTGTTTGTGTTCTAACCTCAGATTGGACGCTATCGTTCATTTTTCTGCGTTAAAGGGAGATAACGTAACTATTCATTCGGGAATTGCAGACTATTCTAGCAACGTCTAGATGCCGTAAAGCTAGCGTTCGTTGCTTACGGAACATGGAGTAAACGCCGCTGTCAGGAAAGTTCTGCCATATCATATACTCCGCTTGCGAACAGACACTAAGCTCGTCGACCGACATTTTAAGTCCCAATTCGACGATTTTAGTTGAAAACACTAAGTATACTTCGAGAAACGTAGATATTTAGTAAAATTGAAAAAGTTTATATAGTTTTTAGTAATGATATGTCAACGAATCTTGACTTATAGTGACGTGTTGAGGTTTGGTGATGACCCGGAACAACCACGCCCTCAAGAATCAAGTAACTGGTACACCAAAGTTCCAAATTGTAATTTCACTCTTTTAACTGGATGCCTCCCTGTAATGGTTGCCCGTTACCACCGCCCCGCCCTGTCCTCTCTCTCTGCCCACTGGACGTTAATTTCCACCCTCTCTCACCCCCTCCCTCTATATACGCCCCTGAGCTCTGGCAGTAAATTAGGTTAATATACTATAATATCAGTTATAAATGTTTATGTTGTGTAGTAATTAATGACGGGTTATCTCTAAAGTCCAACTTTCTATCACGTATTCTAGATTATACTAGTTATAATCCAACACTACCCTTGTTTAAAATGAACTTATTTCACACTCTGTACACCAGATATCTGCTTGATATTAATGAAAAGACGAGCTACAGAACCGATCTGCGGAAGTCCATGCGTCTCAGTATCGTTTTGTCGATTGCATAAATTCTTTTCGGGTTTACTAGTTGGTAGGCCTATTCATGAGCCGAAACATGTGACGTTTTCGTTAAAAACAAACCTACTAAAACACTTTTAATTTTTAGTTCTACAAAATTAATCATCAAACCGAACAGTATTATACCTGAACTTTATTTGCTTTATGTTAACATCCGTCGTGCATGCGGGAATTTGGATTAATAAGCAAAACCAAAATGCTTTCAAAAATTATGATATTACTGAAATAGGCTAGATCATTTACAATTTTTAACTGGCACTGCTGCATTTAGAAATTTCAAAGTTCTAAATTGGAGAAATTCGTCGCTACTGGAAAGAAATACAGGTTGAAAAATTACCGTGTTACTATACGAATACCGTAAAATCAGAAGAAGAGTTCGAGAAATTAATCTGTGTACAATCCCGCAATATCAAGAATAACTTCGCTTGGGTTACCGTTGACAATGAGATCTCCTCGTGTCTCGCGCAAGGGGCAGATAGTCCTACCAAAGGGATTCGTTGCATGTCCATCTATATTCGGTCCATGCCTGTTACATATCAATAGGCCTGGCAAACGTCTTAAACCTCTTCATCGACTGCAAATTGCGTACTGGCAGCTTTTGATATATTCTCCACTTCCCCGACGTAAATAATTGCAATCATACGTAAGTCATGGCCCATGTTTGAAAATGGACGACTCCGCTTCTGATTGGCGAGATAGTCGCAATATTTGTACCATGGTTGCTAAGCCACTATGATGTCATCAAAGATACGTGACGTCGTGCGCAGAACGTGATGTTTACAACACGACGAAGTAGATGACTTGATTAACGACGGGTTGTTTTGTTGCAACTTGGTGTCATGCTGGGATTTGTAATGTTAGCATAGTCATTCGCCTTGGCCACACAAACAATATTTTTTGTACTGTGAACAAATATTCGTAACAACTTTTTCTCATCAAAGGACGAGAGTGAGCAATTAAATAAAATGGAATATGGTTTGACGTCCCACGTTTTATTACTGCACCGACAGGGTTAATGAAAACGCGCATCTGTAACGTGCACACACACGCATATATTGTTGGTCTCGGGAGTTTGTGCCATCCCAACAACTAAATGCGTTTATTTGCGAAACTTTCTGTTCGATGTCAACGGAAGTATACCGGGGTCGAACCTGAAATCTTTTGGCCAGTGAGCATACATACTCCTACGCAGTGTTTCGTTTGATTAGAACTAATCCACTTCACACTGCTATCTTGAGTGAACATTGTTGTGCTAAATTATTATTGGTCAGTAGTGCCATTACCAACCAATGACCTACATTGTAACAAACAATATCGGGGTTAACCAGACCTCAAAATATGTTACCGCAATGTATCTAGTGACAATCGCGACTTGTTTACGTCATAACCTGCGAAATTTATTATGCTCGATTATCCAGTCCCAACATGTTTTCTTCGCCGGCCATTTTGAAAATCATGCCGAATGCGAGAAGAGAGGAGGGATTTGATTAGACGTTAAAAAGAGACACGCCCCGCCCAATTTCAAGAATATGACTTCTATCCAGCAATGGTAAGAGAGGGATTTCTCGCGCCATTGCTTCAGGAATATGGTGAGCATACATATACGCCACAGTCGGTGCAGAACGATATAGACGTTAAATCGCAATTCATTTCATGTCCGGCGCAATAGGAGTCGTGTCCCCCGTGAGTGATAAGACGAACATTTCTAAAAGTAGTAGGCCCAGGCGAAAACGTCGAGCATCTGCACAAAATATACTTCCTCATAGCTTACTTCATAGCATAGACATACAACCCAATTAAATAAGATCTATACTTCGTTTCGCTTTTTATACTTTTGATGGCCTTTTAACACGGAGATCTGGCCAGCTGTAGTGGGGAGGTCGCGTCAGGGGTTATACTAGCGGATTTTGACGCTTTGACTCAGATATTTGATTAAAGTTCCAATTTCATATTTTCTAAGAAAGTCAAAACATAATTATTTCTATGTTTTTTGCTCAAAAGGTTGTCAATTCACTATTATACGGTCATGGGCAAAATTTTTTGGGCATTAGAAAAGGTGACAGGGGGCGATTGAGGAAATAGTTACTCAATTACCTCCCTTGTTTTCCCATTCCTCTCCATGGACGGCCATCTTCAAACGTTTGAATTTGAAGTTGAAAATGATATTTTTGCCAATTTCTCAACTGGCAATAGTGAATTATAGGATTATTCTTTAACAAGGTAGGACTGTTTATAGGTTCAATCTATTTTTGGGGTTTATTTTAATACATTTTAAAAATATAACTTAAAAAAATGCTAGTGGAGCTTTAAGCAATCAGTGGAATAGTCACACTTCCGTGCATCACACGTCAAGAACTCGCTATACAACAAAGCGTTTTATTGGCGAATCCTTCATATTAACCAGAACGAGGGTTATACAACAACTCGTCCCGATCCAGGTGTACTAAAGACAAGTACAACGAAATCTTGAACTATAAAATAATTATAGCCCTATTTTAGCAGAAAAACGGAAAGTTAAACCCTATTTCATTCCATATACGATCACAAACTCTTTAAGGTATATATTTGGGGTTATCCCCCCTGAACTGTTTTCTGATCTGAAGTACAGACCACTTCATACACATTATCTCTGAAGGGATCAATGCATTTTGTAACATGATTTCAGTGTCAGACTACCATATATACTCAAATGAAATGAAATGAAATGGGGTTTAACGTCCTACTTTTTTGCACCTAACCTGGGCTAATGGAAGACAGGCATACGCCATAATACACTGTGCTACGAGGGAAATTTTGCCCGGTTAGCGGCGCTACGACCTACTCTTATATCGATCTTTACGTGCACTCCAATGTGTACACGGGACCTCGGTTTTTTGTCCTATCCGAACGACTAGGCAGCTTCTTGTCAGGCCCTGTTTCTGCATCACTGATAAGGGGAAACCACGCCCGAAAGTATATACTCAACCTAAACCCTTACCTCAGCTAGTTTCACGTACGACACCTGAAAACACTATTAATGGCTCAAAGATTATGGTATATAAATCTGACCGTTCATTGGATTTCAGGGTTGTCGGAGAAAATGGTACCACTTTTACCATATTACAACGACGACGGCATAATCTGATTGGTTAATGCTGTGTTTATACTTCATCTGTCCAATCAGATTATGAAAATCCTTAACCCAAAATGACGTATTAATGTGATCGTACGTGTACTTTTTATGGAGAAGACCCGTCTTTATTAATCCAGTCGGGACAGAACAGTAGGACGTTAAACCCCATTTCATTTTATTTATATAGAGAAACTGTTCTCAGGCGCGGATACAGAGGGTGGCGCACCCGGCGCACGCCCCCTGTATTTTTTTGCAGTGGCGAACAATTTTTAGCTCCATATATTCTCGCGGGAAAGGAGAATAAAAACAGTTTAGGTTGGAAATCGTAATTTACAGTACTAGTATGAAATTAGTCCTTGTGGGCATTTTTGTCCACTCAAAAATCATGGGTCGGGCTTCGCACTCCCAACTTGGTGCAGCACGCCCCCCCCCCTTTCTGAAAATCCTGGATCCGCCCCTGGTTCTATGTAAAGAGTGAGCTTGCTTTCTATCCGACAAGACAGTGGCTTGTCAACCATCTATGTGGTTTAGTTGGGATGGGTTTTTCTATCAAGAGTCAACGTGTCGATAGTTAAATAGCATCCCGGCACTATTATTTACCCCACGTCAAGATCTCGGTGTATCAGGCCGTTTCATTGGCTAATCTCTCACTTTATTCAAAACGTCATATAACAATTTTCCAGATCTTAGTATAAGGAAATTTTGAAGTATAAAAAAACGAAACGAAATAGGAGATAATATGACAACTAATCCAGATCTATTATTTAAAAACACAAAAAAGCCGACATTTTGAAGCATAAAAAAACGAAACGAAATATGAGATTAGTGGAACAGTAGGTTTAATCCAGCGTTAGACTACAACCGTTGTTTTTAATGATGTTGATCATGACGAAGTTGTTTTGTGTTTGTATTTTGATTTGTAGTAATCAGTGATCGATATTGAATCTATAATCAGTTCTATTGATCTATAGATTTCTCCATGATATATGATTAGTTCTTTGTATCCTACTATATATAGATATATCTCATACAAATCTCCCATAAACACACAATCAATTACACACAGCTCGTATATGTTTGTCTGACGCAGCGACGAGCGAGACGGGGAGTGGGGGGGGGTAACGTCCTTTCGACAAAAACCCGGTCCCGGAAAAACTTCCATGGCGTCTCAAGGGCCCAGTGGAATGAAATGGAATTTAACGTCGTACCGAATATGGGCTTACCCCATACAGTGTATTATGAGGAACATTTTGCCCGAAAAGCCGCCTACTCTTATATCGAATTCTCGGTTTTTCGTCCCGCCCGAACGACTAGACAGATTGTAAGACCCTCCGTCTTGCATCACTGACCGAGAGGAAACCACGCCTAGTTAAATCTCATAGTATAATTCATGTCATTTCAAAGGGGGGGTTGGTCTAGAGTGCCGCACTTCGACCTCTAGCTGGCCGGTCACCTCTGGCTTGCGGCTGTGGTTTCGAGCCCTGGTGTGAGCGTATGTGGCATGGAAATAGGGGCGCCTTCTCAACCTCGCGGGTTTCCTCCGGGCACTCCGGTTTCCTCCCACTGCTAAAGACCCCTACGCGCAAGCGAATAATTGAATTAAAATTAAACCATATGTTAGTCCCAAAATGACCTAGTTTGTGTTGAGTGGACGTTAAACCCCATTTCCCTCTCTACCTCTCTATGTCATTTCAAACCCCAGTAGAACTCGGTCAGTTAAGTAGTTTTGACAACAGGAAGTGGTTGATTTACTGTTGACAAATAAACAAGTTAAATTAAGATACGTTTATAGCCAGATTAGCTATTAACCACATAATACATATAAATAACGGCCATCAATATATCGATCACGCCCCCGTCAATTGATGGCACTATGAGCAAACCTTGTAACATCTAAATAAGGAGATGTCCCCCGGCGAGGTCACGTAGTTAACAGCTTTGGATTCATTGGCGTGCAGCGAGGACGACGTACCACGACATCCAATTCCTTAGAAGTGTTGGGTGGGCGGGGAATCCAATTGAACAGTTAGATTAAACTTGCATTACGCAAGAGGTAAATCTGCTTATTGTGGGTCTTTCTTTGGGCCTTAAATGTTATCTAAGTCATTAATTAGACATTAATTGGGGGGGGGGGGGCTAGTGGTCTAGAATGCCGCGCTTCGACTTCTAGCTGGCCGGTCACCTCTGGCTTGCGGCTGTGGTTTCGAGCCCTGGTGTGAGCGTATGTGGCATGGAGTTAGGAGCGCCTTCTTAACCTCGTGGGTTTCCTCCGGGCACTCCGGTTTCCTCCCACTGCTAAAGAGCTCTCTACGCGCAAGCGAATTATTGAAATAAAATGAAATCATATGTTAGTCCCAAATGACCTAGTTTGTGTCGAGTGGACGTTAAACCCCATTTCTCTCTCTCTCTAGACATTAATTAACTTATCCGAACCATAATCAATCCCCGATGTTAATCCTAGCCTGCGATTTTTATTGGAGTAGGACCCCATTGGCTACTCAACTTTCGTTCATGATTTAATCATGAATTGGATAATCAAGACTATGTTTTCATCGTACCTACTTTAGTAATGATGATCGAGGCTAGGCCGAAAATTCAATCGCTGAAATCTGTGTTCAGGGTGGATCAATTTGACTGAAATTGTCAACAAATAACCTTTACAGTATCTAGTTTGCAACTTTCAGCCATTTATCTAATCTCCCATAATGTATCGTTAAGTTTTCTTATATTTGAAATCATTGCAGTTAACTTCTTTGGTTTATTTCTCCCGCTGCTAAAGACCCCTACGTGCAAGCGAATTATTGAAATAAAATTAAACCATATGTTAGTCCCGAAATGACCTAGTTTGTGTTGAGTGGACTTTAAACACCATTTCTTTCTTTCTTTCTTTGCAATGACATTGTGCGTGTCTCGCGGACGTTAAACCCATCTCTCTCTCTCTATCTCTCTTAAACATGCATTTGTTGCACAATATAAGCATCTGTTTACCCAAGTGACCTTTGACCAAGTCGGCCCGAATTTTTAAACCTAACCTCCCCGCCCGTATCGAAACCACACGTGGAGGCAGACCACCATTAAATCTCTGTACCAACAAATTGACACTTTACATGTTTGCGTGGGATCCTCTTCAGCTCCATATAGACCCTCGCTGATTGCTACTGATCCGTATTCGCCAGCGAATTATTAAAATATAAAGATATGCTACGTTTGTCCCGGAATGAATGATCATCTATATCACTTAAAATTATCAGGTGCCTACGGATGTTTACCGAATTATTAACGATTGCGCCATTTATGATTTACGGGATACTTTGATAATTACGCATTTTAAAAAGCGCCGTCACTGTCATAATAAAAAAAAACCCCGATGATAATGCCCATTTCTCAATGAAATTCCTTTCTGACCTCCTAGATCGTTCATATCTCATCTCATTCTTTAATACATATCTTAGATTTGATAGTCACTGTGAAAGGTAAACAATCTAATCAGCTGGCAGGTGGTTGCGCGAGCTGTGGGGTAGATCGGATTAATGCCACAAGAGTTATTTCCCCTTAAGTAACTCAAGTGGTCTTCCGATTGGCTTGGTCGTGAATAGAGTGTTAATGTTATGTTTTAATGTTTATATGGCCACCCAGCTGGCCAACTAATAATAATTGTAAGCTGATTATTGTTTACCCAGCATTTAGCCAATATCATAATCGTACATCGATCTAACTCTCCTGCTGAGTCGAAGAGATGAAATGCAGTTAGACAACATTGGCGGTTATTGCTACTACATATCTAATTACCTTGTGCCGTAAAAATCATATCGAGTTTATTTACTCCTCTGCTAAGTGCAAAACAAATTATCCAACAGAGTTAATAATGAAATGAATTCAATGAAATGGGGTTTAAGCGTCCAGCTGTTCTACTCCGACTTGGCATACACCATATAGTGGTGCTACAAGGGAACATGTGCCTGGGTATCGTTACTACGGCCTACTCTTCTATCGAATTCCAGCTATCAATGGTTCTTGTACTTGCACACCTCGAACGACTATACGTTGTCCCTTGCCACGCCCTCTATCCTGCACCACGGTCGACCGGAAACCACGCCGGAAAATCACAATGAACTTTCTCCATCAACACCGGAAACGAACACGACACGTGGGAGCTCCTGGTTAGTAAACCAACATAAACCATTTATAAATAACTATCCTCGCCTCGCCCTTACTAATATTTTATTTTTAAATCCAAAATTTGTTGTGTACACCATGGTGAAAAAGTTGTATAGGCACGTGAATTCACAATACACCACCTTTAATAAAAAAAACATGAAATAAGAGGGGGTGGGGGTCCACGGCCCCCTGCCACCCCCCCTCCTGGATCCGCCCCTGGTATTTATTCTCTTTCATCTAATGGAATATAATAGGTTTAATTTGTCTGTGTATAACAGATAGGATCGCAAAACAATACAACATGCTAATTTTTTAGATATGGCGGCCATTAAGAACCGAGATTAATTCTCTAAGAATGCAGAGTTGATGGATCTCTGTTTGCAGAATAATCATTTACCTGCACAGTTCCAATAGACTTTATTTTATGTTCAAGTTAAAAATTGGTTGTGAGATAAGAAACTAGATGTTTAAGACCTAAAAATTGTTTTGTTGGTGCACCGTATCATAATATTTGTCATTGATTTAATTGGCTTGATTTCCCCCGTTTTACGTGACAAGGAGAAGGGTCACCTGTCTAACCTCGTGGGTTTTCTCTTGGTCGTCGACACCCCCCCCCCACCACTAAAAACTCCTACACGGAATTGAATTATTGAAATAAAATTGAACCATATGTTGGTCATGAAATGACCTAGTTTGTGTTGAGTGGACATTAAACCCCATTTCTCTCTCTCTCTCTCTCTCTCTCTCTCTCTCTCTCTCCTGGTTTGATATAACTAGCTAAAGTGTCTGCATGATATAATTTGAATTAGTTAAGACATGGACATAAGGTCCATGGTTAAGATCACTCGCACTTGTTTTGTTAACAGAGAGCGGACCTTGGAGAGAGACTTATAACAGGTTGTTTATTAACGTAATCGTATCGAGTCTTGTGATTTATGATTGGGTCTTATTAATATGGTTATATACATAACCAGACATAATCGTGATTTAATCGGCCTAGTTAGATTAAACTCTCTGTTCCTTGTTCGTATGGTCGCCATCAATCATATCGAGACCCCACATAGAGAATTCTCCAAGTTTTGTCAACACTGATCTTCAAGTTTTTGACCTATAATTCGTCTTGTTTCACCTTTAAAAGGTGTTAAATCAATAAATAGCTTGACCTGTGACCCCAGGACTTTGATCTTGTAAAAGCATCGAATTAACGATTTAAGACTGGATATAGAAGAAGCCCGGATACTAAAGGGTAGTCAGGAAACATGATTTTATGAGTAACTTAATCCTACGATCGAGAGCGAGCGGAGTCTCTCAACCGATATTCCAGCACCCGGATTCAAAATGAAGTTAGCACACATAGCACTACCGCATTGAAGTTGAGTAAAAAATGGGGTTTAACGTCTTACTTTGATGTCAGTTTTGCCCAGACAGCCGTGCTATTGCCTACTCTTAAATTCCAACTACCTATGGATCTTTTACGTGCACGCCAATATGCACTAGGTACCTCGGGTTTTCGTCGCATCCTTACGGTTATACATCTTGGCAAGCCTTCATTCCTGCACCACTGACAATGAAGAATCACGCCTGAAAATCCCGATGAACTTTGTCGGCCAATGCAGGGATCGAAAACGCGACCTCAAGGCTTCTCCATTTAGCCACCGCCCCTCCCCTAACAATACCTATATATTTATCACATAATAATTGTTACCTTTATTTTCGAAATAACATTTTAAGACATATTAATGCATGCTAGACAAAACAGCAATAAGTTATTACCGTACACATACTAAAATATTGCACAACGTCTAGCCTGCATCAAAAAGAATCCAAACTGGCTGTCCAGGCAAAATGTTTTTTATTTCACAGAAACTACTACACTGCAAAATTTCAGAAGCTTCATACATTCGGAGATATATTACCATAATCATATAAAAAAAAACATAAGGCAACCGTGTTACAGAAAGTTAACTGGACACACACCCACTCTTTCAGACGCCACATGGTGTGCCTTACATAGCCAAGTCTTCTTCGAATCTGCTCCTTTTCACTCTATTTGCCCTTGTCCAGCCTTGCGTCTAAGACGTCATCGGCAAATCCCGAGGACTATTTTCGGCTCACATCGTGTCGAACCAGTCAGTCAGTGAGCGCCTTACACACTGTGCCACTGTGGTTCTCAAGCCATTTAGCTTTATTTGATGTGATTGTGATACTGCCCAGGGATTGTGAAAGGGGCGTTACCCACAGACTCTGTATACCAATAAAGTAAGAACTATCTGCATACATAAAACAAACCGAAATCCAATTTTTTAAATTTTATCTTAGGTATGATGGGTGGGGCTGATTTGGGGACTGATAACTGTATTTTGCAATGACATAAAACGAAACAAAATTCTATTTTTTTTTTTTTTTTTTTCAAAAAATTATTTGAGATTTGTTGGGTGGGGCTGATTTCGGGGCAGCTAACTGTATTTTGCAGGAGACACAATGACGCGGTTTGCATTACGTGTTTACAAATACTGTATCCAGTCAAGGTTCCTCCTACTCCCACGAAGTGTCAATTTGGTCTTCAGCGCTATTGACCGATTCTGATGAGAAAACCCTGTAGTTACCCAATCGGCGTGGTTCACTAGGATGATGTTCCTCGTGCACAATCAGCTACTAAAGTGACAATTGGTATTTTATTTACGTTATATACATTTTATTTACGTTATATACATTACGTGCCGAATGCAGGGGCGGTGGAGTTTTGCACGTCCGTCTTGTGCTTGTCCTTCATATTGGTCCCAAAACACAGGAGCTACCAGTAACAGGTGAGCGGGCTACGTGCTGTAGTACTTTGATTGACCACGAAGTCAACGAATTTAGACAAGAGCCAATCAAATTTATAATAAATCGTCCTTTATTTCCACCAAGGTCATTGTAAATCCTAAAAATCAACAATAAAAGATGCCTCTACAATTCAGCCATCCTCTGATTGGTTCGTAAGATCAAGACGATCTGTGAACGCGGAAAACATTTATTTTTTTTGAAAACATAAGATGACTTACTGTCTGATTCTAGGTATAGATCAAAGTAAACACGTTTCAATCCGGGATCGAATCACAGCGTTTACATAGATAAGGGAACTTCTGATCTGAGGCGCAAACTTTAGACCCCGCTGCGACTTAACCCCTGCGTTAGTTGAAGTGTTGTCCAGGGAAGATGACATAGTTGATGACCTCAAAAATGAAATAGGGTTCCACGTTTCTACAATAGGTATACACTATATGGCGTATGTCCGTCTTCATTAGCCCAGTCTGAGTTGAATAGTAGGACACTAAAACCCATTTCATTTTATTTTCTATTAATACGAGAGAGAGAGAGAGAGAGAGAGAGAGAGAGAGAGAGATGGGATTTAACGTCCACAAACTAGGTCATTTCGGGACTAACATTCGGTTTTATTTTTACTTCAATTATTCGCTTGTGCGTAGGGGTCGTTAGCAGTGGGAGTACTGGAGTAACCGGAGACAACTCACGAGGTTGGCACGTGCGGTTGTACGTGGCAAGGAGTAAGGTCCCCTGTCCAACCTCCGACCTCCTCCCCATGACACACAATGCTAAGGACTCCTGCGCGCAGGCGAATTGTTGAAATAGGATTAACCATATTTTAGTCACGAAATGACCTAGTTTGTGTCGAGTGGACGTTAAACCCCTCTCTCTCATCTATCACTCACTCCCTCTCTCCCTTTTAGTGTAATTGAATTCTTGCATAATTTGGTGGAGGGGGGGGCGCTGAAGTGTTTGTTTATATTGACTGTTGTATCACGTGTGTCTATTGGCTGATGTATCTTTGTTTTTTATTGGCTGTTGGGTCAGTATTTTAAATGATTCAAATGATGTATCAATTTTGAGCAGATCAAATGTTATCTTAAATAGAATGACGACCCTCTCCACCTTAAGTCACCCTCTTCCGAATGTCTTACCCCCTTCGAAGCTACTTGTAGGTCCCATAGAGTGTGTCTAAAATAATCTCTCTCATAGAAATCAGCCCTTGTTTCACCTGTCAATATTGATGACATGTTTGAGAGGATGCTGGGTTATCAATTATCATTGGGATAGGTGAGCATCGTCATCCGGTGATTGATAGCTGAAATACGTTCGACAACCACGGGTTGAGTATAGCTAAAATACATTCGATCAACCACGGGCTGGATATAACTAAAATACACTCGACCAACCACGGGCTGGATATTGCTAAAATACATTCCACAAACCACGGGTATGACTAAAATACATTCGACCAACCAGCGACTGGGTATAGCTAAAATACATTCGACTAACAGCGGGCTGGATATAGCTAAAATACATTCCACAAACCACGGGTATGGCTAAAATACATTCGACCAAACAGCGACTGGGTATAGCTAAAATACATTCGACTAACCGCGGGCTGGATATAGCTAAAATACATTCAGCCAACCATGGGTATAGCTAAAAACGATTCGGCCAACCCGCGTTGGGTATAGCTAAAGTACATTCGACCAACCACGAGTTGGGTATTGAGGCCTGAGGGGGTTCATAGACTAACGATGCGTGATTTCCATGTTTCGGAAGATATCAAATTTATCGTGGCTAAATCGACGCTACTACGTACTCGGATTGATTATTGGATATTTAATTAAAGTGGCGTTGGGTAAGATTAGATAAACAGCTAACAGTTATCGCTCTTATAAAACAAAAAGTTAATGAAAACAGAAAATACTGAATATTTCAGTCAGATTGATTTTTTAATTAAAGATACATTATGGAAGATTAGATAAAAAAGTTGGCAGTTCATTTTATAATTGTAAACTTACGACACTCGGAACCAAGATATTAACGATTTAAATTTAGGCTAGTCTCGGTCATCATTACTATAATTGGTACTATAATGAACAAAGTCTCGATTATCCAACCCAAAATGTATTTTAATCCCCTAAATATTACAGGCTTACGATGCCATCGAGTGTGGATTATGTTCTTGTCAAATCAATAAAGAAAGACCTGTAATAGGCGTATTTAGTTCTTGCATAATGCATGTTTAAGAAACTAACACCGAAATACCTAGATACTATCGGAAAGTAAAACATTCTGGATGCGAACCAAGTGTCGATGTCTCAACCCCACGTCCATCCATTATCCTCTCCTATCCCGTGGGTTTACTCTGATTTCGTCCCACTGCAAAACAATAAACATATTATTATTATTTTGAAATCGGCATTGTTAAACCAGAGACCGGGGCGAAGCTCTGAAAACAAACCCATCTTAGTCGACTTTGTGACGTCACACATCGGAAATTCCAGATAGTCTAAAGTATTATTAAAACCGAAGGCGAGTGGTTGGACAAACGACATACAGTTAGACATCTGATGACATGGCGTCACAATTCCAAAATAGAGTCGGTGACGACACACATAGGAAATTCCAGATAATTCGAACTATTATTAAAACCGAAGGCGAGTGATTGGACAAACGAAATACAGTTAGAAATCTGATGACATGACCCATGTCACAGGTATCATTTTAGAGTGTTGTTTATCTGGAGAGAGGTCCATCAAGTCGTCTCATCTCTCAAATCACATCTTTTAATAGATAAAAACATCTTATATCTTAGAGGGGGTCTGCGGTTTTACCTCCCTCAGTGATACAGCAGATAGAAAAATATCTTCATCGGTACATTACAGGGAAACCCTCTCGTGGCCAAACAATTTACGTAACACTGTCATCAAAATTTGAACGCAGTAGCTGTTACCTTTGACCCCTAAGTCTCTTAAAGGTTACTTTCTGTCAACTGATGGGCGGGGGTGGATGGCCAGATGGTTAGCACGTGCGCGCGCTGTGTCATAAAGCATGTCATTGAGTCAACTGGCGTTGTTTCTCCCCGGTTGTACGTGACAAGGGATAGGGTCGCCTGTCCAACCTCGTGAGTTTTCTCTGGGTCCTCCCCCTCAATTGCTAAATACTCACACAAGCGAATTATTGTGATAAAAGTAAACCATATGTTAGTCTCGAAATTACCTACTTTGTGTCGCATAGACGTTAAACCCCATTTCTCGCTCTCTGTCATGTGATCTGATGTTCTTAAATTCAGAATTGCAAGAATTACATGACAATTCATAATGGGGAGAGGAGTTGTATATGATGGTATATTAGATTCCATATTCATAATTTATTAATGTCGTACTATCGTCTTATTTCTAAATCCTATTCGGGAGGTTGGGATGGCCTAGTGGTCTAGAGTGTCGAGCTTCGGCCTCTAGCTGGCCGGTCACCTCTTGCTTGCGGCTGTGGTTTCGATCCCTGGGGTGACAGTATGTGACATGGAGATAGGGGCGCCGGTTTCCTCCCATTACTAAAGACTCCTACGCGCAAGCGAATTATTGAAATAAAAATAAACTATATGTTAGTCCCGAAATGACCTAGTTTGTGTCGAATGGGCGTTAAACCCCATTTCTCTCTCTCTCTCTAAATCCTATTCATGTCATTTCTAAATTAAGACAATGTATAATCCAATTTCTGTATTTGTTTGGCGTCAATTTTACGTCTATTTCATCTGATTCCTTCATTAAGACAAATAATGTCTTCTTCATTGATCAGCCTCGTGAGTTTTCCGGGTCACGCGGTTTCCTCCTTCAGCGAAAGACCCCTGCGCGCAAGCGAATTGTTGAAATAAAATTGAACCACGTGTTAGTCCCAAAATGACTTTTTTGGTTCAGCATCGAAGAAAAGGGTTTGAAAATACCTTTTTTTTATCAGGTTTTGCTGAATATTCATGATTTTGTGGTGAAAAGATACAAGAGTTGGGAGAGTGGTTACGTTGAAATGTAGGGTGGAAAATTGCATGTTTAGTGGTCTTTACTTCCAGTTTGTGTATATCAAGTGCTTTTGGACAAGGGTTGCCACATGTTGCTCCTTCTATGACAGAAAGCGTTCTAACCAAAGAAAATTTCGGAAAAAGTTAGAGCCGGTCTAAGAGACGAGAAATATCATTAAAGTCAATGTGGAAATCGTTAGTGATCTGTGGCCTGAGCAGTACTATTTTGCATGTTCTATTTTTGGAACCACTTTGACATATCTGTATCTGATTGACGTACGGTCATCTGTTCTGGAAGTTTGTCCTGGTGACGCTGCGATCTAACACTGTGTTGAGCTCCCACTAACAACATTCGATCACGAATTTGATATGAAGGACCCAGAGTGTTGTCAATCAAAGTGATCTGACTAAAACAAAATAAAGAGTTTTCTCATATCGCAATCAGCCAATGAGGAACTCCTTCCTGAATGGACACCTTTGATATCATTATCTACTTGGATTCATCCGGTTTAGTCAATTCCATACATACTATTATCTACCTTGTTGGGGGGTTGGGATGGCCTAGTGTGTCGCGCTTCAACCACTAGCTGGTTTGGTTTGTCACCTCTGGCTTGCGGCTGTGGTTTCGATCCCTGGTGTGAGCGTATGTGGCATAGAGATAGGGGCGCCTTTTCAACCTCGTGGGTTTCCTCCGGGCACTACGGTTTCCTCACATTGCTAAAGACCACTACGCGCAAGCGAATTATTGAAATAAAATTAAAACCATATGTTAGCCCCGAAATGACCTAGTTTGTGTTGAGTGGACGTTAAACCCCATCGCTCTCTCTCTCTCTCTCGCTCTCTTTCCCTTGTCTTATCCTGCTGTATATCGTCCATTCCATACATATTATTACTATCTCTGTTACATTCCCCCGTCTCTCGGGACCTTTACGAACATTTATACATAAAAAAACCCACAAAACATTATAAATATAGATTGTAACCTTTCATTTTGATTTAAGAGGACTTAAAAAAAAAAAAACACCAAACAATTAATCAGGGAGCGACGGAGGCTCGGTACATGTATCAGGCACGGATCCAGGGGGTGGGGGTGTCCAGGGGGTCCGGACCCCCCTCTGCTTTTTATGCCATTTTATTGGCGATTTAGACTTGTAATTTTGGAATTTACCTTCCGGAAATACGTCAGAATGAACCAAATTGAATCTTATTTACCAGATTTTTCTGGGGGAGGGCCCCAAACCCCCCGTTAATCGGTTGAGCGCAATAAGTTAAGCAATTATCAAACCTAGACACCCCCCCCCCCCTTGCAAAAAATCCTGGATCCGCGCCTGTATATCCGCTGCTCATTAACTAATGTAGGCGAGCTGCGTTTGGTTTCAGTACTACACCAATAAAATAGCATTATGCAAGATCAAAATCTGCTTATTACAGGTCTTTCTTGAGGCCTGAGATGTTATCTAAATAATCAATTAGACATTAATTAACATATTCAGACCATAATAAACTCTTTATGTCAAGGCTAGCCTTCGATGTTGGCGGATTAAAATCATATATGCCGCTTAATGGCCGTTGATAATTAAATCAATCAAGTGGATAATCAAGACTATGCTCTTTATATTAATGATTTGAGTAATGATGACCAAGGCTCTGTGAATATTTCAAACGCCTTTTTCTCGGCTAATAGTGGATCAATTTGACTGGAATTTTCAGCAAATTACCTTTACACCATCTCCCTATCTTATCTCCCATAATGTAACTTTAAGATTTTCCAGCCCCTCTCCCCGCCCCCTTGTAAATAGTGTCGGACTGAGGCTTACTCCGAATGGGCTTATGGATACGGACATAATACGCTATTATAGCGTGCTTCTTAGGGAAATTGTGCGGGCGCTATGGCATATTCTTATATGGAAGTCCATCTGAAATAATATATACTGGTGCTAGGTGTATTGCTCTCCCACCCGGCACAAATTACAAGGAGGCATATGCCCGTATTCATCAGCTCGAGTATTAAACCGCACGTTTATCAGTCTTGGTAATCTAGTTACCTCATAGATCACTGCAATGGCGTGTGTCGGTCGGTCTTTATTATTCAGTTTGGCGGAAGGGTTAAACATGCAAGATTTAATTCTGCCTATTGCAGGTCTTTCTTTTTACCTAAAATGTTACATAGGTCTCATATGTTATCTAAATTATTAATTAGACATTCATTAACTTATCCAGACCATAATTAACTCTCGATGACATCGCACTCGGCAAACCTCGGAAGATTTCGGGAATCTAAACTCGGCTGTATGATGAATTCCGCCATATTGGAACTACTTTAAAGGTCCCGGATGAAACATGGCTGCGCCCATTCCAAACACAAGTTGGCGACCTATTTGGCTAGCGACCTATTCGACCGATCCAGCTGTAAGATAATGACGAAATTACACTTCTATTCTGAGTTGAAGGAATGGATAAAAAATAATATATTCTACTTTCATTTGATAACATAACGTTGGATTTTATTGGTTGACAAATAGAGACTGTTGTCTTTACTCTAAATAGGTTTCCAACGAACAGGTTGCAGCTCGATCGGTCGAATAGGTCGCTAGCCGAATAGGTTCCCAATTTGTGTAATAGCGTCAAGTTTTCCTGTTAAAGTAAACCGGTAGCCGCATCGCAAATGTATGGGCGTAGGTACATATCACTTACTGTCATACATCCGAGACTAGATGTAGTCTACGTAGTTTACGGAATCTGTCGAGATTAGCCGAGTGGATGCCATCGCTAGCCTATTTACTAGGTTAGAATCCGAGCTGCTGCTCAACGCTCGCTGATGATTAAATCAAAAACTGGACAATTGAGACTATGCTTTTTTTTACCGTACCGACTTTAGTAATGATGATCGAGGCTAGGCCTAAAATTCAATTGCTAAATTCTCTTTATATAATTTAGTTTTTAACTGCTAAATCTTTAAACAATCTCACATGTTTAAGGGAACGACTCTCAGTTCATTTCATTCCTTGTGTCTTTAATGTTTATTAGCCTTGGTTATCTATCTTGCTGTTATTTTATGTATTTAAAAATGGCGTCGTTGGAGGTAAATAATAACTCGGTTAAACGGTAACCTACTAATAATATTATCAGAATAAAAATAACCAATTTAGTTACAATGAATTACGTGTTACTTAAATTTATATGAAGAGGACGTTGTTTATAGGTTATATTAGGCAATAACACACGAGTGCTGAAAACTATGAGTATGCAATTTCAACGTTATAAACAAAATAAAATGATAATGGGGTGTAAAGTCTTAGAGAGTGGGTGGAGTGGGGTGTAAAGTCTTAGAGGTGTGTGTGTGGGGGGGGGGGGGGTGTTAACGTCCACTCGACACAAACTAGGTCATTTTGGAATCTTTAGCAGTGGGAGGAAATCAGGGGACCCGGAGAAACGCCTCGAGGTTGTACAGGGGACCCTGCTCCCTTTCCACTACAACCATGGAATTGAATCCCCGCCGTCAGCTGACTCAACGACCTACCTTATAATACAACGCGTAGACGCTAACCGTTCGCCCATCCAACCCCCAGTAAAGCCTTAGAATACGGTCATACGCAATTCTATGTGCTGTGGGTGAGATAGGGGGATGGAGGTTGCTACGATAGCAACGTTTTCGCGGTCTCTATATCGACAACTATGGTCATGACGACATATTTAAAACTGACGTAGTGAAATAAGTTTAACTCCACTGTACAAAAAGGCTGTTTGGGGAGGTAAACGTTTTTTTCCATCCACCGGAGCCTGGTCTTATGACGTCATATGTGGATTGTGGGTTAGGATAAGGGTTAGGCTTGGCCCAGGGTTAGGGTTAGGGCTAGCCCTGTCTACATCTCGAGACTGTGACGAAATCTGTAGGCCACAGCCCTTATCCTAACCCACAATCCACATATGACGTCATAAGACCCGGCTCCAGTGGATGGAAAAAACGTTTACCGTTTGGGGAAGGGGGAGTGGGGGGGTAACGTTGTGTCATAAGGAATCATTCGCCTTTCCAGCCTCATTGGTTTTCTCCAGGTTTTCCAGTTTAATCCGATTGCTAAAGAGCCATAATGATCCATAATGTTAGTCCCGAAAAGTGTCAAGTGGACGTTAAACTCTCCCTCTCTCTCTCTCTCTCTCTCTCTCTCTCTCTACTGATTCAACTAGAATTAGTATTTAAACAGATATCTAAACTAAATTGAATGAATAACTTTCGCGTTGTTGAAAAGAAAATGTAATGATGATAATTTAAACGGACATTTATCGAATTTAAAAACGAAACACTGTCAATATTAATAATCGAAAATATTTTAACCATCGTCGTCGCACCTAATTGACCGACGATTCGTTTGACTGTCTCGCCGAGTCAAGTGGTAAACCACCGGGACCCCGAGAAACGTGGGGAATAGAGCATACGTCAGATTTAATACTGGCTCCTTTCTTTACCGTCTCCATGTTCATCTTCTAAAACACACGAACACAAAAATTATCCTTTTGTTTTCAAGGGAGCGACCCATTCTCTTCACAGTGTTTTAATCCTCTAAACTAACACAGAATAATCCAATCCAACCTCTCCAAAGCTCCCTGAACAGTTCATCTTGTCGAAGTTCACACGATGACCGCCTGGACAATGAATGGTCATCTTTGAAGTAGCTTTGCTTGTCCAAACTAAAACTCCAATACAAATAGTACAACTCATAGTTACGTCATTGTTTCAATAGTCCAGAATCATCCAGACATTCCGTGTGTTTAAGATGGAATTCGACCTGACCAATCTTTGTACTCGGATTACCAGTATTACGTGGCCTATGATCCGTAGAGTACATACCCCTTGTATAGGAAACAGATTGTAGTTCGTGTTAATCTCGCTAAATCTCGTCCAGTATCGGAAACTGTAAACCAATCAGCGACGCCATTTTGTATAAAGTTCGAAATTACGTTATTGAGTAAACGTTTTGTGACGTATAACATAAAATGAACCTGCCAATGACCCCTTAAACCTATAAGCCTCCAGTAGCCGTTACAGTTTAAATACAAATTGATACACGAAACTACTTCGCTATATAATTTCCACACACACAGCGTAGAAAATTAAGATTTGTCATTTGCTATTGGCCTTTGCTCCGAAATTATTAAACACCAGGGAACCACAATGTGTGCCGGTTGCCCACTAACCTAGAGCTTCCGCTTCGATCCAGGTGCTGACTGGGGGTGTTCCTTTGGGATTTGTCTGGTTTCGTCAAATAAGTAGTGTAAGACGGGAGGTGGGGGGTGGTACCAAGGAAACGCGTTTAATCCTTTGGATGGGGAAAAATCGAAACTTTCCTTACAGTGAGAGAGAGAGAGAGGGAAATGGGGTTTAACGTCCACTCAACACAAGCTAGGTCATTTCGGGACTAACGGGACTAACACATGGTTTAATTTTCAATAATTCGCAATTGGTTGAGAAGGCGTCCCTATCTCCATGCCACATACGCTCACACCAGGGCTCGAAACCACAGCCGCAAGCCAGAGGTGACCGGCCAACTAGAGGTCGAAGCGCGGCACTCTAGACCACTAGGCCATCCCAACCCCCCTTCCTTATAGAACTCTATATGTATATCTTCATTATAAGCCCAGTTGACACAGGTAGTACGATAAACCCCGTTTCATTTCAAGGGAGAGCTGGTGTTTAACGTTTACTCGACACAAACCAGGCCATTGCGGGACTCACATATGGTTCAATTTTATCTCAATAATTCGATTGGGTTTTTAGCAGTGGGAGGAAACCGAGGAACCCGGAGAAAACCCACGAGGTTGGACAGGTGACCCCATTCCTTGTCACGTCCACCAGGCAAGTTGACTCAATGACAGACCTTATAATTCAACAGGCACGCGCTAATCATTCGGCCTTCCACCCTTTTAGATAAAGAGCCGACAGTTTTATAATAGTTCAAATATACTTCATTCTGGACTTATGAATAATGGTGTAGTCTCGATTATCATTGCTATCGTTGTTACGACAATAAATGAAATCTCGATTATCCAGTTTTCACTTAAATAATTAAATGACGATTGTGTTTCAGTCCGTTAAAAATCACAACGATCCACTGATCTTAATAGCTGATTATGGGCTCGTCGTGCATAAAAAAGTGTTTTGTTTTATTTACATTTCTGAAATTAATAATTTAGATAACATTTCAGGTCCAAAGACCCACAGTTTAGCCCTTGCATAATATATGTTTAAAGTTAACGTTTCTGGCCTAAAGAAAGACCTGCAATAGACAGATTTGACTCTTGCATAATTTATGTTTTCGTAATTATATAACATAAAAAGTTTATATTTCTGAAATAAAATTATCAACCACGGGGCATGTTGAATAGATAGCAAAATGTCAATCTTACGTCAATGTAGGCCTTTAACAACGGTAATGTAGGTCATCACGTGACTGCGATCTATTATTAATTAGTAAATATACCCTACAAATATCATGTTGATAAGTAAAAACATATTTATATTTATATAACATGAAGTAAAGTGAGAAATAATACACATCCCCTCTTCAAATGTTTACGTAAGACGGAAAGGAACCCTTTAAATATTTTTGTATCCATCTAACTTCACTATGTTATATTTTGGCCGTCGTGCATTTTAGAAATGCAAATCATACCCATCTGTATATCACAGGAAGGAATGGGTAGTTTGTGTTATAGGATAGTAAGGAATGGGTAGATTGTGTTATAGGATATGAAGGAATGGATAGATTGTGTTATAGGATGTGAAGGAATTGATAGATGTGTTATAGAACAGGAAGGAATGGGTAGTTTGTGTTATAGAACAGGAAGGAATGGGTAGTTTGTGTTATGGGGCAGAAAGGAATCCGCAGTTTGTGCACAGGAAGAAATGGGTAGTTTGTGTTATAGGGCAGAAAGGAATGGGTGGTGGTTTGTGTTATGGGGCAGAAAGGAATGAGTGATTGTGTTATGCGACAGAAAGGAATGAGTGTTTGTGTTATAGGATAGGAAGGACTGGGTTTTGTTTCTGCATGTCTTAGAATTCCAATTGCTAACGTATATATTTGAAATTAAATCATACACGTCTTCTTTGGGAAGGGAATATGATATCCTTGGTGGAAGAATATTGAACAGAAAATAATTTTACATGGTTAGGACACAAGTTTCTTGTCAGCTCCTTATTCTCAAAGTGGAATCGACTGGATTTATTAAGATGGGCATGTGCCATGTAGTATGTTACGGCCTAATCTTACTTCGAATTCCATGTACCAAGATTTCTGTTACGTGCGCGTCAGTGTGTACATGGTACGCAGGCCCTCCGCGGTACATCGCTAAAGTTTCTCGGCCGGCCAACACCGGAATCGAACCGTAGGGATTTTTAGTTATTAGGTGAAACGGCAGGACCCGAAGCTAACACATGGGGTTGGACAGGTGACCCTTTTCCTCGTCTCGTACAAGCAGGGAATCGACACCCCGCCACTTGTCTTTATGACAGGCCTTATGATGCAACGGTAAGCGTTTTTTTCCATCCACTGGAGCCTGGTCTTATGACGTCATATGTGGATTGTGGGTTAGGATAAGGGTTAGGATAAGGGCTGTGGCCTGCAGATTTCGTCACAGTCTCGAGATGTAGTCAGGGCTAGGTTAGGGAACCTAGGGCCAAGCCTAACCCTTATCCTAAAACACAATCCACATATGACGTCATAAGACCAGGCTCCGGTGAATGGAAAAAAAACGTTTACCTGACGCAACGGTCAGACGTTAACCATTGGGCAATCCACCCCAACCCACTACCACCACGCGTTAACCATCCGGTCACCTACGTCTCCACCCCACCCTCGTTAGAGAAATATTTACAGCAGTGTTAATAGTTGTTATTGTAGTATTACGTTGTATTATACGTTTAGTCACCGGGTGTATAAATCGTCCAGCCATCTGTTACTGACAGGCTTATCAACCTTGTCTCCTACCCGAATACTTCACAATCTTATTAATACTCAGCCTACCCGAACACTTCATAATCTCATTAATACAACTCGCAGCAACACCGTGGGGTTAAACTACTAAAACATTGTACAGTCATATGAATGAATCAATGATATTTGCTTTAAAGCGATATATCGTCGGTTCAATTGCGGATTCAGATGTTGTAAGGTTGAAAGGGAAGGGGCGTAGATTGCCGAGTGACACAACAAAGAGAGAAAAACCCCAGTTCCATGTTGGATCAAAATGTGCCTAAATATATAAGCTGTTACAATTCTAAAATCTATCAATAATAAAGTCAAATTCCGCATGATCTTCAGGAATGTGTCCTGTTTTAGTTGTTCCCGCTAAAGAGAACTTATCGTTTTGTGAAATCGGAGGTGTTATGAAATGGATTTCTTTACTGAATTTTGTACTCAAGAGTGAAATGACATGGTGCTGAACGTCCAACATGGCGTGCTCGCTTCTATACCATCCAAACGACTAGACATTGTTCTTTGTCACCCCCCCCCTCCCGTCCTGCATACTGAATACTGACAAGTGGAAACCATGCTGGAAAAATCCCGGGGAACTTTCTCGTGTGACATATAGAGCATATTGGAGATCTCCAGATTACAGGGGAGGAGGGGGGCGGATGGTTTGAGCGTGGGCGTTGAATCAGCTGGCATGGTTTCGATTCCCCAGAATTACGCGACAAGGAATAGAATCGCCGGACCCACCTCGTGAGTTTTCTCCGGGTGCTCCGGTTTCCTCCAACTGCTAAAGACCCTATCCCCTAGCGAATAATTGAAATACAACTGAACCGAATGTTAATCTGGAAATGACCAAGTGGATGTTACCCCCCCCCTCTCTCTCTCTCTCTCTCTCTCTCTCTCTCTCTCTCTCTCCTGGTTAGTGAACCACCGCGGCTCCCACTCAAGACCGGAGATACCTGCAATGCGGGAGGTAAAATGACTTCCGTGATGTTGTTTTATTACGATAATACGGTAGTAAGAGTAACTGTGTTAGTTATATATGTGTCATATCCAACAGTTTATTTCGTTATAACATTGAAAAGCTTCAATGAATTGTATTCGTTGAAAAGGTGTAGAGACTTGAACAACGTGTGTATAAAAATGTTATTTATTTGTGTTGAGTGTGCCAGGAGACAGTCGAGAGAATTACCAGCGTAAAATGATTATTGTTCATCACGGAAAGGGAAGTAATCAAGATATTTCAACATCAACAATTGTTTCGCAACAAATTAGTTGACAGTAACCAAAGACTATTATCCGTTCCGTGATCTAGGCAAATTGGATTTCTTAAAATTGATCGTGTTTTAGTACCGGTTTCGCAAGAATTTCAACTGTTTAAAGATTAAATTTTTAAAAAAAATAAAGTGTTAAATTAATCTATTTCAATATATGGATACGTGATGGGACAAGCTGTATAAAGTATTTAAATAATGTACTGGATTGGATTCTTCTGTGATGGAACAAACTCTGTATTTTTCAATCCTTGTTTTTCAATAGTAAGAGAAAATTAAGTTGTTTAATATTTATTTTGATACCAATAGTTCAATTAGGAAGCGTCAGATTTTAAGATAGAGATTGAATTTGCGTTATTAATTTTATGTTTTGGATTAATCGATCGTTGAAAACAATCTAAGTAACGCTAAACCCGCTTCTATCTGTGGACGTCAGATTTTTATTATAGGTAGATTGATTAAACTTTTCGATTTGTTTATCAATTTTAGTTTATTTTTTGGCTGAAACTGTCGACAGCGGAACTCAGATCGACTGTAATCTCAACAATGGTTTATCAGCGGATCTAAAACGATAAATATAGATAAATGTTCATTTCGCAAAACAAACCAACTTGACAAATTTAATTTAAAAATGTTACGTTTTACCTAAAAAAATAATAGAATTAATCGGTTGCTAAGGTGTGATTTAATCATAACAATGATTGACGATTAAAATTTACCTGAAGAAAAAAATAAATCAACATGTCAAGAAACTGAAAGTTAGAAAGTTAAAATGGAATACAAGCTGATGTGAATAAAATATTTAAAAATTAATGTAGATGATAATATAACAACTTTTACACGATGTAATAGAAGAGATTGATATACAGTATGAGAAGGGATATTAGCAGTGAGACGTATCAATATCATCCAATCGCTGCTCGAGCACCTGCTACTGCATCCAATAGGTAAGATATTTAATTTATATACCCATACTCGGAACATTTCAATAGACTAAAAGTAATAAACCTTTTTTTTTTGTTTTTCTTTTTAAGCCAGAAACGTGTTTTAACTTTAATTCATATTTTTTTTTTAAATATCAGTAGTCAGAAACATTTGTTTAAATGTCAAAACTTTTTTTCTAATTCTTAGACTAAGGATCGTAGTTTAATTCATCAAAACTCATAAACTTGTTTCTAAATCAGACAACAATAAGTCTTTTAAATCCCAAAAATAAAATACCCGTTTTTAAATCCCAGAATTAACATATTAAATTAAAGAAAAGTTTGTTAAAAACACAAGCTAAGAAACAGTTTATTGGATGAATGGAAATTGTAGATTTCAATAATTTTGTTTCGTGAACGACTTGGATTAAAAACAGTGACTTACATGTTTTCAAAATATTCAGTACAATTTTAGGTATTTTCCTGTTTTAACGTATCCATGTTTGTGGTTTCTAGCTAACGGGTTAGAAAACGTATTTGTTTAATATGTTTTTTTTTTACATGTTGTATCTTCTCGAAAATATTTCCAGAGTATTTCAGCAACTCTTATAAACTCATCAAAATAACAATAAAGATCATGTTGGGTTTTTCACCCGTAGCAGTTGGAATTTGACGAAAGAGTAATCGGAAATGGGACTGTCCGAGCATTACGTCCCTCATAAAGGCAGTTTTAAAACAAAAACTAGGAAACGTTTCTGTTTTAAATACCAAAACTGCGAAATGTTTTTTCAAAAGACCAAATCTAAATTCAAATCTTCGCTAAAAAAGATAAAAAAAGAAAATAAAAACAAAACAAATCTAAGAAACGTTTGGGGTTTTTTGTTTAAGAAAAAAAAGGAATCTGAGATAACCATTTTTTAAACAATTGGAAATCCAAGAAACGTTTGGTGTTTTATAAAAAAAAAAAAAAAATCAGAGAAATTTTTTAGAAATCCCCAAACTAAGAAACGTTTCCATTAAGCAGGACATTATTCCTCATATAATTTCATTGCCCATCAGATCTGTCGTCTGTCCAATTTTGTGGGTTTTCTCTGGGTCCGGTTTCCTCCCACTGCTAAAGACTCCTACGCGCAAGCGAATTATTAAAATAGAATTGAACCACGTTGTAGTCCCGAAATGACCTAGTTTGTGTCGAGTGGACGTTAAACCTCAATTCTCTCTCTCCCTCTCTGCGCAAGCGAATTATTGGAATAAAATTAAACCATATGTTAGACCCGAAATGACCTGGTTTGTGTCGAGTGGACGTTAAACCCCATTTCTCTCTCTCTCTCTCTCTCTCTCTCTCTCACTTCATTCTGCTTACCGATTTGTTGCAAGTAAATATGCATTATATCTATATTGTTCAAAACATACCCATTAACTTTTAATAAAATATAAGTCACCACTTGTTGATCTGATATTTGTAAACTTAAATTTTTAATTTATATTTATATACGACCCCATTTTAATTCGGGCTTTGAATTTAGTTAGTCAAACACCTTGAGAAAACTGCCAAAAAAATATTCGAGTGACAACCAACCAAGTCTAAATCGCTCTCCTATTCTTTATTCTTTAGAAACTGTTGAATGACGGGGGTCGTGCCCAAAATATCAAACAGCAATCAGCCTGCCATGAATTGGAATATATTTGATATATTGATGACAATGGTGATTAATTCAGTCGTTGACTAGATTTTATAATAGCTACATGTGAAATAGAAAGTGTACATTTATATACGGCAACTATACAGCGCACCTGTTCAGAGAGAAAGTGAAATGTCTCCGTTTAATACAAATTGATAGAAAATAAGAACGTTTACAACCATTTAGCTTGAATAGTCGGTGTAAGAGATTTTAAACGTAACACCTTGAGGGCCGTTAACGTCTTGTCTGCAAGACATTCTATTTTAGATCGCACAATAGAAATAACATATATTTACATAAATTGTAACGTATATCTTTCAAAAAAATCTTTAAAAGTTCAAAATGTCAAACCTATAAAATGATAAATAATTGTTCGCTGAGTTACTGGGAGTGAGAAGTCGTTCAAAATATAAATGTTCAAATTCAGCCAAGTCGTGTCTGAGTTATTGAATTTTGTATGAATTGAATTGTTGCGGTTATGTCTGTTGAAAGAGACGGATGAATGGTTATGTTCGTGAATCACTTGAACAAAAAATAAAATCAGTGAGGAAAATATATAGGTCTATTTTAGATTTATTTAAGCGACGACATTAGCAAATATTTATAGGCAAGATATTTCAAGAATTCCATTTATTGAAACAATTTATTTTCACATTTGAGGATTATTGTAAACGATTTTGTCATTTATTTCGTACATACTATGAAATCGGTGACATTTTGGTTTTAAAATTATATACAGGATACAACGGACATTGAATATTATACTAGATTTGATTTATATATCAGGGTTTTATTAGACGAATTATAAAGAATATATTCGACGAATTGGTATTGGGGTTTAACGTCCGACTGTACTCCAACTGGGTTCATAAAAAACGGGCTTATGAGGGAAATTTTGCCCGGACAGCTACGCTATATAGTCTACTCTTATCTCGAATTCTAACTGACAAAGGATCTTTTGCGTGCTTTTAGTTCATTTAATTAAAAGAGGGTGAGAAATGGGGCTTTCAACGTCCACTCGACACAAACTAGGTTATTTCGGGACTTAATTATTATTTAATTTTATTTCAAAAATTCGCTTACGCGTAGTGAGTACCCGGAGAAAACCCACGAGGTTGGACAGGCGACTCTACTCCATTTGATTAAATTATCAAGTTTTAGGTTAAGCACACCGATCATGACATTTATGTTATCTGGCTTTAAAATGTTTTTTTTTCACAAGTAGATGAATTAAATCTACGATAAAACTCTGCTTTAAACATATTAATTTATTGTTTTATTTTTCCACAGATCATGCGTGTACGTTAGTCTGTAAAATTATTATTTGAAAAGTACTTTTTTCTGTTATGACTAGACCAAACTGAACGTTATAACGTCCGAATATCAGAACTGACTTTTCTGCAGATTTGTCGTATTTGAAGGAATTGAGTTTACAAATCATATATTTGAGAAATTGGTGTGTTTTCTGGACATATTTCACGTTAGTATGTATACGCCATGCCATATTTGGACATGATTTTCTGCATAAATTAACATGTATATTGCAACTTTAAGAGGAAACCAACCCCGTGGATGCGTTTCAAAGATATTACTCTCCCTTCCTAACAAAACAACAATGTCTTGTTATATTTTGATAATTTTGATGTTAGGTCTTTATGCTAAATGAAAGCGGAATAGAAACAGAAATCTAAATTGTAACCATAACGAAATAGATGTCTAAAATTAAAAATAAAGATCGCAAATAAAAAAAAACGCAACAAATAAAAGATTTCAAATTAAAATACAAGCCTAAAATTAAACACCGGAACGAAATACTGACCTACAGATCTAACATGTAAATGGCAAGCACATATTTTTAAATTCACCTTGAAAAAAATCGCCTTGAAGCAGTTTCAATTACACATAGTATGACTGGGTTTTTGTACAGAGGAATGTAAGGGAAATTGTTTAAAAGCTATAAAACTTTTGCAAACTTTCCACATCAAACTGAAGATGGAATATATAATGAAGTAAAAGCAAGGGTATCATAGTACATCTATAAAGGATACATTCTTACCTGCCCCCTGGCTCTTACACTAGTATAGGGATCAGTAAATATAGAGTTACTGAGAATACTGTAGAACGATGAGAGAGGGGGACAGAGAGAGATGGGTTTAACGTCCACGCGAAACAAGCATAATTCGCTTGTTCGTAGGGGTCTTTCGCAGTGTGAGGAAACCGGAGGACCCGGATAAAACCTACGAGGTTGGACAGGCGCCCACTTGCCACAAACTAGGTTATTTCGAGACTAATAGTGATTACAAGGGGGCTGCACCACACACAATTCGTTCTACACAACACAAAGATATTGACAGGACATCATACTCAGAGAAAAACAAACAACATATTTCAAAAAGAGTGAATGGATCAGGGGGCTGGCCGTAAGCGTTCACTGCGCTGTACAATTTCCCTTAAATAGCAATGTTTCAGGTAGAGGTGTTCAATTGTGGAGGAGGCCGAGGGGGGGGGGCTGATTCCCGAGAGAAAACCCACAACGTTGAACAGTGAGGGAATAGAAACCACGTCATTTGACTCAATGACAGACCTTATGATCTAATGCGCACGCGTTAGGCCACCAAACAACCCACCACTGTCCTTTAGAACGACGAAGAACAGGGTTGGTTCCATAATGCAAAGGTGCTCGAACAGCTACAGCTGGAGGCGCGGCACTCTAGATCACTATGGTAAAACATCCCAATATCGACACTGGATGACGTATCCCAGTTGGTTGGTACAGAGATATGTCCGTCCACTAGAGATCGAAGCGCGACACTCTAGACCACTAGGACATTTCATTATCGACACTGCGTGACGTATCCCCGTGTTGTCGGTTGGTACAGAATGTATTTTATATCAAGATGTGTAGTAGTTATATAACAATTAACATTCTCCCAACAGACATTGATACCTGTAATCTACAATTTATTGATCAATCAAACAAATATTTTAAATATCTTCTCACAGATTGTTCTTTTAAACTATCACAGGAGTGTCTACATTAATATGATTAAAGAAAGGGTTTGGTTGGCTATCCAAATATAATCTATACTTAACGGCTTATCTTCGTATTATTCAGAATTTAACAAAGATAATAATGAATGCAAATAAGGCTTGTATGCGACAACAGAAGAGGTGGAAGCGGACGTTAAACTGTACGGAACGAACATATGGTAGTGAGCGTTAAATGACCGAGGAACTGCCTTGACGAACACCCTGTTATATAGAGATTGTGAGAATACGGATTCGTGCAGTATTTAATTTGAAAATCTGATACATTTAGAATTTAAGACGTTATTTTCCTGGGGACGTGTCTCGTGTAGGTTTTCTTTAAATATGACCAGCGGTCATTTGTACGTCATACTGACTGACCAGACGAGATACTATGTGAAATACTTTCACGAAGTGCTCTCTCCGAGGTCAGGTTGTCTAGAACATGTATTAACGTGCACTAGCCGGGATTAACCTGAAGACTATTAAACAAACTCCAAGTTTACCGGATACTCTTTAGGTTTTCATAAAGATTACAAACCTACACCGGCAAACATTTTTTTGACTCGAGTACAAAGTCGGGAGTTTGTTCGTGGCTTTGGTTTGCTCGTGATGTCTGGATAGTTGAAGGACAATTGTATAGAACACGCCCTCGTGTACCTGGAATATTTCTGCACTTTTACATAGAGAATTGATAAAGAGTTGAGAAGTCTAAATATTATGACTTGGGGCTTTAAGAGCGTAAAAGCGGTCCTTCGATACGGGTGTGTGACAGATTCATAGTTTTGTTTTAATCTTGGCTTTAAGGGATCGTTTCTTCCACGCTGGAGTCTAATTGGGGGGGGGGTGACCGAATAGATGCGTGTGCATTGTATAATTGGGTCAGGTATGTCATTGATTCAAGTGGCGTGGTTTCGATTCCCTGATTGTACTTGACAAGGGTTAGGAACACCTGTCCGCCCTCTTGGATTTTCGTCGGGTCCTCTGGTTCCCTCCCACTGCTAAAGACCTCTACGTGCAAGCGAATTTTTGAAATAAAATTGAATCACGTGTTAGTCCCAAAATGACCTAGTTTGTGTCGAGTGTAGGTTAAACCCCATTTCACCCCCACCCCCTCACTCTCTGTATTCATTTTTGACCCTTTGCCATGCGAGGTCCTCCGTATTACCCATATGACAAGACCCAGAATCATGTCACTTCTTCCGTCGCTGGCTAAGTGGATAAGGCGCTGGTTCGCTAGCCTGGAGGTCGGATGTTCGATCCCTGCATTGGCCGAGAAAGTTCATCTCGATTTTCCGGCGTGATTTCCCCTTGTCAGTGATGCAGAATGAGCGCCTGACAAGGACAGTTGCCTGGTCGTTCGGATGGGACGGAAAACCGAGGTCCAGTGTACGCATTGGAGTGCACGTAAAAGATCCATTGGCAGTTGGAATTCGATATAAGAGTAGCCCGTAACACTGTATGGCGTATGCCCGTCTTCCATTAGCCCAGGTTAGGTGCAAAAAAGTAGGACGTTAAACCCAATTTCATTTCATTTTGATTTCCGTTCTTCACAATCGACGAAGGAGAAAACCAGATTCTGTGAAAGTTTCTTGGTGTCTATTTATTACTCACTGAACCACCTTCAAGAGAGTTATGGTCCTGAAATATCAAATAAATTAGTTTAAGACAAATTGGACAAGAGTCCACCTTTCACCCATTTTTCATTTTAATGCTCGGACACATTTATCCCAGCACGTATTTAAGGTTACATCAGGATTTAAAATTCCAGAATGTTGAATAACACAAATCCACCCCTTTAATCTGTTTAGATCATCAGTTATTCTCTACTTAGTCTGACATTCATATTTACATTTCATAATTTTATCGCCGAGCCTTTTTGTTAAAAATAAATTGTCTCGATAAAAAGGTATTTCTAATTATTGTGTCGTTAATCATAACTGAGATTGTGATTTACAAATGCATTGGGTGGATATCTTCAGACTCGTAGTTCTATCATTTATAAATATTAAATCTGTGATATGGTCTACATTATCATGATAACTCCCCACCCACTATCGACTTGTCAGATCATTAACACCCATTCCCGGTTGACAGAATGCACGTCCAGTGGATGACTACGGGGAAATGAAAGAATAGAAAGTGAACTTGCATATGGGCGCGGCGCAATGTGTTCAACTGCCGCCAAGATGACAGTGTTTCTCTTAGAGAGAGAGAGAGAGAGAGAGAGAGAGAGAGGAGTAACGTCCACGCGACACAAACATAATTCGCTTATGCGTAGGGGTCTAAAGCAGTTGGAGGAACCCCACGGGCCTGGAGAAAACCCACGAGGCTGGTCAGGCAACCCTACTCCTTGCAGGCGCGGATCCAGGATTTTTTGCAGGGGGGTGGGGGTCTAGGTTTGATAATTGCTTAACTAATTGCGCTCAACCGATTAACGGGGGGTTTTGGGGGCCCTCCCCCAGAAAAATTTGGTAAATTAGATTCAATTTGGTTCATTCTGACGTATTTCCGGAAGGTAAAGTCCAAAATTACAGGTCTAAATCGCCAATAAAATCGCATAAAAAATTTTCAAGTCTGAGCAGGGGGGGGGGGGGGGTCCGGACCCCTAGACCCCGCCCCCCCCCCCCTGGATCCGCGCCTGCCTTGTCACGTACAAACGGAAATCGAAACCACACCAGTTGACTTAGAGGGTAGAAGATCACAATAGGACAATATTTTGTGGAATAGAATTAAAAGGAATGTGAGCTTTTTTGATCCAGTTCAAATCATATTTAGAATAGACACCATCAGTTCTGTTTCTGCCCCAGCGCCTAACTAACGGAACCAGTAGGACATCCATCCTCTAATTTCAGTTTTGTTCGATCCTGGAGTTGAACAAGGAAGTTACTCCCAATGTTTACAACGTGGTTTTTCTTTGCCAGAGGTGCATAGCGGAACGCAGAACATGGATCAGCGCCTAGCAGTTCGTGTTATATGTGTACTCCTTGGGATGCACGGGAAAGACCCCTTAACGGTTGGAAGTCAATGGACAGTGGTGGGAAAAAACGCCATCTATCCGGGCAATATTTCAATCTTGGTACATTGCATGGCGAATCCTAACCTTCACCAAGTAGCACAGAGACAGAGAAATGGGGTTTACCGTCCACTCGAAACACAGTAGGTCATTTCCGGACTATACCAAGTAGGACGATCTATCGAAACTCATGACACCTCGGCTCAAATATGTTCAGCTCTCCTTAATACTAAAACATTCCGAACCGCCCATCTCTCTCGAGAATGTTTGACCAAATTTTTAACATGTGTAAGAGGTGATATTAACACGGAACGCCGAATGACTCATGTCACTCCGATGGTGTGATGGAAATAACACTGACATTCGGTCACCCATCTAAAACACGACTATTTTTATCACTGGACCCATGTCCAAACCTCAAGAATAAAGAAAGAGTAATTAAAAGAATTATCCGAGGGCTCGGACGAGCGGTAAGAATTTATTCATAATCTGATGTGGATGTTTATGTATCCCCAACATAAATTAGTCACATGGAATGAGATGAAATGGGGATTAACGGCCCAGTATTCTGCTTCCACTGGGTCCCACTTGCAGCTGTGGTTTCGATCCCTAGTGTTAGCGTATGTGGCATGGAGATAAGGGCGCCTTCTCAACCTCGTGGGTTTCCTCCGGGCACTTCGGTTTCCTCCCACTGCTAAAGACCCCTACGCGCAAGCAAATTATTGAAATTAAATGAAACCATATGTTAGTCCAAAAATGACCTAGTTTGTGTCGAGTGGACGTTAAACCCCATTTCTCTCTCTCGCTTCCTCTGGGAATACAGTGTGCTACGACCTACTCTTATATCGGATTCCAACTGCCATGTGATCTTTTACGTGCACTCCAATGTGTACACAGGACCTCACTTTTTCGTCCCATCCGAACGACTATGTGTTGTCTTTGCCAGACCCCGTACCTTACACCACTGAGAGAGAGAGAGTGAGAGAGAGAGAGAGGGATAGATAGAGAGAGAGAGGGAGGGGGCGGTTTAACGTTCAGTAGATACAAACTACAGGTCTTGCGGCTGTGGTTTCGAAAACACGCCACTTGACTCAGTCCTTGCGATACCACTCGCCCCCCCACTCCACTTCCGCTCCCAGGCAGCTATGGGGGATAAGTAAATGGGGTTTAGCTTTCCGCGTTTCCGTATAAACTGTTAAACCGTTACAGTACCATCCGGGTCGGAGCAAACTGTTGTTACACCATTAGATAAATTACAGATAAATATTTGAAACATGCACACGTCATGCAAGTCCAATAAAAAGATAAATTGAGCAATTGATAACTTTCAAATTCCAGTATACTGTAAAACTGCTTGTTTAAATGTGAAATATTTGCGAGTTATCTGTCCCTTGGATGATTCTTATATTGTAAACATTGATTAATGACCATCTTACTTCATCATCATCAATCACATGAATCCGTTCGACGAACGTTTCGAGGGTTTTTTTGTTTGATTTTTGAAATTCTTTACATAAATTAAGATGTCATGATACTGATCTATCTAGGAACACATTGTGGGTCCGGTGGTCAAACATTACACGGGTGTTAGAGTCAGAATGTGGGGTCGCTGTTGGTCAAACACTATGATTAAGAGACCCAATGACAGAATACGGGATCATTGATCAAACATGACAGTAAAATTTAAAAAAAATGAATTATTTAGAAAATAAGTTACTTGTAGTTTAAATAGTGATTGTTTAACAATCCTGTTATGTTTTCGTCCACTGTTTATCGAATTCCACGTTAGCCTCGGGTTGTCATACCATTCAAAAGGCTAGACGATTTTCACTCCCCGAATAGTTAATGCTAGGCCTTTTATTGAGTCAAACGGCGTGGTTTCGAATACTCGCTTGTACGTGACAAGGAGTAGTTCCGTCTACCCAACCTCGTGGGTTTTATCTGGGTCCTCCGGTTACCCCGCACTGCCAAAGACCCCAACGCGCAAGCAATTTATTAAAATAAAGTTGAACCATATATTAGTCTCGAATTGACCTAGATTGTGTCGAGTAGACATTAAATTCCGATATTTGCTGGATGAGCATTCGAAATGCTGCTCAACCCCCCCATTAATGATTAAATCAAAAAATGGATAATCGAGACTATGTGTTGTATCGTACTGACTAATGATAATCGAGGCTTGGCCCAAAATTCAATGGCTATATTCTCGGCTCACAGTGAATCAATTTGATTGAAAATTTCATCGAATTTCCTTTTACTTTATCTAGTTTTTAACTATTATATTGAGAACTATCACCGTTATATAATCTCCCATGTTCATCTCGATTTTCCGGCGTGATTTCGCCTTGTCAGTGATGCAGAAGAGGGCCTGACCAGGACAGCTGCCTAGTCGTTTGGATGGGACGACAAACCGAGGTCCTGTGTAGACATTGGAGTGCACGTAAAAGATCCGTTGTCAGTTGGAATTCGATATAAGAGTAGGCCGTAGCGCCGCTTCCCGGGTAAGGGTTCCCTCATAGCACACTGTATGGCGTATGCCCGTCTTTATTAGCCCAGGTTAGGTGCAAAAGAGTAGGACGTTTTAACTCCGTTCATTTCATTTCTAATCTCCTTGTGTCTTTAATACAACACCCTAATTAATATGAGTGTGGTAATTTACAATATATACTACAGTCCCTGTGCGGTCGGGGTTATGGCATCAGGAATTCAGACTATATCATATTTCCCGTGATTTACCTGTCGTATTTCCTGCTGTAAATACTGTATACAAATGGCTACATGAGCTTCATCAGGTGTGGATATATATAAAGGTGTAATATTTATATAAGTTTGACCTACAGGTAAAAGGTGTTCAATCTCTCTTACCTTCACACCTGGTGGGACTCGGTCGTGTTTAATAGTTCTCACAATACAAAGTGAAATAAAATAAAATGAAGTGGTGTTTAACACCCTACTCTCATGCTCCGACTGGGCTAATGAAGACAAGCATGCACTATTCGTTTTTCTATGCCAGGACAACGGCACTACGGCCCATTCTTATATTGAATTCGAAGGGCTAATTTACGTGAACGCCAATGTGTACACAGGACCTCGATTTTTCGTCCCATCCGAACGACTATACATTGTCTCTTGCCAGGTCTTCTGTCCTGCTCCGTTGAACACCCGACTTCCAGGTTAGCGAGTCACGGTCTTACCCGCCTAGCCACAGTGGGTCCCACATAATAGAAAGAAGGGATAAACGCACGGTTTAACGTCACCGGTAGCCCCAGTGGTCCCATTCCGTTATACTCCACTATATCGTGGGTTAATCCATGTGGGGGGGGGGGGACACGTATTCAAGAGCAGATAATTTGTATGCGTGTGTAATCCTTGAACCCATGCAGTAAAACGGAATGAGACCACTGAGAATGCCGAGTATGAATCCAATCATAAGCTATTTTATTTTGGTGTTAATCTGGTTTCTCTCCCCCAATTCTTGGAATGTACGCCATTTTTAAGCTACATCATTAAATTGCCAAAGGGTCCTCATTTACTTATAATCGGACCCATTCGATGGCATCGAAAGTTGATTATAGTCTTATCATTTTACTAGCTTATATACATTTAAGGCCCAAAGAAAGGCTTGCAATAGACATAATTACCTTTTTCACAATGCCTGTTTCAGAAACGTTGTACATTAAACTTTATTTCGCGTGGGAAGAGATGTGTATTAAACGCGACCTAGAGTAGAATTGTTCGGGGAGGCCTACTCGGGTTTTAAATAATCACAGTAGGTGATGTTGTTTTATCTAACACGTGCTTTCATTATTTACTGTTTTATTGCTACTTGGACCTGGACATGTTAATACAACCACCGTACACGTTTCTTGTTTAACACAGCCAACTCTTCACTTGATTAATACAGCCACGGTACTTGCTTGAAAACGTTGAGAGAATACCCTTCGAAACATCGCCTTAATCAACCAGTAATTGTTCTTCTATAAGTATGTGTTATAGTTTAATGCTAACAAGTGGAATGATCTAAAAACTCTCCAAGAGTCTTCCTCCATCTAGAGCTTTAACACTAACTTAAAAACATTAAATTCCAAAAAAAAAAAAGGTTTGGATGCGCACTTTATCAATCAAACAATACTAATTGGAGTTATGAACGTAAGATCCAGACAGATCATCGTTCTGAAATGGAACCTGGCGCTAGTACAACTCTTGGGTTACAGTGTGGCGTGTCATTGCCCGTGTAGCAGGGTGGTGTTCTTGGCAAAGAATAGTTTTTAGTCGTTCGGATGGGGTTAAGAATTATGGCACTGCGTACACGTCGGCGTGCACGTAAAGGAGCTATTGCCCAATACCACCATTCTTATGTAGAAAAGTAGGCTGTTAAACTCGATTACATTAAAAGTTATCAATGAAATAAAATGGAGTTGAACGTCCTACTGTTCTAATGTGACAAACAGTTATAGTGATTAATTCTATATGATTTCCCACTGTTGGCTGATCTTTGCTGGGGTCTGTGTGTATGTTATCACACGATAAACTGGAGATGTAGAATCTTATCAAATATATTTACCAGATTATCATAAACCAACAACAATACCTCCCGACTGTCTATAATTAGATTAATCCGACTCACTCCCCTGCTTAAATCTTTGCAAGGGGTGGAAGTTTTTATTTACAGATATTCCGGTTGTAATTCGCGGTGATTATCTATATTTT
This sequence comes from Patella caerulea, assembly GCA_036850965.1. Classification (NCBI taxonomy): domain Eukaryota; kingdom Metazoa; phylum Mollusca; class Gastropoda; family Patellidae; genus Patella; species Patella caerulea. The sequence continues at coordinate 59,216,354 of JAZGQO010000006.1, read as the reverse complement.
AAACATGCTTACAGGACGTGACTCACTAAAAAAAAAATACCCAAACAGCAGACGAGTCTAGTCATCATTGGTTTTTACCAAGGGTTAGGCTTGGACTGTGACGAAATCTGCAGGCCACAGCCCTTATCCTAACCCTTATCCTAACCCACAATCCACATACGACGTCATAAGACCAGGCTCCAGTGGATGGAAAAAACGCTTACCTTTTATTGTGGTGTATGATGTATTTATGTCTTTATGTCTTCAGTATTTCGAAGCAGAAAAGTAGGACGTTAAACCGCATTTTATTTCATTTTCCTTTCATTCTTGTGAATAGTTCGTTTGTCATCGGAGTCAACAGTTTATGACCAAATCGCCGTTCGTATTCTTGCGCACAATTAGTTTTCGCGGGAATCAACCACATATTTACTTGTCACCGGAATCACAGGAATCAACCGTTCATGACTGCAACTTTCCTAGTCAACGCAACAAACCGTTTAGGGGAGAGAGAGAGAAATGGGGTTTAACGTCCACTCAACACAAACTAGGTCATTTCGGGACTAACATATGGTTAAATTTTATTTCAATATTTCGCTTGCGCGTAGGAGTCTTGAGCAGTGGGAGGAAATAGGAGTGCCCGGAGGAAACCCACGAGGTTGAGAAGGCGCCCCTATCTCCATGCCACATATGCTCACGCCGGGGCTCGATACCACAGCCACAAGACAGAGGTGACCGGCCAGCTAGAGGTCGAAGCGCGGCACTCTAGACCACTAGGCCATCCCAATCCCCCTAAACCGTTTAGGACTGCAACTGGACTTCTGACCGGAATTAACCGTTTGACCATTTTTAGCTGCAACTTGACGATGTTCTCTGGAAACCGCCACATGATTATTCTTGATGAAGTCGTACATGGTATGGAGTAACCCCACCCCTCCACCCCTTTAATACAATGTTTCGCAAGCTTGACCCATAACCACGTGTTCCATGATTGGCTAGGTTTATTTAATTGCAATATGAAACATGTCTTCATTGATCTACAGACATTAAAAAATTAGACAAAAAATGGGGTGTATAGTCGTACTGTTCTGCTCCGACATACACCATACAGTGAGATGTGGGGGAAGTTTTGACAAGTGGACACCACACCGGAAAATCCCGACGGACTTTCTCGGCCAGTACCTGGAATGAACCTGTGACCTAACTATCCCAATAAAGAGATCGACATTCAATATACTGAGCACAGAAGTGTTGTTATGTTTTTGATGTTATTTTGTTGATCATATTAGAGTACATTACCTGACTGAACCTTACCGCATTCCATGTGAAACTCATATGATAAGAAACAACGCATATACTCTAGGAAAGAATAAAGATTCTGACATCCAATAGTATAAAGGAATGAATTGGTTTGTTTTTATTAGGCTGAAGGCGCTAGAGGGTTGTGTTATGTTTGATAATCTCTTATAAACGGCCTTTCCTCTTCCCTTTCCAATAACCCCTTAACATTCCTCTGAGATAATAGACAGCGACAATTGCGATGGGTAAACTTGTGTTTGGTGGAGAGTTGAATTTCATCCTGTTTTTTATGCATTAAGCCTTACGTAAACCCAGCACTCAGTGTGTTATATTGGTTTAGTTTTGATTTTAAGACGAGAGGAAATTGTAGATGATATTCTGTCAATATTCTCAATTACCCCGGCCATCTTTGACACTTGAACAATTGAATTCTCGCGTCACATCAGATAAGAAAAACACAAGATGAGATTTTATTTTTTTCTGTGGTAAAGTTTATCAACAATTATTATCCGTACGAAGTATCCAAGAAATAATATGAAAACTTAGTTTAATGTCCTACTTTCAGAACAAACCCTTGTAATCTTAATGTTAGAGATTTGTTTGGTGGAGAGAGAGAAAGAGAGAGAGCGAGAGAGAGAGAGGGGGCGAGAGAGACAGAGAGGGGGAGGGAGGGGGTATTGAAAAATAAATAATAAACCAAATGTTAGTCCCCAAATGACTTTGTTTGTGTCGAGTGGATGTTCAACTACCCCCTCTGCCCCTCTCCACCCCTCTCCCATAGCAAACAGCATGTTATCTGCGTCTGACCGTTGGTTTCAGGAGTAAGACATTATACATTTCTTCTGTCTGTTTAGAAATCAAACTTACAAGAAAAATAAATAGTAATATCAGATTTAAGGTATTCAAAGGGCTTCCATTCCCAAACCTTACTGATATCGCACTAAACGTTCACGTCCGCTACCAAACACCGAACTATCGCCGATCGGCTTGCTGAGCTATAGACTAAGATTTAATTCATTACGTTTTGTCAAGTCGACGCTAAGTCTTGAGTAATGTGAAGAACACTTAAATGTAAACGATGTCGGATTCCTTCTCTTTGATTATTTCAATGTTTCTCTTTTACAGGTAAATGTTACACATATAAACTATACCCCTAACCTTCTTACTGTTGACAAAAATTGTAAAAAAAAACCCGGGCCGTGTTTACTTAGGCTAAATACTTGAAAAGCATCTAGGGCCGTGTTATATAAGATATAAGTCTTTTAAGATCTGTGTTGTCCATCTATTGTATGTGTTCTGTAACGTGTTTGATTGTATCATTACTTGATTCTCGTGAGAGTAACCGTATTGAAACGTTGTCGTTAATAAGCCTGGTGAATGCTGGTCATACAGCTGTCACCAAATGTCCTTTAGAGATATTAAGTTTAAACTGTTGGGTCTTTTTGTCTGATAGCCTTAAATTTGTCGGCACAAAATAAAAATATACTAATGATTGATTTGAAGTAGGTACCAGCGCCGCTGCCATGGCAAAATGTCCCCCATAGCATTGATATCGCAGTCGCGCAATCCCATTTTTTACACAGGGGTGCATCACAGAATGGCGTTTAGCATCTGTCATTGAATCAACTGGCGTGGTTTCGATACCCCGGTTAGTATGTAACAAGGAGTTAGGTCTCCTCGTGGGTTGGAGAAGGGTCGCATGTCAAACTTCGTGGGTTTCCTCCGGGTTTCTTCTGGTTTCCTCCCACTGCTAAAGACCCCTACCCGCAAGCGAATTATTAAATTAAAATTGAATCATATGTAAGTCTCGAAATGACCTAGTTTATGTCGAGTGGACGTTGAACCTGTATCTCTCTCTCTCTCTCTCTCTCTCTCACCCACTCTCTCTCTCCCCCCCCCCTCTCTCTCTCTCTCTCTCTCTGTTGGCCTTCTTTAACTATATATAATATTTGTTTTAGAAAGTTTAGTCGCCAGCTGAATTCCGTAGCCTAGTGCACTTTTCAAAAAAAAAAAAAAAAAAAAAAAAAAACCCAAAAAAGAAATCGGTTTTAATGTCACGTCATCACAATAGTTTGGTCATTTTGACACATACGTGTTTTTATTAAAAGCTATGTATGTCATGCAGGTAGAAGGATTATGCTCTGAATTGTACGTTGTTCTTTTGTATCCAAATGACTGGACCCTAATTCACGAAATCTTAACTTCAGATAAAATCCAAATTTTAGTAGATACTTCAGTTTTGATTGGCAAAGCACTAAAATTAATCTAATATTATCCAATCATATAACTACAATTTGGATTTTATCGTTGTTAAAAATTCGTGAATAAGGCCCCTGTCGTGGAGCCGCGGATGCTCTGTGATTAAGATGTTGGCTTGCTAACCTGAAGTTCCCGTGTTCGATCCTGGTGTCGGTCAGAAAGTTCATCGGGATTTCCCGGCGTGGTTCCCCTTTGTCAGTGGCGTAGCACAAAGGCACTCGCAAGGAACAACGTACAGTCGTTCGGATGGGACGAAAAATCGAGGTCCTGTTTATACTTTGGCGTGCACGTAAAGAAAGCTGGACAGTCGGAATTTGATATGAGTAGATCGTAGTGCCGCTATCTGGAAGTTCCGTCAAAGCACACTGTGTGGCATATGCCCGTCTTCATTAGCCCAGTTGGAGCAGAACAGTAGGACGTTAAACCCTGTTCCATTACAGTTTGCCGGGGATTTAAAATCAGCCGCTTCTCAATTTGTTGTTTTGTTTGTTTCCGTTTGTAAATTTTGAAAAATATGTCGTCAGCTAAATTGAACAAACTGATGAGAAAAATTTAAAATTCTTCAGCCAAATATTTTTTGTGAAAAGTGGAATTCGTGTTTTGCATAGCTGATTAGTGAACTTTTTATTCTTGGAGTAAAAAACTTCAAGTTGGTCAACAAAAGTTTAACATTTTAACCACGGTGTTAAGACAGAAAGTCACACCCAGTTAAACAGAAACAGATAAAAACAAAAAAAACAAAAAACAAAAAAAAAAAAAAACCCAAATAAACACAGCAAAACGAAAAAGACTAATGTTGACGATGTTGCAAGTTTCGAGATTATCTTTCGCAATTTCTGTTATATTTTTAGTGATTCTATGGCCGTTTGTATCGAGGCTACCATCAGCCGAGTAGATTTTTGAAACAGGAACTAGTTCGATTTACCATAGGATCGCCTGTCAAACCTCGTGGCTTTTCTCCTGGTATTCCGGCTTCCTCCCACTGACAAAGACACCTACACGCAAGCGAATTATTAAAATAAAATCAAACCACATATTAGTCCCGAAATGACCTAGTTTGTGTCGAGTTGACATTAAACCCCATTTCTCGCTCTCTCTATCCCTTATCGTCTTTCGATGGCTTACACTACATGAAGATCTGAACAGTTTTACTGGGCGGTCGCGTCGGGGGTCACGTGAGAGGCTTTTGACCCTATGACGGCATACTTAATCAATTAGCGTTGACGTTTCTAGTGGTTTACAAACAGTTCTGAGCATCGCACGCCAAAAATCCCCGTAAGAGATGGTTTCATTGGCTAATCCATCACGCCGTTCAGAACACTGATTATATGACATCTCGTCCAGATCCTGGCGTAGTACAGACAATAAAATTTTGAACTATAAAAAAAGAAACGAAAAAGGAACTGTGTATTAATCAGAATGCTTTTTTTTTTTATCTTTCTTTGAGAAAACAAACAAAAAGAACCAAAGCTCCGCCAATTCGATTACGAGCGACATGAAACTAGCATTCTTGTGCTTGTGACATTTACGCATCGATTGTGATATGACGTCATGATTTCAAGATGGTAGTGATGAAGTCATGGTCGGTTTCTGGTTCATATCATACGCTCATCTTAATAGAAGACGATGTTCTTATTCTTTCTAGAACACCTGATAACACATACTGGGCTCGAACTCGACATTTTTCAGTTTGGTGTCCTTAAGTCCATGTTGCAGGAGATTAGGTCTGATAAAACGTCATGACAGAAAACCAAGGTACACCGTTATGATCGTGGGCAGTACGCGAGCACTAATCCCGATGACGTCAGGGCAACGTGTATAAGCCCTATCCGTTTTCATCATCTCAGTTGATGCATAAAGGAAGCCGTTCCTATATGTAATGAGTGACCCCATGAATTTATTATATTACTGTTGAATGATCATTTTGTGTTAACATGTTTTACGGTAAATGAATTATTCGAGAACCGACTTTTATAATTAAAATTAGAACAATTTTATTATGCTTAATTCATAGAGTGATCTCCCTTATCCCATACGTGGCATCGCTAATTGAAAACGGCAGCCTGGTTCTGTTTACCAGCTATAGAATGCAGTTTATTTCATAGCCGCATTAAGATTTTGTCGGCCTTAGCAGCTTCACATGTTATGGGGCTCCCGCGAATATTTTCACAAAAAAAAAAAATTAAAATAGCCCTGCGTCATGTCGTTCACGTTGTATCATAAGGACTGCCATTGAGTCACATGGCGTGGTTTCGATTCCCAGCTTGTGCGTGACAAGGAGTAGGTTCACCTGTCCAACCTCGTGGGTTTTCTCAGTATCCTCCAGTGCTAAAGATACATACGCGCAAATGCAAAATTTGAACCATATTTTAGTTCCGATAATGACCTAGTTTATGTCGAGTGAACGATAAACCCCATTTGGCAATACCTCTCTTTGTTGTTGAATACGTGTCTTATTTTATAGAATATTCTAAAAGCTTTAGAATGATTATCGGTTACCCGAGTAATTTTTTAAAGGGGTAGTCTCCGATTTCACCGGACACCGTAAACGAAAGTGATTTTAAGTATATAAATCAGACAACAATCCCTGGAAATTATAGCCTATATAATTAGTCAGATAATTAATTGCAAATCAAAATGTAAAATCGTTCGAGAATCATCACAGCAGGAAGTCGATATTTCAATGGAAAGGTACCCCTGATAGTTTAAAAGCACAAGGGTGTAGGTTTGGAATGGTCTGTCACAACCAAAAATAACCAAGGGCCTGTTCCACGAAATTTTAACCAAGATAAAAATCCAAATTTTAGTAATTTGATTGGATAATATTAGATTGATGTTAGTGCTTAGCCAATCAAAATTGAAGTATCTACATCTACTAAAATGGATGTTAGTGCTTGGCCAATCAAAATTGAAGTAATTTGATTGGATAATATTAGATTGATGTTAGTGCTTAGCCAATCAAAATTGAAGTATCTACATCTACTAAAATTGATGTTAGTGCTTAGCCAATCAAAATTGAAGTATCTACATCTACTAAAATTTGGATTGTATCTTTAGTTAAGATTTCGAGAAATAGAACCCAGCGTTGTTGACTAAAAAATACCAGAGACTCCTCCTTTAAATATTTGACTATACTTGTGACTTTCTCTCGGCCCACCTGTGCAGCAGTAAAACGTCTAGACGATTTCTCATCGATATTATATTTTAAACGTATTTCCTTCAGTTCACATATTGAACTGTTCAAACAATGCATTATATTATATTTTAAACGCATTCCCGTTCCGATAATTACTCCAAATTTCGCGTGATGTGATTTTTAAGAGATGGTATCTTGAGAAGGAAGTTGAATATCACCTAGTAGCAATGAGACAGTAATTGATAAACCTACGAGAACCCATACCGACAACCCAATACAATGTTATCAAGGCGGGGTTCTCATTAAACCACACTTCATTGGGCTCGTTTCATTCTGGCAGTGACGCGTGTCCAAATACCTCAAATGCGTATTAATAGTGATATCAATAAATCGGCTTTCAATATTCACTAAGTTAGGTATTTTGTGCTCAGTATAAATTTATGAATGGATCCAATTGTAGGTGAAATTATAGCGTTGAGTGTATCTCGGCGCCATCCACATACCACACGACACGTTCTCTATTCTCCTCCTATATTATCAATACACAACCATTTTTGTTCAACTTTATAATCGTTAAAGGGACATTCCCTTTGAATTTTTCACGAAAGAGGTTATGCATAGGGTTAGAGCAACGTTTTATTATTTAATTAGGAAATTGTTTAATTGTATTGTTTTGGGATTTGCTAATTATATTTATGCAAACAAGGGTTAGGGCAATGTTTATTCTGCTAGGTAAATGTCTAATTGCAATATTTTTGGCTTTGCTAATTATGTAATTAGAGTTAGGGCGATGGTTTATTGGGACAATCGGTACAATAAAAACACGGAATCAGATTAACATACAGATCTATATTTCGTTTCGGTTTTGTTTTTGGTTTTTGGGTTTTTTTTTACTTTCGATGTCCTCTTATGGCGCCCGGCATCGATTAATCATTAAGCGCTGACGTTTCTCTTGGGTTACAGACAGTTCAGTGCACCTTTCGGCAAAAACCCGCCGTATCAGGCCGTTTTATTGACTAATCCCTCACTTCATCAGAATTCGGGTAATATAACCATTCTCCCCGATCCTAGTGTAGTAAAGACAAGTAAAACGAAATTTGAACTACAAAAAACGAAACGAAATAGGATCTGTGTTTTGACCGGATTGAATAAACACGTACTGTGGGCTACAGTTAGTTTTAAGTCATCACTAATATGGAAGCAGACGTCGAACCACCATTTTCCCAGTTGGTATAGAAATGTAGGACGTTAAACCACCTGCATTTCTATACCAAATCAGGGGTGGATCCAGGGTGGGGGGCTTGCCCCCCCCCCCCCCGCTCAGCTACATGAAAAAAAAATATTACCTTGCATCAATGAAATTACATCACAAAGTGATCCTAATAATAAATAATAATAATAATGTACATTTGTAGAGCGCCAAATCCATCTAAAAGCATGCTCAAAGCGCAATGAGACACAGTTATATACACAGTGAACAGAAAGTCTAATTCTCATAGCATTCTCGAAATAAGTGAGTCTTTAGTTGTGATTTGACAATAGTCAAAGTTTCACTGTATCGAATTTTCAAAGGCAAACCATTCCACAATTTAGGAGCAACTACATCAGTAAAAGCTCAATTTGTACGTATGCCTATGTAATTTAGAGACGATAATGGCAGATTTCCGTAACAGAAACCTGACAAACCCCCTCTTGCAAAAATTGCTGGATCCGCCCCTGCAAATTATGCGAAGTTCCCCTTTTCAAAATAAAAAAGAAATCCAATCTCGTTAAAGAATCGTCTTATAAAAGTAAAAACGAAATCCATTGTCGTTAAAGAATCGTCTTATAAAATCAGTTGATCTCGGTGACTTAAATAGAATCTGGTTGTTTGATATCAAAATTACCAAGTTACAGCTGTAATAGGACGTGAAACACAACTCCTTTGCTAACAGTTGCTGGTCTACTTCTAGACACCTTCCCTTTAAAATATGTGAATGCCTGAATAGCAAGCGAAAGTTTAATGAAGCAAGAAGGGCAAAATATTTATTAAAATAAAGTGAATTGGGAGAAGCGAAGATATGTCAGGAAATGTCTGTAATCGCTACATTTATTTCATATCTAAAGCATATTTGTTTCTTTACAATGACCGTGGATTAAGGGATAGGCGTCATTTATTAAGTTGGTGGTTTGCTATGTCATATTTTGTGAACAAAACGACAGGTTAAGAATTGACTGAGGAAATATAAAATGACAGATGGATTGACTTAGCTTCTACTTACAAGCGTAGGTTTTTTGTAGATCCTCAATATGGCGCGATTTAGCTTTCAATGGTAATGAATATCATGCAAATTGTGCACTGAAAGTAGAGAGGGGGGGGGGAGTAAGAGAGGTGGGGAGTAAGACAGTGGTAAAAATACAGTGTGACTTTCTCGATCAACATCGAGAGTGAACCCATCCTCAAAAGCGTTTTATAGCTGTGGCGCTGGAGGCTCTAGCCTCCTCGCGAAAAAAATCAAAGAAGTTCGAAAAATAAAATGGGAGAAAAATGCTAAAACCGATGAGAAAAAATGAAAATGTATCCTAGCACGGGGCCTCAAAGGCAGATAAAAGGCCCCGCGTCTGACCAAAAAGGACCTTCTGGCCAAGGGAAAGGGCCACAAGTCCGAGTCAATCGTTTCTATACACTGTTACTGTCGAATCCATTACTGAATGAGAATGCAGTCATTGTATTGGCATAAAAATCATCAATCAAGACCCCAACCCCCAAATCGCGAAAGAGGGACCTCAAAATAGTATAGCCTCCGCCATGACAAACCTTAAAACGCCCCTGCCCATCCTACATTTCCTTGATGAGGTCGACACGTTTTGCGCAAAAACATAAACTGTCCTTGGCAAGGACGAAAACTGTCCTTTGTAACGACTACACGTGTTCGCCAGAACAGAAACCGTCTCTGATACCATACTGTTGTCATATCTTAAACCGACCAAGTTAACAATCAAAAGTTAATCGCAGAAAGAGAGAGAGAGAGAAATGGGTTTTAACGTCCACTCGACACAAACTAGGCCATTTCGGGACTAACATATGGTTTCAATTTTATGTCAATAATTCGCTTGCGCGTAGGGGTCTTTAGCAGCGGCAGAAAACCGTAGTGCCCGGAGGAAACCCACGAGGTTGAGAAGGTGCCCCTATCTCCATGCCATATACGCTCACACCAGGGCTCGAAACCACAGCCGCAAGCCAGAGGTGACTGGCCAGCTAGAGGTCGAAGCGCGGCACTCTAGACCACTAGGCCATCTCAACCCCCCTTGATCGCAGAAATCATCCCAAAGCAGTATACTAAAAACAAGACACCAGTCACAATCAACATCTTTCAACTTACAATCATCGTCACCCGATAAACATTTTTTAGAAAAAGAATTGAATAACTGTTAAATAAAAATCAATTCGATAAAAAGATAGAAACAGTGCTGCTTGACAAACTGTCCGACTTTTTGATACAGGCTATACCATTACATCAGCAGTTGTAACTATTAATAGAAATTACACATGTTTGTTGACCTAGAGAGGGAGAAGGAAAATAAATGTTTGGCGGTAGGAATCAATATGTCGGGAAATCTGTTACAAATTTTTAAACGTATCGAGACTTACAGCTAGTTTGTATTGATTTAGTGTAAACGAGGTCACGGTTGTCTGGCCTGTGTCTCTATCATCAGCTGTCTAAATGTCGGATTCGACAGGGATGAAATTTAATTTTCAGACTTTAAGACTTCAGTTTGTGTTATTTGTTATATTGAACACTCGGTGCCACTTTTGAATGGATGAATACATATAGCTAACATGTTTGCCAGTTGGATGACTGTATACGACCGTGTGTTAATGTCTGTATCGACTGGGCATGTTGTGGTGAAGTTTGTGATGTTATTGTCAGCGAGGAATTACATTGAATAATATTTCTACGTGAATGGTACGTAAACTGGTTGCATACGACAATTGGTTGCGATCGACCATTGAATGTGTTTTAAAGATTCTGTGATGTGATGAACTAGTTATTCTGAACAACTTCTAAGACCACTTCCCATAGCTAAAACCTGAGTCCACTTCTCATTTAACGAGTTCACATAGCTAACATTTCAAGCTGTGATATTGTCGTCTCTAGAACACTTGATATCACTTCCCATTCGATGAGTTCACATGGTTATTTATCGTAATGGATTCACAGTGTAAACAACTGCTCCCTAATAGTTGACCGTGATTTGTTATCTCCAGAAAATGTGATACCACTTGCCATTTGAAGATAATTTGTGATGTTGTAAGGGGTTTAAAATTTGATTTGATATTTGGATGGACTGTACTATTGTTATACAGCGTTTGGATCTCGTACTGTTGAAGTTAGTTGTCATAGGGTTAGTTAGCTGAAGGGTTTACGTCAACACCTTAACATAAGATCGGGTTTTACTCAGCCGATGAATTTTGTTTACTACAAAGTGTTTTTCGTATTTCAAATTGTGTGATTTCATACAGCTTTAATATTGGATATTGATATCCGGAAAACAAAATAGTTATTGTATTGTACTATACTCTTATATCACGCGGGTTGATGTATAAAATTCTTATTCGATTAGATAGTGACAGTTACTAGTCATCGACAAATTGTGAAATTTATTGTATAACTTTCATTTTAAAAGGTGATAATTATGAAATAGAATTTTAACGTCAAACTGAAAATGTATATACAGTATAATGAAAATATCTTTACTCCTTATTTCAAGACACGTGGTTTCTAGTGATAACAACATTTGAAAATATATACTTAAATGGCATTTGAGAATATTCTCAATATATTTTGAAAGTGAGTATTGGCTATCCACCTTAAGCCAATAAATGTCGTGATTCCTGAAATATTATTTTCTGAAAGTAACTTTGAAACATTATCTGGAACAGCTAAAACCACTTGCCATTATGGGTAGATTACCAGGACCACGTCTATATGTTCTTAATAGAATATGTCGAATTCGTCCTTTGGATTATTAATTAGGATCATTATAGTTAACTTTGAACCATGACTACATCTTATTATTTGTCGATTTAATCAACACGATGTTTAAAAGATTCACAGACGCCAAGGTTGGATAAATGTACGTATTCAATATATTTTAATATATTTAAAATTTATCGTTGGGGATTTTTCTTCCTCTACTTTCATTCTTGGAACATGTATTTAGTTTTATATACATGATGCAAGAACAAAATCTGGCCGTTACAGGTCTTTCTATGGACCTTAAATGTTATCTAAGTTATTGATTAGACATTGATTAACTTATCCAGACCATAATCAATTCTCGATGTCATCGCTAGTCTGCGATATTTACTGGATTAGGATCCGAGTTGCTGTTCAACGCTCATTGATGATTTAATTCAAAAATTGTCGTCCCGTCTTTAGTAATGGTGACCGAGGCTAATATCCCTTTAAACCATCTAGTGTTTAAACTATTATAGCGAGAACTGTCAGTCCTTTATCTAATATCGGGGGGTTGGGATGACCTAGTGGTTTAGAGTGCCGCGCTTCGACCTCTAACTGGCCGGTCACCTCTGGCTTGCGGCTGTGGTTTCGAGCCCTGGTGTGAGCGTATGTGGCATGGAGATAGGGGCGCCTTCTCAACCTCGTAGGTTTCCTCCGGGCACTCCGGTTTCCTCCACTGCTAAAGACCCCTACGCGCAAGCGAATAATTGAAATTAAATTAAACCATATGTTAGTCCCGAAATGACATAGTTTGTGTTGAGTGGACGTTAAACCCCATTTCTCTCTCTCTCTTTATCTAATCTCGGGTAATTCCCCTTTAATTCGGGATGACTTCTAAATTATTTTAAAGGCTTTAAGTCACAAATCATCCATGACAAATCTGCGCATACGCCTCTGTAAAAATAAATAAAGCAAAAAACGAAATTGTTTCCGGTCGCCTTCCAAGAACTTCACCTCTATTTGTTTTAAAAATAGAAAAGTTTGAAGCAACTATGAAATAATAGACGCATTATGGGTGTCAAGTGTTAAATGTCAATGTCGTCAACCTGCTCGTGTATAAATTGATTTTTTAAAAAACATATATACATATATTTAATACATATTTAATATATATAATAAAAGATTCTATTCGCCGGTAAAAATAGAGAAATATGAGCTTTTTGGAAAGAAAAAACTAATTTCATCTTAGCTAGCGATGGCTGAAAGGTAAGCACGTGCGTGCTGTTTCATAAAGCCTGCCATTGAGTCAACTGGCGTGGTTTCGAATCCGCGGTTGTAAGTGACAAGGACTAGGGTCGCCTGTCCGAATTCGTGGGTTTTCTCCGGGTCCTCCGCTTTAATCCCATTGCTAACGACCCCTACGCGCAAGCGAATTTTTGAAATAAAACTGAACCATATTTTAGTTCCGAATTGACCTACTCTAGGATTCCAACCCAGAACAGTCTAGTTACACGCATACGCCATACAGTGTGCTATGAGGGGCATTTTGCCCGGACAGCGGCACTATGGCCAATTCCTATAACGAATTCCAACTGTCAAGGAATCTTTTGCGTGCACCCCCAATGTGTACACGGGACCTTGGTTTTTCAGGCCATTCGAACGACTAGACAGCTGTCTTTGTCAGGTCCTCCGCCCTGCATCACTGACAATAGGGAACCACGTCGTGGAATCTGCATGAACTTTCTCATCCAATGTAGGGATCGAACACCCAACCTCTAGGCTAGCGAGCCAGCGTCTTACCCACTTAACCACAGTCCCCCCACCCCAGAAAAAAATATACAATAAACATATTTAATAATAATAATATGACTTGAATAAAAATAAAATGAATTGTCTTACAAACATCAAGTTAAACAATGGTGTAGATACCCGACGATTAAGCACCTCCTTGATATAACTGTCACCCGATAAAAACTAAAAATACGTTGTAGATAATATGTAAATGAAACGATAAATATTCAACAAGCATATTAAAAATATTATAAACATTGGAGAGATGTAAATATGACGGTAAATGATGTGAAGATAGTCAGAGATTATAGAAAATAACTGACAAGAGCCAACTCTATTTCATTCGTCTTTATTGTTATTCCGTTCAGCCAATCAGTGAATAGGAGACATCGTGTCGTTAGATTGGTGACGGTTTTAGTTCGACAGTTACTAGTTATAGTCGAGGGAGACAACACGTTTGTTAAAGTATACACTCCGTATCGTCGTCTACCTTTTCATAGTGGATATACATCGTAATCTTTTTAAAAGTCGAGCATATTGGATATTACCTTTTATATTTCCAATCTCGACAACTCACTCAACTTTTATCGACAAAAGTTTTTTTTCTATTTGCCGGCTCGTCACTCACTCACTCAGTATGAAAATACATATTAGATTATCGGCTAGACGTTTTTCAAGTTGAACAACAATTAATCGACGTTAGATTCCACTTCACAGGGACTCAATTTATACTTCAAACGGATTACCAGGATTTCTTGTATGGAATGAGAATGGCTGATTATAAAGTGTTGTTAAGTTTGGTTATGATCTAGCTGCACGGTGTTCCCTTATGCGGTTAAGGCGACTTAAGCCGGGTCCGCCGAGACGATTTGTAAAGTTTCTCGGCAATGTCGTTCCTGGTTGGGTTGTAATGATCATAAATTTTAGCGTAGAAAATTCCGAATTTGATGATGACAAGGGCTAGACTGGTGTGAAAGAAAATCAGAATTAATTAATCCAGTTGGACAAAAGTTTAAAAATGGATTAGATTAGAACAAAGGTGTGAACGACTAAATAATCCCGATAAAAATTGTGTTCGCGTCTTTTTGTAAAGTTTGTAAACTACTTTTGAATAACTACTAGCTTAGTAGTGGATGATTATTTTATATTTTTCTGTGAACTCTGGGTTTAACAAAAAAGGAGTTTTATTACAAATATATTTCTCTGAACGACAAGAGATATTTCTCAGTTTATCATCGGAGTGTACGATTAAGAATTTAAAGTTTTTCTCGGTTGTGTCGCGAGTCGGTTGGTTATATAATCACTTTTACCTCAGTGCTTGTGTTATTTTTTTGTTTCGTTTCGTTTTGTTTTTACTTTGTGTTACGTTTGGTATATCTTCATCATTATTATCTATGGATGTAAGTGTGGAAATTATATTGGAGTTTCTTGTCGCTTAGGATGGAACTAACATCTGCCTACAGTTGTGCAGGCGCATTATGAGGACAGCAGAAATCTCTGTGCAAAACGGCCAATACAGGTTCGTTATTTATTTTTTTTATTTTTTCAAAAGTATTCATAGATGTTACCGGGAGTGGGGGGGGGTCATAAATAAGAACTTAAACTGAATTTAGTTTATAGTACATTTTTGATATTGTAAAGTATCTTTCGGGTATCGAAAGCCCGGGCGGTTTACATGTATGCTGAGAAACGGGAACTTAAATTGAATTTATGTTATAGTACCTGTTTTCGTATATTTAATAAAGTTTCTTTTGGCATCTGTGGATCGAATAACCGAAAGTCCCAGCGACTCTTTAATTCAAATTACAAGGCCATTTCTATAAATTGAAATGGATATAAAAAATTCTTTATTTATGCAATAAACTAAGAGCTATAAATGAAGGACGAATTTCCACTTTCTAATTATAGACATTTATGATAGTAAATAGTTGATATATTGAATATGCAATCAAAAAACACTCACGGATGAGGGATGTGTGATTGATACCGTTTGGATTGTTGGTATGCCCTGCTACACTCTACATGCCTGTTAACGCGATTATAGAAATGGAATAGAAAGGGGAATCCGCGTAGCAGTGGTTCGAAGGGCGGAGATAAGATGATGAAATTTCAACTCCTTTTATATTGAGGTAGACCCGTAAATAGTATCGCTTATCGTGCAGCAAGCGCATAGCAGGGTGATTGCGTTGTCTATTAGCTAGGAAACGAGAGAAACCTCCCTTTTTTTATTTCTTTAAATAGACAATTTGTTTACCGCACGAATTACTACTGTCGATCTAGCGGGATAGACGGAAACAATGTATAGGATTATTATACACTGGGTGTATTTAGCCGGTTATGATATTTAGAAACTACTAACAGTTTCCATCATAACATAAACCATGGGAATACCTGGTACCACCTCTCATTAAAGGTCTTCACGTTGCCTGTGATTACACTATTTTGCCTATGCCGTTGTTGTAGGATTTTGAATTTTGTTGAAGGGTTTGGATTGTTCTTACATTATTTTACTTTTATTATAATGAGGAGTAAATGTAGTAGAAGCGTCAAAACGTGAATGTTGCGCCTGACGAATAAGGTCTTGAAACACAAATTGCACTTTACCCGTCCACTGTTGATTTCACGCATTATCCAAATACGCTACAGTTTAACGGCGCTCAATCCGCTGCCGCCACGCACGATCTTTATGCTTCAATAATCGGATGTGGTGACCCAAGATCCTGTTTTGCTTCGCACCTTTGTGAGACCTTGTGGTGTAACTGTTTTAATGAGGACCCTCTGAGGTTTATATAATAAACGTAGGACTTCACCAGGTCTAAATAAGACACAGTAGTGAGAATACTACACCAAGCTATGAAATGTATAAAGCGCATTCGTTCAATCTGAGTGCAGGCCCGGGACTGAACAGCACAGTGTACGCTTACAGGCGGCCTCCGGACCCATTCCCTTCGTACCATGTCATTGTGTGATGTGTCTTGTCCGAATATTTGGGTTTCTGTATGATATGTACGATTCTCTTGAAGTTACGACAAGGCTTCAACTTTCTAAAGCCGAGAGGAATTATGTAATATTCGTCCTAAAGAAAGATATTTGTCAGAAAATTAAATTTGTTTTTTATAGTCTACATTGAATTTTTGACCGACTGAACCAGGTATATACATGTAGAGATAATAAGCTAAGTATATACATGTAGATGTACCATGAACGTTATGACCAATGTCTTAAAACATTAAAGACCCAAGTTTAGGAGTCCGAATAAAATATTGTTTTAAAAAAAAGTTAAGTTTAGGAGCAGGGGGCTGTTTCACAAAATTTTAACTGAGATGAAATCCAAATTTTATTAATGTGATTGAATAATATTACCTTGATTTTAGTTCTTAGCCAATTAAAATTTAAGTATCTATTATAATTTAAATATCTATTAAAAATTGTATTTTATGTTTAGTGACACCCGGTCCCGGAACAGTAGGACGTTAAACCACATTTCATTTCGTTTCGTATGGTAGACTATCTGACAAAACGAAAACAAACCAAGAATAACATCTTTTTTCATTTTATTCACGTTGATTTATTTAATGAATTGAAAACTTACTCGTCCTGTGTAAATTGTTGGTTTAATCAGCGTCTGTTCGTTAAGCTACTGTTCAGTTTACTCAGTGTTTTTAGAAATACTTAGGACTAGGTTATAGCAAGGTTGACGTATTTGCATATAGACTTGTAGTGTGACGTTCTCCATCTTGCAGACAGACTTAACCGTTCTTTATAGTGTATAATACAGAGAGAGAGAGAGAGAGAGAGAGAGAGATTTACACGATCACTCGATACAAACTAGGTGATTTCGGGACTAACATATGGTTCAATTTTATTTCAATAATTTAGCAGTGGGACGAAACGGGAGCTTTCGCAGAAAACCCACGGAGATGGACAACCGAAGAATCAAAACTACGCCAATAGACACAATTACAGACCTTATAATACAACGCGCATGTCCTAACCATTTGCCTTCCCCCCCCCTCTCCGGTATATACTACAGTCTACAGAGACATAGAACCAGGTTATAGCACATATTCCCTGTCCATTCTGCTCACTACCCTGGACCTGTCGTGGTCGATCCCTGCATTGGCCAAGATGTTTCATTGGGATTTTCCGAAGTGGTTTCCCCTTCTTAACGTGTACAAATTGGTGTGCACGCAAAAGATCCCTGGCAGTTGTAATTCGTTATAAGAGCAGGCCAAAATTTGTATTCTGTTTTGCAATGCAGTCCTGTTCCAGTTCACAAATGTTATATACAAAAAGACCAATTAAAACTTCTCCGTTTAATTAACGAAAGCAGAATATATAGATCTCACAATTCTCGAAATATATTCAGTGTCTACCTTTAAAATCGTCGATTTAGATCATAAAATGTCGGTTAACCAGTTTAGTGTCTGTTATCAAGTGGGACTAACTAGACAGTCAGCGTAATTTTAGTATGATTCCCCGTTTGTATTGGCATTTGTGTACAGGGGTTTAGTGATGGCCAACGCTAACGCCTTGATTCTATGCCACAAAGCCTGAGAGGCCAAATAGAAATGTGCTAAAGAAAGACGTTTTAAATACAGAAAAGACGTAACCGGTGTGTGTTTTTATTCAAGTTTTATCTCTCCCTCGTTTCAATTCGCTGAACTTATTGAGAATAGAAATTCACAACATGCCTTAAACATGCATCGCTGAAGATATAACCCCGAACTTTATCATTAACATTCATCTAGTGTCGTTTCTTTTACAAAGTAATTTTTCGTCAAAAACTCCAATTCAAACCACTTATTGAAAATTGCAACTGTCAATTTTTACTTTAATCGTATCGTCCAAGATAAAATCGTATCGTCCAAGATAAAATCGTAAACTTCATACAAAGTATTTATTCGTTCGTGTTATTATGTAAAATATCGTTTATGTTTTTTTTTCTCGAAATTTCTTTTCATCGAAAAAATAACATTTAACAAGATTTATAGTCCCGTCATCGGGCTTCAGAGACAGTCGGTGATGATATTTAGTTGTAGATTTTAAACCTCGACAATCATTACAGTTTCTTTGATGAGAGTGTTGCACTTACTGCACCTAGGGTGTCTTTGTAGTTGCACCATCTGATAAAACACAGATCCTATTTCGTTTCGTTTTATTATATTCTCCATGACCTACACTACACGAAGCTCTGACCAAATGTACTGGAAGGTCACGTCAGGGGTCGTACGAGCGACTATTGACCCTATGACGTCAGACATTAATTAATCAGTCAGCGTTGACATTTCTTTAAAGCTTTACCCACGGTTCCGTACAGAACACACCAAGAACTCGTCGTAAGAGATCGTTTCGTTGAATTATGCTTTACATGAACTAGGACGTCTGTTATAAAATTGTTCTTCGAGATCTGAGTGTTTTGAAGACAAGTGAAACGAAATTTCGAACTTTAAAAAACGAAACGAAATAGGATTTGTGTCTTATTGACATTGTCTTTATTTCACACAACGTTTCAGTACTTCTACAGGCATCAAGGAACTTAGTTATTACAGTTATTACAGATATATTTGTCCAGTTTACCAACACGTGACAATGTTGTAATTTGTATACATGTAATATTATTATGTCACAGAATGATCAAGCATTTTTAAAACGACCTTAATCTCTGATTTTCTTTACATTTTTGAAATTTCCTTTTAAAAAAATTGGACAAAATGTAATTTGTGAGTCATGCGAGTATGTATGTACTATTAGGTAGTTTTTGTGTGTGTGTTATTTGATGTCAGTGAAGAAAAACGGTAAACAGTTGTAATATTAACGTTTGATATAACCACGGTGATATGTTTTGTGAAGAATGTTGTACGTGAGAAAAGGCTGGATTCACTTATTAATTCGTCTGTGGCCTATTTGTTACGTTCATTTATTTAAGTTGGGTGATCAACGTACCATAATAATATTATATTGCTGTTCGGCTTCTCCGGGTGGATTTTTAACTCAGTTAGTTGTTATTGTGACCCAGTAATCAAAGGCGCTAGTTCATTAACTAGAAAGTCATAGATACCACCCAACCGGCGATAAGAATCAAATAAAATAGGGTTTAACGTCCAAGTGTTGCAACAGGGCTAATGAAGACTGGCATACGTCACACAGTGTGCCGTATGGCACAATTTGGCCGGGCAGCGAGACTATTATCTACTCCGAATTCCTACTGCCAAAGGATCTTTTACGTGGACACACGGGTCCTCGGTTTTTCGACTCATCCGTTCTGAACCACTGACAAGTAAAAACCACGTCGGAAAGTGTCGATGAACTTTCTTAGCCCCGTTGTTGGCTACGAATATTCCTGGGATATTCAGGCCTGGTTCGCCACGGAGTGTCTGGACAGGGAAGCCATTTAGTCGCTCGGGTGACACAGTCACGTGTCAGATTGTCTGATAGTGAGAAACTGTATTCAGTGATTGAACATCAGTGGGACGTTAAACCCCATTTCTTTTTATTTTATTTCATTTAAATATATCACCATCTTCACTGCAGTATCATCGTCGTCATCATGCCGTGTATGATGATGTATGAGTCAGGTTGTCTGGTTGTGTTTTGTTATGATATGAGAGATGAGGCGATAAGAAAGGAAACTGTATATATAATAAGT
This sequence comes from Patella caerulea, assembly GCA_036850965.1. NCBI lineage: Eukaryota > Metazoa > Mollusca > Gastropoda > Patellidae > Patella > Patella caerulea. Next base: position 59,196,301 of record JAZGQO010000006.1, on the reverse strand, counting down.
ACGCCTGTTATCAGATAAATTACTTATATACTTATCAATATGATATTACTATAATTATACCATAGAGCACCTGTTAATTACTGATAACCACGGTCACACAGGTCCGTAGAAACTTATTTTAATTGGTGTGCCTTGTTTCAAAACCGATCAGTGTTGTGCTCATTGCTTGCATTGTCTGATAGATTTAATGGGCTTGGTGGACGAGTGGTTAACGCTTGTGCGTTGTATGAGACGGTCTGTCTTTGAGTCAAGTGGCGTGGTTTCGAATCCCCGATTGTACGTAACAAGGAGTGTGGGGTCGCCTGTCCAACCTCAAGGGTTTTCTCCGGGACCTCCGGTTTCCTCTCACTGTTCAAGATTCCTACATGCAAGCGCGAATTATTGAACTAAAATTGAACCATATGTTAGTCTTGAAATTACATAGATAAGATGTAATATCATGTATGCTAGATAGCCCCCTTACGTGCACACGGGGTTTAGTTTTTTCTTCCTATCCGAACGACTAGATCATTTCATATATAACTAGACTACTAAACAATACCACTTATTACCTGAAGTGTTCTCCAGGTAACGCTATTGGTACAAGATATCACTATACATAATGTACCTATCATTTTACTTATACCTTTGATAAGTGTATTGATGACCACCTGTTATGATCGAGATGAAATTATTTACAAATATCTACCTGAGAAATCTACCTGTAATTTCACCTGTATATAGGTCGTCAGGTCGTGATATAAGCAAGTTTTGTTGACATTATAAAATCTATATATTGTTGTTTTTTGGCTTACATCAGTGTGTTGACGTCCATGGTGATTACATGTACTTGATCAGCCGATACAGTGAAATCTCGTATGCACGGTATACACACGTTTGGATACTTAATTATGATAGAAAAAATAATTACATATATTATTAAAAAAGACAAAACGTTCGCTTTTATCGAATACACGGTTTGAAAACTCTAATTCTTAAATTACCGAAATAACGTTTGGTTATAAGTGACGTTGAGAGAGAGAGAGAGAGAGAGAGAGAGGGGTGGGGGGTTGTAGAGTAACGTCATCAACTTTTAACACACTAATAAATTCTGTTCGTCCAGTATACATGTTAAAAAATAATGAAAATCGGAATTTAAAACAATAGCGTAACGTAGCTGTCAGGTACGTAGCTGTCAGAATGTTGTATGCTCATACCCCAGTCGGAGGAGCAGAACAGAAGGTTATTAAACCCTATTTATTTTCATTCATGTTGAATTGGGATATTTATTTGCTGTTCATATATTACCGAGTATTATTCCATGCCTACAAGTGGTTGATAGAATTCAACAAACCACTACATGTTGTACTTCTAGGACGATAAAATGTGTAGCCAAGTTTTTAAAATCAATAAAAAAACAAATATGTTGACATTCGAGTGGAATATTTACCCAGCTTTTGTAGTCACACATGTTTAAATCTTGTATAGGTTATATCAGTTCAAATCACCCATAGGTTATATCAGTTCAATTCAAGTTTGGGTTAGTGTCCGTAGTTGAAAACCCGTAAAATATTTTGTGTTATATCATAGGTTATATCAGTTCAATTCAAGTTTGGGTTAGTGTCCGTAGTTGAAAACTCGTAAAATATTTTGTGTTGCAATATTGTTTTGAATAAAATCATGCACTTACAGTGTTGTATAAAGTATGGACGAAAAGGGATGGGTGGAAGGGAAGAGCTGGACGAGGAGGGGTGGAAGGGAATGGGGGATTGAAGTAGGTGGGGAAAGTAGGGAAGCACTGGGACATTAGATATTGAGGAGTTGGAATCGGGAAGGAAAGGACAGAAGGGAATTCAAGAGGGTTAATGGAAGCAAGGAATAGAGGAATGAGGGACAGAATGGAATAGAGTGAATGGAAGTTAAGAATGTAGGAGGGCCGGGAAATAACGTAAATCTACTTGCGACTTGTAGAAGATGTTTATAATTCACCACGTGACAACAATGAGATAGAAATTCACAATGAGCAACAAGTTGTTAAAAAAACAGTTTTAAAATGACAGTTGTCAGATTTTAATATACATGGTTTTATTTAAAAGACGAGGGTATTCAAATCTCAGACAGGTAACCGGTGACCTACTTTAAATTAACTAACTGGTCCATTACGATATGCAGTATGCGTTTTAACAAGGACGACTCTGTACCTTACACTACATTATGTGCATCTCCTACAACGGTCGTGAGATTTATTAGAATATTTTTGATGAAAGATTATGATAACGTTGGTCATTGTTATTTGGCCTGTCAATGAAGACCTTAAGATAATTATGATATTTTACACCTTGCATGAGTAAAAAAAACTCTTTTAATACCCTTAAGATCAACCCCAAAACGAGATAAGCTGCATTTATTAAAGATGGCGTCGATAAACGTTTGAACTACGACAAATGAAGTCAGAATTAAAGTCACAGTCATCAGATTTCTACAACGGTTTTTGAGTCGATTCAACAAAACTTAAAAACTTGAAAGATGATATTTTAGACTCATCGTCGCCTCTAGAGTCTCGTCGGTTACTAAAATAACTACGTCGTGGGTTTTCTCTGGGGTCCCCCGGTTGTCTCTCGCAGTTAGATCGCTACCTGAAGGTATTTTATTGAAATAAAATTCAAATATATGTTAGTCCCGAAATGACCTAGTTTGTGTCGAGTAGACGGTAAGCTCTCTCTCTCTCTCTCTCTCTCTCTCTCTCTCTCTCTCTCTCTCTTCAAAAATAATAGGATTTCTTTTGTTTTGTTGTTTTTTCGTATTATTATTACTCAGTTACACCCTGAACGCTCAAACATCTATTATTTAATAGAAAGTGATATCGCATGTTCTAGAAAGGGTATACTGGCCTCGTTAACGACCACAGTCAATAAAAACAATATGGCTATAGAATGAAGCAGTAGTTCGCTGTTTGAACTTCCAAACAATCTACACGTACAATCTTTGACAATAAACGATATTGTACGTTTGTACACAAAAACTAAGGTCATGACGAGTGTTTTTTTGTTTTGTTTAAAACAGAAATATGAATGATTTTTTGGGTGTGTTACTTGCAATATATTTGGTGTGACAAGCTTAGAAATATTTGTGTTTGTCCCATTTCTACATCGAAGCTTGAAATTTTGATCTTTTTATGAAAAAATGAAAATGGGAAATTGAGCATACTCCATTGTTATATTATTACAATGTATATATTGTATTGGAAATATTCACAATTTTATTTTCTCTACTTCGGTGCATTTTCTCGTCCACATTTCTTTTGCCTCTTTTACATTTTAATAAATTACTCTAAATCATGCTCTTCTATTTAAAAAAAACAACCGAAATTGATCAAACTACTATCTAGTGTATAACGAATTTGATTTGAAATTGATCAACCTACGATCTAGTGTGTTTCGAACTTGGGTTCAAATTGATCAACCCCCGATCTCGTGTATAATGAACTTGATTTCAAATTGATCAACCCACGATCTGGTGTATAACGAACTTGATTTCAAAATTGATCAACCCACGATCTGGTGTATAACGAACTTGATTTCTTATTGATCAAGCCACGCTCCCGTGCATATCGAACTTGATTTCAAAGTTTTCAACCCACGTATATTGAACTTGATATCAAAGTTTTCAACCAACGTATATTGAACTTGATTTCAAGGTGATCAACCGACGATCTAGTACATATCAAACTTGGTTTCAAACGTTATCTACTATAAAGTGAAATATGAGGGGAAAATTTAGTTTAATATCTAAAATGGGAGCCACCTTGGTTAAGAGGGGAATTTCCCTCAAATCAAACTGTATGACGGAGGACCCTGTTGGACGATATAAACAGACAATGTGTAGCTGCCATATATGGTCATTTCTGTCAAATCCATTTTTTTATTCGTTTTTTTTTTTTTGTTGTGAAGATATGTGAACTATTACCAAGTAGAAAAGAAAACATATTGGGGAACTTTTTTATGTTTTGATATATTTTATAAGTAAAGGGGATTTTGTGGGTTTACTACTGTTTATCTAAGTGACCAGTGGTCAGGTGATTTCACACCTGTTCGTATTCACATTTACACCTTTAATATCACCTGTCCCACGTCACCAAAGATTTACCGCGGTGGTGTTTTCCATTTCTCATGAACAAGAAAAAGTCGGGAAATGACCCGAGTAATGGTGACAGGGTATTAACTAGTTGTATTTATTTCATGATTGTTATTATTGTGACTTGTCAACTTTTATTTCAATCGAAAGTAAAATCTTATCCGTGAATTACCGAGTACAAAGCAGTGGAAATACGTTTATGAAGACGAACATACGCAGGTGCGGATCCAGGATTTTTTGCAGGGGGGGGGGGGGGTCTAGGTTTGATAATTGCTTAACTAATTGCGCTCAACCGATAATTTGATAAATTAGATTCAATTTGGTTCATTCTGACGTATTTCCGGAAGGTAAATTCCAAAATAACAGGTCTAAATCGCCAATAAAATCGCATAAAAAAAATTTCAAGTCTGAGAAGGGGGGGGGGGTCCGGACCCCCTGGATCCCCCCCTCTGGATCCGCGCCTGCATACGCCATTTTGTCTGGACAGCGGCTCTAGCCTACTATTATTTCTGTCACGTGTCCTGTCTCTCTTTCACGGGTACGTCAACGTGTACACATGACATTGGTCTGACTTACACCTCTGACAAATGGAAAAGGGGGGGGGGGGCAATCCTAAAATCTAGAGGAACCTTCTTGAGAGATGCTAAAAAGGGTTAGAGCTAGGGTAAGGTAACTTAATGTCCTGTATATAGTTCACGCTAAGATATCTCAGCGATTGATTTGAATAACGTATATATAGTATTACCATAGGTTGAAACCAATGATTGAGTGTCACGTGGATTAGGTTCATTTTGGGCCAGGTTTCATATCTAGTCTGTTTCTTAAGTTTACCGTCGCCTGTCCAACCTCGTGGATTTTCTCGGCGTCCTCCCGTTTCCTCCCACTGCTAAAGACCCCAACGCGCAAGCGAATTATTACCATGGTTTGATACATGTACTTGGTTCATCTGGGCCAGGTCTCATATCTCCCTTGTTCCTTGAGTTTCAGCGACTAACTTGTCTGTAGTCCAAACTAAGATGTCTTTATAAAAAAAAAGTTTGTAGAGGGTTCGGAGTTTTCTATCTTTGAGTCTATTTACCAAGCGATTAGTCATGGCTTTAAAAAGTTTTACATTTTTAGACACAAACCAACATATAGACCACCATTACAAACAAATAAACAAAAACTGTAATAATAGGTTGAACGCCCTTAAAGGTCGGGTTGTTCTTTACATTTTAACGAGATGACGATTTATTGCTCAGGTTGCCCTGGTAGTTTACCTTGTAGATATTTGATTTACGTACATTTAAAAAACAAACCCCAACAAAAAGCAGACAATACACTTGATAGACTTAGAACTGATCTGCAGATGTTCGGTATTAGAGATAGGTGTATTACTTGTCCTGTTTCGAAGACATAAAATAGAAATTTGTTATTTCTATTTTTGGTATTAACCCTTGTAAAATTACTAAAACTAAAGATAGTTTTAAACTTTTTTATTATAAGCACGGTCTAAATTAACCACTCTGATCTAAAAAGACTCTATAGAGTTACATGTACGTACTTAAAATCACCCATCAAATTACTACCATGCTAAATATTGGAATTAAAATGGTTTTCATTTGCAATTCTAGATTCCCCAGAAATTGCTAGATGATTATTTATAAAAAAAAAGAATTCGCGTGTCCACCCTCCTGCGTTTTCTTCCAGTCCCCCGTTTCCAAGCAAATAATTAAAAAAGTGTTGGACGTTATCCCCTCCCCGTCTCTCCCTCTCTATCTCTCCCACTCATTCTCTGTTTACCGTGGTATCCTAACCATTTAGTGTATGATTAGTCATGAGATTATTATTTATTGTCAATAGAAAGACGGTGTTCAATAAGAAGGTTTAAAATCAGTTATTGTAACAACCAGTCAACAATTCATACAAACAACTTATACTGGTGTTACAAATATCGTCTTCTGTATTCTATTGATTCTTATACTTCTATAGTATATATAATACCATTATACACGGTAAACACACGGGTTATTTATGAGAGAGAGAGAGAGAGAGAGAGAGAGAGAGAGAGAGAGAGAGTAGTTGAGTACTTGGCTGACTGCACTAAAAAAATAGGGAGAATGAGAGAATTGGGGTTTAACTCAACATATTATGGTTCAGTTTTACGTCACTTTCGCTTTCGCGTAGGGTTCTTTAGAAGGAGGAGGAAACCGAAGGACGATGTTATGCAGGCGACCCTACTCTTTATCACGTACATCGCGGAATTGATACCATGACAGTTTACGCAATGACAGACCTTATGATATAAGGCACACATGCTCATTAGCACACTGTATGACGTATGTCCGTCTCCATTAACCTAATATAGAAGCAGACCAGTAGAGCTTTAAACACCATTTCATTTCGTTATTGAGTCAAGCGAAGTAACGAGCTAATGAAATACAATTGAACCATGTGTTAGTCCCAAAATCACCCCTCTCTCGTTTGATCGACCTTGACTGTAAAATAACCGAGAGGATTTTACAGTGTGAATATATATAATCTAGTTCAGGAATCACTGTTAAAACTCAGACCAATAACAGCCCGCAGGTAGACTATAGTATAAACATAGTGTTATTTCATCACGTTATATCAATGGTCCAACATATTTCTATAGGTATATTATATTATCATGTAATATCTATATATATTCACCATTGACTAGCACGCAGGTATTATAACTCACCAAGCAAGCGTTATGTTATGCGTTTCATTAAATTCGCTGCTCTGACAAAAGCATGAAATAACCTTTTCATGTATGATAATGTATTTTTAAACGAGTTTTAATATGGGGAGACGGTTTTTAGAAATGTAAGGTTGTTAGGGTCATATCCACTGCTAATATAATAATAGTTCAACCATTTTGGATCTTACGGGACTGTTTGATTTCTCAATTTTAAAGATATATTATGGAAGATTTGGAAAAAGAACTGTCCATTTTTGCTTTTAAGGCTCAATACCACTCTTGTTGTAACTGAATGACATGTCCCAATCTTTATTCTGGTCGATAAATTTTACAATATTCCAATTAATTAATGATATAAATTTCATCTTAACACACCTATTTTAAAAAATTGGAAAAATTCAACTTAATGGTTTGAAAAGCCTAACGTAAACCTTTACAAATATAACTCGGATTCAAAAATATTTTCGAACCCTCTGGACAAGTAAAATAGGTTGTAATGGATAATTTACACAACAGGTAGGACACTTAAACATCTAGTACTTACATGTAGAATAAGGCTAATATTTATTTTCCGGAGCTGTCAATCCAGCAAGAGTGTTATTGTCCCTTTAATAGCTCATAAATAGATAATATAAAATGAAAACAAATTACTTCATTCTACGCCAAGTTATCACTGTTTGTAGTTTTGACAAGACGCGTGCTCAGTCGCAACCAAGGCAGTGGTATATTCGTGACTAAGCCTAGCATTCGTATTTTTAAATTAAATTTTTAAATGACTAACCGTTCTAATCCAGTTGAAAGCTCGATTATCTGATGCCATCGAGAGTTGATTATAATCTTGCTTTGTCGATAAATTATATCTGATTACTAGTTTTATAAAACATTTCAGGCCCAAAGAAAGACGTGCAATTGGCAGATTCAACTCGGGCCTAATGGTTGTTTAAAATGACAATGTGACTGTGTAAGACAGAAATAATGATTGCCATCAATCGATCTTAATCGATCTAATTATTGATTATGTGTATTGATTCAGGTGTGGTCTCGGTCCCCAGCTTGTACGTGATAGGGAGTAGGGTCGCCTGTCAAACCTCGTGGGTTTTCTCCGGGTCGTCCGGTTTCCTCCCACTGCTAAAAACCCCTTCACACAAGCGAATTATTGAAATAAAATTAAAACATATTTTAGTTCCGAAATGAACTAGTTTGTGTCGAGTGGACGTGAAATCCTCTCTCTCTCTCTCTCTTTCTCTCTCTCTCTATTTCTTTAATAGCGTCTGATGTGTGTAATGTATTTGTCAGGTGAAGAAAGACAGACATATAGATATGTGACCTATATATGCCGTGTATTATCTATACGGTATATATTATTAATTGCTTACATAAACCCCTGCTTAGCTGTCATATTTTAACGACGTATATAAAATAGAATAGGTATGTTAATATCTTCATAAATTCTTGGCTAGGGATTATAATTAAATTCAAAAATTCGCTGTCTGTCTAGCGATAAAGTCTCCGAATAAAATTTCATTGATCTATACCGGATTATGGGACTTCGGTCGAATTACGAAATTCATAAGTTCTAAAATTACAGAATTGTGAAAATGATTAGGAACTTGCGAAAAGAATTGCCAGATTTAAGGGAATTCGATGTCCTCGATTAATGAATCCTCAATACTTAAAAAGGTTGTGATTTTTAAGGATAATCCGCAAGGACATATCAAGCCATTTTCACAGGCGAGTTAATCTAAGATTTAGAGGTAAAAGCAGACGTTAAACCCTATGAGTTAGGATAATTGTTGGTACTAACACCTTGTGTTAGAGTAACACTATTGAATAATGGGGCAATCTGATTAAATACCCAGTGGCAATCTCCTAATAGCTTTGTAAAATCGGCATTATAACACCATTCCATTGTCGAGCTGGATTTACATGTTTCAAAAGTTTAGATTGAAATGTAGATGACAGAGTAGTGAGAAGTGTTATTCGATGTTCTAACCACGTGTATCTGCTACTAATTATGGCTAAATGGACTTGGGACTTAGATAACGCAATTTCTATGTATTTACGTCATAATACAGGACAATTATCTGGCCCCGAGTTTATAAAGCTTTCTAAGACTCACTTTAAGAATTTACTCAACTTTCAATCACTGTTTAAAAGAAATATCTTTGATCAAGAAACACTAAGCTTTGCACATAGTTTCTTGTTGATGTATTTTTTGATATATTAAAACAACAAATGTTTTATTTAAAAAAAAAAGTATATGTGAGAAAAAAATATGGCAAACTATTTTGAATAAATTCTTAACTTAAGTCTGAGAATGCTTTGTGAACTCGGGACCAGGTAATTTCCCCGTATTTACATCATATAAATTACATAAATAGATATCTTTAGTGTGTTGTGGTTTCGAACCGAATGTCTAACCTCGTGGGTGGACATTTTTCTCGCTCCTTAACTCAGGCCGTATTATTGTGTCCATGACCTATGGGATAGGCGTCGTGCACGAGTCAGTATTCGTTTTAACCTGATACGACGTGGCCCATGACGTGTCAATGAGGGTGATTTTGCCCTGTGGCAAGTTGGCGAAGAGGCCAGGCATGTGTGTGCCCCCATACAGTGTTATTTTTAAGTGCAATTTCATACTTTTTAGCACGCATGTGTTAATACCGCAGAACTTACATACATGTTTATTTAAGTATTCAACTCGAATCGAGGACTAAACTTGTTTAAAAACTAAATTTGATTTTAAATAGGAAAAGATATAGAGTGCAATAAATCGGCGAATCAGAAGGGATTACAGGGGATCACCATAAAACATCCATATTCTTTACAATACTTTCCTTATTTAGATAAAGCATTATGACATAAAGAGGTGTTTTACACAGGTGTATAGCTCGGTAGTTAAGCCAATAAAACCAATTGTCTGAATCCTAAATATTATTTTAAATATCAGTGAATGTTATAAAGAGAAAATAAGACACCGAGGGGTTTGTATCGGTGGGGATTAGTGGAGATTACCTGGAAGGAATAAAAATGGTTTTGAAGTTTTAACCACGTGAATAGAGGGAGTTATGGCGGGGATTAGGTTGTAAAACGAACAACTCTCGCCAGGATTTAAACAACTTTAAAATAAACAAACTTATCTCAATCAAAATATTTAAACCCCGACTTACAAATTTGTTATTGCATTTTAAAAATTACTAGTTTGTGATAATCCTTAAGAATAACAGAAACTGTCTTCTCCCAACAACGTGTTAAACAACTTCTTAACGTTTAATTGATGTTTAAGAAAATTAACACTTAATGAATTTCTGTTAATTATTAAGAAAAATAGAAGAAATATTCTCACGGTTCGTTAAAATCGTGTTAAACCGCATCTTGATTAATTTAATTAATCTAAGAAAAATGCTAATTATTAACAATAACAGCCGATAAATTCCCACGGTTCAACCAAAAGACAGTAGTTAGTAGTATCGGTGATATAACACAAATATTTTGATTTTCGTAGAAGGTATATTTAATGATGACTTTAATAAAATAATTCACGGTGATATTATCCAATCATCAAGCAATGGGCTTTAAACAATACACATAATGTTCTTAAACGGTATATGGAAACCCGGATTATGTTGCTCCATGCTTCTCATATTTTATCTTTCGTCCGATTGGAACGAACTGTCTTGTGATGACCATTGCACGATGTAAACATGCACCTTATTTTATACAGCTATGCGGATAGAGTAAGTATTCTGTTTAATTACTTTACAATATGGTTCAATACTACGCTTGCGTTTAGGGGTCTTTAGTAATGAGAGTAAACCGGAGGACCCGGAGAAAACCCACGAGGTTGGACAGGCGACTCCACTCCTTGCCATGTACAACCTGGGATTTGAAACCACGCCAGATGACTAAGTGACAGGCCTTGTGATACAATATGCAGCCGTTAACTATTCGACCAACTACAAAGAGTAGGGTCGCCTATCTAACCTCGTGGGTTTTCTCCAGGTCATCCAGTTCTCCCCACTGCTAAAGACCCCTACTCTCAAAGGAATCATTGAAATAAAATTGAACCATATATTAGTCCCAAAATGACCTGGTTTGTGTCGAGTGGGCGTTAAACCCCATTTCTCTCTCTCCCAGATGAACGCATATTTTTAACGATTAAGGTCCAAACTTGCATCATGTGCTTCTGGCCACGAGTGATAATATTAATATATATGATTTACATGATGTAATAATATACGATATAATATAAGCTAGTAATCTCTAGTCTGCACGCATTTTAAATTAGTCAACAAGTTTACGAGCGACAAGAGAAGAGTTCCCGACAATCACATATTTCAAATAGCAACGAATCTGACATCTTAGTTATTTTACTTATGACACGAGCCGGCACTTACTCACTAAAATATAGTTAATTACTGCCTAATCTCTCATAGCAGACTTTAATATACAGACTCGTACGGCAGTTGATAGGCGAATAGTCGGCAGTCGCTAGCTCCACTCCGTCCCGTAAAGTGAACATCGAGCCTTTCAAATATCGATAACACTTCACCATGGCCATTAGGCAATCAAAACATCTCAATCATAATATGGAAATGAGATAGTGTAATAATATATATTATATTATACATGTGGTTGTAGTTAGTTAAACACTGTAAAACTCTTCTGATGTATTAATACTTCCTCGTTCACAGTCGTGTTCTGTTAAGGTTTTTTTCACGGAGAGAGAGAGAGAGAGAGAGAGAGAGAGATGGGTGTAACGTCCACTCGACACAGACTAGATAATTTCGGGACTAACACATGGTTTAATTTGTATTTCAATAATTCGCTTGTGCGTAGGGATATTTAGCATTGGGGAAAACTGGACGACCCTAAGAAAACCCACGGGGTCGGACAGGCGACCCAACACCTTTTCATGTAGAGCCTTGGAGTTGAAACCACGCACGTTGACTCTTTGACCTTAAAACACAGCGCGCCGGTGTTAACCATTGGAACACCCAACCCTCTGCCTTTCTAAAAGACGGAGGTGTGGATGGCCGAGTGGAGGTAGAGTACCATTAAACTTTGGCTATGCGTGTCGTAGGTTATGCGAAGAAAACATAACTGTTTTGTTTCGATTTTCTTTTTATATGCGATGTCTGCTGCAGCGTTTTGCTTGAAAACGTCAAGAGAATATTCTTCGCCCAAATAATCAGTAGTTGTTCTTCCATAAGTATGTGTTATAGTTTATTGTTCTTTTATAGTCTCGTTCATGACGTCTAAAGTAAAATTAAAATAACGTTCCCATTAAATGAAGAATGACGACGTTACTAAAATAATAAAAATAACGTTCGTTGCCACTAAAGACGACGTTGCTAAAGTAATTAAAATAACGATTTCACTAAGAACGACCTCATTGGGCAAATATTATAACGTTTTCAATAAATTGATACGTCATTACAATTAATATTAAAACGTTTTACTTAAAAGGCATTATACATTATAATGTAGATGCAACTTAGCCATACACATAAATAAATGAATGGAGACAGCTTAATTTTTTCATTAAAATGACATTACCGCAACAAACATAGAGTTTATATCACATATTTCGACATAAATGACCTTAATACTAATCAAATGAAATTAAACATGAATAAGACGAACCCTTAGATATACATGTACCTTTACAGGTAAAACGAGTGAAATTCACACCATTTCTGTTAAATATTACACATAATACGGACAACTTTAGTCACTAGTAGAAACACATCATCATAATTTATGGGGACAGGTCATTAATCTCGTCGGGACATAGTACTTACACCTGAAACAAACGAGCTGAAATAGCCACCACTAATATTAACATGAATTTTGTCAACTTCAATTAAACTCCGAGGTCGTTTTAACGACTAAATTGTAAATTCTAGATGTGGTTATTAAAATGGCGAGTAATTGTGATATGTTGACGAGGGCGGTATGATATATGGTGTTATTATTCACGTTAAATAGTTTTAATAAATCTTTTTCGTAGAATTGGACACCTGTGACTAGTCTATGGTTTGGAATGTAGGTAATTTGTGTAAAATATATTTAAAATACGGGTTCATGTCGGTCCTGTATTCAGATATCTGTAGGTTATTATCTCCAAAAGTGCACATGAAGATATTTGTAGAATACAGGTCTGTGTCGGTCCTTTACTCATCCAATCAGCAGGTTATTATCCACAAAAGTACACCCAAAGGAGCTTATATTTTATTTTCTTTCCCAAATTTCGAAGTGGTATCAGTTGATCTAACAATAGCTTGTAGGAAAGTATAGCCATAATTTGAATTCTGATTACAGAAACTCAAGCGACAGGGTAGATATCGGTATTTACATCTGAACATTAACCAATACTAAATTCAATTTAAAACCTTTAGTCAATTACCCAGAAGCGTTCCATGCATAATTTCGCCATATTCTGGATCCCCAACGATACCCCGTGAACACGATGACGTATACGTAAAATAACCCTTGGCAGGTGGCTCTCTACAAAGACGCCGCTGCCTGGGCGAAATGTCTCTCATGGCACTGCACAACAGATACCCGTCTTCATTAACCTAGTTAGATGCAGAAAAGTCGAACTTTAAACCCTTATTTCATTATATAAAATGTGGCTATCTATCCGAGGACATTGGTTCAAACTTGATCCTCGAAATTGCGAATGTGGTGTTAAATATTTAACAATATCTATCAAGCGCTGGGGCAAAACCGCTTGATACGGGATCTTAACACTTGGTAATCTATTCTGATACTATCAGGTATTTCATTTGTAGTTGAAGATCTAAATACCTATAATAAACGACATACTTATATATCTTACACTTCTCAAATTAGGCAATCATAGTATATAGATTAAAGCTTTGACAGCCTTAAGCCAGATAGATTTCAATCTGTGAATGGTCCTCGTTAGCTGGTCTGAAATAACAATGTTGAGGATTAGTACGTGAGGAGAACCGAGCCTCGGATGATGTCAGGGCGTCAACGATTCATTTACCTGTAGATGTCACCTGTCACACAATACCTGAGAAATTAGACGTCACCTTAATATCTTACCCGAAACTGGTTTTGCATAGTTTGTAAGTTTACGAATGAGAGAGAAATATTTTAGTTATATTTGTCGTTTGGCCTAAATTTCTTAAATGTTGAAGGATTTTAAAGGCGAAAATGAAATGAAATGAATGTGATTTAACATCTGACTATTCCGGTCCGACTAGGATTATAAAGACAGACATAAGTCATTCAGGATGCCGTGAGGGAAATGTTGCCCAGAAAGCGGCGATACGCCCCACCTTTATATCGAATTACAACTGCCAAGGGATCTATTACGTGCACACCTCGGGTTGTTGTCCCATCCGAACGCAGGCCCCCTACCTTGCACCACTGACACAAGGTTCGGGTCACGCTAGAAAATCCAGATGAACTTTGTATTGAAGCAGATACGTTAATGGCTAATGGCGACCCTTCAACGAACGCCGGGTTCCACTAAAGGGTGTGGTTTGAGTTTGACGAGCCCTAAGCCAAGATAACAAACATTTATCGGAGTAGAACTTGTGTTTTGTGAGCCCTAAGCTAAGGTAATACGCATTCATCCTAGTAGAACTTGAGTTTGGCGAGCCCTAAGCTAAGATAACACACTTCAAATTCTGGTGTAGCCAACGTTCGTATAAGAGTGCTTCTAAAAAAACAATTCATTTTTAAGTTTAGGAAATTCTTGTCTTATTATTGTTCAACAACACGTAGAGGCACATTCAATTATGCTTTATTTTACCAGTGGAGTTTGGATAATGTTGAGGCATCACACAAATGCCTTTAATGGCCTTGAATTTCGTTTTTTGTTCACGTGTAAAAACTTTGGATATAAATGGAAACAAGGGCTGATATTTTTAGGAGAAGTTATAGCTGTTGCTGTAAGAGGAAAAATGACTCATATTAAGTCAAAGTTTAGTTAGCAGTGTTTACCCACATCTAAGCTTACATCACCTTCTTAAACATGATGTGACCGAACTTTTTGTCTTCACGACTTCTTGGTGGGCTAAAAACAAAACGTGATAATTCGACTAATCAAATAAAAGTTGACAAAGGACTAGACAGTGTCTTAGTCGTACAAATTGTAACCAAAACAAAGTTTTGACTCAGACTTTCTTGACATAGCTGATAGTTTGTGTTTTATTAGAATTTGACGCGCCATGCCACTAATTTCATTGTATATTTGATCGGGTTCCGAGGTTATTTGAAACATTCGACGGAGCATGCTAGAAATAATAAAGGCTGTCAAACAATTGAGTGGATATATAGACATTTTGACATCGATGTGTAGCTACTAACTGACTGGTAAATATAACCACAACTATAACGCCTCCATCGTCATGTTTAGGATTAAAGAGAATCGGTCATACTATTGAAGTTTTGTCTGCGATATCGCCTAGGTGGACGCGGACGCAAAACTCCTACTTCACACACATTATAAATTGTCCTTTTCTTCTGTAGTGTTCCTTTCTTCTCTGATAGGTTTGACGAATATTAGGTCTATATACTACCACCACACGTACTGCTTGAACTAATTTACAAAACTCTCTTCTTTGTCAGGTTTAACACATCTTTCTTTCTAGATTAACATCCCATGTAATTGACTAATTAATAAAATCCCCCCAAAAAGCTGACGAACTTTTGTTTAGATCCATGGTTAAAAAGAAAATAATGATAATGATTTTATCAAAGGATCCTTATGATTTTTATTCTGGGGTCCGTTTGGATTGAGTAATGCCCCTGTTGTGTTTTGTGGGCTACTACACGACCAGGTTATGTTCAGATTTACCACTGTATCTCGAATGACCCCTGTGCGTATCAACAGATAAATTAACAATGGATTCAAGAGATAAACGAAATATTTTAGCAAGAAAGAATTAATTGCATCGTGTTAGTTTAAGTTGTGAGGTCGAGGGTCGTGCCATGGTCTTGGTAATGATCTGGCGGTATGGTTAATGTATTGTATCGACGGTCATCTCTTCTCTGCGGACTAAGCAAATAGAGATATAATAGAAATCTACCACAACACGGGCAGGTAAGAAAGGTTGGCTTGTCTTTGAAGTCTGGAATACCTAGTTAATTAAAGGTACAGGATTGGGATTATTGTTTGTGCACCCAGTTCACCCTTCCTTCCAGTCGATCCCAGGATTTAAAAGTCACTACTGTGGCGGCTTCGAAATTAACATGTTCAGTTAACATTCATATCTACACGGGCATTGTGTTTACTGATCTGCTGGATTTAAAACAAGTTGATTTCAGCACAGTCGCTGTAACTTATATCTCAATCTGGCCATAACTAGGGTAACATTTGCTACACCAAAGGCAGTCTTTCGGTTGCTAATTTATCTCTCATTGGGTGTGGGTTGCATCCTAGCAAGATCCTAAGAATTTGTCAACCTTTGTCTCGATTGTCAGTTGTACAGAAAAGTTGGCCTGACAACGTCTAATCGTGTTGTGGCGACTGACTGGGGCTCCTCTGACAAGAGAATTCCCACCAGAGACCCCATTCGACCATCTTCTATTCACCAAAGTAGGAATTCGTCGACGGTATCTAAAAACTCACTCTTAAACGGTGAACTGCCATCATTGTTATAGAAAGTTTTAACTTGATACGGCGGTCCTCCGTACACGGGGACGATTGGAGTTCAGATTGAAGTCAGTCGATGATTAAACAAACTAAAATCACATCTTGAGACCTGAGGACCATTGAAGACAGGTGAAGTAGGTGGCTGGTTATTTTAATGTTTTTCGTGAAGGCAGTCACTGGATAATAAAATATTATGAAGTCGTCGAAAATTCAACACGGTGATTATTATTGTTACATTAAGGTTTGTGTTGACGTAGACGTATTTCACATCATTTATCAAATATTTTTACAGGTTTTTAAGTATACAGGGGATCTGATTAAGGGTCATACAAACTTATGAAGAATGAGAGACGGAGAAAAATGGGGTTTAACGCCCACACAAACTAGATCATTTCGGTAACAACACATGGTTCCATTGTATTTCAATAAATCGCATGCGCATAGGAGTCTTTAGTAAGGCGAGGAAACCCACGAGGCTGGAAGGCGACCTTGCCACGGACAGGCGAGGAATCGACGCAACACCAATTGACTCAGTGACAGACCCTATAATGCAACGCACACGCGGTAACCATTCGGATATCCAACCCCTCAAAAACTGATGAAGAAGATTTCCACAAGTTTTTATACTATGAAGGAATAACGTGTATCAATTATTATTTGGATATTTTTCAATGCACTCATTTTTGAACATATACGATTTAATATACGCTGCTTTCTTGTTATTAACACAAACTCATAATTTTAAGTTGCGTGATCACCAATACTTTCGTTTTTCGAATTGTCTTTTTTAAGGCTCATACCAGAAAACATTTAGTTGTTAAATACCACAAGAATGAAACTGACTGTAATTATAGGGAGAAAGCTAGTAGAAATCTTAGAGAAATTCCCCATACTAGTTATTACTGTAAGATTTGTAGATACTGGTTTACAAATGTGGTGATTATTACCAATATAAACCGCCTAAAACAACTGTAATGTTTAATGTTGCGGTTTCTTTCGCCGAGTCGAACGCTATTGTAATTTATAGATGTATCATTGAAAAGACCGATTTGTGTACATTTTAAAATAATATACGGAGTTGAAAAACTGAAAAACAGGTTTATTGTGGTGCTTTTTATGGATACGTAGCTTTTGCTAAGGACGTAGCCATTACCATCGAATGGTAGGAAATTTTGGCAGTGGGTCCAAAATAAGCATATGAAAACGTACAGAAGTACGTTCTGTAATCAGGGACCATGGTAGATCCGTAACTAAGACGGGTGCTTTTTTAGAAGGAGCTCGCCGGTTCGATCCCATTGATGATCGAGAAGTTTAAACGTCGTTTCCGCTTGCAATTGGTGCAAGGATAACGTCTAATGGACCAAAAACCATTGACAGATGGAATTCGATAAAGAGAAGTCAAAAGCGCCGCTATCCGGGCAAATATTCCCACTTTATACCCATCGTCATTATCCTGTATGACCAAACAAAAGGAGCGCCATCTAGTCCTCCGAGGGAGACGAAAACCAGAAGTATCGTTTACTCGTTGGCTTGCACATAAGATCTTCTTAATAGCACACATTATTCGTCATCTCATAGACTGAACAAGAAAGATAATTTGAACAGTTATATATTCTTGTTATCTTTTATTTATTGTACAGTTTTCTGGACGCGTTTAAAATGTTCAATGTCCACTTTACTCTGCTGGTGGTCGAGATGTCATCTATTAGTGTATCTATCATACAATTGGCTGGACATTTCATTCGCACGATGAGTTCCAAACTGCGGTTTCACAATGAGACAGACCTCTAAGTAGATGTAAGTGCCAAACAAATGAGTAAACATGTTTGCGCAATACGGAGTCCGGTAAGTGTGAGGAATCATTGAGACGAGTTCTTTAACGCACCCTCAAACATTGATGAAGCTAACATTACATAGCGAAACCCCTCAAACATTGATGAAGCTAACATTACATAGCGAAACCCCCCAAACTCGTCTTTTGTCCATTGAGAGATATTTAACACGGGCCTAACAAACCCACGATTCATCCCATGTTTATTTAAGGTATTGAGGTTCTTATCAGTGTTCTTCTACACAGAATAACCTCGAACAACTCCGCTCAATCAACCCAGTGTTCTTCAATCGTTTAATTAGCTTCAACAAGTCTATGATTGGTGGTAATACTTGTTTGATGACAAACATATTGTGAACTATAGATGGGTCCTCGTACAATTATACCAGCACGTTTCTAAGCTTCAACAATACCCACATATATCCATCATATTCCCGGTGTCCGTATCTCGCTTCGTCTATAACAATACACAGTGCATGATGTCTTTAAGGTTTTTTACTCTTGTTAAGGGCCTCCGTGAGTCAGTCTATCGGTGCTATTTATTGTGTTAAATTGAATGACATAGTGTTGACAGAAACTCGACATATAGTTTTCGTTTATTTTATTCAATTGTCCCTTTTCCCTACAAATCACATATATGATATAAGTTTTATACACAACCTATGTAGTTGACACTATGACTAAGATCACCACCAAAGAACGATCTGGAATACATCACCTTTGCTCACAGAACACTATCAAACATGGCTGCAGAAACAGAAAACCAAAAATGTCTTTTTACAAAATTTGTGGTGAAGATATCTTTTAGTTGTCCCCAGGAGGAGGAAATCACATGGTTTTGGTTTAAAAGTTAAGACAAGTAGTTATTTTTTGTGAAGTCATGGCGCATGAGGTTATGCTCCAGGGCTTATCCACTGTTCCATGTTCATAGCAAATGTCATTGATAGTTTTCTCTATCGTTATAAATGTTATAATTCAAGTACCCGATACATGTCAAACAAGTTTAGATACTATTGTTTATATTCGTTTTGATAAATTTATTCACGAATCTTATTTTTTTTATTTTCAGGTTGTCGACGCTACTACTACTGCTCATACTACTACTAATCTTTGGTGCTGTTACAGTAAGTTCATTCACAATTCTACCTATTATTAATATATCTACCTTGTTACAGTTTACACACAACACGTACCAATAGTCGCATGGCTTACTAATCTCGAATACTAACACTTAGTTCATAAGATGTCCCCTGGAATATTTATGACGTCACGGGGAATCTTATGAACTAGTGTATATTGTGACGTTACTATGAATATTGTGACGTCACTATGTTTATTGTGACGTCACTATGTTTATTGTGGCGTCACTGTGTTTATTGTGACGTCACTATGTATATTGTGACGTCACTATGTATATTGTGACGCCACTATGTATATTGTGACGTCACTATGTATATTGTGATGTAACAGGATTTATTGTAGTGCCACAAGTACTGTTATGACATAAAACATTCACTGGTTAAGCAATACATGTACATATAAATTCTGGGTTTCAGCAAACTATTCCCTTGGCATGATTATCACATGCACTACAAAAATATAACAAAAATCAATGACTTGCAAATTATGATGAATTACCCTGGAGTGGTAACGGCAAGATAACGATAAGTTAATATCTCAGGAAAAAAATTACGGAAAACGAACAAAGTTTATATCTCGAAAAGATAACATAAGACTTTCGTCTACCGCCACATCCTAGTATTGAATCAATATAGAATATATGAAATTCAGATATGTCTTAGCACCACATGTAGACAACGAATTAAAAACATACATATATTATTCTATAGTAAACATATACGACAGTTCACGTTTATAGACTATTAACTTTCCTATTGCTTCTGCGTGCCAGGATTTATTTAAAATTTGTCGTCAATTTGTTGTATTTTTACGATGTTGATATGACCACCGTGTGATAATTATTGGACTGGTGTCAGACGTTGGATGTTATCTGATTTTAAGGTTGTACGGATTGCTACAGCCACCAAAAGTTTAGAATTGTGTTATTGATTTTGTGTGATCTTTGTCGGATATAGCATGCCATACTGTAACGCTGAGATGTTTCGCTTGGTTTTATTGCTGGTAAAATTGATGTATTTCTGAGATATGTCTAGGTATATGACTTGTATATATTTTATTCTCTAGTCTCCTGCTGGGGTAAAGAATAATATATCTCTATCTTTATGGTGGTCTAAATGTTAAAATAGAATAACATCTCTCTCTATATAATATGAAGTAAAGGGTTATATATCAGACAAGGGAGGGTTAGATTCAAGCGTTAATATTGGGTTGCTTATTTTATACCACCGCGAATAACAGAGTGACTTGGTGTGGGGGGGGGGGGTGTAACAATTAGGTGTGCCAAGGGAGTCATATTATCAACGTTCAAGAGAAAGCTTTGGGTCTATTTGATTTTCCTTCTTATGAACTATAGTATCCCACGCCTTGATTTGGGGGTTGTACAAATAATATAAAATATTTGCTATAATAATAATTTGTTTTATATCTGATCCTGTATGATGGTCATTTAGACAAGAATGATTTGTAGATGGACATGATATGATAATAGTTATAGTCTAATATGATATGTTATATTACTCCTAGTTTATTATACTATCTTATAAAACCTCTATTGTACTCTCTGATCACTGAATAGATCTATATGTCTATATATGGCCGTATAAGTAATAGGGTGCAGATTGCCTTGACCAATGTCAATAGCATGGCTTTTCTATGGCCATTTGGTCAGCATTATGTCCGCCTAAAATGACCATTAAAAGTGAACCTGGACACCTAGGGTCGATTTGTAACAATCTGATATCAAATATATAATAAATTACTTTTTGTGGACAGTTAGTTGACCGTTAGTCACGCACCCATTTCTGGCGGGATAGCCATGGGAACAACTGTTTCGTTTCTCTCACATATGCATCATTATCAATTCTTAGCCGTCTTCATTAGCCCCGTCTAACAGCTGGACGTTAAACGCCATTTTATTTAATTTCATCAATTCGTATTTTATTATATATTAACGTTTTAAGGACAATTAGTTGGAACTTTTTGTCGCGCACCCGTCTGTGGTGTATGGTCACGTGAACAACTTATTATTCCCCCAAATAAGGATCATGAATAAGACACGTCATCTTATATCTTCGATCTATTCACAAATGTTTAGTGGATGTTTAACATCATTTTTATTTTTGCTCAGTATATTTTGGGATGAGTTGGTATGATCTATTTACGATGGCGTGGAAGGATGATCTTTAAGCACGAAGTAGGGTATTTATCTGTTCTAAATCCCAATTTATTTTAACAGATTACGGACATTTAGAGAGCGAAACGTTTACCTTTTAATTTTGCATTTTATTAGTTGTGACCTCACTGACCCCGTGTTTCAATAGTCATCAATATTTTACTCTCATAGTCCACGTCTAACTATAAGACGATCAGGGTTTTTTTCTTGCCTTTAGGCGATTTGTACTTTTTTATATGTTATTTTCCTTTCAAGAAATAATTAATTCTAGGCCTGTGTCGCCATCAGATTAGATGCCTGCGATTACATACTTGTATTTATAGTTTCGGGTATAATATAAGATTCGATCTCATAGTTTTACAGCCGTAGGCCGGGAAACACTCATCCATTATGACAAGTAGCACACCTTATGTACGAATCATGTGGGGGCCGAGGTAGATGAGTCGCGCGGTAAGGAAACCTAGATGAAACATTACGTAATATTTGATTAACGCAATATCCGAATCTCTGAATACTATATCTACACACGTGTATGCATGATTGTTGGCGCGTACGTAACTAACGTACGAAAATTAAATGGTAGCTGGCCTTTTTTTTCGCGGGTATACAATGACTGGCCATTTTGCTCAGCAATCCCAGGCAGAATTTGGCTTCTTTTTTTTTTAAATTGCGTCAACAAACAACTAGAGATTTCGTTTCTATATTTAATAACCGCTTGAAAAAATTTTTATTTCTATATTTGACCATGCATGTACTTCAGGATCGACAAACAACCAGAGGTATGTCATTCGTGTATTTGGCAACCCGTTGGTATCGACAATAAACTATAGGTTGATATCTTCAATTACTCTTAAAAGTCGATTACGTATTGTGTTTTATTACAAATCTGATCTTTAAAGGTATATTTTTAAATAATGAAATACGACCACTTAAATATATACCACAAGAAATATAAAGATGTTCATCGAGTCAGTTAGATAAGAGAAAGTGAAATATACGGAGGCCAGCTGATTTGTGTCAACATATTTGAAATATTTGAACATTGTATTTGTAATGTAGAAAATATTTGAAATGATTAAATAGATATATAGATATAGCTTGACTATATATAAAGTCTTACCGTCCGCGTATTAATATTAAACAACCTGCGTTCCTAAATATTCGTCGCAGCTGAATAGCCTAAGCCTTAATTATCAAGTCATTCATTCAACGACGAAGGCTTTGATTTCCGTCCTGTTTTGGCTCTAGCTGCTACAGACCGAAATGTCAGCCCAAAAATGATTTAGTTGTCTTGAATGAATGTCTATCATCTCCGCTTTAGCCTTCAAGTAAATATTATAGTTTGGGCATTTGACTAAATACCTACATACATTCTTCTTTCCTCCCACCGCTAAAGACTCCTACGCGCAAGCGAATTATTGAAATAAAATTAAAAACCATATGATAGTCTCGAAATGACCTAGTTTGTGTCGAGTGGACGTTAAACCCCATTTCGCTCTCTCTCTTTAACACTGGGACAACGTTGGAGTTGCTGACTTGCTCAACTTACTCTTCACCTCAACAGACAATAGTTTTGTTTTAAAAAAATCAGGCCTACTGTTTGTTCCATGGATGATGTTCTGTGAATATATATTTGTACAGACTCGAATTCATTTTTGTCGTGACACAGTTTTCCTTCAATCTGGTCCTATTTCGTTTCGTTTTTATAGTTCAAAATTTCATTTTACTCGTCTTTATTTCGGAGAACGCTAGATCGGCGACGGTCCTACGCATTTTAGCACATATGACGTCATATATAGATTATGGGTTAGGGTTAGGGTAAGGGCTAGGGCATGTAGATTTCGTCAAAGTCCCGAGATATAAACAGGGCTAGCCCTAACCCTAACCCAGGATCCAGCCTAACCCTTACCCTAACCCACAATTCACATATGACGTCACAATTTGCGTAGGACCGTCTCCGATCTAGCGTTCTCCCTTTATTTCACTGTAGGCTATCGAAAATATAACAAAAACGAAACGAAATAGAGATTGGTGTTTTATTCACATCGGTTATCCTTTAGTACGTGGGTGGGTGTGGGTGGGGTGGGGTGGGGTGGGTGGTATGGCCTAGTGGTCTAGAGTGCCGCGCTTCGACCTCTAGCTGGCCGGTCACCCCTGGCTTGCGGCTGTGGTTTCGATTCCTGGTGTGATCGTATGTGGCATGGAGATAGGGGCGCCTTCTCAACCTCGTGGGTTTCCTCCGGGCACTCCGGTTTCCTCCCACTGCTAAAGACCCCTACGCGCAAGCGAATTATTGAAATAAAATGAAACCATAAGTTAGTTCCGAAATAACCTAGTTTGTGTTGAGTGGACGTTAAACCCCATTTCACTCTCTCTCTCTCCTTTAGTACGTGTGATATGTCTTCTCTGGGATTGTGTATTTTATTTTAAATCTCTTCTGTGTTGTTTGACATGTTTTTGTTTATGTATACAGTTATCCTGCATCTAAATGCGAAGTGGTATAAAATGTTCTTAACAGAGTTAAACTTTAACTACATGAAAAAGTATGGCATCATTTAATTACTAATAAATCCGCCGAACCAGCCTTGAATAGTGTCGTCTAGTCTGATAGTACGAATGACTGGATAGTCAGAAACACTATAAACTCGCATAACCAGACGTATATGAGAGAGAGACTTGCGGTTTGTGGGATCTAAATGAAGATTTATTACTACTTCAAGTCCCGTGAACAAATATTGGTTTTTAATTTCTATTTAAGTCAATATAACACGGCCTTAACCGTGTTTATACAATGGTGTAATGAAGTACGTATGCATGTATTTTGTGACACTAGTTCGTATCACACTCCCTCGTTGTTGGTCGCTGCCCCAAAGGTTTCCGTCCGTCGTACCGCGTCATGCTTCTTCTGCTTCTGAAATCGAAGTCGAACCTGTTGCTCATGATTAACTGTATTTATTGACGCGTATCATGCGCGATGCAGTTTGTTCACAGATCTGCAATGTTATAATAGTGTTTACGGTTAAGTCGATCAGCTGGGTTTTTTTGTGTGTTTTTAAAATGAACATGTTATGTATGCATATCGTGTACTTTGTATAAATTGCGCTTATTTCAATATAGACCGATAACTTGTTGGTAGGATAAAAATTGACTTCATGGCATCTGTTAATACATTTATATACACTCAAGTAACCCTTCGGTTTCAATGCATTTAAATTGGCGTTGATGGCCGAATTGTTAGCCCTTGTGGGTTGTATCATAAGGTCTGTCATTGAGTCAAATGGTGTGGTTTTGATTCACCGGTTCCACTGCTAAAGACCCCTAACGCGCAAGGGAATTATTGGAATAAAATTGAATCATATTTTAATTCTGAAATGACCAAGTTTGTTTCAAGTGGACGTTAACACCCCCCCTCTCTCTCTCTCTCTCTCTCAGATCATTGTTTGTTTCTCCTCGTGTTCTGTTCTTCTTATCATCTAGTATAACAATGTTAATTGAGCCAGGTATTAAGGCTATCTAATGTACATACAACAACTACACTTATTATATACATATCTTAATACAATCTATAGACAGAGCTGGGATGAAGCCTACCACTTACACAGTGGATACAAACTGGACATATTTATACTGTAAGAGATCTCCGCTGTAGAGCAAAATGGCGCAGCGTGGTGTATACCCGTCTAAATTACCCCGGTAATTAAAGCATATCTTAGTCCCGAAATGACCTAATGTTTGTGCCCCCCCTCCCCCGTCCCCGTAAATTTTACAGAGAATAAAGCCGTAGTTTTATAGCCCTATCCAATCACAAACTGTATTATATCCGTACTTATAACCTATTTAAACAAATACATGTACCTTACATATCTTTATATTCTACAATTACACGCATGTTGGTATTTTAATTAGCGCGTGCAGCAATGTCTTCTGTGCCTTGTAATGTCGTCGTGTATTAAAGGGTTACATATGACGGCGCACAGAACCTGGAATAATTTAATTATAAACAAACAGCCTGGCGATATTATATATCTATTATAACAATAAAAACCAACATAGGTCAGATGAATAATTAATTAAAAAGCAACCTCAAATATTTTGAAGAAGATAACGACGTGAAAGCCGGGGCGCGAATACTGTAGTAGAGTGTATTTTTATAAGAATATGCATACGTATTTAATTACCGTTAATGAAATTTTAATTGAGTATTTTATTTAAAAACAAAAGTAAATTGAATACGTATGCAAATTCTGTATAAAAAAACACTGTACTACAATTTATTGTAACGCCTAACAACACGTACTATCTTATGGCTTTAACCATCATGTTGAGGTCCTCTTGAAATGTCGTTTGCGATGGACATGGCAATTACAATATTTCTCATCATCATCATTATCATCATCATCACCATCATCATCATCTGACCATTATTATAATGCACGGTGTGTCCTTTTCTCTAGGAAATATTATCCGGTATTTGGATGTAAATAAGATAATAGTAAACAATGAAGTTCATTATCCCATATATTTTTTACATTATTAAAATCTGTCCGATTGATAATCAGGTCAGGTGCGTGTTTATCTGTCGTATATAAATATATATATAGATATAAAGGTTGATATGAGGGTATAGTCAAGGTAAGATTAAAGCAGAACTTTTACACTGCCGACGTAACTGTGTACAAAACAATCGGACATGGAGATCATGTGCAAATATATGCACAATACTGGATCTTTCCGAACGGACAAATATTTTCCCTTGGGTAAGGGTTGGGGTTCGGGTTAGGTTTATCTAAAACTATTCTGAAGGGTTAGGGTTAGAATTATGGCTATAAACACGGAAAAATATTTGTCCGTTCGGAAAGTTCCAGTATCGTGCGAAATATATACTTTTATCAATTTTGCGACTGAATTTATTGTGGATGCAAAGGAGTTGAACGAATCCTTCTCATCTAACGTGCTTTGCTATAGTGTGCACACTTTAGATCTTCAGGTTTGTCATCGAGTCGAATGATGTGGTTTCGATCCCACGTTTGTCGGTTGTTTCTGGGTCCTCCGGGTCCTCCGGATTTCTCCGACTACTACAAGACGTCTGCCAATTATTGAAATAATAATGTACGATATGTTGGTCCCGAAATGGCCTAGTTTGTGTTGAATAGGCTTGAAACTAACCGCTCTAATGAGGTCGGTAGTTCGACGAGTGATGGGTTAGTTGAGTAGTATATGAAACATACTTTTTTATTAGCGGAAATGATAATGTTCCTTTAAATTGATAAAAGTCACATCATAAATATCTGGTCATATCAATGCCCGGACTCTAGAACCTCAACTGTAAACACAATGACACGCTAACTTTTTTACATATGGCGATTACTGCAAGGATTTGCAACTATTTGAACTCAGAGCTTATGATTTAATGGAATGGTATGGAATTTATTGGCGGAAATTCTGGAGAAGTTCTTAATATCAAGGATGATGAGTGGGTGATGGGATACCCTGGGTATCTTGATTGGGTGGGATTTGATATTTTCAGTAGATGGGATATCCTGGGAAGATTGGATGGGATATCCTAGGTGGGTGTGATGGGATTGGATATCCTGTGTGGATGGGATATATGGGATGTCTTGTGAAGATGTGATGGTATATCCTGCATGACTTGGATGGGATAACCTGGGTGGTCGGAATGGGATATACATGTAATTAATAATAGCTTGTGATGGGAAAGGAGATAAAAAGGTCTTTGTGGTAGCCTTGGGTAGGCTATCTTGAGAAAAGCTTTACTAAAATAAAAATATATTTAGGATATTATGCTGATGTTAAAGGGGGTCATGTCTTGAATTTAGTGTAACCCCTGTCAGTATATGACCCTGTTAAATAACACGACCCCTTTTATCAGTTATTATATATACCAGTTTCTAGGAAACCCAAATATGCCATACCGTGTTATATAACCTTAATATGGTGACGCCATGGTTTCCTCCATATCATCCTTATTTATAATATTTACATCCTTTTTGTGACGTAGACGCCATGATTGGATTGAAATTTACATCGCCTTTTGTGACGTAGACCGCACGTCTGAAACAAGAGGATGACGCCATGGTTGGATTGATTATTTAACCAGATGTACGCACATTACTAAATCTTTGCCGATCTGGGAAATATCTTCTAGGGTTAGGGTAAGAGTTAGGTTTACAATTTACATGTCAAATGTACAAATTGGAGCTGTAAAAACGGTGGTTTGTCGGTAAAACTATCCTGAAGAAAGGTTAAAATGGTGGCTATGAACACGGAAAGATATTTTCCAGATCGTACAAAGATCTAGTAGCGCGCCGGATTTACAACGAATTGCAGTATAAGAAAATATAAACGAAATGAATTGTGGTTTAACGTTCTGAACCAACTGGGAAGAAAGACGAGCTTGCAGTGTGTGGTGTGAAACATTCCAAACATATGTACCAGTGCTATGGTTAAACAAGGCCTTGTTAATAGTACAAAGGATTCTACAAATCCCTGTCTGATATTCTTCCGCGGGTGTTCTTCCGCGCAGTTGTCCGGAACATCCTTTACACGACAAAACAAGATGTCGTACACCGTGTTAGATATACGAGACTGGTAAAATAACCAGAAAACTAGTGTATGACCAGAGATTATACGACTAGGTATGGGAACTCTGTATATGCCTACATGTTAAATAAGAGAAACAAACCAGTTAATTGACAACAAAACATCCTCCACCTCTTCTTCCCTCCTTCTGATTTACTCTTCGTTTGATATCACCACTCTCAGATACTCTCTTTCACCTTGACTGTGTCGGTTGATCAAGAAATCGTCCGGGACGTCAACACACTGATGTAAACCAAAAATTATGTGGATGTAGACCATTGATACCCCCACCCCCTCATTACATCGATTGATCACACGGGATGCCAATTCTCTGATAACAAAAATTAAAAATAATACATAGATTTTAAATTCCAGTCTCTCTCTCTCTCTCTCTCCCTCTCTCTCTCTCTCGCTCATCGATCATTATGGTACATACATGTTAATGTCTAACGATCCATTGATACTCCTAGAGCCCCCCCTCTCTCTCTTTCTCCCTGCCTTTCACTCCCTCTCCTCTCTCTCTCTCCCCCCCTTTCCCCCTCTCTCCCTCTCTCTCTCTCTCTCATCGATCATTATGGTACGTACATGTTAATGTCTAACGATCCATTTTATAAACGTAATATAATAATTTACAAGTCAAATGTCAAACTCATTTATCTACATTTATTACACGATGATTGACAGGTCTCGTGCTGACTACAATCGACTATCATCAATCACCTAGTCGAGTAGATTGACTGAAATCAAATATCATACACCGTTGCTCTTTTACCTCACATCAAATATAATATTTAAAGGGGGATGAATTGGGGATTCCCCAAACCCATTGATTGCCAAGATTATGCAGATTACCTTTATGTTACAAAGTGAATCAGAGACTGGATAATCTTCATCTACCGAAGTGAATACAGGCTTCGATAATCTTTTTGCAACGAAGTGAGCACAGGACTGGATAATCTTTTTGCAACGAAGTGAGCACAGGACTGGGTAATCTTTCTACAAATTGCATACGGAGTAATATAAGACAAAGTCCAAAAAGTAGTAGAATCAGTTATAAGAATCAGCAAGACTATCATAAAGTCTGTCATTGAGACATGTGGCATGGGTTCGATTCCCTGATTGTACGTGACAAGGAATAGGGTCGCCTGTCCAACGTCGTGAGTTTTCTTCGGGACCCCCTATTTCCTCCCACTGCTAAAGACGCCTACGCGTAAATGAATTATTTAAATTAGATTGAAACATGTTTCAAATTATGAGAGTTCGACCTTGTACTCTTAGTCCTTTTTCCAAAGTCTTCGTGCATATATAGCTCTTTCATTTATTGAATCAACTGCTTGCAAACGTACTGCATCATGTACATAACAGAGAGGGTGGGGGGAGAGGGAGGAGGGAGAGATCAGAAAACGTTTGAACATCGCTTTATAACATGTAATATTCTATTGACTTTCAAACATCCCAAAACTTCGCATTGTTGAAACGTTTGTCATTCTTTATAGGCTACCGATAGAAGGTCAGAGTAGAATTCACCAAATAGAATTCATACATCGTCACAATATAGAACATTGATATTCAACATGGATAAACGAATTCATAAATACAATTATTCTTTGAATTTTATTTCAGTTTCTGTAATCTCAGGAATCAAAGCCATGTTGACATTTTAAATATTTTATTTTGGATATTTGATAGGAAAGTGTCTTGTTGAAGGTATCCGTGGCATAGTGCGTGGGAATATCTCGTTATTCCTGTCTTGGCGGGATGAATGTGAATTTATCTATTTAATTCCACGATGTATAGTAAACTATGGATTATGTAGTATTTTATTCACCTGGTGAACGTTGTGACTAATTACCAGTTTTATGAAGGTGTAAAACATCAACAATGATAAATCTATTGTACATATACATCCATGTATATACAATCAAATAATTTAAACGCATTAATCCGTCGCTAGCTAGTCAAGTCGAAATTTAAATTAAATGAGGTTTATAGTTCTGCTTTTCTGCGCCAACTGGGATAATGAAGGCCAACTAAATAATGAAAACGCATTAATCCGCCGCTAGCTAGTCAAGTTTAAATTGAAATGTGGTTTGACGTCCTACTTTTCTGTGCCAACTGGGATAATGAAGGCACACACTCCTGAAGTAACGACCGCGTAGTAAAGGCGAAGTCAAGCCTTATATTGAAGATGATGAAAGCCATGCAAAGTGTCATTCTACCTGGGCAGTGGTGTTTCCGTCTATTCGTCATTAATATTCAAACTGTCAGTGGTCCGTTTATGCTGATGTCTACACGGGACCATGTAATTTTCTGGGGGATTAGGAACTAGTCGCAAACCGGTACTGATCGTTTTCTTGTTGGGGTGGCGCTGTTAGGAAATAAAAAAAACATTTCTCCGTCAATTCATGCTTTTTTTTCATCCAACAGAATGGCCAGCTACTTGTTCAGTGTACGATCGACTTGTTTCCATAATCCCATAGAACTTTCACGTGAAACGACGGAATCGATCCCCGAGCCCTCCTTATTGGGAAACCTACGTAACTCACACGTCTAATCGAGCTAATTGAAACGTAATAAAGGTCTATTAGTCGTGTTAGTTTTTCTAAGTAGATTCGAGTGGGATATAAATGTTTTCAGTTGTCTGTTGCTTTCGGCGTTTGCTGCGGACTGTTGCTTCCGGTGTTTGCTGCGGGGCTGATTGAGTAATCAACATAAAGCCCTTGTCATCTTATGGGGTCGTTTATAGCGGGGTTCATGATGAATTGATATGGCTAATATTCAGTAGTTCAAACGATTTCTTGACTTTTGTTTCATTTACACCTGTTATAATGTAAATCTCAACAGAATCAATTTATGGCGGCATTAATTCTAAAATTGTTTGATCGTTGTTTGTTTTATTATCTCACCAGTTCCGTAATAATGATAATTCTGAATAAAATATACAATTTAATTTTATTTAAAATATTTGTTTTGCACTGTTAACTGTTCTTGAAATATGATTCCTTTGAGAGACAATCGGGATTTTAACAGCCCCAGAAAAAAAGTCCGTGTACGTATAAAATTTAAACGCCAAAATATAGAGGGATAGTCAGTCTGTTAACCTCGTCTCAAAATTTCAGTCCAAAACATTGAGTCGTATATTACAGCTTGGGGCACCGGTCTCCATTTCCAGATGAAGGTGCACGGGATTACGTTGTTATAAGAATAGGCCATAGTGCCGATGTCCCGGCAAAATTTCCCTCTTAGTAACATTCGGAGTAGAAGAGTAGGACGTTAAACACATTTCATGTTGCCTTTCCAAACGATTGGGGACGTGATTATTACTCGCGCTTCTACTCAAGGCCCCGTGTTCATTGTCCCGATAGAAGCTGAATAGTAGTAGAGCGTTAAGCACCATTCCTCTTCCAGGCAGTAAAAGGGGATTGGTACGATTTGAAAGGTGTTAAGATCCCAAACACCTGTCCTATAATAAATCTAAGTATATCCAATCTTCCAATCGACCGCTGACACAAACACTCTTGATTTTCTCACCCGACCAAAGTAGATCTTATTAGTGAGTGACCTCGGGGCACGGCCAGTGAACCACGCCCTCTATAACACACCCTTGAGCTTAGTGGATTAATAAGGTGTTATTGTTGAACATGATCCGCGCTGACGAGTTAAAGACACTTCAATGACCACAATGATAAAGGAAGGCCGTAAATTGATGAGTATTTTAAAAAAAAACAGTGGCAATATTTGATTCAATCTCTCCTATTAGTAGCTCGCGATTCAATGACATTTTGAACAATAGTTAATAAAGACATCCACTTTCAATCAAACACAATAGAAAACGTCCCCATGTTTTTTTTTCACCCTATCCAATAAACGGCGGCTTAAATAAAGTGACGGAAGCCTTAGAGACTTTGAAAGGATTAACCACGGTTTGAGTTCGATTGCCCGAAGGCTAAAGAGAAAAAAAAAGACTTTTATATCTTGAGAGCACGATGGACAATGTCCAGTTTGTGGGATTTAACGAAACCACAGAAGCTTTTCTCGTGGCTTTTCAAATATAAATCACATTGTGGTGATTCCTTGAGAAAGTGTAATTGTATAAAGTTTGGAAGCAAAATGGTTTCTGATAAATAAAAAAACGGCTCTCACGCTGTTTACTCAAAACTTTATTTCATTCAGGTAAAACGCTTTGATGTTTTGCCGACAATACCTATAGCTGTGTATGTATAACAATCACAGGTTAAGTAGGGAAACAATGCCGGACTGGTCAATAAGAAATGAAATATATTCAGTCAGATTTTAAAATATGAATGGTCACAGCGTACAACTGTCAGAAATGAGTAAGCGACATGATATTAGAGTGTATGGAAAGATAGATATATGATACCTAGAGTAAAGAAATATAATAGATCTCCAAAATATGAATATAAAATATTATACCTGCACAGTGTAAACCCTGTTATTATTATACTTTATCATAAAAAAGGGAGCACCTATCCCAAGCCCTCATCTAGTCAATGGTAGACTACGTTTCACACTATTAACTCGTCTGTGTTCATTGTCCAAATATAGTTTAGCATGAAATATGGACACACGAGCCTTAGACGCTAAATAGACACTACACACCGTGAAAGTTCGATTTAATATCAAATTACAGTTCAAAGATCTTCACGAAACGTAGATAATGAGTGAATACATGCGGTAGTGGGCTGCGTTATATTTCTTATGTTATCTCTTTATAGTCATCGTTTTTTATATCTTGTCAAACGTGTCGAAATATATAGCTTTTGTCTCCTAGATGCACAATGGAATTCTGAAACATATGTCTAAACTATCGCGCTATATAATTATTTGTTTGCTTATGGCATAGTTGGCAGATTCGTGGCTCTTTGGATTCTTTAAGGCTAAATTTTCTAGGGTTCCATAGGGTTAGTTTCTTGTTCGACATTTCCTTTCATCAAAATGATCTAAGTCTGTAAGTATAGTAGTTCAAGGATGTTCATTTTGTGATCTAAAAGAAAGTCGTAGATTGTAAACATTAAACATACACTATGCCAGAGGTAAATATGTCAATTGCAGGTCTTTCTTTGGGCCTGAAATGTTATCCAAATGTTATCTTATGTGCCGAATTTTCACTGGATTGCAATCCGGTTTGCTGCTCAACGCAGATTTAATCCAAAAATAGATAATCGAGACTATGTTTTTATCACATCAATTTTAGTAATGATGATCGAGACTATGCCTAATATTAAAAATCTCTGATATCTAGGTTCAGAGTGGAGCAATTTGAATGAAATTTTTAGCATATTCCCTTTGCATTATATAACTTGTAATTATTATAGTGACAGCTCCCAGCTCTTTATCTAATCTGGGGGTTGGGATGGCCTAGTGGTCTAGAGTGCCGCGCTTCGACCTCTAGCTGGCCGGTCACCTCTGGCTTGCGGCTGTGGTTTCGAACCCTGGTATGAGCGTATGTGGCATGGAGATAGGGGCGCCTTCTCAACCTAGTGGGTTTCCTCTGGGCACTCCGGTTTCCTCCCACTGCTAAAGACCCCTACGCGCAAGCGAATTATTGAAATAAAATTAACCATATGTTAGTCCCGAAATGACCTAGTTTGTGTTGAGTGGACGTTAAACCCCATTTCTCTCTCTCTCTCTCTCTATTTACTAGGAAAGAAAATGTAAAGATTTCTAAATATTTAAATCATGAAATAATGATTGATGTACATTGTGTATAAGTTTTATTCTGTTTTACTTATTAACTAGGGTAACAATCTCCAATAACGTGTAAACATAGTTTTGTAAATTACCTCAGACCAACCGACCCGCCCTAATCTTCCATAATGGTCCTTTACAAGAAGTTACCAAATTATGATCAAGAAGATAGTATGTGCTATCACATAGGTAGCTTTGGTTGTACGTTTACAAATCACGAAAACCTTACACTTTTTAAAATATATGCATAAATTACGGTGATACTGTACACGTTTACATGTAGGTGTATTATTCCCTTTATCACAGTAATCCATCACCAATAACATTATACAGTTTATCCTTGAATTACATCTCGCAAAGTAAACAGATTTGTATTATTCGTTTTTTTTATAAATTGTATAATGACTTGATAAATCCGTTTACATTTTTATTCATTTATATTTTTTTCTGCACATATTTGTGAATTATTTAACGAGAGGATAAATCCGTCTTCTATTTATTTAAAAAAAATCTCTAGGGGTGAAATAACTTGTAACCTATATCGTGTTTAAAACTGTAACTAGGAAGTATAGTTAACTACAGGACATGTTGCTCAGTATTCGACATATTTTCCTACTGATTTGGCATATTTTCGGACATATCTTAGTCGGAGCAGAGCAGTAGGGCATTAAGTCAAATTCTCTTTCCATTTTAAGATCCCTGCTAAAGGCCCTTACTTGCAAGCCAATTATTGAAATGCAGCAGCTCTCTCTCTCTCTCTCGCTCACTCTTTCTTAACTTTAAAGTTATATACCCTCTCTCTCTCTCTCTCTCTCTCTCTCTCTCATTTTAAGATCGTTCCGCATTTTCACTTATCTCTAATTAAAATGGATTCACAAATTGACCTTACGTTAAAACGTCTTGTCGGCAGTACGTCATACGTATACTATTTATGGGTGTTTTAAAATGTCACTTCTAGATATGGTACCTGAAGGTTAATCAACAGGTACATGTATATTATAGTATATTATGATACCGTTGCCTGTGTGTTACCTGCATGTTACCTGTATTGTACATATATATTACATGTGTCGACATAACGAACAAAGGCAGGTAAAAATATGACAATGGCCATCACGTAAATCTGGAGATATATGTGTCACTCAAACCGGAAACTCGAGTGCAATGTTGAGTAACAGGTGCGTCTTGTGATATATATGAGGCATGTGGAGTTACGGTATTTTCTTTTAATGTAAAAGCTTTTGGTTAAAAAATATAATTCATGACAGCCCGTAGTACTCGAATATAGGCCTAAACTTTGACCCCAGAAAATTTGAAAATCTATCAGCAAGCAGTGTACTTTAAGTAAATATTGATTCACTCTAAAATTGGATCATTAAATAATGTATTTTTTTCCAACAGAATCAAACACGCCTCGCTCTGTGCACATTGGCTGGTTCCGAAAAGGTCGTGAGATGTCAGTGACACGTACATGCAACTTAGCATCAATAGCATACCTTTAACAGGACCGTGTTTATAATCTTGTAAAGTTACCTGTAATGTGTGTGTGTGTTATCAGTTTTACAATTGTGAATTGCCCCCCCCCCCACCCCATCACCACACCACTCACACCGGTGCACCCTCCTCGAAACGTAGCATATTAATTTCATTTGATTTTAAGAACCTTAGATTTTCTTCAGTGATCGTTCAAAATATCAAAAGTACATTTTATTAATGGGTGCACTCTTGGTATATAAAAACGTATATTGAGCAGGTTAATTACAGGTGTGTATTTTTTCCCCGTGAGTTAATTACACGTGAAATAATTACAATCAATTCATTCACTAAATATATCTACAGGTGAAAAAAAATATTGGACTTCTTTTTTTTTTATTGAAATACGACATTTGTAAAACGCATTTTACAAAATTGTGTATTTTGTATTCTCTTGTCCTTTTTGAAACATTAAATACTGTATTTCAATATGATTAAAAACACAGATCCTATTTCGTTTCGTTTTTTATGGTTCAAAATTGGTTTTATAAAAAAAAACGAAACGAAATATAGATGCGCATTTTAATCATATGGGCTGTATTTGTAAGTTTTACAACCAAACATCAAAGAAAAATATTGAATAGGTTGATTACAGAGGATGTGGGCGGTTGACCCGGAAGTAATAATTACATAATAATTAACGGGGGAGGGTTTGTGGGAGGGTGAGAACGATTATCTCTCGTTGACATTAGACGACGTGATTTCACAAACCATTTTGTTAGCCGGGGCGGATCCAGGGGGGGCGGGTGTCCAAACCCCACCCTGCTCAGCTACATCAATCAAATTAAATAACAACGTGATCCTACATCGTTACAAAAATTATTTCTCTCTTTAAAAAGCTCAATTTGTATGTATGCCTATGTAATTTAGAGACGA
Source organism: Patella caerulea (assembly GCA_036850965.1). Taxonomy (NCBI): domain Eukaryota; kingdom Metazoa; phylum Mollusca; class Gastropoda; family Patellidae; genus Patella; species Patella caerulea. The sequence continues at coordinate 59,159,985 of JAZGQO010000006.1, read as the reverse complement.
TGATGGCAGATTTCTAGGAACCTGGCAAGGCCCTCCTGCAAAAATTCCTGAATCCGCCCCTGGGTAGACGTAGAAGATACCAACGTGTGAACTAAAAGTTAATAAATTATATTGATCGTTGAGAAATGATAGTGGGCGAGGTTGAAACAGGAAGTAGTAAGGAAAAGCGAATGTGGGAGGATTTGGGCCGCCGAGGCCGCAATTTCCGAACAACTTCCAATTTAAAGAATGATGTACTCATTTCCTTTCCCGCTCCCTGAAGTGACAATTTTGATATCAATATCGTGTTGTAAATAATATCTGTAATAGTATTTTATTAAGTACGGGACCGAAATAAGAAATGATGAACACTTAGGATTACTTTCTTTCCCTTTTGTTCCCTAACTGTTATTTATGTGGTATCTGAAGTATAATATCAACTATCTGCACAACTAGCAGATGGCATGCAAGAGTCAGGGTGTGCTTATACTTTCTAGAACACGTGATGACACTTCTTAATTAATGGCTCGGGTAATATTTTATTAATAAACAATAGTTTTTTTTATCAATAAATGTGTCTTGTCAAACAAATTCTGATTCAATACTAAGCGAATTTCCACGCGTAGGGTTAGGGTTCTGTGATAGGCATTTGGTCTGTTCACAAATTTCCCATTCATCTGTAGTGAATAAAATATGTCTTTAAAAAAATCACGCCAATCAGCTGTTTAAGTAATTATAATAAAACGTGTGAACATCATGCGGCGATCAATAGAAAGGGGTTGTAGGGAGAGATAATTAGGCTAACTGTTTGCCTTCATAATTAACTGTATCCCATTTTAAACGGGTTGACTGTGAAATGGGAATTCGGGTAGAGCATGCATCACATGTTATTAGCGAAACCCGCAATAATTGCAGGGTAATAATTAAATATATTTCTCAAGTTGAGTGATTTGATATTTCTCAAGTTGGGGAGTATATATAGATGAGTGATTATTTGATTTTAATTTGTCTACAACTGTAAATAGACCTGATGGGTGTATCGATAATCTATATATAATATATTGATAAATTATGTGAAATGTACGAAGCAGGATTTTCCCATGTGGCGAGCACCCTTGATTGATTGTGTCGTCACTGGCGGGTTCAAGCTTGTGGTCCGTCTCCAAAGTAACAATTTACGAATCACTTATACGTGTAACGTCTGAAAAATGTACATTTTTTGTTCTGTGTTTTCAGCCTTCGACAACATTCCTCTGCTTATACAAAAAGAACTCAAGTTTATCTTGTAAAATGTCTATAATTATTATATTAACGACGGACAAATGGCGCGAGATTATGACCCCCTCCCCCCTTCAACACGCATACGTTCATGTAGCCAACCGTTTTCTTTGCAGGATACCTGGCACTGTTAGCGGGGATCCAATCTAAAATTATTTTTGTTCAACAACTTCCTTGATAAAACGGACGGGTCGTTTAACATACGACGATCTGGGCCGTGGAGGTAATCGGGAAACAGCTTCTGAATCAACCGAACGAAAGCAAAGCTTCCGAACAAACAATAATTCCTACGAGGAATGTTCGCACCGCCGACAGGTTTTAGCACCTGCGTCGCGTGACTAAATAAATCTAAGTTCCAGTGCTATTGACAAACGAACGGAACGTACGAGAAACTTACAAATTAATGTACAACACGGAAATTCACTAAATTAAAATCACAAAAACACTATCACAGTAATTCGCTGCTTGAAAACATTTCCAGGAATACATTCAGCGGAAGTTGAGATTCTCGCACACCCGTAGGTTATGTCGGTCAAGTGCCCGTATATATTTTTGCATCAACACAGAATTGATTACGTACGTAATCTCTATTTTATTCGTAAACAGAAAAGTCACGTGTCTACTCTTACTTATTTATATTACGTAGGCTATCATTGTGGCTCAGTGATGAAGGTGCTGACCCACTAACAAGAAAGTACTTGATCCTGAGAAAATTCCTGAGGACAGGATAGGATTATCTAGCGACGCCGCGGACGACGCGCCGTGCTGTTTGAGGGGTATGGTCAATATTCCACTAACACCATATAAGAGGCAACCCGTTTTTATTAGTCTATTTTATGTAGGACGTTACCCCATTTTTGTTTTATTCATTATGTTTTACAGACTTTAAACCCCATATTTCATTTTCATTTATTATGTGTTTTAGTTCACTAAGGTCTTGTCATTGAACCAAGTCGTGTGGTGTTGATACTATACTCGTACGTGACATGTCATGGAGTAGTGACACTTCTCTAACCTCGTGGATTTCCTCCCCCATCAAAATTCTTTAAATAAACCTTCAGCAGGTGTTCTAGACATTGATTAATTCGAGTTAGATATATGCCTACAAACGGAAACTAAATTTGACCATTTTGCTATTTTATATATATTTTTGTATTTTAAAAATGTTTATATATAACAGCCTGGGGGTTGTTAGGAAGTAATATCCGTATTTATGACGCTGGTGATGGTTTTATGGTGATGTCTGTTGCACCACCTGCGCAGTCGTCTACGTATGAATCACATGAATTTACTGTCCTGGGAATCGAATCAATGTATGACACCGATTTGGTCTGTTTGTTAGCCTCAATCATACCAAAGGAGTATTGGCAGAGATGAGCAAGTTCCTCGGTAGTTTGACAAAGAGTTGGCAGAAACTGTTCATTAACTTGGTGGATGCATGAAAGTTAAACCCCTTTTCATTCTATAAAACGCACAGATTTATGACTTATGGATTCGGATTCATGCCACTTTTCAATACTCATACAGGCCAGGTATCCTTAGCATTTAAATATTTTGGGGTCCGAAGGGGATAACTGTAAAGTTAGTAGGATGTTGAAGCCCATTTCAATATTTCGTGGTCAGATTAGGATAATCTTGAAAAGAGGATATTAAAACCCATTTCAATATTTCGTAGTCCAATTAGGATAAACTGTACAGAAGGATGTCAATATTTCTTGGTCCAATTAAGATAATCGGTAAAGTTATATAACAACAATCATTTGTTTTCATGGCTAAAATATATCTAATAGAGTAGTTCATATGATAATGAGACAATCAATGAGAGTTATTGTAGTTTGAGAAGTTGGGTGATAAAACCTGCTTTCAAGATGTTTTGTCCTGGATGACAACATCACACCCCATGACCACATTCAGGTCAAAGATAAAATTCACATTTGATCCCCTTAAATTCAATTAAATAGGTTATAAAAAGGGGTCTAATGATAGCCCTTAATGTCTCCATTAGCCTCGAGGCTGATGACTTCATTTTACACTTGTGTTAATTATTTGGTAACACAAGGACCTGCTGGGGGATGGGATAATGGAGTCTATGGGATTGTGAAGAATTAATGAATAAACCTGAGATTTTTATCTTATTTTAGTCTGTGATTTTAAGATAACAGTAGTAGTGTTAGAGATGAATATAGGTGCTGAAATTACTCGCACCATTTCACCAAAAGAATACAAGTGGGATGGCTCTAATGGCTGAACCTTCAGAAAGGCCGTTGAATGGCGTTGGATCACTGAATTACAACCATATGCTGACTGTTAAAACACATGACCCTATTTATAATTTGATTTTACAATTAACGCTACAATGTCAGACTCAAAAAATCATTGATTTCGGCTGTTTTAATAGGTTCCATGATTGTCCTCTGTCTTGCCAGGGCTTGATGATTAGCATTTTCTGATAGGACTAAAAAATTTCATTTTTCGATGCTTTGAAACACACTAATTTTGATTCGTATTCAGTGAGAAGGATAATTTCATTACCTAGGGAATTTAATTTGTCGACAATGTTGAACCTGATAACGTAGTTGAGCATTTTTCATTACAATAATACCTTCACTCTGTTCGATAATGAGGTCGGGTGTTCGATCCCTGCATTGGCCGAGAAAGTTCATCTCGGTTTCCCGGTGTGGTTTCCTCTTGTCAGTGATGCAAAACGGAGGGCCTGACGAGGACAGATATCTAGTCATTTGGATGGTATGAGAAACCGAGGTGCCGTGTACACATTGGTGTGCACGTAAAAGATAAGGTCGAAGCGCCGCTGCCCGGGCACAATTTCCCTCATAGCACACTGTATGGCGTATGAGTGAAGTCTGTGTCACCACAGGCCCGGGACTGTACAGCGCAGTGGACGCTTACGGCTAGCCCCCGGATCCATTCACTCTTTGATTTGTTGTTTATGGTCTCTTAGCATTATGTCTTATCTGTATTTTTGTTTTTGTGTAGAATTGTGTGTGGTGCAGTCCCCCTGCACTTACTATTTCAGTAGCCCAGGTTAGGTGCAAAAGAGTAGGATGTTAAACCCCATTCCATTTCATTTCAGTATGAGAGATTATATACAATGTAGCAACAAAACCACCATTTTCACATTATAGCAACTCCCAACTCAAGTACACCATTAGGTCTGTGTATTGTCAGTACTTGCAGATGGACTCAAGAGCAGCCATGACATGTCAAGTAGCCAGTGGTCCTTTTTGATTATCTTAAAGTGGTTTTCCTAACCTGACATGCAGTCGTGTACTCTCCAAATCAGATAATGACTCGGTTTACCACACATACCAACAGCCTTCTTTATACGTTATAACCAATTCGATACCCCCCCACCCCCACCCCCGCCAAACCAGATCGGTTTTCAAACTAACCTCTACTATCGACTTTGTTTACCATGTACCAAGCTCCTTCTTAAATATGATAGCCAATTCCATGATACCCAAGAGGATTCTTGGTGATTTTGAAAGGTTTTTATAATTTGATATGCAAAGAATGGGATAGAAATTAGTGCTAGATGCACAAGGTTAAATGATACCCAGGGTAGCACTAAGGAAGAATTGACAGACCTTATGATGATACAACATGCTAACAATTTAGCCATACCCCCCCTCCCCCCATCAAACCGACAAATATTTCTGATGACCATCGACTGTATACAAGTATCGGTCAGTGTGTTGACTATCATAACAGTTGTGTGGGTTGTAACAGATGTTGTTTTATCTTATCAACCATTGACCGTGGTCACTCTTTAACATTTCAAAATTCCTAGATTACACAAATTTTTAATCCCTATACTAGAAAAAGATGACACATGGTACAATTTTATGGATGCACAATTACTGAGTTTGATCCTAAGTGACGTTTCGACGAAGATACTCTCGTCTTTATCAAACTCAGTAATTGTGTATCCGTAAAATTGTACCTCGTGTTAAAGGGACAATAACACTTTTGCTGGCTTGACAGCTCCAGAAAATAAATAATAGCCTTATTCTAAGTACCAGATGTTTAAGTGTCCTACCTGTTGTGTAAATTATCCATCACATCCTATTATACTTGTCCAGAGGGTTCGAAAATATTTTAAAATCCAAGGTTTACGTAAGGCTTTGGAAATCATTTAGTTGGATTTTTCCAATTTTTTTTAAATTAGGTGTGTTAAGATGAAATTTGTATCATCAATAAATTGGAATATTGCAAAATAATACAATTTGTTGACCAGAATATAGATTGGGACATATTATTCAGTTACAACAAGAGTGTTATTGAGCCTTTAATATGTTCAATTTACGAAATGTCAATCAAAGTAAATAAGATATTTTCCAGATTTTTAAGACATTTTAATCTAACCTTGACTAATCAAAAACCGTCATGATCCCCCGGAGCTAGGTTGCATTAATAACGGGCGATTTGCTGGTTTTCGCTTATTCTTAATACCATTTTACATTATGACATATTCGATGCTGGCAGTTACGTGAAATCGTAACCAACATTATGTTAATTAATGCGCCATTGTTTCCGAAATAGATTTTACCATTAATATGATAATAAATGTCATTTCTATCATAAAATTAATATTTTAAAATGCATTTTTATATTAATGAAAATGTATTTTTAATCTGTTTTGATGTAATGAAGTTTGAGAGTTCACTTTAGTGCATGAGAGTAACGAGTTAATACAGGTTACCCGACTGGTTGATGAACACAGGTTGATTTCAGACGTTTATACCCAAGCATGATATCAGTGAAATTAAGCATAGGCATGTGAATATTAACATGTTTTTCATATCACAGTGGGGGACGTATACTAACAATAAAAATACACACAAATGTAATGTTCATATTCTAGGCAGGATATCAACATTGAATAGCACTAACTAATTCATGCTTTTATTGTCATAACACAAAACATCTCCATTTGATGATATGACAAACTGCTCGCCTGAAAGACGATGGTTTAATGAAAATCCTAAATTTAGATGGAAGGGCATGTTTGTTAATAATGATAATAATTTATGTTCAATGAGTGACAATTATTAGTATTTGGGATCAAGAAAGATTGGCCTATTGTGGGGTCGTATAGCGACAAAGAAGGGTGTTATGTCGAGTAATATATGGACAGTGAGATGAAGAGAAGACTTAAAGTGTGGAATTTGACAGTAGTTAAGAAAATAAGTTGCCATGAAGTTGCGATCTAACCCCTGTAAACTTGACAACATATTGCCAAAAATTAACTCATCTTGACTCAGAGTAAAAGAAAAGTTTGCGTACTTTGTTTGTGGGTGTGCCTTTTAGTTCATATAGAGTTGCTTATTGCACAAAAAATGTTTCAATAGACCCTGCAGGACAAAACACGTACAGGGCCAACCATATAGTACAGATTGTACGCTAAGATGCACGTTGCTAGATTAGATAGAATGCAGGATAACTGCACAACAAAATAAAGACTAAACAAACCATACATTACATAGGATACACGTGGCTAGAGTAGATACAATACAATACAATATAACTACACCACAAAATAAAGACAGAAAAAATCATTCATAACAGAAAATACAATTACATAGAGTAGATGCAATATAGGATAACTGTGTCACGAAAAAAAGACCGAACAAACCATAGTTCAATAACTAGCAAGGCTGTACATTCGTCTTCGGGAGTTGGATGGCGGAACGGTTAGCGCGTTTGTGTTACATCATTAGATATGTCATTGAGTCAACTGGTGTGGGTTTGATCCCCGCTTGTACGTGACAAGGTGTAGAGACGCCTGTTCAATCTTTTGGGTTTATCCTTGTCAGCTGTCTAGGTGTGCATGTAAAATATCCCTTAGCAGTAGAAATTCGAGATAAGAGAAGACCATAATGCCGCTGCCAGGGCAAAATTAACCTCATTTCATACTATATGGTGTATGCCTGTCTTCATTAGCCCAGTCAGAACAGAAAAGTAGGATAGTAAACCCCATTTCATTTCATTACAACAATGTTTAAAGCCCCAATAATACCACTCTTGTTGTAACTGAAAAATATGTCCCAATCTTCATTCCAGTCAACAAATCGCATTATTTTACAATATTCCAATTATGATATAAATTTCATCTGAACACACCTAATTTAAAAAATTTGAAAAATTCAACCAATTGATTTGAAAAGTCTAACGTAAACCTTTTCAAATGTGACTTGGATTTTAAAATATTTTCGAATCCTCTGGACAAATAAAATAGGTTGTAATGGATAATTTACACAACAGGTAGGACATTTAAACATCTAGTACTTAGAATAAGGGTATTATTTTTTTTCTGGAGCTACCAAGCCAGCAAGAATTTTATTGTCCCTTTAAAGTTCTAACCTTGTTATGGAATTTATTTCCACCGTAGCCTTGTAGACCCACCCCCTTTCTATTTAACATTTTTATTAAACAACGTGTCGTTAATCTATCGGTATTCATCTGTCAAATTAACTGTATAAATAGAAAAAAGGAAAAAAAAATAAACGACATCGGTCAAGATGACAAAATAGAATTTTATTATTACAAATTTTAATATACGATTTACGTATAATAGTGCTGATAATGGCCGAATGAATGGCGAGTAATTTGAATCATTCAGTGATAAAAAGATTTTATTGTCAATAGAAATGTTCTGCTCGAGCAGGTATCTTTCAAATGCATTCCGTCTAAATTATGCGCCGACTGTGTAACCTATATCTCTATATATATATACATTCTGAAGATGGAAATTACTTATATTCAATCGAGAAATTTAAACACTTCACATCCTCCCCTCTTGGGTGTTTTTGATTTCATTAGAGGGCGGGTTTCGCCGTCATGTCAAAATATCTTTAGATTTTTGTGTTTTGATTGAAATATTTGGTCTCTTTATGTATTGAAAGTTTTAGTTTTTGTTTGTCTGCTCCATGTTGAATGTAAACACGTGAAAGTGTTTGGCAGACGGTCGTTTGAATATCTTATCGTGATCAAATTATAACGTAATCCACTTCAACTACACTGCACTAGCTAATCCTTATACAATTTTCCCTTTTCAACTGTTGCACCTTTTTCAGTTATTGCAACGTTTGTCAAATGAACATTGCCATGCTGTGTGAACAGATGTTTGAGATTACACATACAATAAAAATCGTTACCTCTGTGAATCGTTCGATCCATTGAGGAGTGTTATCAGATGTTCTAGATCAAGAAAGATGGTTTAACTCCAATTCTCAGAATGACCGTTCCACTGTGATCCAACAGTTATATAATAAGGACATGACAAATTATTCTAGCCCAATGCTTTAATTTTATATATGTCTTGTGTATTTTGGCATGCACTTTAAAGATCCCTTGACAGTTGGAATTCGATATAAGAGTAGGCCGCATGAACAGAATAGTAAGAAGTTAGACCTCATTTCTTTTCATTTCATTTTTTTATCTTAGATACCCTTTATATCTTGACTAAAATTACTATATCACCCCTCTCAGTACATTCCCAACTCGAGTATTAGCCCGCGGTTATGTACGTTGTCCTAAGTCGTTTTTGTGAGGGGGGAATATACTGGTCTGTGTTCCAAGTCGTTCGTTTGTTGTAAATGAGAGTAAAGGGTATTCAGGCCCATTAACCTCCCCTCTTCAACCCATTATTTGTCATATTGCTATAAGATGTTTTACCCCTATTCAATCGAATCCTCTCCTACTGCGCCTAGCAGGGGTTTCAATAGCTCAGGTATACTCCTTCAATACAACTCAAACCTTTTAAACATGTTAGCCTTCAGGCCATCTTTCTCTCCTAAACCTTTTGTTTGACAGGTCATCTAGATTCTAATATACCAGTGATTAAAGACATTTCTGTAGTTTTATAGGTGGAAATTATTTGCCTTTTGAAATGGTTTCAACTCCTTGAATTACGACAAACATACTTAGACCTATTTGTTGTGTTGTGTTTTTGTTGTGTATGGTATAGTAAATCCTGCCACGAATATTTACACTTTGTTGTAGCCTATGATTTTTAAGGGTTGTAAAATGTGTGTATGCACTAGGACAAAATCGTGTGATATTATCGACATGCAATTCACCAAGGTATAACATCGTGTTAACAATTAAAGGTTCATAGCCCCACATATGTGTACTCTTATAATATCTGAAGATGCCTATACTGGGCGGACAGCTAGTTTATGCTTTAATATACATTATGGTATCACATTATTGCAGTATGTCATCACATTATTGCATTATGACATCACATTGTTGCATATAGAATATCACATTCATTATGATATCACATTATTACATAATGATATCACATTATTACATAATGATATCACATTATTACATAATGATATCACATTATTATATTATATTATATTACAATATTATATCACATTATTGCATTATGATGTCACATTGTTAGATTACAGTAATAAACATGACATAACATTAATATACATGTACTACAATTGCAAACATGGGTAATTTTATTTACATTTAATTAAGAGCTTTTCAGGTGATACTAAATATTGAAGCTACTAATATATATATGTTATAAAATTTTCAACTTTAACTCATGACAATTTAATTATATGTTTCAGGTTCATGGTTCGCCAGCAGTTAATGATATTATATTCAGAAAGATTAAGGAACAGAAGATAGTGCTGCCACCTGGCGACTCTCTCAAATTTAACTATCAGCTTATTAACCAGTGCAGTAATAGACATGTACAAATGAAGTACGGAGGGAAACGGGGTAGAGTAAATGCTCGGGGTCGCCCCTCAAGTAATTTCAGTAAGTTTCAATCAAATTATCATGGCTTTTCATCTTCCATTTAGCAATAAGAGGGGGTGGGGCATGTTGGATGGCTGAACGGTCAATTCGTTCATGTTGTATCAATGAGTCAACTGGTATGGTTTCAAATCCCCTGTTGTATGTGACAAGGAGAAAGGTTGCCTATCTAACCTCGTGGGTTTCCCCCGGGTGTTCCTTTTTCCTCCCACTGCTAAAGTACACTATGCGCAAGCAAATAATTGAAATAAAATTAAAGCATGTTAGTCCTGAAATGACCTAGTGGACAGTGAACCCCATCTCTCTCTCTCTGTCTCTCTCTCTCTCTCTCCAGTCATGCGTTGATGAGATTGTGCATACCATCCCCAATCACCCCTTTCCAACCCCTTTCCAACCCCTTTAAAAGGTAAATTACATTAATAATGGGACACTATATTATAAAACCCTTTTATCTAATTTATGCAATACCGTAAATACTGTCTCGTTATCAAAGTATAACATCAGCGATGGTGGTGAAACGCTGCAGACAACATAGTTCCTCTACTCCTAAACATCTGATCAAAGCCAACTCAATTGACAAATTTCTATTCACTGTTCTCATTCAGTTATATCTTCTCAAAATCCAGTGTTTGGTAACCCGATACTTTGACTAGGGGTATTTATCAAACTGTATTCGTTATGAACTGAACGACATGATCATCTTGAATAAAGGTCTCGAGGAGACAGGCGATGCGAATCTGTGATAAGCTTCCAACCTATCCTGTTCATCAGCAAGCTTTACATCTTAATCTTGGTGCAAAAAAACACATACATACCAAAAACCGCAAAATACTTTAGGTACTTTAAATCTATTTATAATGCAGATACGTGTAGCTCGTGCATAAGAAGAAAAAGATGAATAAACATTGTGATTATCCATTTGAAAAAGGCCATGACAAGGAGTAGGGTCGCCTCTCCAACCTCATGGGTTTCCTCCCACTGCTTAAGACCTCTACGTGCAAGCGAATTATTGAAATAAAATTGAACCATATGTTAGTCCAAAAATGACTTAGTTTGTGAACGTGGACCTCAAACCTCATTTTCTCTCTCTATATATCTCTCTATCTCTCTCTCTCTTTATGGAAATCTATTCTGAACATTTCTCTCTCTCTCTCTCTCTCATGGAAATCTATTCTGAACATCTCTCTCTCTCTCTCTCTCTCTCTCTGTAATGGGGAGATTAAGTAACTGATACAGTTTTACTTATTACTTTTAGACAGGACATGCAACACAAGAAACTGATAATGACGACATAAATTTACATAATATGAATTTTAAATTGACATAAACAGGTTTGGAGGCTTTTTAATATTAAAAAGGTTAAGAGATTGTTTCCGAAAATATCCCAAATATGACACAGAAATAGACATCTGACAGATTAAATATTTCATAAATGGTTTCACATGGTTTAATGCATCATATGTTAAAAGAATTTGTACTACGCACCTAACATAGAAAACTTGAATTTTAAAGATTATGTATAGCTCAAGTAATAATGGGTGTTCTGTACCATCAACTAAAGTAGTGTCTAGCATTTCCAGAGAATTCCCCCATAGGAAATGCCCATCTCCATTAGTTCAGTTCGTACAGAAAAGTCTGTCACTGAGTTAAGTGGCATAGATTTGATTCTATGCTTGTACTCGGCAGAGAGTAGAGAGAGAGAGAGAAATGAGGTTTTACGTCCACTCAACACAAACTAGGTCATTTCGGTACTAACATATGGTTTAATTTTATTTCAATAATTCGCTTGCGCGTAGGGGTCTTTAGCAGTGGGAGGAAACCGGAGTGCCCGGAGGAAACCCACGAGGTTGAGAAGGCTCCCCTATCTCCATGTCACATACGCTCACACCAGGGCTCGAAACCACAGCCGCAAGCCAGAGGTGACTGGCCAGCTAGAGGTCGAAGCGCGGCACTCTAGACCACTAGGCCATCCCAACCCCCCCGGCAGAGAGTAAGATCAACAGCTAAATCGCATGAGTTTTCTCTCTTTCTCTCTAATTACTAAAGGCCTCTCCGCGCAAGTGAATTATTAAAATATAATTAAACTATGTTAGTCCCAAAATGACCTTCTCTGTTGAATAGACTTTTAATCCATTTCTCTCTGTGTCTCTCGAGGGGTGGGATGGCCTAGTGGTCTAGAGTGCCGCGCTTCGAACTTTAGTGGGTCGGTCACCTCAGGCTTGCGGGTTGTGGTTTCGAGCCCTGGTGTGAGCGTATGTGGCATGGAGATAGGGGCACCTTCTCAACCTCGTGGGTTTCCTCCGGGCACTCCGGTTTCCTCCCACTGCTAAAGACCCCTACGCGCAAGCGAATTATTGAAATAAAATTTAACCATATGTTAGTCCCGAAATGACCTAGTTTGTGTTGAGTGGACATTAAACCCCATTTCTCTCTCTCTCTTTCTCTCCCTGTCTCTCTATTTACTAGGAAAGAAAATGTAAAGATTTCTAAATATTTAAATCATGAAATAATGATTGATGTACATTGTGTATAAGTTTTATTCTGTTTTACTTATTAACTCGGGTAACAATCTCCAATAATGTGTAAACATAGTTTTGTAAATTACCTCAGACCAACCGACCCGCCCTAGTGGCTCTGGCATGACAGCTCTTCAAATGTTACTCATAAAAAAATTGAAAACCGAAAAGATATTTTTAATTTATGTGCCAGGTTTGTCGTACCTCTCGTGTCTACTTCATTCATTATCTCAAATTTCAAAGTATGAAATTTGCATAAAAATTTAATTTGACATGAAACGACTGTTAGCGAATAGTAGGTGTTCTTTGTTGGTTGGTTGCTATTAGATACGAGTGTGCGATTGTAAGGAAATAGGATACATCATCTTTACGTCATGTTTTGATAACGAAAACAATAAACATCGCTTGAACATTTATATTATAATATACAATATATGCTTGTCAGCTGCGAGACTAGCAAGTAGGGTTTCTATTTTAAGGAGAGGGGATTTACATAGGCAAACCCTGTTCCCCCAGTCCCATTCAGACAACCTAAATAAAAATATTGTTTATAAAAAAAAAAATGTGAGGCTTTGAAGTAGGGTTTTTGTTTAAGATGGCGTGACGGACAATAAAAAGTCCCTTTCCCAAGGTAATGTGTCTAGTTTTTCTTATGGCATGAAAAACCAGAGAGAGAGAGAGAAATGGGGTTTAACGTCCACTCAACACAAACTAGGTCACTTCGGGACTAACCTATGGTTTAATTTTATTTCAATAATTCGCTTGCGCGTAGGGGTCTTTAGCAGTGGGAGGAAACCGGAGTGCCTGGAGGAAACCCATGAGGTTGAGAAGGTGCCCCTATCTCCAGGCCACATACGCTCACACCAGGGCTGCAAGCCAGAGGTGACCGGCCAGCTAGAGGTCGAAGCGCGGCACTCTAGTCCACTAGGCCATCCCAACACCCCCATGAAAAACCAAGGTCCAGCGTATATACACTAAAGATCCCCTGAATAGGCTGAAGTTGCAGACCGAAATTGTCCATCTCTATTAGTCCGAGTAGTGTAGAAAATAATACGTTAACGCCAAGTCCCATTCAGCTTTTTTCTCTATAAATGTTCAAATTCTGTTTTGTTTTGTTTTTTTCAGCCCATTTGACTTTTATCTCCTTATCAGGGGGAATAATTCTTGTTCGAGGGGCGGAAACCAAAAAATATCTCTGTTTCAACAGAAAGGGCAGATTAGTCTTAAAGGTAAGCAAGTTTGTTTCTTTAGCTTAGTGCAGGACAGAGGGTCTGATGCGAACAGCTGTCTAGTCACCCAGATTAGACAAAAAAATGGGGTCTCATGTACACATTGTAGTGCTCATGAAGGATCCCTTTGCAGATGGAATTCAATAGTAGGCCTTAGTGCTGCGGATTGAAGCTCTGTTTTATAGTGTTAAACATTTGACATTTGATATGGCTCACTAACTTGCGGGTCGGGTGTTCGATCCCTACGTTTGTGGATAAACTTTCCCCTTGTCAAGGATGCAGGACGGAGGGCCTGACAAGGACAGCTGTCTAATCATTTGAATGGTACGAAAAACCACGATCCTGTGTAGACATTGGAGTGCATGTAAAAGAACATTCGATAAAAGAGTAGACCCAGTTTAAGAGCTGAAAAGAAGAACGCTTTGATATTGTTATTGTGAAATATGCCTTTTAGTAAAATATGATATTGTAAGTAAATTAATGGATAATTACAGTTTAGAATTAGCTGTTGACGTCAGTAAACCTTAAGAAATCAGTTTTTCGGTAATAAATCATACTTTTTACAGAATTAATAAATATTTTTTTTTTAAACACATTTTTTTGTGAATAGGTAAAACATGTGAAACCACTACCCAACAAAAAACCTTGTAAGACTCTAAATAGATTTGCAAATTTAGTTTAAACTTTAAGAAAAAAAAACTATGTTGGTGTTATTAAGATGACGGCAGATATATTATTACATAAGTAAAGTGAATGTGAAGAATGAGATGAATGCTGTCATGAGATGAAGACAGGTCGTACCAGTTTCTCTTAATAACAAGAACATAATGTCTTTAACCTGAATAGCGAAAAAGAGGGGGGGGGGGAAATTCGGGTTTAATGTCCACTTGACACAAACTAGGTCATTTTGCAACTAACACATGGTTCCATTTTATTTCAATAATTTGCATGCACACAGCTGTGGGAGAAAACTGAAGAACCCAGAGAAACCCCTTAAGACTGGACTGGCAATCCCCACCTCTTGTCACATACAAGCAGGGAATTGAAACGAAACCCCTTGACTCAATGACGATTATTGATGTATAATGATTAATTTTTGAACAGTGGTCAGGAAATTTATTGTTTATAAATTGGACACTCATTGGTGATTTTAGATGATTTTTACAAATTTTCCGACAAAGATTTGATAATGAATGAATGTGAAAGAAATTAGTGCTAAATACACAAGATGAAATGACACCCGTGTTACAGAGATAATGGGTTTGTTATTCTTATTAGGGTGAGCTGTAGTGAAACAAACATACAAAAGTAATAACATTTTGACGTATTCAATTTGAATTTGAGTAAAACCCCATTTAAGCTAATACAGGGTAACATGCGATAGTTGAATATAATGGTCATGGATCCATCTTTTAGTATAAGTTCCCAGATACCGTGTATCACATTATAAACAGATTCAGTCAATAACCAGGTACATTGAACTGAGTAAAATCCTCTTATTACCCAATATCAAATGAAGTTTGTTTATTTTGTCATGTTTTGGTTTCACCTTAGGTTTAACTAATGCTCCAGCATCCTTTCACCGTTCACACGTTTGTTACACAATAATACAACTGCAGATAAACCGCTTCTCACCTCAGCTTCTCGCCACAATATATTGAAGGATGTAAATATCAAATTAACTTTGGTGGGGAATATATCAATTGAAAACTAAAAGGAATGTTCACGTACAGTAAAGTTGGCTAGCTGAGTGGTTAATGCATGCATGATGCATCACAGGGTCTGTCGTCAAGTCAACTGGCGTGGTTACATTTTATTTGTAATATTTTATCTGTATTTAGTGATTGAAAGTACTACAGTGACTTTTCCCTTCCTTTTGAAGACTACCCTGATGCACTATGGAGATAACACATAAAAAAAAACATATATATTTGTCAATAAGACCCATGAATCACTGACTCAACTGGTGATTCAGTCCACATCCAAATAATAAAGTCACCGGAAACGTCTGCATTTTTATTTCACAAAAGTATCATTGATAAAAACTGTGCACTATTCTATCTGCCTTTCGAACTTTGATTGACTATAACTTTTTTGTGAAAGATGTTGCGATGACGAATTATTCCGATATTCCCGGTTGTTGTGTGTTTCAAGTGCTTTATTGTGGTGGTGTTTTACTATTTTTTCGAGGGGGTTATCTAAGTTTAACTGATAGTGTTCAGCGTCTCCTTCTATAAAAAAAGATTAGAATTCATGCACAGTTGCACAACTATTTGTTTGAAGTTGCTAAAATGGTTTCAATTGTTCTTCATTAACTATTTTTGGAAAAAGATTCAAAAGAAACACATTATTATGCGGGTTGTGCTTTGATTTTGATACATATTTTGTGTTAGTACAAGCGCGCTGTATCATAAGGTCTGTAATTGAGTCAACTGGTGTGGTTTCATTCCCCGGTTGTGCGTGACAAAGAATAGTGTCGTCTTTCCAACCTTGTGTTTTTTCTCTGGGTCTTCCTGTTTTCTCCCACTTCTAAAGACTCCTATGCACAAAATAATTATTGAAATAAAATAGAACCATGTGGTGTTTGTCCCGAAATAACCTAGTTTGTGTCAAGTCAAGTGGATGTTAAACCCATTTCTCTCTCTCTATCTCTCTTTAATTGAAAAATAAAACAAACATGGTTCAAAGAATCCATTTACAGTTTAATTGTGGTTAAAATAATTTATTGGATTAAATTTTTAAAAAAAAAGAATTAAATAACAAGGTCTTAAATTTACCGAGGCAGGTATGTGTAGTGGTATGCGTGCAGCTTTGACCTAAATAACACCTCAATCTTAATGTAAAAGGCATATTGTTAAAGTGTGGTTGGTCATATTACTTAACTGACAATAGAATAAACGAGAAGGTGTAAACGCATACCTATATCAATCTACCTGCGTTTTATTTCACTTCTAACAAAAATAACGTTTAATATCTCCGTCTGTAAAACTGAACCCTGTCTCACAAGTTTATTAATACTTATAATGTACAGTGCATACATAGGTACAGTGATAGCGATTATAGATTATGTGAATGATTTTGATTTCTTTGTGTTTCAAGTTTACACCTAATGTACCCTACATGTTGTATGCCCATTCTCATTAGCCTAGTGGTCTAGAGTGCCGCGCTTCGACCTCTAGCTGGCCGGTCACCTCTGGCTTACGGCTGTGGTTTCGAGCCCTGGTGTGAGCGTATGTGGCATGGAGATAGGGGCGCCTTCTCAACCTCGTGGGTTTCCTCCGGGCACTCCGGTTTCCTCCCACTGCTAAAGACCCCTACGCGCAAGCGAATTATTAAAATAAAATTAAACCATGTGTTAGTCCCGAAATGACCTAGTTTGTGTTGAGTGGACGTTAAACCCCATTTCTCTCTGTCTCTCATTAGCTCGATTGGTGTAGAATATAGTTGAAGAGTGGAAAATGTATGATATATGTACCACTTCTTTAGCATGGGTGGTTCAATAAGGCCATTAAACCCCTATTTCAGTTCATTACATTTCATTTTCTTGTAAACCCAAGCAGGATGTAGAATAATTACAACAGCAGTCAGTGTAACTTTTCTGCCATCTTTCCATACTTGTAGTCAGTATATAAGGAACATATATTCGAAGTCCTCTAGTCCATCCTGTTGGTCTTTTTGGAAAACACCATTACTGGAGCCACCTACATTCTTATTCTCAATTCCAGCTGGGTAAAAGTTGGAATATCTTGTATACTATCGCTATAAGGTTTGTTTAGTCATTGTTTTCACATACAGGTTGACATGCAATATAGTAGAGCATGTGTAACCAGGAAAATAGTAGTACCTTAATCATTTAAGATCTGCTTCCGTAAAAGAGATACTGCAGATAAGATCAAGGAGAGCTGACACATCTTCCTGTATATTAGAACATGATTTTGCAATGTCTCCAATTGCGGCCTATAGATATGGAATGGTTTAGTGGCACATTCTTCCTTTTCTTAACACAAAGCAGCATAATCTACTATCTAATAGTGCACATTAGCGGTATTTAACCATGAAAGGTGTCAACAAGGTCCCATGTCAAACCCAACATAGTTTTTACTCACGTGTTATTGTCAAAAATATGACACTTAAGAAGAATATTCACAGTTTTTACAATACCCGTGTAGATTGCGCACAATAACAAAATGACTATATTCAAAGCACACATTTTAATATAACTCATAAACTTTCAATAAGTGAAATGAAATGGGGTTTTAAGTCCTACTTCCTACAACAATGTATAAGATTATAACGTACCTTTAAGTAGCTCATAATAATACTGATAATATTTATATTTATGGTTGTTTAATTTAAATATTAAGCTCCTGGTGGTCTACAGGGTCAATGATTTGTACCGTGTATATCTGGGGTATGTATTGACATTATTGAAACTGTGTTATTTGAAATAGAAATGAAATAAATAACAAAAGGGTTTAATTTCCTACTTTTCTGCCCTGAGTGTGATAGTGATAATGGGCGTGCACAATTCTGTCCTTCATAACTGATAAAGGTAAGCCATGTCGGTAAGTGTACAATTCAGCACTGCATTTTCTGTATCAAGTGCATTATTCAAACTACACTACACCTCAGTGTAGGTTTTGTTCACTTTATTGAATGTATCTTATTGGAAATAAGGAGGGGGAGGGGTGGCCGAATGGTTACTGTGTTTTATCTTAAGGTCTCTCATTGAGTCAACTGCCATGGTTTCAGGTTTCAATTCCGTGGTTGTATGTGGCAAGGAATAGGGTCACTTCTCCAACCTTGTCGGTTTTCTCCGAGTCCTGTGGTTGTCTCCCACTGCTCAAGAACCCTACACGCAAGCAAATTGTTTAAATGAAGTCAAACCATATGTTAGTCCTGAAATGAACAAGTTTTTGTCAAGTGGATGTCAAACCCCATTTCTCTCTCTCTCTCTCTTATTGGAAATGTATTTGAAACATTTAGGTTGTATTCTGGATTTTAAATAAAATTGGATAGTCTCTCTACAGCATGCATTGATATGCGTTGTCACACATTGTAGATTCCGTCTTATTAGTCCAGTCGGAGCAGAATGGTAGGACGTTAAAAACCTCATTTCACTTCAATTTGTAGATATTTTGTAAACTGTGCTCTTATATATTCGTTATCACTGTAAATTAAAGATTTTACAGGTACACATACAGATATGGGTCGTTTACCAAGTGCATTATTTGCACTATACCTTTCATGTGCAATGGTTTGTGTTAAAGGAATTGAAAACAACCCATAATCTCTGTCATTCCCCTTGAAACACTTCATTGTATTGTGTAGTATTCAAGTACAAAGTATTGAGAATAAACTGGGCGTTTGGTTTCATGAAATAAAGGATTCAGTCTTCTTGTGAAATTTAGTCAGTTTGTAATATGAATAGGAATTGGTATTTAAGATTAATCCTCGTGAATAGTGGTGGAGATCGGCAGCCATGTGTAAAAATATGCTATTCAGTTATTTCTGATATTTATTTATTTATATACTGTGTTTTTATTGCATAGAGCTCCGGGACTCATTCGCTAATGTTATAGCTTACAAAGTCAGTATTTTGCTTCGATCGTGTTTGTGTTAGCCCCATAGGTTTTGAGTTTTAATCCAGTTTTACTGATGAATATTTCAACTAGAGGAGCGTAGTCAAATTGTTTCTCAGTAATAAACAGTATTGCATAGAATCGTATCCTGTTTTACTAATTGCCATGGAAACGAGAGATTATTTCACCTGCTGTATTTACCTATTGTAAGTCTAAACCGTCAATAATCTCTAGGATGTTTTATGTGACTTTCAATTCTGGATATGTATGCGATTGGAAGCTTCCACTTTTATTTTTTTTTCTAATTTTATTGTCATTGCAAGGCTGCATTTGTGACTAGTACGTTTCATGTTATATGTAAATGATTCAGCTGAGTGACTTTGTTGGGGCTTGTCGATAGTTTTCACCTTTAGTTGCTTCAAGTTTTGTACTGTAAAGGTTACTTCAGCCCACATACTTAGTTATTATGACAGCTAGAAACTTCTTAAAGGGTCGAGGCCACATATTTCTATGTCAAAAATTTAACAAATATTTTGTTTTTATTTTAAAATAATCTAAGCAGCATGGTTTTATCTTCTTTTTTGCATTAATTATCTTGAATGAGACTTAACCTAAACATACATTATGCAAGATCTAAATCTGCCTATCGTAGCTCTTTCTTTAGGTCTGAAATGTTTTATATAAACTATTTATTAGACATAGATTAACTTATCCAAACCATAGTAAACTTTCGATGGCTTCTAATGTGTCAGATTTTAAGTGGATTGGAATCTGATCTACTACTCAACGATCATTGATGAATAAATCCAAAAATGGATAATGGAGACTTTGTTTTTTATCGTACTAACTTTAGTAATGATGATCAAGGCTAGGCTAATAAAGCAATTTGACTGAAACTCTCAACACCTTCTATTTACGTTATCTATTTTTTAACTATTATTGCAAGAACAGTCAACTCTTTATCTAATCTCCCATAATGTATCTTTAATTAATGTAAAAAAAATATCGCTCAATAAAAAGTGCTCCCAGCCCTTCTTTATGGTAGGGCTTCAAGTCATGTCAACATGTAGATACCCAGCCCTTTACAGATGATGTGTCGAAATAAAAGTCCTTCAAACTAACAATTCATACACAGAAGAGCAATGGGTGGTCAGGGCTCTGAAAAACCACCAACAAAAACAACTTTCATGCTTACACATTAAGTTCTGACAATCTTTTAAAATTATAATAAGCTCCCTTTTACCCAAGTCTTTTCTTCTCTTGACAAATCTCCCTCTGCCTTGTCTATTTAAACTTCGAAAACTTGAATACATCTGATATGAAAAACGTTCCATCTAGATGGGGGGGCTTTTGTTACCTTGGCTGTGTGTTGGATATTAGTTTTAACAAGGTATTTAGAATATTCATAAAGTCCTCACATCAAAGGCCAGGTTTCTTAGTCGTGGGTACATGTTACATCTTGGAGAACAGGCTAACGATGTTATGTTTCTTATAAGTTGTAACAGTTACGCTGTTTTGTTATTTCTAGCTAAAAGGTGCAATATTATGTTCTAATTTGTAAGTTTATAGTCAGAATTTCGAATCTTAATGTGAAGTGTTTACTTTATTTATCAATAGCTAAGTATTGTTACTCCCTTACAACGTATCGTTAAACATTATATACTGGTTTCAAACATTATGTACTGGTTTCAAACATTATGTTCTGTGGTTTCGAACATTATGTACTAGTTTCAAACATTATGTACTGGTTTCAAACATTATGTACTGGTTTCAAACATTATGTACTGGTTTCAAACATAATGTTCTGGTTTCAAACATAATGTTCTGGTTTCAAACATTATGTACTGGTTTCAAACATTATGTACTGGTTTTAGAATGACTCGGGAATGGTTTTAGAATGGTATAGTTTATCGTAGTAAACATTATGTACTGGTTTTAAAATGAATTTATGTACTGGTTTGGGGGTTTGGATAAATGAATTAGTGCTGTATCATAAGGTCTGTCACTGGGTCAACTGCTGTGGTTTCGATTCCGTAGTTGTATTGGCCAAGGAATAGGATCGCTGTCCAACCTCGTGGGTTTTCTCCGGGTCCTCCGATATCCCCCCACTGCTAAAGAACTCTACACGCAAGCTAATTATTGACATGAAATTGAATCATATGTTAGTCCCAAAATGACCTAGTTTGTGTCGAGAGGATGTTAAACCCCATTTCTCTCTCTCTTAAGTATAAGTAAAATTGAACCATATGTTAGTCCCAAAATGACATAGTTTATGTTGACTGGATGTTAAACCCCATTTCTCTCTCTCTGAAATAAAATTGAACCATATGTTAGTCCCAAAATGACCTAGTTTATGTTGATTGGACGTTAAACCCCATTTCACACTATCTCCATTTTGATAAGATATATAATCCACGATGAATAATCTAAAATAATCTAGATTTGTTGCTTTCCTCATCTCGGACTTCATATAGGTGGAATGTGCAACGTGTGTTTTGGTGTCTCATCGCTCAAGTTACCTGTAATCGTTCACACTTGATGAATAGTTGAAATCTTTCTGTCTTGTCGACAAGACTCCTACCTGCTCCTCAAGGGTTTCATCTTAGTTATTTCATTTTAAAGTGACAACAAGTCGAAATAATAAGTTGTCATTAATCATTATTTTCAAGTGGCAACAAGTCGAAATAATTAGTTGTCATTATTCGTTTAACTCCATGCAAAGATCAGCCCCGGTGTTCCTAAAGCATTCTCAGTAATCTCAGACTTAAGTTAAGAATTTACTCAACTTTTAATCACTGGTTATTAGAAATATCTTTGATCCAGAAACAGAAAACTTCGCATATAGTTTCTTATTGATAGCGCTATATTTTTTAATAAGGCTATATTTTAGTTAAAATAATGCTTTTGAGAATGCTTTGTGAACTCGGGCCTGGATCATATTTAGTGTTTATTAATCTACAACAATATTGTTACAGTACTTAAAGGGGTATTATTTAAGATTTAATAAAAAGGTTGGACGTTCTTGCTCTAATATTTCAAAAGTACATAATTCAATTATGACCATTCATAGAAGGTTTTAACTCTGTGCAAAGATCGGGAGGCACAGAACTGAGTTTTGTCACAGTAGAAGGGTCAACCATCTTGATTTCAAAAAAAAAAAATAAAAAAAATAAAAAAATATGGCATTTTGATTTCACTAAGAAAAAACGTAGAATTTCATATTTCATTTTAATTTTTGCACAGTTTGTATTAAAATGTTGAAACTGATATTGAAATGTGGCATGTCGGTAATCTAGGATTAAAACTCACTTAAACCCGATGAAAGAGATCTGTATATTCTGATAATTGCATGCGCTAAACTCAAGTGTGAATTACATAATATAATGAAATGTGAGCATGTATTATATTAGACAAGATGCAATAAATATGGTGAATTGGACAGCTATTAAATTAACATCGTGTCATGGGAAGGAGCTTTATTATTATATTTTGATTCAACTTGAATTTTATTAGATACTTGATGCTGTCTTCTGTAGAGGAAGAGAGAGTTCCTTTCATCCTAGACGATGGCTCGAAGGGTGACCCAACACCTGGTGGGTTCGTGTCTGTGACAAGAGAGTATACATGATTTAAACATTGCTCTAATTGCCCCAATAGGAATAAATATGACGAGAATTTCAGTCGACAGGGTTGCTCAAACTAAATATGATATCATAATTTCAACTAATCACAATACTCCAAGACTCAATTCTGTATTGCTTGATTGAAATTTGTCAATTCTGAACGTTCCAACAGGCAGTCGAGTTACATCAGATGTTGTGGTTTACAGCGCAAGTGTTAATTGTTGTACAACCCAATCATATTGCCAAAACAGTAATTACATCACATCGTCTGTCTAAACTTTCCACGTAAGAGGATGAAATGAGATGGGGTTGAATTGTTCTGTTCCGACTCGGATATTGAAAACGAGTGTTGACCGAATGGGGTTAAACTGGTCTGCTCCGACTCGGTTATTGAAAACAAGCGTTGGCCGGCCATACAGTGTGCTATGAGAGGACTTTTAACCAGACGGGGAGCCAATACGACCTACTCTTCTTTCGAATTTTAACTATTAAAGGGTTCTTTTATGTACATGCCAATGTGTACACAAGACTTCAGTTTTTACGTCCCATCCGAATGACAAGACACTTTCTTGCCAGACCCTCCTTCCTCCACCACTGACAACAATGGGAAACCTAGTAAATCCAAAATCCAGAGCGAACCTGATATCTCCAACCAGCGACTTACTCAATGAGTCACCACGGCTCCAGTGAATTGAAAGGTGTGATAATATATGATGATGTTAGTTAATGATATGAAGTGTTGATAAAGTTGTATATCAACGTATCAGTGCTTATCTAGGATCAATATCAGATTATAATAAACTTAAGTCACGATCTAACCTCAAATATTTCAACTATTTTAAACCACTGGTTCACGAGAACTCCTTTACTTCTGTAATCACTGAATGTTGGTCTTTCAATTTCTATTGGTATGTGGGGTGGGGTAGAAAGAGAGACAGAGAGTGAGACAGAGTCAGAGTGTTCAATTATATTTCAATAAAACGCTTACGCGTAAGAGGCTTTAGCATTGATCTTAAAATGGAATTGGACTTAACACCCTATTGCTCTACTCCGACTGGGATATGTACTAAAATATGCCAAATCAGTTTCCAAAATATGTACAACCTATGTTCAGAATAGATTTCCAATAAGAGAGAGGGAGAGAAATTGGGTTAAGCGTCCACTCCACACAATCTAGGTTCATTTCGGGACTAATGGGAGGACACCGGAGAACCTGGAGAAAAACAATGCGGTATGAGGTGTCTTTAGCAGTGGGAGGAAACCGGAGAACCTGGAGAAAAACAATACCGTATGAGTGGTTGAGATTCGAAACCACCGCCACTTGACTCAAGGACAGACCTTATGATTTAAAATACATCAGTTAATTATGGAAGAGTGACATTACAAATTGAAACCTGGTTTGTTTGAATCTGATACTTTGTAGTGGGATAACCAATATACTGTAGGTGTTAATTTCTCGTTTAATCAATGACGCTTCTGGCTACTAAATAAAGACTAATATATAACTTTTTTTTTTATTCGTGCCTTATATTAAAATAAACGAGCAAGCGCGTCATTGGTATAGTCATATTTAATAGCTGGATAATATTTCTGACAGATCTGTTAATAAGCTGGATATCTATTTCTGAATTATTTGTTTCTATTTTTAGAGTCGTGTTGTATGCGATTAGATCTGGTATCGAATATTGGAATTTGTTTAAAGGGTGCCACTAAACCTATTTGACATAGCTGACGTCATCAAAGTAAAAGTAGAGATATAATTAGATTTAAGATGGTTTAATTAATGACGTGTTTTGTTGAAATTAGTCTGCAAATAATTCGACTCACCTGTGAGTCTCCAGAAATTACCTGTATTTTTATTTATTCATTCTATAAATACACGGTCGACTGTTTAGAAAACCATCAACTTTTATTTCTGGGTGTAATAAAAAGGTGTAATGTATTTGCCTGAAAGAACGCCGGTCTATTTTTAACCACAGCAGTAAATATAACGAGGACCAATATACCGTCCTAAGCCATGTGACCTTTCCGTGTGGATTCAGCCCACTCCTCCTCGTTTGATTAACATTAATTCACAAGCCATCGTGTGAAATAAAAACAAACTGTTGATTGGTAGAAAGACGAAATGGGTTGATGATGTAGTTTTATGTGCACGGCCACACCGACCTAAGTACACATGAACTAATATTGAAAAGTCTGTAAAGAAAAGGTGGAAGTGCTGTGCCACTGCCCTTACTAAATCTCCATCCTTGCACAATGTATGGTTTTTGCTTGTCTTTATTAGTCTGTTTGTTGTAAAAGTACAGAATGTTAAACGCCATTTTAATGTTTCATATACTGAGAGATGTGATGTACAAGGCAGGATATGCTCGAGTATTTATCACACGTTATTTGTCCTATTCCCAGATTTATATCATTCTTTAATAGTTTAAAGTGTAATTTATATCATACGGTCTGTCATAAAGTCAGAGGTGTGGTTTTGATCCCATGCAGTTTGTATGCACCAAATAGTAGTGTCAACCTGCCTACCCTTGTGGGTTTTCTCCGGGCACCACTGTTTTTCTGCCATTGCTAAAGAACCCTACTTGCAAGGAAATCATTTTGTCAAATGGATGTTACCCTCCTCCTATCTCCCCCTCTCTCTCACACACAAAAAAGGCACCCAATGGTAAATAATAAAATAATAATTAAAAAAACCAGAAAGCTTAAATAATACCAAAATACAAGATGTGCAATTCTTAATACTCTCTCTCTCTCTCTTTCGGTCTCTTCTTCTCTCTCTGTCTCTCAGTGCATGTATTCTGATGCTAAAAGGGTGCTTTCTCTGGACAGCCATATCATTAAACTGTTTACTTTGCCAACATAGTTTTTAAGATTATGATGTTGCGTGGGTCCGTGTAATAGATGATAATAGTCACGGTATATATTGAATTAACACTTTAATATTGTGAAATACATCACCATTAAATAAATACTAGTTGGGACCGTTAACTTGAGATTAGACCACCAGCGTATAAACATCTCAAGTACCTCAACAGACCAACGGCGTTACTTAAGTGTGAATACTTTAAACTTAATTCAGTCCGGGGGAGTTGAAGCACGTGATCTGACACCTTTCTCACTGAAAACGTAAAAAGCATACGCCTTGAAATGTAGTCCATTTGAAATTGTTTATTGGATTTGTGTCATTTGTTATAATGAATTTCAAGTAGTTTTGAGTAATTCTGACCACTGATTGCTCGATCCATACGTCTCCCCTTGCCAGTGGTCCAGGAAGTGGGGTCTGACAAGGAACAGCGTCTAGTGGCCCCATGTTTATACATTGGCTTAAAGGTAATTAGTAATGTGACCAAGATAAGATGGAAAGGCAGCAGTCCGGACGAAAGTATATTCAGAGTGCATTGTGCAGCATATGCACCTCTTTATAAGCCTTTGGCGTAATATATCCCGATTGGAGCTGACGTGCCATAAAACAACATTTCTTTCATTCTTTTCTTTATAAGCCCTGCAGTTGTTGTGGAAAAATAGGACATTAAACCCCATTACCTTTGATGTCATAATTCATTTTATTTAAACTTTAGGCTTGGGTGTTTGATATGTTGACTTTTTGGTAATATTCCATGGCGACATCTTGTCTGTTAAAAGGATGAAGAAAGTTATAATGTAACGTTGTTAACATGACTTGACAGTCAGAAAGGGTATCAACTACATGGTTACCTTGATGGATAATTGCATATAATTATGCAGACAGTAACACATATATCAATAGTGTGCATAACTCCACTTTAAAGATGCATTACCTGTCCTTTCGCGTTTAAGGTGCACTTTTGCTCCTGCTTTTCGTTTGCAGGAGTCTTTAAAGAGTCTTTAGGAGAGAGGTCATATAGCTCTATGCCTGTTCCTCAATCCCTTTCAATTTTTATGGATCCCGCACAATTTTACAAACATGAAGGACTGTAAGGTTTAGATACAGTGCTGGTCCTTCTTGCTGTCATTGTTTCCAAATATATAGGTAAGAGAAAATGTATATATTGAAAATTGCACTCAATTAATTTCGCAACAATGCATGTTAGTATAAACAGATACATTTACCAATTTATATCAGAGGTGGTTTATATTAGAGATTTAAAATATTAGAGATTTAAATCAAAGAATTATATTTCCAATATCAAACTTAAGCTACTGTACAATTTACTGATGCAAGTAATGCTGAGTATCAATGTCGCTCCTGATGCATACAATTTTACTGAGATTATTAAGACATCACTCCTTGAGTGGCTGTTGAATACAGAATCTACCAAGAGAGATCTGATTGGGCCGATCAAAAATCCAAGATTTCCCTCTGTGTATAGCAATGGCTGGAGAGGGATTTCTTGGGCCATTGCTTCAGGAAAAGGATCAAAAGTTGATTCAGAAGTAATAAAATGTTCCATTTTCCTCCCACTGCCGAAGACCCCTAGACACAAATAAATAATTGGTAAAAAAATTTAAACCATATTTTAGTCCCAAAAATACCTAATTTGTGTCGAGTGGACATTAAACCACATCTCTCTCTCTCTCTCTCTATCTCTCTCTCTTTATTAAAATGTCTTCTAGTGATGTTAGCAAGAATCACTGTGGGCAAGTTTGAGCAAATAGCTACATCACTAGAAGGACTTAACCTGTTTATTGTATTGGTTTTAATAAACTAGCTTGTTCAGTTTAATTTGTCTGCCTGCCTAACTGTTCTGTCCTTAATCTCTTTTCAACTAGCGCCATATTGAAAACATTCCTTAAACATTGTGGAATAAATTTCACGCTTCAACGCAGTTTTATATATTGGACTAAAGGGAATACTTGTGATGCAAGAAATACATGGTTACATTAAAGGATCTGTGGCATGTTTCACAGTTTATCCTTCATATTACAGATTCCCTTTAAAATTGAAATGGGGTTTAACGTTTTACTGCTCTGCTTTGACTGGGCTAATGAAGACTGGCAATTTGCTATGAGTGAAACTTCTCCCAGACAGAGCTGCTTGTATTGAATATCGAGGGTTGGGATGGCCTAGTGGTCTAGAGTGTCGCGCTTCAACCTCTAGCTGGCCGGTCACCTCAGGCTTGCGGCTGTGGTTTCGAGCCCTGGTGTGAGCGTATGCGGCATGGAGATAGGGGCGCCTTCTCAACCTCATGGGTTTCCCCCGGGCTCTCCGGTTTCCTCCCACAGCTAAAGACCCCTACGCGCAAGCGAATTATTGAAATAAAATTAATTAAACCATATGTTAGTCCCGAAATGACCTAGTTTGTGTTGAGTGGACGTTAAACCCAATTTTTCTCTCTCTCTCTGTATTGAATACCAACATGGGTTCTTTAACGTGCACGCCAACATGTATACGGGCCCCAGTCTTTCATCACGGACAAAATGGATCCAGGTGTGTGTAAAGGTGAATTTGAATTTAGTAAAGACACCAAGTCCCCTTTATAGACATTTCAAGGTTTCCAGATTTCTGGTATTTGTCCACCCCCCCACCACCAATACAATCAAAGACAAGGATTTGTTTTTACCTTTAAATCAAGTAGGCCAAGTTCCTTTAAAGTGAAAACTGTCGATGAGTTAAGATACAGGTGATTTGTTATTTCCAATAAACCTATATTGACTCTGTGTATTCAGTGAAGGCTGTTATTCAATGTTATTATACTGTGATCTGTAGACAGACAATAACTAGCTGACTGACTGTGTGTGATAAACCATACTACATTCATAAACATATACACACCTAACATAGTTAAATGGGTGGCCCATGGACAGAGAGACTTGATGGTCCTGAACTGAGAAATATAAGAGCGCGAGAGAGAGAGAGAGAGAGAGAGAGAGGGAGAGAGATAGAGAGAGAGAGCAGTATTTAATAATTATTAATGAAAGAGAGGAGAAGGGGGTCGCATATCTTCTTGTATTTTGAAATTACTTATTATTCACCCGCCTTTTTAGTTCGACTTTACTGTAAACAAGATCTAAAAGGGGTTTTCTGTCTTCTACTCTTCTCAAGCTTTTATCTAAATGACGTATGAACAGCAGTACGACTGCTATCAGTCGTTCATCAATGAGAACTATAATACCAATTTGTCTGTCTGTAACGACCGCAAGCCAGACAATGGCCCCGCATTCTTATGACTTATGTCAACGGTTAAAGTCCTTACGAGGGGTTTTATCGGCAAGATTAGGGGTTATTTAAGAGAAGTGATCATCATGTGGGTTATGGACTAATCTGTTAATGTTCATATTTCTCGGTTCCACGATTGAAGAATCATTTTGTGGTTTGACCGAATCTGACCTACTGGCAGTTAGCCTAGTTAGGTCGACATCATCGGCATAACGCCAAGCCCAAGATCTAAAGCTGATCAAAAGTGACTTAATTGATGTTCGTCGTGATGTACGATGGTCCACTGACGTTCTGTTTTTAGTGAACGCTTACACGTGGCTACATGCTCGAGCAAAATGGCTTCCTGGTGCTGTGTTATGGTCCTGTGACTTTCAGAACATAATGACAGACTCTTCATTATACTTATCATATGTAAAGTAACATGGCATTTTCCCAGAATCCATTGTATGTGGTGCAGTCAAGATATTTTGGGAGGCCCTCAAATGCCGATTTATATAAAGCGAGCATTGTAGACTCTGGAAATTTCCGAACCTCCCCAACTGGACAAAATTGACAACATTTAGCACTCCCTGATGTTTTAAACGCCATTTTATATCACACTATCACACGTTTATTTTCATAAAGTATAATATTATTAATTATTTTTTTCTTTTTTTTTCAGCATAATTATCATAAGAAGCGTTGTGCGTTTCGAGAGCAAGTGAGTAGAGGCGACTATATCAGACTCCGGTCGGCCGAGCAACCTGCTTGGTTCGTGGGTTTCCGGCCAAATGGCAAACCGTTGCCAGGTTACGCAATACGGAACTCTCGAAAGGAAGTGTGCTACGACTTCCTACGGAAACGTTTATTTAATTCTCGGACAAACACAAACTCGCCTATTCAAGGCATTGATATGAAAAAACTACTTGAAATAATCCAGAGAGGAAAAGCTAATCGGTGACGTAAAGTGAACACGTATTGTGAGGTTTAAAAAATCATATATAAATGTAGCCCCGGGGACGTGTCATGTGGGACGTGTTAGAGGGCATTGGGCTGTGTGCGGATCACGGGACTCCATCTTTAATATGTCAGTTCGTCGTGTTCGCCACTCGCCACCACAAGCTGTGATAGGATCGTCGACAAGAGTCTGTACGAATGACAGAAGTTCGTCTTCTTTACAACTTCTACCATCTTTATGACGTGTAACTAAACTACCGTCATGTTTCCCGCCAACTTGTACTTTAACTTAAAGTAATGACGTCATCAACATATATCCACAAGATTTGCGTCATCAAACTGGATTAAAATGGTGGACGTACGTCATCAAATCGTGTGTAAATAGTGTACATGGTAAAAAAGAATTTTGGAACTGTAAAGGAATTAGTGAATCATCCGGGTTTCTTCAGAGAAGATTAAATTAAGGATATGCCTGGATTTATTAATATTATTATTATTTAGAGAAATATATTGTGTAAGAGATGCACGTGCATTTCACGAGTTATGATAATTATATACCTGTATATTTCTGTATACCTAATATATACATATATATATATATATACATATATATATATAT
Organism: Patella caerulea; assembly: GCA_036850965.1. Lineage (NCBI taxonomy): Eukaryota > Metazoa > Mollusca > Gastropoda > Patellidae > Patella > Patella caerulea. The sequence continues at coordinate 59,129,282 of JAZGQO010000006.1, read as the reverse complement.
ATAACTAGCAATTCTTATTTTCAACCAGGAACGTGTGTGACGTAATGTGTACGTGCTGAAATTCCTTGATAACGTAGACCATTGGCACGTGACTTTAGTTGCTGTTATGCGCATGTGTTGTTAATGGCTTCTGTTGGAGAATAGATTTTAGCCCTTTAGGAATTTATTTACATTTAAACTGATCTGTTAAAAAGCTGAAGTTCAGCAGTTAAAAAAATATAAATATATATAAAATATATATACTACCTCTTGAAAAACCACAAACAAGAAAAAATACAAAATTTTGTAAACATAAGACTTTTGTTTTTTGTTGAATTGGTTTGGTTTCAATTCTTACCGTGCTAGAAAACTTATTGCGACAAAATAACTTAAACATTATAGACACAATTTATTTACAAAACGAAACCAACCAGGTGAACAAATATGTGAATATTTTTTTTTTGTTTTTGTTTTGTTTTTAAGGATTTTTTTTTATTATTGAAATAAGTGTATTTATGAGAGGATATTTTTAGTAAAAGATACGATTATATTATGTATAAGACAAGTTAGTTAAAGGGGCGGAATCTCTTACCAAATAGCGAGTACCAAAGTGTCCAAACTGATCCTACAAATTTTCTTACTTCCTTTACTGAGCTGAAAGAACGAGTTGAATTTTAATATTCAGCCGAAAATTGTCATAAAGAATCCACTCTCACCCATCGAATCCAAAGTATTCCTTGCAAAATGGCATTTGGCTAAAAATTGGACAGTTCACCCTGATAATACCATTAAACAGCGCAACATTTTTGTAAAGCTTCGACCCTTTCTTATATGACAACTTTTTGCCCGAACACATTATTATTCGCTTTTAGATCAGAGATACCGTCCCTTTAAAATACAGTATGTTCATATCAACAAGTATAAATAATGGTAGAGACCCTTTAATCGTGGTATATCTAATATAATTACCTTTCTATACGTCATCAACATTTTCACGTCATTAACAAACATTGTTATATTTTTGGTTTACTGCCCATAGAATGAGATTATGACCCCACCCCAACCACCCCTCCACTTCTTATTTTTCCACGTACAGCCCTTATTATTTACCTCATTGTCGATCTATAAATCAGGGGAATATAAGATCGATCCGAATATTAAACATCCCTACAATGCAAAATGAACTCGACCAAAACAATATTATTTAGTGCATAGAAAAGATTTGTTATTTATAGATATCAATAACTAGGATTAGGGGTTGTGCCGTTTGGGTATTTATTTACCCCTAGCTCACAGGACGCCGTACGGCCTACTACGGGGAGATTTTATTAAACCCACGCGTGATACTTACGCGTCACGTGCGTGTCTTCGGCATCGTAAGAGGTCACAGACTGGCCGCAGAGACTGTTGATCCTGTGCGTACAAAACTGTCACCCGGTTTCCTGCGACTGGTCTGCGAGCTGCCAAAACCTACGACCATTGTGCGTGTCAAAACACGTTCGGAAGGTTGTGAGCTTGACTTTACCAAAATATATCATATTAGATTATAAAATGTAAGAAACAGTGTAAAACGTAGTCTCTCGCGTAGAATAATGTAGTTAAAATTGAAATGAATTAGAAAAATAATACCAAGGTACTCAAGAATAGCTTTTAGAATGCATTCACAAAACCTAGATCTGTTTTCTTTAATTTGTTCATGCAAGGTTACCTTCTTACCACCTGATTCCACGACCAGGTTCACGTGTCACGTGGAAACGAAAAGGAACCAGAAATCAAGTTTAATCCGTTAAGTTTGATTAAAATTCTTTTGGACGAACGCGCATCTATTTTTGACATGACGTCACAATTCCAAGATGGTGGCGATAACGTCATGCTGATAATTTGTAGTGTGTGATCCATGTAATAAGTGTCGTAATTGTAACGTTACAAAATGATATTAAAGTTAAACTTATTGTTGATAATAAGTTCTTATACCTCACCATAAAAAAATTATAAAAAATTACTGACACCATGTAGTAGTAATTCCAATATTTTCTGCTTGATAATTGAAAATAGATGTAGTTCCTTCTTGATGTAGGTTTTATTTGGCGTTTCAACTCGTATGGACCCGTTTTGATATAGATGTTTCTTGGTTTTCGACTTAAAAAGACTTACAGTGATGCTGACTCCTCGTTTCAGCCAGTATTGTCTTCTATTTCGAATTACATTTCACTTAGATTCTTCTTCGTGTTTTGACTGTTAACTTTTTTTCTTAATTTTGGACCTTTAGTTCGTATATTTTCGCTGGGATATAAACCATGTGTGTGGGTGGTCTGACAGAACAAATTGAAATAAAACCCAAACCAATCGACGGAACAGTGACCCTTTATTTTCTTGTGTTGACCATCACCCCTGTTGTATAGAAGGGAATTGTTGCACCCTGTAGGGGACTCCCCGTATCATTATTACACGGCTGTTTTGTCGTCAAGTATTTCGCGATCATCAAACGCTCCACTTTCTATGGATGTGATTCAACAGTCGTACACAGACCTATAAACCGTTTCACGAAATCTAAACATTGAAATTAACACTAGGCCTTGAAAACTGACCCCCTTCTTATCCCGTAATTTAAGGGTGGATTTTGTAACCACCGTGACGTGATACCCTTGTTATCAATTGTCATTGGTTTTAAGTAAAACAGACCCTTTCTTGTTCTGGCCCATACTCTGAAAATTTCGTATGAATGAAACAGTCAATATAAACTTTGGTCTAACGTATATGGGCTATTCTTACATTATCGTTATTATTTTTGGTTAATTTTCTCTGAGAAGGGACCCACGGTGGCTCAGTGAAATGGGCGCTAGCCGATACTGGTTGAATAACAATGTTCGATACCCGTCTTGTATGGAACGGTGTTGACGTATACATAAACGTAATAAAGACCATTGACGTAATTTAAATAAGAGTAGACCGTAACGCCGCTGCCGGACCAAAATGCGTATGCTTATTTTCATTAGCCCAGTGGGTGCAGAAAGGTAGAACGTTAAACGTCGGTAGCCCGGTTGGTGCAGCAAAGTAAGACGTGTTAAAATACCAAATGAAATCTTCAAAAGAATGTAGCTCCAGTCATGTATATTGAATATAAGAACTATTTGCTATGTGGACTCCCCGGATAAGACAGGGTGTACCACACGTACATATCTGATATGACTATATCCTTGTCTCGTCTTTTAACCCTTTGAACACTGACTATACATGGGGTGTTGCATGTCCCTCCCTGGATTTACAGGACGTCATATTAATTATGACGTCAACGTAATTGGAGCTTGACACGCCCCCAAGCCGCAAAACCGACATTTCGGGTATATGCGATACAACGTCAAGCCGGTTTTGCGGCATTTCGGGTTCTAAGGGTTAAAGGGTAGTATTAATTAGATGCATAATACTTGAACTATTAAATACAACCCAGCCACTCTGATTCAAACACTGATTCTGTTTCGTTTCCTTTTTTTTATAGTTCAAAATTTCGTTTTTACTTGTCTTCACAACAATAGTATCTGGAAGATTCGACAATGAAACTTTTCAAGTTCTTGGTGTCCATGCACGAAACTGTGGGTAAACCATTAGAAACGTCAACGCTGATTGATTAATCAATGTCTGACGTCATAGGGTCAAAAGCCGCTCGTATGACCCCTGGCACGACCTTCCAGTACAACTGGTCAGATCTTCATGTAGTGTTGGCCATCGAAAATATAAAAAAACGAAACGAAATATAGATCTGTATTTTTATCCGATTGCCGTCCAGCATAATAATAATAATAATAATACACCGTATACGTTATACCTCTTAAAACTCAACTCCCCCGTGACTTTAATCTAAAATAATTCAATTTTCACAATCGCCCGCAGGCTAAATACAGACATGACAGTTTTGGGTGTAATAAATCTAAGGGTATAAAAACCATGCGCATTCTTCCTGTCAACATATAACATAAGACAAGCCGGTACAAAAAGTGTGATTGGTCCCATGATTGGTCTCACAGAATAGCTAACGAATTACGCCCTGTCGTCGTATCTAGAGTCACGATTACCCAGGTACTTGTCACATTGTTTGAAGGGGAGAGGGGGTAATTCTTTATTAAAGTAGAGTTCTTACCATATATAAAGCGACACCACTCTCAATTATTAATAAAAAGCTAAATAGTGTGGGATTTGTGTCGAATCAATTAAAATGGTTCTGGATGTAGACATTTGGGATCGCCCGCACAAAAAGGGTGAAACACCGCTGTGTTGTTAAATACACGGGAATGCTGTATATCGCCAGTAATCGTATGGAAATTATCATGAAATTTTATTAGTAAATATTCCGTTATTAAAGGTCAGTGGCTCTACTTTTTGGAAAATTAGATTAACTTTAAAAGGCATTAGTTAAATTATGATTTTAATTTACGTGGGAACACTGGTAAATAACTAAATAAATACACAGGACAATGCCTGGGGATGAATTGTCCTCATTTAGATCCTTACTCCCACTGCTAAAGACCCCTAAGCGCAAGCGTGTTATTGAAATAAAATTGAACCATGTGTTAGTCCTGAAACGACCTAGTTTGTGTCGAGTGGACGTTAAACCTAATTTCTCTCTATCCCTCGCTTAGATCTTACAGGTATTAGTAAATCCATAGAAAGTTTTTCAAGGCCTCTTTCTGGGATTTCGGATTCAAATGTATGTTTCTGAACGGTATACCTATTTCCTTGCAATAGTATAAGCATTAAACACTGTTAAAAAAAAACTTAGAGATTTAGCTACTGCAAACTCTATGGTCTCCCGGCATTATTAGTACTTTACTAGAATGATGCATATGGTCAGAATTAGATTATTTATCAATAAAAATGAAATATTAGATATCAGTAAATGGTCGTTATAAGGACGATATTATGTGTCACATGCTACTGTTATTTAGTTGTATTATGTACAAACTGTTTCTCTGTGACCTTTTTGGGGTCCCCCATGGATCCGTACTGGGCCCATTTATTACAGGTCTGATGTGTGTGTACTGTTGTCAGGTCGTACTATCATTAGTTTGTAAATAGATTATTACATTAAGTTTTAATAGGACAAGGTATGAAACCAAAGATATATAATTTATTGGTCCACATGGTTCATATGATGTGATGTTAAAGTTCACGTCTTTTCTTCATCATTCTATTTAAGCACCTAGTGCGTTCAGTAGCCATTTCAATAAAACAATAACAATTAAATAAACATATAAAAATATAAATACCGTATTTCTCTTTTGTTTTCATCGGTTATATGATAGGGTTGTGTGGCCAAGGGGTCTAACGCCTGTCAAGGGTTGTGTGGTTTTCCGGCATGGTTTCCCCTTGTCGGAGGGCCTAACTAGGACAGCTGTTTAGTCGTTCGGAATGGACGAAAAACCGAGCACCGTGTATACGTTGGCGTGTATGTAAATAATCTATTTGTGGTCCTAGTCTCGCTGTCCGGCCTCAATTTCTCTCATAGCAGACTGTATGGATGTGGAGTATGGCCGTCTTTATCAGCCCAGTTCGAGCAAAACAGTAGGATGTTATTTCTGTCGGGACGGGGTGGGGGTGCAAATAGTGCGTGTGCGTCACTTCACAAAGTCTGTTATTGAGTCAAATTTTGTGGTTTCGATTTCCCGGTTGTACGTGACAAGGATTGGGGTCGAATTTCCAACCTCGTGGGTTTTCTCTGCGACCCCCTGTTTCCAACCCACTGCTAAAGACCCCTACACGTATAGAATTATTGAAATAAAATTTATCCATATGTTAGTCCCGAAATGACCTATCTCTATCCCTCTGTCATTGAGTTAAGTGAGAGGACACGGCAATCCTGCAGTTATTTCAACAGAACATAATTGCTTCCAAATGGAAACGCCCAAGTCGACCCTACAAGAGCAAGTCATCGCCAAAGAACCGGAGCACAAATTGTCAACAATTAACCTGAACGCAAAAAATGACACATATGGGGTTTAACATCCAACTTGTTTGCACTGGGCAATGTGCTATGATAAAAATAATGTTTTCAGTGTCCCATTCTAACCACTAGACAACATTTCTCGCCAGCCCTCCCCATCCGGTACCACTGATGGTCTTTCGAGAATATGCTTACGATCAATATTTGGCTTCCTAATTGAATGATGTTTTACAACGATATTGTGAAAATCTAATCTCTAAACAGGAATATCAGTCGAAAAATGATTCATCTCTGTTCATTATTTACGAATGTGTATAGTGTGCACACTTAAAACATATCTTTCCCAGGCGGTCAATTATTACCAATACTATGGGCGGTTACATTCACAAACGCTTTTGTCGGCCATATAATAAGACAGGGTTTTGTCCAAATTTTATTTATCCTTAATTTTGTTAAATTTTATGAAAACGATTAAATTTGGGACATGATGTTTAGGATAAGTATATCTATAACGTATATTTCCTTGTTGGTTCCATTTTTGGAATAATATTGGCGCTATTGACAAATGAAACACTTTTATCGGTCGGTCCTTGTCCATGATTAGTAGAATCGTTCTTGTGGCAAGAAGGTTGTAAATTTCACACTGGACCAAACTATGTCAAAGGTCAAGTGCTTGTTGTTCTTCAGGGAGTGGACGAAATTTTGTCAGCCATTACATTTAGTACGGTTCATGTCTAACTCGTTTCGAGTTATTCCTCAATCTGTTTTGTTTGGCATTACGAGCGGTCACAGTACTAGGCCTTCGGTTGATGTCAATCTCGACTCGGGATAATCCCCAATCTGTTGTGTTTGGCATTACGACTGGTCAAAGTAGTCCGCAGTTGATGTATAAGTCTCTTGGGTTTTAACCGTTCACAGTAGTACCGCTGATGCATGGTTAGTTCTCATGCAACCTAAACCTTATATTTTCGTATGAAAGCTCTATGAATCAAGAAGCTAACATGTCGTAATCGCACCCATCTTGGAATTTGGAAGGCATATGAACATGTGTCTAAAGGGGTAGCATGAGTCTTGGGCTTTCTTTTTGAACAAGAGGAGGGTCACCATAAGTCTTTATAACCATTTCTGATTTATCCAACATTTAATCTACTTTAACTCCCAAAAATGGCTAAGTGTGTAAGATGCTGGTTTGCTAGTCTGGAGGTCGCAGGTTCAATCCCGGTCTTGGCCCACAAAGTTCATCGGAAATTTCTGGCGTGGTTTTCTCTTGTCAGCGGTAAAGAACGGAGGGCCTGGCAAGGACAGTTGTCTAATCGTTAGGATGGTACGAAAACCCGAGGTCCCATGTGCACGTAAAAAATCCCTTGGCAGTTAGAAATCGATAAAGGGTAGACCATAGTGCCGCTTTCCGGGCAAACTGTCCCTGGTAGCACACTATATGACGTATGTCCGTCTTTATTATCCCAATCGGAGCAGAACAGTCTAGGACGTTAAACCCCATTTCATTTCATTTCATTACACACTGAGCCACCGCGGCTCCTAATTTTTAAAACAGAATTCAAAAAAATATACATGAAAGTTTACCTACTCATCCATATACTGCCATCAAGTAAGATACAATAAAACCCTATACATACGGTCTGATCAAAACAGACACGCCCACCAGCCCCACCCAAGTCGCATGTGGTCGAGTGTCACCTGTCTCCAGTGACGAAGGATATATTTAACTCTCCGTGTCGAGTGATTAATTATATATAAGGTATTTAGAGTATTACCTTCATTATAAGAAAAATACCATCTACACAGGGTTGTCAAGTCACCCGGAAAATAACCTTCCAAAGTTATTTCTCTCTTTCTATGGACAAAAGATGGTGGACGGATGGCGAATGAAAAGGAAGGGAAACCTGAACATATGATTAAATGATAAAAGACGAACAGAAGCAATGATCACCTCACACCATGCATGAAGTTCGCCATTAAAGGGGCCACTCATCATATTCAAAATCAGTCTCTTTGCGACATTGTTGTCACTTTATGACAAGGCGTTCGTGTGTAGACCATGCACAATAAACGCAATCTGGTTAAAATTCATACCTATATTTCGTTTCGTTTTTTTATACTTCCGGTGTCCTACGTAGGGAGAACGCTAGATCGGAGACGGTCCTACGCATTTTAGCACATATGACGTCATATATAGATTGTAGGTTAGGGTTAGGGTAAGGGCTAGGACCTGTAGATTTGGCCAAAGTCCCGAGATGTAAACAGGGCTAGCCCTAACCCTAACCCATGATCAAGCCTAACCCTTACCCTAACCCGCAATTCACATATGACGTCACAATTTGCGTAGGACCGTCTCCGATTTAGCGTTCTCCGTAGTGTAGACAAGTAAAACGAAATTTCAAACTATAAAAACGAAACGAACTTGGATCTGTGTCTTAACCAGATTGCAATAAACAATGTCTAATTATTGCTAAAAATACGTTTTCGAGATTCCACGCAAATCGTTATATAGTATGATGGTTCCGTCATGTCCGTGCTTGGTTCTCCTTATTAGCGGTACAGGATAACCATACATAGCCTTTCAAACCATACACAAACAGGTCTTATGACCACGGATTCGAAAGGCTATGAATCTTAGAACTTCCTTTTCTATCGCGAGGTCTGTGTTGTTTTCTTATACTACGGTACCAAAACAAGTGGTAGCCTCGAGCGCTTGTGTTGTCAATTGTACACACCGCTATCTATGCATGCCATGGGTTTCTTCCCGGTTCTGTACGTAACAAAGGGCAGGATAGCCTACTTCATGTGCTTACTGCATATGGTATTGGTTTTTTTCTTAGTTCAGAATTCAACACAGTATTTGAATGACATCCAGAAAAACAGGAGAGACAATTTATAAGCGGGACACAACGCGTTACAACCAGTAGGAAAACTTAAAATAGTTTCTAGCGTACCTAGAAAAATCTAACCAAGTGTAGAGAGGTTCAAAATTAATAAGAAGCAATCGAACGTCTGTCGCCTAGAAGAAATGGACAGACAATACACCCAAATAGTATTAAATATGTATGGTATTCTAAACACACTCGTTTATTTTTGCTTCACTAATCGCGATAATTTATGAAGCTGGCAACGGACCAGTGTCTTGAACAGATAGGTCGTCAATACCGTGTACGGATGAATAAAGAAGCGGCGAGATTGACGATTTATCTTGAACTAATATTAAAGTTCGTTTTATGATTGTCGTAAATCTTCTCCTTGTCTAGTACTATCTCTAACCCCTACAACACCGAGTCGCCATTTACCCCTTTGTTCTCTTGCTCGTTGTAGTCTACGAGTGATTCTAATCATATTAATTCTTTATTTAACCCGCACAATAAATTCTCCCTGCTAGACTAATTATGACATGTATAGTTTGACTACTTAGATGTGTACGAAACGTCCCCAGACCGGCGCCACGCCACATAATGACGAACGATGTGGACACTTCACCTTATTGTCTTTTAATCCACCTGCAGTAATTGAACGAGCACATGCTATACATAGATACTTGAATACCTTTTGGTTGAAACACTTTAATAAATATCAGTCTTTTCTTTCAAGGTTTCCGACATAAACACGGGCTGGCTGTCCACACCATCGATTGGTTCAGAATGGAAACATTTTGTAAATAGTAATTCTAACGTACAATAGCACAGCGATATTTGTAAATAAGGAAACTACCTGTATTTGCCCAATAATGTAGCTTGGGGGTTTCCAGTTTCGGTTCCCCTTTTAAGAGGGTCTGACCAGAAAATGAAATGGGGTTTAACGCCCTACTGTTCTGCTACGATTGGGGTAATGAAGACGGGTATACAGTATGCTAAGAGGGAAATTTTGCCATTACAGCGGCGGTATGGCCAACTCTTCTACCGAATTCCAATGATCAAGGGATCTTGTACGTGCAAGTCAATGTGTAGGCCAACACTGGACACGTGACCTCATGAATGACAAGAGAAAACCACGCCTGAAAATTCCCGTGTACTTTCCCGGAAAACAGCCTGAACAAGAAAGTGTCTAGTCGATCAGATGGAACGTAAAAACGAGTTCCCGTGTACATATTGGTGTGCACGTAAAAGATCCCGTGACAGTTGGAATTCAATAGCGTATGTACGTCATCATCATGCCGTTTGGTGGTGGAAAATAAGGACGCTAAACCCATTTCATTGGGATTTATTGTACGCCGGACATATTTGGTAAAAGTCAATCAAATACAATCCCCACAAAACATAACTTGGTTTATCAAACATGCTCCCCGCCCAATCTGAATTTTAACACCTTATTTTTTACTTGAAAGAAATAAAAGGTGTCATTTTAAGAATAATGTTTGTTCATTAGAATTTTATCTATTTCCTCAATAGAGAGACATCAGCCCAAAAGCCGATATTTCATGGACCATAATGTATTTTGATATTATCGTTGAATCATGTAGGTTTTTTTAACATTTAAATTATATTGAATTTGATAACATTCTTATTCATACTAAATTTAAGTTGAATTTTATCACCCTCGATATCGCACCAAAAAAAAAAAATTACAGGCAGTCAGTGTGTGTGTTTTTTTATTTTAAAACAAAAAATACATAATCATTGACAGCAGCCGATTTCAATTTGATAAACAAAATTCCTGATCCTTTAGAACTATAAAAAGCGGAACGACATCGTCTATAACTTTACGCCTATAATGAACACTATAGCCTATATTATTTGTCAGTGTATCATACGCCTTAGATAAAATCATTCTTCGAGCATCTCAGATAAATAGCGAAGATTTCACGGGTTTTAAATGGTAGGCCTGGATTCAGGCTTAATTAACTACGATTTATAATAGAATCATTCACGAGATGTCAAATCTGTTATCACTCGATAGGGACAATTATTGAAAGGTTTGGTTATTTACATATTTTTCAGGTGTGATGAATTTGGCATAACCGTTTAATGAACGCTACGTCATGATTTAAAGGAGCTAAATCGCCAGTCTTAGGGACCAACAAATGGGGCGCAACAAATTTAATAATGTAATATTAATGTTTACAAAATTATTTACATTCAATGGTTTTCGTTTTTATTCTAATTTCTATAATCAGTTGTGTTCGGCGAAATACGCGAAAAGTCTAAAATTGAGTGGCAATCTTTTGCGTCTGGTTATTCCAGTCTATTAAAAAGACAGTATTCATCTGAGTGAGACATGCTTAGCCTCGTTCACCGAGTCGCGTCATACAAATGGCGATTCGTTTGCCAGTTCTAAAATAATTATTTTGTCCTAAATACTGGATATCAGAAGCCAATCGTTTCGCGTTAGGATAATAACACCAATGTTGATTTAAATTGACCCATAAGTCGTTACTGAACTGCCGAATATTGTGCATGCATGATATTGAGTTAAAAAAGAAAAATTGTCCCCTTTAACCGAGTGTCAAATAGTTTTATTTAACGTCCGTTTCCATCGAAGTGATATCGCAGACCGAGATCAGTGGGCGTATATATATTTACAAGGCGAATAATTATATTATCCCGATTTTTCACCCAAATTAAATTATATTTTTTTATACCTATTGCTGATCTAAATGATACATAATATTAGGTGCAGTTTCCCTGGTGTCTGTTTTGTCTGTTATACTAATTTGGAAAGTCTGGGAAGGGGACAACGGGTGCGACAGCGGGAATCCAATTAATGTGGGCATCCTGACAAATTAAAATTACTTTGTTTTTTTTTTTATTAAATTTATAATAATCGGTTTAACTTGGTCGTACATGTACAAACTGTCCGGTTTAGTTTTTAAAAAAAGACATTATTTCATCTGTTTTCACATGTATAAAAAGATTTCCTTTCTCACTCTTCTAGTGGTGGGGGGTGGTGGATGCGCAGTGTATCATAAGGTCTGTCATTGAGTCAACTGGAGTGGTTTCGATTCCCCAGTTGTACGTGACAAGGAGTGAGTCACCTGTCCAACATCGTGGGTTTTCTCCAGGTCCTCCAGTTTCCTCCCACTACGTGCAATCAAATTGTTTTAATAAAATTGTATCATGTGTTAGTCCAGAAATGACATAGATTGTGTCGAGTGCTCTTCCCGTCTCTAATACTAACCAATCTTATATTACATATCGCTATATCTCATAACTGTTTTTCTACACGTGAATCAGTAATATTTAATTATTTGCAAAGTATAATTAAACATGCATTATGAAACAGCTAAATCTGCCAATAAAAAGTCTTTCTTTAGGCGTGAAATGTTATCTAAATTACCAAATAGACATTAATTAAATTATCCAGACCATAATAAACTCTCGATGTTTAGGCTAGCCTTCGATGTTGGCTGGATTAGATTCCTATATGCTGCTTAACGGCCATTGATAATTAAATTTAAAACGTGGATAATCGAGACTATTCTGTTTATATAAATGATTTTGTTATGGTGACCGAGGCTGGGCCAAAATTTCACCTACTTCGTTCTCGGCTCATAGTGGATCAATTTGACTGAAATTTTCAGCAAATTACCTTTACATTATCTAGTTTTTAACAATTATAGTGAGAACTGCCAACTCTATATCTTACCTCTCATAATGTAACTTTAAGTTAGCAATTATGTTAAGGGTAGGTTGATTCATATTAAGAGTAGGCCGTACCCTAACGTACGCCCGCCTGCATTCTCTCGGTTGGCGCAGAATAGTAGGTAGTTAAACCCCATTTCATGCATTCGTTCATTCATTCATTCATTTTACAACTGACCAGAATAAGAGGACTCCACAAGAACTTGAAGAGGGTGGTGGGAAAAACAAAGAAAGGTAGAAGTAAATCAAATAGTCAGCGTTAAAGAAAGATTTTGTCGTGATAGAATAAACTAGTTAGTGTTAACCAACCACTTCAACTACTGTTAATTATCAGAGTTGAGACGAGGCTTCAAGTGTTGGGGTACTATAAGTACCTACTATAACACACTATATTTACTTTATGGTCGCCAACTGAGAAATATACCCACAGAGAGAAACAAAGAGAGAGGGGGCTACTATGAGACACTATATGTTCGCCAAGTCAGAGGGAGAGAGGGAAAGAGAGAGAGATAAGGAGAGGGAGAGAGAGATCTTGTTTGGAACTAACGGTTCAATTCTATTTCATTCATTCGCGTGCACGTAGGTGTCTTCTTTAGCAGAGGGGAGAACCCGGTGAAAACCCACGTTATCACCTTTATGAGGGGAATCGGAACAACGATAATTCAACGCGCACGAGTTAACCATTCTGCCACCCAACTCTCCAATTGATTTTGATCGCTATTATGGAATCCCTTACAAATTACAATCTTAGTAACGTTAATCCTTTAAATGATTCCAGAAGGCCACACTGTAAAGGCATATATCTACCGCACCCCACCAATGTAACACTATATACAGATAACAGAATATCAGCATTGTTGATAGACCTTTATTGAGAGCATGAAATAGGCATACTCCGGGAGGAGCGCCATTCCAAGTCTTCTGAAACTAACAGTAAACTCTGGCTTATAAAGCATACAATTAATTAAGAAAAGTGATACACAAGCGATGTACATATTTGGCATTGTTTATTTATGAGATTATAGTATCTGTAACTGCACTGCATATTTAATAAGATCGTGAATGAGATCGTGCCTATTGTCAAAACGAGCAGAGGCCATTCGTGTGTAGTCCGTAAATAACATATTGAACACATTAGCTGTTTTATTAAGTCCGTGCCTTGAAGAAGTTGTGTCGAGTTGAACACGTCAATATCATTAATGATCAAAAATCAGCAGAGGTCAGAAAGTTCTATCTGTATATTTATATTTCAATATGATGTAGAGATCACTTTGTCACACCAATCCATCTATATGAATGGTATAACGCTTGTGCTTTGGATCATAAGGTCAGTCATTGAGTCAAGTAGGACCGCATGTCAAACTTCGTGGGTTTCCCCCGGGTCCTCTGGTTTCTTCTCCTACAGCTACACACCGCTACACAAAAGTTAAATATTGAAATGAAATTGAACCGACCAGTTTATTCCCGAAGTGACATTGTTTGCGTCGAGTAGACGTTAAACCCCATCTCTCTCCGGGGGTAGGGGTGGGGGGACGGCCTAGTGGTCTAGATTGCCGCGCATCGACCTTTAGCTGCCCGGTCACCTCTGGCTTGCGGCTGAATTTTGGATCCCTGGTGTGAGCGTATGTGGCATGGAGATAGGGGTGCCTTCTCGACCTCGTGCGTTTTCTCCGGTTCCTTCGGTTTCCTCCCACTGCTAAAGACCCCTACGCGCAAGCAAATTATTGAAATAAAATTAAACCATATGTTTATCCCGAAATGACCTAGTTTCTGTCGAGTGGACGTTGAACCACCTCCCCCTCTCCTCTCTCTCTCTCTCTAAATATATCTTTCTCTCTCTCGCTCTATCTATATGAAAGGGATTAATCATATATCCTCATATCCCATCAATCTTCTCCTACTGATTAATACAACTGTGAGAAATTGAATTCTATTCTATAAAAACGAAAGTAGGTAACTAAAACATCAAAGAGAAGATTACTCTCGTGTTTACACTCTCTTTAGTCTTTTATTGATCTCCATAGGAACCAATAACCCACGAGCAAACTCCCGCTTTCACTGACCATTGTCCAGTCTTACAATGGCCGGTGAATTACAGGCGCCGTTTGTAAGTGTGTTTAGTGATAACGGTTTGATTGGATCTCGTCAGGTTGATAAGTTATAGGGTTGTTTTCCTCCCGAGGTATAAATCATAGCACTATGATGTGTAAACATGTCTATTTTCCGATCTGTCTTTTTGACTGACGTGTTACTACATAATTTGAATCCTTTATCGGATCGCTCCCGATGTTGGGCGAGAAAGTCCTTTTGATTTTCCGTCAGTGGTGCAGGGCAGAGGAACTGATTAGGAACAGTGTCAATCGGCCGAAAACCGGGTATACGTTTGTATGCACGTAAAATAACTCCTGACTGTTTGAATTCGAAGTCAGAGTCGGACGAAGTGATAGGCCTAATGCCGCTGCTCGGGCAAAGTTTTCCCCAAAACACACTGCATGGTGGAGAGCCGCCTTAATTGGCCAAGCCGGTTCGCAAATTAGGAGATTAATCCTCCATTACATTTCACTTCTATTCACCAAGACATTTTGGAGCCACAGCGGTTTAGTGAGTAAGAGGCTAGTTCGCTAGCCTGGAGGTCGCCGATTCGACTCTGTTACTGGCTGAGAATGTTCATAGGGATTTTCCAGTGTGGTTTCCCCTTATCATCAATGATACAGGGGGTATGACAAGAATTGCTGTCTAGTCGTCGGATGGGACAAAAAATCGAGGTGACATGTACTCATTTGATGTGCACGTAAAAGATCCCTTGGCAGTTTGAATTCGATATACGAGTAGACCGTAGCGACGCTGTCCAGGTAAAGTTTTTTTCATAGCACACGGTCTTCATTATCTGAGTCGAAGCAGCACTGTCCGGGTCCTCCGGTTTTCTCCACTGCTAAAGACCCACTACACGGAAGCGATTTTTAGAAATACAATTTAACCATGTGTTAGTCCCGAAATGACCTAGTATGTGTCGAGTGGGCGTTAAACCTATTTCTCTCGCTAATCCAGTTAGAGGATAATGTATTACCAACAAGCGATATTTATGTACAACCTGTTTAAAAGATGTTTTTAACAGTGGTAAGGATATCAACTATTTTCTAACTATAGCCAAGTCTTTGTTCACGGTATATATAATACCGCAGTCCTTAATCCGGCGGTGTTTTTTTACCTTGGAACATGATAGGGGCGTGTGAATATTTACTACACGACTTTTAAAAAATGTTAATTAAATTGCGACTAGTTAGTCAGATTGTGTGACAATAAAGCGGGGGTTTTATCACCCAAGGTGAACACGTCAAAGCTTCAATTAACGTATCTTAGAAAGTCCCGTTTCCTTTTAAGAAAATTCAGTAAAGTTTCAAGAATTAAACCATGGCTGAGATAATCATCTAATCCACTGGAATCAGGGTATCCTCTGGTATTACGAAGGTGTATTAGACCAAGAGGTATATCATTGAGTCAAGTGATGTGGTTTCGATTCCTTGCCTGCCTCTAACTAACATCGTTGGTTTTCTCTTTATCCCCCGGTTTCCCCCTCGCACAATAATTATTGAAGTAAAAGTGTATCATATGTTAGTCTTGAAATAACCTGTGTCGAGTGGATGTCACCTTTCTCTCTCTCTCCCCCCCCCCCCGTCTTTCCTTCTCTATTCGCCGCCAGGAAAGTCGGCCACTCGTACAGTCCAGTTTGTTGCAATGCACGTCTTCGTTAACCCAGTCGGAGCAGAACTATAGGACGTTAAACCCCATTTTATTTCTATAAACTGGTCAATGGGAGGCGAAATTTTGTCTTGAGATCGCTATTTCCACCTAAGTTTCTTCAAATTTCCAACTGCCAAAGGATCTTTAAATTCTCGGACGCCTGGGTACATTTACGGGAAATAACCCACATGCTCAAAGTCTGAGAAGCGGAAACAGGGCTTGAAATATCTCTGAGGATGTTAAACATTATTTCATTTCATTTCACAAAAGTTATGTTAATTTTAATTGACGAGGACAGACTGAAACATGACTAACAACGAAGCCATTTCCCCGAAAACCGCAACAACACGAACATCGTGTTAAGAGTTCGTCATGCATATCAAATGTAAGATTCTTAAATATGCTTTTGAGATGAGATACTGTAGATGTTTCGAATGCAGATTGTGTGAAATAAACTTTATTTAAAAGGTTTGTATTGGGAGTAAGGTCGGCAGGTGCGCGGGGGTTTAAGATTACGCGATTAGCCCCCACTGCCCTTCGTTTACTAAGCGAGTCATTGATAGTCAAATAATATATTCTTACTCACTTGTTTCATTATTTACATCCAGGTAAAGAATAAGACTTGTAGGATTAGTGATAATTTCATGTACGAGGCTATTAATAAAGCACACAGACAGTTACGGATCCAAGTGGGAGCCTCGGGGTACCCGTACCTCACCCCCTCAGTGATGAAACTAATGAAATGGAATTTTATGTACGAGGCTATGAATAAGATTCCCAGAGAGAACCGGACCAAAGAGGGAGCCCTGGGGTACACCCTTCTTCCACTAGTATAATGATTATCTTTTAATGAAACGTTTAAATATAAGTTTTTTGTTGGAGTGATGGAACTTTTGAAATTGAATTTTATGTACGAGGCTATGAATAAGACTCACATATACAAAGAAACCCAAGTGGGAGCCCTGGGGTATCCCCCTTCCCCCACCCCAGTATAATGATTATGTTTCAACATAAATGTAAGTTCTTATTAGATTTCTGAATTTTGCCACAAATTACCGTTGACATACTGATTGTTCAAATTGTTCTTGGGTAAGCACTCCCCGATGGACATCGCAATATATGAATACAGTTATTAAGTATCTATGAAGCGTGTAAAGTAAATACAAGGATTTTATTGTTTTTGATTTGAAATGAAATACAATTAAATGTGTTTTCTACTGCTCTGCTCCGATTGGACTACATCGTTCTATGAGGGGCATTTTGTCCAGACAGCGGAACTACGGTCTACTCTTACATCGAATTCCAACTGTCAAGGGATCCTTTACGTGCACAGGATCTCGGTTTTTCATCCCACCCGAATGACAAGGGGAAACCATTGAAATGTGCTACACATTACAGCTGACACCCAGATTTTTCAAATTTTTGCAAGAGAACCCCCTGCCCTTGTCTCAAATATTAGTATAATTATAATGTTTCTATGAAGCGTGTAAAAGTGAGTTGTTTTTTTTAAAGCTTAGGGTAATGTAACACGTGAAAAAGAATTATATATACGATTTTAAAAAACTTTTTCTAGGGCGGAAAGCTCTCTCACCACCCCTCACCCCCCAAAAAAGAAACTTAAAAAAAAATGCGTTCCGCCACTGCTCATAGAAGACCATTCAGTAGTATACATGACACCATGCTTGTTCTTCACGAGTTGGTGGTGTAACTTGATTCTCGCAGTAGTCAAATCAATACTATTAGATGCTTGTTCTTCACGAGTTAGTGGTGTAACTTGATTCTTGCGGTAGTCAAATCTTATATTATTATGTATTTTGTGTTTGTCTATATGTATGGTTGAATACATGTACATGAATACACTCTCTGTTTCTAGTATTGATTCAGTCTGTGCCGGTTTCACGCACAAAGACGACGAAACGAGTTATACATATTGATATCGCCAATCTCTTAGCTTGGTTTCATGTTGACAAATAAACCATCTTAGTAGGTGGTATGCCATGAAACATACCCATAAACTTAGTGTTAACATTAACTTGCCCCCTTTTTTCTAGAAAAACTGTGAAATTAACAGTTAAAATAAAGCTATTGTCGTTTGGTGTGCATGTTTTTAAGATACAAGTTTGATACCGAGTAATGTATGGATTATTTTTAAGATATTTTATTTATTGTCCAAGATTATCACATGAATATATCGGTTTAAAAAACGACGATGCTTGTAAAATATTATTACCGGTGGTCATTCAGGATGTTAAACACCGGTATATCACCCTTTTTCTAAATTTTGAGAGAGAAGAATACAACTTAACACCATATTCCCGAAGCAATGGCCCGATAAATCCCTCTCTGGCCATTGCTGGATTAGCTTCTGATTCTTGCACTTTTGCTGGAGTATGTCTATTCTTCCCGTTCAATCAAAGCTATCACAGAAGTACAGCAACATGACAGTCCTTCGTTTAATCTGGGTCTTCCCTAAATCTTTGGACAGTGATTTAATGTATTAAAAACGGTGAAAGTATGTTCGCTTCGAAACAGTATTGTTTACATTTCATTCGACTTGATAGCCTCGTTTGTCAAGCAAATTGGTTTTACTGCAGTATTCTGCCATGCATGGGTTAATTAGCCATAATAAAATCGTGAGCCATGACGTAACGTTATGTAAACATATTTGGTCCAATATTGGCACTCGTTTTAAATGTAGAGCTTTTGTAGCGCAGCTAGTCATTTGTTGGTAGTCGGACTACTGACCAATCAAAATTTAAAACAACAATATCCGCTCATTACAGCAGTGAGTAGTGAGATTACCTCTAATCAAACGAAACACTGCGCGGAATATGCTAAACACCAGATCATAATTGAGTGAAGGCAATGAAATGTGAGTTAACGTGTTCAATCCCCGCATTGGCCAAGAAAGTTCATCCAGATTTTCCGACGTTCTTCCCTCTCGTTATTGACCTATGACGAAAACTTGAGCAGGAATGATCAATTAGCACTAACAACAGTACATCGAGCAGTAATACAGTGTGGACATGTTAATATAGACAGTCGCACAATGCCGGTTGTATAATGCAGCTTTTAGGCCATACATACCGAGATAATACTACTCATATAACAAACCATGCTCGGTATTATATATACATACCACCCTTTACTGTGACTATCACATGTCTCATACACGGGGTGAGGGTAATACGAAACTATCAATTGCCCATATGAGCTGAATATTTATTCAAAGACGGTTCCCCAGGTAACAAACTGTGCGACAAATTCCAATAGTGGATTATCTCAGTTGTTGAACAAAGGATGAGTGGATTAAGGTGGTCAAGGTTCGACAGCGGATATAAATGTTTCAATTAAACTAGGGAATGGGTTTGAATGGTCGACACAGTTATCGTCCATATTGTATTTTGTTCTGGTTGTAATACGGTTACAGCCTGCTGGGTTGTTGGGGGAGACCGTGCCCTTTACGCGTCTCCTCAACGGTGAATGAATTCATGTCGAATGTCTACCTCATATAGTCCTATATTACAATACAACGATCGTCATGTGAAACTTTTATTATTAATATTATGGGCTAGATATTGCCCACCATTATCATTACCAGTATCAATGGTTCAGTATCAGAGCCGAATCTGGTCAGCCGTGGTCATGGTATCCATTTTGTTACCCAATTTGTTAGTTTAATTGACCAGCATTGGAATAAAACAAAGGCTTAATTTAATACTGAGTGTTAGAGAAATGAAATGGGGTCTAACATCTTACTGTTCTGTCAAACTGGGATCGTCCATACAGTGTGTTATGAGGGTAAGTTTTGCCTGGACAACGGTGCTACAGTCTTCTATAATATCGAATTCTAACCCCACTGATGCACCGGCAAGCCGTGAAATGGAGTTTAACATCCTACTCTTCTGCTCTTACTGGACTACCAAAGGGAAAAATTTTGACCCAACAACGGTGCTACTGCCTACTCTTATATCGAATTCTAACCGAAAGATGCACCCACTCGCCGTAAAAGGGTTAACGATCGACGTGTAATGCACAGAATGTTACAATATGAAGGGTGTGATGTAGTGCATATCATTTAGAACGAATACTCAATAATTTACTAAATATCACCGTAGAGACACGTATTGGGATGTAACAGGGATTTGTCATACGACCATTTTGAACCTTAGCTATATGTTTATAGAAAGCCATTGAGCCGAGTGTGCACTTTCCCTTTAAGATGATAATGAATATACTATCTCTAAAGGCAGGTTCGGCCATTGTTCATTCTGTACTCTTGTGTATTTAAAACATTGGATGGTAATTCTGTTCAGAGGTTACGTTTCCTTAAATAACCTGCGATTCTTTTGGTGGCCTTTATCCAGGGGTTAAATAATCTGCGATTCCTAGGTGGCCTTTATCCAGAGATTACGTTTTGTTAAATCGCCTGAGATTCTTTTGGTGGTCTTTATCCAGAGGTTACGTTTCGTTAAATCGCCCGAGGTTACGTTTCGTTAAATCGCCTGAGATTCTTTTGGTGGCCTTTATCCAAAGGTTACATTTGGTTAAATGGCCTGATATTTTGTTGGTGGCCTTTATCCAGGGTTTACGTTTCGTTAAGTAATCCGCGATGCTGTTTGCGGCCTTTGTCGAGCGGGTAAGTTTCCTTGAGTAGCATGGGATTCTGAAGTTTAACGACAGACTATGATATTTTAATATTTAGTCATCTCCATATATGGAAAGAAGTATAAATGACGTCACTCTGATACAACCAATTTAGCTGAATTTTATTTTCCAAGAATTAAAAGTTAAGTACGTCTCCTTTAAGAATGTATTTATGGCTATAATAAGTATGATAAAATGGCCGTACAGGTAACTACTTCTTTCATCTTGCCGACATTATTCTATTGTAAAGGTGTAACATTTACAAGTGTATGATCTCGTCATCATATACATCATAACCTGTTGTATCCTATTGTATTTATCAACTCATCCGAATAACTAGATACATTCAATTAAAAACATCTGAAAATCATGTCAATGGTATTAAATGACGAGGGCTTATCATTATTTATTAGACATTATTTTCAAGAAATATATTTGTTTTCTGCGGGTCGGAATTAATATTTTCTGCAAGAGATTGCGTAATATATTGAAGAAAAAAAAAACGCCTTCGTCGTAATATATTGAAGAAGAAAAACCGCCATCGTCCAGTATCAATATACATGTATTACTTAAACGGTTATTAGGTAAGAGCTGAAATGTTATCTAAATTATAAATTATACATTAATTAAATCCAGACCATAATCAACTGTCTCCATGCCATCGGATATCCCCGATAGTGAGTAGATTAGAACGGCTCGGCCATATTTTGAATTAATTTAAAAATAGAAAAGCGGTGTTTGGGTTCGAACAACCAATATCTAAAAATACACCGAACCACAGTGGCTTCACTCTACATCTTAAAGTCCACCGAATCACTGTGCCCCCTCCTCTACCTCTATATTTTAATCATTACGGTGAATGTTCTGTAGACGGAAGTTGCTGACTCTGCGGTATTTGTCCAGTCACGTATCAACCCACATTCCAGTGACCCGAGTGATCACCGTCTAATTTTGATATACAACCAATTTACAATCAGCCCGAACGATCGCCCTCTAATTTTAATATACAACTAATATACCATCAGACGAATAAATACATACTAAATACCTACTTTGTTACAATTGATCTTAGTTTAAAATTCAGCCTCAAATACCACAATAATAATAGTACATTCATTTTAAACTTAACGTTAGGGGCGGACGTACGATATTTGGCTTTGGGGAAACCGGGGTCCTACTCCGAGCTAATGTTGAAATGTCGGGTGTTAAATTTGATTTGTGAAGTAGGCTTAAATACGGGAATGAGAGCGAAATGGGGTTTAACGTCCACTCGACACAAACTAGGACATTTCGGGACTGATACATGTTTCAATTTTGTATCAATAATTCACTTAGGGGTCTTATCAGATGTGAAACTGGGGTAGGAGAAAACCTACGAGGTTGGGCGGGTGATCCCACTTCTTGTCACGTACAACGGACGAGTCCAAGTCACGTCACGTGACTCAATGACATACCTTATGATACAACCATTCAACCCCACACCCTTCCCTCTCACGGGGGGTTGGGATGGCCTAGTGGTCTAGAGTGCCGCGCTTCGACCTCTAGCTGGCCGGTCACCTCTGGCTGTCGGCTGTGTTTTCGAGCCCTGGTATGAGCGTATGTGACATGGAGAAAGGGGCGCCTTCTCAACCTCGTGGGTTTCCTCCGGGCACTCCGGTTTCCTCCCACTGCTAAAGACCCCTACGCGCCATTTCTCTCTCTCTCTTCCTTCCCTCTCTGTGCATATACGGACCCAAATATTTAGCATTCAATTCCATCATTATAGTCCATGATATTTATTTTTTAGTGATTTTTTTTGTATATTATTTACACGGGAGAGGGAATCCTTATGCCCCACCGAGATCCGCCACTGTCTAACGTTCCATGCCTTTATTGAATGTAAACCCATCGTTACACCCACCAATTTGAATAAACTATTTCTAGTATCAGCTCCCATATCTTAATATCAAAATATATCTGTGAATAATGAACTGTTTGAAGATGGTTTTAAGTTTGATGTATGGCCGACGTCTCACGTAGTGTGTTAATAATAGATAACTCTATTAACATATGTGGTGACCAATGGTCCACCGTTCAACTGGAAGGATTCCTGTGGCGACCTGGATTTAATGTACTCTGTTTTCCGTGACATTAAAAAGATAATAATATTTGTAAATAAACATATTTAGATTCCATTTGTTATTTTCTTCTTTTGTTGGGAGCCGAGGTGGGTGAGTGCGTAGGACCCTTCCCACTAGTCTTGAGATCGTGTGTTCGATCCCTGCATTTTGTCGAGAAAGTAAGTTCATCTGAATTTTCTGACGTGTTTTCCCCTCGTTATTGATGCAGGACGGAGGGCTTGATACGGACAGCTGTCTAGTCGTTCGGATGGGACGATAACCCGAAGTCCCGTGTATACATAGGCGTGAATGTAAAAGACCCCTTGCAGTGGTAATAAAATACGATATTAAAATATTTATTATATAATTTACCACTATGATTAAAATATATATCATATAATTTAACACTATAATAAATTATGATAATAAAATATAATTTTTATCATGTTTCCAGCACAATAGACAGATGACGATAATCAATCCTTTATCGTTCTCAGAACTCATTTGCGATAATCTCAGATACTTGCTAAGGTTTCCCTGAATTCAAATACCTTCCCAACCAATACATGCAATATTCAAGGATAGGCGACTTTACAGCAATAACATAAGTAAACGTGATGTCACCTCTGAGTATACCAACCATCCTATATCGTTCTTGGAAATCATTTACGTAAAGCTCGAATAGTTGGTGGGGGTTTCCCCACAAATGTCAGTTATTTTTTAGTACCAATTTAAATGTCGACTGTGTGCATCTCATGATAATATAATTCGTTGTATCAGGTCCAGACATCTTACAAAGTGATTTCGCAACGTCGGTGTTGCAAGACGCGGGGTTTGACAACTATTTTGGGGCTTTATCTTAATAAATTTTAAAAATATAACTTAAAAAAATGCTATTGGAACTTTAAGTCATAAAATCGACGATTTTAGTCGCCAATACCAAGTATACTTTGGGAATTTTAAGAGTATTAACTTTGTTTTCATTTAATGAAATTGAAAAGGTTTATTTAGTCTTTGTGCATATGCCAGATGCGAAACGGGGTCGAACTCCATTACGAAACAATATAGACATTTTGGATATGGTAGCTATTCGGGATATAAATTAGTATGAAGTAGGTGAAACGCTAGGTGCTTAATGAGTTCCAACTTGATTGTAGAAGCTAAGGCTATTTGGTAGATTAGAAACCCCTGATCAGATGCTGAATCAAGTTCCAAAAAATACAAATTGATAAGATGTCGTCACTAATTGTTTCAGTAAGACTAGTATTGTTCAAGTTCTAATTAAATCCTATCTCGGTCAAATCAAACTAAAAGCAGGTGTTTGTTGTGATCGGGTAGTGTAGTTAATACAGGTGAGGTTAATCAATTCGATATACCTACTTCAAAGGCCCTTTTATCACCTTTAAATACAGGTAAAAATTGTAGCAACGGCATGAACCAAATCTTACAACAGACAGGTTACCCTTAATCTCAAGTGTACGGACAAGTCACCCTTAATCTAAAGTGTGCGGACATGTGGACACCTGTAGCTGAGGTCTGAAATAAAATAAACAGGTGAAATATTTTACATATTACAACAATCTCTACATACCTGGAACTCCACGTGGACCTACCACCTGGACGAACATAACCATGGGTTGTTCTGACGTATGGAGCTAAAACATTGACGCAGTTAGCATTCAAGACCGTAGTGTCTTTGTCCCATGTGGTTTTCTCTTGTGAGTGGTGCCGGACGGTGGGCTGTGTAAGGAACAGGATCTAGTCGTTAGGGTGGGACGAAAAACTATGTCCTTGACAATTTTGGAATTAGAGTAGGATGTAGCACCGCTGTACGGATGGAGCGATTTTGATGAAATTTGAAATGCATGTTTAAAACCCAAAGATCTTGGCTCCGTTCGATATTTGTGCATATCGAATTGTAATTTCATGAATTATGGCCCTTGATTGTAGGAAAAATCACTTTAGTTTTAGCCTGTTCTCTATCCATCTCTCGAAAATGTGGGCGTATCCTGCCTGGCAGTAGCTGTTTCTCGTCACAGATCGAGTATGGTGCATGAGTTTAATTTTTAGTGAATCCAACCGGGCTATGACGTTGTTATTTTGGATCATACTAGTTAGTAGTAACGTTTGGTGCATTTAATTTTGTTGAGTATAACTGCCGAATAATGACGTGTGTACATACCCCTTTAATACTGCCCCGCCCCATCCTAGTCTGTTTTCTAACCGGGTACATATTGCTGTACAGAACCCTTGACAGGTGCTACACAATGATGATTATTTATTTTTACTTGAGAAATATAACTGAAGTCTACATCAAAAAAGAAAATATGTCTCGATAGCGAAATAAATTTCAACTGAACTGTTAGTCACTTGTGAACTATGTTGCATATCATCACATAAATTCAATCAATTTTCCACCTGGTTAAACATATATTACCTGAAATCATTACCTATATAACACCTCGGCTAGAGACAGACACATCAATATAACTACCTGGATATATACACATATATCTGACTATACAGTATTAAAGGGGTAGGCAGGTCCGGATCCAGGATTTTGTCGAGAGAGAGAGAGAAATGGGGTTTAACGTTCACTCGACAAAAACTAGGTCATTTCGGGACTAAGGATTTTGTCGAAGGGGATGGGGGCATACACTTGGGTTTCTTGGGCGGAGACAATGCGAAAATCATGTTTATATCATCTATTAAAGAGCACATACAACAATAACAAAGCAAACGAAAATGAAAATCAACTAAATCACTGAGGATAACAGGGTGCGGGGGACTGGGCTATCCCCTGGATCCGCGCCTCGTAGGAGCATCAATATATTGCCATCTGTCTATACAGGATTAAAGCGGTATTCTCATCGATATATACATGTATAACCATGTGACTACACAACATTAAAGGGGTATACACATCAATATATAGCCACCTGACTACACAACATTAAAGGGGTATATTTATCAATATAACTACCTGACTATACAGCATTAAAGGGGTATGCATATACATCGATATATAGCCACCTGATTACACAACATTAAAGGGGTATATTTATCAATATAACTACCTGACTATACAGCATTAAAGGGGTATGCATATACATCGATATATAGCCACCTGACATCACCGCATTAAAGGGGTATATACATTAATTTAACTACGTGACTAACAGGGTTGAAGGGGTATACCATCGATGCAAATAAAAGGTGTTTTACCGTAATTAAATGGGTTTATCGTGCTACTCCTCTGAATATCAATTGTGATTTAATCTGGCCCGACTGGGACAATGAAGAAAGGTAAACGAGACCTCGATTTTTATTCCCATCCGAACGACAATACGTTGTCCCTTGTCGGACCCTCTGTCCTACACTGATAATGGGGAAACTCCCGATGAACTTTCTCGGCCAATGTAGGGATCGAACACGCGACCTCCAGTTTAGCGAGCCAGCATCTTATCTGCTGAGGCCCTGTGCCAGCAATATTAAAATGCGTAAAGATCACCAGAAATATTGTGGTATGATTAAGCACCGATCAATTGGGTAATTCAATTCAATTGTTGGCGTTTTGTTTAAATTTTGTGGTTTGTAATTTGAATTAACCTTGATGTAATAGACGATGATAATTATGAACAGGTAAAGTACAGGTAGAGGATATCAATGACAGGTAGGTGTGACTGACGATCAGTTCCCACGTCCAGATAAAACACATACCTGTCGTATTTACCTTTAAAAGGGGGCATGCCCTAATTACATAAACACCTGGAATGAAATTGATAATGGTGAAAATTTATTGTTATAGCAAAGGAAATAAATCATACATATCGTTTGCAATAAATATGAAGTATTAGCAGCCTTTCTCGGAGATAAAAATTCACTAGGTAAAAACTGAAATTCAACCATTAATACCGCCACACAAATGTATACAAAGGACCTCGAATTTTGTCCCAACGGAACGACTAGACAGCTGTCCTTGTCAGGCCCTCCGTCCTGCATCACTCACAAGGGGAAACCACACCGGAAAATCTGGATGAACTTTCTCGCAGGGATCAACCACCCGACCTCCAGTTCTTTATTATCCGAACCGTATTATCATTTTCCATATACAGACAAACCAAAGCATAAGCGTACGAGCTGGGGGGAGATGGGGGCGGTCCCATTTTTGGCACCAAATGCTGGGAAAATTTGGTCACACAATTTTACTTTGTAAAAATTGTATAAAAAAATATTGTGTCCAATTTAACAGCGAATTTAAGTTCAGAGTGTCTATAGTTAGGCAATTAAATAGAAATCTTAAGACTCGAATCCTCTATTGTTTGGAGTACAGTAAGCCACGATTAACATTCTAAGAACCTAACTACATTGTTTGGGCACCAACCACCCACCCCCCCACCCAGTTAAAAAATTTCCCCGTACGCCTATGAACCGAAGACATTCCAACCTGTTGAATACGAATCAGTAAACTTCTGTCTGTATTACATATACACGGCGGTGAAAAACCAACATTTGTTTTGCATAATATTCCGAATCATGATACAAATTTAAAAGGTAAATTAAACGGAATACGAACAAGTAAAAACGTGTATTAAAGACCTCGTTAGTTCTGGTATGTGGCAGGGTTTGGTCTAATTATTATGTGTATTGTCTTTGATAATCAATCGCAGTGGGCGTTGCTTGGTCTGCAGAGAGGGGTAGGGGGTGTCAAGCGTTCAACTTTTTTATTAGAGAGTCAAATGAAATAGGTTTTGACCTTTATCCTGCTTAATCCACACTAAAATGTATATGTGAGTAAAGGACCGACAGCCGGGAGTGAAGGGGGCACCAAATTGTTTTAACCTTCGACCCCCCCCCCCCTGCCAATCACCCCTATCCCCTACCCCACAATGTTCATAACCCTCTAATGGTCACATTGTCAATAAATATTTTGTTACTTTTATTTTTAACATGTGTAGATAAAAGTTAATATATTTAAAGTGTGTTTGGGTGGGGGGGGTAGAAGCCCTGCGCCCACTCCCCGCTACCATCATAGACGCCCTTAGTAATAATAATAATTATATCGTTATCGAGTACTATACTAACAGTTGTTTAAACGGCTTAGCAGGATGTTAACATTGGTCGTACAAAACTGTACCCATGCACCCAATTTATATCGTCAGTACAATTGTTACACCACATACAACTCGTCGTCTGTCCTTTTAAATAAAAAAAAAATATATCAGAAAATAAATGTTGGGATGGTCGAGGTTGTAATTACCCTTTTATTATTTTCACACTTTGTTAAACTCTGCCAATATTGACGAGGATTTGTGTCTTTTTTGTAAACTGAACACTTTGTAGTTGCATCAAACCCTGTTTTTTAAGAGTACAATGTTGTGGTTTTATCCGTCTAGATAATGTGTCTGTAAGTTCATTGTAAAGAAATTTAATGAAATGGGGTTTAAAGTCCTAGTGTTCTGCTCTTACATTGGGTTAATAAAGACGAATGTATGTAAGTTAACTGTAAAGAAAAGAAATGAGATGAAATTGGGTTTAATTTCCTACTGTTTGGAGAAATGTTCTACTACGACTGGGCTAAAGACGAGGTTTAACGCCCTAATGTTCTACTACGACTGGGCTAAAGATGAGGTTTAACGCCCTAATGTTCTGCTACGACTGGGCTAAAGATGAGGTTTAACGCCCTAATGTTCTGCTACGACTGGGCTAAAGATGAGGTTTAACGCCCTAATGTTCTGCTACGAATGGGCTAGTGTGGGCTAGTGGAGAAGGGTATACGCCTGAGTGGCATAAAGGAAATTTTGCTCGGACATTGGATTCCGATATCTCTAAAATTATGGGTTGAATCGGTCAATTTTCGTAAATCAATCAGTTCTTGACTGGAAAATAAATTCTTTTATTGTGCATTTGTACCCCCCCCCCTCAAAATACACCCAAGTAAAAACCGTTGATTTCCCCATTGAATGTGATATTAATTATTAGCTATTAGATCACAGATGTAGCAACATGTCCTAATGTCTTGCTCAAAAGAACGTATTATTGGGTTCAACATGGGAATCGTCGTAGACATCAGAAACAATAAAACCGTATCCGCTTGACAAAGGAAATACCACAGTAGCATGCCAACAGACAAAGTTTATTTACGGGAGTTTTTAAACACCTGCAATTATTAATTAAACTTTCGATGGGAGATGAAAGTGAGGTTTGACGGGATTAAGTAGGAAATATTTGGTCTCTCCTCAACTAGGTGATTATAGATTGAAAAGGAAACTGATTTCCGAGTAGCGTATAGTTGATCTTATAAAGCTTTTATTAGAAGGATTATTATCTTGACAAGTTTAAAAATAACAGAATATTTTCACATTCCTATCTTTTTGATAGTTTATTCGACCAGGGGAAATGAGAGAGAGAGAGAGAGAGAGAGAGAGAGAGAGAGAGAGAGAGAGAGAGAGAGAGAGAGAGAGTGAGAGAGAGAGAGAGAGAGAGAGATGGGGTTTCACGTCCACTCAACACAAACTAGGTCATTTCGGGACTAACACATGGTTCAATTTTATTTCAATAATTCACTTGCCTTTAGGGGGCTTTAGCAGTGGGGGGAAAACGGAGTGCCCGGAGGAAACCCACGGGGTTGAGAAGGCGCCCCTATCTCCATGCCACATACGCACGCTCACATCAGCGATCGAAACCACTGCCGCAAGCCAGTGGTGACCGGCCATCTAGAGGTCGAAGCGCGGCACTCTAAACCACTAGGCCATCCCAACCCCCCAGGGGAAATGAAATGAAATGGACTTTAACGTCCTACTGTTCAGCTCCAACTGGTCTAAGGAAGTCGGGCATACACAACACCGCGCAAAAACCGAGGTCATGTGTACATATTGGCGTGCACGTCATAGATCCCTTGACAGTTGGAATTGGATGTAAGAGTAGGCCTTAGTGCCGCTGTCCGGACAAAATGTCCCCCTGTATGTCATATGCCCGTCTTCAATAGCCAAGTTCGGAGCAGAACAGTAGGACATCAAACCCTCAGTTCATTCCATTTCATAACAGACACATGTACAAAATGTTTCTTATCACCAACGGACAAGCGAAGAGGAAATCACGGCCGACATTAACGGGGTTAGTATCGCCATTAAACACGAAAACGGTTACTAAATGCTCAACAAGCGTGATGAAGAAACAATAAAAAAGAGATCATCCTTGGCTTGTAACGATGATGGTTTTGAATGATGAATGATGGCCAATGTTAGATGTCAAATGATGAGTGATGATGATGGGTCACGTGGTGGACGTGCATGGTACGGGATACGGTGTAGGAATCTGTCAAGTTTCCTATTTTCTCGTGGCTATCATTAAGATACTTTGAACCATTTGTCTCTCAACAAGGGTAATGTTAGGTCATCTTTGAGATGTGAAGCTATTTCATTGCGGATTCTTTTTGATTATCTTATTGTAAATGTATTTAATCTTAGATGTCCACTTCCCCTGAGGATCACCAAGTGGTTGGTTTAGAGTACTGAGCTGGCCAGTCTCTTCTGGCTTCCGTGCGTGGTTTCAATCCCTGGTCTGAGCGTATATAGCTTGGAGATAGGGGCCCCTTCTCAACCTCGTGGGTTTACTCCGGGTACTCCAGTTTTCTTCTGGACAGGAAAGATCCATGTGCGTGTGCTAAGATTATAAAAAATGAAAATGATACAAAATATCGGCGATATCACCTTGGGTGGAAGGGGACTTTAAACACTAAGAAGAAGAACAACAATACACTTCCACTAGAGCACATATCGCGGAAAATGGTTACCAAAAAAACTTTACTAGAGAGGTTTTAAAATCGAAAATTAAAAGATAAACAGCGAACTTTATTTCGTGTGCAATTGGTGGTTACACAAATCGAGCAATGGGCTAATATCGTGATTGTTTTTAAACTTTGTTTCCTGGTGGTAGTCTATATAAATCACAGTTAAGATAGATAGTAGATAATGTACAGCCTCGAGGTTAATATTTTATCTACATATTCAGTGTGCAGACTAGGTGAAAATCAGCCAAATTTTCTTCAAATTTTGGAATGTGACCTCACAAGTAATACAGTTAGTTAAAGAGAATCCTGTCATCAACTTGTCAAAGACAATACCCCTGTAGCCTAATTATCTGACCCAGATGGAGTGGTGTGTATAGAGTGTATTAAGTGTCATATTACACTGCTCTATATTTAGATTGTACAAGATGGGTTTAGGATGTATTTGATGAGATTTTCAATTCAAATTAAATAAGAGAAACAATTCAAATTATATGTAGAAAAAAAAATTTTAATAACAATTTAATATATGGTAATAAAAAAAACAACATTTGATTCAAATATTACATGAAGTTATACTAAGGTTATAATATAATATTAATAATAATAATGACTTTATTTTCTGAGGGAACATATTTAGTACATGAGTTCTAATTTTCAACATGTCCCTCCTACTCTATAAAACTAGCAACTAGACAGTAACAATATTTACAAAGTGTATCATATTATGTAAGCTTTTAGTAAAGAAATATCAAACAAGAAAGAAAACAAAAAAATGGCAAAGAAAACAAAAAAATGGCAAATAAACATACAACAGTAAATAACATGGTTTTGAAAGATTTAACATGATTTACTAAATCTTTTTTGAATATAAAAAATTGAGATGCATATTAAATTAGATGTAATAGAAGAAATTTTATTGCACAAAAAACCTTACAAGGTTATGTGCATATACAAATAAAAATAATATTAATTTCCACAGAAAAGGCTCAATTTCGAAATATTAACAAGCCAATTGAGCCTTCCTACATGTATATAAATTGTGACAATAAGGTACAATACTATTTACAAACTTATTAAAATATCATTAAAGAAAATTTGATCCAAAAATATCTCATGTTCGTGCAAAAATATGAACATTTACTACTTAAATACAGGAGAAAGGTCACCCTATTATATAAAACATCTATTCTTTAATTGATATATAGTGTGAACATGAAATATTGTTTGAAAACCAACAGTTGCCACGTAAGATACACCCATATTTTTAAAGAGATGGACAGAGGGCAAGCTAACAAAAGGGCATTTTTTCACAATCAGGTCATGATCCAAGAAATTATGGTCTGCATGTAAATATATATACAGATAAAAATCGTGGCCCCCAGAGGATTCACGAGCTAAGAGTGCAATTTCTTCTACAATCGGTTGACCTAATCCAGAAAGGTAGGTCCGATATGCGCGAATATCGAAAGGAATTGCAATTTTTGGGATATAAACATAAATTGTAACTTTCATCAATATCAGATAAAAATTGTTACCTGTAGAGGGGCCTCAACCTTGGTATTACATGTATTTACATAATTTGCCTATATAAGGAGCAGCCATTTTGTCGAGCAGTTTCGATCCGATTTTCATGATGATATATAAGAACAGCTTTTAAAATCCGATAATCAGGTCATCATCCAGGAAACTACGGCCTGAAATATCGACAGGAACCCACATCTCTTGGATATAAATATATAATCGTGTGGTTCCCCCTTGTCAGTGATGCAGGACGGGGGGCCTGACAAGGACAGCTGTCTAGTCGGTCGGATGGGACAAACAACCGAGTTTCCGTGTACACAGTGACGTGCACGAAAGAGTAGGCCGCAGCACCTACCACACTGTATGGAGTATACCCGTCTTTATTAGCCCAGGTTAGGGGCCGAACAGTAGGACGATAAACCCCATTCCATTTCATTTTATTTCCGATTTGCGCGAATATTGAAAAGAAGTACGATCGGTGAGATATATATTAACAAATATTTTAAGTTTCATCAAAATACATGTCAAGAGGGACCAAAGCCTTAGTATTACATACTCTAACACTATTTTGTACCAAAGGACGACCATTTAGATGTGGGGGTTCGGTCTGATTTTCATCAAATTCAAACTATATGGTGAAATGTTGTTTTATTTGTACATTTTTTTTTAAATCGAAAAAAAATTTGGACTTCTAGAGAGTTCACAAGCTAAAAACATGATTTTTCTATGTAGGACCTCAACCCAAGTTACCGTCTGATACATGCCAATATTGAAAGGAGCCGACATCTTTGGGAAATAACCTATATTTCAAGTTGTCAAAATCGGATAAAACTAATCTGGAGAGACATACATTATGCAAGAAGTAAATCTGTCTTTTGCAGGTCTATCTTTCCTGCGATATTAAGGGATTCAAATATGTTCACTTAGTCTTGGAGGTCCCGTAGAGTCGCCGCGTACCACCTGGTTCCAGAGAAACTCAATTCGATCTAACATTAATCACTTAAGAAATAAATAAAGAGGTATAGAAATCTAATAAATAAGTATACAAAATAATAATAAGAATAGTAACATACACACTGACAAAATAATGGGTATTATCTTGTGTTAGGCAGTGAACATTTTTGTGAAGTAAAAAATAAATAAAAAATTTTCATGACCCCTAAAGTGCTCGTGTACCACCTGACATGCCCTCACGTACCAGTAGCGGTACGCATACATCATATCGGGAACCACTGCTCTAGAGGGTCCACAAGTTGAAAACGCGACCTGGTCCAATGCATACCAATATCGAAAAAATCCCAAGATCTTTGGGGGATAAACCTACACTTCAAGTTTAGTCAAAATCGGATAAAAATTGTGATTAGTAGAGTCTCCACAAATCAAGTGTGGACAGACAAATTGACATGCGCGACAGCAGTATACATTCACATAAATCTGGTCGAATCAAAATCAGGATCAGATGAAATGAGTTCTATCAACTTAAAATAACAGCTCTTGTCTGGTATCTGTCTTCTTCCTAAAATAAAAAGAACATGTTATGTATTGAATTGGTTAGAATATTGGTTATATGACAATTTCCATAATATAATTTACATTTTATTTGCATCCTGCTACCTAAAATTGCTTTCCTATCAAGAAAACTGAAAATAATGCCTGCAGTACAAAAAAAAATGGGAGTAAATTGTTTACCTTGGGGTTGAAGTTTGTGGTCTTGTCTTTCGACGTCTTCCTTTTTGCGGTGTTTCGTTTGGTTTGCGCTTAGAAGATGTAGACGAGCTTATTGCGGATGAGGTTGTTATTGATTGAGATGATGATGGTACCTTCTTTTTGTGTAGTCCAATTTTGTCTAAAAGTTCACCTGGAGAAATAGGTAAGATTTCATTTAATTCCTTAAACTTTGCATCAGGCCCTAAATCATACTCTATGTCACCATATTGTGTCTTCATCAAACACCCATCTTCAATAAAATTTGGATTATATGAAGAATGGTATCCAGCTGTAGAGTAATACTGCAATAAACAGTTGATATTCTTTGACAATTGATCAATTGTAGATTGAGGTGGCATCCAGGATTTTGGATTTCTCTGAGTTTGAGTACCATTTCTCTTTGGAATTGACACTGAGAGTTGCCTTATTTCGTCAAATGAAAACTCATTTGGATTTAAATATTTTGGGCAATAAAGTGTCTTTATAATATCTTTGTATATGTCTCTATCAATTGTAATTTCGGTTCCAACCTGGCTTCTTTTAATCTTTAAAAAATTATCTTTAAATTGTTGATCTTGAAAAATTACACTTATTATCCGAGAATGAGACATTCCATAGAATTTTGGTGTATAATCATTACCACCAAGAGACAATGCAGCTGCAAGCTTAATACCGATGTCATAGTCCAGTGTTGCATCCTCCAGTATTTCTAGCATGCCTGTTATATTGAAAATGTCAAAGAAATTATTTGGTTTCTGAAGCAGTACATAGACAGGATTAATAAAATGCCTATTATGTTCATTCCTCTTCCACAGCTTGCTAATTGCGAAAAGATGAAGAACGACAGCATCAATATCCCCAGAAGTAACAAGACTAACAAAAGCCTCGCCATCACTAACGCTTTTTGAATACTCGAAAAGCCAATCAATTTGTGCCATTTCTGCTTCACCTTTCCGTTGTTTGATATTTTGAAGTTTCTCTACAGAAACCAAACCATTTTCATCAGAAAAACAACATCTTATTGGGGTAGTGTATGATTGACACTCTGACATATGGTGTTCGCTGTCAATATCCACAGTAACATTTTTTTGTAGATTCAGGTCAGTGACGTGGGCCGCAAGATATTTGCTGATCAGCTTTTTACCTTCCATATTCCCTGTAACGGTTGATCTGTCAATATTTGTTAGGATTTCTTCGGCTGTTTTCAAATGGCTAATCTGGTATTTCTTTCCCAAATCTCGCTGTGTTCTTGTTGCGGCCTTGAAATCATCTGGAGTGAAATTGTACTTTTCTTCACATATTGCTATGTTTTTGACACATGGAAAATCAAACAATATTTTTTGGAAGACAGCTTTCTCGATGAACTTGATGTATTGGAATCCAGTGAGATTTGAAGGAGTCTTAAACTTCACACCAGCAAATTCGACTGTGACACATGTGACTACATGTGACAGGGATTCTGGAATCTTTTGGGTATCCAACTGGATGAGTCTGTCAAAACTGTCACTACCTAATACACCAACGCATGAAACAAATGCAGCTTTTAGTGCAGTTTTCACTCCAGAAGATTTCTGAACTTTTGGCTTTGAGCAATCTGGCTTGACAATTGCTTGACATGTATTCATTTTGGAGCTCAAGCATTGTACTCTATTTATTTCCTGTCGCACAATCCGGAGTCTCTTCAGCTCATCTTTCTGGTCTTCTTTAAAAAGTTTTTGTTGCTGTTCAGTCACTCTTTTTATGGTCACACTTTTAGATTTTTTAAGCTTAGACAGCAGTTCCTTAGGACCATTCACTGTGTCTATTTCTGGAAGAGTAGCCTTACTGTGTCCAAATAAAGAGAGGGAAGAAATATGTTTCACTATTAAAAATTTGCCGATTTCCTGGGTATTTTTATCCAATATTGAGGAGGAAATAGATGTTTCTTGAGCCCTATAAACATTCCTTACAATGTCATCTTCATGAACGGACAGTCCTCCTCTTCGTAAAACTAAAGATGCTATTCTTGAAACATAGTTTAAGTCAGTTTGGTTTAGTGTCAATCCAAGGATATCGTCATTTGTTCTGTCAGACGTTTCTTTGCGAGAACTTTGTATTGGGTTTAATGTATCAACCAGAGACATTCGTGGCAATACAGAAGACAATGTTCCACCAGATCTAAAACTCTTCAAAACATCTTTGTGTTCCATCTCTCTCTGGGTGTCAAGGCCAAAGTTCACATCACTGTCTTTATGGGGTGTCGAATAAAATGCCCATTTAAATTGCGTATAAAATGGTCCTGCTTGGTAGTGATGATGAAGTAGTTGTGTACAATAACTTGCATACGACGATGCTCCATTCAGAAAAGCAAACCTAAGGGATGACTTTACAGATGCTAACATCAATCGGTAGCCATCCATTCCTCCTAGTCGTTCGGATAAGCTCAGAGCAAAAATCTCATCACAGTGCTGCATCAGATCCAGGTGTAATTGAAAAGTAGCGTTTTGTTTAGAACCTGTTCGTAGAAATGAGTTATATTCTTTGTTAAAATTCTCTTCAGCTTTGTTTTTGGTCATATCTTCTGAAAACTTGGTCTTCTGTTCAGGTGGCAAGGTTTCCACAAATTTTACAAGAAGAGCTGTATGTAAACCGAGTGATAATCGCTTTATATATCTACTTGCCTTTTCAATATGTTCGGCTGATAGTAGTTTGTGCCAATCTTGATATTCCTCATCTCGCATGTACTTGAGGATCTCAATCAGGCCAGCATTTTTATAGGCACCACACAGAGTGGTTATCTTTGACTTCCTGAGATGCAGAATCGGAAACTCTGGTATAAATATTCCATAGCGGGGATCAGATGCAATTAATTTCATCAAATTTTTACCAATTTTATTATCTGGACCAAATAATATTTTTAATTTTCGATTCCAATTGTCGTACCTGTCAGTTTTTATTAAAATATCATCAAGTATTTCTTTTAGTTTTAAAATATCATCATCACGTCCGGTGGCTGGTGGTGGGTGTCGGGTTATAGAAGGGGGTGGTTTGTGTTGTTTGAATCCATATTTATCACTTACAAATGTTTCACCAATGTTATTATGCATCACAGAATCAGAATGGATTAGTTCAGAATCAGAATGTATTAGTTCAGAATCACAATAACCA
This sequence comes from Patella caerulea, assembly GCA_036850965.1. Classification (NCBI taxonomy): domain Eukaryota; kingdom Metazoa; phylum Mollusca; class Gastropoda; family Patellidae; genus Patella; species Patella caerulea. Next base: position 59,092,127 of record JAZGQO010000006.1, on the reverse strand, counting down.
GCGAAAATTTCATCCAACACATTATCTTCATTATCCGTTTTTTCATTATCTTCATCCTTATCACCAGCATTTGAAGCAATTTCTTCATCAGTTTCATCCACATCGGAAAGATCTATGAGATCATTACCAGGTACATAAGGATGAATAAAAGAATTTGATTCTGCATCCTCGTTACTTATTTCAGACTGAAAAATAAAATTACTTGGAATTAATACTGTAATATTTAATGACAATTTATTTTGTTTGCCAATGTTTCCTTTCAAATGTCTGACATTATTCTTTATAGCTCTGTAGCTCAGATTATAAAGAATTTATTAGAAAGTATGCAAAACTAGGGTTGTGATAAGCATATCTAAACTATTTTGTTCTTCGTAACAAGTAACAGTATGCTATAGATTCAAACTAAACAGACGAATTAGTAAATATATACTACATGTATAGGTATTATTCCAAATATAAAATTGCTAGACTCTTGTTATACCTCATTATCTATTGTCAAATTTAAAAAGGACTCTTCCATTTCTTTCGTTAAGTCATGATCATCCTTTAAGTCATCAATAGTTTCTGTAGTTGAGAGATTTTGGAACCAATCATCTGAAGAAAAATACAAGTAGGATACCTCAAAATGGATAATTTACAATTAAAAAAGTTAAATGTGTTATTAGATACAATTCTGATTCTAAAAAAAAATCTATCATTTTCAGTCAATTATAAACCTATTTTATAAAAGCAAATTGCATTACCTTTTCTGATGAATTTCCAAATGTCTCCAAAACCCCAAGTTACCATTCTTTCAAATCGACTATAAATCGCATATTCATCTGGTAAAAGATTCAAAAGTTTGGTTTCAGCATCATCTTTGGTAAGGTATATAGTATTCATGCAGCAACAAACTTCTGATCCGTTACATATATTAGCATTATGCCAGGACGAAACTTCAATGCTGTCGAGTGGAACTCCACTAACTGTTATGGGTAGCGTACATATTTGCATAGATCTGCTATCACCAGGATTGGGATCATTGTGATATTTTAATCTAACAAGATTGTCCAATTTCAATATGACAAGAGATTGTCGTAGAGTCACTGGATATGTTCCAAATCCGTGAATCGATTCATACGCCAGTGGATATTGTTTTAGGTAGGTGTTATAATAACATTTATCTGATGTTGAATGTTTTATCAGTTGTCTGTCTGCTGTTTTTAAGCAAGATGTAGCGCCCATTTCAGCCGTCACCGAGAATACAGTTTGCGCCGAGTCAAAATTCATTGACAGCTTGTGGGTATGCTGATCTTGAATTACTCCAGAGTAATTCCTATTTCGGATATTCATCAAAGAATCATATACTGCATAAAGCTTAAAAACTTTTGTTCGGAGATAATTTTCTTGGTCAATGCTTTTGCTCAAACATTTTTGGTTAATGAAGCTTGTCAATATTATCTGCATACACAAAGGTGTGTGCAGAGACCATTCTGTAGCCAAATTAAATGTTCTCCAATGAAGAGGATCCAATGAAACGTCACTAAAACATTTATTACAGTCTTTTGATTCTGGGTTTTGAAGAACTTTGATATTGGCATGTTCAATATATTCATGACATTTTTTATTTTCCAGTCTCATCAGATTTACTTGATCACGCAATTCAAATCTTGACACATTATTCCACTTGTCAACATAAGCATTAAGAGTTTCTGGCATAAAAAAGATTATGTTGTGACATGAAATCTTGTGTTCAGTTAAACAACTTTGTATTGTTGTTATAGCCGAACAGTAGTCGACATCAACTATTGTTTTCAATTCTACATACATATGTATAGATGGTGGATGCTGGCATCTTGAATTGCAGTCAACACACACTACCCTATTTGCAATATCTTCAACTTTTTCAAATACATTATTGTCTATCAAATAGGGATTATGTCGTTGTCCTGCATATAGAAATACTTCTTCCTCTGAGGAAGCTGTAGTTTTTCTCCTTTGTCGAATCTCCATGCAGGCTACGGATTCCTTTTGTATTATTTTGGATATGCTAATAACACTCTTGAGCTCCTCAAAATACTGCCATTTCTTTGACAGATCAGATTCATAATCTGATAATCCACCATTAAAATTTCTACAATAATGGTATTCAAAATGGCATATTCTTGTCCATTCCATTGCATTAAATTTATCTCTGTAATGTCCTTGGAGAGTCGTTATTGTGTCTGTTTCATCGAGTTCATCAGTAATCACGCCAACATTTGTCAATTGCCATTTGCTTGAAATTTCCACGTACAAATCATATAAAGAAGTATTATTGACATGTTGAATACCTTTGTCAATAAGTTTATTATTTATTTCAACAGATAGTTTATGGCAAAAACTTATGCGATCACTGTATGAAAAAATATAGTTTAACAAAGATACACTTTTAACATAAGTCTTGTTGTCAATTTCCTTCACGTTTTGATCAGTTCTTTTGAATGCGCTCAAGACGTTGTGCTTCTTCAATTTAATGTTATCTGTTTTCAGATAATTTGCTTTAAGCAGGGAAAAGAAGTCTTCAAAATCAACCCACACTCCCCATTCATCTTCAAAGGCAGGTTGAATATTTTCGAAACCAGACACTTTAAAAACCATTTTAACCTGGGGGAAAAAATATTACATTGTTTTAATTTTGGTACTATAAACATGTCTCTTTGTATCCTTTAAGTAAAAAGCAGTTGCCATGTTTTAAATCACATCAAATATACACCTTCGTGTTTTAGGATGCACATAGATTCATAAAAACAACATGGTACAACATTTCTGCGTCTAGAAGTCGCAAAAAAGCGTCCATGTTATACGGAACTTTTCCGTATGGAAGCTGTTCAATACGTGCTGTGGTATCTGTGAGCTGTATCATGTAAGAGTAATACACACACATCGACGACGTCACACGCAAAATCGATATGTATACGCTTTACAGGCCAGGAATTTGCGCTTGTCAAAAGTCTCTATTAAATATAACTCGCTTTGTGGGATATATATCTGCCCCCAAGTGTATAAGCATTCTCAGTTTTAAGTTAAGAATTTACTCAAAATAGCCCTTTAAACACCTTTGTTCTTTTAATAATGCTAATAAATCATGCAAATTTATAAATATGCAAGTAGGACTTATGTTTCGTTTAAATAAACTTTTCAGTTTATATAAACATTGGTGAAGGAGCCAGGGCCTAGGTTTATTTTACTTTATCGACTTGTTTTGCATTTTTGATACCTAAAAAGACTCCTATCAGATATCGTATATGATACAGCTAGTATAAACTAGAAGTATGGAATATAACTTCTATCATTCATGCAGTTTACCGATGCTATAAAATATCGTATCAAATTAATATCAAATCTTATTCTTACACTATTCATACAATATTGAGTAATAAACTTAGAATATTTTACATACAATAAGTAAAGAAACTTACCTTTTAATTAGTATCCAGTTTTGCATTTGTTGATATAATCTATTCAAGTGACGATTAAACAATTTATCTGCGAATTTAAAGGCTTGAATTTTCGAATCTAAACTTAATAACACGCCCACTTATTTTCTAGTAATTTGATTAGTAGATGTGTAATCATTTTTTCCAAACATCGTGAGAAAACCAGGGGCTTGACCATTGATTGGTTAAAAAAACTATCTTTACTGACTAAATCCTTCAAGTGTCATATTGAGTAATAAAATTACCTCCAGTCAATATTCTTATGTAACAGTGTTAAGCTGTTATCTATCAATGTTGATTTACCATTAAATTAGTTCACTATACATGTGTTTAAAATGTTAATGGCAGTTTAACAAATGTTACTATAATTCTTATATAAAATGAACAATTTAAATTTTATCTTATTAAGTATGTTTGCAAATTCTGGACGAAAACACACACACTTCTATAGTCCTGGTATTTTGACTTGGGGTAAAACTTGCAAAATCTTGTTCAATTAAACATAATACATCTATTTACAGAAAAATATTTTGAAAAATATAATTATAGTTATGAATAGCCCACCTTTATTAAACGATGTCGATTCTTAATTGATAAAACTTGGTTTATGGAAGCAATACATAACTGGTTTCCCAGAAATGATATCAAAGACTTTATATAAAAAGAGCTTTTTATTTTGTAAATCAAAATGTTGTCATTTGGTCATTTGATACTTCTAATGGCAGGCAGGTTTATAGATGTCAACATTCATCTAATAAAACAATTTATATCACAGTAATCTACTCAAGTGGGACACACTGTTTAGATTAACATACCAAGCAATTAAATGTCAGTGAACCCAACACAACACAAACATCCAAAATTTAGCCCTTATTTGGCACCTAGTCTGCACACTGTATTATCATTATGGACCAATAAAATACACCGGGACTTAATTAAAATTGTTTTTTTGTAATATACATGAACCGGCAGATAGATTTTTTTTTATGGAGAACAGTTTGACAAGATATACATAAAGTCACCTTGCTTACAATCTGATAAAAATACAGATCTATTTTATTTCGTTTTATTTTTCATACTTTTGATAGCCCCCATTACATGAAGATCTGAATGGTTGTATAAGAGATCGCGTCAGGGGCCATACGATCGGCTTTTGACCATGTGACGTCAGACTTTTAATTTACTAATTAGCGTTGATGTTTCTACGGGGATAAAGGGGGTTGGGATGGCCTAATGGTCTAGAGTGCCGCGCTTCGACCTCCAGCTGACCTGTCACCTCTGGCTTGCGTATGTGGTTTCCTCCCACAAGAAAGACCCCTGCACGTGCGCTAAGATAATAAAAATGAAAAATAAGACTTATCGGCGATATCACCTTCGGTGGAAGCGGACGTTAGACGCTAAAGAACAACAATTGACACATCTTGGATCTATCCACTATGGGCTGGTTTCTCGGATAAATTCTAAACATTATCAAGACCCCTACGCGCACGCGAATTATTGAAATAAAATTAAACCATGTGTTAGTCTCAAAATGACCTAGTTTGGGTCGAGTGGACGTTAAACCCCATCTCTCTCTGAAATTGCATTGCTTAAAGAGACATTGTAAGTTTCTAGGTATTTAACAGGCTGGTTAAACGTCCCGGGACAGAATGGGAGAATGGCAAGGAAAACGACATCACTTCTATTTAGTACTTGGATTCGTTTTATTTTAACCGAGTTAAGTTGGCAACTTAAAATTTATTACATTTTCTTTATGAGGGTCTACTTTCACTTTCTTAGGTTTACGTAATATCACTTTATAAGGGTCTACTATCGCTTCAATAGGGTATGCTATCACTTTATTAGATTAGGATCTACTTTAATATCACTTTATTATGGTCTACTTTAATATCAATTTGTTAGGGTCTACTTTGATATCACTTTATTGGGTCTACTATCACTTTATTAGGGTGTGCTATCACTTTATTATGGTCTACTTTAATATCAATTTGTTAGGGTCTACTTTAATATCACTTTATTGGGGTCTGCTATCACTTTATTAGGGTGTGCTATCACTTTATTATGGTATACTTTAATATCACTTTATTATGGCCTGCTATCACTTTATTAGGATCTGCTATCACTTTATTAGGGTCTACTATATCATTATTAGGGTGTGCTATCACTTTATTATGGTCTACTTTAATATCAATTTGTTAGGGTTTACTTTAATATCACTTTATTAGGGTCTACTATCACTTTATTAGGGTCTGCTATCACTCTATTAGGGTCTATATCAATTTGTTAGGGTCTACTTTAATATCACTTTATTGGGGTCTACTATCACTTTATTAGGGTGTGCTATCACTTTATTATGGTATACTTTAATATCACTTTATTATGGCCTGCTATCACTTTATTAGGATCTACTATCACTTTATTAGGGTCTACTATATCATTATTAGGGTGTGCTATCACTTTATTATGGTCTACTTTAATATCAATTTGTTAGGGTTTACTTTAATATCACTTTATTAGGGTCTACTATCACTTTATTAGGGTCTGCTATCACTTTATTAGGGTCTACTTTAATATCACTTTATTGGGGTCTACTATCACATTTTTAGAGTCTACTTTAATATCAATTTATTAGAGTCTACTATCACATTATTAGGGTCTACTTTTATATCATTTTATTAGGTCTACTGTAATAGGTCTAAAGTAGTACCTCTTTATGCGCAATAGCAGTTACCGACTTTATTCTATTACAGACTTTCATTGGCTAAAACTTAAACTCATCCGTCAATCAGATGTTGAAGCATTTAAATATGGCTTACGAATACAAGGGTTCAGTAGTTTACGCAAAAAAAACCCCAAATGTTAATATTTATGGGCGTATTGTTACCATTTTCCATTTACTAGGGTAAAGACTAGAATTACATCATTAAATAACGGTCGTGCCTTATCAATATATCAATCGCTTATATAGACACGTGTCACATATCTACCTATTCTTATATACAAATAAATAAATATATAGACCTGCAATTTTACATATAATAATGGGGATACATGTATTTTGAAATTACTGGGAATGTTATAATTTGCATTCCATTCATATTTACTGCATATAAAACTATTTTTAAAACATGATATTAAATATAATTTATTGCTGCAAGAATTTTTGATTTATAAGGTCCGTGATTTTTCAAAATGGATTGATAAAATATATTAAGAAAATTGGAAAAATAATGTTCTGAATTCCGAATTTGACCAGTTGGGATTTTTTTCTACTAGCATACCCTACCTAACGATACAGTTCAATCACGGTAAATGGCAAAAAAAAAAACAAAAAAAAAAAAACGCGTTGGACTGTTTATCGGAATGCCAACTATATGTTTGCGAAAAGTTCGATTTCAAGATAAGTAGGTGGCACCTCCGTGTTCCCTAATATTCAATGGAAGTTAGAAGGCCGAATGGTGTGTCAATGAGTCAACTGGCGTGGTTTCGATTTCCCGGTTGTACGTGACAAGGAAAGGGTCGCCTGTCCAACCTCGTGGGCTTTTGTTGAGTCCTCCAACTTTCCCATTGTCAACGCCCCCTACGCCGAGGCTATTTATTGAAATAAATATGAACCATATGTTAGTCCCAAAATGAACTAGTTTGTGGACGTTACGCCCCCCCTCTCTCTCTCTCTCTCTCTCTCTCTCTCTCTCCCTCTCTCTCTCTCTTAATATTCGAGGCACATTCCTGTCTCCTCCCCTTTAAGATCGACTGTACTGATAGATTGAAACTATCTATCTCCTGTTTTATAAGATAACAATTCAAGTATAAAACGGAAATACCTTTCTTACTATATACAACATCAAACGATTCAAATACCTGCCTAATATCAAAAGGTGGGCATGTTCCTGGTAAATGGCTGGGATGAGCAGGTTATCAACAAAGCTTTCATCTTTTAGATTGTTTCAGCAGGGGACATAATCGTATCGGACCCCTGATTTTATCAGAGAAATATGAGAGCCGATTTGTATCATATCTTCATAAGGCGACATTACGACAATTTAACCCAACAATACGACATATTCACCAGATGTCGGGTTGTCGTAATGCCGGACTAAATTGTCGCATTATGAAGGGCGATATCGCAACATCACGACATGATACCAATCAGCCACAATAGGAGAATGATACAATCATTAAACAAAGGTGGATCCCGTGGGTAAATAACAATAACAACTAATTAGTTAATGAAGACCTATCTGTGTAAATAACAATAACAACAAATTAGTTAATAAAGTCCGATCCGCGTAAACAACAATAACAACAGATTAGTTAATGAAGACCTATCGGTGTAAACAATAATAACAATAACAACAAATTAGTTTATGAAGACCGATTCGTGTAAACAACAAATTAGTTAATAAAGACCGAGCCGTGTAAATAATGATAGTAGCACATTAGTTAATGAAGACCTATCCGTGTAAACAATAATAACAACGCGATTGTTAATGAAGACAGATCCGTTTAAACAGAATATAACAACAAAGTACTAATTGAAGACATTTAGTCAGTTGCGTCACCTTGTACCCAGTGAGTAAGACGTTGGCTCGCTAACCTAAAGGTTCAGTGTTCGATCTCAGTATTTGCCGAGTAAGTTTATCAGGAGATTCTAGAGTGGTTCCCCCTTTTTGGCGGCGCAGCACAGAGAGAGAGATAGGGGGGGGAGAGAGAAATGGGGTTTAACGTCCACTCAACACAAACTAGGTGATTTCGGGACTAATATATGGTTTAATTTTATTTCAATAATTCGCTTGGGCGTAGGGGCCTTTAGCAGTGGGAGGAATCCGGAGTGCAAGGAAGAAACCCACGAGGTTGAGAAGGCGCCCCTATCTCCATGTCACATACGCTCACACCAGAGTTCGAAACCCCAGCCGCAAGCCAGAGGTGACCGGCCAGCTAGAGGTCGAAGCGCGGCACTCTAGACCACTAGGCACTCTAGACCACTGGGCACTCTAGACCCCACGGCGCAGCACAGGGGGGGGGGGGCAATGGACAATGTATAGTAGTGTGGCTGAGGCGAAACACCTTGGTACCGTTCTACATCACAGAAAAGAAGAAATCGCATTGAACTCTCTCGACCTATATCTATTTTATTAGACGGAACCAGAGTACTACAAGAGTGGTAGAATTCGTAATCCTGTTATCAGAGAGCTAGATGGAGGATATGGTTAGGTGAACGAAAGCGTGCGATCTCAACTATCTCATTCGAATTATTTATAGCAGATGCATTGCCCTTTTGATATAACAGCATGTAATTTTATCGATGTTGTCATATATTGACTTCAACCCCGGTGGTCTCTACGACTTCTTAAGGTAAATATAATACATTCACAACACCATCATGTATATACGCTAGGCATGTATTGAGTGATAAATAAAACGATGACAGAAGAGTAGATTGGAGCCGCGGTGACTCGGTGAGTAAGGGAGAAACTGAAATGGGGTTTAACGTCCTATGTTTCTGCTCCGCCTACACTAATGAAGACGGACATACGCCATACAATGTGCTATGGGGGTATTTACCCAGGAAAGCGGCACTATTACCTCTCTTATGTCGAATTTCATCTGCCAAGGGATCGTTTATGTGCATGTCACCCGAACGACTAGAAGGATGTCTTTGTGAGCCCACAAACAACCCGTCCTGCACCACTGACAAGGGAAACCACGTCGGAAAAGAGTAAGGTGGGGGGTAAACCCGCTTAATGCTCTCCTAGAACAAAGCCGTGATCTCAACAGTGTTGCAAACAGCATTGATACCACGCTATGTTTTTCCATTTAGAAGGCGGAGCAGAGGACATGGCCATATTTCTATCACATAAACCTTTTTGGGAATTGAATAGAATTGATGTGGATGGTACATGTTTGTAGATAAGTTATGTGTAAGAGTCAAAGATGTTGTTGTTTATTGTATTGGTGTCAGTTGATCATCTGGTATCTTATAACACCAATATGATATATATTTACCTGGGCCAGGTACAATTAACACTGAATAATATAAATTTACCTAGACCACCCTAACACCAGACTTCAACCTTAAGCCCCAGTTACACCGTTCAAATCATGGGACAATAGCAGCCGTGGAGTAACTGAAGAGCTTCGTGGTGAACCGAGACAAACCTTAGAAAACTGTTATAATACCGTTGAGGCAGCGCGTATACCGTGGTAAACCGTTAAACAAGGGCAACTGTTGATATCGCTTTTGAACTAGTAAAAACCTTGGCTAACCGTTATGATACCGTAAAAGTAGCAAGATGTACCGTCCGTGATAAACCATGACACAAGAGTAACCGTGGCGATCGGTTGTGAACCTGAACAAATCTCATGATATCGCTAAAGTAGCAGCGCGTACCGTGATCAACCATGACACAAGAGCAACCGTTGATATCAGTTGTGAACCGGGGACATGATGTACCGTCCGTGGTAAATCGTGGCAATAACCCTGTTAGAACTGAGGAGATCGTGGGTACACCATGACCTATACTGAAAATGTGTGTCGTGGGCTTAACACACCCTATAACAAAACCCGTTTGTATTTTTATTTTATTCCCGTATTGATTCTAGAGCATGGATAATTAATTAACCAGCCATTCCATGGCGTTGTATTACATTACATGTGTGTCATGGGCTCGGGCTCAGCAACTTTTAGGTTCCGGGTTACATACAGGAGGAGTTCCTTCGGTTTTCCAGTGCCCTATTGTTGTTGCTGTAGAATGGAAGTCCGGGCAAGGAAGGAATATCCTCTATTCGCTTAAATGAGACGAAAAACTACCGAAGTCTCGTGTATATCAATGACAGTACGTTGAAGATCCCCGACAGTTGAAACCGAAATACGAGTAGGCCCCGGTCAGTGCAAAGGTCCCCCCATAACATACTGCTTTATGTATTCCCGCCTTCATTATTTCGATTGGAGAAGAAAGTAGGGTGTTAAAGCCTATATCTCAGAACGATAAGAACCTAAAGCCTATATCTCAGAACGATAAGACCCTAAAGTCTATATCACTGTGCGATAAGACCCTAAAGTCTATATCACAGTACAATCAGACCCTAAACCCTATGACAGAACAATCAGACCCTATACCCTAGATCACGGAACAGTAAGACACTGAACACTGTATTACAGAACAATCAGGCCCTAAACTCCATTTCTTTTAATACATGGGGGCGGCGATAACTTAACTCCTCTATCAACTCCAGACGCCCGCGCAACGAGAATAAATATAAAGAATGATCGCAGTCGTAATATTACACTGGTTCTTATGCTGAACGGTGGGCGGGCGGTTGCCTACAGAGGTCACCTAGATGCAAGACGGCGTTCATCTACAGTGGGATATAATTAAACCGTTTTGTTTCAGATGTCGTATAATATTATATTACAGTTAGTATGACAACTCTTCGAGATAAACATCATATACCTGACATTGGTTCAAAACCCACAGGCATTTAATCGCGGCCTACGCGAGGTTGCGGATAGTGAATATCATCACAGTCTATTTCCATAGTGGATTGAACATACGTCTGTGCTGCACCTATTGGGCTAATGAAGGCAGGCATACGACATACAGGGTGTTATGAGAGAAATTATGCCAGGACATCGACCTACTGTAATATCCAATTCCAATTGTCACGGGTCTTTTGTACTTGCATATCATTTTGTCCCACGGGACCTCGGTTTGTCGCACCATCCGAGTTAAAGTAGCATCCTTTAGACCCGGAGTGGGTACTACACTTTAGGGGAGGGATACAGGTAGTCAATGGCCTAAAAAGGATATTGTACCAGACGTATACATTCAGAGTTAGCATGCGCAAGACACTCAACAAAAGCTAAAAATCCAAGATGTGATGATGAAATGGATAAGCGAGACTATTATTTGTATCGTACCGAGTTAAGTATTGATGGTCGAAGCTTGACGAAAATTTCAATCGTTTGATTCTCGGTTCAAAATGGATCAATTTGACTGAAATATTCAGCAAATTACCCTTACATCATGTAGTTTTTAACTATTATAGTGAGAACTGCCAACTCTTTCTCTAATCTCTCACCATGGATCTTTAAAGAGTAGCCAATAACGCGAGATACATGATTACAGATATTAAAATATTCAGATGGGAGGGTTTATTTTCAATTCTATCACGACTTCTTTATCGACACTCCTGTTTGAGATGAAGATAAAATGAATTCCTACAAGGATTTGTTTGAACGATGACAGCTTGTCAAGATGAAACAAACCAAAATCTCCAACTGAGTTGCTGACTCTCCTGGTGGTCCCTTGACCCCGTAGCTATCTTAAACCTCGTAGTTACCGGTTTCTGCAATCATGGTCCAAATTCTTGCTGAACTTGGCTTTAGGTCGTTGTAGGTGTGATGCACGAGTGACTTTATGCTTAGTCGTTCCAGACCACCCGATACCCCCATCCCATCCTGCTCATGTGGGTCCATATACAAGAAAAATTCGGGAGAGAGCCTGGGAGAGAATCCATAGATTTAAAAGAGTGAATGTCCTTCAGAAAGGGCCTCAGATGCAAGGAAATCGACTTTTAAAAATCTTTCTCCTCTCGCCGTCTTTCTTTTTGTGTACATGCCCCGCTCACGTCTGAGGAGCTTACTTCGTAAATTGGTTATGTGGTCGACAACTGCTGTATTCCCTATAACTTAACGTGCACAGTACAGCGTAATTTACTACTTTTTATAACACCGAGATACCACTTTCCGTTTAGGGAGGTATGTGCTACCTTTGCACCCCCCCCCCATTGAAAGCGGACATTGAATAAAGCTATTTCGCACACCCGCAAGGGTAAACAGACCTACATCTTACAGGTAAGTTATCTTTCTGACAAAATGACGACATGTGCAGGTAATTTACTATAACCCTGTGGTCAAAATAGTTAAACTGGTGTGGTTAAAAATACGCGTGGACTCTACATTTTCCAGGCGTGCATATTAAAACTAAGCATTTGAGCGGCTTATCACAAAGATAAAAACTGGAGGGTATTGTATCGCGGTGGATTACGTCTGTTAATTATTGGGCATAACTGATAAATGCCCCACCACCACCTCAAGAACATAATGTAACGTTGACATCTAAATGAAATGGGGTTTAGCGTTTTACCGCTCCGCTCCGCTCTGACTCTACAAATGAAGACAGTCATACTCCCTGCAGTGTGCTATGAAGACAATTCTGCCCGAACAGCGGTGCTACGGACTACTCTTATATCTATTAGACAGAACCTTCCGAACGACTGGATAACTCAAGGGAATGAATACCATCCCGACATTAACGTGATGAACTTGGCTATAATAATAACTAGTAACAAAGCGTATTGTTTTAATATTATAGAGAAGAAATACAGTTTTTTTCTCAGCTACTCACAACCAGTGGATTTAAAGAGGTATATATAGCGACATGACGAGATATAAACATGTTGATGGCCGGTCTAAAGCGTGATGTGCTTTTCTAATTTTCATGTCAAATGATCTGTACCAGTTTTTGTAAAGGGAGAGCACCGCGTGACCCAAGACTTATGACGTCAGTTGAAGTTTGTGAACGATGATTCAGGAATTTGTCTTTTTGGAGTTGAATTTAATATTACGCACAGGGGTTGCAATTTAATCTCATCGGGTATATATTCATTTCATTCCAAACTTAAAATAAGCGTAACAATTTTCATATAAATCGCATACGACTAAAGCCAGGCTGACACTTGCACGACTTTTGGCCACGATTTTGTCGTGCCCATCAGTGTCCACATTGACACGAACTGGCAGGACGAGTTTGCGCATTGTTTACGCACTTCCCGCATTGGCACGACGAGTTTGCGCAAATTGGACGGTGTCATGCCGACTCGAGTCGTGCCAATGCGTGCCACGAAATCGTGCAAGTGTCAGCCCAGTTTAAGGGAGGTTGTATGCAGAACAAGATAGTCGTCTGAACCATGATGACGGGGGCTGCGAAAACAAAAAGCTATAATTGGGTAATTTTATTAAGTTACTAACGGATAACCTGGTGCTGTTCGGCTTATGCAGAAACCGGAAGTTGCAGGCCAGCGCCATGCAGCTTGTGTTTCTCTCAAGTGAAAGCTATACATCAAATTTTAAGATCTTACCGTTTTACGGATAAAATCATCGCGATGGACAAACAAGACGCCCGGGCTATTTGAAGAACCCATGGCAGTTGCAATTCGAAGAACCGTAAGGGGCAGCGAAGTTGCCCAGGTAAATTTCCATTATACACCATCTAGTAGAATAAGTATTAGGCCTACGACACGGTAGACCATGCAGTGGAATTAGTAGTGGGCCTGCGACACCGTATACCATGTAGTGGAATAAGTATAAGGCATATACCACCGTAGACTAATAAGTATACAGCCTGTACCACGAGAGAGAGAGAGAGAGAGAGAGAGAGAGAGAGAGATGGGGTTTAACGTCCACTCAACACAAACTATGTCATTTCGGGACTAACATATGGTTAATTTTATTTCAATAATTCGCTTGCGCGTAGGAGTCTTTAGCAGTGGGAGGAAACCGGAGTGCCCGGAGGAAACCCACGAGGTTGAGAAGGCGCCATACCACGATAGACTATGTAGTGGAATATTTGTAAAGCCTGCGACACAGTAGACGATGTAGGGGAATATTTATAAAGCCTACAACACGGTATACGATGTACTATACCTCTCACCTGTACCTGAACGTGTTAATTAATTCAAGTATTTTTCTCACTATTTTAAATCTCGTGTAGCTGATTCGTCTTGTTGGCTTGTTTAGCATCACCATCATAAATATATCTGTCACATGAAACACGAGGATATAATCACCGCTAGGATTGTCTATACCTCACCATGTCAACCATCAACATACGTACATATCTTTTGTGGTTAGGTATAAAAAACAGAGAGAGGGAGTGTGAGAGAGAGAGAGGGGGGGGCAAAGAGGGACAGGGGGTAACTTTCACTTCAGCATACGCGGTGTTTGATGTGCATTTTGCGCTAGAAACATAACGAGGTGATGTATGGCCGAATGGTTAGATTGTATCAAGTGGACGTTAAACCCCATTTCTCCTCCCCGTCTCCCTCGCTTCCCCCCACTCTCTCTCTCGCTCTCTCTATCTCTCTCTTAACGCCTTAGAGCGTTATTTGAGGACCCGGAGAAACCCCACGGGGTTGGACAGGCGACCCTACTCCCTGTCACATACAATCGGGGGAATCGAAACCACACCAGTTGACTCAATGACAGACTTTATTATACAACACGCACGCGCCAACCCTTCGGTCATCCAATTAGATCATAATCGTTTTAGGGTTTTAAAAGAACGCTGTTACTTTAATCACCTGCATAATGGGGGGCCTGGCAAGGACAGCTGTCCAGTCGTTCGAATGGGACACATTGGCGTGCACGTAAAAGATCCCTTGGCAGTTGGAATTCGATATAAGAGTAGGTCGTAACGCCGCTGTCCGAGAAAAATTTCCCTCATAGCACACTGTATGGTGTATGCCCGTCTTCCATTAGCCCAGGTCAGGTGCAAAAGAGTAGAACGTTAAACTCCATTCATTTCATTTGACTTGAATCACCTGCGACCACCACTCCTCGCCACATCGATTTCGCCAACCTAATGATATAAAATATTTGTTAATTCATACTTTGAACCAAGATTTGTAATGTAATAACTCGTCTTGTAATCATATCTATCTGATCACTATCTAATCTACTTCTTCAAACAACAACAACGGAAATACCAACTTTCCTTTATCAAGTGGGGCTGGGTGACGGAATGGTTTAGGGTTTCGCGCCAAGGATTGTCACTGTGAAATCGATGTCCCCGATTGCTTAACGCCGAGATTTAGCGTGGATTAGTTTAAATATCTCTCTCTCTCTCTCTCTCTCTCTCTCTCTCTCTCATTACGACTGGCCCACGGATCCATTCACTTGATTTGATATTTGTTTATTTTTTGCAATGTCTCTTTTCTGTCTTGTACTCAGGTTTATCTTGTAGATTTTTGTTTTGTGTGTAGTACGGTCCTCCTGCAATTACTAGTAGACTTGGTGGTGCTGCCATATATCCTATAATAAATTAACTTCACTGGTTTCTCTCATGGTTAAGACAGAGAGAGAGAGAGAGAGAGAGAGAGAGAGAGAGAGAGAGAGAGAAATGGGGTTTAACGTCAACTCAACACAAACTAGGTCATTTCGGGACTAACATATGGTTGAATATTATTTCAATAATTCGCTTGCGGGTAGGGGGGGTCTTTAGCAGTGGGAGGAAACGGGAGTGCCCGGAGGAAACCCACGAGGTTGAGACGGTGCCCCTATCTCCATGCCACATACGCTCACACCAGGGCTCGAAACCATAGCCGCAAGCCAGAGGTTACCGGCCAGCTAGAGGTCGAAGCGCAGCACTCTAGATCGCTACACCAAATCTGTTACCTGATTAAACCACATGTATATTGCAAGATGTATAGATTAGAGATAACTTGCATGATATATAAAATACAGGTAAATTACAAGGTATATATAACTGACATACCGGTGATATGTGAAGGAGGAAACCCACGAGGTGTAATCAAAGTTAGGACAGCAACGTATGTGAGCGTATGTGGCATGGAGATAGGGGCGCCTTCTCAACCTCGTGGGTTTCATCCGGGCAATCCGGTTTCCTCCCACTGCTAAAGACCCCTACGCGCAAACGAATTATTGAAATAAAAAATGAAACCATATGTTAGTCTCAAAATGACCTAGTTTGTGTCGAGTGGACGTTAAACCCCATTTCTCTCTCTCTCTCTCACCCCAAACATACTAAACTTAGGCTGCATGTCTAACAGTTAGTTCCGCTTAGGAACAGACACTAAGCTAGTTGTCAGACAATTTCTAAATCGACGATTTTATTCGAAGACACTAAGTATACTTCCATATTTATTTTGCTTCTATTTAATAGTATTGAATAAGTTTATTTAATCTTTGTGTGTATAACAGATGTGAAACGGAGTAGAACCGCATTATAAAACAGTATAATAATTTTTGAACATGGCGGTCATTCAGGACAGA
This sequence comes from Patella caerulea, assembly GCA_036850965.1. Taxonomy (NCBI): domain Eukaryota; kingdom Metazoa; phylum Mollusca; class Gastropoda; family Patellidae; genus Patella; species Patella caerulea. The sequence continues at coordinate 59,075,594 of JAZGQO010000006.1, read as the reverse complement.
GATCGATTCTCGAAGTATGAAGTACATGGACCTCTGTGTTCAGAATGTTCCTCAAACCGTCGTCTGTAGGCTAACAATATAAACACATACTTAAGGAAAAACAAATTACTAATTTATTTGACAGACATTTCGATGATTATTCTCTCAAGCTTTTCGACAAGATATTTATGTAAGTTTAGAGCTGTTTTGATCACGCCGGAATGGTGTCTGAAACTTGTTGTTAATGTCATCACCAGTAGTTTGACGACGTTAAAATGTGAGAATCCAACAAGTTATGTCAAATATTTGAGATATTTAATTGTAAAATTATCACTAGACGGTGTGACGTAGATGAAAGGTATACGGTAGCCCATCTGGTTTGAAAGGATTATATTTTTATCTTATCGTTAATTCAATAAATAATACTGTGAATAAACTTTCTTATTATTACATACCTGGAATATTGATGTACTTGACATAATTATTTTCTTCTTCCTTAAAGTTAGAGTTTGGTGGAATTTTAAATATTGCTTAGAGTGGGAATATTCTTATCAATCTCTGTCATTTAAATGATTTGAGGTCTATCTGATAATACAGGTTTGTTTTGTTTTGTACTTTCGATGGCCTACACTAAATGAGATCTAACCAGTTGTACTGGAAGGTTGCGCCAGGGCTCATACGATATCTAAATAAGTAATTCAAACCCAAACTAAACGTGTGCCCTAAATGTATTCAATATACCACGATTCCATTGAATATCTAAACGATTTTTGATTGATTTACAACATTTAGTTTTAGACTAATTTTTTTATACGTTTCCCCGATGTGGTAACTTGTATAGTTAAATTGGTATTCCTTGTAACATATAGCAGATCATACCTCATGCTGGCATTATACAATGGTTTCTCTGGGTTATATTCCTGATTGTTTTTAAATTTGAGTGAAGTCTGTATCACTACAGACCTGGGACTGTACAGCACAGTAGACAGTTACGGCTAGCCCCCGGAACCATTCACTTTCACTTGTTTATTTGTGGTCTCTGAGTATGATGTCTCGTCCGTTTATTTGTTTTTGTGTAAATTATGTGTGATGCAGTCCCCTGCACTTGATAATGGAAAGTTATCCGAGATACCCAATCTCTATTAGTTTGATTATAGTACTCCTAATGGTTGGGCCACTAGTTAAACAAGATGATAATTTGAACGAGTATTTCAGAAGCTGAAACTATTTAAAGGGACAATAACATTCTTGCTGGCTTGGTAGCTCCAGAAAATAAATAATACCCTTATTCTAAGTACTAGATGTTTAAATGTCCTACCTGTTGTGTAAATTATCCATTACAACCTATTTTATTTATCCAGAGGGTTCGAAAATATTTTAAAATCCAAGTCACATTTGAAAAGGTTTACGTTAGACTTTTCAAATCAATTGGTTGAATTTTTCCAATTTTTTAAATTAGGTGTGTTAAGATGAAATTTATATCATCAATTAATTGGAATAATCTAAAACAATACGATTTGTTGACCAGGATGAAGATTGGGACATATTTTTCAGTTACAACAAGAGTGTTATTGGGGCTTTAAAGACGTTAAGGATTATAATTAGAGGATCTTGTATCCGGAGAACTACCGGTGAATATGAATTAAAATTCCTTTGATAGAAAAGGTGGATGGCTAATGTCGTGTTATTCAGGATTCTTAAAATACTTCAAGTGTGAATTCAATACACAGGATATATGTAAATATTATTATTAGGTTTTCATCAGTTGAGATTTCTTTAATATCCAATGTGTATAGCTTGTACTTAATACCAGTTTTTATGTCCGTAAAAACATTTCAAAAATAAAAAATAACATTTTGTGAATAAACGAAGGCGAGACCCTAACCCCTGTATGCGCTTCTTTCAGATATGTTCACAATCGCCTGGTAGAATTTAGCGCTTGAGGCGATCGGGGGAAAGTTTTCTGTTTGTTTGTAAAGAGTGATACTCGAGATGGCGAAGGGCGGAGATTGAGGGAATTTTTATTTCTGTATTTACAAACCCTGACAGCAAGGGTTGGATCAATTCTTACAAATATATTACACCGAATTGACTAGCATTATTAATGACGTCAATATACGATGTATTAAATATACCCCGAGGGAGGGACGGTGTTAAATAGAATATTAGTTATGCTCCCTGAGGGAGGAACAATAGCAAATAGAATGTCTAAATAGGGATTTTGTGTTTAACTGCTCTGTGTACAAAGGGAAACCATGGTGGGTATGGCGTTGGTGCACTAACCAGGGGTCATGATTTGCCCTTTCCAGTGGTGGAAGTCAACCTCGTGGGTTTCCTCCGGGCACTCCAGTTTCCGCCCACTGCTAAAGACCCTTGCGCACAAGCGAATTATTGAAATACAATTAAACCCTATGTTAGTCCCGAAATGACCAAGTTTGTGTCGAGTGGACGTTAAACCCCATTTCTCCTACTCTCTCTCTCTCTCTCTCTCTCTCTCTCTCTTTCTTCAGTGGTGGAAGATTGGGTGAACGGCGGAGAGGTCTCGTGTGTACCGTCGGTAGGACACGCTAAATATCCCTTGTCCGTTGTGAATCAAACTAAGAGTACGCCCAAACACAATTTAGCGAACAAGAGCCTTACTCCTTGAGCCTCCGCGGCTTCCTAACTTTAAGATTTAAGTCAAGTTTTAAAATATAAAAACCTCACGATGTTAATTTATTTCTAATAAAATATAAGTCTCACAAAAGTTAAACAAACTGTTAAATTATTATAATAAACTTTGACCCCATACGACTTTAGTGGGGTGGTTATTTTTACATGATGGTGGTCATTAAATTAGCAGTTAAAAAGTGAGACATTCGGGTTGATTCGGGTCAGATTCGTCTCGAACTAGAACACGGTCACCTTTAATCAAATCTATAAACGTTAAGCCCTTTGCCCCAGGAGCTAAGTGAGAGGGACGCGGTGACGCGCTTTGCGTCATGGTTTTGAGTTTTGTCGCATACTTGAATTTTTGTGAACCTCCGCAAATAACAAAAAATTACGCAGTTTCATTGCGGGTATAAAAAATATAATCGAAATCATAAGATTCAACCAGTTGATCATATATAATGATACGAATTGACTCTAGCATGTTCCACAAAACCAAATATTAACCGTGACACTGGGAGGGACAACCCCTTCCTTCGCACACACATACAAATATTCTTTCTGGGGAGTGGGGGTGGGGGTGTCGGATGTTGTTCCGCGTGTAAAATCATGGGTCACGACGCCCCTGTTTTGCCCCAAGTCCCAGTGTACCACCATAAACTAAAACTACAGATATTCAGACCAGTAATACTCTCGCCTCGTTAACTTCCATTTTAAAATTGTTGGCCTAAAACAGTGTTTTGAATATTCCCCACGATCTTAATCATTATAACTACACAGAGACTATGATAATATGTGATATAAATATAGTTAAGCCCCCCGCACACGAGCGCATTTTGCGTACGCATTTAGCGTCGCGCTAAATGCGTACGCATTTGACGCAGAAATACGGCGTCCGCACACGAGCCGAAAATGACGCTGCGCGAAAGCTACTGCGGCAAGTGTGTCGTTCACGTGACCACCACTCATCCGAAAATGGCAGCGGTCTCGAAATTCTACGCATTTTGTATCATATAGGCAAGGAAATTCTTGCCAAAAATCTACTATTTTATCCTCTAAAATTGCGTCACTGACGAACTCACTGGGTGCCGCCATTTTGCAGAAGTGATGACGCATGCGCATTGACGACGAATGAAACGCAAATAGCGCTGAGTCGCCCGCACCCGAGAGCGCAGTTGACGCTGCGTCAAAAAATATCAAACTTGGCGAACGTCAAAATGCGCTCGAAAATACCCCGCACACGAGCCGAAAATGACGCTGCGCCACTTGCGTACGCAGTTTTCGGCTCGTGTGCGGGGGCCTTAAGGGGTTGACCATTTTCAGATTTTGCTAGGCCCTGTGAATAGATTTATGAGCAAGGGTAGAAATAAGGCACGTGTCACAGACAATGTCAGGCACAGATTCAGGCTCTGTCAGGCTCAAAACCTCTGGTGTCTGTCATTTTGTCCGACACTGATTTCTCTTTTTTTATTGATATTATTAATACATGTTCGACAATAAGTTAGATATTATTTCATTACGGTATTTCCAAGCCTGTTTGTGTTCCTCGTGAAGATTTAACAAAAGGTAGTACAGAATATATATTCAAACGCTATTCACCGATTACATAATGTCAACGGTAACTGAAATACAAAATGTGGAAAAGGGGAGAAAGAGAGAATTGCTATAAATAGAAGAACTATTCATACTCCATGCACTAAACGCAAATTTATCCAAAAACTAATTATTAAAATTGACTAATTCCATAACTGAAAAAATATCTGCAACATAAATTACAAATTACTTAACTACCTGACAGTAAAACGTCATTGTAATATCGCCCCGATTTACACTTCCGTTATAGCTCGTGCTTGAGTCTTATCGAAGTCTGAAGGGTAACGACTTAACATCAAAGTGGGAATCCAACGCGAGAAAGCGTGAGGGATTCACTGTACTAATCTCATCATTCTTGTATTTAATCCCCTTCTCACCTCAGTGGATTACGTCGATTCAATGGCGTCAATTTATTTTAGAAGTCAACCTGGGTGTGTTAAGAAAATACAACTAAAGTTAGATCCGATTTAACTTCCATGCCGTGCTGTTGTCCGAACCAGGGTCGTCGTCCTTAACAAATTATCAGACGATTTTTATTTATCTCTATACATAATTCTCCGCCTATATTCATATATTTCTGGGGCCGGTTGCTCAAAACTAAGTTATTTTAACGATCCGTTACACTCTAACGGATCGTTATCTTTCACATGTCGTTTGTTAACGGTCCGTTAAATTTCTGTTGGTGGACAGTCAATTTCATTATTCGTCAAAGTTAACGGGGCTTCCAGCAACAACCTTTCTCTCCGTTAAAGTTAACGATCCGTTTACTCCATGTTAACGGATCGTTAAAAGTTAACAGAGCTTTGAGCAACCGGCCCCTGGTCAATAGGACGTCTACTATTCCATGTTGGATATATAACTATAATAGAATATGATAGACTCGTAATGGGATCCGATCTGATGTGGGCTATTCTGGGGGTGGGGGATAACATTAACAATAAGACCCATTATGGCGGCGATTATTCCGACATGGGGTATTCTGGGAGGCGTGGGACCACAACAATCGTAAGATCCAGTAGGACGTGGGTTACTATTGTTTGGTATGATTATAATAGCGGTAAACTGGTAATAAAATCCAAAACAATATGGGCGGGACCATAACAATATAGAGCGTAACGAAAACTCTTTACCAAACAAGATTATGCTTATTTGATTGGGCGCGTCATAGAAATAATTCTCTAAGGGACTCGTAATCTCGCTTGAGCGAGATTTGGTAAATTTCATGCGCATGGTCTGTTTTGCGTTGTGTATCCGGTTGCGGTCTGTTTTTTTTAAATCAACAGTCTATGGGTGACAGTTTTAGTTACGCCCCTGTGCCAAGGAAAAGAGCTTTGCCCGCGCACCGTGCTCCACCGGAGGCTTTAAAGCTTGGCTCTGTATTTGATGATAATTATCACCGTGATATGCTATGATGATAAACAAAGTGTGTTATGTTAGATCAGGGGCTATGATAAATACTAGTATTTGCGTCTTTTTTTTATAACTTAATTATTCATGGTCCCAGTAACCGATTACAAGTGAACCATGGGGGACATTTGATGATGCTTATGTTGGTCTATATATTGTTTCCACCGAGGACACTGATCATGATTTGACTTATTAATTGAAAAAGGGAGATAAATGGGGTTTAACGTCCACTCAACACAAACCAGGTTATTTCGGGACTAAAATGATATAAATTTTATTTCAATAATTAGCCTTTGTGTAGGGGATTTTAGCTGTGAGAGGAAACTGAGAGACCCGGCGAAAACTTACGGGATTGGAAAGTCGACCTTAATCCTTGTCACGCTCGAGTCTGGGACTCAATCCATGCCGCTTGATTAAAGCGCACGTGTTTTAGACCACTCGACCCACCCAATACTCCAACTGAAGAAACCATGTTTTATTTTCGACAGATCCACTCGGCCAAGTGGTTTTTTCACGGGAGTAATATGGCTCGGCCAACTTCGTGAGATTCGTTGTATTTTCGATTTCTTCCCAATTCTAATGTCACCCATAGGCGTACGGGCCCGATGACAGTTAGGGGGCAGAACCCGAATTGGCCGAAAAAGTTTCGGGTTTACAGACGCCCCCCCCCCCCCTTAAGAAAATTTTGGAATATTTGACGACTGTAAACACGTTTTAGTGCTATTTCAGCCCGTGAACAAAGCAACTTCAAGGTGGTCTAATATAGCTTAATTAAGGTGACTGACTCGAATTTCAATCAATCGTTTGCAATCCACGAAGACGGGAACATTTTGAAAATTTAACTGCCGCTAACGCGTCTTCCTGTTATTCCAGCTGGTGAATACAGCAACTTCGATTGGGTCCAATATAGCCTACCTGCTGCCCCGAATTCCAAACAACCAATAAATCGTCACGGAGTATGGGGGCCTCACCCTACCGCAGAAAATTATAAAAATTTAATCATGCATCCAATCAGACTGTTGCAGACGCATTTACTAATAATAATCGATGCCCGAAAAATGTCGCACAAAGTAGAGTAGCTCCAGACAAAACGTTTCTGTCGTAACGTTCAATATGATCAACAGTTTGTCCCCGGAACAAAGTAACACCATCACAAAAATATTCTTTTAACGTGTTTTATGATGACTATAAATTTATTACGTTGGCTGTCACATGATATAAAGATTCTACTGTTTCTATAGTTAGAGAGAAGACCAACATCTTCATCATTAAACTGTCCCGTGAAACCGTTCCACTCGACAGAGCGTGAAATAGAGAACAATAGCTTATATTTCTATGTATATCTTTGTAGGTAAAATATTGTTGCTTGATATTGGGTAAGATAAACAAATTACACGGTGTTTAGTGTGTAATTATTAAATAGTTTATAGGAATGTAGGTAATTGTCTACATCGTATTAGCTGGTATAGTGGGCACGGTCCATGAAACCATTGAACCGGGGATATACGCGTATATTAATGAAATGTTAGCTCATTCTTATAACATTTTTGAAATGTTTGTTGTCATCTGTCCCGACTTGACCCAATGACGGGGTGCTTTGTCTTGATCAATCATGCCTCGAATATAGAACAGATTACAGACGACTGCTGAGAGAGAGAGAGAGAGAGAGAGAGAGAGGGGGTGATGGTTGAACGTCCACTTGCCACAAACCAGGGGCCATTTTGGCACTAACATAATATGGTTCAATTCCATTTCACTAATTCAGCGCGTAGGTCTCAGTAAGGGGTTGGGGGGTTGGTATGGCCTAGTGGTCTAAAGTGCCGCGCTTCGACCTCTAGCTGGGGGGTTGGGATGGCCTAGTGGTCTAGAGTGTCGCGCTTCGACCTCTAGCTGGCCGGTCACCTCTGGCTTGCGGCTGTGGTTTCGAGCCCTGGTGTGAGCGTATGTGGCATGGAGATAGGGGCGCCTTCTCAACCTCGTAGGTTTCCTCCTGGCACTCCGGTTTCCTCCCACTGCTAAAGACCCCTACGCGCAAGCGAATTATTGAAATAAAATTAAACCATATGTTAGTCCCGAAATGACCTAGTTTGTGTTGAGTGGACGTTAAACCCCATGTCTCTCTCTCTCTCTCTCTCTCTCTCTCTCTCTCTCTTTAGCAGTAGGGAGAAATCGGAGGACTAGAAGAAAACTCGCAAGGTTGGACAGGCGACCCTCATCGTCACCTACAACCGAGGAATGGAAACCACGTCAGTTGACTCAATGGCAGACACAACGCCCACACGCTAACCAATTTTAGTTTCCTGTCTCTGGGATTAGGAAAAGACGAGTGAAAATGAAATAAAATTGAGTCCGACGTTAAACCCCAATTTATTTGACATCCCACAATTAATGAACCGCCAAACGTACCCCCCCATGACCCTGAATGTATTACACTGTTTAATACAAGGTTATATTTCAAGCCTCGATATGATTCGAGGGCCCGTGTCACGTGTGATACAATCATACTTTGTTATTAATTATAGGATTATAAAAAATGATAAGTATAAAAATGATCGATCATATATGGCTGTCAAACATCTTATTTATCTGTAATAAATTGAACATTCCACCATCTTTTTATTGAAAGACAAGATAATCTCTAGACCATGAAAATCATTCAAGTGGAAAATGTCACGGTTGTACATCATTCAGTTCATCATCTGTCATCCACCATCTTGTCCACGGATGATAGAGCCTCGGTCTGGCCCTACAGGTTCTAGTTTTAAAGTTATAATCAAATTGGGTGGCCATAGGCGTACGGAAAAATTTTTGACTGGGGGAGGGGCGGTGGTGGTTTGTGCCCAAAAATGGAAGTTGGGTTCTTAGTATGTTTGACGTGGCTTATTGTTCTCCAAACAATAGGCAGTTCGAGTCTTAAGATTTCTATTTAATTGCCAAACTATAGACACTCTGAATTTAAATTTCCTGTCGAATTGGACACATTCAAAAACACAATATTTTTTTTATACAACTTTTACTAAGTACAATTGTGTGCCCAAATGTTCACAGCGACCGCCCCCCCCTCCCAACTCGTACGCCTTTGTTGGTGGCCACGAACCTAGCCTAGTAGTGTTAGTCATTAGGGGGTGGATTAAAGGCGTGGTCTAAATTAGTTGTATTGGAACAAAAGGAGGATAGAAACGGCGGGAATGGGGTTTAACGTCCCCTAGACACAAATTAGTGGATTTCTGGACTAGAATAGGGGCGGATGACACAGGAGAAAACCTACGAGGTTGGACAGGTCATGCTACTCCTTGTCACGTACAACGGGGGAATCGAAACCCCGCCAATGACTCAATGACCGACGTTATGATACAACTCGCGAGTAGATTTTACTAAATGCTAATTTGAGGAGGTCGCACGGAACGCTATAGGTTGACATCAAAACGGTCAACTTCATAATTATATCTTTGTTTATAGCGAAGTTTCCGAAATGTGAATGGAAGAGCTCATACGGAACTCCATAAGTTGACATCAAAACGGAGAACTTCATAATTATACCTTTGTTTATAGCGAATTTTCCAAAGTGCGAATGGAAGAGCTCGTACGGAACGCCATAGGATGACGTCAAAACCGCAAACTTCATAAATATATTATACTTTTGTTGTAGCGGACTTTACTAAATGTTATTTACAGAGTTCGAAAGGAGCGTTGTATGTTAACACCAAGACAGGGAACTTTCATATATATACTTTTGTTTATAGCGGATTTAACTAAATTGTATTTCTGTAGCTTGAAAAGAATGCTGTAAGTGAACTTTCATGATGTACTTCTGTTAATAGCGAATTTTACTATAATACTATTGTTGACATCAAGACAGGGAACTTTCATAAATATATTTTTATTTATAACGGATTTTATCAAATATCTGTTTGTTCATTCGGGACAATAAAAATATGAGTACAGATCAACTCTAAAAGAAAAATTCCCTTTTTTGTAGACATTAAAGGATTAAGTTATCTGCGTGGATGCCTCACCTCGTACATCAACTAGATTTAATATTTTACCCTGGTAACTTGTCAGAATTTATTTCATAAAACTCGGATTGACGCGACGAAAACAATCTTGACAGATGTAATGGACGTTGAACTCGCTAGTAGTAACCATAGAAAGAGTACGCTGGCTCGCTAGCCTAGAAGTCGGGTGTTCGCTCCCTGCATTGACCGAAAACGGTTCATCTCGATTTTCCGGGCCTCACAAGGACAGCTGCCTAGTCGTTCGGATGGGACTAAAACCCGAGGTCCCGTGTACACATTGGCGTGCACGTAAAACATCACTTGGCAGTTGGAATTTGATGTAAGAGTAGGCCGTAGCGGCGCTGCCCGGGCAAAATTTCTCTTATAGCACCCTGTATGGCATATGCCCGTCTTCCATTAGCCCAGGTTAGGTGCAGAAGCGTAGGACGTTAAACCCCATTTCATTTCATTTAATAATATTTCTTATTGAGTAAGACATTAAGGAGGATATCCTGGGTTCAGTCTCACGTTGCAAGTATTCATGAACATCGTTTCAGTTCATATCATTATGTAATTTCTAACGATATACATTCGGACATCCCAAGCCTTTGGACTAGGGTGGGGGTGAAATCTCAACAACGTAAAAACATTTATTTAATCAGGCATTTAATAACTGATTCTGTATACAATCGTTAACATGTACATAATCTTGTTGTTTATTTATGATTACATTGTGCCACTGAAAGGGCACATAATAAATATGCTGTAATAATAAAACTACTAATAATAATACAGTCTGTCCTTGCGTCAAGTAGTGTTGTTTCCTTACATGGCAAGGAGTAGGTTCGCATGCCCAACCCAGTGGTTTTTTACGGGTCGCCCGACTTCATCCCAAGCGAATGAATGAAATAAATTTGGAACCACGTGATAATTCCGTAACAACATGCTGCACGTGTAAAATTCTCTCTAGAGTCACGAACACAAAATACACTTTAGTCCCTAAATGATGAAAGCATTGTGGATTATTTTAAAATTCGCTCATCTGATGTGAGTGAACACGTGACCTATTTCGTATTGTTTCTTTACGTTAAAAGAGTAAAAACCCTGAAACGAAAGAAATATCTGCAATATATTAAATACAGAAAGTTCACACACCTATCCAATTTTTTGTTGTTGTTATTGTTTCTTGAAAAGTACGTCTACACTCTATACATGCATCGTTTGGGCTGAATACGTGTGCATACTGAGTGAAGTGACGTCATGAATACTAATGAAGTACAGGTATGAAAATAATAAATGACGTGTCAGTTTTTGTGACGTGTTTATGATTTATATTTAATATTCATGGTTTATTACTCCGGGCATTATAAAATATGTAGGCTAACGTAGGTTAAAGGGCAAAGTTGCCGCCCACCTATTTTACATATATATATGTATTATTTATTTAAATTTGCATATATCTATCATAACTACAACTAGGGTTATAATATTATTGTTAATAGTATGATTATTATTGTTTAAGGAATAAGAAGGAAACACTCTACGTAATGGTGCTGAGGTAATTTATAGGTTTGCTTATAAGTAACATGTTTTTATATATTTGGATAGAGATTATGGGACTTAACCACCTGATACACAAACGTTATCATTTCGGGATAAACATATGGTTTAATTTTATTTCAATAATTCGCTTGCGACCATACTCCTTAACCATTATATATTTTAAAAGTTAAAGGGCAATATTGGTGTCAGTCATTATCACATATGTGATAAAACTGGTTATACACTTTCCAAATATATAATGATTACTGAGTTATATAGAGGGATAACCCGTGTTTTCCTGTTGCGCTCGTCACTTCCGATTCGTGAAACTTATATTACGCATCTATCGTAGTAATGATGTCAGCGATAAAATTATATTTGGAATGTGTTTAACAAATTCTATCACATAGGTGACAATGACTGACACCAATATTGTCCTTTAACATTACTGAACCGACCTGCACTGAACAAAACTCATTGATATGATATATGAGTTACCAAAACACATTAATAAATATACATGTATGTTACATGATTGGAGGAGGTGGGGTGGGTTTAATTTTACATACATTAATAAATAACAGGTTCTGATTCCAACGAAATAATAGGTTAGAAAATTTAAATGTGCAGTATTATTGTAGGTTTGCAATAAAATAATAATGCTGATTGAGACCTGTCCCACTCGGCAAACCTCGGCAGATTCCGGTACTCTACCTCTAGCCTCGGCTGTATGACGGTAGGTGATATGTACATATATAGCGATGGGGCGCCGGTTCAGTTATCAGGATAACTTACCGCTTTTAGAAAGAATGTGTAGAATGTTCAATGCAAACCTGTCCTTGTCTAAAGAAAATCGGATAAACTTGAAAGAGAAACAGCTTCAGGGGCAACCATGGCAGACTTCGTCATACAACCAAGGCTACATGGAGGTTACTGGAATCTGAGGTTTGTCGAGGGCGATCTGTCGATGGTAAAATATTTATGATTACGCGAATAATGAAATTGTATACATTATTAGAAAGGGGCATAATCTAACTGGGCTAATGAAGACAGGCATACGCCATACGATGTGCTGTGATGAAAATTTTGCCCAGACAACGGCACTATGGCCTACTCTTATCCTCCGGTCTGTACCGGTGACAAGAGCCTAGGGACCAAGCGTGTTCAATCACTGCCTGGGCCGAGACAGATCGTCGGGGTTTTCCGGCGTGGTTGCCCCTCGTCAGTGGTTCGGATTGGAAGACAACCGAGATTCACGTGTACACATTGCCATGCGCGTAAAAGATCTCCTGTCTGTTGGAATTCAAAAAAAGAATAGACCGTAAGGTCTCTCTCCGTTCAGAATTGCCTCAAAAGCACACTGCATGGCGTATGTCCGTAAGACTAATCGGGACAGAACAGTAGGACTTTAAATCACATTCCGTTTCACATCACTTCTAACGACACACGACGCTTCTGTTTTCGCCTTAAACTAAAATCTAACATTCAAAAACATAATCTACATTTCTAGATTTCACTCAACACCAAAATAAAAGAATGCTTCGTATTTTTACACCATACGGTATTTTTTTTATAAAGGAAACAATATTATAAATCACGAGCAATTCAATTGTGGAAATGTAGAAATTTGAAACTTGCGGTGAAATGTAATACGACAGAAACAATTACATAGTTGACATACCTGTTGATTAGGACACGGGTCGGATTACCGTCAAGGTGTTAAAACTTGAAAGAAAGGGGAGATTTATTTTACGCATCACATTTACAAATTGCAAATTACCTGTGAGAAAATGAGACAGGAGAACGTGTTTACCTGTACGTCGTTGTCATCGTCATTAATCCAACAGTAAAATACCTGGCCCAGTGGCGTAGCGATAGAAGGTACGGAACGGGAGGGAGTCGGTCCTGGTTTCCATTCCCTGGTTGTACGTGACAAGGAGTAGATTGCCTGTCCAACCTCACGTGTTTCCCCCGTGCACGCCCGCTTCATTCCGCTGCTAAGCGAATTATTGAAATAAAAATAAAGGGACAATCCCGATTTGAACAGAGGGTCAAAAATAAATGTCGGAGAATGTATGAAAATCAAATGTCAAAATATAGAGGAATGATGTATTTACCTTGTCTCAAAATTGCAACTCAAAATATTGAATCGTTTGGAAGTGAACGCCAAAACTGCTTATCCAGACACGTAACGTAAAATTTCAGGTCAATTTTTTGGTTGGGTGACGTTATAACCGATTACGGTTACTTGAGAGAGCTATGCAGAGAATGACGCATGTGCTGTAAGGTAAATTTCACCTACGCATTATTTTTATAAAAAAATAAAATGTTTGGTTTTATCGAGATACCGCAAAATACACCTTGAGGCAACGGTCTCAAATTCCAGATGAAGACTGACAGGTTTAAGTTGTTTGAAAACGTATCACAAATACAGAGTTAGTTGCTCGGCACTTGAGTCGCATATTCCGTGCAGTGTTGCTATTATGAGTGGATATTGTTGTTTTCAATTTTGATTGGTCAGTAGTCCGTCTACCAACCAATCACTGTTTAAAACGGGTGCCAATATTGGACTAGTCTCGGTCACCCAGAACCCCCTAGGTAGAATATTTGTGTGGATGATAGAGACTAATATTGGACCAAATAATAATATTTTTACATAACGTTACGTCATGGCTCACGATTTTATTACGCCTAATTAACCCGTGCATAGCTGAATACTGCAGTCAAACTAATTGCGTGACAAACGAGGCTATCAAATCGAATGAAATGTAAACAATACTGTTTGGAAACGAACATACTTTCACCGTTTTAATACCTTAAATCACTGTCCAAAGTTTCAGGGGAGCCCCAGATTAAACGAAGGACTGTCATGTTGCTGTACTTAAGTGATAGCTTTCATTGAACGGAAAGAATAGACACTCTCCCGCATAAGTTCAAGAAACAGTCGCTATTCCAGCAATGTCCAGAGAGGGATTTCTCGGGCCATTGCTTCAGGAATATGTTGAATGAATGGAGGATTGCAAGGGATTTTAACACAAAATTAAGCAGTTTTATTCCCAATACAAATATCAGGATTAGCCAAATGTTAGTTCCGAAATAACCAGTTTTGTATCGAGTGGAAGTCAAACCCCGTTGTTCTCTCAACCGACACATATACGGCACGACCAGGCAAGTAGCATATAAAACCAATTTTATTACCAATTTACGAGAGATAATAAAACGAAAATAAAACTATTATAAATATAATGGAGAAATTAAAGACGGTAACAAAATATTTTATATATCAAGTTTAACGACCACCGTTAAACAAGGGAATAATGGACACAATCGTTTCGTATTCTGGTTAAAACCACAGGTTTACAAATAAAATATATATATATTTTTTATCGTAAAACTTTTATTGTATGTCTATTTTGGATATGTTTTGTTTTTTGGGGTTTTATTATTATTATTTTTGCCGTTTGTGTCAGATTGTGTCTAACTGTGGGGTGGTACGGAATGCATGGATCCGTGACGTATTGATGGGGTTGTTTGACTCGATACCCGGTTATCTCTACCCAATCTGATTAAAACACAGATCCTATTTCGTTTCGTATTGTTTTATGAGCCTTAAACTGAATGAACTAACGAATCTGAATCTGAAACCGAAAAGTACTGCGTGTTCGATGGTTACTAAACTCTTCAAACAGAAGGTGCCCGACAAGGAGTAAAGTCGACTGTCCAAGGGCATTATTGAGGCAAAATTAAATCAAATGTTGGTTCCGAAATGACATAGATTGTTTCGAGTGGGGGTTAATCTCTCTCTCTCTCTCTCTCTCTCTCTCTCTCTCTCTCTCTCTCTCTCTCGTAAATCAATGCATGGCTCATCAAGCTAAAGTTTACCGTTAATCACTGACGTCAATTCCGGATGAAAGGACTTGCAATCGTAGGTACCGTAAACATCGAGAATGTTTCATGATAATCGAGAATATGTAGGCGGAGTTATCGTCTGTCAATAAAACGGTCGGTAATTCTCGGAGACGGTGCCGAGTAATTTGGTTGAAATTTTCAATATTTTATTGTTTTACCATCAATAACATCTTAGCTAATGTACCTTTAAGCAGAAAGAGCTGTGAATTTATTCATGAAAGCAAAATCATTCTATAAATGTACAAACCAAAATACATAGTACAATTTGCTCACGTCATCACTTCTGGTGTAGGTCGGGGAATGTGTATTACTTAGCGAAAGGTTACGACACAAGGGGGCGGGGGTCATCTTTGGGTATCACATGACGGTCACATGACACCGCCATGTTTACACAGAACACTTTTAACACACCTAGAGGACAAAAACTGAATAAACAGATATGTTTCTTTTTATTTCCACTTCTTCTTCTCTCTTCTCATTTTTTGTGAATGAATTGTTTGACATTTTTATGGCATAGTAAAAGAAACGATTTCAAAGGTAACCGGAAATGCTCTTCCCGTGCTTTTAAGAATAATGAGGTGACGTGTATATGTTTTGAATAATAATGAATGTTATGTTTAATAACTTAAAAGTTTGTCATTTGTAGTATTCTGTCATGCAATGCACAAGTCGATTTAACTTTATGGTTTGTGGGACCGTGGTGAAATGAACTGAAATATGGTTTAAAGGAGCTAAATGGTTAATACCTAGCACGTAGAAATGGATGTACCAATGTAATATGAATGTATATAAACTCATTTACATTCAATCATTTCTGTTTTTACCGTGTTCGGCAAAATATATGTACTTTAAGATTCCAAAGTGGATGGCAGCCTTTGGCGTCTTGTTATTCTATACTTTTCAGTTGATAGATAAGGGCCTGTATCTTTTAGTTAAGGTACTTTAAGGGTGCATACCTTTAAATTATGTGATGGTTAACATTTAAGTTAACATAATTATGGTGGTATGCAGTTTAAGTTGACATATGAGGTTCTGTACCTGTAAATTGATTTTAATGATTGCCTGTACCTTTCAGTTCAGTTGATATATACGGATCAGTACCTTTAAGTACATATAAAAGCTCTGCACATTTAAGTTGATATATGAGGGTATGTACCTTTAAGTTGGTATATATATATGCAGGGTCTGTACCTTTAAGTTGATATACGATACGACTAAGTGTCAGTCTTTACAATCATCAGGTGAGGTATAGAGTAACTCTTCAATCAACCATTTTAAACATACAATCAGCATATTGTAACGTCCGTCATTAAGGAGTGGAAGGTTAGTGGGGGTCTCTTTTCATTCATGTGTTAAAATAAAAATAAAAAAAAGAATATGCAAACTTTTGTAACCTACGAATGTTTTACTAGACGTCGTCTTAAAGGGGACCTTACTCACGTGTTATAATCAGGATATTTTATCAGCGTTTTTAACTATGTTTGTCTTAACAGAAATGATGGCAAGGAGTAGGGTTGCCTGTTCAACCTCGTAGGTTTTCTCCTTGTACTCCGGGTTCCTCCTACTGTTAAAAGACCCCGAATTATTGAAATAAAATTAAAACCATACGTTAGTCCCGAAATGACCTAGTTTGTGTCGAGTGGACGTTAAACGCCATTTCTCTCTCTCTCTCTCTCTCTCTCTCTCTCTCTCTCTCTCTCTAACAGAATGAAATGGGGTTTAACGTCCCCAGTTCTGCTCCGACTAGGATAATGGAGACAGGTTTTCTTAGGCAAGGTTGTTCAGTGAGATTCTGGGTTTGATCCCTGTTTGGTCGATAAAGCTTCTCAGTGATTTAGCAACCTAAGTTCTTCATTTTCGTGAACGCTGTGTCATAAGGCCTGTCATCGAAGCAACTGGTGTGGATTCGATTCCCCGGTTGTATGTGACGATTCGCCTGTCTCGCCTCGCTGTTTTTTCCGCGTCCACTGGTTTCCTCCCATTACTACTGGTTTCCTCCCATTACTACTGGTTTCCTCCCATTACTACTGGTTTCCTCCCATTACTACTGGTTTCCTCCCATTACTACCGGTTTCCTCCCATTACTACCGGTTTCCTCCCATTACTACTGGTTTCCTCCCATTACTACTGGTTTCCTCCCATTACCTCCCATTACTACTGGTTTCTTCCCATTACTACTGGTTTCCTCCCATTACTACTGGTTTCCTCCCATTACTACTGGTGTCCTCCCATTACTACTGGTGTCCTCCCATTACTACTGGTTTCCTCCCATTACTACTGGTTTCCTCCCATTACTACTGGTTTCCTCACATTACTACTGGTTTCCTCCCATTACTACAGGTTTCCTCCCATTACTACTGGTTTCCTCCCATTAATAAAATTGAAACATATGTTAATCCAGAAATAACCTAGTTCGTGTCTTGTGGACGTTTAACTCCACCCCCCCCTCTCTCTCTCTCTTCATTGTCAGTGTTGCAGGACGAAGCGTCTAGTCGTACAAATGGGACAAAAAAGCATCGAGATCTTTCAGTTCGGTTTGTCATTGTTAATGGTGCTAGACGTAGTACCTTCACAGGAAAAATTCCTACCGGTCGGACTGAACTAAAACCCGTGGTGAGTTGTACACACTACTCGTAAAAGAAGTCGAAAACGTACCTGTCCGAACACTATTTTCAGCAATTTTTACAGGTAACTATAAAAATGAAATTGATTGATTATTAGTCTCAAATTTAGAGAATTATTGTGTTGAAAAACAAATCAAGTTGTCCCTGTGCACGTTGGCGTGCCAGCACAATAATTCTTATCTTTTGGATTTTTTTCTCATACCACCCTGCATGGCGTATGAAATGAAATGGGGTTTAACGTCCTACTGTTCTGCTCCGAACTGGGCTAATGAAGACGGGCATATGCCATATAGTGTACAATAAGTAAAATTGTGCCCGGACACAGGCGCTACGGCCTACTTCATATTTCAGAATTTAATGACGTCACCCAACAAAACATTCCCTTCAGTATTAACAGTTTCGTATGCTGAAGCAGATCTCTGTGGTTAAAAGTTGTGGGGTTTCTGATATAACAAAGTATCCATTATATTATTTATAAGCTCATTCTTACATGTTACTAAAACACAAACAATATAGACAGAGAGAAGGAAATCTCGTACGTTGTGGGTTATAAAAACCGCGCTTCTCTGGTTTCGCGGGATTTATGAATGAAAGTATTTGTTATGTCAATACAGATGTGGCTAGTTTCACGTATCCTGGTGACCGAGGTGTCCCTTTTAACAAGAGAAGATAATCCACGCCCATGTTTTATTATCTAGTTTCTTATAACATCCAAACCGCAGATGGTACCCTCCTTAAAGGAGGTGTCTCTGATTTCCTTGGGCATCCTTTAATAAACATGTCTTTAAACATACATTATGCAAGAGCTGAATATGCCTAATGTACGTCTTTCTTTAGGCGTGAAATATTATCTAACCTATTAAAAAAACTTATCCAAAACATTATAAACTCCCGATGTCATTTTATTTGTCGGATTTTCACTGAATTTGAATCCGACCCGCTTCTCAACGCTTATTGATGATTAAATCATAAAATGGATAATCGAGACAATTTTTGTATCGTACTGACTTTATTATTGGTGATCGAGGCTAGGCCTAAAATTCAATCGGTTCACAGTGGATCAATTTGATTGGAATTTTCAGCAAATTTCCTTTACATTATCTAGTTTTAAAACTATTTTTGTGAGAACAACCAACTTTTTATCAAATCTCCCATAATTTTCCTTTGATAAACGTGTCTTTAAGTAAATAAATCGAATGCTAAAATGTCAAATTATATTATTAAGCCGTTTCGAAGGCTTCACTGGTTATGGGGGAGGGGCGGGGTAGCGAGTACAGGACTTACAAAACATAAATGGAATGAAATGGGGTTTAACGTCCGACTCCTACTTGACTAATGAAGACAGGCATACGCCACGCATTCTGCTATTTATGATAGAAATTTTGCCAGGGCAGTGGCATAGCGCCACTCACGTTCTTTTTTCCTATTTCATTTTGAATTCGATATAAGATTAGGTAGTAGCGCTACTGTCCAGGCAAAGTTGCTCTCATGGAATATAGTATGGAGTTCGCGGATCTTCATTCCCCAAGTCGGGGTAGGACGCTAAATCCCAGTGGGGGGATCCAGGAGGGGGAGGTCCAAACCCAACCCTGCTCAGCTACATGAAAAAGAAATAATGCCTCGCATCAATGAAATTACATCACAAAGTGGTCCTACATCAGTATAAAATGATTTCTCTGTTTAAAAAGCTCAATTTGTATGTATGCCTATGTAATTTAGAGACGATGATGGCATATTTACTTAACTGAAACCTTTCAAACCCCCTCCTGCAAAAATTCCTGGATCCGCCCCTGAATCCCACTTCATTTCCTTTTCTAGACAAGCCTTATTGCTCGTGTTTTTGTTAACGGGACTGGGCAAAAACTTGACAGGAACAATCTTTGGAATATTCCTCAAGGCGAATGGTGATTACGGCACTGGGTCCAGATTACAAGACGTTTTGTTTAAACTGGCCCCACGTTCACAAATCATTCCAAGACTTTAGTTAAGAATTTGCTCAAAATTGTTCGCTTTATATTAACTTTATAAGCCATTTATAAAACGGTTGTTGTTTTAATGTATAAAACACATCAACAAGAAACTATGTGCGAAGTTTCGTGTTTCTGGATCAAAGATATTGCTCATAAACACTGATTGAGAAGGCCTGATCTAATAGAACCTAAAATATATTTTAGAATCGTACTATATCTCGAAACGAATGCTATGGCGTACCTTTACATATCAAAATAAACTCCAGACTTCCTAAGGTTTAAGGGGTGTTTTTCACACCTTATTAAGCAATGGGGACCATTCGGCCTTTCATGACATGTCTTAAAAATCACGTTCAATTGTTTACACGGCGTTCATCTGCTTGTCAGCTTTTCTCACAACTCGCACAAAAACTGAAACTCAGTTGTATTATTGTCGTGTATATTCATACATCTTGTGGGGTTAATTGAACACTTAAGAGTCGCATATTGGACGAGACTTCTCGCCCTTTCTCACCGCTTCACCTTCTAGATCAATTAATAGGGTTTTCATTCAAGGCTGTATTTAGTATCTCATCAACGTGACGGTAAAAACACTTGTCCTTTATAGGCCTTTAGTTTGACAGTCAGTTATCAGATCTTCGCTACAATTATTATTATTATAAAGAAGGGGGGGGGGTGAGTGTGTCATTAACTGCCGGAATGGGGATTGAAGCGGTTCTGGGAAAGAGAGGTTTGAGTGTGACATTAACTGGCCGCGGAATGGGGATTGAAGCGGGTCTAGGAAGACCATCGTCGAATGTTGGCCGTACATATTTTCATTTATACTACGGAAGTGCCTTAAGTCAAAAATGGAAAACAATCTTTTAAATTTAAGATTACTTCTACCCTAACCCCTAACGGCACCGTCTTTCCCCATACGCACAGAGTGGATTATTAAATATCCAACCGTATATACATTATTTAGTCTGGTCAGGGACAAACTAGTGTTTGTAAAGAATCTGTAAATATATTCTGTTTTCGGGTACAAAGGGGTTTTAATAAGTAGATTTAATAAGTAGATTTAATAAGTAGATTTAATAAGTAGTTTTAATAATAATAGTAAAATAAACTAACAGTGACCTGATATGTCTGTAACCAACCAACAGTCTAACAAGCTTACTCAACGACTATCGTAAACGGCCATTGTATAGCCGGTCTAGACACAAACTGCGATATTTAACTAGCGATGTAACATAGTTCTATTACTAATAACAGTTTTTAGGGAGCCGTGGCGGCTCGGAGAGTAAGGCGTTGGCTCGCAAACCTGGTGGTCCCGGGATCGATCTCGATATTGTTTTGCTTATGGTTGGTTGTTGACTAGATGCAGTTACATCATCTGTTTTATAGCAGCATGACCCCGAAATCTCCAACTCCGCTTCGACCAATCTTATTTCAAGTTCCAACTGTGTTGGGTCTACACGGGATCTCAGTTTTCAAATTATCTGGACGACCAGACGCCGCTCCGTATTTGGCATACTTGTCGTCCTGCAACACTGATTAGCGGAAACCACGCCCGAAAGTCCGCGGTGTTTTGTTGGCCAACTTTGAGATCGCACATGGGACTTCCACGTTAGCGCTCCAGTGTCTGAATACAATAAAACCAAGTACGAATAATCCAAATCATAAGACAGAATTCGAAGTCCTAAAAAAGGTTATAGGCAAAATAGTGTAATCAGCAAATGGACTGCTTCACGTGTACAAAATACTCAACAAATAGTGGTAACAGGTGTCCGGAAGAATAGGCTTACCCTGCCTGGCGCAACACTCGTCATAGCTGCATCACTGCGCCCCTAGGCGGTGAAAGTTTGCTATTGTACTGTAGGCTCACCTGCCAATCAACGTTTCACATCAGCAGGAATATAAGTTCTTTGTGTGCGTATGTCATCGTGCGGGTCTGAGGACTGTATTTCAAATGGCTGTGCCGCCGAGGAGTGCACAGTTTAAAAACCGTGTTTATCCGTACACGAACTATGAGGGGGGGGGGGGGTAGTAGTCTGTAGCTCTTGCTGCCCAGACACCCCTGGTTTGAGGGTGTGGTTTCGATCCCTGGTGTGCGCGTATGTGGCTTGGAGATAGGGACACCTTCTCAAAAGTCGTGGGTTTACTCCCGGTACTCTTGGTTCCTCCCACAAGGAAGAACTCTACAGTTGCGCTAAGATAATGAAAACAAGACAATCTGTCTGCGATATCACCCTCGCTGCAAGCGGACGTTAAACGGTAATAGAAAAAATACATGAACTGTGTGGGGTGTGTTGCACCATGGTGTCATTCCTTCACCTTGTTGACTTTTTATATTTATGATGAAGAGTATCAACTATTTAGCACCTTGTCATTCTAGCCATCTTGAAACATTTAAAACGTTTAAAATAAAACCACAGCTAAACACAAACAAGATGGCGATATCAAGATCCTTGTACTCATCAGTTACCAGGTGACCGAGTGCGAAAAGACAAAAAGATATTTCGCTAACAATTTTTTTTTTTTTTGTACTTTACCAATATCTTGAGTGGAAGGTACAAAGAGGGCTGTTACAACGATCGCAAAATATTTCTGGGAAAATAAAAATATAGCAGTACTAATCAATACAATATAGTATCTCCTTCCCTCAACCCACCCCACCACACAGACAATCTGCCAATGTCCGGAGATTCTAAACAAGTTTTTCAACGTTACGCTTATCATGTCCGTCTTCATTATCCCAGTCGGTGCTGACAAGTAAGACGTTAAACCCCATTTCATTCACAGTACAATATTTATGCTTTGGTGTTATGGGGTTAAATACTTAACTGGTGTGTGCTGGAAGTCTCCTGTCGCTGGCAACCGACTGTGTCTTTTCCAATTTGACACGAGACGTTACAGTCTAAAAGTACTAACATCGTCAGGTAATGGCTAGATAAGGAAATTGTGGGGACTATTGCGTAGGGATGTTTGTTAGCCTTTTGGGCGAGGGGGGCTTGGGGAGCTGTGAAAGATCACCAAGTTTCTTAAGACTTGGGGAAGTGTGAAAGATCACCAAGTTTCTTAAAGATTTCAGTAGCTGTAAGAGATAACCAATTCTCGGAAAACTTTGGGAGCTGTGGAAGATATCACCGAGTTGTGGAAGATCAACAACCCTCTTTCAAACGTGGAGATGTGTTAAAGAACAAACTGCGTCTAGACTTTGAGATTTGTGGAAGACCAAACTTCTTACAGCTGTGGAGATCTGTGGAGAAACAGTTTACTGACTTTGAAATCTGTGGAAGAACAAACCTCTTCAACACCCTGTAACAAGAAAGATACTAAAATACGCCAGGCAGGGTAAGCTTACTCTTCCGGACACCTGTTACCACTGTTTGTCGTGTATTTTGTACACGGTGAACAGTCCATTTGCTGATTACACTATTTTGCCTCGTTTGATTGGACTTCGAATTTTGACTAATGGTTTGGATTGTTCGTTCTTGGTTTTATTTTATTTTGACTACAATAATCCGTGGGAGCAGAACAGTAGGGATTCAACCCGTATTTCATTTCAGAAAGTTAACCAGGTCAGGTCGAAACCGTGGACCTACCTTATGCAATTAAGAGAACGTTGTTAAATATCCACGTTTCTTTTTAGTCTTCTCTCATTGTGCTACAAATAATCAAGATCTGAAACCTGAATATGGATTTAAGACTTTAATCTTACGTTTTCAAATATCTCAGCACGCGCTAATCCGCAATAAATATCTAACAGCGTTATTCATATCAGTGAATATGTATATATATAAATTATACTGAAGTGTTAATCCTACAATGTTCTTCACCATTGGGTTGCTATGGCCAAGATAAGCTGCTACATGAGGTGGGGGCAGAAGGGGAGAAAATGGGTTAACGTCTGGGTTATCAAAACTAGAGATCATCTACTTCATACTTCGGGAATAGATCTCTGTCCTGAATGACCGCCATGTCCAAAGATTATTATACTGTTTTATGATGCGGTTCTACTCCGTTTAACATCTGGCATACACACAAAGATTGAATAAACCAGTTCAATTTTATCAAATAGAAGCAGCATAAATGCTTATTAAAATTCTTCAAATATACAGTGTTTTAAGGGCGTTTTAAGATTTATCATGGCGGAGGCTAAACTATTTTGAGGGCCCTATTTCGCGGAGGCGGGGCGTCTTAATTGATGATTTTTATGCAAATTCAATGACTGCATTCTCATTCAGTAATGGATTCGACAGTAACAGTGAATAGAAAACGATTGATTCGGACTCGGAGTCCTTTCCCTTGGCCTGGGTGGAGGGGGGGGGCTTTTGTCAGACGTGGGGCCCTTTTGTCTGTCTTTCATTTTTCTAATCAGTTTTAGCATTTTTCTCCCGTTTTATTTTTCCAATTTCTTTGGGTTTTTTCGCTAGGAGGCTATAAAACGCCTTTGCAGTGTTTCGTCGATTTAGGATTTAAAATGTCGGTCGACTAGCTTAGTGTCTATTATCAGTCTAAGTTTCGTATGGGAGAAAATAGGTTATCGTCTGAGTTAACCAAAAATTGGGTTACTAAATCTTTGCTCCTCTGTATTGCCCGAAATCAATAAACAGCTTCTGAAATAAAAATAATATTTTGTTGTGAAATGACATTGTTCATGTAGATAGTTGCTATTGTCATTGGTGGAGGATGGTGAGGGCGCTGACAAGGAAAAGTACTTAGTCGTTCGGATGGGATGAAAACCCGGAGGACTGTGTACACATTGGTGTGGACGTAAAAGAACCCCTGAAGTTGGAATTTGATATAAGAATAAGCCTTAGCGCCATTGTCGGGGCAAATTGCCCTTATAGCACACTGGATGGCGTATACCCGCTTATGTAAGTCTAGTCGGCGCAGACATGTAGTACTTTAAGCCCCATATTATTTCATTTCATAATGCCGCTTGGTACAGAAAAGTAGGACGTTAAACCCCATTTAGTTTCATTTCATTTCCCCAGCCATCGTCAATTGTAAAACCAAGAAGTTTTAAATCTACAAATATGGGTTCTGCTGATCGAATCAATATCTGACGTGTTATATTAATATAGAAGTAATTAACAATAAATCTTGTTGGTTATATCTTAGCAATGGCTGGAAGATCTTCCAGTCGTTATTAACAGATTAAGACGCAGTTAATTGTGTTAATATTAGAAGATGGCGGTCGACTTCTTCCACCTCGTTAGTTCTTTTTAATATCCAATTTATTGCTTCTCTTTAACAACATGGATTTATTTCTATCAAAAACTCTTTAATTGTTGATCAGTTTATCTACAGACGTTGTGACGACAAGGAGGAGTTGGGAGCATCGTCGTAAACAAGGAGCGTTGGGGTGAATCGTCGTAGGCAGGGGGAGTTGGGTGAACCGGCGTAAGTAGAGGGAGTATGGGTGTATCGTCGTAAGCAGGGAGAGCAGGCGTGAATCGTTTTAAGCAGATGGAGTTGGGTGAATCGTCGTAAGCATGTGGAGTGGAGTTGAATCGTCGTAAACACGGGGGTGGGGGATCGTAACCATGAAGAGTGAAGGCATATCGTCGTAAAACTGGAGACGGGGGATATCGTGGTAATTGTGTGTGTCCTTGTAAAACAGGACGAGTGGGGGTAGACAGTTGTGGTGGGTGGAGATTATAATCTTAAGCAGGATTGAGGAGAATCGTCGTAAACAGGAGTGAGGGGAATATCGTTGTAAACTGGACGAGTGGGGGGAGGTGGTATCGTCGTAAACAGGTGCAATGGGGCGAGGTGAGGGTATCGTCGTAAACTGTTGGAGGGGGGCGCAGGGCCTGTCAATAAAAAGCACATTGTCATTAGAATGTGAAGACAAATCCAAAGTTCAATCGTACACTCTGTGGCATGCTTGAAAAGAGACTTTAATTGGCAGTTGAGAGGACAACTATGATAGAATTCCCT
The DNA here is from genome assembly GCA_036850965.1 of Patella caerulea. Lineage (NCBI taxonomy): Eukaryota > Metazoa > Mollusca > Gastropoda > Patellidae > Patella > Patella caerulea. Next base: position 59,049,995 of record JAZGQO010000006.1, on the reverse strand, counting down.
TAAAATCAGAGCCGATTTCGGGTTTACGACGATGTGTCTATAATCAGGTCGGTCAAAATACATTAATCTGGTCATTGGTCAACCAGTGGTTAATCTTCACATACAAGCTATATATATACATATACAGATATATAGCGGCTGAACAAATGAAGCTTATCGAGACGTATAAATGTTTCTTTGATGTGAGTTAAATTGAGAAGAGTATATGAGCGAGCATGTTTCAATGTTTGTGACTTTTCCTTGATCTGGACTATGAAAGACACAACCTAAATAAAAGCCGTTCAACTTAACGATACTTGTACAAACATCTCGTAAAGAGATTGAAAGATTTGAAACTGCCATTAAGTGCGAGAGCTGGTCCAACTTTGACAGGAAGTATTTACATGGTTATATTAGATAGTTGTAGGCCACCAAGCTCGTGAATAAATTAACACATACTCCACATGTATGCATGTCGCATGTTCTCACAAATATACATGCACTCACTAAAGTGCATTTGTTCATTCATTTGTCACGTGATCTGTACAGACTCGTTTGACCTATTAAACTTTTCCAACGCTTGAAAATAAAATTAATTGAAATGAGATTCAACGCCCGACTGTTCTTCTCCGACTGGGCTAATGAAGACAGGTACGCGGCATTCAGTGTGCTAATGAAGACAGGTACGCGGCCAATCTGTTTCACAGAGAATTACTTAGGAATTAACTCTGTAACAGATGAGTGTCCATAGCACGTGCGTTGACTGCAGTCATTGGCTCAACGGCTCGTGCAATGTTTACTTAACACCTAACTGCTTCGGGCAAAATGACGCATTTTACTCATTTTAATACCCATTTACACTTAATAGGAAATATTTTTTAACTTCAATTACTTCAAACGTCTTTATTTATTTTTCTGTTACCTCAAAAAAATGTTTGAGAATTTAATTTGTCGGACTAAAAAAGTTAATATGCCGTACTTATTAAGCCTCGTCGATGTCATGCTTATCAGTGATTGTAGTGGCCAAGCGAATATTCACTGCGGGATCAGTTTGGTACGCGGCATTCAGTGTGCTAATGAAGAAAGGTGCGCGGGCTAATGGGCTAATGAAGAAAGGTGCGCGGCATTCAGTGTGCTACGGCCTGTTCTTAAATCGAATTCCAACTGTTAAAAGAGCTCTTTACGTACACGCTAATATTGAACCCTGGTATTTTGTCTAACCCAAACGATGATGCCCTCTCCCTTGCCAGACCCTCCGTCCTGTTTATAGCTGAGGCGTTGGAGGCGCGAGCCTCCTAGCGAAAAACCCCAAAGAAATTGGAAAAATAAAACGGGAGAAAAATGAGAATATACCCTAGTTTAGGGGGCCCTAAAGACAGACAGAAGGGCCCACGCCCGACAAATGGGCCCCTCTGGCCAAGGGAAAGGACCCCGAGTCAGAGTCAATCGTTTTGTATTCACTGTTACTGTCGAATCCATTACTGAATGAGAGTGCAGTCATTGAATTTGCATAAAAATCATCAATTAAGACGCCCCAAACTGATCCCGCAGTGAATATTCGCTTGGCCGCTACAATTCGTAAGTAATTCTCTGTGAAACAGATTGAAGACGCCCCGCCCCCGCGAAATAGGGCCCTCAAAATAGTTTAGCCTCCGCCATGATAAATCTTAAAACGCCCTTGCCCGTCCTACACAAATCCAAGTGAACTTTATCGGCCAAGAACGTCGTCGATGGCAGGGTCGCCATCATAGATTTGACCCCACCCCCTGTGTCATTATTTGCATTCCGATGTTATTATTCCGAACTTAAAACATAAATAGAAATTTTAAACAAAAAACCTTTTTTCTTGCGATTTTACATATTTCAGATGTAGACTCACCAACCAATGGCAGACATCGTTGTGTTACTGCAGATGCCTTCCTCGCATTATCCAATGTGGCTCCCGACCATTTGGTAAATTTTGAATTTAAATAATTAAAATCTCAACAAAGAAGGCCAGTAGTAAACCATAGAAAATTTTCAAAAATCCGTCAATGGCCTGAATGAACAAACAGTTGCGTTGTCGACAATCGCCAGGGCCAGATCTATTTCTTACATTAACTCAAGATTTCGTCGAAATCGCCGAGGTGTATATAATGTTAGGACATTTGATTTTTGGTGTGATTGTAGGTTTGGGTAAGCATTGGGATTAGGTTCGGGGTTAGTTATAATAATCTGGGTTATTCGATTGGGATGAGGTCCACTATTGACATTGTACACATTGTGGACGTCATATTATTATAATCTCCGTAGAATGAATTGGAAGAAACGAAGGCAGAACATGAAAAGGGGTTTAACGTCCTACTGTTCTGTTCCTAAACTGGGTTAATGAGGACGGGCATACGTCATACAGTGTGCTATGGGGGGGGATTTTGCCAAGGCAGCGCCACTGTCTACTCTTATATCAATTTCGAACTGCCAAGGGATCTTTACGTGCACGCCAATGTGTACGTAGGCAGAAACGCACACGTTAACATAGAACTGACTATAACATGTTGATGGGACGTTAAATCCGATAACTATCGATTAATTCTCAATTATAGATTCCCACTATTACGATTCGTGTGATAATTCAGATGATTCAGCCGTGGTTTTAATCGTGGTGTAATCGTGGTGTAATCGTGGTGACCTTACAGGCGCGGATCCAGGGGGGGGGGGTCCGGCCCCCCCCCCCCCTGCTCAGACTTGAAATTTTTTTTTTTGCGATTTTATTGGCGATTTAGACCTGTAATTTTGGAATTTACCTTCCGGAAATACGTCAGAATGAACCATATTTAATCAAATTTACCAAATTTTTCTGGGGGAGGGCAATTAGTAAAACAATTATCAAACCTAGACCCCCCCCCCCTGCAAAAAATCCTGGATCCGCGCCTGCCCTATCATGTCTTATCATATGTAGAGGTCAGTTTTAGCAATTGCGTTGGTCATATAGAAACGTATCCGAATATATCTGCCCGTACCAAGTGGTGGAGTCGATGTACTTTTTGTCCCATCCTAACGACTAGACGCCTCATCCTGCTGCAACACTGCGTGGTGAAGACATACGGCTGAAAAATCACCGGCCATATCAGGGATAGAACAACCGTGGGTCCCTTTAGCTAACGCTAGGTTCCCGCTTATCACAATTTGCGCTACGATTGAAATTGTGGTTTTAAGCACACAAAACAAACAACATTAATTTACGACATGAAATACAATTAAAGGGACACAACTCGGTGAAAATAATCGACACAAAATTATTTCGCCTGTTTTCTAAAGAATAAAGTGAATTTATCTCTCAAATTCCTCTAGTTCATATGAAATAACGTTTATGACTACCTGTACCCTATCGGATCCCTAATCCCTCCCCCGCTCCGCGCCGCCCTTTCAATAACCCCTCAGTGTTCGGGTAGGATTACACCCCCAAGTCACTCCTTAAACCGGGTCTTTAACCCCTCTCTGCTTGACCTGGACATTCAACCTATCCCAGTGATTATATTATTAAAATAATTCATCTCCCAGCTGGGGTTGGAGGGAGGTATAGTATATCCCCCACACCATATTTCAAGTCGCAAACCCCTATTCTCCCCGACCTACATTGTTCAGCATACCCGACCACCCCCTCCCCTTTTTTCCCTGACCTGGAAATTCACCATATCCCAGTGTATATAGAGAGCGAGAAAAATGGGTTTAACGTCCACCCGACACAAATTAGGTCATTTCGGGACTAACACATAGTTTAATTGTATTTCAATAATTCGCTTGTGCGTAGAGGGTCGTAAGCAGTGGAGGGGGGGACTAGAGGTCCCGGAAAAAACCCACGAGGTTGGACAATGACGGCCTTTACAATACAGCGCGCACTTGCTTACCATCCGGCCATCCAACCCATCTCCCAGTGTATACATAAGGAATAAACAAAAATGGGGCTTAACGTCCACTCGACACAAACTAGGTCATTTCGGGACAAACACATGGTTTAATTTTATTTCACTGAATCGCTTGTACAACCGAGGATTCGAATCTACGTCAGTTGACTCACTGATGCGCTTTATGATACGGCGCCTACGTGCTAACCATTCGGCCCCACCTAAATGTTCAGTCAGCATACCCGCTTCTCCCTCCCCAACCGGTATATTCACCTAATCCCAGTGAATGGAAGGTTTGTTCTTCCAGCTGGGGGGTAAAGTATATAAATGTGGTATATTGATAATAAATAAGACAATAACTTGAAGATGATATATTATTATCATTGGGTCAAGTAATGTGTAACAAGGTTAAATTCTTATCTGTATTATTATTACTTATATATAAAACCTTTAAATCTAGAACCATATAAACACGTGTACTGATATCCAAATATCCATCTGTATACGGCACCGGAAACCACCAAAGACATTTGAAACATGCAAGGTAACCACAGTAATTCCGTGAGTAAGGGGAGGGAGAAATGTGGACACAATATGGACTTCAATATAGACTTCAATATGGATTTCAATATAGACTTCAATATGGACTTCAATGTAATTTAAGGGAGTGCGTTTATTAATACCAAAATCCAACAACAAATTATTTTATATAATACTAGAATACTTATTATGGATACAATCACTTGTGTTATTGAACTGGTTTATTGTATTTGCTTGAAAACGACTTGTGAAATCTTGTTGAAACGTTGCAGTACAATAAACCAAGTGATTGTATCCATAATAAGTGTTCTAGTATTATAAAATAAAACCAAGTACGAACAATCCAAACCATTAGACAGAATTCGAAGTCCTAAAAACGTTATTAGGCAAAATAGTGTAATCAGCAAATGGACTGCTCCCCGTGTACAAAATACACGACAAACAGTGGTAACAGGTGTCCGGAAGAGTAAGCTTACCCTGCCTGGCGCCACACCCGCCATAGCTGCATCCAAACTATTAGACGAAATCTCAATATAATAGCATTATATCATAAATCAATTGCTAAATGCCTCTCAAAGAATAGAAATTATTTTATATAGATACGGCCATGATTACATATTCAAGCATAAGTATAATGAACAAATAAAACTAGTTCCGTTATCTCTTGCAGCTCAACCAGTCAAAGGGCGTTCTGGTCTTTAATTATGTTTGTCAATTTTATTCAGACATGGCTAAAATCTTTAGGTATTATCATATCGTCTATTGTCTGCCGAGCTTCAATCAAAGAGACATTGTTGTATTTGTAAAATATTAAAAAAAACTTAAGCCATGTGCGCGTGTCTGTGTCAGAGAGAGAGGGAGAGGATTACATTTTATCACAGTATATAAGTTACATTTATGATTACATAGTCATATAAGTCTGATGAAAAAATAAAACGTCTTCTGGTCTCTCAACCCATTCACCAGAACGATAAATTTCTAGGGATGTTGCATCCTGTCATCTTAAGACTGCTAATGGGTTTGAATTGACAGACAGATTCCGGAACGCGTCGATTCTGGAGCTGACTTTTGTGATGCGTTCCGCTAGTTCATACTGTTTGGAAACATAGTCCGAATTTACTCGGTGTTCAGTTCTCACTGACAGCTCGGTTTCTCTTAATGCTGATGGCTGACAGTTAGGTTCATGTATATATATAAGTTATTTCTCAGACCGACAAGGGCAGAATATGCCCCAAAAAGCTTAGAGTCATATCAAATAAAAAGCCAGAACAGCTGCTGATTAGTTCACACAGCTGTCCAATGCGAAATAACAGGAAGAGGAAATAAAATTCTTTCCTGAAAAATTCCGAGGCGATATTTACTATAAATGCTGATACGTTTCACGGCAGTGCCATGATTACAAGACGAAGGTCGATGTAAGTACTGTTAGGTTTGTTTTGGTGTCATTATTGTTAGCTTTGAATCCAACCCTTCCAGTCATGGTGGCATTGGTCTTGGTGATGACAATGATGAAGTTTAAAATTAAACTGCCCGCGTCATGTGTAGCTCGATCATTTAGGAATAATTCCGTTTTCTGCATCCTCAAAAGTGTTTCATTGCTATCTGTCGATCAATTGATACTGGTACAGGAATAACTTCAGAGGAACAAAGATATGGAACAGCACCGACGATATCGTAACAGTAATCGCCGTTACTGCTGGATATCGAACAAGTTTGAAATATTTGGATTTTAGAGGGTAGCAAACAACAATACATCGCTCAGCTGATAACAAGCAGGATAACCAGAAGGTACCCAAGTAGGCATTGAGATAGAAATAAATGGATTGGTAAATGAGCGAATCGTTGGCTTTGTCGCCAAAAATCTCTGTTCCTTTTGATATTCGCACATTTCAGACGGTAACCTCCTGAAATATGGCGCCTGATTGTACTAAAAATCAGATTTGTTTGTTTTAGCTTTTGGCGAGTTCACAATTTTTTTTGCCGATTTAAACATTATAAATATTTCACCGTTACAACTTAATGACGATTGTGTACGAATTTCGTGAAAATCCGACCAAACCTGTCACGATTTTGATTCGAGTTTGATGATACTTGACATGCAAGTTAATAACCCGAAGGTCTGGGTTCCTTTCAATATCCGAGCATATCCAATCGTAACTGCCACAATAAAGACCTATTATTGTACGCAAAATCAGGTTTTTAGCTTGTGGTCCCTCTAGAGATAACAATTATTATTTGAATTTAAAATAACGTTCGAATATATCCTCGTTACACCGTAATGTTTGTTGAGTTCGAATTTCGTGAAAATCGGACCTCCACAATTTTGATCTGATTTCAACGAAACTTGAAATGCATGTTTATACCTCAAAAATATCGGTTGCGTTCGATATTCACGCATATCAGCGTAACTTAAATTTTGTTCAACAGTTGTGGTTTGATATTCACGGTGTAACGGTGATATAATCAAACGTTATGTTTTTACATCCGTTAATAATTGTGACCTCCAGAGGAACCACAAGCTAAAAAGGTCGATTTTTCGTACAACCATTAGTCATAAATCAGGAAGTTACGGTCCGATATGCGCAAATATCAAAAAGAACCAAGATCTTTAGGTTATAAACAAGCATTTCAAGTTTCATCAAAATCGAATTAAAATTGTGACGTCTATAGGGCCCACAGCCTTGATATATCGTATTTTCACACTATTCGCGTAAAAGCGGCGACCACATGTTGTTCAGCAATTTTGTTTCAATGTTCATGTAATTCGAACTGAACCTCCACTACAGTGTAACGGTGATATAGTTACACGTTTTTTTTGGTGGGGGGGGGGGAAATCGGGTATTAATTGTGACCTCCAGAGGGACCACAAGCTAATAAAGGCGACTTTCGTACAATCGGGGGCCAAAATTCAGGAAGTTACGATCCGATGGGTGCAAATTTCGAAAGGAACCACGATCTGTGGGTTATAAACACACATGTCAAGTTTCATCAAAATGGTGACCTCTACGGGGCCCACATGCTAACAACGTGATTGTTCGGACAATCAGGGGCCATTTTCAATGACATTTCGATCCGATACATGCAAATGTCGAAAGCAGACGAGATCTTATGGGGATAAGCCTATATTTCAAGTTTCGTCAAAATCGTTTAAGAATACTGACCTGTTGAGAGTCCACAGACAATTGTGGACGGAATTGCGGACGGAAAGGGGCGACGGCATAATACGTCCACTTGAAACTGAGGGCGTATAAAAAAACACTTTTCTTGTAGCATGTGCTGGCCAAGGTAATGTGGTGATGTTCTGTTGTTGGAGGTAACCTGTAACGATCCTGGCCCTGTGACATCTTGCGTTGTCATCCTGGAAGATGAAACGGCGGCCATGACGTCGTGCGAACGGCACAACATTGACTGCCAAGATGTTGTCCCGGTAGTACTCGCCTGTAACACACCCTGCAACAACATGTAAAGCCGTTCTTCCAGCAAGTGATGCCTCCCCACACCATAACAGAACCACCCCCAAATTGATCATGTCTGATGACGTTAACGTCTTGGAAGCGCTCGTTTCGACGACGCCAGTGTTGACGATCCCTACACCAACGACGTCTTGCCTGAATGTGATGATCTCTCAAACAAGGGATCACGCGAGGACGTCGGGCGCGAAGGTGACCCCTATGCAGTCGATTCGGAATCTTCTGGCCACTCACTCTCACACTAGTGTCTGTTTGAAGAAGAGCGCTGATCTGATTTGCTGTGATGACACGATTTCTCAAGGCCAAGGTACGGATAAATCGATCCTGGGCTTGAGTTGTCGACCTGAGCGTGGTCCTTCCTGTACAGATTGTGTATCACGGTATCTGGACCATAGCCTGCTTATGACAGATTGAGAAACATTCATCGTCCGCGCTACAACCGCCTGTGTTGTGCCGATCTGTAGCATGCCAACGGCACGTAACCTTTCATTTTGGGTAAGCCGACGCATATCAAAATTTGTTTTCTGGTCACTAAAACAATTAAACTGATGTTTCCACCCTGGAATTCAATGCCACAATGACTGTAACATTCAAAGTCAGAGTCGTGCAAATCTTGAGTTAGACCCCCATGATGATCCCAAGCATCACCTGCATTCCATGCGGTAGCTATTGGTGCGTTTGGGCGTCACATGTAACTGGAAATGTTTCTTCTGTTAGGTTCTATAGTGACTTTTTTCGTAGTCATTTGCATATTTTAGTATTATGCCCCCAAAATCAAATATCCCCTCCTTTTTTTAATAGTATATATTATCATTACACACAAAGATCTTGGTTCCGTTTGATATTCGCGGATATCTGAACTTAACTTCTTGGATTAAGGCCACTGGTTGTTCGAAAAATCGCAATTTTCGCCTGTGGATTCTCTAGAGGTCAAATATCTTTATATCCCAGTCATCTTTGATATTTGCACATTTCAGAACATAACTTTCTGGATTATTGCCCCTGATTGTACAAAATAGCGTTTGTTTTTAGCTTGTTCTCTATCCATCTCTTGCAATATGTGGGCGCATCCTGTCTGGCAACCGCTGTTTAAATTCTATATACATGTATAACTACTTCATAGAAGTTATTATTAACAATAAACTTAAAGACCACATCAAATGATTAAGAAATTTTTTACGTACGGGTACTCAATAGTTACAAAATCCATTTTACGGCAAGATCAAACTAATCTGATTAAAATTAATTCAGATATTTATGTTTTAGTATCCGACTGGCAAAAACGGTTTTCAAATTTTCAATTACAACCTTAATCCGGTTGATTGGCTGGTGACGTCACAGGCACTACACATAGTATACACATCATCTACACAATATATCACTACCCGTGCAATATACACACAGCCAGTTGACACGTGTGTATTTGTCGGTCCAATAATTATTTGACTGCCGTAATCATTAACGCGTAATTATTTACATGTAAGCTACATATCACTATATCAGTCAAAGCATTTTCAAAAGCCGACCTTTCTCGTCTTGAGTTGTAATAGATTATATATTTGTGACAAGAATATTACTGAGTGCATTTTAAGATGCCATATTACCGTTGTGTTATTGAGAGTTATGGAAATTCCAGCAAGGGAAAGGGGAATAATGTACCGGCGTTTCATAAATTTCCCAAGGATGAAATCGTACGGAAAGAGTGAAATGCGTTTGTACACAATTCAAATCCTAATTGGCAACCTACAGTCACAACAGTGATATTCAGTGAACATTTTACGAACGATTGTTTAATTACCTATACACATCCGGCGTGTGTATTTATTAACGCCTGACTGATTCCTTACCCCCCCCCCCCTTCCTAATTAAATAAAACAATTGACTACGGAATAATTTGTTTTGTAATACATTTTAATTCAAGATCCATTTTAAAATTTGTTTCATTATGTACGGCCAGTTCTGTTTTCTCACGGCAGCGGTTTTAATACAGTCTACAATCGTGTGCAGTCCAGATTCTAAATTCGAACAATAAACTTCTGACGAAAATGTATCTCGAATCGTTTAGACTGTACAAGATGGTAGCGTGTATTAAAATCGCTGCCGTGAGAAAACAGAACGACCATACATTATGAAACAAATTCTAAATTGGATCTTGAATTAAAATGAATTATAAAACAAATTATTCTGTAGTCAATTGTTTTATTTAATTAAGTGGATTACAGAATCAGTCAGGCGTTAATGAATACACACGCCGGCTGTATATAGGTAATTGAGGAATAAACATTCCGAATATGCATTCGGTCACTGTGACGTCACTGGCGACTTAAGGGATTAAGAATGTTTTCAATAAATGGCAAAGTCGTTATTATGGGAGGTCTATTTTTACGACTCTGAATGAAGATAGCTGAATTAATTTTAGTCGGATTGATGTGCATTTGCCGTAAAGTTAATAAAATAGCCATGGACTGCTCACATAGGGAAATTTTCAGGGACATTTTATGTGCACTTTAAGACAGTCTGTCCACAAAACTTGATCAAAAACAAAAACATAACTGTAGAATTTATTACAGAAAACACTTTTAAACACAACAGAATACTTTATGTGGGTGTATATTGCCATCGCCTCTGTCTGTGCATATGTATATGTGTCATGGTGTGTTTCGTTCGTTCGTTCGTTCCTCGGACGTCAACTTCGTAGACAAGATGGTATGTTTGTGTCTGTGTGTCTCTTATAGTCCGCAATTCTTCAGTGATCGTCTTGAAACTTTACGTGCTTATTCATTCGAACCTTAGGATGGCCCATTTCTTGTATTTGTGTATCATCTACAGGTCGCATTTCTTAACGTAATATCTTCAAACTTTGCGTACTTATTATTTATTCTCCGACGAAAAGACCTATCGTTTGTGGAGAATGCTCTAACCCCTAGGGACAGTCACGCCCATTTTCTTTTTGTGTGTACGTACATCGCCGATGGGTTAGCAAGCCAACGTCTTATTCAGATGCGGATTCACTGGGGGGGGGGGGGTGTAAGGGGCGCCACCCCCCCCCCCTGATTTTCGACAGTGCCCTTTGTTTACTACTGAAAGTGCCTTTCAACTAGCTTTTCTGCTCAACTTTGAGGCTCTTTTTCTACGATTTCCGAACGTTTAGACGAAAATATCAGCCAAATAGCTCTTGAATTGGCTAGAGAGGCAAGGAAATGACGGATAATTTTCTTAGGGCCCCCACCCCCTCTCAGCGGCGTGCACAGTCTCCGCTGTCGGTGCCCTTATTTTGCGGCGCCCCCCTTTTCAAAATTCATAGATCCGCCCCTGTTACTCACTAAGCCGCCGTAGCTCCCGCGAGAATCTGGCCAGCTATTGTCTCGCTTGTGATTCGGTAAATTCAAAAAAATGTTTTATGCATATAAAAATACAAATTACCACGCAATTTTCTCCCCTGACTCACCAAAAAATTCGTATTTTCCAGAAGTATTATTACACGTATGAAGAAGTTCAAAATGGATGACTTTTCATGATATTTTTTGTGGACCACATAACGATGTTTGAGCATTGACACACAGATTGCTAAAAGCGTAGATTTTACAGTAAGTGTTAATTGTCAAGTTTGTGTGATGCGATCTACTAATAAATCTCTGCGTACAATAATAATACACCTCATTTTCGTTTCTTCTCTAATTATAAACAAATGTCAGTACTCGGTGCTCCGCCTTCCTTAAAAATTGTTGACATATCGGTTTCTCGTGGTGCTGATGACTGACAGTTCACCTATAGACGATTACTTGGACCGACAAGAGCAGAATATGTGCGAAAACGTCTTTCTGAACTCCGCACTTAGGGTCATATAAACTATAAATCCAACGCAGTTACTGACGAGTTCGCACAACGTCCCAATTCGCCGAAATACTAGGAAGAAATACAATTCTTTCATTTGCAATTCTTCAGCAACATTTGCTATAAATGATGTTATGTTTGACGGCAGAGCCATGATTACAAGGACAAAGGTCGATGCCAGTACTGTTATAGTTGTTTTTCGATCATTATTATTAGCTTTGATTCCAACACTTCCAGTCATGGCGACACGGGTCTTGGTGTGTACCCTCAAAGCGACGACAATGATGAAGTTGAAAATTAAACAACCCAAAAGCGGAAGTACAACAAATAATACCTTACTCGCAATACTCATTGCTTCGTATGCGGCCCTATCTCTTACGAATGATTCCGTTGGCTGTAGCTTCCAGAGTGTTGCATTACTATTTTTCGATGGAAACGGGGACAGGAAATACTTCAGAGGAACAAAGATATGGAACAGCACCGACGATAACGTAACAGTAATCGCCGTTACTACTGGATATCGAACAAGTTTGAAATATTTGAATTTTAGAGGGTAGCAAACAGCAATACATCGCTCAGCTGACAACAAGCAGGATAACCAGAAGGTCGTACGTCGAACAGAGGTACCCAAGTAGACATTTAGATAGAAATAAATGGATTGGTGAATGAGCGAATAACTGGCTTTGTCGCCGTAGGTAATTCCCGTGGTTTCGGTCACCATATTTATAACAACATTAGCCAACTCGGTCAGATTCACCGCCAGGAGATAGATGCTAGTTGGGCTTCTCATCCGTTTAGTTGAATAAATGACGACACCGAAACCACAGAATAGAAAGGCAAGAAATGTTAATGAATACATGAAATACCTGCTGTTATCCAGGAAACTAAAGTATGATTCAGGCGATACCAATCCTTGATCCACCGACGATTGGTCAGTAAGTCGTGTTGTTGCTTCTGACCAAACGGAATCGTTATTTGCAGAATTCAATTCGACGGTCGACATCTCGAATAATGGCCAAACGGATTCGTTATTTGTAGAATTCCAATCGTCGGTCGACATCTCAAATAATGGAGTAACTGAGAAATTAATCGAAGCCATCTTTAACGAAGTGTTCTTTGAATTCACGAACAGCAGTTGGTGCTCTAACCTTCTATTCTGGTGGCGGTGAACAGCTATTGGATACTCTAACCCTGTATCCTGGGTACTCTAACCCTATATTATCGGGATGTTTGTAAAACGTCTTCTTAACTTACTTGATGATGGCTCGTTAATAAATAGCTTAAAAAATATTGATTTTCTTGTTTATTAAAGTCACAATCAACTGTTTAGAAAGATTCGTGTACAATGGTGTTTGTCAAGTCAATGGTCACCAGCGTGGTTAAAATCGCTAGGTATTATCATCTTTAAGAAGGGATTGTTAGATTATCAAGTTAATGACCACCAACATGGCTAAAATCGTTAGGTATTATCATATCGTATAAGATAGCTGAGCATTCGAAAACATTGATTACTTCTTTAGCCATGATTAGGCGAAGGGGAGAGGTGGGGGCTAGAGAGGGACATAATAGTTACAACATCTGTGATTACATATTCAATCTAATACCCGGTTAGACCAGGATGACGTCCTTATTGTGCTGCTACTGCGACGGAAAATAATCTCAGAACGCGTCAAAATCACCATAAACGTGGTAAAAGCATGGTGAAAAGGCCAGATACCATGCTGTTGTTTCCAGGATCGCCGATTTACGGTGGTGTTTGTTTTTAGTATATCTAAAACAAACGTCAAGCTTCTGTGATCTGATGACCTGGAAATCTGCGATAACTCAACCTTTTTTAAGTTTGTCATTTTTTTGGACATTTTCTCGTGTTGTGTTCACGTTTTCCGGCGACCTTGTGCAGCAGCGTACTAAGGACGCCATCCCGGTCTGACGTGGGCAAAATGAACAAATAAAACGCCTTCCGGTCTCTCCGAACCCTCTCAGTTGGCTCTTGCCACAGCGAATAACTTATTAAGTACGTCAATGGCTATGGTAAACAAGAATTGAACACTGTGTCTTGTGTATTTTATAGATCGGTAACCCGTCCCGGGCCCGTAGCTAGCCAGTAATTAATGGCAGGGGGCAAGGGCTTCTGGGGGCGACGATGTACCTACACTTCCCTTGACGGTCTAAGGTTAACGGCACCGTGGAAGAGCTTCCCTAAAAAAGGTGATCTAGGGTGCTCTTTTCAAAGATGGCGGAAAATTTCAATTTTGAGGCTGAAATTGCGATATTGGCGTATTATGTTACTTTAATATGTACATTATAAAAAGGAAGGAATACGACTTTAGGGTGCCTATAATTATTTAACGGAAAACGAAAAGTTGTGAAACGTGCGACTTGTTTGAATTTTGAGATTATCACGCCTGGTGGGAGCTTGGATGTGTCTCATCCTGTTCGTGCATTTCACCTCGGAAATTTCCCAAATTGTCTTTCTTATGGTATGCGATCGGTTTCTTGGTTGGACGGCGGCGTTCCACAAATCTCCACATTATGGGCGCCCCTCCGATGTGACACTGTACCCGTCATGCCATTTTAGGCGCGCCAGTGGTGTGTGGCCAGTCAATCTCACTCGGCATTATGTATTATGTGCTGTCCGACAATATATTGTCATTATGAGGCGGCCCACTAGTCATGTCATTATAGGCGCCCCTCTGGGATAAAGCACCCAACAGATCACGCCGTTTTGGACGCCCTATCAATCACGTTGTGGTGTTTTTCGCGTGATTCATTATGGTTACGTTTTATGATCTAGAAGGAAGTTGATTATAAATAAGAATCATCATTTGAAAAGAATTTAATTAGGTGTTTAATAAATACCCAGTATTTTTTTTTTTTTTTTTTTTTTTTTTTAGGTCGGACTGTTTTTATATCCATATTATATTAGACTTCATTATGGAATCAATCACTAATTATATTACAGGTTGTTGGCATGGAAACTTTTCATCATTGTTAAATTTTTTTTTTATTATTTCTTAAAGGAATATAATAGGTTATTGTGAAAATTCCTGTATAATTGGTTTTCAAATTTTACAAATGTATCGTAATAATAGTTCGTATTCAATCACCCCAACTTGTGGCAGACAATTTTCGAGACTAGAGACGGCATTTTTAAAATCCATTATTGTACTCTGCATTGTGTAGATTTAGTTTGAGTGCTGAAACAATAACACTTCTTCAGTACAAGATTTAACAGATTATTTGTTACAAAACAAAATCCATCAGATCCTGATATAGAAGCATAGGCGTACGAGCCAGGGAGCAGCTCCCCCCCCCCCCTCAACTTTAGAGCAAGCTGATTTTTCGGGCAGACGGGTAAAGTGAACAAAAATTATTTCATCTTCTTGGCAAATTAAAGTGCCCGAAATCTAATAAAACACCAATTTTACCGGTTGGAATAGCCGTAAAACGCGTTTGCGGCCGTCAAAATATTCCAATGTTTTCTTTGGGTTCATACAAGGTCGGCCCCGCGTCTTCGCCTCTTGAAGAATTTTGGCGCCGCTGTCTGTAAATCTGAATGTTTTTCGGGCAATTCTAGATTTGCTTCCTTAACTGTCACCGAGCCCTAGTAAAACACTAATTTTACGTTACTTTTAATTGTACTGTGTTGACTATGGATTAAAACATTTTGTCTAGATCTACCCTACTTTGTGCGACATTTTTTCGGGCATCGATTATTATTTGTAAATGCAGCTGCCACAATCTAATTGGATGGTTGGAATTCAGAGTGGGATTTCGGTTACAAAACCATTGGATACACTGGAGTTGCTTACACTGGCTAGAATAGCAGAGAAAGCATTTTCAAAATTTTCCCCGGTAGTGCGAGGACCCCATACCCCTCGACGATTGATTGGTTGTTTGGAATTCGGGCTATATTTGACTAGTCTCTGTCATCCAAACAGATATTCTACGAATATTAGTCTGGATGGGTCCTCAAAATTTGACGGAAAGTAGGTCATTGTCTGGATTATTCATACTTTTAAGTTACCACGTACTGAATCTATCAAAACATCTCGCTTGTCAACAAAATGACACTCTTTAAAATTTTGTTTGTATGGGTTTTAATTGAAATGGTAATTTTCTCTCGTCATGTATCAGACGTATGGCTTCTCACAATCTTCTTAATTCTTCATCGCGATTCATGCTTATTCCTCGTCTCTATTTTGTTTCTAATAATAGATGTGCCAAGTGAATTGTGGGATATATTTCATACTCGCTTTATAGAATGTAGCAAAATCGTTTCAACTTCATAATATCTAGCACTTACCGAGACTTTAGCCAAAAGGTTCCATTGCCCAAGGGTAACCGGGAGTTTGTTTTTTTATGTAGTACATTATCCAGTAATTTTCGTCAAAAATTTACAAGGGACCCCTCCGTACGTTGAAGACTAGGGGGTTCTTGGTGACCGAGATTAATATTCGACCACATTGAAGTTGCCGTATTCACAACCTGGAATAGCCGAAAAACGGGTTTGCGGCAGTTAAATTTTCAAAATTGTCTTCCAACGTGGACTCTTAAACGATTGATTTGAATTCGAGTCAGCCACCTTAATTATGCTATATTAGCCCACTTTGAAGTTGCTTTGTTCGTGGGCTGAAATAGCAGGAAAACGTGTTCAAATATTCCAAACTTTTCGAGGGGTGGGGCGGGGCTATGCCATACATGGTAAGCTCCAATCTTGCGCTTCTCGATGTAGACCCGAGATTTTTTCGGGCATTTCGGGTTCTGCCCCCCTAACTGTCATCGAGCCAGTACGCCTATGTATAGAAGGCATTTTTAAAATTCTATTATATTGCGTTGCATTAAGTAGATGTATTTTGATGGTTGAAAAAACAAAATTTCTAACTTACAAGCTCAGATCGAATTGGTGTCAGTAAACAAAACCAAGCGGACCTTTACAATGTTTCTTGTATGACGAAACGTTATCGCTTAACACATTTTTAATAATATATCATTTAAGGCCGCATACATATTTGAAATTTATGTTGGGTGTCCCTTTGCAGCGCGCAAAAGTCCCGCGAAGAAAGAATCTGAGAGAACGAGGGTAGGAGAGAGGTTGTAATGCCCACTAGATACAACCTGGTACATTTCTGCTTCCAGTAATAATACATCATAATGTTATTCCCAATTTATAAACAAATGTACCTCATTTTCATTTTTCCTCTCCGATTATAGTAAAAAATGTCAGTACTCGTTGCTCAGCCTTCCTCAGAAATCGTTGACAGACCTGTTTCTCTGGATGCTGATGACTGACAACTAGATTCATTTATAGACGATTTTTTGGAACGACAAGGGCAAAATATTCCTATAAACGTTTTTCTGAATCGAGCACTTAGGGTCATATAACATATAAATCCAACACAATTACTGATGAGTTCGCACAACCGTCCAATGCGCCGAAATACTAGGAAGGAATACAATTCTTTCGCTTGCAAATCCGCATCAACATTTCCTATAAATGATGTTATGTTTGACGGCAGAGCCATGATTACAAGGACAAAGGTCGATGCTAGTACTGTTATAGTTGTTTTGGAGTCATTATTGTTAGACTTGATTCCAACGCTTCCGGTCATGCTGGCACGGGTCTTGGTGTGTATTCGCAAAGCGACGACAGTGATGAAGTTGAAAATTAAACAACCCAAAAGCGGAAGTACAACAAATAATACCTTACTCGCAATACTCATTGCATCGTATGGGGCTCTATCTGTCACGAACGATTCCGTTGGCAGTAGCTTCCAGAGTGTTGCATTACTATCTTTCGATTGATACTGGTACAGGAACAACTTCAGAGCAACAAAGACATGGAACAGCACCGACGATATCGTAACAGAAATCGCAGTTACTACTGGATACCGAACAAGTTTGAAACATTTGGATTTTAGAGGATAACAAACAGCAATACATCGCTCAGCCGACAATAAGCTGGATAGCCAGAAGGTCGTACGTCGAACAGAGGTACCCAAGTAGGCATTAAAATAGTAGAAGATCACTATGTAAATGAGCGAATCGCTGGCTCTATCTCCGTAGATAAATCCCGTGGTTTCTGTCGCCATATTTATAACAACATTAGCCAACTCGGTCAGATTCACCGCCAGAAGATAGATGCTGGTTGGGCTTCTCATCTGTTTAGTTGAATAAACGATGACACCGAAACCACAGAATAAAAAAGCGAGGAATGTTAATGGATAAATGAAATACCCGCTCTTCTCAATAAAACTCAGATATGCTTCAGGCGTTACAAATCCTTGATATGGTGCCGATCCTTGTTGATCTGTCGGTCTTGTTGTTTCTTCCGGACAAAGCGTGGCACTGTTTGTAGAATTCCATTCTTCGGTCGACGTATCGAATAGTGGAGAAGTGACTGAGAAATTAAACGAAGCCATCTTGAAAGAATTTTTTTTTTTTTTGATTAATGTGTACACGAACTACTCTCGATACTCTCTGGTCGCCGATGCCGATGGCAAAATGTCTAAGCTTAATGCATACTCTAACAATGTCTTCTGATGGTTGTAAAACGGTATCTGAACCTGCTGGATGATGACTTTCTAATAAATAGTTATGTGATATTGATTTACTTATTTACCAAATTCAAAATTCCTTTAATTTGAAATATTACACTTTATCTATTGATTTACTTTAATCACCTTTAAATGATGGTTGTCAAGATCATGGCGGGGCATTTGGTTTAAAATTGATTAGGTATTGACCGGTCTCAGACAGTTTATTTTATATTCTAATGTCATTGGAGTGCTTTAATAGGTGATACTGTCGCGCACCTTCTTTAATTCAGTATATATATATATATATATATATATATATATATATATATTGATTGAATGACTTAGCCGTCATGGTGGGCGGGGGCGAGAAGGAGAAAGATGCAGGGAGTCATGTTGAGACTAAAAGACAGAGTTGAGGCGAGAAGGAGAAGGAACAGAGACCTCCAGACAGACAAAAAGTCAGACAGATGCAGGGACAAATATAGTTAATTGGTGGATTTGACTCCAACGAAATGGGCGTTATATTTCTATTATTATTGTTATTACCAATGACGGACGCGGTTACTTGGCTATGGGGGCTTGAGGTAGGTGGTGCTCTTCCGTAAACAATTTGAAAACCACAATTTGAAAGTCAATAATGATACCAGGACCCGAGGATGGGATACTCCATCTCCCATGCACCAACAAAAACGTCATACATCCACTGATTATTCGTGTAAACCAAATCTTCTGGATAATCGTGAAACTCAAATCTACTGGATAATCTAGCTCTGTATTAGGATGTCGGAAAAATGTCATCTAAATCTACTTAAAATAGCTGGATGATTGAGTCGATTTACGTTTTCATCAAAGTCGAAATCAATACAAATTACAGGTTAATAAAAGGATCGTCAAGTTCTTAATGAACAAGTTGACAGGTCTTGCATAATTTTACTCTTTTTTTATGAATTGACGCTTAAATTATAGCGTCACGCCTTCGTTAAGTGGGTATACGTGGATTGAATAACTTAGCCTAATCAAGAGAGACAGACAGGTGTGTGTGTGTGTGGGAGGGGGGGATTACAATTTCATAGGAAAACCGAGAAAACCCCAAGAGGTTAAGCATGCGTCCAAAATCCACATTAAATGATTATTGCTACGATTATCACCAATCGCTACGCAACATCTGTTAAAACCTTTAACACTCATAACCCCGAACATAATAAAATGATTCGCCTGCGATTTTCAAACATTAAAAAAAAGCTTATTGTCTATTTTTTAACTAGGAATCGCGTGGCTAAGTGTTCGATCCCTGCATTGGTCGAGAAAGTTCTTTCGATTTTCGGGTAAGGTTTCCCCTTGTCAGTGATGCAGAACGTAGGTTCTGGCAAGGATAGCTGTCTAGTCGTTCTTCAGATGGAACGAATACCCGAGGTCACGTATACACATTGGTTTGCACGTAAAAGATCCATTAGTTGGAATTCGATATAAAAGTAGGCCGTAGCGCAGCTGCCAATGCAAAATTTCCCTTATAGCACACTGTATGGCGTATGCCCGTCTTCCATTAGCCCAGTTAAGAAGCAGAGCAGTAGGACGCTAAAACCCCATTTCATTTCATTTTATATTTTGAACTATTATATCAAGATACATAATGACGTCAAATATGTTCTTATAAATAAAAACCCTGTACGGTACCGCACTGGGAACCTGTGTATTCCTGAAGCAATGGCGCAAGAAATCCCTCCCTCGTAGTGCGAGAAGTATTGGGAACCTGTAACTTTACAGGTTACCGAATAGACGGGTGTTTTATTTTTTAAATCAGCCATGTGATCGAAATACGACATGATTCTCAACCGAATGACAATTCCTAGCGTCTGGTTATTCCAGTCTATTTGGCATGCTTTTCAGATAAGATATGGCGTCACCATTTGACAGGAGTTGTAGAATATGTCTAGCCTAGTTCTTTCTGGTCACTTGCTACAAATGATGCCGAAACGCACTATGGTACAAGATTTGAGTACCAATAGTAAAAGGTTTATTTTGTCTTAAATATTGGACATCAGAAGCCTACCTTTTCCCAGTAAAATCACATCAATGTTGATTTGAATAGATAAATAATTCGTGTTTTCAATGTCGAAGAATATGGATGATTCTGCGTTAGAGACTTAGCTACTTTAAATAATCTAATTGAATATCCTATTGTCATATTTATGATTCATTCCTAAGTCCAATTCTCCACACTAGTGAACTGAGTGTAATAATGACAAGGACTTGAACATTGAATACACATAAATCCATGCTTTCAAAAGTCAACATCAATTTTTCAATTATCAATGGATAGGAATTCGGTGATAAAAACTTGATAGATTTATAGGGTATGGTATATTTTATATAATAAGTGAAATGATACAGAACAAGGCCAAGCCGAGACCAACGCGGATTATCGGTGATTGGCAGACTGGAGTGGGTTATTAGATCGTATTTCACGGCTATGAAACGCTGTTTACGGATCTGAAGAGGCCTAAATTATGGTTGATCAATCCATTTATAAATGACACATTTACTTATAAATAGTTATATAGACTAGTCGTTGAATTTGTTCAAGTAGCTGTTCTTCCTGGTGGAGACACGGTGGCTAAGTGGGTAAGACGCTGCCTTGCTCGTCTGGAGGTCGTGTGTTCGATCCCAGCATATGGTTCAAGACATGACCTCATTAGCCCAGTCAGGAGCAGGACAGCGTAGGACATTAAACGCCATTTTATTTCCTTCCTGGTGGGACATTATTGACGCTTACTTAGGCCTAAAATATAATACCAGTTAAACATGTGACCACTTTTAAAATCGTTGTCCGAAAACGAAACCCGAAAAGTAATAGAGCCACCAACCTCAAAGCGATGTTCGTTGGACCCTCCACCGACATGGCTTCTCAAGGACTGGATGACCCGACCCGCCTTTCAAGATTTGCAATCTAATTGAAATTTAGATCTATATATTTCGTTTCGTTTTTTATAATTTCGATGGCCTACACTGCATGTAGATCTAACAGGTTATAGCGGGAGGTCATGTTCCGCCAGTTCAGATGTCAAGCACGCGACATTTGACCAAATAACCTCAGTCATTCGATTAACCAATCCGAATCGTTGTTGTTACCCATAATTCCGCGCAAAAAAGGTCAAACCCTCGATTCGACAGACAATTTGATTGGCTGACCCTCATTTCAAGCAGAACACGAGTTAAATAACAAGTCCTTCAGATCCTAGTGTAGTAAAAACAAGTAAAACGAAATTTTGTACAATAAAACGAAACGAAATAGGATCTGTGTTTTAATCAGATTGATATAAATGGGATATGCTGAAACATTCAGTCAAATTGCTTCACTCTAAGCCGAGAAAATTCTTACGATAATTAACAAAGTCTTTAAAAAAAAACCTTCCATCACCGTGCTACTCTCTGTTTGAAATGCCAGCATGGTCAGACGTCAGCTGGGTGAACTTGACAGAGGAAGAGCCATTGCGTGGCTTCTACGGGGTTACACAGAGTAATGTGGCACAGAGAATCGGTTGTAGCCAGAGTGTGATTGGGAGACGATGGCAGCGTTTCCAGGCAACCAATTCAATTCAGAATCGCCCATGGTCTGGTAGGCCAAGATCAACGTCGCAACGTCAAAACCTCACCTCTGTCAATGAGTCAACTGGCGGGGTTTCAATTCCTCGGTTGTGTGTGACGAGGAGTCGGTCGCCTGTCCAAACTCGTGGGTTTCACTCGGTCCTCCGGTTTCTTCCCACTGGTAAAGGTAAAGACCCATACGCGCAAGTGAATTATTGAAATAAAATTAAACCATATGTTTGTCCCGAAATGACCTAGTTTGTGTAAAGTGTACACACACTCTCTCCCCTCTCCCCCTCTCTCTCTTTCTCTCTCTCTCTCTCTCTCTCTCTCTCTCTCTCTCCCACCATTACCCGGCACAGGTATAGATATGAGTAACTGTAGAGGTGCATTCATCGAACACCTGTCTATAATTAATTATTCATAGGTTAAAGGTCACGAGTTATTCTACCTATTTATATAGACTAATAAACTACAGCTTTCATGTCTTTATACCATGCAGGACCTTAACATGACATACACGTGTTAATCCTGCACGTGAATACTTATACCGGATTATATTAATCACTTGGCCATTATTTATTCATTTAAATATGGCGACTGTTTCTGTGCGCGGAATTTGATGATTATAAAAACGAAACTATTACAAAGTGACAACATGCTGATTTCTATATTAGTACAAATATTACTATAGGGGAAATAAATAGCATGAATACATTCTGTTAAAACTATTAATTAATGCAAATCCATGCGTGACTTTTATACAGGTCACAATTCTATGGAATACAATTATTGCTATTACTGAGCGACGTTTCGACTAGGCTTCCATAGAATTATAACCTGTATATTCTAGTTCAATTACTAAATGCCATTGAAACGATTTAACGTGACTTTTACTGTGGAAATATATATAAAAAAATCTTAATTAATATGCGCCTTCAGCAAGGTTTGTCTATTTGTGATTTGTCCAGACATGTTGTAAGGTGGCAAGTCATAAAATCATGAAACGACGTAGTTTTTACCTGTGAAAATATATATAAAAAAAAATCTTAATTAATTATTTTGATAACATCTTTTTTGGTTTGTGCAATAATTAGTAACCTAAACCTAGTCTTTTATAGAAATTCCTTGTTTCTCATGTCTAAAGCTACAAAAAAGTTATATATTTAAAATGTATTAAAATAAAGCCCTAAAATAGATGGTAGCTATAAACTGTCCTACCTTGTTAAAGAATAATTCTATTCTATAATTCACTATTGCCAATTGAGAAATTAGCAAATATATCATCTTCAACTTTAAATTCAAACGTTTGAAGATAGCTATTCCATTAGAGGATAGAACAACAAGGGGGATAATTGTGTTATTATTTCCGGTGTCAGTGATTTTTAAGTGTGGGGAATAATGCCTATGATCGTATAACAGTGAGTTGACAACCTATTGAGCAAAAGACATAGAAATAATTATGTTTTTGCTTTCTTAGAAATTATGAAAGGCTTAAACTTTTACTTTATCGGGTTGGAGGTGAAAATTAGACATATTATAGAATCCATTTCCTCTGCGCAATCAAATACACACCGAACAATAGTCCAACAATAAAAAAAAACATGTCGTCAATTAATATTTCACTTGATTCAAATACGAAATGCAATACAATGAAATAGCTTTTAGCGTCATTCTTACAGTGTAACTTCACGGGTTCGCAGCTGCCCCCCCCCCCCGGAAAATTCCGGTGGGCGCCTTAAAATGTTGGGCCGCAAATAGTACATAATGCTGAATCAGATTTGTTGGGCGCCCGTAACTTGTTCAATGGGACTTCAAAAACGGCATGATTTGTGGGGTGCCTCATTCCAGGGACGATTGATTGGAATTCGACTCAGCCATCTAAGTGAGGCTATATGATCAGACCACCTACTGTCTCAGGGACTGGACTAGCAAGAAAACGTGTTTGAGGTCGTCAAATTTTCCGACTAGACGTCTATAAGGCTAACCCGAACCCCCGTTCGCCTATGGAGAGCACTCTATAAACCCTTCCGCGGTGTAGGTACAACGCCCCCCCCCCCCCCAGAAGCACCATTGGCGCCCCCCGAAGCATTTGCCCCCCTAACAATTTTGGGCTAGCTACGGGCCTGACGTCGGCGTCTCAGCCTAGTCTATTTTCCTTGGGATTTCAACTCCTTGTGGGTTTTCTCTGGGTCCTACTGTCTCCTCCCACAGTGAAATACAGGACTGAAATTGAACTCTAGTCCTAAACTGACCTAGTTTGTGTCGAGTGGACTTTAACACCCCCCCTCCCCCCATCCCCTCTCTCTCTCTCTCTAGAATAACTTTAGAGGTGTATTCATCGAACACCTGATTTATATTCTACCCTGTCTGTTTTTCTGTAATTTCTAATCAGTTATATTCGGCGAAACACGCTAGAAGTACCAATCAAATGGCAATCTCCAGCGTCTTGTTATTCCAGTCTAGACTGATAGTATTTTTTTTTCTCTAGATAAGAATATGACGTCACTGTTTGGCATGACTTGTGGAATATATTATTTAAATGTCTAGGCTCTTTCTTCGAGTCCCTTACGAATGGCACTGCAACGCATTATGGTACCAATGGTAAAATGTTTTATTATTTTTTTTGTCTTGAACATTGATATCGGAAGACCATCTTTTCACAGAAAAATCACTACATAAATGTTGATTTAAATTGACCAATAAGTCGATAGTGTTTTCAATGTCAAAAAATTTGGATGCTACTTTAAAACGGCAATTTCATATTTTTTAGTTCTATTTTTAAAATATATTAAAATAAAGCCCTAAAATAGATTGTATCTATAAGCAGTCCTACCTTGTTAAAGAATAATCCTATATTAATCCTATAATTCACTAGGCCTATTAGTTGAGAAATTGGCAAAAATATCATTTTAAACTTCAAATTCAAACGTTTGAAGATCGCCATTGCATGGAGGGGAATGGGAAAACAAGGGAGGTAATTCAAGTAATTGGGTTATTATTTTCGGTGTCAGGCAAATTTATGCCTATGAGATATTGCCCATGATCGTATAATAATGAGTTGACAACCTTTTGAGCAAAAGACATAGAAATAATTATGTTTTGACTTTCTTAGAAAATATGAAATTTCCGCTTTAAAATGATATTGTGCGTTTTAGTGTTTTTAGTGTGTTTTTTTTTACTCCATCCCCCTACATAACATGGTGGAGATGCCAAATTTTGAATTGACAATGATATGAAATTGCACTTTGGTTGTTTTTTTGTCAGGATAATATGGAAAGATATGGAATTTTAATACCGATTAGCCTGTGGGTCTAATCTAGGACCTAGGATGATTTGAAAATGTTGTTAATTCAAACAAGATACACTTATCGCCGAGATAGTTTAAAATACACCAATCCCCCACCCCACCCTTGACAATAATATTGTGAAGATGGGAATGAAGTTGGACATCTAAAAATAGATATAGGGAAAACCCATATGGTGCATACAAAATTTAGCCCTTATAAAGGCGCAAAAGAGTTTGTAGAATGTGCTTAAATTATGCTAAGTACAGTCTTACCTATAATCAGCGTATCTTCTCATTCATCTCACAATTATCGGAAGGATCAACCGACTTTTCAATTAAAAACTAAATTGGTTTAAACTGTAGTGTTTCGCTTCAATGTAGATTTCTGCAATCCGTAATTTTACGCTACCGTCATAAACATGGCTGACGTGGAACAACGTGTGCACGACTAATCACCAAAATGATAAACATGACGCAATTTGCGCAATAAATAAAAGATATCAGTCCTTGTTTTCTTTACAACCCTCAAGATATTGTATTGATTTATCATTGTACAAAGTTTTACTCAATTTTTACAAAGTCTACACACAGAAAAGGTAGGCCTATCATCATATGTGTAAATTAAGTTAATTTTTGTGTAAACAAACGGGTCAAAATATATTGTACTATTTAATCTATAGCCAGCTTGCTTGTAGACAGCTGAAATAAAAACTGATGGCGATAATGTTTGATCTGACTCCCGCTTCTATTGCCACCACTTTTACACCGAAGAACTAGCGGTTAGCCGTCTGTGTGTTCACATGGAACTTCCTTATTTCTAGTTACTATTATACTTGTTTGTAACTGTGTGTTTATTCTGACAATATAGATAGTTCAAGAGAGTGCTATTGCACTTTCGCATGTCTACCAGTTCCCGTTGTAGTACAGACTTGAGATTTTAAGGGGATGTTAAGGAAGACTAGCAATGAGTAGCAGTCTTTCACTTCTGGTTTTTCAAGCAAACATCAGTAGTTTTCTTGGTTCTATTTCAGTAACGCACCACTACCAGTTCCCGGGGTCCCGTATCCTCCCCTAGGATATCTTCAACCTCGTTCATCAAGTCGTACTATCACAAATGGCACTCAAAATCATTCTGGCATGCGATTCGTGTGACAATAATATAAAATGTCATGGTCTTATCATATTAATTAAATGTTTAAATAATAGTTTGTATAACATTTGAAGCCTGGAAAAAGATCTGCTTAAAACGCGAATTTCATATTTTCCAAGAAATTCAAAACATATCTATTTCTATGTCTTTTGCTTAGAGGTTTTCAACTCACTTTTATACAATCATATTATATAGGCATTATATCCCAAAAAATCCTACACATCGGAAATAATAACACAATTACTTCCCTGGTTTTTCCATTACACCCATGTAATAGCTATCTTCAAACGTTTTAATTTAAAGTTGAAAATGATATTTTTTCCAATTTCTCAACTGGCAATAGTGAATTATAGGATTATTCTTTAACAAGGTAGAACTGTTTATAGATACCATCTATTTTAAGGCTTTATTTTAATATATTTTAAAAATATAACTTAAAAATGTGAAATGGTAGCTTTAAAGCGTATTTAGCTTTTACACAATGCATCTTTCATTGTAAAGTTGTTTTGTATTTTCAGATGAGTGTATTAGGAACCAGTATAAAAGTTATAAACGTTCTGATCTGTTGTCTGTTTGTCAGTTGTTGTTATTTTACCCTGAATGTAAACAGTGAGATCCCTGACAAACAAACAGCTTTAACTGTTGTTGAGACAGAAGAAAACTCAGATGGTAAAATTTCATTTTATCTGAATAACGACCTACTCTTCAGCACCTACTGGGCTAATGAACATGCATACATTTTTCTCTTATAAAGTTATATCGAATGCTAACTTTTAAGCGCATTTCATTCAAATGACTAGACCACTGTCCTTGTCTGGTCCTCCATTTTACAAATATGCAATGTTGTGTGCTATGAGTGAAATTTTGCCTGAAAAGCGATACTGTTAAAGGTTCTTTTCTGTACATGCCAATGACTACGAGGGACCTTGTTTTTTTTTCATCCCATCCGAGCGACTAGACAGCTAGTGTCCTTATCTGACCCTCTATAACCATTATCTTAATATGGATCTATCATAACTTATTGCTAATTGATGATATTTTATTATTAATTCAGATGCTGAAGTATCAGTTGAAGAAACAAGTGAAGAGATTTCTTACGATCCTTTAAATGTTTTTATACCAACTAAAGAATGGCAAACAGTTCAACCAGGTATTTCATACTATTTTGGGGGGTGAATGGCTGATTGGTTAGCACATGCGCGCTGTATTATACGGCTTGCCATTG